>CM062818.1:2063530877-2065930877 GCA_031772625.1 Pinus tabuliformis | reverse complement strand
GCGCCATGTGGCGCGTGCTTACTATAGGAGGCTCCAACTGCAAAAAAGTTTATAGTTTTGGATTTTTCATGAAAAATCATGACTGTTGGTACATGGACAAGAAGTTTGGGCAAGTTTTGAGTCCTCAAGAGGTCCAAAACACCCTAAAAATTACTTCTCTGCTCCCTAATTCCACACACATGAAGTAGTATTGGGAGATTGAAGTTTTGGAGGGGAAAATGGGCACCAAATTCAGAAATTCCACTTGGGTTGGAAAATAGACAGGTAGGGCTTTCCAACAAGCACACTTGGGCTCAATTTTGACTTTAGAAAATGCCTCAAAATCAGCATCAAAGTGGCGCGACGCATACAGAAATTGGCACGGCGCACAGAGGTTTTTTGACCAATTTTCCACCTTCCAGCTCAGAAATTCGGCCAATTTGACTAGTTTTGCTTTGTGATGTTATTTTTGACCTATCTTGATGTAATGGAGTGAACATGATGTAATTTTGGCACTTAGTTACTTGTTCTAGAGGATTCATTCTCTAAAAGGTGAAAATTTGATGAATGAATCAGTTTCCTACCTTATAGAGGCAAGTTGTTTTGACTACCTAGATTTTAGTGCTTTGTTTAGAATTGGTTGAAACAGGTCCTAGAATGATGAGCTCGACCCATAGAGGCAAGGAAATGGGTTGGTCTAGTCTATGTCATGTATTTTCTAAGTCATTTTCAGGGTTGGACTCTTGGGAAAAGCTTGGCACTCTATTGTACATTGTATCTTTGCACTTTTGGCTAAGGAAAGACCAAGGTTTTGTAGCACTATTTGGGATCCATGTGGCTTTATGTTTTGATGCTATGCTTCTCTGATTAATTGTAAGTTTATCTATTGTTATGTGTATCATTTTCATGCTTCTTCTTCTGAATTTGAACAAATGAGTGATTAAGGTAGAATCCATAACTGTTATGCTCTGCCTCTGAATTTGTTTAAATTTTCATGTTTTCATCTGTTTAAGGAGAATTCTTGAGACTCTCTTACTCTCCTTAGCTCCTCACCAGTCTGATCTATCCATCTCACTTGCTTTAAAGCATCAAAATGATTGCCTTCCTTGCTCCAATCGGAACTCTGCAGAAACTGTGCCTCATCCCTGAGCCCAAATTTGCCTTTCCCATTTTTTCAACAAAACCCTTTAAAAAACACAAATCAAAATCCTTTGCACTTAATACCTAGCCTAAAGTCAGTTGCTAAATCAGTCATCTCCAGCCCCATTGAGTATCTTTCACTGAGATTGACCCGGAGAGAGCCCTCTCTTGTCCTCGTAGGGCTAGCTACGAGGCTGAGAGTGGTTTGATGTGGACCTAGAACCTTGTCTTTTCAGCCTGAGACAAATCTAGGTTCTAACACCAGTCATGAAGATCATCTAGGAATTACAGGTGGAACCAAATGATATTCAGAGAAGAATAAATCAGAAAATACACTTGCAATAGACCAAAGAGGAAGTATATGTAAAATCATAGGTAATCCAGGACAAAATCAAGAGGGTTTTTGATAAAAAGACTAAAGCAGATGATTTTTATATAGGAGATAAGTCCTTAAGTGGGATTCAAGGAGATAAGACAAAGGAAATCATGGAAAAATTGATTTTTTGTGGCAAGGGCCTTATGTCATTTATGGTTATAGGGGCAACAATTCCTTTTTCTTGAGAGAGATAGATGGATCATTTCTACCAGGAGGACCTGTTAATGGTAGGATGTTGAAGCATTATTTTTCCACTGACTCACAATAGTTCACTTTACTTTGCATCATTGTACGTAACATTGCAGAGTGTAGATTGGATTGGATGGTAATCCTTTGAAGCTGAAGCCTGGAGAGAAGGCCCCAAGCTTTGAAGGATTCACTCTCGTAAGTATCAATAAAGTAGAATCACAGAAGGGCAGTTTCCAAGGTAACTTCAGTCACAATTCAAGGGCTACTGGTCTTTAGATTTCTTGACATTTCACCAGGAGATGCCATCCCCATGTGGAGCCATTGTTAGAGTCCTATAGTGATAGGATTCATAATTTTGAATTGGTTGAGGTTAAGTCTTCTAATATTGTACAGACCTTTGCTTTCTGCAAATGTTTTCCATATTAAAATTAAAAAATGTAAAGAGGGTATGTCCTAAAAGAAATATCAAAGGACAAAAAGAATAAGAAAAGATCAAAAAATGAAAAAATATGAAGCCCAAACAAAAACAGATCATGAAAGTGTGCAAGTCCAAGTGCCACTACTTTTTACCTTACTGTCTTAAATAATGGTTGTGTGCATTTTGTCATTTTTATAGAAACATTTACCACTCTTGGTATATATGATGCTTTGTTTATGGCCTAGGGCAACCCCTCCTTCCAGACTTGGTCCAAATATATAAAAAAACAGTGTTTTATTCCCTGTACGCTACTTTTCACTGAGATAAAAGTGTGTACATGTAGGTCAGTCAATACCCAACCCGCGTATATGTATTAAAACACTTAAAAAATTAATTTTCCTTAATTTTGGGTGGAGTTCACGAGTTTTACCTGTTGATTACCTCCCATTGCTCGTGGCCCAACTGTTTCCCAACTAAAAAACTAATTGGGAGAGGTATAAATAGACCTCTATGGGAAGGCCTTAAGCAGAGGATAAGAGATAGAGTTATTATACTGAGATTATCCCTAATTGAGTCTGATGAATCCCTGTGCCTCATGCACTTCCCCAAGCTTTAGGAAACTGTTGTTTCCTTGATTATAAATATCCTTCCTTTTGATTGAGATATCATGGTGTTGGTGATGGAAGAAGATTGTTGCAGGTGGGGATAGGACGAATCTGGAGGATGGTTGTGCTTGGAGCCAGAGAAAGACTCAGGTGAATTCTCTCCATGTTATGTATAGCTTACTGCAATAAAAGAAATCTTGTCTTGTTTTCGAAATTAACTATGTCTATGCATCAAATTATATTTTAATTCATATATGAATGTCGTTTTGATGTATGATCAGTCATTGGTTTATATGATATAAAGTCAATTTCGTGAATATGCTTTACTTCTATACTGCTATGTATGTTCAGATTGAATGATTTTCAGGTTTGAAGAACATCGGGAGTTGCAGAGGGTTTGAACCCTGCTGGACCTACTTGAATGAAGGAAATCTGGGTATGGTCATTGTTACGTACTTTGATAATATAAGAATCTTGCATAAGCTATTCGAGTATTTCTTGTTGTAGTTTGCTTCTGCTCTGTTGGGGTTCTGTTGTGCTATACAACAACCCTCCCCATTTCAATTTTTTCATAAAAAACTTTAATAAGAAATGGGTACCCTTTTAGAAATATAAATAAAATCAATAAAACATTTGAAAATAAATTTTTATAATAGGTATTTTGCTTTTAGGATAAGTTAAATAACAATCACAATTTGCAAATCTATTCAGCCCATGAAAGTCCTCTTGATAAGGTCCGATCCGATTTAAATTATAACAAAACCTTATCATAAAACAATTATACAAGGAGTATGTCGCATCGCGCAAATCCTTTGTTTCAATGTTGTTCCATTGAAATTCGCTAATGCGATAACTCCATCGAAAAATCACATATCACTACTTATCAAGAATCCCTTCCAAGTGTTCATATAAATCCTCCGATGTGATTTCATTATTAAGCACGCTTTTCGATAAAGGTGAAATATGAGCTATTATGAACATTTTCGGGTTAAAGTTATAAATCAATGATAAATAAAAAAACAAATGATTTATTAATTTTAAAAGTCATCCTGCCTTCCCATGACAGCTCACCATTAGTCGCAATCGCAAATATGCAAAGGAAACAGTTAAGCATAACGCTCATACCTCCTGACCTGCGATATGCAATTATCACTAATCGTCGATCGGGAAGTCATGATACTCATTTTAAAAGGACTGTTATAAATTTGTGATGCGACATGTCATTACGATATTAAAGTGTCACATTGGAAGTTACGGGAAATCATTAAGAAAGCAGTTATGGTTGAATCCTTCAAGGATTTCATCTGTGGTATCTTAATATATTAAAAATCCGTATCACCCATTTGCGCTTAACTGATGTTAGTCTTGTGTGCTGTGTATTAGCTTTGAACAAGATTGTTTTTCTCCATTGTTACGTCCTTCTGTTTCATTTTGCAGAGCGAATCTGAAAAAATTAGTCCAGCAAAAATGTCTAAGAGAGCTCAGAAAGAAAAGGCCCCCGTCGTGGAAAAAGATGAACCAACTAAGCTGGTGTTAATAGCTAATACTACTTGTGCAGGCCTCGGCAAGACTTCATGGGAGGGTATATATAATTTACTCGAAGCCAAGGATCCAAGTGAAGTAGAAGAAGAAGGAGCAACGACTGGTTCGACTGATAAATCAGAGAATACTCTATACGATTTAGCCAGCTCCTTCCTCCATATAATAACAGCCTGAGTGAAAGTGTTACCATACAATGACATAGTGAGATGTGTTATTAAAAGTATCAACATAACCGACAGAGCCTTCTATGTAGTTGATGGAAGGATGTTCGGGACATTGAGGACAGAAGATATCAAGAAGATGTATCAATTACCAGACCCCCAGAAACACTACAATAAAGCATTTTTAGAAGCCTTCGCCAAGAAGAATGATATAGATTCGGACCCTATCAGGCAAGGGAGACATTTCCTGAATAGGCATAAGCATGAATCTTCTAGTATGTACTCCGTAGACTCCTTAGCATCTCCTTATTGCTATGTTGGCACTATGTTATGTAGACTCTTTGGAGTCTTAGATTTAGCTAGGTTTACTATGGAAATGGTGCCTTTAATGGAAGCAGCAATCCACTCTTATATCATGTATTAGGCAACCATTTTATCAGATAAAATGGCCAACCAAATCCTTGATTATAGAAGAAATAGGTTTGTAACGACCTGTACAATACTGCCATTCTATATGAGCGCCTATATCATGGATACCATCTGTTTCAATTCTGATTATCCCATCCTAGGTTGGAAATGGACTCCTCAAGACCCAACTTCGATTCACATTTATCATAAGTATTTGTGGAAGACCCATTATAAAGATCATATATATAAAATTTGTCATGGTTTTATATTACCCGTCCATTAGGCCATATTCAACAAACCTGCTCCTCAGTTATCCGATGAGGCCATCATTGATCTAACACCAATCGACAGTTGGTTTGGTGAAGAAATTTTCACCTATGTTAGACTTTTTGGCAGCACTATAGATCCACATATTCTCCCCTTATACATTCCTGATAAGCTATTGGCCAAAGAAATAACTTACCAGATAACAGAAACAGGGATGTCAAGGAATCTCAAAGAATCCAAGAAACAAATGTGGCCTCCATTTCCCCTCCACTGTGGTACCACACACTACATGATTTCAAACATGTAGAGAAAGAAACAAAGAAGATAAAAATTCTCAAATTAGCATTCATTCCGAAGAGAGTATGATCCAAGAGCAGTGGCTTACAACTTTACCAGTCAGGTGAAAATCTCCAAATTTGAACATGAGACAGATGAATATAATGACTTTTTCACTTTAGTTGAAGTATTCTCATGGGCAAAGCATCTAGCAAAGATCAAATTAGGGGTAGGGGGGAGAGATAAGTTTATGCAATTCAGGGCATAGAGGTTACAAACACTACCTCTAGATTTATGGGCCACTACCCCTATGGTGAAGCAAGAAGCCCACAGTGAAGAACAAACTATTGAGAAGAGTCCTGAAAAGGAGAAGAGTCTTGAAAAGGAGAAGACTCCGGAAAAGGAGAAGACTCCTGAAAAGGAGAAAACTCCTGAAAAAGAGCAAAGTCCCGAAAAGGAGCTGATAAATGAAAAGACCAGCGAGCTCCTAGATATTGATGTAAACATTGATGCCACCTTAATCAAGGATGGGAGCAGTTCGATCAAATGATCAAGAAATAGAATGACTCCCAAAACCTCACTACATCAAAATCACCTGCAACACAGTAGCTTATTGTTACTAACATTCCAATTAAAGGGGTAGTCAGAACACCCAACATTTAGTAGGATATTGAAATAATTCCTGAGAATCCTACAGAAAATATTGTATTAAAGGTAGAAGAAATACCACCCCCAGATGTATTCTACAGTCCAAAGCATTGGGTTGTGGTCAAAAGGCAAAGAAAAAGGAGGAAAATTGAGCAAGGACATCTTTCAACTCCTCATGTCAAACTGATGAATGTGGTATGGAAAGACTCAGAAGTCAATCCTTCTGAGGATGTAACCAAGTTATCTCAGTGTGTAGGTGCTTTACAATTGCAACAATGAACAAAGCCTCCGAAGTTAGCCAACTAATTAGGGAAAAGGATCTAAGGATCACCCAACTTGAAGGGAAATCGACAGAAGAACAACAAAGGATTAGTCAACTTGAGCAACAACTATCAGAGCAAAGACAGCAGAATGAGTAACTAAAAGAACAGATAAACCTGGACAAGGAAAATATTGATCAGTAGGCTCTCCAGAAACAACAGAAGTTGTCTCAAGAACTCAACAAGCTTCAAACAACAATTCAACAGGAAAAGAAGGCTAAAGAATATCAAATTACATAGCTGCAATCATAGATAGAGAAATTCAAGGGTTATCCGAAGGTTAGTGAATTCAAGAAAGAAGCCCTGGAAGTAACCAAAGCCTTATCTCAGCAGCTAAACATCCTTTGCCATAAAATATCATTGGTTGACCCATTGTGCGCTATCTCTGCATCACTTATTGAATAGGCAGTTGACACCAGACTGGAGTTTGAAAAAGCAGATGATAAGATAACAAATTTTCTCTCTTGGAAAAATTCAGAAGAAGGCATGGCTGCCAATTTACCAAAAATACAAGAATCACACAAGGAAATCTTGTTTTCAGAGTGGGAATCATAGTTAATAAAAGCCAAAAGAGCGACTTCTAGAGCTAGGGCTACAATGAATGGTGTAATTGGGTTAGTAAATGACAGCTTGTATATGGCTAACTTGATCTCTGATTTCTCTCCAAGAAAACTCCCGAAAGCAAAAGCACTAGAAGATCAATGGAGACAGGAGCTGGCAAGCAAAGAAGAACAAATCGGCAAGGTGAAAAACTTGACATGGGATGAATTCAAGTTTTTCCTAGTCAAACCGCATAGTGAGAAGATGGCCATGAAATGCATTTCCGACGCAGTCAATCTCATGGTTCCCGAACTCTCCGATGCTACGTACATAGCCCAACTACATTCCAAGATGAGTCATCCTCCAGAAATTCAGCCAATGCTCTCAATTTGTCAGTTGCAAGTGCAAGAGAACAAGTAGATACAATGGATCAGTTCAAAGGCTACCACATTGTTATTTTCATGAATCAAATCCCAGATTTTCATGTTTACAATTTTAATAGCTCATAGTGATTTTTATTGACAGTTAGTTTTTATTTTGATTATTTAAACCCTTTCATGTCTTTTTAAGAAGGGGTCCTCAATTTGTATGAGATTTGACTTGAGAAGTTCCACTTTTGTACTTATAAATATTTTTTATCAATAGTGGATCAAGGTTCTACCTTTTTATGCAGAAGCTTTTTCAATACTTGCACTTCTGTATTTCCTGGAAGTTTTCTCAAATAAAAAAGTGGAATCGGAGTGTTATTTACATAAGAAAGATTCAAATGCATGTGGTATTCCTATCACTGTTTTTGTCTTATTTCCTTATGTGATGAAGCATTCCTTTTACAAGTTTCTATTGTTGATATATATATGTATGCTTTTTCAAATAATTCTTTATCATATCATTTCTGAATATTTAGAATTGTTATCCTTTGAAGATATATGTCAGCGATATATATATTGTTATGAATGTGATATGCTTTATTAATAATTACTTTTTGTAATTTCTTAAACAAAGTAACCATTATCTATGAATGCATCTTTCTATTGATTAATAATTCATATATATGATTATTGATCGATTAGAAATAATCAGAAATCGCATTGTTTACAGAATACCCATATAAATATATTTGTATATTTTGAGTTATAGGTTAAAACATTTACCCTCTCCATTATACATTACAAAAAAACCATCTATTAAACGATTCATTAAGGGAAACTGGTCCCATAATATCTAGTTAGATCCACCACACCAAATGGAAAAGGAGCTATACTAAGGTCCAGACTGGGTGGTTATCCCCAATGTTGGTGCTAGGATTTTAGAGGCATCAATTTTTGGTGCTAGAAGGAGGGCCTAAGCTGTGAATGGCAAGTAAATCCAAATCCATAGGCCATTCTAAGAGTAAAATCCCCTCACCATCTCCTTCAACTTCTCCTTCGCATTCTAAATCTCCTATCTTTAAGCGAGAAGTTGAAAAGGAAAATACAACACCCACTGCTGAAAACTTAAAACACACCTAACAATTCTTCTCTTGAACCCCCTGAAGTTCAGACCTTGATTCACAAACTCTAAGGGTTTTCAATATCCCAAGAACAGTTTGAGTTATCCCAAGGTAGTGTGACTTCACAATATATTCCATCCTAGCCTCTTACAATATCCCAGAGTGAAAAGCTTGGTATTCCACCCACTGAATTTCCTCTGCCAAGTAGAAAAAGAGCTAAGAAGACACATTTAGAGTCTGAGAGTGAGACTCTTTCTTCATCATCATCCATTCCATCTAAACCATTGCAAAGTCATCCATTGACTCCCCAACTCAAGATCATAATCCATAAGGGTATAGGTACTCCATCATCCTCTACCCAATCAATTTCAATTGTCTCTTCACCCTCCTTTGCTGTCGGTTCGAAAATGGCACATAATCAACCTCAACTAAGGCCATGGACAAATCCAAGAGCTGTTGCTATGCCTGCACCCTTGAGTCAATTTCCAGCTCATCCTGAAAAGTGGTTACCAAAATTTAATCCAGATATTGGCATCTTAGCAGAAGAACATATAAACAATTTTATGTTTTCCATAAACCTGAATGGGGTAACAGAAGAAGATGTTGTTGTTAGGATTTTTCCATATACTCTACAAGGGGTAGCTGGATCGTGGTATTTTTCATTACCACCAGGATCCATCAATAGCTGGGATGCTTTTCAAGAACAATTTTTAACCAAGTTTGGAGATGATAGGTCTATAACGACTTTGATTAATGACCTCTCTAATCTGAAATCTGAATCAAAGGAACCCATCAAATACTTCAACTCCTGATTTAATAAACTACTGAATAAAATTCCTACAACATCCAAGCCTAGTGAAGAAGTCCAAAGCGAATGGTATATCTCTGCTTTACCTTCAAACATAGCCATTTTCACTGATAGATCTGCCATACTCACATTAGCAGAAAATATGAAGGAAGCGATCGCTGTTGAAAAACATATCATTTCTTTGGAAAAGAAAAATGCTCTTGAAGAAAAAAAATAAAAAAATGTTACTTTCAAAGATGATTCAAAGAAGAAAGCAGTTAAAGACCCATATGACATGGAAGGTTTACAAAAGGTTCTGAAAACTATGTCTAATGAAATGGTGGAAATAAAAAAACAAGTGGCTGAAACTTCTACTAAAAAACCATTTAGAAACTTTAGAAGAAATCAGTCAAATGAACCAAAACCACCTAATGCTATATCTAATGTAGAATCAGATCAAGATGATGATGAAGATGAAGACACAGTTTTATCATCGGAGGAAATAGAAGAAGAGGAAACAGTTGAATGTCATGGGATGTGGGACTTTATCTTGCCTAACTCTAATAATGAAAGTGAACAGGAAGCTCTCCCAATAAATACCAGAAGTAAAAATGTAGCAGAGCATGTTCAAAAAAATCCAAAGAAGAAAAATTCAAGCCCTATCACTAAAGATAAATCTCTCATGAAGAAAACTCCAATTGTGCCTACCCAAAATCAACCATCATCTTCCAATCCACCCTCATCATCTAAAACATTAGTAGTCTTTGAGTCCATGGATTACAACATTGTGGAGGACATGAAGAAGACTCGAGCAAATATTTCTTTACACAAACTTAGCAAGCTAAAAAATCAACAGAAATTTTTACTTAAAGAGTTGAATGCGGTACCTTCCTCTCCTCTTCCAGTTGTTGTATTATCCAAGGTGGCTAAAGGGTTAGGTAAACCACCATCAGATAAAGTCGATGCTACTGATGCTGTTTTGATCGGAGATAGGTATAATTCTTATACTCCTCCTTTTCTCTTGACTTATGAGATCTATAACAGAAATTTACATAAGTGCCTGATAGATTCAGGGGCTTCATCAAATATAATGCCAGCCTCAGTTTGCTCTAAATTAAACATTGAGCCCTAGAAATCTGTAGTCCATATCGTTCAGTTAGATCAAACTGAGGTGCAAGTTTTAGGAGAGATAAATTCAGTCACCATTAGGTTATCAGCTGATCCCAGAGTAGTCCAAAGAATTGATATATTGATTGTTGACATCACTGAGTTTTATGTTTAATTCTAAGTAGGGATTGGTCGAAGAAACTCCATGGTTACTGTTGTACCTTAAGAATCCAATTTCCTAAGTGTAGAGAAATTGTGCTTAAGACATTAATGTTTGTAATTATTGTCACTTAT
The DNA here is from genome assembly GCA_031772625.1 of Pinus tabuliformis. NCBI lineage: Eukaryota > Viridiplantae > Streptophyta > Pinopsida > Pinales > Pinaceae > Pinus > Pinus tabuliformis. Next base: position 2,065,920,331 of record CM062818.1, on the reverse strand, counting down.
TTGTCACTTAATTATATGTTGTGTTCTCAAATGAAGGACTTGGGAGACTTGGATTTTAACTTTCAATACTTAGGTGACAAGGAAATATCAGAATGCCTTTTGATAGCTGAATATGAATGATAAATGAAGAAATCTTGAAGAAGTCAGAGACAATATGTTGTTTAACATAGGATCTACTATTTGTGACACTTGGAAAAGTTAAAGATAATATGCTGCCTTACACAGAAACTACTATTTGTAACTTAGAAGAATTATGAAGGTGAGAACTGAGTCATAGACAATATGCTGTTTAACAAAGTATCTACTATCTATGACACTTGGAGAAGTTAAAGATAATATGCTGCCTTACACAGAAACTATTATCTGTAACTTAGAAAGGAAGGTGAAAACTTCAAGTATAGGAGCGCTCTTTTAAGGAACTTTAACTTTATCTACATAAGCAAATAAATACCTAAAACTTCATTACCATACTTGAAGGAAGAAAACATAAGGTGACACATAACAAAGAAGTCACAAAATCATACCCACCAATACATGGAAACTTATGATTCTTTCATTAATCAACAATTATATCAGGAATACAGTGGCCTAGTCTCTGGGTTCTCCCAAAATTCCGAACCCATTACAATTCCCTTTTTGGGCTTTTATCTCTTCCCTCTCTGATTAACTATCAAATCAGTTTTGGAAACTAATTTCTCGAAATAGCTAATAAACCGCTTTATAACAGTTATAAAACTATTTTCTATTTGAAATTATTCAACTTTATTACATATAAAATATTGAAACTCAGAACATATGTAAAACTGTGCCAAAAGCTTTGGAAGGGGTCCACATATATGTCGGAGTGTTTTGAATGGCGGAAACACAAAGAAGGCCGACCAATCACCTTTTCTTTGGATTCATCTCTAACATTGATTTTTCCCTTTACACAGTGAAATTGACACAAACCTTCAGTTACAACGGAACTCAAAAAAGAATTAACTCTGTTTAAAATCCATTGGTTCTGCCTTTTCAATGGTCTTCTGACTCCCTTATGGACTTGACCCATCGCAAATCGCAATCGACACTTTCAATTGGTGTATTAACCCAAACCTTAACAATTTGCGATATGGCGGACCCACTGGAAGTATAAAACATGGCATATATAATATCGGGTCCGAAATGCCCATTGCAAATAACAATCAGTGGAATGAACCAACACATATACATAAGGTGTTTTACGGACTTGCCAGAGTTATTAAACGCAATACATATATTTTCGGTTCCAGACCTTATCGCAAATCACAATTGGCGGAACATGGGTGATACTTCATACTACTGCCCCATTGCAATTTTCGATTGCGATTTGATTGCATCGCAACCTTGGCTGAACCGGGGGCCAATTCTTTAACAATTACTTTTTTGCGATTTCGATATATTACAACAAACAAAATACTTCATTAGTTTTAGACTTTGTGGGGGTAAAGAATATAAAGGAGCTTCATTGAGGTTGAACCCTCACAGTGATTTTAGGCCACACATTGTGATAAAACCGATAAATAAGGCTTAAATCACAATATAAGCTACAACAGTTACATTTCCACTGATTGGTCTCACATGTGGCTTCCCTATAAAGGGAAACCAAATCAAATCAAAATAGATTAGGAGAAACACATGACCCATACAGTAACGGAGTTTGATCAAGAAAACCAACCAATAGCTTTCAATAACAACATTCTTGGAAATTACTCAGCTGAGTCTTTCTTTGGAAACTTTAATGCTCAACCATCGCCTTTTCCTGTTAGCAGTATCACATCACAAATTGAAAACTTCTCTCATATTGATACCTCAAGATGTGTTAGTATTACTGATGAACTTGTAAATAAATTTGTAGATAAACCTTTATTTTGGTCTTTATATTTTGGTGGATCAAAATCCAATGAGGGTGCAGGAGTAGGATGTATTTTAGTTAGTCCAGAAGGGGAAAAACTATGCTATCATGCAGGCTAGAATTTGAATGTACTAATAACACTGCAAAATATGAGGCATTGATCCAAGGGCTCTATAGAGCAATAGGTTTGAATATTCAATATTTGAAAGTGTTTGGTGATTCCGAGATTGTCATTAAATAATTAAGGAACACTATTCATTGTCTCTCAGGTCATCTCAAACATTATCAATCTCTTGTTCAAGATCTCATAACTCATTTTCTAGCATTTAATATTTCTCCTATTCCTAGATCTCAAAATGCAGCAGCTGATTTATTGGCTAATGTTGCTTCTAAACTACTCCCATCCGAGGATTATAGTCTAGATAGGTTTTCAATTGAATTAATTTTTCGTCCATCTGTCCCAGACAATGTCACCAATTGGTGAGTATTTAATCATGATGATGACATTTTAAATTTCTTGACTTATGAAAAATCTTATGATAATCAGATTATTGATGAAAGCGATCATGATCTTCACTAAGGCAAAGACTAAATGAGAATTCTATCCCTAAATATGTGGTCAAGCTAGAAGATCTCTATGACATCAAAGATAGATTCAAAAAGGTCACTAATGCAAAACTTCAAAGTTCTACTTTAATGTTTGAATTAGTAAACCTTGGCACTAAGGCCAAACCACAAAATGTCAATCTAGAGCTTGAACTCACATCAGAAGAAAGATTTTCTTTCATCAGATTATTAAACAAATATAAATTTTTTTTCACTTGGAATTACGAAGATTTGAGAATTTATGATACTTCTATCATTCAACACGCAATTCCAATTATTTCTGATGAGAAACCTGTACAACAAAATTTAAGGAAAATTCACCCAAATCTGGAAAGCCAAATCAAAGCAAAGTTGAATAAACTTCTGAAAGCTAAAATAATTTTCCTAGTTAGACATTTTAAATGGGTTTCAAACTTGGTACCTGTAAGGAAAAATAATGGTGATATTAGGATTTGCATTGATTTTAGAAATCTCAATAAGGCATGTCAAAAATATAATTTCCCATTACTAACAATGGATCCTTATACTTCAATCAGTAGCTGGTTCAGAGTTAATGTCCTTTCTTGATGGTTTTTCACGTTACAATCAAATACTAGTGTATCCAGATATTAGAATAAAAACTACATTCAGGACTAAATGGGGAACACATGCTTATCAGAAAATTCCTTTTGGTCTGATAAATGCTGGAGCTACTTTCCAACGAGCTATGGATATAGCATTCAAAGGTTTGATCAATAGGTCAGTTGTTGTCTACTTATATGACATAGCTATTTTTTCCAAGAAAAGGGCCAATCATCTCCATGATTTAAAATAGATCATTGAACGATGTAAAAGGTATGGGATTTCTTTAAATCCAAAGAGATCATTCTTTGCCCTAAATGAAGGCAAACTCTTAGGGTTTATTGTATCCAAATATGGCATATATATTGATCCTGATAGGATAAAAGAGATTTCTGATATTCCTTTGCCACATAACAAGAAATCAATGCAATCATTTTTAGGACAGATAAATTTTGTAAAAAGATTTGTTCTTGATTTTTCTCATATAGTCTTACCTTTACAAACTATGATTAAGAAAAACTCAGTTTTCAAATGGGGACATAAGGAAAAAGAAGCCTTTGACTCAATCAAACATGTAATTATTAATGCTCCTGCATTGAATACTCCCAATTTTTATAATCATTTCATTTTGTTTATTTTGGCCACCGAAACATCTTATGTTGTTGTTTTAACACATATCAATGATCAGCAAGTAGAAGCACCTATATCTTTCTTTAGTTCCAATTTATAGGGTGCTGAAATCAACTATTCGGAAGTAGAAAAACAAGCTTTTGCTGTGTTTAAATCTATCAAACACTTTAGACCATTTCTCCTAAAAACACACACAAAAGTAATAGTCCCATTCTCTGCAATGAGACAATTGCTAGTGCAAAGGGAAGTAGGAGAAAAGAGAGCTAATTGGGTAACAACTTTACAAGAGTATGATATTGATATTAAACCAGCGAAAATTGTGAGAGGGCAAGGTTTTTGCAGGTTATTAGCATGATCAGGTGTTCATGTCCTAAGTGTCGTAAAATGATCAAAATTTAAAATGCTCAGAACTGGTTCAAAGTTGAACGAATGGAAAGTGCTCGTCTTCCTGATTCCGGTGCCGCAAACGGTTCGAAAAACGGTTGCCGTATGAGGAAGTTATGGCAAAAAGAAGAATTTGTCAATAACATTGGAATTTTGAATTTTTTCAAAAAAAAATTAAAAAAAGAATATTCCCTTTACACAGCCAATAGAAATCTTCCACGTGGCAGGCTTGGAGGCCGCCACATGGCCCCAATATGACGTCAGCAAGCATTATATGGGCGCATATTTAAAATTTTTGGGAGTTCAAAGTTTTGAACCCACGACCTCATCAACCACAATACAACGCCTTACCGTTAGGCCACGGGAGCAACTCTTGTTATATGGACGGAACAAACAATAATTAAAGTTTAAAATGTGATGAGGCGAGGCCCGAAGGGGGCCAGCCCCCCCATGCCATACGACCCAGCGCCCAAAACCTAGGGCTTAAGCCCCAACCGCTAGCACACTAACCACCAGCGCGCAATCCGAGGTAAACGGTCACATGCGCCTTTTAATGTAACTGCAGTCAGACTGGCGACGGAATTGGCGAAGCGCCAAAATTGGCGGGCCCGCCATATTTGGCAGGCCTAACTGGACTCCAACTAAAGTTAGCTGGAGTGTTTCTAGGCATAACTGGAGGAAAACTTTAATTGGCCATAACTTTTGCTAGGAAAGGCGGTTTTGGACGAATTTATTTTTGATAATGGGTATTTTCGACCTGCTGAAGCCATTGGTGTAGGTATTACAGCCATCTAAGGTCATTTGCAGAGGTTTTGGAGCCGTGAAAGTTCTAGGAGCCACCAGGGCCCAATATTGTGAAGACTGTATAGGGTTGCAGGTATCCATTGGAGGTGAACCAGTAATCAATCCTGAAGGATTCAAGTGTTCTGAATCCATTTTTATCATCTATTCCACCTGTAGATGCTTCTATTCAGCTGTATATTCAATTTTATCATTTAATTAAAACAAGGACAAGCCCAATTGGGAGCTTTGGACCCAGTAGACGTAGCCTAGGAGGGGTGAACTGCTTTATCAACTTTTTTTGCATCCGTGGTTGATTTATTTTGTAGAAAAAATTTGTTTTAGTGTGTTAAACAGTAAAAGGAAATAAATCTGCTATGCTTAAATGGGTCATGAATAGCTGAAAATTTCATTTGTTTTCTTTCTGCAAGACATGGACATCTTTTAAACATGTATATTTCTGAATTGAATACCTTGCAAACAATTTACAAGTAGTTTCAAATACAGATCAAGTTGGTATCAGAGCTGGGTTTTGTGCAAAGATCTTCTAACTGTCTTGCAAGTATTGATGCTTACCAGGTTGAAACTTAAAAGAGGGGAAGGACAGTTGACTAGAGAACGAGAGAATCCTCAGTCAAGGAAGGCCAGAGAGCCATCACCTTCACCTTCAATTTCACCCTCAAGAGTCTCAGCAGAAGCTTCAAGAATGTCTGCACATGAAGGAGAAATTCTTGCAGACATGGATCCAAAAGAAAAAGAAAGAGTCTTCAGAAAGGCTTTCTTGGACCTCACTGAAATGGTGAGGATATTGTACCAAGTGTCACACGGAATTGGTCAAGGGTGCGGACACGACTGACCTTCCTAGAAGTCTAAGACATTCTAATGACAAACAAGACAAAATGGAGTGATCTTTCTCTAATTACACCTTTTACAACATGAAAACTACAAGTGTTTAGGCTTACCTTATTCCAAAACGCTGTTGTTGAAGTCCGTTCTTGATGATCCGGATGAGCTCCTCCTTCAAGTCAATTCCTGCAACCACAAACAATCAAACAATTACCAAGCACTTGCATTTCATATAATAAAACATATATTCAACATGCAGACCAAGGAACACATGAAATAACTCATTAACACAAGCTATTGAGAAAAATAAACCAGTTTGTATTAATAACGAAACAAAGAAACTCTTACAACCTGGCCTTGGTGTTGTGCAAGTTCCTCCCAGGGTCCATCAAGGGTTTTCCTCTACTTTGACAAAGCTCACCCTCTTCCAAGTAGAATCAAGTGAAGACAATCTCTCCTCACAAAGGCTCTAATGGAAGACCTAAATCCTGCAGCATTTACCCAAAGAAAATGTATAGCTCCAACCTCCTCTCCTTCTGGCTCAATGCCTTTATTTATAGTGCTGTAAAGAGGTTATTCAGGTCCACTATCAATGGGATCATCCCCCTCTTTGGGTGGGATAGCTCCCTTATTGATGGGATAAGTTCCCCCTTAATAGAGATACATGAACCAACTGGAGGCGCATCCATTTCATCAAACCGACCTCTAGAATGTTCTAGAAGTAACCATAAGTAACTTTTTCAAGATAAAACTCGCGCATTTTGCCTTTTACAGAGGGACGCACCTGTCCCTTAACATACAGAGCGTCCATGGACGCAGATTTTGTGAACATGGTCAGCGTCCCCGCAGGTAAGGCTAGAGAGAACCTGCGACCCCAGAGATAAACATAGTTTTTACAAGACTTTCTCTCTTCTTTGAGTTTGAGATGGATAACAGAGGCATGAGACTTGCCTAAGAGGGTAGCATGACTGTTGATTTGAGCCATACTAACTGTAAGTAGTCAAGGTGACATTTTTTAGTGTAACAGATTGCCCCCTAAAGTGCGAAGCCTGGAATAGAATAGGGTTTTGTAATTCTAGGAAGGGTGAAGCGCTTTATCATTTCAAGGATTGTCTTGTGGATGGCCTGGTTGGAACCTGCAATTTTCAACACAAAATACATGGATAAGATTATATCATCACTGAGGTAAGCATTCCCATACTCAGATTCAAAACTTTAACTAATGGACTAACTATTCTGATACAGGAATGATCTTGCAGTACATCATTTTTGTAGACTTTTGTAGACACAGTATGGACGTAGCCATCTGTTTATGATTAGTCTACATAGATAATGAATACAAAACTCCTCGCAGCCTGGATGGTAGAAACTAGATCCAGGGTCTTCACTTCTATTTCCCGAATTGGTACGATTCTAGCCATGTGATTAAATGATTCGATGTCGAACATGATAGAAACCACTTGATTACCAGTCAATGATGTAAACTGTTAACAAGCATGAGAGAAACCACCAGTAATGTCAATGGTTCTCAAAGTACCAAGCACAACCCGTGAAATGTGAATAGATGTTTTGATGTCGAACACTTCACGGAATCCTTTGATCGAAAGTCAATGATGTAAACTGACGTCAAAGGCGAGAAACCTGCCATTGATGCATGCAGACTTCAAGGTACTGTCGATTCCTAAGTCATCTTTCTAGATAATGTGTCGATGTCGATAGAAAGCGACCCGTTGCAGGCAAACCCGCAACACGAAATCATTGTTCAAGTTGAAGAAATGTTGCTGTAAGGACTGACTCAGGGATGGTCAAATGGATGATAAGTATTTTGCAGATGAAAGTTTTGCTTGCAGACCTCTTGAACACATAACGACACAACAGATGGCTTGGTGACGAATAATCTCAAAGTTAATCCCCGAAACCCGGCTAAAGACTTTCAAAGTGATTTGGTCAACTGTGAGGTAAAAGATTTCCCAACCCAGGTGAATGAAAAGTGTCATGTTCAAGAGTGGTAATAAAGTTTCTTCTGAGACAAAAGGTGACAAACAGGTTCATTCTTCTCTCTTTTCCCCCACCATTTCTGGCAAGTACCTCTTTATTTTTAACAAGCTTGAGGAGGATAACATATGCTTGATTATAAGCTCATCCTTCGGACGAGTCCAACCTAGTTTAAATTCGAACCCTAGGAAGGAGTGGTTCGTTCCTGTTTGTAATTGAACAGGTCCTCTACTGTAAAAGTTTTAACGAGCCCAGTATAGGAGAAACTCGGCGTTTTTCAATTTTAGAGAGTCTGAAAAAACTAAAGGAGACTCCACGTTGAACTTTTTCGTATATTTGTGTCCCTCAAGCCCGAAAAAGTATAAAATAATACCTGGGGGAACCGCTTGATCTTGCGACCAAGGAGTACTTTCATAATAGTGTCGTTGACCTGAAAAGTAAAAAGCGATCAAGGACACGTCGTTTTATTTCCTTATCGAGTTCGAAACGACAAAAACCCGGCAATCTTTTCCTGATTTTGCGGTCAGAAAAGAGCTAAAAGGGGACCGTCTTTTAATTCCGTTTTAACGAGTGTAAAAGAAACGCTCGGCAATCTTTTCATGTTTTAGGAGTCAGAAAAGGGCTTAAAATATGACTCTACGGTTTCACTTTTTCGTAAGTTTTAACGAGTTCGAAAAAATGATAAAAATATACTCATGGTTTTCACTTTTTCGTAAGTTTTAACGAGTTCGAAAAAATGATAAAAATATACTCATATGGCCGACTTTCAATTTAATTTACGAGCAGGAAAGGACGAAAAGAACTCGGCATTTTCATTTGTTTTACGAGAATGAAAGATAGCAAAATAATCTCGGTATTTTCATGAGTTTAACGAGTCTTGAAAATGACTGAAATTGACTCGAGATAGGTTTCATTTTTACAAAAGCTTGAAACAGATAAAAACTATGCTTCAAAGTAGTTTCATTTTTACACAAGCTTGAAACAGAGAAAAAAAACTGTGCTTGATGCCCCCTAAGCTTAACTGCTAGAGGGCATGCCCCCCAGCTTCATTTCATTCAACCAGTTGGATGAAATGAAGGTTCATGAACGAGATCATTTGAAAGACTCGACCTAAAACTATAAGAAAATTACGCAAAAACTGAAATAACTAACCTAAAAACTTAACATTTATGAGATCTAGTCAATCTCTCGACTCAAGTAGAGGAGGATTTGTTTCATTTTTTAACGAGCTTGACACAGGAAAAGAACTATGCTCGGATCTGGTTTCATGTTTACACAAGCTTGAAACGAAAAACTATGCTTGTTATAAGTTCACATGCCCCCAGCATAATGACGCAAAACGAGGTACATGCCCCCCAAGCTTCATTGCATTGAATGAGGTGGATGGAATGAAGCTTTACTTTCGAAATCTTGGAAAGACTTGAAAAGGGAGTTGTTTCATTTTTTAACGAGCTTGACACAAGACAAAGAACCATGCTCATAACTACTCTCTACGATCTACCTAACAAAACTCTATTCTAAAAACCTTGATTCATTTTTTAACGAGCTTGACACAAGTCAAGGAACTATGCTCTAAAATCCTTGATTCATTTTTTAATGAGCTTGACACAAGACAAGGAACTATGCTCACTACTACTCACTACAATCTACCTACTTAACCTACCCTTGTTTCATTTTTTAACGAGCTTGACACAAGACAACGAACTATACTCAAAAAGTTCGCATGCCCCCAGCATAATGATGCAAAGCGAGGTACATGCCCCCCAGGCTTCATTGCATTCAACCGGCTGGATGAAATGAAGGTTTACTTTCAATATTTAACTTGAAAAGGGAGCTGTTTCATTTTTAAGGAGGTTGACACAAGAAAAGAACTATCCTCAAAACCCTTGTTTTATTTTTTAAACGAGCTTGACACAAGATAAGGAACTATGCTCATAACTACTCTACAATCTACCTATTTAACCTACCCTTGTTTCATTTTTTAACGAGCTTGACACAAGACAAGGAACTATGCTCATGAAGTTCGCATGCCCCCAGCATAATGACGCAAATCAAGGTACATGCCCCCCAAGCTTCATTTCATTCAACCAGCTGGATGGAATGGAGCTTTACTTTCAAGATCGTGTAAAGATTCGACTTGAAAAGGGAGTTGTTTCATTTTTTAATGAGGTTGACACAAGAAAAGAACTGTCCTCATAACTGATTCATTTTTTAACGAGGTTGACTCAGTAACAGGAACTATCCTCGTACCTGATTCATTTTTTAACGAGGTTGACTCAGTAACAGGAACTGTCCTCGCAACCCTCTGATCATGGCTTCCAACTGGAAGGAAGACATGTCAGTGGACACACCTTGATCATGGCTTCCAAAAGGTCTTCATCAGAAGGAAGAATACTTCTCTGGAAGGAACACATGTCAAGGGACTCAAAAGGGATAAGAACATCGTGTTCAAATAATCCCATAGAGTTTTCCATGTCAATTACCGGATCTAAATCAACAGTGAGAGGCTCACTTACATCGGTAACTGAAAACATGGGACCGGTTGCCACATAATTAACCCGTGGCGGAGTAGATACCACTTTAGAATCAGGAACATTTAGGGGGGTCATATTATTGGTAGTTGAAACAAGACTAGGGAACGAAAGCTGGTCTACAGTCACAATACTGCCATTGTGAGGGAAAGACATCACGCGAAAGAGTGTCGATACGAAAGCTTTCATTGCATAAACATAGTCTCGCCCAAGGAGTAAATTGAAATCCAAGGGACCTCGAACTACCATGAGATCAATACAGACAGTTTTACCTTCCAAGGTAATAGAAAACTTAGGAAGGATCCCTAAAGGTTCACTAATGGTTCTGTTAAAAGCTTTCAGATTCTGCGTAATAGGTGCAAGCTGAGGGGAACCCAAAGCTTTCCAAACAGTTGAGGATAAAATACTAACAGAAGCACCTTCATCTACCTGAGTACGATGTATGTCCCTACCACCCGCCTTGACAATGATTTGGAAGGGGATGGAGGAAGGAAGACGAGGTTCTGTCAGTCTATTCCAATCAAAGGAAAAAACCTCAGTGCTTGGAGGGGGTTCTGTAGAAACAGGTGAAATGCCCCCCGGCATAGAAGAATCTGATGTAACAAGAAGAACATCAGCGGTATGAAATTTACTCTCGAAAGGGAGAGTGTGATCGACCGAATGTGAAATTGAATCGACCACTTGATCAACTAATTGATCATCAACCTGAGTGACATGAGTTTCACTCTCCAATGGAAGAGTGTGATCGACCGTTCTTGAATTTAGATCAATCACTCCGTCAGTTGACGGTAGGTTGGGAGAAAGTTTACGGTAACCAGTTGGAAATTCTTGCTGTGGAACAGTAAGTTTTTCTAATAATGTTGAGGCTTCATCCATGTGAGGGAAAATGTGAGTTTGATGACTCCCTTTGCATAACTTACAAGGAAACCTAACTTTACCCTTTTTCCCAGGAACCTGACTATCACTGGTTGATGGATCAATGGAAAGTTGATGAGGTTTTTCTGACCAAACTTCCAAGACCTTTGGAATACCAGGACAATTGACAAGGAAGTGGTCACCCTTACAAAGCCTGCAAGGGTATTTGGGTTTACGATGCATGTCGGAATTTTCCTCAACACAACTAACATTTACAGCCATGGTTGGTTGGTTGACTTCTTTCTTATCTTGCTTCTTCTTCTTCTTCTTCTTCTTCCCTTTCTTCTTCTTCTTAGCCTCCTGGTTACTAGCATCAAGGCTTTTACCAGGCGAAGAGGAAGAAATGGAGGAAGAAAAATTAGGCGAAGAAGGTAAAGGGTCAACAGAAGGTTGGTGATGTTGAGATGGTGAACTCTGTTGAAGTGAAGCATCCGGTTGAGATGGAACAATTGGAGTACTTTGGGCCAACGAAGTTGAAAATAACCATATCGGTAATCCTATTGTAAATCCAGGTAATGACAAAGTAGCCATATAAGGAGGACCAACATTTCCAAAGTAAGGAAAAGTACTAGGATTCTCATTGGGAGGGGTTCCTAGGTTGATAAATTCCGGAACATTTGTCATTATATTCAACTTCAGTGAATTTTATTAACAATTTAAAACTAAAATTAACAATTCACAATTCACACCTAACAATTAAAATTCACAATTCACACCTATGGTCTCTAAAAGTAAAAACAAACAAATTAACACGCGCTATCAAATCTAGGAGTCAAACCATACACAAACAGTAGCCTTCCGGACCGAAAACACTAGTTGGTGATGAAACCCAACATCGCCGAATTCAGTACAGAAGTGGTGGGTGGAACAGTTACCCCGGCAACCTGCTTAATGAATAGACCGGACCAAGTTCCTCCACTTTAACCGTCTCGAAGTGAAGTGAACCCCCCGGAAAATCCAAGTGAGTATAACCGACGTCTGCTCCAGGTACAGTGGGACCTTCCCTCCACCGTCACCTCGGTAGAACCCTAAAGATTATGGTCACTAAAGTTACCAACAGTAACAAATACACCTGGGGGAACAGTCTAAACTCCGACAGCACGCAAGGGCAGAGTAGCAAGCTCAATCCCCTTACCGGCTCCTTGACAACAATCCAAGGTTTACCGATAAGTGACCCCTGGCTCCTCGATAATGGTTAATCCGAGGTTTACCGTTTGTAATACGTACTGTCTGGCGTCGTTCCCAATGAGGGGGGAATGATCCCCTCACTGGTTCGGACACGAGCTCGTGCTTCTCCTTTAAGAGGAGCTTTCCCAGAGTGCAATTGAAACAATTGGATTTATTCTACTCAAGATAAACTATCTGTTTGGTTTTGTAGTCTTGGAGAGTTAAGTACTTACCTACTCCAAGACCCTAGCCTAAGCTATGTTGGTGTTTCAGAGCCCTAGAAATGTAAAAATTACTAGATGAATTTTAATTAAGCGCTGTGTTATTAAGGCTGTTATTACTCAAATGGGTAAATGGAGATGAAACCAATGGTGTTATGACCCGACTCAACTGAATGCAATCGAATATGATAATGCAATCCTTTCAATTCGATGAATCCTAACTAAAGTAAGGAGAGAGTTTCCATTCACTTCCAACAATGCAAAAAATTGATCATTAAGAGAAAATATAACAAATTCTCTAATGCACTAATTTTATCAAGAAAAACTAATGCAAATCAATTCCAAACCATTTTTATTTTTGTGTAAATTCAAATCAAAGAAAACTGATCTAAATCTACGATTGATTTTCCAGAATGTAAACTATGCAATTGTAATCTATGCACAATTCACTCGAAAAGTATGCAAATGTAATCTATGCACATTTTTCATTCATATTCCGAAAATGAGAATTCTAATTATGCAAATGTGATCTATGCAAGAGAATTCTCAAACACAAGATGATTCTAATGTGATCTAAGAACCAATCAAGTGCAAGTCGAGAAAATTGGGTGAGAGTTCCAAAGATCAAAATATAAAAACACTCAAAGGCGATTAACACTCATACGCAATTTAGCCCCCCCCGGCGAATGAGGGGGAATTTTTTTTGCAAAAACAGAAGCAAAAAGATGCAAAATTGTGAAAGGACTGAGACAAACCTCCAAGGAATGACCAAAGGAAATCAAATTAAGAATTTCTCAAAAAAGAGACTCAAAACACCCAATTGATGAAAGCTTAAAACAGGAATGCTAATGAAACAAGTTCAGGTGAAGATTCTTGGCAAGGGACTAATGAATCTGGGCAGAAAAAACTAAGAAAAAACAAAATCTAAGAGCAAAAAGTGTAAAAAATGGAATTTTCTTAAATTTTGGCAGGGGACGCAGGCAACCCGTTAGCACAGGTGCGGGCCCGCTCTGTGCACGCAGCAAAAGTGCGTCCAGGGACGCACTGTGCAGCACTCAGAGGGTGTGTCCTACTGAAAAACTCAAGAAAAACCAAAATAAAACTAATCCTAAGCTAACCCACCCAGAGACAGAATCACAGAGCCAAAACCAGAAAAATAAACCAATTTTCTCAAAGCAAAGTTCACACAAAGGAAAAGACTTTTCACATTAATGGAATCCCCAGCGGAGTCGCCAATTTGTCACACGGAATTGGTCAAGGGTGCGGACACGACTGACCTTCCTAGAAGTCTAAGACATTCTAATGACAAACAAGACAAAATGGAGTGATCTTTCTCTAATTACACCTTTTACAACATGAAAACTACAAGTGTTTAGGCTTACCTTATTCCAAAACGCTGTTGTTGAAGTCCGTTCTTGACGATCCGGATGAGCTCCTCCTTCAAGTCAATTCCTGCAACCACAAACAATCAAACAATTACCAAGCACTTGCATTTCATATAATAAAACATATATTCAACATGCAGACCAAGGAACACATGAAATAACTCATTAACACAAGCTATTGAGAAAAATAAACCAGTTTGTATTAATAACGAAACAAAGAAACTCTTACAACCTGGCCTTGGTGTTGTGCAAGTTCCTCCCAGGGTCCATCAAGGGTTTTCCTCTACTTTGACAAAGCTCACCCTCTTCCAAGTAGAATCAAGTGAAGACAATCTCTCCTCACAAAGGCTCTAATGGAAGACCTAAATCCTGCAGCATTTACCCAAAGAAAATGTATAGCTCCAACCTCCTCTCCTTCTGGCTCAATGCCTTTATTTATAGTGCTGTAAAGAGGTTATTCAGGTCCACTATCAATGGGATCATCCCCCTCTTTGGGTGGGATAGCTCCCTTATTGATGGGATAAGTTCCCCCTTAATAGAGATACATGAACCAACTGGAGGCGCATCCATTTCATCAAACCGACCTCTAGAATGTTCTAGAAGTAACCATAAGTAACTTTTTCAAGATAAAACTCGCGCATTTTGCCTTTTACAGAGGGACGCACCTGTCCCTTAACATACAGAGCGTCCATGGACGCAGATTTTGTGAACATGGTCAGCGTCCCCGCAGGTAAGGCTAGAGAGAACCTGCGACCCTAGAGATAAACATAGTTTTTACAAGACTTTCTCTCTTCTTTGAGTTTGAGATGGATAACAGAGGCATGAGACTTGCCTAAGAGGGTAGCATGACTATTGATTTGAGCCATACTAACTGTAAGTAGTCAAGGTGACATTTTTTAGTGTAACACCAAGAAATAAATGAGAAATTGGCTGGAGAAGGGTCCAAACATCCACATGAAGGAGAGGGCTCTTCAGGAGGTAAGAATGATGATGATCATTCCAAGAAAGGAGATGGAGGAAATGGTGATCCACCACCCCCATCGTCACCTTCTTCCTCTTTATCCTCGTCTTCTTCTTCTGTGCATAAGCATAGATCCTCTGGAAAAAGTCCTTTTTTGAAGCTTGATGTAAAATTCGAATTACCTATGTTTAATGGTGAAGTGAATGCATAAAAGCTTGACAACTGGATTAGGCAGTTGGAAGTTTACTTGAGGATCCAGAATATGCATGATGATGCCACAAATATTCGGTTGGCTTCTTTGAGAATGGATGGAGCAGCATTGGTCTGGTGGGAGGCCAAGACTAAAGAGGAGATCAAGAAATTTGGTAAGGTTACCTTAACATGGCCTGAATTTCTGTTAGCCATTAAAAAATAGTTTTATCCTCTTGCTCACATGCAGAAAGCCATTATAAACTGGCAAAATTTCAGACAACTTAAGGGTCAGAGTGTCCAAGACTACACCCAAGAATTCAGGAGAAGAGCTCTCTTGTTAGGGGTAGATTTACAGACCCAGGAAACCTTGCTGAAATACATTGGTGGCTTGCATAGCTACCTTAGACACACCATCTTGACGTTTAATCCTACTATCCTGGATGAGGTTTGTGTTCAAGCTACCCATTTAGAGGAAAGGGGAAAAAACACATTTGAAGAGGGTAGAAACAAGCCCCCCAAGGGGAAAAACAAAGAGAAAACCTCTAAGGGAAAGGGCAAAAAGAATGCATCTGTCAAACAGGAGAGTGAGAAAGTGATCTGTAAAAACTGTTCTAAACCAAGCCATGAGGAGAAAAACTGTTGGAAATTATATCCTGAAAAAAGACCGCAATCTAACAAATCCAAAGGGAAATAGAAAACTGCTGCTACTACATCTACACCACAGGATTTAGGGGATGATTCAGGTGATGAAACCAAAATTGCAGCCATGGGTTTGAAAAACTTGAAGGGAAAAGAAATTGAAACTCAAGCTAGCACTAGTACCTCAAACTGCCATGTACAAGCTCCTAATGAGGAAGAAAGAATTGAACTGTTTCATGTGAGGGTGATTTCAAAACATACCAAAATTGACACACTTTTTGATAGTGGGTCACAAGCAAACCTTATATCAGAGGACTTGGTCAAGCAGCTTAAACTTGAGACCATTCCACATCCGAAGCCATATCCACTTGGATGGATTTGCAAGGATGCAAATTTACAAGTTTCAAGAAAGTGCACATTGCGCTTTGCAATTACTGCACATTTTATTGACACAGTTGAACTTGATGTGGTACCTTTTGATATAGCAGGAATTGTTTTGGGAAGTCCTTACTTGTTTGACAGGAAAGCTATCTTTCATTGCCATGAAAACAAATATCATCTTTTCAAAGATGGCAAGGAGTTCATTGTTAGAGCTCATCGCAAGAAGACAAATATAGCGATGGTGAATGCAGGACAGGTAAAAACGCTGGTCAATTCAAGTAAGAATTTTTTTCTTCTTATGATTAAGCCCAAGGTTGATGTGAATCATGAGTCATTTGACAATTGTGATCCAAAACTTAAGTCAGAACTGTATGATGTAGTTGATGCATATCATGAGATGTTTCAGGAGCCAACAGGTTTGCCTCCTAAGAGGGAGATTCAGAATGAAATCCATTTGCATCCAGATTGTCCTCTTCCAAACATAGGCATGTACCGCATGTCTATTATGGAGAATGCTGAAATAAAGAAGCAAATCAAAGACTTGTTGGACAAGGGTTTCATAAGGCCAAGTACTTCGCCATGTGGGTCACCGATTGTATTGATTCCAAAGAAAGATGGCACTTGGCGTATGTGTGTTGATCTCAGGGCCTTGAACAAGATAACAGTAAAGAATTGTTACCCACTCCCAAGGATAGATGATTTTCTAGACCAGCTGAAAGATGCTCGATATTTCACTAAGCTAGACTTGCGCAGTGGATATCATCAAGTAAGAATTGAAGAAAGTGACATTTGGAAGACAGCCTTTAAAACCAAACAAGGACTCTTTGAGTGGCTTGTGATGCTGTTTGGTTTGTGCAATGCACCTGCAACTTTCATGCGGGTAATGGATGATGTCTTGCGTCCTTTTCTTGATGATTTCGTTATTTTCTACTTAGATGACATCTTAATTTTCAGCAAGTCTAGAGAAGATCATGTCATGCATGTTAGGAAAGTGCTTGATGTTTTGAAGAAGAATCAGTTATTTCTTAAAATGTCAAAGTGTGAATTTGGAAAGACTTCTTTGGTTTATTTGGGACACATAGTAGGAGGAGGTGTTTTGAGAATAGATCTTGCTAAAATAGAGGCTATTGTGAATTGGCCTACTCCCAAATCCATAACAGAGGTAAGAAGTTTTTTGGGTGCAGCTCAATATTGGAGGAAGTTTATCTCTAACTTCTCTTCTATAGCAGCTCCTATGCATGCAGTGACAAGTGTGAAGCATGCTTTCCAATGGGGAGGCAAGCAGTAAAAAGCTTTCGAATATTTGAAAGAGAAGATTAGTTCAGCTCCGGTCCTTGCATTACCGGATTTGAGACAGCCATTTGAGATACAAACCGATGCTAGTGATTATGCCATGGGCACAGTTCTTCTACAGCATGGTAAGCCTATTGCTTTTCATTCTGAAACTTTTAATGGTGCTGTTGTAAATTATCCTACATATGATAAGGAGTTGTATGCGTTGGTACAAAGCGTCAAAAAGTGGAAACACTATTTGATGGGCAAAGAAACTGTTATACATACTGACCATCAGCCGTTACAGTACTTGCAATCACAAAGCAAGTTACAACAGTCACGACACTTCAGATGGATAGGCTTCTTGCGACAGTTCCATTTGGTAATAAGGTACAAGAAAGGTACTTTGAATAAGGTTGTTGATATGCTTTCAAGGCCTATTATTGGTGTTGTTACTTTACTTAAGAATGATTCCATTGTACATGATAGTTACATAGAACAATATGCATCTGATGATGACTTTAAAGATTTGTATGCTAACTTGAGTAAAGGGAATCACGTAGAGGAAAATGACTATCACATGCATAACAATTTGCTGTTTCATTTGGGCAAGTTGTGTATACCACAGGGGGAGAGGATAAATGTCATAAGAGAAGCTCATTCTTCTCTTAATGCTGGCCATTTTGGTGTAAGTAAAACAGTTGCACATCTACAAAGGCATTGCTATTGGCCTCGCATGGTAGATTCTGTTTCAAGGTTCATAAGAGGTTGTTCATTATGTGCTACAAGAAAGCCTAGTAATAGGAGGCTTGGTTTGTATACTCCTTTGCCGGTACCTTCTAGACCATGGGAGAGCATCTCTATGGATTTTGTAGGAGGTTTGCCAAAATCTAGAAAGCAACATGATTATTTATATGTAGTAGTTGATCGTTTCAGCAAAATGTGTATACTTATGCCTTGTAAGAAAACTATAACTGCTGAACAAACTGTTGAATTATTTTTTCATCATGTATGGATTCACTTTGGTTTGCCTACTTCCATTATTAGTGACAGGGATTCCAGATTTGTGGGGAATTTTTGGTCCAACCTATGGGAGATGATGGACACAAAGTTGAAGAAAAGTTCTGCTTTCCATCCGCAAACAGATGGACAAACAGAAGTTGTGAACAGAACCATTGTGCACCTCTTGAGAGGATATTGCAGCAAGCATCCCAAGCCGTGGGATGAACATTTGCACTACATACAACATGCTTACAATCGTGCCAAACACTCTTCCACAAACACCTCACCGTTTGAAGCTTGTTTTGGTTACTTGCCAAAATCACCTCTTGATTTCATTCTTGAGAAAGATGTTGCCATTGAGGGACATAGTGATATTGACAAAGCTCGTTCATTCATTGAAAGAATTCAGCAAATACATCAGCAAATTCAAGAACAGCTTGAGAAGAGTCAAGGCAAGTACAAGGAAAGACACGACAAGCATAGAGTCGATCACAAGTTTCAAGAAGGGGATGAGGTATGGATGTACATTAGTAAGGAAAGGATGCAAGGAGAAGGTAAAAAGTTGAAGCCTATTCGTTATGGTCCATTTAGAATCCTCAAGAAGGTTGGAAATAATGCTTTTCAATTAGATTTGCCTTCCTACATGCAAATGTATTTTGTTGTCAATGTGGAGAACAACAACCTCCACAAGTGAAGAAGAAAACAGGCTGGTCAAAGCAATGGAAGAAATGTCCATTCAGACCAATGAGATGAACAAAATAAAGGAGAAAGTCAACAGCCTTGAGACATATTACAAACTTGCCCAGATCATGCATAAAGAAGAACAACAAAAGGCTACAAGGACAAATGAGAGGATAAAAATCCTGGAGAAAGAACTGACATTAACTGAGCCTATAGGTAAGTCTAAAGAACAACTATGGGCCAATATCATTGACTCTATCAATGATATTTGGCAATCCATCTAGGTCATTTTTTAGCAAATTGACTTAATAAAGCAGGCTACAGAAGCCATTGAAAGGGTTAAAACAAAACTTGGAGATATGCCAAAGGAAGCATCAAGGATCATCTACTCCCTCAACTACAAGAATAAGTATGAACTACAAGAATTGGAGATACCTGATAGGATAGGTACAATTTTGGAAGTCAGAAGAGTCCTCACCAAGAGGAATTTGATGTTGAATTTAGAAGATAAGTGTCAAAACATGCAACTAGCCGTTGACAGGTTGATGGCTAAATTTGAACTTTTGAATGAAAAAGGATTACCTAATCCCTTAGTAATAAATGACAAGTTAATGACATAGGCAGATTACAACAAGAAGATCAGGGAAGTGGCCAAAGAACATGTAATCACTTCATCCATGAAGGGCATGCCAATAGGCAAAGTGTTGTACCAAACTTTTGAAAACTTGTTTTACCTCCAACATGAGGTAAAACACTTGTTTATTAATAAGCCTACTTTTGCCAAATATACAGAGGCAGATGAGATATATAGAAAAATGCTCAATATCCAATTACCAGATGAGGAAATATGGGAAAAACTGAATGATTTACTGTAGTAAATACACAGTAAATTATAAATCTACAGTAAAAAGTGAAACATCAAAGTAAAAGGATATTGATAGGTCAGCAGGGTTAAATTGTATCAGATGAAAGAGTATCAGGTGAAAGGATAAAGTAAAACTGAACATCCAACGTGAAGACTAAACAACCAAGCAGCATAAAGGGAAAAATATCAAAGAGCAAAGCCAACAGAATCTTAATAACATGGACAACAAGTAGCAGTTCAATAGTTGTCTCTATCTTCTTGCAAGAAGATATTTTTTTTTTCCTAGATTAGTTCTCAATGCAGTTTGAGATATTTTGTAATTCCTTTTGTATAAATACTTCAAAATTCGAAGTATTGTGGTGGATTATTTTAAATTTGTAGAGTTATTTTGATCTTAAACCTAAGGGTGATTGTACCATTTTCAAGTCAACAGACTGGAGCAAGTAATAAAATAATTTCACTACAGGATTCATGAGATGAGCCATTTGCAGTGAAGTATCTTCTTTGTGTGATTTTGTTACCTTTTTAATGTGTTTCATAATCTTAAATGTGTTCTAAATTTGAATGAATTAACTAGAGATATCACTTAGAAATTGTTTAAGTACACTATGTTTTGCACAGTTAGTCATTTACATGTTTTCATCTGATACCCGGATTTGAGAACCCATAATTTCTCTCCCATCCTCGTTCACTTCTTTCATTCTTTCTAGAGTCTAGCCTAGGGAACCCTTAATGGATCCCTAGATCTGATTTGAAGCCATTCCACCATTTAGCCTTTGAGATTTGTAGTAACTCATTTATCTTGCCCTGTAGACATTGTTTTTAGAACTGAATCTAGTCTTGTTTTTCTGACATTCGACTCTATAGCCTAATGGTAGAAGAAAACCTCTTTTCTTCTAAGTAAAGTGATCCCACCACCCAAAATTTCAAACCAAAACCCAAGTGCAAGCAATAACTAGCCTAATATCATCTTAACCAAAAAAAAGATAAATTATAAAGAGAGAGCCCTCTCTGAGCGTCAGGAAGGCTAGGTCCTGATCTCTAAAAGTGTTTTGTGGTTACCTTTGACTTTTCTTTCTTCATCGAATTCAAAAGAAATATCACTGTGATAACAAATAGTCTCATGAAAGGAGAAACCTAAAGATACTACTGCAACACAAGATTATGATCCCATAGTGTTAACATCATTTCTACAAATCTGCATGAAGTTATTATGGGATCAGAAGGTTGTAGAAGGACTACAAGAGCTAATAGATAACTATGTTGGCAAGGATAAGCCACTATCAGAATAACTCGCAGTCAATAAGGTGAACCAAAGCATGAAGAGAACTGGTAGGGAGATGCGATTGATTATGCAAATTGGTGACTTCGAAATGGATCAGGTAATCCTAGACTTGGGCTCCGATGATAACATACTACCGAAGCACACTTGGGAACGTATGGGAAAACCTAACTTACAGTGGTCTCCAATGCAGCTGCACATGGCGAACCAACAAAAAATAATTCCAATGGGTCGCCTGCATGGAGTAACTGTAGATATTGAAGGTCCAAGAGAAGTGGTTGATTTCGAAGTTATTGAGATCATTGATGATAGTAATCCATACCCAACATTGCTCAAGATCGATTGGGCCTTTGACATGAACACAATCATTAACTTAATGAAGTGAAGCATGGTATTTGAAAAAAACGAACTTCGAGTAATTGTCTTGTTGGATCCAACTGAAGGTGCGTGATACAAAGAACCAAAAAATGACTATTATGAAGACGACGACAGATGGGCGTAATAAACAACCTAAGATTTAATTGTCAACCCGGGATTTCGTAAACTTAGAGGCACATCACTGGAAATGCCAGAGAAAGAATTTAGCAACCTGCACTAGTTAATACAATGACATCACACCATTCTAGAAGTTGGATTCACTCAAGAAAAATACTTGTCACAAACTTAAGGAAAGGAACTTCAAATCAGCATAAACAATACCGATCAATGAAAGAAAGAAAAAAAGGTAGATGTCTAAGACTAAATGTTAGTTCAGTCATAAGACAAGGAAATAATTAAATTGTTAGGTGCATTTGTCTTTGTTACAAGTTTTCCTTCCTGCACTGGACCATCATTCCTGCACCGCAACAATGTTCTTGCACTAGAATGATGTTCCTGTACTAAAGCGATGTTCCTGCACTGGATGTACGTATTGTGCCTACACTAAAGATTTCGAACTTTATACAAGAGACCTAGATTCTTGTACCAAAGCACTATGTTCCTATACCAGGATATTGATTCCTATACTGAAACAGAGGTTCCTGTACCAAGAAATCAATGTTCATGTACTAGTTTTCCAAATCGCTTGCAGAAAATGGAAAGGGTGTTAACTAAGAACAAATTGCAAGGAAAAATAGAGCTAAGAAGGTTAACACTCATAAGCAAAAGACTCTTTAACTAATCATGCATTCAGAAATGAAAGGTACTTCGAAAGTTAAAGAGAAAATCCTTGCTAGAACAGGGAACTTCTTTCATGTGAAAAATAACTATCTGATTCAAATACTAGCAGGCTTCTTCCTGAGATGACTATTATTATGTAAATTAGATCTGCACTTATTATAAATAAAAGTTTTAGCTTAAAGGTCCCTTTAATAATTTCAATGTTAAACTGAGTTACTTCCACAAGGGAAACAAGTGCAAGTACAAATCTATATAATGCAAACAATGTTTCATTAGAGCTCATAAAGATAAATTCATTCTAAACTGAAATTTCATGCTAAGAATGCTTGGAAACTCACTCAGAAATAAAACACAATTTGCAAAAGAAAGCAAATGAATCTTGCAGGAAATAAAAGAACTTGCAGAAGTAAACTAAGCAACCTTCACTTGTAGAAATGAAAATGCACCGGTGCAAGCAACCAAAACACACTCGTTTTGAAGAAAGGAAATTAAACATGCATCAAAGGAAAGTAGGGTTAACCCAAAAAGTGGGAAATAAACACACCCAAGCCTGCACACTTTGGATCCTAATCACACAGCTTACATAGAAGTCAAAGCCTGTTAACTATGAAAGAACGAAATATGATCTGCTCAAACCTTGCATAAAAATAAATTTAACACACCTTACAAAAGAGGGAGAATGATTTGGTTTGGCTGGGCCCTTTCCGACCATCTTGTTTCCCTTTTACGAGATCTGGAAAGTCAATTGCTTAAACAATGCATCACATAAAACATTAGAACATGAAATGAATAACTGACATAGATCCTTAGATTAACTTGAATGTTTGATGCAATTTTACATCAAAGCTTTGAATCCAGCCTCCAAATAATCATAGGGAAGGGGGAAGAGCCCCGTAAACTTAATCCAAAAACGTGGAAGTGCAACACTGGTCTTCTCCCCCTCTCTACAAAGCCATGCTTTGGCTTTTATATAAGTTACAATTACATGATAGGCTTTGAACATGCCAAACCTTTGCAAACAAGGTGAGGGATTGAATCCCAACTACTTCCCATCAATAGGAGACCAATACAACCATTGTCCCATTGAGAAAATGCAAACCTGATACGAATTTTCAATTTCTGGGCATATTCTGGAATTCTGGAAAAATTGGTATTTTTAACAAACTTACTCCAAAGAACACTTCGTATCTTCTTAATCATTACAAATCTAGGAAAGTTATTTGCAGAAAACCTAGTTTGTTATGTTTACAACAATAACCTTTCTCATAATTTACTGGTTCAGCTCCATTGCCTCGAAAATCATGCCTGAAACTGACTGTTTAGATACTTGTGAAATCTGAGATCCTAAAATTCTAGAAAAACAATCTTTTCTTATAAAACTGCCTCAAAGACCCTTATGTAACTTTTAGACCATTACAAATCTTGGGAAACGATTTTGGTTCTAGATAATTTGTTATACTGGAAGAAAACCAATTTTCTCAGGTTTTTGAGATTCACCTCCAACTACACACAAATTGAGGTCAAACTTGGGAGTTTGGAAACTGCTGCAAATTCGGGGCTGAAACATTAATTATTCCCTAAATATAAATCCATACGACCTGGGTGTATCTTGACACATGTGGAAGTGTTCAATGAACATTTTAAACAAAAAACTCTTTCATATTTTCCCATAAATGTGTCAATGTATGAAAGCCCCAAATTGGTGTAGGAAAGTTCCATTTCTGGGCATATTCTAGAATTCTGGATAAATTGGTGTTTTTAACAAACTGCCTCGAAAGAACACTTCATATTTTCTTAACCATTACGAATATTGGATAGTTGTTTGCATGCAACCTAGTTTGTTATGCTTACAACAATAGCCTTTCTCAGAATTTTCTGGTTCAACTCCATTGCCTCAGAAATCGTGCCTGAAGTTGACTGTTTGGATACTTGTGAAATCTGAGATCCTAAAATTCTGGAAAAATAATATTTTTTTATAAGACTGCCTCAAAGACCCTTATGTAGCTTTTAGACCATTGTGAATCTTGGGAAACCATTTTGGTTCTAGATAATTTGTTATACTTGAAAAAAAACCCATTTTCTCAGATTATTGAGATTCGCCTCCAAATGCATGCAAATCGAGGTCAAACATGGCAGTTTGGAAACTACTGCAAATTCGAGGTGAAAGCATTAATTATTCCCTAAATATAAATCCATATGACCTAGGTGTATCTTCACTCAAGTGGAAGTGTTCAAACAACATTTTGAAAAAGAACCTCTTTCATATTTTCCCAGAAACATGTCAATGTATGAAAGCCCCAAATTGGTGCAGGAATGTTGATATAAAAACTGAATTGGTGTAGGAATTCAATGCGTGGTGCAGGAATCGTTTTCATATAAGTAAGAATGTAATTGAAAATGTTTAAACCCGCAAACACAAAAAACATCATTAATAATGGCTCAAATGTCAAATCTTGTTAAAATAAGGGAGATGTGTTACACAATAAATATTACTTTATTGCTTATAAGAATACACGAAATGTCAACAATAACCATACAATATAAGCAAAAGCACGAGGGATTTCTGAATAAAAATGGATATAAAACAAGACAAAATAGAGGCCTAACATCCCCCCATGCCGATCATCTTGCATGTCCCCATGCAAGAAAACCAATTGTTGTATTGTCGCTCCCTTGCAAAAAAACAAGATTTCAATATCCCTGCAAAATTTCCTGCTATATATGATTGTCTTGACAATGGAGATATATGTTGGTTTATTTTGTGTTGGATTACTCATTCATTAATATTTATTCCAACAAAATATGATACCAAGAAAAAAAATGCTAAACTGCAAAGATAGTGTCATAATGAAATAGACAAGCAATCAAATTTCCATAAAGCATCTCAAGAGTAGCCTTAGATAGAAGTTTTTTATCTCAATAGCCTCATTGCAAATAAAAGTGACATGATTTGAAAGTCACAAGGTTAAATATGGATGGAAATAGGGAAAAATAAACATAACAAAACAATACCTTTCCATCATGACCATCTCACCATTACCCAAGCATATAGCTGAAGCTCCTCTTGTTCAAGAAAAGTGAATCACATGCATTAATGGTCCCACATCCATAAAAACCAAATTATTTCTAAAGGATAGAACTCAAAATCACATTACTGAAAGGATCTTAAAGCCATTCTCAAAGAGATGTGATAATGAGTTTAGGGAAAGAGGAAAACAACCAGGTAAATCATAGTATGAAATTAACTTTAATACCACAAGATGGCCCTGCTGCCTCCAGTGTTTATAGCCTCGACATGGATTCTTTTTAACCCAATGAAATGCTTGTATCCCACCTATTAGATATAGATTCAGAGTCATTTAAAAGCATTTACTTTGATTTGGGAATTAATTGAAGGCCATTGTCCTAGCTTGGTAACCAGCGAATGACAGTTCCATTCACAAGAGATAACAAGAATGAACAAGTCAGCTCGTGATGAGACCTCTTGTCTTCCAACTTTTCAACTAAATCCATTACCCTGGCTTGGTGACCAGTAGCGGTAATGTCATTCTTGTTAAGACCCATGATCATAGTAGGTCAGCTCGTAATGAGACCTCCTATCCCTCAATTAATCTGTTTATGTTAAAAAACTTTGATTATGATCAACCTTAAATAGGTTACTTAATAGGTGGGGAGGAAAATCATCTCCTTAAGAGCATAGGATGGCATGAAAAGTTTTTAATTACTAATCTTTACTGGTTGGTCCTTCTACCCTAAAGACTAATTTTAAAGAAGAACATCTCAGATAATGACTAAAAGATTCCTCAAGTTGATCATGCTAGGGTTCTTATGAGTGCTTGTTATGGTTTTATAGGAGTGGTCCACCATAGGAGGCTTTTCATCAATACCTTCGAAGAGAAACTTGAAAATATTTCTTGGATGGAAGTATGTTAAGCTTATGAATGGAAAGTATAACAATAAAAATCCCCCTAACTAACCCAATGAATAATATTAGCCAATAATAAAAGTCACTTTATAAAATATGAGGCATTAAGAGTGGATTTCTTTTGACAAGTCTTACCACAAGAGTGCATTATGATAGAAATTTCAATAGTTATGCCTTAGGAATTGCAATTTCAAGAGTGCTACTATAACAATTTTATTCTAAATGACATTTTTATTTATTGTTTCTATATTACTCTACCCTAATTTAAATAGAGGAAGATTTCCTTCAAGTGCATGAATACTTCCAATGTAGCCTTGTGCATAAAAAAATACTAAATATACTCACACTCAGGTTTAAAATATAAAATTTAACGCATATCAGAGTATGAGAAACCAACTTACTTACTTTATATGGTACCAAGAATTTTTGAATGATGAGGGAATGAAGTGTAATAACAATTGTTTGGAACCGGGATTTAATAGGGTCAACATTTTCATGCTTCTCCAACTTGTATATGTATTCCACAGCTTGAAGTTTTCTCTCTTCAAATCGACAAGGATGGTTAAGGGAAACTCTAGGGTTTTCTTCTTTGTGAGCTTCAACAAAATTTTTCGAACAAGCCCCAATCATAGATTGCTGCTCTAATGGTTTATGGATTAAAGTTTCTTCTCATGGTAAATATTGTGTGGTAATAGGGGAAGTTTTTGGATTCACTCCTCAGCCCTCTCTAAACGATATGGCATTACATTTGATAGGGGAGAGAGTAGGAAAAATAGGTGTTTTAAATTGATGTGCAACTTGATTAATGAAATTAGGGTTTGGTTGCACAAATGGTTGGGAGCATAGAGAGGGATAATATGATGGTACATTGGACAAGAATTGCAACTGTTGTAGCTCAGGTAATGGAATTTTCATGGGGAATTTCTCTAGGGAGGAGGCTCTAAACGATCCTTGAGGCCACGGAATATTTGGCTAGAGGGAGAGGGCCATTGTGGGGAATATGGTAGGGCATTGAATTAAAGGAGGATTATAAGTCTGCCATGGAATTGTGGCATCTAGATGTGTTGAGGAACCTGTCGGGGATGATAAATATTACTCCAAGTATTAAATGATGATTAGTTTTGAGTTATACCTAACGGTTGATTTATTTCCTTACTTGATTCCTTAAATACTTGTTGAAACCTCGACAATGATGGGAAATAATTTGTTGAATGATCCTACTTACACTACTTTTGTTCTTACTGCAAATCATCCAATTGTAAATTTAGAAAAGATTTTGTAGCTCCTGTTGTCCTTTGAGATAACTCTACGCCAATTAGTTATGCCAAAGCATATATAATGCTTTGTTATTTTGAATGGTTGGATGACCAATGAACAATTTATAAACAGGTGCTTCAAACTTAGATAGATTTCCAAGTTTAATAAAAGATTGTTCTTTAACTGCAAATAGTTAATTTGATTTTAATGGGGTGGAAAAGTTGAACCTGAAGAAGTATAATTCATTTAATATTCAAATTGAATACTTAATCAATTATAAGAATAAATTAAGAAAACAATGTTTTCTTAATAAAAAAATGTAATTAAACTATTTACAGATATCTAGTGTAATTTATAATTAAAGAGGAACTTACAATAATAAACAGTTTTGTAAATTATTCTCTTTTTATAAACACAATTTCACAGAGGATCCAAAATGAGATTGAAACTCAATTAAATTTTGAATTGGATAACTGTAAAAGACTTAATTTATATGAAGAAAACATAATGAATGAACAACGTGAAATATATTTGAAACAAACCGTATGAGATAGATCCAAAATCCTTTATTATTCGAAAAAAAGCTCCAGCTTAGTACAAATCTGCTTGATAGCTTGTTCAAGGGTTCAACCCATAATAACTCAAAGAAGGAGTTATTTATACAAAAATATTAAAAATATCTACATTATGTTGGAACAGTATACCAAAAATAGAACAATATACCAAAAATAGAACAATATTGTAGGAACCGAGATACTACTGAAGAGGTAGCTCTATCTTTTGGGAATTTGTTGATGATCTGGCTTGAAAATACTGATGAGATGGCATACTATTAGGATCAGAAATTACTCAATTGTTTCACACAATTGTGTTGGAAATACTGGGGGGGTGAATTAGTATTTCTTTTCAACTGTTATTTTACCAGTTAAAACATTTATATTCAGAACACGAGATGAATAACAAGAATAAATGCTTTTATTAATATAATCTTTGCAATAAAATAGATACAATATATATATGGTTCTAATCTGTTTCCAAGCACAAACTTGGACTTTTGTGAGGCTCCAACCTCCAGAGCGCCAACTCTGTTTTGTCAAGGCACCAACCTTGGACTTAGGAGCACCAACTCCCAGGACACCAATCCTTCCAGTTCTGAGGCACCAACCTCAAGGGCTCCAACCCTCTATTGTCAAGGCACCAACCTTGGATATAGGAGCACCAACTCCAAGGACACCAATCCTTCCAACTTCTGAGGCACCAACCCCAAGGGCTCTGACCCAATCTTGTCAAGGCATGTTTGATAGTAATGTTCTGCTCCCAAAACTCTTCTTTATTGAATTTTGTCTGTTTACAGCTTCACTGTAGTCTCCATGCTACAACATCAATGGCAACCAGTCTTCATATGAAGAAGTCTTTACAACTCTTCATACTGTCCACACAGAGTCTGCAAAAGTTATCTCATGATGATATCAAATAGCCATCATGATCTCTGATAATGTCTCCAGACAACTTTAGTGAGTCTACTATTAGCTGCGCTAAGCTCTGCACAAGAACCAATCCTCTGTTTCAAGCCTCTGTTCTCAATGTCACGGTGAATGCTTCTAGCATGACTACTGTGCACTGTTCTTGCTATTGCAGTCTCTTACTTCCCAGAAATACATTCACATATGCTTCAATACTAGTGCTGGATACTATTCCCTTCAAGCGATATCAAATGAAACTTTATTTATCTTTTCAAAAAACTGTTCTTTAGGTTGTGTTATGTACCTGATTAATTCATCGTTGGTCTGAGCCTTTCACAAGTTAGCCCGATCAATAGAGTTGCTCGTCTGTCGGCTTCCTCCTGTCCTGTTTGACCTTCAGCCCTTTTCTGTCCTATTGGACCTACCACTTGCTCCTTTCTTCCAATTCACCAAAACAAACCACTTTTTTTTCTCTGTTATATAAGCCTAATATGCTAACCTTGGGCTTCCTCCTTGCTCGCTTGAGCTTCGACTTCCTCAACGCTCACTTGACCTTCGGCTTCCTCAACGCTTGTTGGACCTTTTGGCTTCCCTCCTCTAGTCAATTTAGCTTCCTCTACGCTCGCTCGTCCATCTATGCTCGCTTGATTCTTCGGCTTACCGATGCATGGCTTCCTCTATCTATTCAAGTGTTCCAATACTCACAAGACACGTACATTCAGAAGAGAGGTTGAATTACAAAGAAATGTTGCATATTAAAAAATATCAGAGAGGCCCTTTTTTATTTAATATTTATATAATAGACTCAATCATTATTTACGGAGGATTTCATTGGAGAGGTTGTACCAACAGAGAGGTCCCACATGCCATGTCACTATCCAATCGCAATTGCAACTTTCTGGAGGTCTTTTATAAGTCATGCCTATACCATCGTCGATGGCTGATTACTCCTACTAGATGCAATATTATATACAACTCTATCGCAATTGGAGGTTTGCACATAACATGTCCAATTCCCCTTTTGTCGGTAGAATGGATGCGACATGATATTAAACAGTAGTTAATCGGGTCCGTATGTATATATCGCAATCGCAGTTTATAGTGTGCCATCCCTTTATAACTTGCGCTACATAACTACCGACATGGCGAACACGATATAACATTAGGGTGTATTACAATGGTGCAGCGGGTCCGCATACGTATCGCAATCGGTGCTTTCAATGTGGCAAGGCTTTACAAGAGGCTTGTGATAAGGTGGATGCGATATGACTTTAAAATGTATTCTAATGGAATCCTCAGGTCCGCAAATACATCACAATCCAGGATTTCAATGTAACAAGGCTTATATGTACTCCTCTACTCTTCTCTGCTCTTTATTCCTATGACTTATGATATACTGCTCCGATGGCTTTGTTTATGCTCCTCTGCATTGTATATGCGATAATCCTGCTTCTGTTGCTTCGTAACCTGCTTCTTTGATGGCTTTCGATGGACTCTTCCTCTCACTTTTTGGCTTCATGATGGCTGCTCCTCTTTGCTCTTTCTCTTTCTCTTCTGATGGCTTCTGATATGCCTCTCTTGCTCAATAGGCCTTCCTTTGACTGCTCCTATGACTTCCAATATTCTCTGCTCTAATATTCTACAATACTCCTCCGATATGTTAACTCCTCCGTTAACATTGCTTATGCACCTCCGCTGATGTGTTCCTCTTTGCTTCCAATGACCTCTTCTGATGGCTTCCCTGATGGCTTTGCTCCTTGGGTTCTTACTCCTATTTCTTCATGGATCTACTCTACTTCTCCTTGGCTTCATATCATCATTTAGTATCCTAGATATTTCCATATTGACATCAATGACAATCTAGGTCAACAATCTCCCCCTTTGTTATTGATGGAAATATTCTTCTTCTCTCTCCTTTTGACATCAATGGCAAAGGAGTGCTCTGTGACTCCCCCTATCAAACTGCTTCTGTTATTTATGAATAGTAGATCTTCATGGGTATGTTACTCCCCCTGGCGTGGTGTCCTCCTTTTTACTCAAGATAGAAGGATTGATGCTTTATCATCAATTAGAACATTATCCCCTCTTCCTATCTCAGAACTACTTTATCATGGCTTCAACAATGCTTAAAGATGCTCCACTTCAGTGCTTTCAAACAGATTGCAAATAGACACACACCAAATGTCCAAGTCCAAGTTTTTATGCTTCAATCCATATTTTGTTGTCTCCACAGTCAAAATTAAGAGGCCTTCATAGTCTGAATCAGAAGAAAATGCCACTAAAATTGTCTTTATTGCTATCTCCCTTTAGGTTCGAGTTCCTTTGTATCTCTATGATTCTCCTTAAATTACTGAGCTATATTCGACTGCACATCATTCTTCTTTCTATAGTATTTTGATGAAACATATTTTCCTTGTGTTCTTGTAAAAGTCTCTGCAAGTTATCCCCACTAGCAGATTTTGATATCCAATCTAGATTGACTTTCAAATTTTTTTATCTTTTTTTTGCTGATTTTCAATTTTTTGCAATGCTTCAGTTTTGTTATATGCTGCCAGCTGCTCTTACTTCAAGCTTCATTCCCAGATGTATCTATTTGTTTGACTTGGATTTCCTCTTGCTCTAAGTGTGGTATACACCCTTTCATATTGAAGAACCGCATACCTTTTTTTCTTCTTCACCGCATATCCTTTTTCTTCTTCATCTGGTGACTACTCAACACGTATATGTGGGTATTCACATGGTGATGACGTAACTTGCTCGGACACAGTTCCTGATGTTTAACTTTATCGGGTTCATTCTCCACCGTAGATTTCAACCCCAAAAATCCGACTATCTACAGGGGTTTTGGGTGGACTACTTGCACGAGAGTTACCCACCCAAAATGAGTGGTTTTTCTCTCTCCTCTAGTTGCTACGTGTCAACCATTGAATGGAATCAGACGCTCTCCTCTAAATACCACTTACCATTTTTCATCCGCCCAAAATCCCGCTTATAGCTTTAAATCCACCCTTCGTCTTGGTTAACACCCCGAATTGATTCGCTTTTGATGACCGTAGATCTTCTACCATCGACGGCTCCACGGATCTCCTCTGGATTCCTTTTCTGCTAGAATGAAAACTCATCTCCGCCATTCAGCTCTTAATGCCATCCAATACGACTCCATGGCTCTTCTCACATTGAATACCTGAATCGAGACATAAACTTCTGTAGTAACAAAAACATAGTTATTTGCCCTATTTATCTAGTATTAGATGACCTTCTCTGTTGCTCCAATTTCTACTTAGTGATCAAGTGGAAAACATCTTCAACAACAGTCCAAAGAATAGTTAAGAGATCTTGTTCTTCAATGGAGTACTCCTGAGAAATGATCTTTATCAAAGAATGATTGTTAATATAGCTCAACAAGGATTTTATAAGGACCATTTCACGAATATCTTCTACAATAATGATCAAGAATCATAGGCTCCCCCTAACTATATGCATCATCTCTTTTAGCAAAGTCTTCCTATCAAATGCTCAACTTGTCGAAGGTTAGGTCAACAACATGTGTTGTTGGCTGGAGAGTTCAAGGGACTTTTGGATTGTATTTGCTTCCTTCTCCATACTTGTGTAACTTTCTTCTTTTGCAAGGTTCTAACTTTTGTAAGAGCCCAAGTTAAGTTACAATCACGTGCCATATGACCAATGTTATGAAACTTGAAGCATTCTACATTGTTCATGAATAAGAATTCATGATTTCTTCCTGCAAAATTGTTCCTTGGAGATTGTTGGGGACCATAATATCTATCTTTATGATATTCTCTACAATCTTTTGCCATGCGTCCAAAGTTTGTACAAGAATAACAACAACCAAGAAATAAACTTTGGTACCTGGGAGATGGAGATTTCCTTGATGTACTTCTAAAGCCTTTCTACCTTGAGATCCTTTGATAATAATTATTGCTTCTCACATCCTTGACATTATCTACATTTCTTGTTGGAGCAGGAATTCTTCCATTGTTGCCTTGATTTTTCTCATTGCCTTTGTTGGAACTGGGAGCATCACCATTTCTTTCTAGCTTCTTCACATCCCTTTTGTTTGAAGCATTATCATTCTTGTTTGAGGATCCACTTGCATACTCAAGACCTGATTTATCAAATGGACATCTTTGATGGCTGAGCATGTCATCCAAGGCTTGAGAGCTCTTCAAGGTTTTGTTCATCCCTTCAACCTTTTTCCTAAGGAAGATAATCTCTTCTTCGAATCTTTCACACTCATTATTCTTCTTAGCAATTTTTTTCTCAGTTTCTTCCTTGATATGAGCAGCTTCATTTGCTTCTATTTTATGGGAGATAATATCTGAATTCATTTTGAAGATTTCTTCATTTTTTTCTTTTAGTTTACATATCATGGTGTTTCTCTCCTTTTCTGCTTCATCGACCTGTTCTTCTATGATTGCTAATGCTTCCATTGTCTTCTCAACTCCTTGTGCTAACTTTCTTGCTTCTTGTAATTGAGATTTGAGAGAGGAGGCCTCTACCTTGTACTAACCAATCTCTTCTTCAAGTTTGTTCAAGATCTTGTGCCTTTTTTCAAGTTGACTTGACAAGGTATCTTCCCATTTCTTTGCTTTATCCAATTGATTTGTCATGGATATGACTTCTTCATGATGCTTTCTTTTGTTTTGATGAAATTCCTTCTTAAGCTTGACAAGCTCTTCATCCCTTTCTTGTATTTGAAGCTGGACAAGGTCAACTTTCTTCCTTGTTTGGTCTTGTTCACCAGCTAATGCTTTCTTCCTAAGTTCCTTGTTTTCCTTTTTCAAATTGATAATCTCTTCCATGGCAGTTGTAAGTTGGGAGAGGAGATATTCTACAAAATCTTTTTCATTCTCTTCATCTTCTAGGTCTTCTTTAGCCTTGATGTCATCATTCTCATTTTCAGCTTCTATGATGGGTTCTGGATTTCCTTCTTGATTTCCATCATCTTCTTGACTGATGGTCATGGTCAATGCTCCTTTTGAGTGAAGGTCATGAAGTTTGTCCCATATACCCTTTGCTGATGAATATTTTCCTAAATTGTTCTTTATAGAATTAGGTAGCCCATTCAAGATTGCCTTCATTGTTTTTTCATTGTACTCCTTCGATTCTCCATCCATCATGCTATCAACAATTACTGACTTCTAGATTTCAACGCCTTGAGTCTTTAAGAAATTACTCATTCTTGCTTCCCATATATTAAAGTTCCCATTGAACCATGGAGCCTCCTCAAATTGATTGTCTTATATTTTAGTGGTAGAGGGAGACACATCCTTAGGAGGATTGGAGACTTTCTTCCTTGACTTCGCCATTTGTGTTCTAAAGATAAACCTTCAAGCTATTAGGCTTTGAATGAAGGTACTCGCTCTGATACCAATTGTTGGAAATAC
Source organism: Pinus tabuliformis (assembly GCA_031772625.1). Taxonomy (NCBI): domain Eukaryota; kingdom Viridiplantae; phylum Streptophyta; class Pinopsida; order Pinales; family Pinaceae; genus Pinus; species Pinus tabuliformis. The sequence goes on along the minus strand of CM062818.1, from coordinate 2,065,885,954 downwards.
TGAGAGGGGGAGGGGTGAATTAGTATTTCTTTTCAACTATTATTTTACTATTGTAAGAAAATCTTCGGCAAAATCACATAACGAATCTTTTGTCGACGCGTTTCGAACCAACCAGTGTGGTTCATCGTCAGGACAAGTTGAAGAACCAATCCAGCTTAGCGTGATTAAATAGAGCGTGCAGAGATCCCAACAGCTAAATTCCTAACGGCTAATTTGACCTAGAGACCCTGGTCAAACTACTAAAAAAGTCAATTAATATTTCTCGAAAAAAGATAAATTTAGGTAAATAAAGGAATCCATTTGGTAAATTTAAAATAATTAGGTGTATTATTCTTATTATCCCAAATATCAAGAGATGTACATATTTTAATTAAGATGGTTATTATATCCCATAATATATATTAATTAAACCATATTTAATTATTATTCCAACGTAAAGGTAATCAAACCCTATTATCCTAAGAATTTAGTTATACTAAATAGTTGTGTTATAATTATTTAATGGTCTTTGGTACGTTAGATCTATATCATATTTAATATTTTTTAATTAGATTGGTCCATTAGATCATTAAGTTATATAAATTAATAAAGGTTTAATAATAATCTAAATCTTCTTGATAATTAATAGATCTCAACAAATTGTTAAACTATTATTATTCTTAGAGTTTAGTTATATTAGGTGAAAATTATAACTAATATTATGGTAAATCATAATTACCTAATCATCCATATTATTTATTCCTAGGTAAATCTATTATTACTTATAATTTTAGGTCGATATGTTTAATACTAAAACTAATGTTATTGGTACCTAAAGGTTAAAACAATATTTATTAAAAAGATTTTTATTCCAAATTTATTAAGGTTTACAATGTCATTATTATTTATTATTATTATTTATAAGTTAGGTCTATCTCATATTCATTATTTAAATAGATTGGTCCATTAAATTAATAAGTTATATAAATTAATAAAAGTTTATTACATAATCTAAATCTTCTTGATAATTAATAGATCTAAACGATTTGTTAAACTATTATTCCTAGAGTTTAATTATATTAGGTAAATAGTATAGCTAATATTATGGTAAATCATAATTACCTTTAAACCTAATCCTAAATCTATTATTACTTATAATCCAAGGTTGATCTGTTTATTACTAAATTAATATTATTGGTATCTTTAAACCTAAAACAATATTTATTAAAAGGAATATTTATTCCAAATTTTTATTAAGGATAACGATGTCAATATTATTTATTATTAATATTTATAAGGTTTAAAACGCGTTTTTTAGAAATTAGTTAAAGGGAAACTTAATTCTAAGGTTAATCTAGAGATAATTAAATAGAATAAATACTGAAATTTTGGTAAAAAATCTAATTATAATATGTCCAATAGTATCAAAGACAGGTAAGGTTGATACAATAATAGCCCGAAACAAATCACTAACTCAACCGCTCCAAAATAATAGGACAAAACTGCCAAAGGAAAAATAAAGGAGGGGGAAGACAGAAACCCTAAGACCTAACGAAAAGGAAAAGAGGAGGCTAAGAAGACAAGGCTGGGACCCAGCAACTGCTAATCTTCCAGCCATCATCCCTATTAAGGTTGATCGGCCTTTTTTCGATCTCCAGGGCCTCTCTAAATTTGCGATGGTGAAACTGCGCAATATAAATGTTTTACTAGTTAAAACATTTATATTTAGAACACAAGATGAGCAACAAGAATAAATGCTTTTATTAATATAATCTTTGAAAAAAATAGATACAATATATATATGGTTCCAATCTGTTGCCAAGAACCAACTTCGACTTTTGTGAAGCTCCAACCTCCAGAGCACCAACTTTGTTTTGTCAAGGCACCAACCTTGGACTTAGGAGAACCAACTCCCAAGACACCAATCCTTCTAGTTCCTTTTGTCCGTCATGAGTGAGATTTCTTTCCCCAAACTAGATCCTTTCATAACCCGGTCCCTGGCAATTGGAAATATTGTAACGTGCCAATATTGAGTATCTTTAGTTTGTCTCACTGTCATTTCGCGCATATTCAAATTTCACCTCTAGGGGCCCGTTTCCCTAGAGGCATATTCAAATCTCACCTCTAGGGGCCCGTTTCCCTAGAGGCATATAAAAAAAAACACAGTTCTTGCAGTCTATTCGAAGTTTCTCTTCGATGTTGATTTTAGGTTCTCTCTCTGGTGGAAAGAAAGTGACCTGAGGCACCAACCTCAAGGGCTCCAACCCTCTTATATCAAGGCACCAACCTTGAATATAGGAACACCAACTCCAAGGACACCAATCCTTCCAATTTCTGATGCACCAACCCCAAGCGCTCTGACCCAATCTTGCCAAGGCATGTTTGATAGTAATGTTCTGCTCCCAAAACTCTTCTTTACTGAGTTCTGTCTGTTTACAGCTTCACTGTAGTCTCTATGCTACAACATCAATGGAAACCAGTCTTCATATGAAGGAGTCTTTACAACTCTTCATACCTCCACACAGAGACTACAAAAGTTATCTCATGATGATATCAAATAGCCATCATGATCTCTGATAATGTCTCCACACAGCGTTAGTGAGTATACTATTAGCTGCACTAAGCTCTGCACAGGAACCAACTCTCTGTTTCAAGTCTCTGTTCTCACTGTCATGGTGAATGCTTCCAGCGTGACTACTGTGCACTGTTCTTGCTATTGCAATCTCTTACTTCCCAGAAATACACTCACATATGCTTCAATACTGGTGCTAGCTATTGTTCGCTTCAAGCGATATCAAATGAAACTTTATTTATCTTTTCACAAAATTGTTCTTGAGGTTGTGTTATGTACCTGATTAATTCATTGCTGGTCTGATCCTTTCACAGGTTATCCCAATCAATAGAGTTGCTCGTCCGTCAGCTTCCTCCTATCCTACTGGACCTTCGGGCCTTTTCTGTCCTGCTGGACCTACGGCTTGCTCCTTTCTTCTAGTTTGCCAACACCAACCACTTTTTTTTTCTCTGTTATATAAGCCTGATGTGCTAACCTTTAGCTTCCTCCTTGCTCGCTTGAGCTTTGGATTCCTCAACAGTCACTCGACCTTCGGCTTCCTCAACGTTCGCTTGACCTTTTGGCTTCCCTCCTCTAGCCACTTTAGCTTCCTCTGTGCTCGCTCGTCCATTTACGCTCACTTGATTCTTCAACTTCCTGGTCCATGGCTTCCTCTGTCTATTCAAGTGTTCCAATACTCACAGGACATGTAAATTCAGAAGAGAGGTAGAATTACAAAGAAATGTTGCATATTAAAAAATATCAAAGAAGCCATTTTTTTCTTTAATATTTATACAATAGACTCAATCATTATTTACAGAGGATTTCATTGGAGAGGTTGTACCAATAGAGAGGTCCCACATGCCACGTCACTATCCAATCACAATCGCAACTTCCTGGAGGTCTTTTATAAGACGTGCCTATACCATTGTCGATGGTCGATTGCTCCTACTGGATGAAATATTATATACAACTCTATTTCAATCGGGGTTTTGCACATAACATGGCCAATTTACCTTTTGTCAATGGGACAGATGCGCATGATATTAAACAATAGTTAATATACCCATCGGGTCCGTATGTATATATCGCAATCGCAGTTTATAGTGTGCCATCCCTTTATAACTTGTGCTACATAACTACTGACATGGCGGATGCGATATAACATTAGGACATATTACAATGCTGCAGTGGGTCCGCATATGTATTGCAATCGATGCTTTCAGTGTGGCAAGACTTTACAAGAGGCTTGCGATAAGGTGGATGCGCTATGACTTTAAAATGTATTCTAATGGAATCCTCGGGTCCACAAATACATCACAATCCTGTATTTCAGTGTAACTGGCTTATATGTACTCCTCCACTCTTCTCTACTCTTTATTCCTATGACTTATGATATACTACTCCTATGGCTCTATTTATGCTCCTCTGCACTGTATATGCGATAATCTTGCTTCTGTTGCTTCGTAATCTGCTTCTTTGATGGCTTTCGATGGACTCTTCCTCTCACTTTTTGGCTTCACGATGGTTGATCCTCTTTGCTCTTTCTCTTTCTCTTTTGATGGCTTCTGATATGCCTCTCTTGCTCAATAGGCCTTCCTTTGACTGTTCCTATGACTTCAAATATTATCTGCACTAATATTCTGCAATACTCCTCAGATATGTTAACTCCTCCGTTAACATTGTTTATGCACCTCCACTGATGTGTTCCTCTTTTCTTCCAATGACCTCTTCTGATGGCTTCCCTGATGGCTTTGCTCCTTGGCTTCTTACTCCTGTTTCTTCATGGATCTACTCTGCTTCTCCTTGGCTTCTTACTTCTGTTTCTTCATGGATCTACTCTACTTCTCCTTGGCTTCATATCATCATTTAGTATCCTAGAATATTGCCATATTGACATCAATAACAATATAGGTCAACAAATTGATCCCATATTTGTTCACTTGGAATCTCCACATTCACCATTTTCTAAATGTTTCATCCACTTCAGTATACCTCTCGAAATTTGGCTTGGTGAGAAATAAATGTCTAATTTCATGCATGATGGTTAAATCAAACTCCAAGGCTTCCAGAAAGGCCTTCCTAGTTATATGTCCTTTGATTCCTGCAAAGTTGGCTCTATCTACTGCAATAGTATATTGTTTCTTGCGATAATCTTCTAATTTGATCAACTTATCATCTATATCGACCAATCATAGTAATCCCTTTCGATTTAAAACATTAAACTTTGAATGAAACCTTTAGACAACAATATCCATGGTTTGACATTTTGTTTCTAATTGGTTAATCAAATTCCTTTTTTGCAAGACCTTCTTAATCTCTAAGATGGTAGTTGTCTATCAGAAATATTTATTCCTTCTAGCTCTTCTCTACTTTTTGAATTTAACACTTTGATCATATATGTGGCTTCTGCTAGCTTGGTATTCAAGGCTACTTTATGTTCTTCTATCATTGCTCTGCATCTGGTGATGAGTTCTTGTTGTTCAAAAATAATTTGTATGGATGGCCATACATCTGTCATTGATTGGCTGATATGTGTCCAAATAGTTTCCTTGGCATGGGCCAAAGTATCTGCCATTAAGGACTCACTGTCAAACTTCTGGATCTTAAGTTCCAATTTGTGGGACTTATGCATTTCCTGCACATACACTGTATCATTCTTGATTTTTTTCAATTCTAAACTTTGGAACTTTTGCAATAAATTTTCATTATCCCGTTTTTGTATGGCCATTTCTTGTAATAATTTTGTTGGATCAGCTGTTGTTGATGTAGACTCAATGGTTGTTGATGATGAACTAAGCTTTGTACCTACAACTGCTATTGGGACTGTTGTGACTGGAACCATAGCAAGTTGTGTTGCTTCCTTCTCCTTTAGCAACTCTTCAATATGCTCTTCCATTTTCTTTAGCTGTATATTTTTCTCAATGATAAGCTTGAGCATGTCCTCCTTTTGTTGTTGATTTTCTGCCATGTCCTTTGTTAGAGGATCTTCTGTAGAAGGTAACTTCAACTGTTTCTTCAATGCAACAATGTCTGCATCTTTCTTTTTGAGGAGAAACTCTGCAACTTTTACATCTTTGGGATCATATCCTACTTTAATTACAAATTCCTCCAATGCCTTTATTCTGTTATCTTTGGCCAAGGAAGAAATATCTTCTAACTTAAGCTGAGACTAAACACTGGATAGGGTAGTCCTAAATTTGGAAAGAGACATCACTGTAGTTGTCATGGTGGAAAATAACATCTCACTAGTCTGTTTGTGCATATCTATCTGGTCAATTAGATGAATTTAACTGGTATCAAATGAAAACATAGTATTTTTATAATCTGATGGTGATTTAGGAAATGGAATTTGAGCTTGTAAGAAAGCCATTTTCATTTTGCCTTTCTCACTGTCAAAATAAAAAACAATCCTATGCTAGGAAGTTAATGTTTCTTTCCGGAATTGGTTGTACACGTTAGACTTCAAAGTCTCATTCTTCTGTTTAATCTCAAGGAACCTTGAGAAGATGTTCTGATCATTTGAAGAACTGGTTCCTGTGGACTGAAGGATTTCTAGAGGCTCCCTAGAAGGTGAAGTTGGAGGAGGACTGGTTGGAAAACTAACTCCTATTGATGTAGAAACTTCTGAATCCCTAGATCAATTATTACTGGTTGAGTTTCTTTTGTTGAAGTAACCAAGCCAACCATTGGCTTCTTCTGTTGAAAAATGAATCCTTTTATAATCTCCTCAATAGATGAAGTCTCTTATCTCACCCTTTTTTGTTGCTTGCTCTGAGCAACTGGATTCTATTTAGTGGGGGTGGATACAACCTGTTCATCTGCCTCTTGAAGTGTCCCATCAACCCACTACTCTTGATTCATGAACTTTTCTATTTTTGGGCTTGGAGTATGATTATAAGGAGTCATTTTTAAATCAACTCTCAAAGAAAAAATAATACCAAAAGGATCATAAGACCATGTGAAGCTAGGCTAGAAATTCATCTTCTTTAACGATGTATCTACCTTAACACCAGCTGATCTGGTGTTGCAAATAAATGGTCCTATCTTTGCCTTGATATTGAATTGAGATTTCCCTTTTCCTGAGACAAAGTGCAGGTCATCCATGTTGATCATCAGCTTAATATATTCTAGAGACAAGATTCTCATGGGAACATACTTGGGAAGCTTATATGGTGCAAGCTCGCAACCATATACTCTTATCTCTATGTAATTATGGTATAAATACCAGTCAACAGTTTTAGTTTGCTCACTTAAGTGTAAAATCTCTCATATCCTTGGCTCCGTTTGGTTGTTCTGTGCCACTGGATGTATGAATGTAACTAAAAATTCTGAAAATGAGGAGCTGGTAGAAGTTGTCTTGACTATTTATGTCCAATGAATCACTGATTGATTCACTCCTTGTTCATCCTATTTGCTAAGCTTGATAGGCAAAAGATCTCCCTGTTGAAAAAGAATCATGTGAACAATTACAAAGCTATAACTGAACACTCCCTGTGTAGTAAAATTCATGAATTTTTCATGAATATTATCAGCCAGAAATTGGTTGTAATTATACATGAATGTTGGTTGTTGATCTTTGTTGAAGATGGAAAGGAATCCAAGGATGGTTTCATCAACAGACTGATCATCTAAATATCCTAACAAATATGAAAGCAGAGAAATACAATGTCTGGAGGCCTCAGGAAACATAGAGGATGGGTAGGGTGGATTCCTTTTTGGTAATTTTGCATCCTCAAGTAAGAATATTTCAAAGATTTGGGCTCTCTGTGCAAAGGTTAACTTATGGTACAGATCCATAAGTGTTGCTGGTGAAAAATGGCTAAGAGAGTCTAATTGAGGGATTAAGAGCATCTAGTTTATGGTTTCAGTAGAGATGGTGATCAGAATGTCTCCATTCTGAGCCACCACTGCTCTTTTTACAGGGTCATATTTGGCTTGGCACCAAGTAATTAGGTCAGGGAAATCATGTGTTTTTGGGAAGCTGAAGAAAGGTAACAGAGATTCCCAGAATCTGATTAGGTCTTGCTAGTCAAGGTATTTTTGTTTTAGCCATAGGTGCAGTTCATGGAAGTCGAACTCACACTTGGCATCTGCAATCTTGAATAGGGAATTGACAAGGGGAACATGGTCAAGATCGGGCTGGGTGGTAGTAACAATGCTTTCTTCTGCACTCTGCTTTTTAGCTTTCCCTTTTGGGGCCATGCTATCAGGCAGAAGGAAGAATGATTATGGTGAGAGATGATTGAATAGGAAAAGGTTTTGCAGAAAATTGTTTCAGCTAAAAATATCAGTAAATAGATAGAGAAAAGTGAAAAAAAGATGGGTATGGGTTTACTTATAACATGTCGGGAAGGGCTAACGTTTTATTTATAATCGTAGAATCTTTAATGCATAGAAGCAAAGCTACAATGGGTGAATAGAAATGGGTATGGCAATAGGGCAACGAGCATGTATGGTAGAAAGGATAGGATGACTTTGCAATGGGCATGTGAGGTGGCGGCCTGCGATTGGTCAAAGGATAACAGTCAAGGCATGGGATGGAGGCATTAGTGGAGGAAAACCATAAGCGGATTGTGAGGGGGGGGGGTAGGGAACGATTTGTGGTTTTGAGTGGGGTGGTGCGGAGCTATAAGGTGGTGACACATAGGTTTGGGGCGTCCACCATTGAGACCACTTTGCAGACCCCCCTGTCGCATTAATGAGAAATGGTCGAGGGGGGTGCGAAGTCTCTCCCTACCGTTGATCTGGGAGGGGAGTAGATTGATCGTTCAATAATGTGCATCCTTTATTTGAGGCTGATATGACGTTTTGTTGCTTAGTGACTTTGGCCTAATGAAACATATATGTGCCATGTAACATAAAATTCAATGTAAAAGGTTTACAACCAAATATTAATACCGATTAAGGAAATTAATCATTAATGATCCAAGTGGCTCTAGACACATGAAGAATTCCCATAAGACTCAGAAACAGTCAAAATTAAAAGTGGTCAAATTGCTCCCAAACTAGCACCAAATCGAAGTGCTCATCGCCCTAATTCCAATGGTCCAAACGACACTCAAATTCGATACCGTATGAGGGAGAAAGAGCGAGTCAAAGTTTTGTCAAAGTTGGCTTGTGGGATAGGTTTAAGTGTCCTACAATTTGACGGGCCTCGGGGGATGAAACCTAGCTCCTGAGAGCAGGAGAAATTGTTGCCTCTTTAATTTGTCTAATATCCCTTATATTAGACAAATTCAAAAATATGATTATTGTTATAAAAAAAAAATATTAATATAGGTGGCGGGCCATGACCCCCACCACCTCCACCAGACCTAAAACTATATTAAAGAACAAAAATTTATTTAAAAATGAATGACGCGCCATGACCCCTGCCAGCCCCCAACCAACCACATAACAAAATTTATATTAAAAATGGGTCGGCGGCCATGACCCCGCCAGACCCCCCACCACCACCGGTTTGTTATTAATATAAAACATATATTTCGACTATGGGCGGGCCACCTTTGGTGGAACAAACCCACACACTAAAAAAACATGTGCCATATATGTATGGGCCGGCGGGAATTGAACCCGCCCGGGCACATGGCCAACCCGCACCATGGGAAGCCTAACCCAAAACATTAATACAACCCAAACGACAACCATTCAAAATGCAACGGTTACCTAAGTTAAAACACAAATCGTTAGCGAAGTTGGGGAATCAGAGCACCGAGACCGGAGGACCTACCTCCCATTATAACACTTCAAAAAAACGTTTAATAAAAATAGAGGGGTGGGATTTGATCACCCGACCCCTCCTCATCCATTTTCTTAAATTGCCAACGTGTCAAACAGACTCCATTGGGAAATCTGCCAACCTTTTTGCATATAAACCCTCATTTGCTCAGTGTGCGAAGGCCAAGATGGATCGCATTTTTCGAGGATTTTTTTTTTAATGAATAGCAGGTGGAACCATGAACAGGGAAAAGAGGCAGGCGGAACCATGATTGAGCCCAATGTTCAGAAGGGAAAAATTTTGCCAGTGTCCAAACTAGAGAAAATTTATGTCGATCCTACACCTGTCTGTGACACGAACCTAGTGGCATAGATAGAATTTTGATTTGAGTAGCAGATCTTCAGATGACCTTGAGGAGGGAATATTTGAGGAATCTAGGGGGATCTAGAAAGATTCCTATAGCCCCAGATTTTCACTTTGTCAGAATTCAGAAATTTGATAGTCGATTTTACAGTATTCGATGCCATGAATCTGATGGTGTAATCAGATTTTTCCATTTAATCATTCCATTTTTTGGCCACTTTTCAAAGTGTAGTGCAGGTGTCAGCATTCAATGTGCGAGTAGTCATTTCCATGATATTCAACGTCGCATGATCGATGGTACAACCAGATTCAAAAATTTATCATCCTCTTCTTGAGATAACTCCTTGATGTGAGGTATATACAGTGTGATCATGTACTTCTTTGTCTCTTTTCTTGAGATGCATTGTGCTGTATAGATCCCTGTTTGATGTTTGATGTGGGATCTTTTTTTGTTCTTAATGTGGAATGTACTTATTGTCATGTTTTGATTGAGATCCCTTTGTCATCATGTTGACGGGATACTCATGTGTCACCATCTATGTTTGAATTGAGATCCATTTGATGCCATGTTGGCCAGATTCTTGTCATTAACATACATGAAATTATGTCATGCTAATAGGAGTCCTTTTTTTGAATGAGAGTTCCTACAGCAGAACATCTCTTGGAGCCACTCCTGTGTGAGGGAATATTCCTTGTATGATAGAGAAAACACATGCATGTATCTCATCACTCTTTCGAGCACTTAATGCAGTGGCCTACACCATCTTACCATCAGGGCCCAGAGACGTAGTCCCTCCTACATGAACTCTGTTATCAATGTCTTGTGTTTTATGTTGTTGATTCTTGTCGTGTTCTTTCTTCTTTACAACATGCATATATGTTCCTTTATGCTATTTTAAATTTAATTCTAATCACATCACGAAAGCAAAATATCTTGGTTAAATCTGGGAGTTGAGTCAACTCGGATCAATTTTGATATCAGAGCGGTCTTTGCATGGATGTGAATTGCAAGCGTGAACAATGGAACATGCAGTGATGGAGGATGACAAAGCGATGCATGAGACCATGCTCAGAATTTCCCAAAAGGTGGAAATAATGTATGAAACTCTACAAAAAGAGATAGAGGAAAAGGAGTGATTGCAACTTTAGTTGCAAGCCACGGAAGAGGCCCTAGAAGAGCTGAAGCACAATAGCTAGAGTCTTCATGCAGAGAATGCTGAATTGAAGATGCTTCTACAGGGAGAGAAAGATGAGAAACAAAGTTTGCTACAACCTCTGCAAGCTAAGGATGAGGCCTTGGAAAAGCTGCAACGTAACCCATGTGAGGTAAAAAGTAGTTCTCCGACAACATGTATGTTTCCTAATGATGATTTCGCTGTTTTTGAAAATCATACCACAGAAATTGGCTCCAAGCTGTTGAGGAAAATGGGGTATGAAGGAAAAGGCTTGGGCATTAATGGCCAAGGCATTGTCAACCCCATCAAAGTAGAATAATTACCCCGTTAGGCAGGACTTGGGTATGTCAGGATAGAAGTTGGGCAATCCGCTAAGATAGAAAGTGAACCACCATCAATAGATGATGAGCAACCCTCACCGATTCTTTCCAACTTGACAGTGGAGGTAAAATATGTTGATTTCCTTTAGGTTTCGTCTTCACATAGTATGATTTCTATTGGATATTTGGAGATCCCAATTACAGGGCCAAACATGAGGATACTTACCAGGATGAGGTACAAGGAGGAAAAGTAACTTGGTGTTAATAACCAAGGCATAACTCAACCATTGGAGGTTGTGTAGAGTCCTCAATTTGTAGGCTTGGGATATACCGAAGGAGAATGCTCAAAGGTGTCAGATTCTTCTAAGACATCGTCAAAATTGTCGAGGAAAGAGAATGATGGGAACACATCCCCATCATCCCATGGCAGTGCCCATTGCAGGGAAAGACCTGAGGCAAGCTCTCAATGCCATACTTACACCAGAGACGAAAAGAAAAGTTATAAAAAATTTCAATGTGAAAATGTTCATTTCGATTATAATCCCGTTGTTAATGGTGGACATAAATCAAGGCATCGAAAAACATGTACTTTTTGTGGGTTACATAAGCATACATTTGTTGAGTGCTGGAAAAATATAGTAGCACACAAAAGGAGGGGGCGTGAAAGACCCTCTTAATAGCAGGTAAAGAAACATGTTAAGCAGATCTGGAAGAAGAAGATGTATTGCAGTCATTGCAACAGAGGTGGCCATCAAAGAGCCACTTGTTGGAGGCTCCATCCAGAGCAGCGCCTTAAAGACAAAGAGTTTGTGCATGAACCAGGTGAAACAGTTGTTCAACAAGAAAAAACACCATAGGGAGATGACCCATTCACATCGATAAGTGAAAAATGGTTTCTAGATATGTTAGCTTGTCATGGTCATGCTTTTGTAAATCATTTGTTGCATTTTAAACTATAAAAGTGATGATGTGTTTTCCATCACTTGTTAAGCGACAATGATGTCTGGTCTTATTTTGTGTTGCATGTTAAAATGTGAAAGTGATGGTGTGTTTTACATCCTTTGTTAAAGCACCAATAGTGTTTGGCCTTATTTTTTAAATCATGTGTTGCAGTGATGATGTGTTTTCCATCACTTATTGAAGCTATGTTGGCCTTGTTTTCATAGTTGGGGCATTGTTTCCATTTTGATGTAAAATTGACCACCGAGTATGTGTTATAAACTCATGGCAAGTATGGGATGCTTGGGTCATTAGTTGGTCTTGTAAATCAAGCATGTAATTTGTAGAATTGTAAAATAGGTTTACAGAGGTTGCAGGTCTCGGATCATCACTTATGACTCTGAAGAACAAAGGTGAAGGGTGATATATCATATACTTGTAAGTGTAAACAGGGTACAAAGGAGTTGTAGATTATTTTTCATGCTTTTGGAGGACCAAAAGGTCCTCAGTGGGGAGGATTGATCCAGGTGGCTCCGGACACATGCAGAAGTCCCATAGGACTAAGAAAGGGTCAAAATTCAAAGTGGTCAGATTGCTACCAAACCATCACCAAGTCGAAGTGCTTGTCTCCCTAATTCCAATGGTGTGGATGACACTCAAATCTGAGCCCGTATGAGGGAGAAATTTCCAGTCAAATTTTTGGTCAAAGTTGGGTTGTGGGCCAGGTTTAAGTGTCCTACAATTTGACCAGCCCCGGGGCATGAAACCTAGCTCCCCAGAGCGGGAGAAATTGTTGCCTCTTTAATTTGTCTAATATCCCTTATATTAGACAAATTCAAAAATATTACTATTGTTATAAAAAAAACAAAAAACAAATATTAATATAGGTGGTGGGCCATGACCCCCGCCACCTCCATCGAACCCAAAACTATATTAAAAAAAAACAAATTTATTAAAAAATGGTCGATGGGCCATGACCCCCACTAGCCCCCAACCAACCACATAACAAAATTTATATTAAAAATGGGTGGGCGGCCATGACCCCGCTAGACCCCCAATGACCATTGGTCTATTATTAATATAAAACATATATTTGGGCTATGTGCAGGTGACCTCTGGTGGACCCGGCCCATGCCCCCACACACTAAAAAAACATGTGCCATATATGTATGGGTCAACAAGAATCGAACCCACCCGGCCACGTGGTCGGCCCGCACCATGGGTGGCCCAACCCAAAACATTAATACAACCCAAATGACAACCTTTCAAAATGCAATGATTACCTAAGTTAAAATGCAAACCGTCGGTAAAGTTGGGGGAAGCAGGCCACTAGGACCAGCTACCCACCTCCCATTATAACACTTCAACACACATTTAACAAAAATAGAGGGGTGGGATTTGATCCCCCGACCCCTCATCATCCATTTTCTTAAATTGCCAACGCGCCAAACAGACTCCGTTGGGAAATCCACCAACCTTTTTGCATATAAACCCTCATTTTCTCAGTGCGCAGAGGCCAAGATTGAGCACATTTTTTGAGGAATTTTTTTTTAATGAATTGCAGGTGGAACCATGAATAGGGAAATGAGGCAAGCAGAACCATGATTAAGCCCAATTTTCAGGAGGGTGAAATTTTGCCAATGTCCAAATCGAACAAAATTTATGTCGATCCTACACCTCTCGGTGACATGAACCTAATGGTGCAAACAAAATTTCGATCTGAGCAGAAGATCTTCAGATGACCTAGAGGAGGGAATATTTGAGGAATCCAGGTGGAATCTAACAGATTCTTGTAGCCCTAGATTTTCACTTTGTCGGAATTCAAAAATTTGACAGTCAATTTTACACTATTCGACACCATGAATTTGATGGTGTAATCAAATTTTCCATTTGAACATTCCATTTTTTGGCCACTTTTCAAAGTGGAGTGCACGTGTCAGCATTCAATGTGCAAGCAATCATTTCTGTGATATTTGACGCCGCATGATCAATGGTACAACCAGATTCAGTATTTTATCATCCTCTTCTTCAGATAACTCCTTGATGTGAGGTATATGCAATGTGATCATGTACTTCTTTGTCTCTTTGCTTGAGATGCATTGTGTTGTATAGATCCCTATTTGATGTTTGATGTGGGATCTTGTTTTGTTATTGATGTGAGATGTACTTATTGTCATGTTTTGATTGAGATCCCTTTATCGTCATGTTGATTGGATACTCATGTGTCACCATGTATGTATGAATTGAGATCCCTTTGATGCCATGTTTTCGGGATGCTCACCATTAACATACTTGAAATTATGTCATGCTTATAATAGTCCTTTTTTTCGAATTAGAGTTCCTGCAACAGAACATATCTTAGAGGCATTCCTGCGTGAGGGCATATTCCTTGTATGATATAGAAAACACATGCATGTACATCATCACTCTTTCTAGCACTTAATGCAATGGCCTACACCATCTTGACATCGGGGCTTGGAGACGTGGTCCCTCCTGGACCAACTCCATTATCAATGTCTTGTGTTTTATGTTGTTGATTCTTGTCATGTTCCTTCTTCTTTATAACATGCATACATGTTCCTTTATGCTCTTTTAAATGAAATTCTAGTCACATCACGGAAGCAAAAGATATTGGTTAAATCCGGGAGTTGTGTTAATTCGAATCAAGTTTGGTATCATAGTGGTCTTTGTGTGGATGTGAACTGTGAGCATGAACAATGGAACATGTAGCGGTGGAGGATGACAAAGCGATGTATGAGACCATGCTCAGAATTTCCCAAAAGGTGGAAATAATGTATGAAGCTCTACAAAAAGAGACAGAGGAAAAGGATCGATTGCAACTTCAGTTGCAAGCCACGGAAGAGGCCCTAAAAGAAATGAAGCACAACAACCAGAGTCTTCAAGCAGAGAATGCTGAAGTGAAGATGCTTCTACAGGGAGATAAAGAGGAGAAACAAAGTTTTCTACAATAGCTGCAAGCTAAGGATGAGGCCTTGGAAAAGCTGCAGCGTGACCCATGTGAGGTAAAAAGTAGTTCTCTGACTTCATGTATTTTTCCTGATGATGATTTCGTTGTTTTTGAAAATCATACCATAGGAATTGGCTCCAAACTATTGAGTAAAATGGGGTACGAAGGAAAAGGATTGGGCATTAATGGCCAAGGCATTGTCAACCCCATCAAAGTAGAAGAATTACCCCATCAGGTAGGACTTGGGTATGTCAGGATAGAAGTTGGGGAATCCACCAAGACAAATAGTGAAACGCCAACAATAGATGATGAGGAACCCTCATCAGTTCTTTCCAACTCAACAGTGGAGGTAAAAGATGTTGATCTCCTTTGAGTTTCCTCTTCACATAGTATGATTTCTGTTGGATATTTGGAGATCCCAATTACAAGGACAAACATGAGGCTCCTTACCAGGATGAGGCCCAAGGAAGAAAAATAACTTGGTGTTAATAACTAAGGCATAACTCAACCATTGGAGGTTGTGCAGAGACCTCGATTTGTAGGCTTGGGATATACCGAAAGAAAATGCTCAAAGTTTTCATATTATTCTGATACATCTTCAAAATCGTCAAGGAAAGAGAATGATGGGAACACATCCCCATCATCCCATGGTAGTTCCCATTGCAGGGAAAGAGTTGAGGCAAGCTCTCATCACCATACTTACACCATAGACAACAAGGAAAGGTATAAAAATTCTCAATATGCAAATGTTCATTTTGATTATGATCATGTTGTTAATGGTGGACATAAATCAAGGCATCAAAAAACATGTACTTTTTGTGGGTTACATAACCATACATTTGTTGAGTGCCGGAAAAGAATAGAAGCACACAACAGGAGGAGGCATGAAAGACCCTCTTAATTGCAGGTAAAGAAACATGTTAAGCAGATATGGAGGAAGAAGATGTATTGCAGTCATTGCAATAGAGGTGGCCATCAAAGAGCCACTTGTTGGAGGCTCCATCCAGAGTAGCACCTTAAAGACAAAGCATTTTTGCATGAACCAGGTGAAACAATTGTTCAACAAGAAAAACCACCACAGGGAGATGACCCATTCACATCAATAAGTGGAAATGGTTTCTAGATATGTTAGCTTGCCATGGTCATGCTTTTGTAAATCATTTGTTTCATTTTAAACTATAAAAGTGATGATGTGTTTTCCATCACTTTTTAAGCAACAATGATGTCTGGTCTTATTTTGTGTTGCATGTTAAATTGTGAAAGTGATGTTATGTTTTCCATCACTTGTTAAAGAAAAAATAGTGTTTGGCCTTATTTTTGTAAATCATGTGTTCCAGTGATGATGTGTTTTCCATCACTTGTTGAAGCAACAATGATATGTTGGCCTTGTTTTCATAGCTAGGGCATTGTTTCCATTTTGATGTAAACTTGACCACCGAGTATGTGTTAAAAACTCGTGGAAAGTATGGGATGCTTGGGTCATTAGTTGGTCTTGTAAATCAAGCATGTAATTTGCATAATTGTACTACAGGTTCACAGAGGTTGTAGGTGTCGGCTCATCGCTTATGACTCTGAAGGACAAAGGTGAAGTAGAAGGAAAGGTGACATATCAGATACTTGTAAGTGCAGATGGGTGCAAAGAGTTGCAAATTATTTTTCATGCTTTTGGAGGACCGAAAGATCTTCAGTGGGGAGGATTGATCCAGGTGGCTCCGGACACATGTAGAAGTCCAATAGGACTCAGAAAGGGTCAAAATTCAAAGTGGTCAGATTGCTACCAAACTAGCACTAGATCGAGTTGCTGGTCCCCCTAATTGCAGTGATGTGAACAAAACTCAAATCGGAGCCCATATGAGGGAGAAAGAGCCAGTAAAGTTGGGTTGTGGGCCAGGTTTAAGTGTCCTACAATTTGACCGGCCCCAGGGCATGAAACCTAGCTCCCAAGAATGGGAGAAATTGTTGCCTCTTTAATTTGCCTAATATCCCTTATATTAGACAAATTCAAAAATATGACTATTGTTATAAAAAAACAAAAAAAAAATATTCATATAGGTGGCGGGCCATGAACCCTGCCACCTCCACCGGACCCAAAGCTATATATATATATATATATATATATATATATATATATATATATATATATAGATATATATATATATTATAAAAATGACCAACGAGCCATGACCCCCGCTAGCCCCCAACCAACTACATAACAAAATCTATATTAAAAATGGGCCGGCAGCCATGACCCTGCCAAACCCCCAACCACCACTAGTCCATTATTAATATAAAACATATATTTGGGTTATGGGAGGGCCACCTTCGGTGGACCTGGCCCATGTCCCCACATAGTAAAAAAACATGCGCCATATATGTATGGGCTGGCAGGAATTGAACCCACCTGGCCACGTGGTCGGCCTGCACCATGGGTATCCCAACCCAAAAAATTAATACAACCCAAATGACAACCATTCAAAATGCAATGGTTACCTAAGTTAAAATGCAAACTGTTGACAGAGTTGGGGGAAGCGGACCACCGGGACCGGCTACCCGCCTCCCATTATAACACTTCAACAAATGTTTAATAAAAATAGAGGAGCGAGATTTGATCCCCTGACCCCTCCTCATCCATTTTCTTAAATTTTCTACGTGCCAAACAGACTCCATTGGGAAATCCACCAACCTTTTTGCAAATAAACCCTAATTTGCTCAATGCGTGAAGGCCAAAATGGAGCACTTTTTTCGAGGCAATATTTTTTTAATGAATTGCAAGAGGAACCATGAGCAGGGAAAAGAGGCAAGTGGAACCATGATGGAGCCCAAATTTTAGGAGGGTGAAAATTTTCCAGTGTCCAAATTGGACAAACTTTATGCGATCCTACACTTCTCAGTGACACGAACTTGATGCAGACAGAATTTTGATTTGAGCAGAATGTCTTCAGATCACCCGTAGGAGGGAATCTTTGAGGAATCTAGGGGAATCTAAAAGATCCATGTAGCCCCAAATTTTCACTTTTTCAAAATTCAGAAATTTGACAGTCGATTTTACACTATCCGATGCGACGAATTCGATGGTTAATTAGATTTTCCATTTGATAATTCCATTTTTTTGCTACTTTTCGAAGTGAAGTGAAGGTGTCAGCATTCAATGTGCGAGCAGTCATTTCCATGATATTCGATGCCGCATGGTCGATGGTACAACCAGATTTAGCAGTTTATCATCCTCTTCTTCAGATAACTCCTTGATGTGAGGTATTTGCAGTGTGATCATGTACTTCTTTGTCTCTTTGCTTGAGATGCACTGTGTTGTATAGACCCCTGTTTGATGTTTGATGTGGGATCTTGTTTTGTTCTTGATGTGAGATGTACTTATTGTCATGTTTTTATTGAGATCCCTTTGTTGTCATGTTGACGGGATACTCATGTGTCACAAATGGTTCCATTGTCAGGACTGGGATCTGCATAAGGGATGTTTGATGTCTTGTCACTGGAATCCAACAAAGAAAGAAATTGAAGGGTGGTTGGACAAGAAGATTCATGAGTTTGCGGCGCAAGAAAATAGGAGTCTACAAGTATCTAAGGAACAGTGACTAGAGCGCTACTTATATAAGGAAATCCACGAAATTTTCTTTGCATCTTTTCCTTCTGAGCTGTATGAGTGGATCTTGAAGCTAAAAGATAGTCAAGGAAGGTGAAGGCTTGATAAACCGATTGTGTGGACTCCGGAATTAGTGTGCATATTAGAAGCATCAGAAGATAAGATCGCATGGGCTGTGGATCACTAGCTTGATCGGATTATAGGAGGATTTATCACTGAGTTTGCAGTAGATACGACCGTTAGCTACAGTGAGGTGGAATGACGCTTGTTGTGGAGGTAAATCCTCTCTGTAGACAGAGACGATCCCTACTAGCCCAGAATGGGTCTAGCAACAATCAAACAATGCTATCATGCAAGTTCCTAATTGCAAATAAAAGTGGATGATGAGAACCTACTTGGATTCTAACGCTAATATTCGTAGAAGAGATGTCGCCCTCATTCCTTTGCCTCAGCCGGTCATGATCCCCACGATCTCCATGATTGGACACCTGCACATGCAAAGAACAACACAAATACAAGCATAAAACCCAATAGATGCAATTATATATCAGTCAGAAAAGATATAACTCAACATCAATCATTACAAAGGACAATGAGAGTGGAACCATAATGATAGTCATCTATTATTGATAAATAACAAAGAAGAATACAACCATAGTTCTGACGTCAAATCCTCCTTTGGCTGGGTGATCAGCTACACAAGTCTTGCAAAGCTTGTTGGGATGGGAAACAAGCCTCTCTCTCCTTGGTGACAAGAATCTCCTCACTTAGATTTGGCCTTATGGATGCAAAGAAGGCTCTTGCAACTTCAATCTCTTGGACTCCTGGAATTCTCACTATCACTAGCACTCTGTTGGAACTAACTTGCTCAAGGAAAAAGAACAAGCTTTTATAGATAGAGGGGAAGGAGATAGGATCAACCGCAATTTCCATGGGATTGGCTTTATCACTTAGAAGCTTCCATGAAAGGTGGGAAACCACTTCCCTTCTATGGAGATTCGAAGCCAAGCCATCCTATCTCAACATGGATTCAGTTGGTGAATGGGTTAAGGAGAACCTTCGGAAGTTCGTTCGTTAAAAACTTTACCCAAATCGATTGGCTCGAGTGCGACTCTGAGACAGAGCGCCAATGGCGCACCCTCTTTAGAGGATTTCCCCCATTGGCGCGGGCAGTACACTGTGGACCCGCGCTAATGCAAAAAGAGCTATTTTCATGGGTATTCTGCAGGAGATGTCTTCAGGGCATATGAAGCTCATACTTAGAGGAATATGATGCAAGTGGTTTCAGGTCATGTCGCTTCGCACAGGTCCCTGAATGAGTCCTCCAGTGTGCAGGAGAGGGGTAACAGGGACGGTGACAAATGGTGACAAATTGTTGTGTAACAGATGCCCCCTAAAGCATGAGGCCCGAGGGAGAGAGAGGGGTGAAATGCTTTACAAGAACATGCATAACTGAAAACACTGCCGCCGGAGAACCTGCGTAAAGAAGTACAACTGATATCTCAAGTACATGATATGCGTGGTATGGGCGCAGCCATCCATAACAAAGTACATAATAATCTAGATCCAAGGTATGGGCGCATCCATCCAGTGAGGATCGATAAATAGACTTAGGCATGGTTGCAGCCATCCAGTGAATGAGTCATGTAATGATCATAATAAGCCACAAATCGCAGCCTGGATTCTAACAAACAAAATCCAGGGTCTTGCGCTCCATCTCGACCCGAACAGAGTACAAGTTTAGGCATGCGAATACATGAGTTGGAGTCGAACATGCATGAACATCATCTGATTACCAGCCAATAGTGAAAACTGTTAACAGACGCGAGAGGTACCACCAATAATGACAATGGCCCTCAAGGTACTATAGGTACAATCTACGGCGTGCGAATGAGTGAGCTGGCATTGAACACCCATAGAATCATTCGATCCGAGGCCAATGATGAAAACCTCTCGTCGAACACGAAGAACCTGCCATTGAGGCATGCAGGCTCTAAGGCACCGAAGGGAGTCTCTAGATCAGCTTCCTGGATAATGAGCTGAAGTCGACAGGAAGTGACCTTGATCAAAGATGGGCCTTAGTGTTTCCCACATCATTGACACGAGACAGCGGAAGAATGTTGTGGTGAATTAGAATTATGTGAGGCATTAGAGGGAGGTTGTAATCCTGCAGAGGTCAACTTCTCTTGAACACATCGGCGGCACGACAGTGGACTTGGCAGTGTTTGACATCAAATGAGCAGAGGTCATGGTGACAAGGCAATGAGCAGATGAGAGGTCAAACAAGGTAACCCAAACCCACGAAGGCTAGTGTAAAACAAGATGAGATGTTCCCACCCAGGCACGAAAGCAGACAAGTGCCATGTTCAAGAGCGACATACTGCCGACACGACAATAATTGTGGTTCCATTTTCCCCACCATTGCTGGCGAGTACCCCAGTTATTTTTAACAAGCTTGACGGGGATAGCATATGCTTGTGAGGCGTCATTCCGACGGGATCCGATGTCATCAGGTTTTAACGAGCCTGACAAAGGAAGAACTCGGCGTCCTTTCATGTTTAGAGAGTTTGAAAAGACAGCAGAAAAGAAAACTCCAGGGGGGTCCTTTTTCATAAAGTTGTGTCTCTCGAGCCCGAAAAAGTATAAAACAATGCTCGAAAGAACCGCCCTATCATTACGATTGAGGAGTACTTTTCATGAGTAGTGATTCCGACCTGAATAAGTAAAAAAGCGATCGAAACCACATCGCTTTGTAACCGTTAACGAACCTGAAACGACAAGGGTCCGACGATCTTTTCGTCTTTACACGGTCGGAAAAGGGTTTAAAGACGACTGCCTCTTATTTACGTTTAACAAGTCAAGAGGAATAACTCGGCAATCTTTTCATATTTAGACGGTCAGAAAAGAGCTAAAAGTAGACCTCCATTTTTATTCTCTTTAACGATTCAAGAAGGGAAAATACTCGGCAACACTAACTATGAGAGAGAGAGAGTTGAGAACTTTTCAATCAAACAAAATGACCATAAACAATCAAAAACCACTCTAATTCAGCTAATGGAAATAAACGAAACTTTTCTTTAAAGTCACTAATCAATGAAAAGCTCTAATTTCCATTAACTAATTCAACGCAAAAGAGACTGTTCATTTTCTTTTCAATGGCAAAGTGCACTAAACAAATTTTGAGAGATAATAACACCGAGTAAAAGAGACAAACTTCACTCAAACAGAATGCAATCAAGTCCCCAAAACACCAAGGCAATACTTCAAACCATGCTGGAACTAGCTTGCTCAAGGCATGGAGACAAGCTTTTATAGATAGAGAGGAAAGAGATAGGATCAACCACATTATTCATGGGATTGGGCTTTATCACTAAGAAGCTTCCATGAAAGGTGGCAAACCACTTCCCTTCTATGGAGATTCGAAGCCAAACAATCCTAGCTCAACATAGGTTCAGTTGATGAATGGGTTAAGGAGAACCTTCGAAAGCTTGTTTGTTAAAAACTTTACTCAATTCAGTTGGCGCGAGTGTGACTCTGAGACAGAGCGCCAATGGCGCGCCCTCTTTAGAGGATTTCCCTCATTGGCGCGGGCAGTACACTGTGGACCTGCGCTAATGCAAAAAGAGCTGTTTTCATGGGTATTCTGCAAGAGATGTCTTCAGGGCATATGAAGCTCATACTTAGAGGAATATGATGCAAGTGGTTTCAGGTCATGTCACTTCTCACAAGTCCCAGAATGAGTCCTCCAATGTGCGGGAGAGGGGTAACAGGGACGGTGACAAACTGTGACAAATTACTGTGTAACAGATGCCCCCTAAAGTATGAGGCCCTAGGGAGAGAGAGGGGTGAAATGCTTTACAAGAACATGCGTAACCGAAAACACTGCCGCCGGAGAACCTGCATAAAGAAGTACAACTGATATCTCAAGTACATGATATATGTGGTATGGGCGCAGCCATCCATAACAGAGTACACAATAATCTAGATCCAAGGTATGGGCGCAGCCATCCAGTGAGGATCGATAAATAGACTTGGGCATGGTCGTAGCCATCCAGTGAATGAGTCATGTAATGATCATAATAAGCCACAAATCGTAACCTGGATTCCAACAAACAAAATCCAGGGTCTTGCGCTCCATCTCGACCCGAACAGAGTACAAGTTCAAGCATGTGAATACATAAGTTGGAGTCGAACATGCATGAACATCGTCTGATTACCAGTCAATGATGAAAACTGTTAACAGACGCGAGAGGTACCGCCAATAATGACAATGGCCCTCAAGGTACTATAGGTACAATCTACGGCGTGCGAATGAGTGAGCTGGCGTTGAACACCCGTAGAACCATTCGATCGGAGGCCAATAATGAAAACCTCGCGTCGAACACGAAGAACCTGCCATTGAGGCATGTGGGCTCTAAGGCACCGGAAGGGAGTCTCTAGATCAGCTTCCTGGATAATGAGCTGAAGTCGACAGGAAGTGACCTTGATCAAAGGTGGGCCATAGTGTTTCCCACATCATTGACACGAGACAGAGGAAGAATGTTGTGGTGAATTAGAATTATGTGAGGCATCAGAGGGAGGTTGTAATCCTGCAGAGGTCAACTTCTCTTGAACATATCGGCGGCACGACAGTGGACTTGGCAGTATTTGACATCAAATGAGCAGAGGTCATGGTGACAAGGCAATGAGCAGATGAGAGGTCAAACAGGGTAACCCAAACCCACGGAGGCTAGTGTAAAAAAAGATGAGATGTTCCCACCCAGGCACGAAAGCAGACAAGTGCCATGTTCAAGAGCGACATACTGTCGACACGACAATAATTGTGGTTCCATTTTCCCCACCATTGCTGGCGAGTACCCCAGTTATTTTTAACAAGCTTGACGGGGATAGCATATGCTTGTGAGGCGTCATTCCGACGGGATCCGATGTCATCAGGTTTTAACGAGCTTGACAAAGGAAGAAATCGGCGTCTTTTCATGTTTAGAGAGTTTGAAAAGATAGCAGAAAAGAAAACTCCAGGGGGGTCCTTTTTCGTAAAGTTGTGTCTCTCAAACCCGAAAAAGTATAAAACAATGCTCGAAAGAACCGCCCGATCATTACGATCGAGGAGTACTTTTCATGAGTAGTGATTCCAACCTAAATAAGTAAAAAAGCGATCGAAACCACGTTACTTCATAACCGTTAACGAACCTGAAACGACAAGGGTCCGACGATCTTTTCGTCTTTACACAGTCGGAAAAGGGTTTAAAGACGACCGCCTCTTATTTACGTTTAACGATTCAAGAGGAATAACTCGGCAATCTTTTCATATTTAGATGGTCAGAAAAGAGCTAAAAGTAGACCTCTATTTTCATTCTCTTTAACGAGTCAAAAAGGGAAAATACTCGGAAATCTTTTCATATTTTACGAGTCAGAAAAGAGCTTAAAGGTGACTCATCCTAGAGGAACAAGTGGTATAAAGGGTAGCAACTAGTTCCGGCAATGGTGGAACTGCTCAAAACATGTAATGGTCAAGAGGCTGGCTAATAAAACCACTCATCGCTGCGGTTCCTCAGGAAAGGAAAAACAACCAAGTGAAAGCATATGATCGGCCAAAGAGATGGCGGCGATGGAATGAAAACAACCAAGGCTCATCTAGCAGAATTCAGCGGATAAAAATGGCAATCACGAGATGTAAATCGGGTATGGGTTCATTTTTACACAAGCTTGAACCATGGAGAACCTTGCTTGGGTTCGGTTTCATGTTTACACAAGCTTGAAACGAAAAACTATGCTTGTTATGAGTTTGCATGCCCCCAGGCATAATGACGCAAAATGAGGTACATTCCCCCCAAGCTTCATTGCATTCAACAAAGTGGATGGAATGAAGGTTCACTCTCGAGATCTATGAAAGACTCGACTTATATTTTACGAGATCTTAATCAAAGACTCGATTTGGAAAAGGAGGAGTTGTTTCATTTTTTAATGAGGTTAACACAGTAAAAGAACTATCCTCATAATCCTTCTTTCATTTTTTAATGAGGTTGACACAGTAAAAGAACTATCCTCATAACCCTTGTTTCATTTTTTTAACGAGCTTGACACAAGATCAGGAACTATGCTTGACCACCTTGTTTCGTTTTTTAACGAGGTCGCCACAAGATCAAAACTATCCTCGGGACACATTGTTTCGTTTTTTAACGAGGTCGCCACAAGATCAAAACTATCCTCGGGACACAAGCTTGAATGAGGAAAGACTCTGCTTGTTGGAAATGCGCATGCCCCCAGTGCAATGGCGCAGGATGAGGTACATGCCCCCCAAGCTTCATTGCATTCAACAAAGTGGATGGAATGAAGCTTCACGAGATCGTAATTAAAAGATGCGATTGGAAAGGGGGAATCGTTTCATTTTTTAAAGAGCTTGACACAAGATCAAGAACTATGCTCGGGACTCTTTGTTTCATTTTTTAACGAGCTTGACACAAGACAAGGAACTATGCTCCGACCAAACCTAGTTTCATTTTTTAAGGAGCTTGACACTGGAAAGGAACTATGCTCCACCCGAACTTCATCATAATGAATAGAAAGTCGGGGCTTCCAATATTGCCACTCCCGGTGGAAGGGAAACATCTTGGAAGTCAGGGCCCAATGCCCCCAGGACACTATGCACGATGGCGGCATCACTGGATCCAGGCATGGGATAGGTGGCCACGTAGTTGATCTGTGGTGGGGTAGATGCAACTGGTGGATGAAAACTAGGAGGGGACCACAACGGCGCAGGAGGTATTGGGGGACTAATGAATGACACTTGATCGATAGTCACAATTCTTCCATCATGCGGAAAGCAAACCACACGGAAAAGCGAAGAAACGAGGGCCCCCATGGTGTAAACATAGTCGCGACCAAGGAGAAGACTAAAGTCTAAAACACCTTGGGTAACCAAGACGTCTATATAGACGGTTTTGCCTCCCAAAGTAATAGGGAACTTCAGGAGAACTCCTAGAGATGGACAGGCTCCTCCGTCGAAGGCCAACAGATTCTGAGTGACGGGCCCAAGCTGCGGGGAACCTAAAGCTTGCCAAGTAGTGTACGGCATAAGACTGACAGACGCCCCTTCATCCAAAACAGTGCCAGGTACTGCCTTAGCACAGGCATATACTGTGATCTGGAAAGGCATATGGGATGGAAGGCAACTGGCGATTAGGCGATTCCAATCAAAGGAAGCGACCAGACTACTTGGTGGGGGAATCGTATGATTGCCCCCATGTGCTAAAGGAACCGAAGGAGAACCTTCGGGAGCAGCTGGGTTAGGAGAGTCATTTTGGGACTTAGGAGAATCTGAAGAGACGAGAAGAACATGGGCGTGATTCTCTTCCGACACAGAGTGAGCGAGCGGCGGACTCGAGTCGACACTCTTTCCGACCAATGGTTGGTCTGGAACAGGCTGGGGGCAGCCGGGTTCGAGAAGAGGGGCCTGGACAAGAGAAGAATTTGAAACAATCTCTTTGTCAGCAGGGGGATGACCTGCAGCTACAGAGAGACGTCGATATCCAACGGGTAGTTGGGGTGAAGGAGCTGTAAGACTTGCCAAAATACCGGAGGCTTTATCCATGAGCGGACAAAGGTGAAGGGGATGATTGCCTTCACAAAGTCTATAGGGGATTCGAATCTTCCCCTTCTCCTTACCTTTGTGAGTCGATAGGGGAACATTGCCATGAGCCTCAGAGGACGATGAGGGGTGGCCGGATCGTGAGACCATACTTCTAGTACCCTGGGAATGCCAGGACAATCGCGAAGAAGATGGTCCTCCTTGCATAATTGACAAGGAAACTTGACCTTCCGTGGAGGAGCGGAAGGGGGCCCGACTTCAGGTGTACTCGAGGGGGTAGCTGCACTTGTAACCTCTCCCTTAAGAGCCTTCTTCTCCTTCATCTTCTTCTTCTTCTTCTTAGCCACCTGGTTACTCGAATCTAGACTTTCACCAGGTGAAGTAGAAGATGAGGACGTAGAAGTGGGCATAGAAGGGGAGAGATCCACCTTAGAATCAACATGATGTTGTTCAGGTGGAGGGACGGATTGACTAGATGGTGAGATGGCAGGGACCAAAGAGGTTGAGAACAACCAAACCGGCAACCCAACAGTTAACCCTGGGAGGGACAACGTCGCCATATAAGGAGCACCAACATTTCCAAAAGGAGCGAAATGACCAGGGTTCCCGTCAGAGGGGATCCCTGGGTTGGTGAACCCCAGAAAAGTTGCCATCGTGAACAAGAAGAAGCCTACTCAAGCTAACGCAAACAAGATCTAACCGGGTAAATGTGAACGTGGCCGAATAAATTTTAAGACAAAGGAACTGAACTTGACCTTTTCATGTTTTAAGAGTCGAGAAAAGGACAAAAAGGTGACTCTAGTTGCCTTCGAATGTTTTGTGAGCCCGAAGTGACAAGTGCTCAAGTGAGCCTTTTCTTTTAAGGAGTCCGAAAAGGATCAAAAGTGACTACTTTGGAGAAACTAGGCAAAGGGTTTACCAAACAATTCTGTAAAATTGCATATACACCTTAGCAATCATATGAAAACCAAGGACTTCCCGTACGGTAGTCAATCTTCCCGAATGTTGTGTTTGGTGTGTTACGGCTTGTAAGGCGGCAGACATGGCTTCCTGTGGATAAAGGATGATAACCTAGTGGGTCTCCTCATATACTCGACGGTACGTGGGAGCTCAAGTCCGTGCTAGACCACTTGTTGCGTCACGGAAGGAGGAATCACCCAACCTTAAGTGAAACAAAAGTGACTAGGTTTAACGATGCCAGAGCACGTCTCTAGCCTAGACCTCTAAATAGTGAGCGTTATGTTCCAATGCGTTTTTAAGTTCATTCAGTTCATTTTACGGTTGATCTTTGATTAGGTTTTGATTTCCAGGTCCTACCGTATGTAATCTCTCACAATTCCGTAAATGCAAGCTATATGCCAAAAAGTATCATTTCGTTCGATGAACACTAACTATGAGAGAGTTGAGAACTTTTCAATCAAAAAAAATGACCATAAACAATCAAGAACCACTCTAATGCAGCTAATGGCAATAAACGAAACTTTTTTTTTGTTTTTTAAGATCACTAATCAATGAAAAGCTCTAATTTCCATTAACTAATTCAACGCAAAAGAGACTTGTTCGTTTTCTTTTCAATGGCAAAGTGCACTAAACAAATTTTGAGAGATAATAACACCGAGTAAAAGAGACAAATTTCACTAAATGAGAATGCAATCAAATCCCCAAAACACCAAGACAATCCTTCAAACCAAGAGGAAATCACAAAGACCTCTATGAGCTATGTGATCTAAGCCCAAACGAAGCCAAGCAAAACCCAAGAGAAAAAGAAGCAAATCACTTGAATAACAAGAAAAAGCTTTGACAACTACTGAGCAAATGCAAACGAGTAATCACAAAGTTGACTGGACGATCAAAGAACCTAAGACTCCTACGGAAGGCTTGATACACAAGGCCACTAGATGCCCTAGGGTTAAAATGTGAAATCGATAGAAAGAGGTAAACACCTGAAGGATGGAGGTCTAAAACCAGTCAAACAAGGATCAAACACACTCCAGTAATTGAAAACGATGCAGCAAGATACAAATCCAAGCTCAGAGGGCTCGAAAATAAGCAAACTGGAAAAGTCGACAGGCCTGGCGCGACTGTCAGGCTGCAACTCGCGCTTTTAAGGGATTGGCGTGGGTTGTCTTTGAGCAACATGCGCCAACTGGTGCGACTTTCAGGCTAAAAAGCGCTCTAATCAAGCTTGCTAGGTCAAAAATAAAAACAAACAGTCCAGGGCTTGGTTAACAGTATCCAGGCAGACCAGGAAGCAAGAGACAGTAAGAAATCCAACCCAGAAAGCTATCTAAGCAATCCAAACAAAAGAAAACCAAAGAGACAAGACAAAACTCCCCAGCAGAGTCGCCAAATTGTTGTGGAGGTAAATCCTCTCTGTGGACAGAGATGATCCCTACTAGCCCAGAATGGGTCTAGCAACAATCAAACAATGCTATCACGCAAGTTCCTAATTGCAAATAAAAGTGGATGATGAGAACCTACTTGGATTCTAATGCTAATATTCGTAGAAGAGATGTCGCCCTCGTTCCTTTGCCTCGGCCAGTCACGATCCCCACGATCTCCGTGATTGGACACCTGCACATGCAAAGAACAACACAAATACAAGCATAAAACCCAATAGATGCAATTATATATCAGTCAGAAAAGATATAACTCAACATCAATCATTACAAAGGACAATGAGAGTGGAACCATAATGATAGTCATCTATTATTGATAAATAACAAAGAAGAATACAACCATAGTTCCGACGTCAAATCCTCCTTTGGCTGGGTGATCAGCTACACAAGTCTTGCAAAGCTTGTTGGGATGGGAAACAAGCCTCTCTCTCCTTGGTGACAAGAATCTCCTCACTTAGATTTGGCCTTATGGATGCAAAGAAGGCTCTTGCAACTTCAATCTCTTGGACTCCTGGAATTCTCACTATCACTAGCACTCTGCTGGAACTAGCTTTCTCAAGGAAAAAGAACAAGCTTTTATAGATAGAGGGGAAGGAGATAGGATCAACCACAATTTCCATGGGATTGGCTTTATCACTTAGAAGCTTCCATGAAAGGTGGCAAACCACTTCCCTTCTATGGAGATTCGAAGCCAAACCATCCTATCTCAACATGGATTCAGTTGGTGAATGGGTTAAGGAGAACCTTTGGAAGTTCGTTCGTTAAACACTTTACCCAATTTGGTTGGCGTGAGTGCGACTCTGAGACAGAGCGCCAATGGCGCGCCCTCTTTAGAGGATTTCCCCCATTGGCGCAGGAAGTACACTGTGGACCCACGCTAATGCAAAAAGAGCTGTTTTCATGGGTATTCTGCAGGAGATGTCTTCAGGGCATATGAAGCTCATACTTAGAGGAATATGATGCAAGTGGTTTCAGGTCATGTCACTTCTCACAGGTCTCGGAATGAGTCCTCCAGTGTGCGGGAGAGGGGTAACAGGGACGGTGACAAACGGTGACAAATTGCTGTGTAACAACGCTTCCTCAAAGGACCGCGAGCTAAGTATATTGAATCTTTAATACTTGGATTAAGATGCTATTGTGTGAAAAGCGGGTTATGCAAATAAATTAATTTTTGGGACTACGTGAAGTGGGAAGATCTACAGAAATGGTAGTGAAGAGTCAGAAGCTAGTCCCTTAGTTTCACCCTCGCGGGAAAGCGAGGAAGAACTCGTGAAATTTTCTTTGAGAAGCACGGTCAGTCTCATAAGGCAGCGAATTCCGCGTTTACCACCTCCACCTACACCGCCACCCGTTTCACCATCTTCACCTCCATATCCACCCACCCCACCTCTGCCACCACCACAGTTCAGTATGGCAAGTGCGATCAAACTACCGGTATTCAGAGGAGTAGGGAATGAAGATCCAGACCAATTCTGGTTCGTGGTAAGAGCAGTATGGGAAGCACAAGGAGTCGTGGATGACAACATAAAAAAGGTTACGCTGGTGAGCGCGTTGCAAGATCGCGCATTAGCATGGTATATTAAGCATTCTAATGACCATCCAAATGCGAGAATTGTAGAAATCCAGGCCGCACTGAATAGGGAATTTAATAGGCCAAAGTCGAAGACACAATCAATTATCTGGTTTGAGGAGATCTCGATGCTCCTGGGTGAGACCCCTTGGGATTTGGACTAGAGACTGAAGAGTATGATTCATGAATCCAACATGATTTTAACGGATGGACAACACTGCGCATAGTTTGTAGCATCATTAACACCGCATTTAAGGATGACACTGTCACAACAAAAGCTTTTCACCCAGCCCGAAGCCTTGGAGATGGCAATGAGACTGCATGATACCCCTATACAAGATCCTGGTCTGGGAGTCCAACAAATCCACGTGCAACTGCAAAATTTGTGTCTGGAAATGTATGGTTTGAAACAAGATAGGACACCTCGGCCAGAGGCACGCGAGGAAAAGTGGTGCATAAAATGCAAAGGCCAGGGGCATGACAAGGACCATTGTCTAGTATTCGCGAATTACTTAGTAGGAGGAGGGTCGATGCCATTAAGACCTAAGGCACAAGCATGACCAATCTTGGCGCCTACATTATGGTGTGCAATTTTTCAGATAGGAGGAAAACATGTTATGGATAATTTTCATCTATTGCAGAAGTATACACAGACTTCCCAACAACTTTTTTGTAATTTCTGCAGGTCGATAGGTCATGATGAACACACTTGCAGAAGCTATGAACTAATGATGGATAGAACTCCTGCCTACAGGGTACAGGCTGAGACGCGAGCCCTCAACCCAAATGTAGGAATGGAATGCATTGAATTTCAGGGGTGTAGATGAGGACGAGGTGGAATGGGACCAATAAGGGATCGCAGACAAATAATTTGCTACAATTGCAGAGGGCCCGGACATTATGCCGTGATTGTACGAATCCAACAAGAACATCATGTTTGTATTATACTTAGTTTGATCATGAGGCAGAAGACTGCCTTACCTTGATAGCAAGGCTGCACGAAAAAGGGGTACTCCAGTCTCCCTTAACTCAGAATTTGCAAATGATGAGGTCTGATCCACACGAAGAAGACCATAATGTAAACATAGTGCTCAGAAGCGGTATCAAAACTGGAGATGATAAAGGTAAGCAGCCAGAAGAAAGTGCATGGGTCCGCAAAACTCCTACAAAGGAACCTGAATTTGATTTGGAGCATGTGAAGGAGACATTCATGGAAGCTAAGAAGAGCTTCACAGAGGCCTCCACTTCAGGTAGCAAGGATCCACTAGAACTAGGGATGGATCCTTCAAAGCTCACTACCTTTCTGGGGACATGCATGAAACTACTACGCGACAGCAAGACTGTAAAAGGACTACAGGAACTTATCACTAGGTGCGTGGGGTCAGGAGAACTACGCATGGTCCAGAAACTTGGAAAGCATGCATTGCGCACAGGAAGGGAAATGAGATTGACTGCGCAAATCGGCAAGCATGAAATAGATCAGGTAATCCTTGATCTCAGCTCGGACGCAAATGTATTACCGAAACAAACATGGGAATGCATGGGCAGACCCATATTATAATCATCTCCTATTCAATTACGAATGGCGAACCAACATAAGATCCTACCCATGGGGAGATTGCAAGGGGTAACGGTGGATATTGAAGGTGCGAGAGTGTTGGCAGATTTCGAAGTGATAGAGATTATCGATGACAACAATCCCTATCTCGCGCTACTAGGCATAGACTGGGCCACTGATATGAATGGAGTCATAAATCTGAAGAAGCACAAAATGATCTTTGAGAAAAAGTCACTACATGTAGTAGTACCACTAGATCCTGCCAAGGGAGCGTGATACATTGAACCAGTGAGCGACGATGATAGTGATGACAATCTCGATTGCATTTGCAAGATAGCCGCACATGAACAGGATTGGGTGAATCCAACTGCAGATGGTAGGATTTCGTGGGAGTGTGAAAGCTCCTGCACTTCAGATTCGGACGAAGAAATAGAGCGATGGCAGAATCCGTTCCATGAAGTAACAATGCTTAATTGCAACATGATGATAAGATCACTATGCTACGTAACCATAGAGACAAGGGATCTGCCTAGGTATGATGGGTTGACAGCGGTGGATGACTTTCAAAACAAATTTGAGAGCGAAGCACCATAATAGTAGCATTTTGACGCTCTGAAATGGTGGAGTATGCATCAAAGAAGTATTAATGACTGGCGCGAATATAGAAGGATGATGCACCTACGATTTGGAAAACCACAGCTACAGATGAGAGTCAGTTACGAGGGGCCAAACAACTAACGTGCCCAACTTTCCCGATGGGTACAGACATATGACATGCAACCCGCCCAAGTGCACACCACTCCTAAAAAAAAGAATCAGAACACGACACAGTAGCAGAAAAGGCAAAGCGCGCCAAAGGTTATCCACGGAGGAGCATTCGACAAGGTGTGTGAAGTGATGAA
This sequence comes from Pinus tabuliformis, assembly GCA_031772625.1. Classification (NCBI taxonomy): domain Eukaryota; kingdom Viridiplantae; phylum Streptophyta; class Pinopsida; order Pinales; family Pinaceae; genus Pinus; species Pinus tabuliformis. The sequence goes on along the minus strand of CM062818.1, from coordinate 2,065,853,323 downwards.
TAGGGTTCACCAAGTGCGATGCACTGACTGGGACTTGTGTGTACCAGTGGTTCGATGGGCCTATAGGACCATGTGCAAAACCCTAATCATGAAAACAATTCCAAGATGGCGAAATGAAATAGGAACTGTAATCTCTGAGCAGCATGTGAAGATGAATCCACACGTAATAGCACCCGTAGGTGTGATAATGCGTGAAGCCCAGGACAAAGAAATCACATAGCGATGTGAAGTAGAACACATAAGGCTTCAGGAAGCCATTCGGCAAGGGAAACTTAGACTTTGTGAACTTGAAAAGGACTAGGTACGGCTAAGGAAGAAAAGCATTTTTATGGACGCAGATATCAAAAATCTATAAAACAAAATAAGAAAGCATTTCTCATCGAGAAACTGAGGATGGCAAGACAAGGTACGTACAATCATACTGACAAATTGGAAAGCTATCGTCAAGAATTGGTAAGTCTGCTTCCATGGCGAAGACCGCATCTCATCAAACATAGTGACCAGGGCAGCACAGTGCAAATCGTAGAGTGCACGATATTGATCACTAAAAGTGAAGATGGGGATTCTCCACGAACCAGGATGGGGGGTGAGATGGAGCCTTGCACAGGTGGTGCGACCACTTGACTAACCATAGGAAGAATAGTCTTAACACTCCAGGCAGCTACATGGGAGTGCAAGACAAGGTATGTACAATCATACTGACAAATTGGAAAGCTATCGTCATGAATTGGTAAGTCTGCTGCCATGGCGAAGACCGTGTCTCGTCAAACATAGTGACCAGGGCAGCACGGTGCAAATCGTAGAGTGCGCAATGCCTATCACTACAAGGGAAGATGGGGATTCTCCAAGAGCTAGGATGGGGGGCGAGATGGAGCCTCATACAGGTGGTATGACCACTTGACTAGCCATAGGAAGAACAGTCTTAGCACTCCAGGAAACTGCAAGGGAGTGTGGGACTATAAATTATTTTGCCCGGGAACTGTGTGCTCTGACAGGTATGTGCAAGAATGACCTGTCACAAGGTTCGCGCCCGCGTAGGTGGGGGGTGCGCTGCCACGCGGATAGGCTGGGAAGTGACCATTGGTGTGACTTTTCATGATGAGATGTCTGATTTGAGGCCAAATGGAGTAGGAAACAGGCGTTTAAGACAGGAGTTATGGGCAAGATTTCGGAAAATCTACCACCGAAAAAACATTGATGGCCCAGAATTGGGGGAATGGTAGAATTTGAATTCAAAAGGCACTATAAAACTCCAAGAGCTAGCCAGTAGACAACACTTGGTCAATTAAGATTTGAGTGGCTAAACAGAGCACAAAGTGTTGAGAGTCGAGTGATAATAGAGCCTTTAAGTTCGTGGAAGACTGCATACAGTGCATAAATGATGATGGCCACTAAGGATGAGTTGGGAATTGAAGAAGGAACCATCAGTGAGTCCACGTAGACCCCCATGGTCCACAATGTTCTCGCAAGCACTGGGGTTGTGACAGAAATCCCTAAATCACCCTGGATTTCGAGACCAAAGAAAGATAAGCAGGCAATGGGACCAGTACACATGTCTCCAAGGAATCCACGGCACAGTAAGTTATCAATGGAAGAAAAAGGCAAGGCAGTCACCATCGAAATGGATGAAGAGGAAGAGGATGTGCAGGCCCTGATGGCCACAATAGAGGAAGAAGAAGACGTAGAGAAGACATCCAACTGTTGTGCTCTGCAGCGAAATTTCCTGAGTATGTCCCTCCATGAAAAGGGAAAACCAAAATACCAAAGGATCTGGATGCAATGAAGAGTGCAATCCAAACCCCGCTCCTCCCCGATGGAATAACCTTTGAGGGTCCGCTCCTAGGATGTGTGCCCACCCTAAAATTTGAATACTAGACCTCGCAGACAACAAGAAGTTCCCACACTTAGAGACAACCAACCTGATGAAGTAGAATACGGAGGGGGTAGTGATAGCATTAGATCCGCGAAAATGGTTGCGTGGTGTGGAAAAGGTCAATTTGTTGCACTTGTTATGGATATCGCATTTCCACCACGTGCCCATCATCATTTTTGTCAACAGACAGCTGTTGTGCCTGGTGCATGATGGGTATCTATGGCCGGAGGAGCCTATTTCCATCACGGCAAACCTCATTCACTGGATTTCTTGGCTTCCATGTAAAGGAACAGACCCCGCAACGATAGTCGGAAAAAGAAACAATTTGGTCCTCATAGAGGCCATGAAGGCAAAGTATAAGCTAGAGAAAAAGAAGAGGGGCTACGTCATCTCTAGCTTCAAGGATAAGGGGGTGCGCATAGCCACATATCCTGGCTGGAAAAGTAATGAGAAAATTCCATGCTGATGAGGTACCAGCATTGGTGGTTGCGCTGGCTGAGCAGTGGATGGAGGGGGTTCAGTTCAATTGGGCTGAATTCCTCTGCGAAGAATTTTTGATAAATTGTCGCAAAGCCCAGGAGTATGGTAAGACCTTCCACTATGTGTGATTGCTCTTATCCATATTGCTGGTAGCGGGAGAATTACCGGAGGATAGTCAGTTCTCCCACATTGACAGAGAGTTACCAGAAGCCACGAAGTACACTTTGCTCTGGGCCAAGGACGCGAAATGGATTCGCAGCATCAAATTTTTTTGGGTGCTCATGGAGGTGAGCATCCAGATGTGGATCAATAGGAGGTTGCACCTATCACCTACGATGTACAAGAGTCTAAACAATTTTGTAGAGTTTAAGGTGGATATACACAACATATACATAAGGGCGCGAAAGGATCCGGTGAAGCAGTGGACGAAGCTACCATTCTTAGCCACTGACAACGTGATCTTTACGGTATTGGAGACATGGTCTCCGAGTGGCACACCCCAGATTTGGCAGAACTAGAAAAAGTGGCAGCAAAGAAAAAGAAGGATGATGCTAAGTTGTGCGTCACTTAGTTAGCAGAGAAACGGTAGAACGAAAAAGCAGCAGCTGAGGAAAAGGCAGTGCGGGAAGCCACAAAAGCAGCAGCAGTAGCACAGGCAGCAGAGGCAGTAACAACACAGGTAGATTAGGTCCCAGAAACGTCCTCAGGACAGGGGGCAGAGGAACCAGATACAGTAGAAGGGAGCGCAGATCCGGGAACCGCGTCCACTCAGTTAAAATGGCCATGCATTGCAGAGAGATCGGGTCCAAGGAAGAAGGTCAAGGCCTCGAAGCTAGCCATCGACCCGATCACCTTAACTGAAGGTGATCTCCATGACATCGGTGAGACGATTCATGATGTCACTATTGAAGTGCTCCAATACTTTATAATGGAGCAGCAGACTATGTTGGGGGTACTAAGGGCACAACTATAGGAGTTACAAGTGCAGCCCTCGTAGGAGGGTACCTTGTCTACCCGCACTGCAGCAGGCACGTTAGCAGCAGAATAGATGCTCCACACTAAGATGGCCAATGCGATAACTTTTCCAGAGGGAGCACTAGTCTCAGAGAGCACAATGGATCGAGTGACGCTGAATACAATGAAAGGCATTGGCCTTAACTTGGTTTCCCTTCCCCACAACACACTTTATTAGCTGCAGGATGGGATAATAGCACAACTCCACGCCAGAGAGATCCGCGCAATATAGGTTCTGAGCAAGCAGAAGATTAATATAAAAAAACTTAGCTTGCAGTGTGACAAGTTGGTGTTGCAGAACCAGCAGTTGGTATAGATAGTTGATGATGCTTGCCGGCGTGTCCCATTTTTCCATTGCAGCGGACCTACCAACAGAAGTGCGGATCCATTGTGTGGCAAGTGGAGTCCGAAACGCGCGCGAGGAAATAACAAGAGTGCAGCTGGAGTTGAATCTCAAGATTGTCAAGTTGCGGTTGAAGGCGCAACCTTCCATTCCCCTAGAGGTCAGAGATCAACACGGCAGTGCTATTGCAGCAGGGATGGAAGATGTTGGAGGTGTAGTCTGTGACTGTACCAACATGTTGGAGCAGGCATTGAAGGTCCTCACTATGTTGCAAGAGGACCCCAACATTTAGCAACTAGAGACCGAGGCACGCGAACTCCAACAACAATATGACAACATTAGAGGGACTATGTAGACAGTAGTCCTTACTCAACGGCTTACAAGGATGCAGCAAGACAAGGCTTTAAAAGCGCAGGTGGACGCGCTGTGCCACAAAGAAGTAGTTCTAAAAGCATGCGTCTAGTCATGGACAGGGAAAATTTTAAGAACCCCCCCAAATTTACATGTGTAATAAATGGGCGAATCTCCATGGTATATAGGAAAAATGGAAGGCAATTTTATCAATAATATGATTTGTATATATAATTTTTTGGCGAATCTCTCACCAAGCATGGCAAATATTTTATTCAATTATAAAATCTTGTGTTTATTGAATACACAAATGAAATCATTGCATTTCTTTAAAATATCTTTTGAAATCAAAATTATCGAAATTACATATTGATAACCTAGTGGGTGTAGGAAAAAATTCACCCGTGCCATTCACAAAAAGCATGAGAAAAAACCTAATACTATATATAAAACCAAGAAAAATTCAAATTCATCACTTCTAGGGACCTCGTAACCACCCTGCCAATACACAAGTATGTTCCTTTTTGCAATTAGAAAAATTACCCAAATTACAATCCGTTTACTCCAGCATATGTTGGAAAGTTATAGAAGGATTACTAGTGCAATCAATTCATTCCTTTTAGTCCTATATTTGTTCCAGTTTAAAACAGAAGTATACAAATATACTTGTCCAATGTCTATGCTTTAACCATTCACCTTAAGATGTTTTTACAATATAATTTCCTAAGTCTATTTAATATCTTCATTATCATAAAAACCAACCTATATCCATCTTAACTCCACATCTACCACTCATAGGGGGATGAAATCTATTTATCCCTCTGAGCACTTGGTAGACCCAGAATTAAGATGGATCTAAGATGATAGAATTTCCCCTTTAAATAGTCTATGCTCACATGAATACCATGGTATTACCATGGGTCAATACCATGGGTTATCATAAACCTGGAGCTTAAAAATTACTATTAGTAATTTATAAAAATTAATAAAATTAATAGTTGATTTTTATTTTATTTTTTATTTTAACCAAGCTAAAATGTTTAACATACATTAGATTACAACATCCATTTTTACTCTCGATCGGATCAAATATTTTTTCAATCTATGCTAGTTTGCATATCATGATATTTGATACCTCTCGAGGGTTAGTAGATCCAGAGTAAAGATGGATCTATGCTGGTTTAATTCCCCCATTTAAATAGGCTACATTCCAGGTGAATAACATGGGTCAATACCATGTGCCATTTTTATTTTTATTAATACTAATATTAGGGTTAATAATGTTTTTTTACATGGTATTAATAACAATCTAGTCCATGGTATTTGTCCCATAGTATTTTGCCTATAGGTTTCACCTAAATATAACCCATTCTTTGAGTGTTCGTAAATATAAGGTGACTTATGGAGTAAATATAAAAAAATGTTTTATTTGTTTACCATAGCTCTCATTTATTTATATTTTTATTAATTTAACATACCTCTTTTACAAATATGGTATTTGGCCCATAGGATTCACTTAAATAAAACCTCTTTCTTGAGCCTTTATAAATAGAACGAGGGTTATGGACTAAATATAAAAAGAGGTTTTATTTATTTACCATGAGTCTAGTTTATTTATATTTTTATTTATTTACCATACCTTTTGAGTAAGTATAAAAAGACGTTTTATTTATTTACCATACCTCCACTTTACTTATATTTTTATTTGTTTACACCCTTGCATGTATATAAGGTGACTTATGGAGTAAATATAAAAAATGTTTTATTTATTTACCATACCTCTCATTTATTTATATTTTTGTTAATTTACCATACCTCTTTTATTAATATGGTATTTGGGCCTTTGGCCCATAGGATTCACTTAAATAAAACCTATTCTTGAAAATGGGCGAATGGATTCACTTAAATAAAACCTATTCTTGAAAATGGGCGAATGGATTCACTTAAATAAAACCTATTCTTGAAAATGGGCGAATGGAAGGTTGTAGCTCCTAATTTCAAGGGCTAAATTTACCTTTTTTACCCTTTCCCTTAAAATAAGGTGGGGTATTTGAGGTGATTTGTAAAAATGTACTATGATACAAAATATTCACCCACTAAAAATTTAAAACCCCTTAATTTCACCAAAGGGTGAACATTCGCCCCTAAAATTTTCTATGGTCATGGATTGATGAAGCCTTCACAATTACGATGGATATTGAAGGAAATCTTGTGCAGATTCAAGGAATGCATGCACAAATGCAGCGTAGCACGCCGGAAACCGAGGGTTCAGAAGCAAGAATGCAACAAGTTTAGTAGCCAGCAACTCAGTGCATTGCCGACATTCAGGCCATTCAGGACCAGCTGGAGGGACTATGTGCCAAGATTTCCATGCCGATAAAGTGACTTGAGGACGAGTCATGATGTTTTTGTTGGGGGCCTGTTGGACATGGAATCCCCCCACAACATGTTTTGGGGCTCAAAGCCCAAGTTTTGAGTATTATTGTTGTAAAGACTCCACGAATTGCAAGCGCGGAGCAAAAATTGTATGTTAGAGTCATAGGGTTGTCTGCCCTAATTTTTGAATGTAGTGTTGGCCAACCCATGGTCCGTGGACCATGGGATTGTATAAATAGAGCATGGCTCTAAGTTGTAAAGAGAAGGAGAGAGATACATGGAAAAAAATTGGAGTCTAGAAGATAGCGAGCATAGAGAAAAGTTCTAAGTGCTTTGGGTCGTAGTAGTAGGAAGAGGCTCTGCAGCTGAGTGGGCAGAGGCCTAGTAGAGTCTGTCGCTGAGTGCGTGGACCCCTGCAGCTGAATGTGCAGGGGGAAGTCGAGTCTGTAACCAAGGAAGAAGAATAATAAAGAGAAGTTTGATTCCAAATCTTGTGTATCTGTTCTTGTGCTATTCCCTATTTAATCATATTGTTTTCTTTATCGCGCACCATTATATGAATGTTGAACACTGTTAAATATAACTAGACACATACTGATAAGCTAAGTGATCGACTAATATCGAGTTAATAGTAAGGAATTGGGTAATAACATGGATTGGGCCCCGAATAAGGCTACGCAAAGACAACATCGCAGGCTGCGAAGTACTGATAGGTGCACGTAACAATGTGCACTCATGGTCAAACTGCGGACCACCGAAAATCATCAGACATCTCTAGGGTGCAGAAACCTGGTTCTAGCACCCTTCCATACTACTTCGAGTGAGACCTCAGTCTGCGCTCTGTGGACTATTTCCGAAATGGCCAGTAGTACCAGGATTTTTTTGACTAAATCACCTCTGAACCTAGGTCAAGCCCCTACAAGCCAACATGAGGCATCTATGGATGTAACTAGAGAAAGCATCAAGAAGGGGCATCATTTGAGATCAAATAACGTGCTGCAAAATTAAATCCATATTGGGAAGAAGAAAATTATCCTTCGTGCTTGATTTATTTAAAGCATGATAGTCAACACATAAATGAATGTCATTAGTTTTCTAGTAGGGGCTAAATTAGCCACCCACTATGAGTATTTAATAGGAAAAATTATATGAGTGGCCAATAACTTCTCAAGCTCTTTTTTAATTGTTTCCTCAAAAGCAGGATTAACTAGTCTCTTCCTTAATTGGAATGGCATGTTGAAACATGCTAGGATCAAAACCATGTAAATCCTTGTATGATGAAACAAATACATTGCTAAAGTTTCGGAAAAGGTCCAGGAACTTTTGATTTTCTTCCTTTGAACATTGGGATCCAATTTGTAAAACTTTTGGCTCCTCGGTAGCCCTAATATTCATAGATATAGTCTCTTCTATTTTTATTTTTGACTCCTCCTTATGTCTTTCTTTACTATTTGATACATTGTTGGGCCAAAATGAAATTTGGAGGGGGAAAATCCCTTTAGTGTACTTGTTGTCCTTGAGTGAAATAATTTCCTTCTTACTAGAGGGTTGTTCTTGGATATATAAGAAAATGCTCTCATCATCCGAGAATACCTTCCAATCCTCTTCATTGTTTGGTAGATGAGGCCGATATAATGATTGTAAAATGAAATCGAGCCTTTCAGACATAAGTTATCTTTGAGGGTTAGCAACAATATAGCTAGACGATCATATAAGGAATGTAATTGCCTACAAACATGACAAATGTTAAAAGAATATAATTCATAAAAAAATTTCCATACAACTTGATTATATTACTTAATTAACTTATTATAAGGAGAATAAACTTTTTTTATTAGATTGAAAATAATTTATGAGTCGCCAAAAGTAGTCGTGTTTGCAACGTAAGTTGAGGGCTTGTTAAATACCTAAAAGTAATGCCTTGAACTCAATGATGTTATTCATACAATCAAATTCAAGTATAAAGGAAAATTGGTGTGTCCTACCACAGGGAGAATATAACATGAATTTGATGTGATTTCCATCATTTGAGGATGCATTGTTGAAGTGCATATTCCAAAATCGATCATTTTGATTGACATAGGAAGACGGAATTAACTATTGTTCAGTGAAAAGAGAGTGTCAGTTTCGGTATCTTCATCCCTCTGTCAGTGATCAAATTCTCTTGTTGCATTGCATTTTAGGTGTCTTGCTCGGTCAGATGCATTCCATTAGGATCATGGATCATCTGCAGTAGTGGCTTATTATACATTTTCCCTCATGTCCTTTACCTGTTGGCCCATTTGCATTCATCTAGATCATCTGCAGTCATTTTTTGTCTTTAAATCCGCAAAAGTTATTTTTAGGGTCTTAGGTCTCATTAAGTCTAGGGTTTCGTTAAAAAGGTCTTCAAAATGCTCAATAAAGGTCAGCAGGCGCATGAGGAGGACAAATAAATTTTCAACAACAATAATTTCTATAATCACATGTTCAGTGATTGATTTTTCCTCAAAACCTTGTTTTGAGGAAAAACAGGGTTTTTTATGTTTTTATGTATAAATTTGATGTAATTTCAGTTTTTCCATATGTAAGAACTTCAGTGGCAACCCTGGTCACCTTGCCAAGCTTCAGAATCTCCATCACCTACAAGGCAAACAAAAAATCAAAGCATTCAGTTCATCATAGGCAAAAATAAAGCAAACTGCCCAAAAAAAGAGTTTGAAAAACAAGTCAAATGCAAACATTACAAAGTGGGTTTTTGATAAGTGAAAAATTAAAATCTTTTGTATATAAACCATTTTTCATGTTTAAAGAGCTCATTTGCATCCAAAGGAGAAGGAGTGAACAAGAGAACAGTTGGGTTGAAAGCAAAGAGAAAAACTGCAGCAATTTGGGAAATTTTTAGGGGCACGGCGCATTGGGTCATTGGCGCAGTGCATAGGGCTGGCGCGGTGCATTGGGCCACCCTCCACAGTGTAAAAACTACAATGGCGCGGCGCATACAGAAGGCACGGCACGTTGGGTTTGTGGCGTGACGCATAGAGCTGCAAGCCATTTTCACCACAAATTCATCCATATTCTCAATTTGCTTGGTTTCCTCTGGTCCAAAGTAAGTCAACAACTCTTCAAATGCCAATGAAAGTGTGTCTTAAGATGTTTATGATGATTTAGTAAAACAAAATTTCAAACCCTACTTCCTTGCAATTTTTTCTTAAGACATGATTGCTTAGGGTTTGTAAATTTGTTTTTGTGGCCATCACTCCCTCACCTTTTTATTCCCTCACTTCTTTTCTAGTTTAATTAACCCATTTTACTATCCCCCATATCCCTAAATTCATTCACCCCTATCCCCAATTCCCATTATCCCAAACCCTAGCTACAAAATTCCCAAACCCTAATTGCTATCCCAAAAGCCTAAAAATTGTTCCCAAAACCCTTCAATTCCCCAAATTCCAGTCAGCAACATTCCCAAAGTCCCTCTTACCCTCTCCCTTCATAGTCCCTCATAAATTTTCATACACTTGGCAACAAAAGATCAAAGACACCTAAAATCTCTTCATACTCATCTAAGAAATCTCAAACATTGGCAAACATGGAGTTTGGTCCTTCCTATGAGAGGGATGATGAAACTGTCAATGATTCTTCCCAAGAGCTTCATGTCACCATTCAGCTGATTGTACCATCATTCAGAGGGTTTTCATCATCATGTCAGGTTTCAATGGGTCATTTTACACCTTGTTCATGCTTCAGTTGTGCCTAGGTAAGGTTCGTTTCCCTCTCCTAGGGTTTTGAAGCTAATTTCTCTTGGATGGTCAAATCATCAGCAAAACTTGTATCTTGATGTTCATACACCTTCCCCTATCCTTAATGTACCTTATTAAACACTTCCCATCACTGATATCCCTTAAATTCCTCATTTTCCCACAAACCCTAGTTTCTTGCTACAATTTGGCAATTTTCTAGGGTAGGCTTGTGTTTTGCCCTTTTGGACCCCTTCCCCTCACTCAATATTTGAATTTCCACTTTCCCTTGTTTCCTAACATCCCTCACTACTTCACAAAATTTCCTCAAGAATTTAGAAGCCCCTTATCTCCTTCATTTCCTTTCATTTCGACAAATCCCCTGTTCCACACGTCGAGGTAGGTTTTACTCAAATGATGTTTCTGAGCAAGGAAAGATGAATTTGGAAAAAATGAGAGAATTTTTTTCCAAAATAGGCCAAGGAAGAAAAACCTCCTTCACTTTTTACATAGGTGTCATGGTTTTAGAAAAATGTCAAAAACACAGTTGCCTCAAGAGATTTGATGCACCTCTAGAGTGACTTTGGGAAAATCAAGATTTCTCCTAGCTTGGTTGGCCAAATGACTTTCTTGATGAGTCAAAAGATAACTAGACACAAAGATATTTTGAATTAGCTATGATGAGCTCAATTTTAGGTTTAGGAAGACCTTCAAAAATTGCCTGCAACAGCACTCTGCGTTTAGGCAGCCTCATTTTGCACATTTTGACAAGTCTTGGGAGATTTGACTTTAGATAGGGAAAATTAACTCCAAATTGAAAAATTAAAGTTGGGTTGGAAAATATACTCAATAATGTTTCCAACGAGCTATTTTTAACCCAATTTTGACACCGATAAGGCCCTCAAAACAGGTCTGCAAAAAGGCACTATGCATAGAAATTTTTAACACAAGGTTTTCTGCGCAATGCGCCGCCTGGCGCTCGCTTTTGATGGGGACCTCCTTTTGAGGAAAGCTCAGAATTTTTGGATTTTTCATGGAAAAATATGCGTGCCCACAAATGGCCAAGAAATTTTGACAGGTTTTGAGCTCCCAAAAAGGTCAAAAACACCCAAAAAAATGACCTTTCTTCCCCTTTTTTGACACAGGAAGTAGTATTGGGCAAACTCAATTTTGGAGGGGAAAATGGAGGCCAAATTAAAAAATTACACTTGTGATGGAAAGTAGACAGATAGACCTTTCCAACAAGCCCACTTGGAGAAAATTTGGACACCGGGAAGGCCTCCAAAAGCAGCTGCAAAAAGGTGTTATGCATAGGGAAATTAGCGCGACGCATTGGACAAATTTTGCTCAGTTTGACCAAAATACTTTGTTTTTCACCTAGTTTCTTGACAGTTTGACTTTTCTCCTTCTTAATGTCAAACTCATGATGTAATTTGATGTATTTTGATGGATATTGATGTAATTATGTTGAATTTTTACTCATAGAGGTAGATTCATCCATGAAAAGGTAGTTTGCAACTGAATGAATCAGTTCCCTAGTTTTTAGAGGCATGCTGTTCCACTGCCTACTTTTTAGTTCTCAATTTAGAATTTGTTGGAACAGCTCCTAAACTCATGAACTCGACCCGTAGAGGCTAGGATGAGTTGTTTTTTTCCTATATCTTATGTTTTTTCAGTCAATAGCATGGTTGGACTTTTGGGAAAGCTTGGAGCTTATTGCATACTCATTTCAGCAGTTTTGGCTAAGGAATAGACCAGTGGTTTGCAGCACTCTATGGGATTCATGTGGCATGTTGCTTTGATATTGTGTTTCCTTTTGTAAATGTAAGTTCATATGTGTTTTATGTATGCCATTATCTCTCTTGCTTCTTCTTAACTAAAACAAACAAGGATAAAGGTAGAATCCATTGAAATTGCAGTGCTCTACCTAGGGTTTGCTTAGTTATTTATGTTTTCAGCTATTTGAAGAGGATCCTTGAGGTTTTCTTGCCCTCTTCAACTCCTCACCTATCTAGATCTCTCCATTTCATTCAATTTTAAGTATCAAATCACATGCCTACCTTGCCCCATTGAGACCTCTGCAAAACTGAGCCTCATTCCCAAGACCCAAAATTTGCCTTTCCATTTGAGCCAACAAAACATCATCAAATTCAATCAAACCCTTTTGCACAAATACCTAGCCTAAAATCAGTCTTCATTCAAGTCATCTCAAGCCTTGTTGATCATTTTTGCTAAGATTGATAGGAGAGAACCCTCTCCCAACCTGGTAGGGCTAGCTACCAGGTTAAGCTTGGTTTGATGTTACCCTACATCCTACCTTTATCAGCTTGAGGTAAATTTAGGCCCTAACATAGTGGCGACCATACTGGGGAAGAAAAGTTTGTTGTTTGCTTTTTAAACTACAGACAGAGCCTGAAGTGAGCCAGGTAGCCTCTGAAACGCTCTTGCTTTGCATTAGCGAAAGTAGATGAATGCTGCTTCAGTCAATCTCCGGTCTAGCTTATGAAATGAACATCTGGTTTCCTCAATAAACTATAATCAAGTTCAGATCTAATTGTTGATGGTGGACAATGATCAAACACCGCAAGGTTGAAATCATTCACCTGGCAACTCTAAATCAGTTTCGAGATCAGATCCAAGGACTCCACTTGAGGATGAACCCGACCAACAAAAACATGAAAGGACAATATGGAAAGATCAGGTATTCAAGTTGGAATTTAATCCAAGAAATTTTGTTCTTTGTCATAAATTATTTATTCTCTTTTCTCGAGAATGTCAAGAAGGCTTTGCAAAGTATATTGTATTTGAGAAAAGATCCTCGGCCTACATTTGAATCCTTCCCTTTGAAGATTGTGAATACCAAAGATTTGCATGCCTTTGAGCCTGATGAAGACCCTTTTTCTGAATCTTGTGATGACCGTCTTCAAACTGATGAGCCTAAAGAGACCAAGATTGTTTCTACACCTTCTGTACATACCCATATACCTTGTAAAATTCCAGATCGATACAAACTGCTGATTTTACCTCCTATATCCCATGCTTTCCCCTAAAATCATGACCTATATCTACCAAGATTTGATGGTGAACACGACAATATCACTACTAAGAGACATGTATTGAATTTTGAGTCTTTTCTTGACCTTTTTGAAGTTGATGAAGAAGATGTCAGTATTAGGCTTTTTACTCTTTCTTTGCAAGGCAAAGTCAAGAGTTGGTTCAAAACCCTGCCTGATGCGAGCATCTCAGATTTCCAGTAGTTCTTCAAAGTTTTCCTCGACAGGTGGATGATCAGACAAAAAACTTTCTTGATTATAGAAGAATATAACCAGCTGAAAAGATTTCCAAGGGAGACAATACAACAGTTTTCAGCCAGATTTAACAAAGTCTATTTTTCGATGCCGGTTAATATAACCTCCTCTTAGATCTGCTCTCTTGGACTACCCGGGTGCCTATGATCTGGAAATGGAGTTTTAGCTAAGAGAAAGGAATCCTGCAACACTTGAAGAGATTCAGAACAGTGCAGTAGATGTAGAGGCTCATTTGTTGATCCGAAGGGCAAAGTTGAAGGAAGAAGAGATGAAAAATATAGATCTAGAGGAATCGACATCTTTAGAGGTAAAGCTTGACATTTTGGTAAGTACAGTAGAAGAGATGATGCAAAGGATCACCACAAGGAATGATTATGATTTTCAAGACCATGGTACACTGATTGAAGAAGAAAAAGTTGCTAATCCAAAACATTTTCTTTCTTATCCTAGTTGTCATAGAGAAGATAATGATAGTTTTATAGATCATCTTGGAGAAGAGAGATCTGTTGATATGACATGTATGCTTGATGATGTGTTTTATACTGATGATTGGCCTTAGTTTGATCAGTATGATGATGATTATGTTCTCCAAACAGAAGCTAATCTTGTAGACAAACCAGAAGCTAGTTTGTGGGAGGAAGAAGTTCACTTTCAGTAGCTAGAATACAATGTTCAGCCATCACATATAAGCTATGGAAATGATGAGGAAAGTGTAGAAAATTTTGAAGTAAGTGAAGGATATTTGCCTTTTTGTTTTGCTTCATTTCAGTTCATCAGAGACAACATTCATGCAATCAAAAATCAACTGTCGACAAGTCTTGATCTGAACCTTTTTGAGGGCAATGAAAACCTTGTTCAAGACTTCTCATATCCAGATTTGCAGCCTCGGAAAACCATTGATTGTCAAGTTGCAAATAAAGACTTGGAAGCTGGCACATATGATCAAATGATACAAGATGATTCCATACCTTTCTGTTTTGAATCATTTCAGTTTCTGAAGGGAAAACTGCATAGTATATCTTCAAATGAGTAGCCTGTAGGAAATCATGTAATCTCATCGGAAACAATAGAAAATGGGTTGCAGCAGTCTTTTCATGTTTTTCACAATCTAATAGCTGATGTGTTGGATGATGTCTATAGTCAAAGTCCTTCTCTGTTATGAAACCCGCTCAAGAAAAGATAGAAAAGATAGATCAACGCCTTAGAATTCAGCCTCTTCGAGGGGGCAACCTCCTTTACATTACATAAATGAACAATTCTTGGATGATACAAATGAAAATACCTCCTTTCTATATATAGGATTCTAAGGGGGCTTAACATAATCAGAGCCGACATAACAATAATAATGTAAGGGCATAATAATAACAATAGTGGGCTTCTATGGGGCACAAGAGTAACAATATGGGCACTACATGGGTAGATCAATATAATAAGGGGGTTGTACTAATAACAATAAGGGGTTACACTAGTAGTATAGGGGCCTAACATGCCCCTCTCCTTCAAAAAGCGTTGTCCTCAACGCTTGAGTAGTTCTTGATGCTTCTGTATAAAATTCTTGTCCTCCCATGTGAAATCTTCAGTAGGTAAGTTCTTCCACTTGATGAGATACTCTGAAATTGATCGATTTCGTAGCTGTCGGGTTCTTGTTTCTGTGACCACTCCAGGTTCCAATATGATTTTTCCTTCCTCTTCAATTTCTGGCAATATTGTTTGCATTGGAATCTTTTTCAACTTTTGAATAAGTGGCCATACTTCTTTGTCCTTCTTCCATTCATCCCTTGCTTCGTTTTTCCAATCTGGTTGGATAATAGAAATAGCACAAAACAATGCTTCCACATCCTCATCCTCGAAGAGTCTTCCCATTCGGTAAGGTCGCCATTTGTTAAGTGCATGTAGTATTGCCCACATTTCCTTCTCATAAATAGTTTTATTTATATGTAGCAGCAAAAATACCCAATCACCTACATCAAAACATTTTTCACTATGATGTTGATCTACCTGTTGTTTCATTTGATTTTGCACCAAAGTGGCATTATCCTTTAAAAGTTGGAGAACTTGTTGTTGATGCTTGATGTGATCTTTCACTGCTTGAACCTTTTTCTTCTTGATATGCCCTTCTATCTTTAGAGTTTGAGGAGTGGTAGTTTCTTCCAATCCTTTACAAGATATGGTCGGATTCATTTCTTGATGCTCGATGTGATCTTTCACTTCTTGAACATTTTTCTTCTTGATATGTCCTTCTAGCTTGATAGTTTGAGGAGTGGTAATTCCGACCAATGAATTACAAGATATGGTTGGATTCATTTCTTCTTTCTTGACGTGATCTTTCACTTCTTTCACCTTTTTCTTCTTGATATGTCCTTCTATCTTGAGAGTTTGAGGAGTGGTCTTTCTTGCTAATAGTTTACAAGATATGGTCTGATTCTTTTCTTCTTTCTCTGGGGTTGAGTCCTGGCATATATCCTCTTCTTTTGATGTTTCTTGATCCTTTTCTTCCTCCTCTTCATACTCTATGTAAAATAATTTCTTCTCGGCACACTTATGACCTTTAGTGCATTTGCTATCACAATTGTAACAAAGCCCTTTTTCTCTTTTTTCTTCCAATTGTTGTGGTGTAACCCTTGTAGGTTCTGGAAGGCTTGGAGAAACAACAATTCCATCTTTATAGTTGTGATGGGTAGACTTCCTTGTTGCCATAATTTTACCTTCCAATATGTCACAAAGCCCTTTTACTCTTTCCAATTGTTGTGGTGTTTCTCTAAAGAAGGTGTTTCTCTTTGTATCCTCATAATGTGCTATCATTTCCTCTGTGAGAATTGACCACGTAACAAGTTGTTTACGAGAACAAAGCCCTTTATACCATAAAAGTTGATCCGGTTCTAAATATGAAGATGCAATACATACCTTTTGTAACAGTGGTACACCATGTAGATCAAAATATTGCTCCATCTGAAGTATCCAATTTACCGGATCCTTGCCATCAAACTTCCTCATCTTGATGTTTCTTGATTTTAGGATCTTGATCTTACAACGACTATAAATCTGTAATTTCGGATACTTAAGTTCTGAAATTGCTACCTGTAGTAGCCCTCTATGTCCTCTTTCCAATGCCACCAGTCTGATCCAAATTGGATTCTCCAAGAAAGAGTTATGCACAATCTCCCACAGTCACTTGCTTTTAGACTGGTTCACTAGAGCGAAATTGTATGACGTGCCACGAGTCACTGTTTCAATATTTGAATCTGAAACACACATAAAAGAAACTAATGTCTATCCTCTTTCTATACCTTCTTACAAAATTTTAATCCGATCCCCAGAGAGAAAGTTATGACGATTTTACCCAGGTCACCTATTTTGAATGTAATTTAGGAGTCTGCAAAAAGACCAACTTCCTTAGATCATATCTCCGCAAATATCGTGCAAAAAGCTCTAAAATTCGGACCCAAGGTTCAGCGTGATTTCTTCTCAAATGGGTTTTTTTTTTTACTTCTGAAATGTCACAGAAAAAAAGTTATAGCGAAAATTCCACGATGACCTGTTTGGAGCAGCGAAACCCTAGAATCCAAAGCTCTGATACCAAATGTTATGAAACCCGCTCAAGAAAAGATAGAAAAGATAGATCAACGCCTTAGAATTCAGCCTCTTCGAGGGGGAAACCTCCTTTACATTACATAAATGAACAATTCTTGGATGATACAAATGAAAATACCTCCTTTCTATATATAGGAGTCTAAGGGGGCTTAACATAATCAGAGCCGACATAACAATAATAATGTAAGGGCATAATAATAACAATAGTGGGCTTCTATGGGGCACAAGAGTAACAATATGGGCACTACATGGGTAGATCAATATAATAAGGGGGTTTTACTAATAACAATAAGGGGTTACACTAGTAGTATAGGGGCCTAACATTCTCCATTGACTACATGTGAGCTTGAAACATGTACTGATACAAACTTGATCCGGCAGCCGGTTTCTTTGTCATTTCCAGCAGGAGTCTCGTCATAAAGCTCAGATCAAAATTTGCATTCATGGTATGAGGAGAAGAAAAGTAATCCATTGGATGAGCTAAGTCCCAGTGTGCATGAACTTAAAGATCCTTATGCAGTGTGTTTGGAAGGATATAGAGAATCCATATCATTCAATGGATCTGTTTCCAAGTTTTCATGGGAGTTTCCTTTCAGTAGTTCTCTCTTGTTGTTCATAAGCAAGCACTTGCAGAGAATTCAAACAGTAGCTGGAATACTTACTTGGTTGCATTTTTTGTTTCATTTAACTTGATCAGGTGATGAATGAAACTATTAGCATAGGTTTTGATGAATAAGCTCTACTATGAGCACCATTTCTAGTTTATCGGTTGCGTTTAAGTATTGAGTCAATTTTTAGTTGAGTGAGAGTCAGTTTGTGTCGTCAAATCGTCAGTTTTCAGTCATGCATTTCAACTTGAGTTCTTGACTCCATTGCCCAATGGAAGAGGCACTTCCTGCTTTCCCAGAGATCTGTAGTTCTTGGCACCTCCAAGGAGCTACCATCCCCATTGGAGCCAATGTTAGTGTCGATATCTTCATCCCTCCGTCAGTGATCAAATTCTCTTGTTGCATTGCATTTTAGGTGTCTTGCTCGGTCAGCTGCATTCCATTAGGATCATGGATCATCTGACAGTAGTGGCTTATTATACATTTTCCCTCATGTCCTTTACCTGCTGGCCCATTTGCATTCATCTAGATCATCTGCAGTCATTTTTTGTCTTTAAATCCGCAAAAGTTATTTTTAGGGTCTTAGGTCTCATTAGGTCTAGGGTTTCATCAAAAAGGTCTTCAAAATGCTCAATAAAGGTCAGCAGGTGCATGAGGAGGACAAATAAAGTTTCAACAACAATAATTTCTATAATCACATGTTCAGTGATTGATTTTTCCTCAAAACAAAAACAGAGTTTTTTATGTTTTTATGTATAAATTTGATGTAATTTCAGTTTTTTCATATGTAATAACTTCAGTGGCAACCCTAGTCACCTTGCCAAGCTTCAACATCTCCATCACCTGCAAGGAAAACAAAAAATCAAAGCATTCAGTTCATCACAAGCAAAAATAAAGCAAACTGCCCAAAAACAGAGTTTGAAAAACAAGTCAAATGCAAACATTACAAAGTGGGTTTTTGATAAATGAAAAATTAAAATCTTTTGAATATAAACCATTTGTCATGTTTAAAAAGCTCATTTGCATCCAAAGGAGAAGGAGTGAACAAGAGAACAGTCGGGTTGAAAGCAAAGAGCAAAACTGCAGCAATTTGGGCAAGTTTCAGGGGTGCAATGCATTGGGTCATTGGCGCGGTGCATTGGGCCGCCCTCCACAGTGCAAAAACTATAGAAGGCGCGGTGCGTTGGGTTTGTGGCGCGACGCATAGAGCTGCAAGCCATTTTCACCACAAATTCATCCAAATTCTCAATTTTCTTGGTTTCCTCCGGTCCAAAGTAAGTCAACAACTCTTCAAATGCCAATGAAAGTGTGTCTTAAGATGTTTATTATGATTTAGTAAAACAAAATTTCAAACCCTACTTCCTTGCAATTTTTTCTCAAGACATGATTGCTTATGGTTTGTAAATTTGTTTTTGTGGCCATCACTCCCTCACCTTTTTATTTCCTCACTTCTTTTCTAGTTTCATTAACCCATTTTACTATCCCCCATATCCCTAAATTCATTCACCCCTATCCCCAATTCCCATTATCCCAAACCCTAGCTACAAAATTCCCAAACCCTAATTGCTATCCCAAAAGCCTAAAAATTGTCCCTAAAACCCTTCAATTCCCCAAATTCCAGTCAGCAACATTCCCAAAATCCCTCTTACCCTCTCCCTTCATAGTCCCTCATACATTTTCATACACTTGGCAGCAAAAGATCAAAGACACCTAAAATCTCTTCATACTCATCTAAGAAAACTCAAACATTGGCAAACATGGAGTCTGATCCTTCCTATGAGAGGGATGATGAAACTGTCAATGATTCTTCCCAAGAGCTTCATGTCACCATTTAGCTTAGTGTACCATCATTCAGAGGGTTTTCATCATCATGTCAGGTTTCAATGGGTCATTTTACACCTTGTTCATGCTTCAGTTGTGCCTAGGTAAGGTTCGTTTCCCTCTCCTAGGGTTTTGAAGGTAATTTCTCTTGGATGGTCAAATCATCAGCAAAACTTGTATCCTGATGTTCATACACCTTCCCTTATCCTTAATGTACCTTATTAAACACTTCCCATCACTGATATCCCTTAAATTCCTCATTTTCCCACAAACCCTAGTTTCTTGCTACAATTTGGAAATATTCTAGGATAGGCTTGTGTTTTGCCCTTTTGGACCCCTTCCCCTCACTCAATCTTTGAAATTCCACATTCCCTTGTTTCCTAACATCCCTCACCACTTCCCAAAATTTCCTCAATAATTTAGAAGCCCCTTATCTCCTTCATTTCCTTTCATTTCGACAAATCCCCTGTTCCACACGTCGGGGTAGGTTTTACTCAAATGATGTTTCTGAGCAAGGAAAGATGAATTTGGAAAAAAGAGAGACTTTTTTGTCCAAAATAGGCCAAGGAAGAAAAACCTCCTTCACTTTTTACACAGGTGTCATGGTTTTAGAAAAATGTCAAAAATACAGCTGCCTCAGGAGATTTGATGCACCTCTGAAGTGACTTTGGGAAAATCAAGATTTCTCCTAGCTTGGTTGGCCAAATGACTTGCTTGATGAGTCAAATGATAACTAGACACAAAGATATTTCGAATTAGCTATCATGAGCTCAATTTTAGGTTGAGGAAGACCTTCAAACGTTGCCTGCAACAGCACTCTGCCTTTAGGCAGCCTCATTTTGCACATTTTGACCAGTCTTTGGAGATTTGACTTTTGATAGGGAAAATGAACTCCAAATTGAAACATTCAAGTTGTTTTGGAAATTAGACTCAATAATATTTCCAACGAGCTATTTTTCACTCAATTTGGACACCGGGAAGGCCCTCAAAACGGCTCTGAAAAAAGGCGCTATGCATAGAAATTTTTAACACGGGTTTTTCTGCCCAATGCGCCGCGCCACCTGGCGCTCGCTTTTGATGGGGACCTCCTTTTGCGGAAAGCTCAGAATTTTTGGATTTTTCATGGAAAACTATGCATGCCTACAAATTTCCAAGAAATTTTGACAGGTTTTGAGCTTCCAAAAAGGTCAAAAACACCCCAAAAATGACCTTTCTGCCCCTTTTTTGACACACGGGAAGCAATCTTCGGAGAACTCAATTTTGGAGGGGACAATGGAGGCCAAATTCAAAAATTCCACCTATGCTGGAAAGTAGACAGGCATACCTTTCCAACAAGCCCACTTGGATCAAATTTTGACACCGAGAAGGCCTCCAAAAGCAGCTGCAAAAAGGCACTATGCATAGGGAAATCAGCACTGCGCATTGGATAAATTTTGCTTAGTTTGACCAAAATACTCTGTTTTTCGCCTAGTTTCTTGACAGTTTGACTTTTCTCCTTCTTAATGTAAAAATCATGATGTAATTTGATGTAATTTGATGGATCTTGATGTAATTATGTTGAATTTTTACTCTTAGAGGTTGATTCATCCATGAAAAGGTAGTTTGCAACTGAATGAATCAGTTCCCTAGTTTTTAGAGGCATGTTGTTCCACTACCTACTTTTTAGTTCTCAGTTTAGAATTTGTTGGAACAGCTCCTAAACTCATGAGCTCGACCCCTAGAGGCTAGGATGAGTTTTTGTTTGCCTATATCTTATGTTTCTTCAGTCATTAGCATGGTTGGACTTTTGGCAAAGCTTGGAGCTTATTGTATACTCATTTCAGCAGTTTTGGCTAAGGAATAGACCAATGGTTTGCAGCACTCTATGGGATTCATGTGGCATGTTGCTTTGATATTGTGTTTCCTTCTGTAAATGTAAGTTCATATGTGTTTTATGTATTCCATTATCTCTTTTTCTTCTTCTTAACTAAAACAAACAATGATAAAGGTGGAATCCATTGAAATTGCAGTGCTCTACCTAGGGTTTTCTTAGTTATTGATGTTTTCAGCTGTTTGAAGAGGATCCTTGAGGTTTTCTTTCCCTCTTCAACTTCTCACATGTCTAAATCTCTCCATTTCATTCAATTTGAAGTATCAAATCACTTGCCTACCTTTCCCCATTGAGACCTCTGCAAAACTGAGCCTCATTCCCAAGACCCAAAAACTGCCTTTCCATTTGAGCCAATAAAACATCATCAAATTCAATCAAACCCTTTTTCACAAATACCTAGCCTAAAATCAGTCTTCATTCAATTCATCTCAAGCCTCATTGATCATTTTTGCTGATATTGACAGGAGAGAGCCCTCTCCCGACCTGGTGGGGCTAGCCACTAGGTTAAGCTTGGTTTGATGTTACCCTAGATCCTACCTTTCTCGGCCTGAGGTAGATTTACGCCCTAACAGAGAGTAAACTCTAAGGTCTATTCAATGTAATATACATGGGGACGAAGAAAATTCTCAATATAAGGTGGGATTCTTCCTTCTTGAAAACAATGATATTCTTACCATCATATCAGTTCCATCCAAATACATGTACCCACTTGTTCTAGTTTCTTAGTCTCTACCAAGGATGATCGCATAGTTACAGATTGGAATGTCTATCACTCAGTATTATAGGTTGTTATGATCTCACAAATAGTGCACAAAACTAACGTAATGTCCTTAATCTCTCAAATAGTTGGTTTTTGAAAATTGTTATAGGCCACCATTTTATTGGGTCTTTCCTCAAAGCATTGTAAGCCTAACTCCTCCATAATAAGTTTAGGAATAACATTGGAGCCTAACCCATTGTCAACTAAACAACAATGAAAAATTTTATCACTTTCTTTCCTAGAGACATAAAAATGAGGGTTTTTTACAAAAATTCTAGAATTATTTACATTTAAGACTTCTTCTTCTGGAGAATTCGGTTTTAAGAAATCATCAAGAAAATGGATAGAAGAAGGCATTTTTCCTTCGAGAAAATTCTTTAAATGTTGTTGTTGCTAGGGAATGATGATCATATGAAGAAACGTAACATCAACCTTGATGTTAGTATTAAATCAAGAGACATCTAAAGAGGAAGGGAGGGAAGAATTTACATTCTAGTGTGTGAAAGTGGGATTTGGGGTTTTTCAATTATCAACCTCCTTGGATGGTTGATTCTTGGCATAAATAGCTCTAAAAGCACTTATAACAGCCCTGGTTAAAAGTTCATGTAATAAAAGTTAATAAAGGAAAAATAAGACCACGGTTAAGGGACACTTATTCCAACTTGAATATTGGGCAAAGATATCCTAATGGGCATCACTCGTTGTGTTTATGGCTAAGGGAAATTGGAAAAGGCAATGGATAAGGCATTAAAAAGGAAAAATGGAATTTTTGGCACATTTATTTATGAAAATAAGGAAAATTATGAGAAAAGGAAGGTGAAACGTCACATGTTTCATGTGAGGAGGAAAATGAAGGAAAATAATGGAAAATGAAGAAAATAGATGCCTAATTGATAAAAAGTCTTATGAGGATCAATTTGTAACATTTTGTCAGCTCAGTTTTGGAGCTCTCTCATTATTCTCTCTCTCTCTCACTCTTGTACACATGGATTTTTCTTAGAGCATTTTAGCTTTAGAGCAAGGAAGGAAAAAGCAAGCAAAGAAAAGGAAGGAAAGCAAGGATCAAGCAAGGAAGAGCAGGATCAAGCAGCTTCAATAGGAATACTTGCAGGTAACATATTTCATGTGTGATTTCCTAGCTGGTTTTGACATGCATGGCTTTCCATGTTGGTGTATGGTTCTCTTGTTGTCGGTGGCATGGTTTTTTGGGTTATGACAGTTGTTTTCAGCCTAGCCTTGCCTTTTCCTGGATAGCCATGGTGTGATGGGGTTTTTTTTCTTGGCCTTTAGCTTTCGAATTGCCTGATGGTTTCAGAATATAGAGTGGAGGTGGTCTTAGAAAAATTCCCAAAGGCCTAGGAATCCTTTGATCAGTTTTGGTGGGATACACAGTAAAGCCTGAGGGTGGAATCTTGGTTTAGGGCCTAGTGGTTCGATGTGGATTGCGGTAAATCCTGAGAGACTGGTGTCTCTGTTTAGGGCCTAGTGATTTGGTGTGGATTGTGGTAAAGCCTAAGAGACAAGGAGACAAAAAATGTCTCAAGGATAGTGATGAAGCTGGGAGGCATTCCAAGCACAATTTGGTTTTGTGATCTCGGTGCTAGTTTTAGTGAGATCATGGTTTGGTGAGGGTGGAGGAGGTTTAACATTTGGATTCCCTTGGTTGTTTTTGGATTGGTTTATCCAAGAGATCCCACATTGATGCTTGGAAAATGGCACGGGGGTGATTGGCTGAAATAAATATTTGGTTTAGCCATGTCTACGGTCGGGTGGTATGTTGATCTGATAATCACCCTATGAGTGACCTCAGTTAAATATTTATTACATGAAGGTATTACAGACTCATGTGTTGGTGTGTGTGTCTATGTTATTTAGGCAACAGATTGATCAGATTGCAGATACACAGACACTTGAAATGGAAAACAGCAGAGAAATACAGTAAGCAATATAAGAACACAAAAATTTAATAAGGAGTTCACCCTATCCTCTAGGGCTATGTCTTCGATCCAGCTCTTAGTGGTGGCCTTCTTTTATTGTGTCTTAAAGTAGAGAATTACAATGAAGGAGCTTAATGTGAGTCTCCTGAAACGTAATTTGCTTGGCAGGGTGGTTCTTGGATGCCCCAAGCCACTAGAGTGCACAGACTCTTTTCCTTACCAGCTCTATGATCTTCTGGTCTATAATGGAGAGATCCCAATGTGGTTCTTAGTTTGGAAAGATCCTCTCTAGGATGGCTTGAATCCCTCAAGCTCTATGGTGCTCGATGCTACCTTCGATCAACTCGGCTCTCTATCTTTTGTTCTGCTTTTTCTTCACTGTCTCTCTTTCCTTTGTTCTTCCTTTCTGTGTTCCGTCCTCCTCTTTGGGGTTCTAGTGTTTGGTGTCCTCTGCTTTACTTGTACACGGCTTTAAGGCCATTTGTTTCCATGGCCATTCGATTCCTCTTCCACTTCCTATCGAATCGCCTGCTACAACTTCACTTGGAGTTCCCTGTTCGGCGTCATCATCAAGCTCACAGGGAGTGGCCACTTGTCCTCCTCTCGGCTGCGCCAACTCGCTTCGTCAGTTTGGTTCTTTTGTTACATCGTGGAATGAGTTTTCTACCACCTTGGAAGTCAAATTGAACATCAAATCTTTACAAATTGCGGCTTAATCCTCAGTCGATTCCGTTTTCCCATCGAGCGTGAGCTCAGCCATTAGATATGTAGCCTCTAGATCCGATGTCATACGCACGTTTCACGCAGTTGACTTGCTCGACTGTTAGCACATGATCAACTGCAGTTTTCTCTCTCCTTCGCTTGCCACATGTCGACCATTGAGTGGGATCACTCCATTTTCGCCAATTCCGCTTACCGCTTGAGGGTGCCCCCCATCAATACCATCAGTTTTTCAAAGCGCGGGTCCCGCCTTGTCCTTTAGCTTTCCCCCATGGTTCTCCTGGCTCTCCATGCAACCAAGCGCTCGGGGCTTCTCCATTTCGAGGGTTTTCACCCAGCGATGCGTGATTAGCGCTAATCGCGCATCAACAGCTCCCTTCGTTTCCTGATCTAGGCCTCCCAAGGGATAATTTCACCTCCCGTGCAGTCTCCATGGACCTCAGTCAGTGCGCTTTGACTGAGGTCCTCATCGTTCCACGCTGGCTGCAACCTACCACTAGTTTAGAGGTGTTTTTTATCGTTGTTCTGAATTCTTTGATGTTTTTCCCGACCTGATACAGTCATGGTTCTTTTGATTATTCTTCATGGATCCAATTCATATCACGGCCTTCCCACTGAAAATCTTTTGGACCACCAAAATTTGGTTTTCAAGCATCGACTAAGTGAGGGTACTGTTGTATCACTTGTCCAATCTCAATCCACTTTGCACTGCTCGGCTTTGAACCTTTAAGCCCAATCCTAAGGTACTCAACATCTCCCCTGCGTGTTGTCCCCACTTTCCTGTCTAGCACTGTGTCTTCCTGCAATTCATTAAGATATTCAAGTAGCAAGTCATCAATAGAAGGCAATTGGCTTTGCTCTTCAAGATCCTCAATCATTGAAGGTTAAAACAATCTCAAGTAATCTGCATTTACGACTGAGTAGATGTGCATGTAAGCTGGTAGATCAAGGTGAAAAGCATTTTCACCAATCTTCTCAAATATCTTGAAGGGTCCATACCTGATAGGCTTTAGCTTTTTACCTTCACCTTGCATCCTGTCCTTGCTGATATATAGCCAAACCTGGTCACCAACTTGAAAACTATCCTCCATCGATGCTTGTCATGCCTATCCTTGTACTTGGCTTGGCTCTTTTCCAGCTGTTCCTGAACTGCCTAGTGGATCTCCTGGATCTGTTCAATGAACCTAGTTGCCTTGTCCACATCACTGTGTCCATCAACCATGGTATCTTTATCAAAGACAAAATCCAAAGGAGACCTTAGTGTGAAACCAAAATAGGTCTCAAAAGGAGATCTTTGTGTAGAAGAATGCTTTGCTCTGTTGTAAGCATGATGCACATAACACAAATGTTCATCCCAAAACTTAGGATGTTTGCTACAATATCGTCTCAGTAACTGGATCATTGTCCTGTTAACTACTTCTGTCTGGCCATCAATTTGTGGATGAAAAGCGGTGCTTTTCTTCAGTTTGGTGTCCATCAGTTCCCACAGACTTGACCAAAACTTCCCCACAAATCGGGTGTCTCGATCAGATACAATGGAAGTGGGTAATCCAAAATGAACCCATACATGTTCAAAGAACAATTTTGCAATCTATTCAGCTGTAATTTTTTTATTACACGGTATCAAAATACACATTTTGCTGAACCTATCCACAACAACATATAGATAATCATGACCTTTCCTAGATTACGGCAGTCCTCCAACAAAATCCATGGAAACACTTTCCCAAGGGTGAGAAGGTACTAGTAAAGGAGTGTACAAGCCTAGTTTTCTGTTGTTGGGCTTGCTTTTAGCAAACATAGTACATCCTTTTACATATATAGAAACTGTCTCATTCATTTTCGGCCAATAACAAAATCTTTGCAACTATGCAACTATTTTACTTACCCCAAAGTGACGTGATATCAGAGAAGTGTGTTGTTGGGTCCCTATAATACTAGTGATTACCCCATTACTATTGTAGTTATACCCCTTATTTATATTGTTATGCCCCCATATTGTTATTAATGTGCCCATAGAATCCCTCTATTGTTATTTTTGTGGCTTTATATTATTATTGTTAGGTCGGTTGGATTATATTGTGACTCCTTAGACTCCTATATATAGAAAGGAGGTTTTGTCATTTGAATCATCCAAGAATTGTTCATTTATGTAATGTAAAGGAGGTTTCCCCCTCGAAGAGGCTGAATTCTAAGGCGTTGATCTATCTTTTCTATCTTTTCTTGAGCTGGTTTCATAACATTTGGTATCAGAGCTTTGGATTCTAGGGTTTCGCTGCTCCAAACAGGTCATTGTGGCATTTTCGCTATAACTTTTTTTCTGTGACGTTTCAGAAGTCGCAAAAAAAACCCATTTGAGAAGAAATCATGCTGAACCTTGGGTCCGAATTTCAGAGCTTTTTGCGTGACATTTTCGGAGATATGATCTGAGGAAGTTGGTCTTTTTGCAGACTCCTGAATTACATTCAAAACAGGTGACCTGGGGAAAATCATCATAACTTTCTTTCTGAGCATCGGATTGAAATTTCGTAAGAAGGTACAGAAAGAGGACGGACTGTAGTTTTCTTTTATATATTTTTTAGAGTCAAAGGTTGAAACAGTGACACGTGGCACTTCATACAAGTTCGCTCTATTGAACTAGTCTATAATCAGGTCACTGCGGGAGATTGTGCATAACTCTCTCTTGGAGAATCCAATTTGGATCAGACTAGTGGAATTGGAAAAAGGACATAGAAGGCTACTACAGGTCATAATTTCAGAACTGGATGATTCGAAATTACAGAGATACATCAGATTCAATATCAGGCTTCTACAAAGTAAAAAAAGGTGTGTAGTTTTTTTTTTATTTTTTGCATAAGCTTGGTTTGAAGGAATTCAAAGGGCATAGTAAAGCATTATTATCGGTAACTGATGCCCCGAGGAAAGAAAATGCAAACACCTAGTAAGGAACCTGAAAGCTCTAGCATGACTCATGAAGAAGAGGAAGAAATGCTACATGATATATCAAAATTACAAGAACAAGTGCAACAAATGTCACGCTCACAAAAGCTAACAGATGCTAAGATAAATGGCGTGGAATCTAAGATAAAGGGCATGGAAGCTAAGATGGATGATCTAAAGGCAGATTTGAGGACAGATTTGAAGACAGACATGGCAGATTTGAAGACAGATTTGACAAATTTTCTACAAGAAATACTTACTAATGGTGAAAAGGTTGTAAAGGAAACTCATGATGTGAACAAAAGAAATGTTAATCATGATTCCATAGACTCTAATGTTGGATCGAAGACCCACCATATTCCAAAAATCGATATGAGGAAGTTTGATGGCAAGGATCCCGCCACATGGATATTACAGATGGAGCAATTCTTCGATCTCAATAATGTGCAAAACACACAAAAGGTACGTATGGCAACTTTATATTTGGAACCAAATCAGTTTGTATGGTATCAATGGCTTTGCTCTCGTAAACAATTTATCACTTGGGCAATTTTTACGGAAGAATTGATAGCACATTATGAGGATACAAAAAGCAACACTTTTTTTAGCCAATTGATAAGTCTCAAACAAAAGGGTTCAATAATGGAGCACATTGAGGAGTTCCAAAAATTGAACATAAGGGTAAAAGATATTCCAGAGGAGCATAGGATTGATGTGTTCATAGGGTCTTTAAAGGATAATATCCAACATGATGTTCGCCTTTGGGAACCTGATTCATTAGAGAAGGCATTCAGGTTAGCAAGAAAAATGGAAAGCAAAATTATGGCAACCAGGAAGCATACCACTCACAACTATAAAGACGGAAGTGTTGTTGCCCCTAGTCTTCCACAACCTATAAGGTTGACACCACAACAATTGGAAGAAAAAAGAGCAAAAGGGCTTTGTTACAGTTGTGATAGCAAATACACTAAAGGTCATAAGTGTGCTGAGAAGAAATTATTCTACATAGATTGTGAAGAGGAAGAAGAAAAGGAGCAAGAAAGGTCAAAAGAAGAGGATATACTCCAGGAACAAAGCCTAGATGAAGAACAAATAAATCCGACCATATCTTGTAATGCATTGGCGGGAATTACCACTCCTCAAACCATCAAGATAGAAGGACAAATCAAGAAGAAAAAGGTAATAGTGTTGATTGATTCAGGAAGCACCCACAATTTTATTCATTGTAGGGTAGCAAAAGAATTGAATTGCTTCCTATATCCAGCACCAGAGTGTCAAGTGATGATTGCAAATGGAGGAACAATAAATTGCTCTGGAAAGTGCCATAATATCAAGCTATCCATGGGAGAATATGTATTGACTAGCCCAATGCTTTCCATTCCAATGGGAGGTGCTGATGTTGTACTAGGAGTCCAATGGCTACAATCCTTGGGTACAATAGCTTTTAATTTTCAAGAACTTTTCATCAAATTTTCTACGGAAGGAAAGGAAGTTGAATTAAGGGGTATTGCAGGGAAACCAGGAAAGATAATCAGCTCTAATGGTATGACAAAGCTTCTAAAAAAGGAGCAAAGAGGTGTAATTGCACAATTATGTTCGCTAGATGTTTCCACATTGGAATCATCTATTTCTCCAGATCTCCAAAAAGTCCTGGACAATCATTCCAAGGTATTTGAGACTCCCAAAGGTCTCCCACCTATGCGTGATCATGATCATGCTATTCATCTGATTCCAGGAAGTGTTCCTCCAAACATCAGGCCGTACAGATATCCCTATGTCCAAAAAAGTGAAATTGAACGTATGGTTGCAGAAATGCTAGAGGCTGGTATAATTCAACCGAGTCAAAGTTCTTTCTCTGCTCCAGTAGTATTGGTGCACAAGAAGGATGGATCATGGCGCATGTGTCCGGATTATAGGGAGCTCAACAAGCTCACTATTAAAGATAAGTTCCCCATTCCTGTCATTGATGAATTACTGGATGAATTGCATGGATCAATTTACTTCACCAAGTTGGATCTTCGTTCAGGATATCATCAAATCAGAATGAAGATTGAAGACATTCCGAAAACGGCATTTAGAACTCATGAGGGTCATTATGAATTTTTGGTCATGCCTTTTGGCCTTACCAATGCACCTTCAACATTTCAAGGTTTGATGAATTCAATTTTCAAACCATTCCTTAGAAAATTTGTGTTAGTATTTTTTGATGATATACTAATCTACAACAAGTCTTGGAAGGATCATGTTGAACATGTTGACAGGGTGCTACAACTATTGGAGGAGAAACAATTATATGCAAAAAGATCCAAATGTTTCTTTGGAGTCCAGGAGGTGGAATATTTGGGTCATATTGTATCTCATGAAGGAGTTAAGGTAGACCCTAGCAAAATTAAAGCCATTAAGGAATGGAAAATCCCCACATCCATAAAGCATCTGCGAGGATTTCTTGGGTTGACAGGGTATTATCGCAAGTTTGTTAAGAATTATGGGAGAATAGCAGCACCTCTAACAACATTATTGAAGAAAGATGCATTTTCATGGACTCCGGAAGCAACAAAGGCCTTTGAACATCTTAAAGAGGCAATGTGCCAAGCACCGGTCTTAGCTACACCGGACTTCACAAAAACCTTTATTGTGGAATGTGATGCTTCAGGAAATGGAATTGGTGCTGTTCTAATGCAAGATGAAAGACCCATTGCTTTTGAAAGTCGTCCAATCAAGGGAAAGTTTTTAAGCAAAGCTATTTATGAGAAGGAAATGTTGGCAATACTCCATGCACTTAAGAAATGGCGACCCTACCTAATGGGAAGACACTTCAAGGTAAAAACGGATCATGATAGCCTTAAATACTTTTTAGAACAAAGATTATCCTCTGAAGAGCAACAAAAGTGGGTCACAAAGATGTTGGGTTATGACTTTGAAATCATCTACAAAAAAGGGAAGCAAAATGTGGTGGCAGATGCACTCTCAAGAAAGGATGAGGATGTGGAAGCATTGTTGTGCGCCATTTCTATTATCCAACCAGATTGGATAAACGAAGCAAGGGAGGAATGGAAGAATGACGAAGAAGTGTGGGCACTTATTCGAAAGCTACAACAAGATTCCAGTACGTCTGATACATTTAGCTGGAAAAATGATTCGTTATGGTACAAAGATCGCTTATACCTCTGTAAGAATTCCCAGCTAAAACAAAAGATTCTTATGGAATTGCACACTTCTCCCTTAGGAGGGCACTCAGGATTTTTAAAAACTTACCACAGGGTTAAGAAGGAATTTTTTTGGGATGGCCTTAAATCAGATATTCAAAAGTTTGTGGCAGAATGTTTGGTTTGCCAACAAAATAAAGTTGAAACAATTAAGACACCGGGTCTATTACAACCTTTATCCATTCCAAGCCAACGTTGGGAGGAGGTTTCAATGGATTTTATCACAGGTTTACCCAAGTCTGAGGGAAAGAGTGTCATCATGGTGGTAGTTGACAGACTTACCAAGTATGCACACTTTTGTGCATTATCACATCCATTTAAAGCCAGTACAGTTTCTACTGCATTTATGGAAACAATTCAAAAGCTACATGGAAACCCAAAGATTATTGTAAGTGACAGAGATCCCATTTTCACTGGAAATTTTTGGACAGAATTATTTTCTTGTCTTGGTACTCAGTTAGCTCATAGCTCATCTTATCATCCTCAATCTGATGGGCAAACTGAGATAGTAAACAAATGTTTGGAAGGATATCTTCGTTGCTTTGTATCTGATAAACAGACACAATGGGTCAAATGGTTGCCTCTGGCTGAATGGTGGTATAACACTTCCTTTCATACAGCAACAAAAATGACCCCATTTATGGCACTTTATGGGTATCAACCACCATCCATCACATCATATTTAAGAGAAAATTCTAAGGTTCAGGCAGTGGAACATCACATCGAACATCAACAACAAGTCCTCCAACTCTTAAAGGATAACCTCGTGTTGGCACAGAATAGAATGAAACAACAGGCAGATCAACATCGCAGTGAAAGAAGTTTTGATGTAGGTGATTGGGTATTCCTACGGCTACAACCATATAAGCAAATGTCCCTCAAGCAAGCTAAGAAGGATAATAAATTATCACCAAAGTATTATGGTCCGTACAAGGTGTTGCAAAAGATTGGTACTATGGCATACAAATTGGAGCTTCCTGCAGCTTCTCGATTGCACCCAGTTTTCCATGTTTCATGTTTAAAGAAGGTTATAGGCGACAAGCTCCCAGTTCAAACAATATTGCCAGAACTTGACGAGGAAGGAAAAATTATATTGGAACCGAAGCAGTCATAGAAACAAGAACTCGACAGCTACGAAATCGATCAATTTCAGAGTATCTTATCAAGTGGAAGAACTTATCCGCTGAAGATTCCACATGGGAGGATGAGAATTTTATGCAGAAATATCCAGAACTACTCAAGCGTTGAGGACAACACTTTTTTGAAGGAGAGGGGCATGTTGGGTCCCTATAATACTAGTGATTACCCCATTACTATTGTAGTTATACCCCTTATTTATATTGTTGTGCCCCCATTGCCCCCATATTGTTATTAATGTGCCCATAGAATCCCTCTATTGTTATTTTTGTGGCTTTATATTATTATTGTTAGGTCGGCTGGATTATATTGTGACTCCTTAGACTCCTATATATAGAAAGGAGGTTTCGTCATTTGAATCATCCAAGAATTGTTCATTTATGTAATGTAAAGGAGGTTTCCCCCTCGAAGAGGCTGAATTCTAAGGTGTTGATCTATCTTTTCTATCTTTTCTTGAGCTGGTTTCATAACATGTGTGCTTCCCTAATTATCTTTACTATCTTAGTTTGTGGAATGCAGAGTTTCCCACAATGATATAAGAGTCAGTGCTTCACATGATAATCCAATTCTTATACTCTTTTTCCTTGACTCAAAGTTGCATATACATCTTTAAAGTCTATATCTTGAGCATATTGTTCAATGTGGCTTTCATGTAGCACAAAATTATGCTTAAGTATAGTAGATGCATTTATAATGGGTCTAGATAACATGTCTGCAACTTTGTTATGTATGCCCTTTTTATATTTGATGACTAAATGAAACTGTTGTAGAAAACCCATCCATATGTAATGTCTTGATTGCTGCAACTTAGTTTGGGAGTGTAAATATTGAAGTGGTTGATGATCAGTATGTATTACTGTCTCTTTTCCCATTAAGTAATGTTTCCATTTTTTCACGCTCTGAACTAATGCATACAATTCTTTATCATATGTAGGATAGTTAACTATTGCAGGATTAAAAGTATTAGAATGATAGAATATGGGTTTACTGTGCTGTGTCAACACTACTCCCATGGCATAGTCACTGGAATTAGTTTGGATCTCAAATGGTCTTTGCAAATCAGGTAGTGCTAGTACAGGTGTTGTACTAATCTTTTCTTTCAAGGTGTTGAAGGCTTTCTGATGTTTACCTCCCCACTGAAACACCTTGTTCAATCCTGTTAAAGCATGTAAGGGAGCTGCAATTGAGGAAAAGTTAGAAATGGACTTCCTCCAGTATTGTGCTGCTCCTAAGAAGCTTCTCACTTCTGTAGTAGACTTGGGTTTAGGCCAGTTTATAATGACTGCCACTTTAGAGGGATCTATCTTCAATTCACCACCCCCTATTATATGACCCAAATAATTCAGATATGTCTTGCCAAATTCACATTTTGAGAGTTTAACATAAAGTTTTTTCTCTTTTCAAAAAATCTAGTGTCTGCTTAACATGCTTTAAGTGTTCTTCCCAAGTTTTACTAAAAATCAGAATGTCATCCAGATATACAATAACAAAATCATCAAGAAAATGTTTGAGTACATCATTCATTAATCTCATGAAAGTAGCAGGAGCATTGGTCAAGCCAAAAGGCATAACCAGCCATTCATACAATCCCTGCTTTGTTTTGAAAGCAGTCTTCCATGCATCTTGTTCTGCAACTCTGACCTGATGGTATCCACTGTGCAAGTCTAGCTTGGTGAAATAAACAGCTTCCTTCAATTGATCTAAAAGATCATCTATGCAAGGAAGGGGATAATGATTCTTGATTGTTATCTTATTCAGTGCTCAGTAATCAATGCACATTCTTCACGAGCCATCTTTCTTTCTCACCAAAACGATTGGTGACCCACATAGTGATGTTCTAGGCCTGATGAAACCCTTCTCGAGCAACTCCCGCACCTGCTTCTTGATTTCAACATTCTCTAAAGCTGACAACCTGTACATCCCAATGTTAGGCAATGGAGCCTCTTGCTGCAAAATAAAGTCATGTACTATTTCCCTTTTGGGTGGTAGACCTTTAGATTCCTGAAACAAGATATCATATTCTGAAACAACCTTTTCTATATCAGCTTGTTGTTCAGCATTACAGCCCTCAAATGCATTGGTTTTATCAGTTTTATTTTTCTTTACAACCATCAGTAAGAATTGTTTGCATGAATTTATCATTCTTTTCATCTACCCTGAGTTTATGAGAGTATAATTATTCTTGAGCTTATGAGCTCTTACAAAGTATTCAATTCCATCTTTAACAAGTAGATACTTGTTCTCAACTCTATAGAAAATAACCTTTCTATCATACAAGTAAGGACTTCCTAAAACAATTCCACATATATCCAAAGGAATTATGTCTAACTCAATCTCATCTACAAATGCTGACCCAAAAGAAAACTTGAGTTTGCACTGTCTAGTCACTTGTAGTTGTGATTTATCATTCAACCACCCTAATGGGTATGGTTTCTTGTGAGGTGTAGTTGCTAATCCCAATTCTTTTACAATTGCTTCAGAAATTAAATTTACTTGTGAGCCACTATCAAACAAAGTATCGATCTTTTGATATTTGGAAACAACTCGAATATGGAAAAGCTCATGTCTTTTTCTCTCATTTTCGTCATCAATAACAGATTGAGAAGAATTACTAGTAGATGCTTCAGAATTCTTACCTTTTATACCTGTGGCTGCAATAGTTGTTTCATCTCCCGAGTCTGACCCCAAATCTTTTTGAATAGTTGTAGCAGTGTTCTTCTTCTTGCCTTCAAACTTCTTAGGTCTCAGCTCTAGATGCAGAATCCAACAATGCTCATCATCATGCCCATCCTTTTTACAGTGAGTGCATGAAGCTTTGCTTTTCTGTGCAGTGTTATCCTTCCTTGCTTTCCACTTCTGCTTTATTTTCTCCTTGCTCTTGCTTGCAGTGGGTTGGGATGGTCCCCCAACTTCTAGATTTCCATTCTTTCCTCTAGCTTCTAGATGAGTAGCTTGTATAGATACCTCTTCTATACTAGTGGGATTAAACATGAGGATGGTATGCCTCATGTAGTTGTGTAGACCACCAATGTACTTCAAAAGAGTCTCTGGTGAGTCTAGTGAGATTCCTAGAATCAATGCTCTCTTTCTAAATTCTTGAGTGTACCCTTGCACACTTTTCCCTTTCAACTGTCGAAGAGTTTTCCAAACCATCATGGCTTGTTGCACGTAGGCTAATGGATAGAACTACTTTTTGATTGCAGAAACAAATTCACTCCAGACAGAGATGGTCTTACCATGTCTTTTCATGTCAGCTTGAGCTCTGCCTTCCCACCAAACCAAGGAAGTGCCTCCTAGGCATAGGCTTGCTAGCTGAATCTTGCTCTTGTCTGAGTCTATGTTCTGTACTCTGCAATAAACATCAATTTGTCTAATCCAATTTTCCAACTTTTCAGCATTCAGCTCTCCATCATATATAGGTAAATCAAATTTAACATCTAGCTTGATCAAAGATGCCTTCTTGTTGTGAACATGGCTATTAGGAGGTGTGAGAAAGCTTTCCTCTTTCCCTTTTCCTTTGGAGTGGTCATGGAAGTGAGACTCATATTCTTCTTTATCTTTTTTAGAACCCAAGGAATCTTCAACCTTATGCTTTCTAAAGTCCCTATAAATTTCTTCTACCATAGACTTTATAGCTAGGAAAATCTCTATGAATTGAGGGTTTGGCCCTACAAAACCTTCTTCTGACATTGTCTTCCGAGGATAGACTCTCCCAATTTCAGGATTAGTTTCCACCAACTCTCCTTCTCCTAATTTGAGCTTTGATCTAGTGAGCATTCAACAGCTAAACCAACACAAGCTTGTCTAACCTTTATAGCCTAGAGCTCTGATACCACTTGATTTGATAATCACCCTATGAGTGACCTTAGTTAAAGATTTATTACATGAAGGTATTACAGACTCATGTGTTGGTGTGTGTGTCTATGTTATTTAGGCAACGGATCGATCAAATTGCAGATACACAGACACTTGAAATGGAAAACAGCAGAGAAATACAGTAAGCAATATAAGAACACAAAAATTTAATAAGGAGTTCATCCTATCCTCCAGGGCTACGTCTCCGGTCTAGCTCTCAGTGGTGGCCTTCTTTTATTGTGCCTTAAAGTAGAGAATTACAATGAAGGAGCTCAATGTGAGTCTCCTGAAATGAAATTTGCTTGGCAGGGTGGTTCTTAGGTGCCCCAAGCCACTAGAGTACACAGACTCTTTTCCTTACCAGCTCTGTGACCTTCTGGTCTATAATGGAGAGAGCCCAATGTGGTGCTCAGTCTGGACAGATCCTCTCTGGGATGCCTTGAATCCCTCAAGCTCTATGGTGCTTTATGCTACCTTCGTTCAACTCGGCCCTCTGTCTTCCGTTCTGCTTTTGCTTCACTATCTTTCTTTCCTCTGTTCTTCCTTTCTGTGTTCCATCCTCCTCTCTGGGGTTCTGGTGTTCGGTGTCCTCTGCTTTACCTATACATGGCTTTAAGGCCATTCGTTTCCATGGTTGTTTGATTCCTCTTCCACTTCCCATCGTATCAACTGCTACGGCTTCGCTTGGAGTTCTGTTATAGACATTTTTGTGCCTTACAGCATTGAGCATGAAATGTCCATAATCTAAGGGATCCAAAGTCCCTAAACATGTTGTTCCTACCCCTAGAGGAACAAGGCTAACAAACCACAGCAATTCACAGA
The DNA here is from genome assembly GCA_031772625.1 of Pinus tabuliformis. NCBI lineage: Eukaryota > Viridiplantae > Streptophyta > Pinopsida > Pinales > Pinaceae > Pinus > Pinus tabuliformis. The sequence continues at coordinate 2,065,816,592 of CM062818.1, read as the reverse complement.
AGTTCTCCACCTGAAACTGCTCAAAAACAAGTCAATTCAGGATCATTTCAGTGGCTACACTAGCTGTTTGCACTGAATGTCAAAGCCAACACTGGCTACCTGTGCTGAATGTCAACTGGAACAAAGGCTACCTGTGCTGAACGAGAGTGGACAAGTGGCAGGCTCATTTCTTAAGGTGTCAAAACCCAGGAAGCTTCCAAAATGACACTTGCCTCAGGGAATTCGACTGGTGATGAGTAAGAGGTTCCAAATCTCCAAGTGGAAGCAAGAACCTCCAAGTGGACTCAAGAACTGACAGAGGGAGAGGACACTAGTCAGATCTCAAGCTGACTCATCCTCTCTCCAAACATCTATATATGGATCTCTCCTCCATGAGATCCAGGAGGCTGGAATTTTATTATTGCAAAGAATTGTTGTTGGTTTGAGACTGGAATCATTGGGTGCTTAATGCTTTGAAGGGGCTGAAGATAGGAATTCCATTTGCTGGGAAGGAGATGCTGGATTGGAGCCCTCTGGGTTGTATCTCTTCCTGAACCTTGTTATTCATCAATAAAGCTATCTTGGTTTTCTCCTATATACTGGTGTATTTGTATGATTGCATTAGTGTATTTGATTTACTTCTAATCCTGAATCATTTATGAATATGAATATTTGCCTTTGTGTTGTGTTCTTCTCTTGTCGCAAGTAGCTGTTCTCTTGTCGCAAGTAGCTGTTCTCTTGTGATCTCGCAGGAATCAAGTAGCTGTTCTCTTGGGCGAGCAAGGAGGCAAGTAGCTGTGAACACCCAAAGAGAAGAGGATCTAGATCGAGGGACAAACGGAAGACACCGGTAAGTCTATTGATCTCTCTTCTTTCACATTTCATAAAGGAAGAAACCAGTATAGTTGTACTTGTTTGTTGCTAAAGCACTGTCACACCTTAGGTGGATAGGATCGTCCTGCATAGGCATTTTTCCCCACAACAAGTTCCCTGTTCGGCGTCATCATCAGGCTCTCAGGGAGTGACCACTTGTCCTCTTCTCAACTATGCCAACTCAATTTGTCGGTTTGGTTCTTCTGTTACATCATGGAATGAGTCTTCTGCCACCTTGGCAGTCAAATTGGATGTCAAATCTTTACAAACTGCAGCTTAATCCCCTGTCGATTCCGCTTTCCCATCGGGCGCAATCTTAGCTTTTAGATCTAGGGCCTCCAGATCCGACGCCATACACACATTTTTCTCGGTTGACTTGCTTGACTGTTAGCGCGCAATCAGTGGCGGTTTTCTCTCTCCAATACGTCAAATGCTGAGTGGGATCACTCCATTTTTGCCAATTCCGCTTACTGCTTGAGGGTGCCCCCGATCAATACCACCGGTGTTTTGGAGCACAGGTCCTGCCTTGTCCTTTAGCTTTTCCCCCATGGTTCTCCCAGCTCTCCATGTGACCAAGCACTCGAGGCTTCTCCATTTCGAGGGTTTTTTCCCAACAATGCGCGATTAGCGCTAATCCGCTAATCACGCATCAAAAACTCCCTTCGTTCCCCGATCTAGGCCTCCTAGGGGCTAATTTTGCCTCCCACGTAGTTTCCAAGGACCTCGGTCAGTGCGCTTTGACCGAGGTCCTCGTTGTTCCACGCTGGCTGCCAACTGCCACTGGTTTAGAGGTGTTTTTGATCGGTGTTCTGAATTATTTGATGTCTGTCCCGACCTGATACAGTCATGGTTATGTGGAGCACTTGGAAGGTATGCTTTTTGACAAGCAATCTAGTGGTTTTTCAATAATATTTCTAACCTTTTCTGCATTATGAGTCTAAAGAATATAAGGGTTTTGATAAATTGTGTGAAAATGGACAAACGAAGCTCAATCACTAATAATTGATGTTTTCTATGCAGAAGGACGCAGAAACAGGGAATCATCGAGTAAAAACAAGAAGCGAAGGGAAAGTAACTGCTGTCCCGTCGACAGGGAACCGGATGCGGACAAGATCAAGTAAAATTAGAGCCGAATAGTCCAGGAAAAGAACGCAGGATACCGAGACGGAGAACGCAAGAAAGGAAAGAGAAGAACTGAACGATTAGCGAATCCCTCAGGATCTTCGATCCTGAGGGATCGCTGCTTTAAGCTTATCTTTTGTATCTAGATATCTCCGTCATTTCTGTTATATAAAGGTACCACGCCATCGAGCGTGGGGGACGACTGTTGTTGTAATTACAAGCTTCAGAACAACTTTGATCATTAAGTTTTGTTAAGACCTGATTTTGTATACTTTTGTTAGTGCAATCAATATAAAGGACTTGGTGTTCACTTCGTTTCTGCATCTGAAGTAACTTTAAGCAGTGTACCATTGGTAGCCAAGGGCCCAGCTCCGACGGTCACTTGTTGTTGTATCATACGGTGATTTGTGTGGTTTGCTTATTTCTCTTGTTTCAGTAATCCAATATATCTTTTATATGATAGACTATGCTTCCTAATTAATATCTGAATCTGAATAAGTTCTTTAACCCACGTCTCTGTATTACACAAAGTGAATCTATTCGAATTGCATCCATTTCTATAGCAAGATATTGGTATGAATGTTATCATCATTGGATTCATATAAAATAAGTATTTGCGAGGCTTGAAGATAATATCACTTTGTTTAGAAACATAGTCACATCATACATTACTCTCGGATTGCTACAGTAGTCTAGAACGTGTACATACATTTGAGTTTGCTGTTCCATTTGAGTTTGCTGTTCCAATTTATATGATTGACATTTCCTGTTTATGATAGTTTGTTGTTCCATTTAATTACTGTTGTTCCATTTGATTACTGATGTTCCATTTTAGAATTGCTGTTCCATTTTACTTTCGCTAATCTGCCTTTATTGCTTTTGCGTGATAGCAGGCCTAAGGCTGTCGTGAGCCCAGCAAGACGCTGCCTAGCTCCCAGACCTATAAGTCCATGCTTTGGTTTTCTTTCTTTATCAGTTTCTAAAGGGAAGGGTTATTGTTTCCGTACCCTTGACTGATCAACTGCTTTGTGTGATTTTATCTTTTAAGTTGGTTTAGTTACAGCTTAGTGTTTGTTTCCTTTCAAATCATTAGAACGCTATACTACCGAGCATTACTTGGACAAAACAGCCTCGGATTGAGTTACTCCTTGAAAGAACAAAACGATCCCTGATTGACTTAATAATGTGGAATAATTGGTGGTGTGAGAGACCCTAGTTATCGCTCTACATTTTGGCGCCGTTGCCGGGGAAGGGGTAATAGCCATTTGTCCTTTATAGAGTAGTGCGCAAATCTGCTAGGAGGGAGTTGGATTTTAAAAACGGAAGGTAAGAACCTGCGTACGGAGCATGTAAAAGCCCTGCTCCACCGTCCGCTTTCCTAGCAGAATTGATTGGTTAAATAGGATTTAGCAGTTTAATTGGAGTGCATGACTAAGCAGAAAAAGTTAGAGAAAGATCAGAAGCCTCCATCCAAAGCCAAGGGGCCGGTGACCCTTGGACGAACGACCTTCATAGACGAAATCTATAAGAAAGCCGACTCTCAGCCATCAGTAGGTTATAAGAAAGTCAATTCTAAATAGCCTACTAGTTCCCTTCAGGCCTCAGGATCACCATCTGAAGCCTTTGCTGAAGTGCACAGTCAAACAGAGGAGCAGGATTTTCAAGAAATTGAAAATTTGACTCCTGGACCATTGCACGAAGGGACCCAAAGTAACCTTTGTGAAGGAGAAGGAGAAACAGGGGAAATCGAGGAACCTAGATCTCCTATTGAATTAAACCAGCCTTTAAATAGCCCGGACAAGGGAAGCGCTGTAAAAATCCTTGTTGAAGGAATTCATTCACCGCAGACAGTTGGGGCCATTATCATCCCTGATCAAGGGAGTGGTGTCAAGACAATCCCTGTTAAGACTACCCCTCCTCAACCAAGGAACACTCTCTTGGAAATTCCTGAAGATTACTGGCATATATTCGATCCCATGGCGCAGAATCAGCCAAACACCCAGACCTCCACATTGCAATATCCGATAGTAGATTCTGCAGCAAATGCGCCCATGAAAGCCATCCCTCTCCAGCATATTCCCACATTTCATGGCCTTACATCAGAAGATCCAGACGCATTCTTGTTCGAATTTGATGTATTATGTAAAGGATACGATTACACCACCGATCCCCAGAAACTGAAATTGTTCCCCTCTACATTAAAAGGGGCTGCGTTAAGATGGTTTATGGGCTTAGGTGGTGGGGTTATTAACAATTGGGATCAAATGAAAGAAGCCTTTTTAAAGAAATATCAAGATTACTGTAGGTCGAGAGAACTAAAAGATGAAATCTTTCAAATGTCAGCCAGACCAAACGAAACCCTAGAAGAATATGTGGAACGTCTCCAATATAACTTGCAAAGATCCCCTTATGCATCGCTACCTCTGCCTGATAACGTGTTGAAAACTGCATTAATTAGAGGTATGAAAGAACAATGGATCGAAACGTTAAACATTATGGGGAAAGGAGACATTTATCAGGAAAATTTTGCTGATATCATTGATCTGTGTATCAGGAGCTCAAGAGGCAGCACGAGGATAAAACCAGCGGAATATGATCGCTTCCCCAGAGATAACAGAACATCAACAGAGGGAGTAACACGGGTGGAACTTGGAAATTTGCTAGAAAATTTTAAAACTGATATCCTGGGAACATTAACTACACAACTTGACATTGTGCAGGCTAAACAGAAGCAAGCCGAGGCGGAGCAGAATCTAGCAGTTTTTTGCCCACGATGCAGGAAGAAACACAGCCACAGGGAATGCCCGCTGGATACAGTCCAAATATGTGCTATCTGTACCAAGGACCACCTGACCGAAAGCTGCCCTTCACTTCCTGGTTTGAAGGCAGTATACAAAGAAGCAGAAGAGGAGCCAGAACCAGCATATTTTATTAACCAGCGTCGTCAATGGCAGCCTAGGCAATCAGGTATGTTTTCAGACCCCTCCTCTTCTTTTCAACCCCCGCAGTTCAATACTCAGCAACAGAATATGTGGCAAAACCAGTCTCAACCCCCGTTTTCAAATTGGTCACCTCAAATGTTTCCTACTCCGAATCCTTGGATGTCCCAATTTGGTTGGCCAAACTGCCCTTATCCTCCACCATATTGGCAGAATAATTCATATCCTCCGCAGTGGACCCCTTCCACTTCGCAAAGCTCATCCTGGCAGACAAGCTGGCCAAGATCGACATATCAGCCAGCAGGATCAATTCCGTTCCCTCAACCGACTCTGCCAGCCTTACAACAAAACCCCCAGCCTAATCTGAGACTGCAGCTCCCAGCCCAACCCAACCCTAATCCAAATAATAGACCAGTTCAATCTCTTCAAATTATAGAATCCTCAGAAATTGAATCTGATCTGCGGGAGTGCAACGATCTTCAGTTAAGATCTGGGCGAATAATAGAAACAGAGGGAGACAAAACAATTCGCATTGAAGATCAGTTACCAATAGAACAACCCCCACAACAGAAGGATGAAAACAAAGAGCAAAACAATAAACAAGCAAGTACATCCTCTCCTCCTTTCCCAGAACGATTAGTCATATCTCGACCTATACAATCTCCAGACTTCGACATTTTGGGAGAATTACAAAATTTGTATATAAGGATTCCATTCCTCCAAGCCATACAAGATATTCCTATATATGCAAAAACCATAAAAGAATTGTGCATCAAAAAATCAAGGAGGAATACAAATACTAACCCCAGAGTCCAAGTAGTTGGTACTTTATCCGACCTATTATCAGGAAAAGAGGCACCTATCAAATATAAAGATCCCGGGAACCCAATTGTAACTGTCCAAATCTATGGCCAAACCCTGACTAACGCTCTAGTTGACCTGGGAGCTGCAATCAACATTTTGACAACCTCCACCTGCCAAAAGCTTGGCATTACGTCAGTAGAACCTACCTCTACTCTGTTAGAATTGGCAGATCGATCTGTAGTTCGACCAGAAGGTACTCTGAATGATGTCATGGTTTCCGTAGATTCCTGGGAATATCCCACAGATTTCTTGGTAATTAATCCTAAAACCCGACTAGATGGACATCCGTTAATCCTAGGCAGACCCTGGCTTGCTACTGCCGATGCCTACATTGGCTGCCGGCAGGGAAACATGACTATAACTAAAGGACCAGATGTTAAAAATTTAATTTTATATCCTCCAGCATAGCCAAGCCTGCCAATGATTAAAACTAACTCTTATCCTGTGTCATATCTTGCTAACAATATCAGATCTCCATTAACTATACAGAAGGCTTTAGACTTTAAAGATCAAATAGAAGACGACGCCATTAACAATTTTATTAGTCAAACTGAAGCTAGAACACATATGCAGTGTTTTATGATAGAAGCAGCATTTGACAGTGAGCTAGAAGAAGATCCTTTAAAAGATCCACATGACCAAACAATACCAGTAACTGTTGTTGCCAATAGCAAAGTAGTGGAAATTGAACCTGGTAAAACTCTGAATATTAACGCCAACCTTACATCAGATCAAGAAATAAAGCTTGTTAATCTGTTACAAAAATACAAGGATGCATTTGCGTGGGATTATCCTGACATGAAGGGGATTGATCCTCAATTATGCACCCATCACATCTATATAGAGAAAGATGCAAGACCTGTCCGTCAGCCACAAAGAAGACTCAACCCTCACCTAAAAGAGATAGTAAAAGACGAACTTCAGAAGCTCTTAGATGTTAACTTTATTTACCCTATCTCTGACAGTAAATGGGTCTCTCCCCTTATGGTGGTACCCAAGAAAAATGGAAAATGGAGGATTTGCGTGGATTACAGGGAGTTAAACAAGGCTACACAGAAGGATCACTTTCCCCTCCCATTTATAGACCAAGTATTGGACACGTTAGCAGGGAAGAAATTTTTCTCCTTCCTGGACGGCTTCAGTGGATATAACCAAATCCAAATTGCCCCTGAAGACCAGGATAAAACTACCTTTACGTGCCCCTGGGGAACGTTTGCCTATCGAGTATTACCCTTCGGCCTATGTAACGCCCCTGCTACATTTCAAAGGGCTATTCTCAGTATTTTTGCAGATCTAATAAACGATGGACTTGAGGTGTATATGGACGACTTCACACCGTATGGGGATGAATTTGATCCAGCTCTGGATACCCTGGAAAAAGTTCTACAACGTTGCATTGCTACCAGACTCTGCCTGAGCCACGAAAAGTGCTACATGATGATGACGGAAGGGCTCATTCTAGGGCACTACATTTCAGCAGCTGGCATCCAGGTAGACCCTGCTAAAATTCAGATTCTTTTGCTCATCCCTACCCCCACTACTCAAACAGAGGTACGTAGTTTCCTTGGATTTTCTGGATATTACAGACGGTTTATAGAACATTATTCACGAATTGCAGCACCTCTATATGCCTTAACTGGTAATGTTGATTTCTTGTGGACAGAGAAATGTGACCAGGCTTTTAAAGAATTGAAAATGTTGCTGTCAATAGCTCCAGTCCTTCGAGGACCAAACTGGAATTTGCCATTCCAGATCTCATCTGATGCCTCGGATACAGCAATTGGTGCAGTCCTAGGACAAGAAGAGGATAAGAAGCCATACGCTATTTACTATATTAGCAAAAATTTATCCTCTGCCGAACTCAATTATACTGTTACTGAAAAGGAATTCCTGGCTGTAATTCATGCTGTTAATAAATTTAGGCATTATATTACAGGTTATCCTGTTGTGTTATATACAGATCATTCTGCTATCAAATATCTAGCAAACAAACCTGTCACGAATGCTAGAGTAACTCGATGGTTGATCCTGTTGCAGGAGTTCGACATCACAATTAAGGATCGACCCGGCAAGGAGAACCCTGTAGCCGACTTCCTCTCAAGAATACCCAAATCAATCGAAACAGCAGCAGTAGAAGATCAATTCCCTGATGAACATCTGTTTTCCATTGCCATTCGAACACCCTGGTATGCTGATGTCACCAATTACCTTGCAGTGGGTAAGTTACCAAAACACCTAACCCCTCAGGAACGAAAGCAAATTGTTCAAAAAAGCACTCGATTTTCGTGGATTGGAGACCATTTATTCCATATAGGGGCAGACATGCAAATCAGGAGGTGTATTCGAGAGGATGAGATCCTAGACATCTTAAAAGCTTGTCATAATGGACCATGCGGGGGGCACTTTGCCGACAAAAGAACAGCACATAAAGTACTACAGGCAGGATACTATTGGCCTACAATTTTTAAGGACGCGAAAAAGTTTGTACAAGCCTGTGACAACTGCCAGCGAGCAGGAAAACCTGGTCAAGCTGATGAAATGCCTCTGAGACCACAAGTGGTTATTGAGCCATTTGAACGATGGGCTCTCGATTTCGTCGGGCCCATTAATCCACCATCAAACCAGAGGACATACATCCTGGTAGCAACAGACTATGTTACTAAATGGGTTGAGGCTGAATCATTAGCTAGGGCTACAGAAGATTCGGTAATACAATTTTTGTTCCATTTGTTTGTACGTTATGGACTTCCGAGAGAAGTAATTACAGATGGTGGACCACAATTTGTTGGAAATAAACTAGCTGCAACACTTAACAACTATCATATCCAACATAAGATCACTACTCCCTACCATCCGCAGGCAAATGGACAAGTAGAAAACAGTAACAAGATAATTGAATCAATCTTAACAAAGACTATCGCATCACACAGGCGTGATTGGGCTGTTCGGCTACCTGAAGCACTGTGGGCTTATAGAACCACATGGAGAAGTACGACAGGCTATTCACCTTATCAATTGGTGTTTGGGAAACAACCAATCTTTCCTATCGAATTTGAGATCCAAACACTACGAACTGCACAAGAGGTCGGCTTAGATCTGAATGAGGCACAGATCAATCGACTACGACAAATCAACGAATTGGATGAGATTAGGCTCTCTGCATTACAAAACACAGCATTAATCCAACAGCAGCGAGCTAAGTGGCATGATGCACTTATAAAGAATAAAGTCTTCCATGAAGGAGACTGGGCTCTGTTATACGATTCTCGGTTCCAGGATTTCCCGGGAAACTCCAGACTCGCTGGCTAGGACCATATGAGATCCAGAAGGTGCACGACAATGGGACCCTCACTCTGATCACAATTGACGGTTCTGGACATACGTTCAAAGTAAATGGCCACCGAGTTCGTCTCTATCGAAGACCTCTTACTCGGGAATCCTTTTGTCAACAGCTACAGCAAGATACTGATTTGGAGATCTTAGGAGAGGAAGCGAAATCTTCCTCACCTATAACTTAAGCAACTCGTTTTTCATAATTTGTACATAACATCCTGTACATATGTTCTTTTCATCTTTGTTTGTAGTATTTTTGTTACCTTATTTTGCACAGCACTTTTTGATTTTGCTGTTCCTTTTCAAAAGGAACAGCACTGGTTTGATTTTGCTGTTCCTTTTCAAAAGGAACAGCACTCGTGTGATTCTGCTGTTCCTTTTCAAAAGGAACAGCACTTTTGGTATTTTGCTGTTCCTTTGCGAAAAGGATCAGCACTTGGTGTTTTGCTGTTCCTTTGCGAAAAGGAACAGCACTTGTTGCTTTGCTGTCCCTTTGCGAAAAGGAACAACACTTTTTGCTTTGCTGTTCCTTTGCGAAAAGGAACAGCACTTTTTGCTTTGCTGTTCCTTTGCGAAAAGGAACAGCACTTTTTGCTTTGCTGTTCCTTTGCGAAAAGGAACAGCACTTTTTGCTTTGCTGTTCCTTTGCGAAAAGGAACAGCACTTTTTTGCTTTGTTGTTCCTTTGCGAAAAGGAACAGCACTTTTTGCTTTGCTGTTCCTTTGCGAAAAGGAACAGCACGTGTGGATTTTTGCTGTTCCTTTGCGAAAAGGAACCGCACTTTTGTGTTTTGGAATTTTTTTGCTGTTCCTTTGCGAAAGGGAACAGCACTTTTGTGTTTTGGAATTTTTTTGCTGTTCCTTTGCGAAAAGGAATAGCACTTTTGTGTTTTGGAATTTTTTCTGTTCCTTTGCGAAAAGGAACCACACTTTTTTGCTTTGTCGTTCCTTTGCGAAAAGGAACAACACTTTTTTGTTTTGCTGTTCCTTTGCGAAAAGGAACAGCACGTGTGGATTTTTGCTGTTCCTTTGCGAAAAGGAACAGCACGTGTGGATTTTTGCTGTTCCTTTGCAAAAAGGAACAACACTCTTTGTGCTTTGCTGTTCCTTTGCGAAAAGGAACAGCACTCGTGTATTTCTTTTTCCAAGATACAGAATTTGGCTAATTCTGCTATTTCTTTTCCACAAGATAACTCATTTACATGCTTCTCTCATAGAGGACACCATCAGAACCTTTCTGCTCCTATTGGGACGTTTTGCGATTATGCTCTCCTAAATCCTTTAAGATATAGCAATGACATTATGCAATGAACATAAAGCATGATGTACCGAAACCAGCATATCATAAATCGCTACTATTTTAACAGTCAGTATATATAAGAAGACAAGAGGAGGGACATTAACTTTCGTCTTCACTGTCATTATCTTATTCCCGAACCGTGGTTTGGTAATTTTTATCATGTCGATCTCCCTAAAAACTTTCTTGATCATTACTGAGGAATATGAGCAAACGATTTATATCTGTCTGTTGGGATTGTAAGACTTCTTCCACCATTCCCCGCTCTTAAGGAGTGCGGAACCACCCTTATGTGTAATTGAACAAAGAAAAAGAGAAGTGTGCTGCAAAACAAGAATAAAAGAAAAAATAAAAACAAGATATGAAATCGTCAAATGCAGGATAGGGGGTCTCATTCAGAGCCAGCCTACCATGATCATAAGGATGGAAGCGAAGTGGCATTCCCATTACGGCCACCACACCAGGGATATGGTCCAAAGGTAAAATAACAAGCAAACCTTGGAACAGGAGGTCTCATCACGAGCCGGCCTGACCACGTTTCGTGCCTACCTTGTGAATGGCATTATGGTTATCTGGTCACCAAGCCAGCATAATGGCCTGCATTTTGACAAAGCACTCTTCAGTAGATACACAAAGGATAATGGTTCCGGAGGGTGAGATAAACAACTTTGCCAAGGTTATGAACACCTGTTGGCAGCAGAGCTCTGTTAATGGCATTGGAGTCGTAATATTTACACCAACAGGTATGATATTAAGTCTGTTTGTCTTTTATATCCTTTGCATGTATCATATGTCACACCCTGATATAATTATCGCATGAACATTATCACCAATCATGGCAACGGAATTGACAATGACTACTGGAGACTTGGTACAGTTGACAGACGTCCAACCCCTCGGTTCCTCATTATATCACACTGGCTTATCTAAAAAGCGATCCACTTTTCTGCCTCGGTTTCGGTACTCCATTGTCCTTTTACAACATGGCATAATTCTCCCTGCTGTACTTTATGATTTGACTCCCGACTGGCTGCTGCTCCTCTCTTTGACGGCTGGGGGCAGCCTATCAGATCGCGGGGGGGAGGTAACCTCATTACTCCAATGGTTACGTGGCTGCACACCATTCGGGCAAAATAATGGCACGATTTAACGGTATGATGATCTCATTCTACGGACTGCCATCCACAATCTTTCTCTTTGCTGCATGCTCTGCGAAGATCCTTCCTAAAATTAGCATCGAGTATCCTCTCTGCTTGGTAAATACTGCAAACAGTTGCTGTTTCATTCCTGAGTCTATTTCTGGAGTAAGCTGGGCGGGAGGACAATCTGAAGTGAACCGCACAAGCTGACCGCGTCCGCTGCTGCCCGCGAAATTCTGGAAAATGCAGGATGGTTGAATTACTTCAACCGCCTGCAAGAATCGAATGAGGCTGTAGCGTTGGAATTCCTACAAAATTTGCAGGAAAACCACTCTATAGTCGGAGGAAAGCGGATAGGAGTTACGGAGGACATTATCGCAGAAACCTCAGGATTACCAGCTGTTGGACCCAGATGGGAGCTGAAGAAGGAAAGACTGCAGAAAGTAATGGAAATTTTCCAAAGCGAAGGCCAAAGTCTGACAGTCAAAGGGAAAGGAGTTCTGCCGACAACACTGGGGGAACCCTGGACCGAGCTGGCGAAGATAGTGCAGAGCTATATCACCTGCGAAGGGAGAAAAGATGTGGTAAGGGCTCGTCACTTAAAACTTCTAGCTGTTTTAAAGGGGAAATGTTCTGTAAATCTCCCTGCCCTTTTAAATTCGTTATTACATGATGCGGCCCGAAGCCTGAAGAAGGCTCAGCACACAGATACGGTTGTTAGCCACCACGGACTGATTCGGCTAATAATAAGCCACAGTCTTACCCAACAGCAAGGCACCTGGGAGGAATTGGTCGAAACAATTAAAGAGGGACTGGCTGTACCACCCCCAAAATCTGAACGAACCTCCAGCACACTGGAACGTTCAGAAAAACATAAGAATCCAGCAGCAGAAAAGCATGCTGTTTCAAAACGAAAGCAGTCCTCCAGCACGCCGGAACAATCAGAGAAACGTAAGAAGTCGGCGGCAGAAAAGCATGCTGTTTCGAAACGGAAGCAACCCTCCGATGCGCCGGAACAACCAGAGGAACCTAGAGAACCTGTTGGCACTCCCAACCTGCCTGAAAGACCTAGGAAGTCAGCTCGATTGGTTCGAATACGGAGAAGGTTGGAAAAGATTCAGAAAACTGCGGCCCAACCAATTGAAATTGAGGACGAACCTCCGGAAGTGGAAGGTGAATTACCCGAAGGAAATACTGAGCAATCAGAGGCTGGAACTAACCAGCCAGAAGGAGGAATTGAAGAAGGACACGACCAATCTGAAGGAGAAGAGACCACCAAGCGAGACAATCAAGAAGAAGAAAACGCACAATCTATGGGTAGCCCGTTGCAAGACCCTCCAGGAGAAGAGGAATTGGCAGCAGTTCTGGCCAATATGAGAGGATACGGCCAAGCCTCCAGTACAGGAGGCGTCCTTGATGGCCCGCAGAAGAAGAATTACCCGAAGAAAGGCATGCAGAAGAGGCAGGGGAAGAAAACCTGCCTGGCTATGGTAATGAAGCAGAAGACATCAATCCGGGACAATCTGTCCCCAGGACGCCGGAAGATGTTCCAGGAGAGGAAGAAGAAGTAAGATTGAAGGCCAAACCCTCTGCCGAGGCAAGGGAAATTGAAAAATTGAGAAAGAAGCAGCAGAGGATGCTGGGCACGATAGCCAGACTCCGGCAACAAATTAGAATGTTGAAAGCCAGTCTGAGAATACAAAAAACTGCAAGGAAAAGGAAGAGGACCACGGCAGCAAGAACCCCGAGGGTTAGAGTTCGTTTTGATGGACGAAACCCCATCAGGAGACCTACTGTCGAGGAACAGTCTGCTGTTCCAAATGATAATGAGGAACAAGGTGCTGTTCCAATAGAAACTGTTGTTCCATCTGGCCCGGAGGAATGAATGGACATTCCAATGGAACAGCAAGAGGCTTCGGTGGTAGGAAGACCACAGCAACCCTTTGTTCGCATTAAAAAGGAAACGGATAGCAAAGAGGTTCAAACAGAAGCACCTCCCTCGGGTGTAATTCGGGTCCGAAATTCCAAACAACGTAATAAGAAGGTCCAGGTTAAACTTCCAGCTTCTACGGCTGTGTGGAAGAAAGACCCAAAAACCAGAACCTTGCATAAAATGATGAAGGAAGCCCAGCAGGAGGCCGAGCAGTTGCGAGAACAGACGGTCCCCAAGGAAAGATATGAAGAGCTCCAACAGCAACTTCGAAACATCAGTCAGTCTGAGAGCCAGGCCTTTGAAGGATGGCAGAAGGAGCAGGAAAAGGTTGCTAAGGTAACTCGTCGACTAGATAGTGTTGTTAAGCAGATGGACACCCTGTTTTCCTTGTATACTGATGTTTTGACTTGTAGAGCCCCTGCTAAAAATTATGCTTTGTTTTTGCTTGAATGATATTTAAGATTAAAAATAAAAGTTGTTAGGGCAGGAGCACCTATCCATATCAACACTGTTAATGATTTTATAGACTGCTGCAAGCACTATGGAGTTAAAGTTCAAAGGTTGTTATGTGAATTTTACCTGCACAATCTTGTCTTAGACCAGGAAACTGATTTGAATCCTGGCCCTTTCGTTGGCGATATACAATTCCAAGCCTTTATCTCATTTGGGGTGAATCAGTTAAAATGGCTTAAATCTTACAACATCTTCCAGAGGCAAGAGAATAGTTTAGACCTATGGGTACGAGCTGAACCTAGGGACCCAGCGGCATTATGGAGAGAGCATAGGAGTGTGATGAGGATCCCAGGTGTCATGAAGATATTAGGTCCCATGCATGGAGACTTGATCCGAAATGGTCTGGAGTATTTCCTGACTATTAAAGACCATGCCCTCCATGCTGCAAAGTTTCGCTACCGAACCTCTAACCCAAACATCCAGCTCAGGGAACCCTTTAACTTTGAGAATTTTGAATTGGCTGCCAGTCGATTGAGTCTCTATGGGGAACGGATTCTGCGAGCAGGACCATTCTGGTTGGGGTATCGGTTTCGCAGCCCAATTATTTGGCATCCTGCACCTGGATATCAGGCCCTATATGAGATGCCTGCAGATCAGTTAGATCAGTTCTTTGACCATCTAGTTGCTAATCATGGTTGTCGACCTCTTCGTGAGATCCCTTCTCCGGCCTACTCTCTCACAGCCTTGCATGTCAATTATAACGTTTTCATGAGGACATGAAACAGGGTAAGCAGGGGGGTGTGTGGAGCACTTGGAAGGTATGCTTTTTGACAAGCAATCTAGTGGTTTTTCAATAATATTTCTAACCTTTTCTGCATTATGAGTCTAAAGAATATAAGGGTTTTGATAAATTGTGTGAAAATGGACAAACGAAGCTCAATCACTAATAATTGATGTTTTCTATGCAGAAGGACGCGGAAACAGGGAATCATCGAGTAAAAACAAGAAGCGAAGGGAAAGTAACTGCTGTCCCGTCGACAGGGAACCGGATGCGGACAAGATCAAGTAAAATTAGAGCCGAATAGTCCAGGAAAAGAACGCAGGATACCGAGACGGAGAACGCAAGAAAGGAAAGAGAAGAACTGAACGATTAGCGAATCCCTCAGGATCTTCGATCCTGAGGGATCGCTGCTTTAAGCTTATCTTTTGTATCTAGATATCTCCGTCATTTCTGTTATATAAAGGTACCACGCCATCGAGCATGGGGGACGACTGTTGTTGTAATTACAAGCTTCAGAACAACTTTGATCATTAAGTTTTGTTAAGACCTAATTTTGTATACTTTTGTTAATGCAATCAATATAAAGGACTTGGTGTTCACTTCGTTTCTGCATCTGAAGTAACTTTAAGCAGTGTACCATTGGTAGCCAAGGGCCCAGCTCCGATGGTCACTTGCTGTTGTATCATACGGTGATTTGTGTGGTTTGCTTATTTCTCTTGTTTCAGTAATCCGATATATCTTTTATATGATAGACTATGCTTCCTAATTAATATCTGAATTTGAATAAGTTCTTTAACCCACGTCTCTGTATTACACAAAGTGAATCTATTCGAATTGCATCCATTTCTATAGCAAGATATTGGTATGAATGTTATCATCATTGGATTCATATAAAATAAGTATTTGCGAGGCTTGAAGATAATATCACTTTGTTTAGAAACATAGTCACATCATACATTACTCTCGGATTGCTACAGTAGTCTAGAACGTGTACATACATTTGAGTTCGCTGTTCCATTTGAGTTTGCTGTTCCAATTTATATGATTGACGTTTCCTATTTATGATAGTTTGCTGTTCCATTTAATTACTGCTGTTCCATTTGATTACTGCTGTTCCATTTTAGAATTGTTGTTCCATTTTACTTTCGCTAATCTGCCTTTATTGCTTTTGTGTGATAGCAGGCCTAAGGTTGTCGTGAGCCCAGCAAGACGCTGCCTAGCTCCCAGACCTATAAGTCCATGCTTTGGTTTTCTTTCTTTATCAGTTTCTAAAGGGAAGGGTTATTGTTTCCGTACCCTTGACTGATCAACTGCTTTGTGTGATTTTATCTTTTAAGTTGGTTTAGTTACAGCTTAGTGTTTGTTTCCTTTCAAATCATTAGAACGCTATACTACCGAGCATTACTTGGACAAAACATCCTCGGATTGAGTTACTCCTTGAAAGAATAAAACGATCCTGGATTGACTTAATAATGTGGAATAATTGGTGGTGTGAGAGACCCTAGTTATCGCTCTACAGGTTATTTTGATTATTCTTCATGGATCCAATTTGGTTCATATGTGGAAGTCTCGAACCTAATCAACTTTGCCTATGTTCAATAAAATCTAAGTTCTCTTGCTTTTGCACTTTTTAATGTGGCTTTAATGGTTATTATCTCATTTTTATTTACATGGTTTAATGCTAGTTATAAGCATGGTTATATGACTAGTTATTATCATGATTATTTCATGTATTTACTTGTAAGTGAAAGGATAATGGATGCAAGACCTAATTGATGTCAAAACAGTTAAAGGAAGAGGATTGTGATCCTTCTTATCAAGTCTCACGTGAGTTATTAGTCATTTATGCTTTGTCATGTATTCATTTCCTGTAGATTAGATTAATTCCAAGTGTTTGATAGAATGTCAGTCCCAGTTGGGGATGGTTAGGCCTAGTCCTAGAGCCATTTTTTGATTCGTAAGTCTTTTCATAATGTAATTTATGGATTCTGAAAGCTATAGGGGTTTCTAGACAATGACCTAGATTTTGGTCTTGAAAAATGGCACAAATCCTGGAGTTGCACGCACAGGTATGAGTAGGAAAGTCCTTGGATGCTGGAATACCCATGTTGTGCATGTGTCCAGATGTCCTCAGACGCACCTTTGCCCATATCAAGGGAGCATCTAGGGGTTTAGTGGTATAAAAGTTTAGTGGGACCCAATCACTGGTTAGAGGATTGATTGGGATGTATTTTTGGAGCCCTGTAGTAGGTGCAAAAGGTTTGGTATTATGTGTTTCCGTCGATTCCACATCCTTATTGTCACTTAGGAGTTTGAATCATATCATGGTAACTTCTTGCCACATGTTTACCCTGGTTGGCCAGTTACTTGGGTAGATGAGGGAGGAGGGCATTACAATGCTCCTTGTTTTAGCCATCATTACTTCATTATCATTAGCCCAATCCAAGGTTACAACCATGGGATTAGTTATTTACCAAAAATTATTTCCTAAGCATTATTTTTAACATCACAAGTATTTACATCATGGTGATCTTCATAGAAGTTACACCATGGTTGGGAAAGAAGAGCATTTGGTTTATATGTTTGGGAAGGATTTTTTATGAGAGTCAGAGTGGAAACATCAACATGAAGTTGCACTGGAAACTTCTTCTCAAAAGATATTAAACAATTATGCATGTCTTACATGAGTTAAAGAATGGAAGATATATCATATTGGTTGGTTGAGTCTTCAATTTTAATACCAGTGCAATTAAATTTCTCTTCTTATTTCGAACATATTTGTGGGCCCCATATTATTCACACTTTTCTACTCTAATCCATGGTGGTAAGAAGGAGGAAAAATATTGTAGTAGTGCATCACAGAAACTTGATTTTGCAGCCTAATGATATCAGGAATTTGATTTATACAATTTGGTGAATTGAGGATTAAATGATTTAATAGTTTCACCTTTTGTAAAAGTAATGTTACTGTATTCTCATAAGAGATAAACTGGGTTCTAAGGTTGGCCATAAGTATACTCGAACCAGTAACAAAGCTCTATCCAGGTAGAGAAGTTTTTGGGTTGAAGTTCAAATAAATTGGTTGTTACTTTTCCTTCTAAGGAGTTCACAAATAGTCGCATGCAAGTGTCATTATCATTGGCACCAATGTTATGACACATATTAGAAAAATAAAATAGATGTTCGTTAGCAGTAATGGTACCATCAAATGAGAAATTAAGAAAATTATCTAAATATACGCAATGGTGTATTAGAAGGCATTAAATTTAATAGGGATAACATATGCCAAGGAGTGGCATTCACATCTTTGATTTGGAATAAACCATGCTTCCTAATTACCTTGGTATGTTTAATGGTAGATTGCATTGGATTAAATGATGAATACAAACTAACAATTTGGATTAATGATGATGTAGTCGATGAAGAATGTAGGGAAGAGGAAGTAGATTGGAATAAATACTAGGTTCCGAACATGACTCTTCGAGAGGGAGAGATTGTTCTAAAAGAACAAGTGCGAGCTTGATAAAAATTAAGAGGAGCTTGAGCAACAAGAATAAATTTCCGTGTTTGGATTTCATCTAATGTGTTGAAATTAAGACTCAAACCACAAATTCTCCTGGAATAATGAGGTTCATTGGTCATAGGCCAACTACCTTCGAATAAAACAATGTCTAGGACGTCTTTCAAGTGATTCTCTTATTTCCTGTAAATCAATATCCTAAGCATAACAAACCAAGATTTTTCCAATTTGGAAAGGGAGTTAGAATTATCAAGTATGAAGTTTAGCAACCAATGAGAAATACTTCTTTGATTGTTCAGTTGTTTAGGAAGACTATGATTATTTATGGATGGTATGGGCATGTGGGAAAGAGAATTTATTGAACCAATGATCAATTAATCGAGTCCCCAATATGGTCTCCAAAATTTTGTTGATGAGCGAAGCTTTCTTATGATTTTCTTACAAGTTCCTTGAGTCTCATTGGGTGGTGTGAGATAATGGGAATATGCCCATGGTTTCTTTCCTTGAATTAAACTACAATAAAACTATATGCAACAAATCTATACACAGAAATAAAAGAAAACTATGTGCAGCAAGGAAATAAATGAAATAGAGGTAACATAAAATAATATGTGCATCATGTAATGTAAATAAACTGAAACTTGGGAAAAATGATAGCACACTACTAAATGAAATTACAGGAAGATTTGTATGATGACACTATGTTAGTGATAAGACCACATAGGTATATATTGAGATCTAACATAGATTAACTGACAATTTTGGCCACTAATGTCAGAAAATTACTCATAAGAATTAACAACATCAAGTAATTTTTTTGTAGAAATATACCCAAAAGATATTGGTTGCCAACAATTGATTTCATTAATAAAATAAGAGTATACCATCATGTTTTGGTTGATTCCTACGTGAATGTATACCATAAATAAATTCTAAAATGTCTACGATGTAAAAATAATTATACATAGACACTCAAAATGAAAAAAAAATTAAGACAATGTGTTTGAGAAACTTGGACTCTTTTGATAAGATTGGATCAACAATATGTTCTGCAAAAAATACACCAGTTATCACTAATATAAAAAATATGAAACCTCCTAGCAGTACAAAATAATGCATGAAATAAAAAAGAACCTTAACAAAAGGACTAGAAATTGATGAGCTCTCTTTCTTCTTGTCACTCAAAGTATTTTTGTTGTCATGAAAACAGGTAAGTTCTCATACTCTAGTATATATCTATCAGAGGAAAAAAGAAAACTTTGAGGACTTATTTATACCTCTCCTCACTATTATTTTCCATCCTCTGTTGTGTGTCTTCTTGGTTTTATATTCTTCTTGGGTAGTTGGAGGGTAAAAAGTTTTATAACTAACGTTGTTATATGTTAACTCCTTTTCTTTTTAATTTGGGAGAAGGAATTTAGAAGGGGTCTTTTTAATTAATTAAATTATGTTAGTAGGTGGGGTACCTAATTATGTCCATGAAATATTTTCATTAAACCTTATAGCTTCCATGAAACAAAACATATGTAAATATGACATCATCAAGAATACCATCACCATAGAAATCATACATATGAAGCATGCATTTATGTTGGCGAAAAAAAAATGGATGGGTTGACCCCACAGGTTCAGGCACAAGGGCCAATAAAGGCTCCGTCGTAGTCTAGCACAGTGTCAGCATTTTCACCTTATTCGACATGAATAAGGAATCTCGCCTGAGGCGTGTTGTGACCTTAGTTGGTTAAGGGGCTAGAATCTGGTGTAGGAATGAACCACATGGAGTTTATCAATGCCCAATAAAATCTGAACTATAACAATTAGAGATCTAACCATAACACATCAAGCGCACATAGACAACTAATATCACACAAGTATAAGCATATTATAATTTTGAAAGATCTTCATAAGATCATACACAAAGGTACTCATGTGTCCATGTAATCTCTTCTTCTATTAAATATCGCAACATTAAAATATTTCACCTAGCTCGAAGGCCTCATAGACATAAAAGGAAAGCTAATATGATAGAGAAATATATAAACAAGATAATAAGGATAGAGCGTATTTGAATGACTCTGCAACAAATTTTAGTATACTCTCTGTCTATCCCTTATTGTCTTTCCCCTTGGCATTCTTAAACCCTACTCTAGCTTGGACTACTACTTCTCCCTCGGATACTACACCTTTTTCCTCTTTCAGCCGTCTCTGTTGCTCGGTTGCGTCTGCTTCCTCAGGTGTCAATGTTCATCTTAGATTGGTTTTGAGTACGTAAGTTTGAGTTTCTCTAGCCATCCTTTCGCAATTGCTATTCATTGGTGGGTCCCTTCTTCTTCTCCATCCATCTCCTCCGCGACTTCTCAACAGTTACCTCTGGTGAAAATGTGGTCAACCTCCAAAATGTATTGCAACCCAAAACGAAGGACCCAAAAATTTATCCATAATCATATATAAACAAGCATGTAAATGACCCTTGTTTTTCCCACTAACAATAATGTCATGAAATATGTAGAATGGTATTTTCTCATCCTTCTCCTTTTCTCTTTGGTCCTCTAGATTCATGTATTGGAAGGATACTTCTCTCCTCCCCTCTCCTTTTATTGTCAAAATGTTAGGATGTCTATGTGATGAAGTGACCTCAAAGGGACAATTTACAACCACAAATGTTACATGAAACATTCCCAAGGCAACATAAGAAAGGGAATCAGGAGGTTTATGAGCATGTAAATATGTGGTCTGAGATAATTTGGAGGTACCTGAGGAGGAATTATCACAAGGTGAACTAAATGATGAGAAATAGTAGGCCAATGTGCAAAGCCAGATGTAGGCCTAATAGGATTAGACTCTCAACCATCATGGTGTACTGGTTACTACTGAGATACTTGGGATTTTTTGATTTCCATGATGCTAGGATGTGGAAGAGGTGTATTTTTTTAATCATATGGAGTAGAAGTGGGGGGGAAGGAGGACCTTTAAGGGATAAGTGGCATGTCTAGGTAATTTGATTGAACTCTGAGTCTACATCAAAATATGTGGAAAATATAATTCTTGCGTTCCTATTTTCCCTCCATGATACATTTGTTCTTCTGGGTTTCCCCCTTCGATTACCTCAAGAACCTCCACTAAAGAAACACATTGTGTACTATGATCAAGAATATTTTTCATGTATCCATTAATTATTGAGCATCAACAAATAATCAACAAAATAAAGTATTGTTTAAAATCATGTCTCACATAAATGTTGGAGTGTTTTGCATACATATGCAAGAAAAATAATATAAGATGGGGGAGTGGATTGTCCATGTATATAACAAGAAAATACATTTGAACAACATGCTGGTGCACTAAATATGACAAGAGGAATGAAATATTTTTGTGCCCATGTAAACTATTTATTAAAGCATCATGGAATTGTGTGCAAAGAGAATTATGTATAGTGTCATATTTTTCTAATAAAGACAACTAGTTCTAAGATGTTCACCTTTATTTATGTCACAATCCAAAGAATGGCTAGTGCATATAAAACATAATATGTGATAGATATATCTCACAAACTGTGGAAGGAAATACACAAGATATTGTAGCTAAGTAAAGGACAAAACAACATTTAGAGTTTTTTATTAATGATTCACAATGTTGGCCATGGATATTAGCATGAAGAGAACTTATATGCAAGAATATGTTGGCATTGATGATGCAGGTGTTTTGTTGCAGTGTTTGATGGCCGACATTGACGTCAACTTGGGTATGTGTTGTAGTTGGCTTGAGTATGCAAGTGATTGTGTTGTAGATATATGTACTCTTTGATGGATGGGCTTATAGATGTACTCTTATGTTTCTTGGTTTGGGTGTTAGTATTACCATGGTACAGATATCCTTGGTATCAGCTTAACCATGGTATCTGCCTATGGTATTGGCTTGTAGATTACCATGGTACAAGGGTCCGTGGTATTGGCTTAACCATGGTATCTGCCTATGGTATTGGCTTGTAAATTACCATGGTAGATGGGTCCATGGTATTGACATAACCATGGTATTGACTCGTGGTATTGCCCCAAAGTTTACTTTGGTATAGATGTCCATGGTATTGGGATAACCATGGTATTTTCCCAAGGTATTGATTGGAGATTATTGATGATATTTTGACATATATTCTTGTGATTATTTTTTAGAGTTTGTGTGGATTGATTTGGTGAGTTGATTGATTGATGGTGTGATTTTATGGGTGGACTGAGTGAGTGATACAATACTTTACATATATAATTATACATATGTAGTTGAGTTTAAAGTGTGCACATCAGATTTTATTATTTAGGTTACATATGCTACTGGGTTGCTCATGTTGAGCAAGTTTATGAGCCCAGTTTGAAACATTTTTTAAATGTGGTTCACATGGAGGAGTTGGAGGCATAGAGACTTCATGCTTACGAAGATGAGAAGACAATGATTAGAGGATGAGAATCTCAATCCCTAGAGAGGGTTTTCCACTAGAAAACATTTGTGTCCTATTATGTGCATGATTTCCTTGTTGATTATTTATCGCATTTTGATATGGTGATTTTGTATGCTTTGAGACATTGATTTCATGTTGGTTCCACAAGTTTATTTGATGAATTACTAAATCCTACATTTTGGTAAAAAGAGTTAAAAATTAAATTAACACAGTCACTACTGATTCACACCCCCCCCAGTAGTGAATCCATTTCCAATAGACTAGTCAAGTATTGTGAACAAATATATGGTTGAAGTTAGTAACCTGTTAGAGAATAATACTTTAATCGAGTAAATGTGGTAACTTATGTATGAAATTGAGGACTGGAGCTTTATATTTTTTTCCTAAACTAATTTGAAAGTTATATATACTTCATAAATTTCTCAGCTATTCATGTTGAGTGTAATTTTGAAAATGGTTGAAGGTATGGGATGTTATCTAATTGTGGGATGTGTCAAGTGATAAGTATAGCTAAGAGTGTGCCTATTGTCAACAAGTAGTCATCTAACTTTCCTAGGCGACGAATTACCATTTAATTGAAACATATAAAAAACACTTGGGGGGTTTGTGCAGAGCGGTCCCCTAAGTATTATGTGTAATCCAAAAAACAATACAATGCAACAAAAAATCATTTTCCAACTTAAATGAAGGGTTGCAAAGATGGCAAGGCACAAACTGGTTTCGTAAGGCTAGGTTCAAGGTTTGAACCAATGGCATAAATATAACCCAAATACAAATTCATGTTGCATATACAATGAAAAACTATATGCCCACCCCCATGACATTAAATGTAGTATGGAAAATCCTATGAAACTTGTATTTCCAGTTGCATAGTGAAGGGATTTACCATGTTAAAAAAATGGGGGTCACATACTACAATGTGGACACCTCTTTGAGAGGTACATATATTTCTTTTAATAAAAATAACTAGACCCTGGTTAGCACAATAATTTTGGACCAAGACATCGTTCAGGAAAAAAACACAGGCAATTGGCTTGCATGACGGGTTTGTGTATAAAATAAATAATTTATATGTCATTTCTACGAGGTGAATTTCGTGGGAGGAGGCCTAAGCCTCATGAAATTCACTGTTTTTTTTTAACCAAAGCCCAAGTTCAACATGTAAGTCTAACCAAAGATGAGGTGACAAACCCTTCTAGAGTTTTACTTGATTGTATGCAAAACATCCTTTACAATTTGATGTCTGAGAAGGCATGATATAATGCATAGATGCTAGCTGAGATGGAGTGATGAGGTTTTATGATGCGAAGTGAAATATTTCATACCATCATTGTCTGACTGAAATATAGGTTGGGATTTTTCATTCCACATAAAATTTGCATTGGGTTAGCCATGTTCATGGGTTATGCACATTACGTGTATGTAAAACAAAACCCATAAGACAATAAAATAGGTTTACATAGAGGGTTTTCCTTGGTAGGGTATGAACTGGTGGTATAATCATGGTCTGAGGGCACAAAACCAGAGGGAAATTATAACCCAAATCCAATTCCATATGAAGCATAAGGATTGTGTGTTGAGTAGTAGGCTACACTATCATTTACACAGCTGGGGGTTCTACCAAAAATATTTGGCATGTGGGTCATAGTGTGGTTGCCTCCATTGTATGCATTATTTTTGGAAATAATATAAATCATACCTAGGTCATATAAGAATATTTTGAACCATAGTTGGTTTGGAAACCAGAGCAGGGAAGCCTATATGTGAGGGTGAATAGGTTGTTTTCTCAGTGAAGAATTTGGGACAAAACCCTTAATCCCATGCATGCATGACAGTAAAACAAAAAAGGAAGAAATGAAATGGATAACCATGAAATAGGATTAACAACTAGCGCCATGTTTAACAGACTAATCAAACCATATTTTGTAGAAAGGACTAGCAGAGGTTAGAGGCCAAAATTTTTCTCATACCTGTGACCAACACACCCTCATTTTCTCAAAGTTAGTTTCTAATGGTTCCCTTTTAGTGTTTGTGGGTGTCAGACCAAGATTCTAATGAGTTCCAAAGCTCATCTTTTCAACAAGAGAGAAAGCACACAAGGTTAGGTTGGTGGCCTCTCTACTGACCATCTCTACTCAGTTGTAAATACTGATGTTCACCTCAAGATATAGTGGAGTAAATGCACATCACATATTATAAATTTTCCAACTCCCGCCATATGATTCACATAAACTCACCACAGGGATGGTATAACATTTATGACTTCACAAATATTAGTTGATATTCATGTCGTATACTTTATAAAAACTTATTTAATATCCACATTGTGAATGGTTATGATGGTGGTGATTGACACCATTCCACAACTTTGTATCTTTATGTGTAATAACCACATTCTAATATTTTTTTAGTGTAACTAACGTTTTGACTTCTACAAACACTTAGTGCCACATGCATGCATGAAGATGCCTTCATTGTAGTATAGTTTACACCACACACAATATTGTATATGAGTTGATGATGTTGTTGAGGTCGTGTTTAATAGTTTAAATGAAATACCTTACACCCATGTTTTCATTCCCATGGTGACCATGACACTCAATACCTATCATATGATTATTTATGTTTAATATTTTAAATGGCGGGCTTTTATAACCATGCCCTCATACCATTTTATGCCATTTGTGACTTCACACCTTTTATGCCATTATATTTTGTATTTGATAGTTAAAAAAATAACTTTGATAACTATAATCTCATACTTTTCAAACCTATCATGACTTTCCACTTTCCATGTTATTGTTATTTTAGAACATAGTTTATACAATGTTTTTGTGCTTAGAGATATAATCATGTTGTAAAGAGTAGTTTCTCAATGAGGGAGGTATTCAATTTTCCTATTATGCTAAAGACTAATCATGGAATTGTGATAATATTATTTGGATTGGATCGTTGTTATATACCTAGGGGGGATAATATGGGGTACCAAGGGAGGTACCCAAGGTAATAATGTAATAATGGGATGGGCCATAGTAATAAATAAGGTGGTTAACCCATATCATGTAAGGGACCACAAGTAGTTAGTAATAAGGTAATGGGCCCATGGTATTAGTTGATGGTATGAGGAAACCATGGTAATGACCCATGGTATTGTATGTATGAGGCCTATATAGAGGCTAGAGACTCCATTTCAAGAGAGTGAAGGATTATTGTATGAATAGGCATATGGCTTGTGGAGTGTTCTCCTTCCTTAAGGAGTGAATGTATGGTGTTGCCCTACCTTAAGGGTTTGATAATAAAGAAGCATTTCTATCTACTTCTATCATATTATTTCTGGGTTTATTTGCATTATCTTACATTTTCATATCAAATCTATAGTATTTCCGGGTTAGATTTATAACAATCGTTATATTGTTTTTCATCCATCTCGAGGCTTTCATAGTGGAAAAAGTGGAGGAATCAACTCTCCAAACCAATTTTACCAGCAGGACCCAGTTTGGAAAATTAGGATCTGAAACCTTCCGAGATCATTTTAATGCATCAAACAATGTTTTGGGGGTTAAAAATTTTCCTCTTTAGCATGCACTGTTTTTCTTATTCTACATGTAGATACCTTTCTAATGGCACAATAATCGTGTCAAACAGAGTCTGTATGGGAAATGTATGCCACTTAGAAGTTGACCTTCCTGTTTTCACCACCATAATTTGAAAGGATGCCACATTAACTCCAATTATTCGTGAAAAAGGGGCTATCCATGTGATATAATGAATAATACTCTAGAAGATTTGATATTGTAACTTTTGTTAAGAGTTGAGTTAGTCAAACCTAACCACTAGTAGGTTATCGAGTTGTGTTATAATAGATGTTGGCTTATTGGGGCCTGACCCAGGTTTGGAAGAGTTATTTTAGCCAAACAAAACCCACGCTACTGGCCCTTTCGGCAACAATCTGTGGAGCGCGGACTGAGGTCTCACCCGAGGTAGCAGGGGGGGTACTGGAACCAGGTTTCCGCACCGGAGGGATGTCGTGATGAGAACTTAGAAGGTTTGTGATTGGTCCTACGGCTTCGTGTCACTCTGTACTTTCTCTTTAACCTTTGCGCAGATTCGAAACAGAACACTCTTTTAGCCGTTTAATGAGTTTATTGCAGATCAGATTTATTTCTTAGGGTCTTTAAGTAAACATTTAACAATATTAACTAGTGCGTGTACCCAACAGATTATAGATTCACATGAATAACCATAACACCGAGATCATAAATAGATGCATAAAATAGGATAAGCACAGATCTCAATATCCTAGAATCACTTAACTTTATTAAGGTGGTCAGATCAGTACATTCCACTTCCACCCTACGCAATCAGCTACAGGGGTCCGCGCACACAGCTGCAGACTCTACTAGGCCTCCACGCACACAACTGTGGAGCCTCTATCCCCTATCACCAACCCAGACTCGGACTTATAGAATCAGATTTTTCTCTTGCTTCCAAAAACCCATACATTCAAGATCCAAAATCAGACTCACTCTACCCATAGCATCTTTCTCTATTTATACATTTCCATGGTCCACGACTCATGGTTAGGCTGACTCAACTTCTATTATTTTAGATTATTCTTGGGTGGAAAACCCTTTGACTTGACTTATTACATATCACACTCCGTGCACCTCGCGGAGCCTTTACCCTATTCTCACCCAAAATTTCAGACTTTTGACCAAAAACCCTTTCGTGGGGGATCCGCTACCCAATAGTCCCCCAACACAATCATGGTGACTCGTCCCGAGTCACTCGGCTGGTGTAGTAATCTTCTCCTTGAGGTCCTTCAACAATGTTTGCGCTTCCCTTAGACTTGCGCCAAACTCTAATGCCATCTTCTGTACGTGCTCCATGCGCCCCGCCGATATGTCACTATCCGTCACAGTCTGCTCGGGGTCATATACGGCCTGCATGTGCACCACCTTCTTCTCGAGAGTTGCGGAGACCGCAAATGCCTTGTCAAGCCATGGCTAAATGCGTTCTTTTAGCAGTGCCTCCTTTTTTCACGCTGCATCGACCTAGATCTTGAGACCCTGAGCCTCCCTCATCTTGGCTAGGCGCTGCATAATTGCAATCGTATGCGTAGTTCCTTTAACGTTATCGTACACTTGCTATAACTCCTGCGCCTCAATTTTTGTTGGCTTATTAGGGCCTAACCTAGGTTCGGAAGAGTTATTTTAGCCAAACAAAACCTATGCTACCGTCCCTTTCGACAACAATCGACGAAGTGCAAACTGGGTCTCACCCGAGGTAGCAAGGGGGGGTGCTGGAACCAGGTTTCCGCACCGGAGGGGTGTCGTGATGAGAACTTGGGAGGTCTATAACTACTCCTGTGGCTTCGTGCTGCTTGATATGGTTGTTCGATCTATGCACGGACCCAGAACAGGGCACTCTTTCAACTACAGATGGAATCTACCTCTTAGGGTCGTTAAGAAAACATTTAGCAATATTACCCAGTGCGTGTACCCAAGACCGATTTCAAATCTATCTCTTTAATATTCATACTATTATTTCAACCGATAATGCTAGTGTGTGTATTCATTAAACAAATGCATTTGCAGGACTCAATCATAAACATAACAAGTAGATATTAAGTCATACATACATAGCAAACAAGACGGTAATTTTCAAGAATCACTTATCTTTATTATCAAGTCCAAAGCAATACATCCCACTTCCACCCTGCACACACAACTACAGGGGTTTGTGCATACAGCTGCGAACTCTACTAGGTCTCTGCACACCCAGCTGCGAAGCCTTTATCACTAAACTAAACCCAAACTCGGACTTACAGACTCAGAGCTTCGTTCACTTTCTTAAACCCAAAACACATCCGATTTCATTACCAAACTAACTGCCTTCTACCTTAGCATCCTACTCTATTTATACCTTCCCATGGTCCGCGGACCAAAGGCAAGCCGGCTCATTTCTTATTTCTTTACATTATTTCTCAGGCAGACAACCCTTTGACTCGACCCATTACATTTCACACTCCGCACTTTTTACATACCTTTACCCCATCATTCCCCTAAACTACAGGCTTCATACCCCAAAAACCTTATGCGGGGTCTACGCTACCCAACAGGCCCCCAACAAAATCATCGTGACTCACTGAGCGGTATAGTTCTACGCTCTACCACTGCTTCGTAGTCGACCATCCCTTTGAGTGACGTTCTTCATATGACTGTTCCTTCCTGATCTCCTGCAGCTCTTCTGCAACCTCCTGCTTCATTTCTTTTACCACCATGCACAACCAATGATGCTAATTCTGCTCTGATCAGTTAACACAGAGCACCCCCTCACAGGATTTTAGCTCAAGCTGGGGTGCCACCTATGGGCACTCTTCATGCCATAGTAGCCAATCCTCAACCTCTGATCTTCCTTACATACTATCTGCTGCCACTTGTGTTGCATTTTTGCAAGAATGATGTTGTTGTCCGCAAGACAAACTGATAACTGCAATTCTGCCTCTTGTCTCCTTATTCACGGTCTTTTCCTTATCTTTCATGGGTTGCTGGCTAGCCTGTGGGCTAGGCAATGGCATCCAGACCAGTTCTGCTTCATGTCGATGAGTCGCTTGTTTCTTCCCCTCCATCGACCTGGCACTTCCCAGAGGGTCCTGTATCCTTATTGGCCATATGACGACCCCTGGGCTTACCCCCTCATCTTTAATGAGCAACACTGTCATAACTAGCACCAAGCACGAGAGCTTAGATCCTCCACAACCGTAGCTCGGTCAGTGGAAGCTCGCCCGTATTTTATAAGCAATTCAAAATTCAAATTTAGACATTCCCTCCATTTCTGATGTCATACTGTTGTATCTGGGGTGGATTTTGGCCACTTCGGTTTGTACTTGGTGACTTAATTACCCGCCGCTTGCTCCTCTTCCCTTGGGCTCAGATATCTTGTCATGAATAGTGACAGCTGCTGTCACTTCCTTGTTGTCCCTCGCATCCGCGTATCTCCTACCGCGCGACTGCAAACTTGGTACCATACAGATCCTCCGCGCATCCTGCGTAACGCGTAACTCCTTTGCAGCCTTCTTTAACGTCGTGCACTCTCTTACAACTACCTGGAGCGGCGAGACTATACGTCGAGAAATTTGTCAGGCGGTCGGCCCACCCATGTAGAGCTTCAGGTGACTACCGTTTACTCTGCCTAAGAAGGGTTCTCCATTCAGTTTGGCCAACTGTATTGCGCCTCCATCAGTTACTTCTTTAACAACATAGGGTCCCAGACAATGCATTCGGAGCTTTCTAGGAAATTTGTCAAACTTGCTATCGTAAAGTAACACCACATCATTTTCCTTGAATGTGCACATCTTGATGTGACGATCATGCCAAGCCTTCTCGCGTTGCTTCTGTACCTGCTAATGAAAACCTGCCAGGAATCGTTCCTCCTCCAGCTCCTCCAATGCTGCGCAGTCTGCCATGCCTATTGTGGCTACAATTCTCAGGCTGGGTACAATGTATTCCATTGGCATCATAGCTTCTTTGCCATAGACTAACCGAAAAGGTGTCTGGCTTGTCAACTTCTTGCATGTCATGCGGTAAGCCCATAGGATAGCTGGTATGCGTAGATCCCAATCGTTTCACTACGCATTACATACCTTTGTCAATGTTGTTTCCAAAATCTTATTAAACGCTTCCATGGTCCCATTTGCTTGCGGATGATATGGCGTACTTTATTGGTGGCAGATCTGGAATTTTGCCGTGAGTGCACTGATATTCTCATTCAAGATGCTTTTCGCGGTTGCTCATTAGAATTTTTGGGCATCCAAAGTGCGTTAACACATTTTCGAACAAAAACTTAGCGACTGTGGCAGCGGTGCAATCCTTGACTGGTTGTGCTTCTGCCCATTGGGTCAAATACTTTGTCATTGTGATAATATACCGTGCGCCCATCTTTCCAGGTGGTGTGATTGGGCCTACAAAGTCAATTGCCCATTTCTCAAATGGCTGCAATGTCATCTGAGGCTTTAGTGGCATCTCGTCTCTTCGTGATGGTTTCCCGGTCCATTGACACACATCGCAGGCCCAACAGAATGCTTTGGAGCCTTGATGTAGAGTTGGCCACCATAGTCCAACGCGGAGAATCTTCTATACCGTCACGTGTCCCGTATAATGTCCTCATACAACTCCCCCATGTGATTCAACTAGGATCTTCCCGCGCTCAAAGTCTGGAACATATCTACGTAGGATCTCATCGTTGCCCATTTTGTAAAGGTGTCCTGCGATAAAAGTAAAGTCAGTCGCATGTATTACTAGCTCCTTCTTCTGCTAAACGGAGTACCTAGGTGGTGCGGTTCCCATCATCAGAAAATGGATGATGTCTTCAAAGTGGCCATCTGTGGTTCGTACTGCATACAACTGAGCATCTGGTAATCCTTCCTCTAGGTTCGTGGGTTCTTCACCATTCTCTATTCGAGACAAATGATCAGGCCCTGTGTTTAAACGTCCCAGCTTTACACTGACTTCAAAGTCATATTCCTGAAATAAGAATAGCCATCTGAAAATGCGCCCCCCCAAAAAAGGCTTATTGACTAGGTATTTGAGTGCAGAATGGTCAATGTACATCTTGAAATGTCCACCAAGCAGATAGTGGTGATATTTTTGTAGCGCATAAACCATGGCCAACCCCTCATGCTCCGTAGTAGAGTAGTTCTTTTCTACTTTGGACAGTCGTCTGCTTGCAAATGCAATCGGGTGATCAATTCCCTCCACCCCTTCCTACGTAAGTACCGCACCTAGCGCAATACACGATGCATCCACATGCACATTGTTATCACCCTAATTTTTTTTTTTAAACTTTGGAAAGTTTGTCTTGTTTCTATTCATGGTTTTATAATAAGTTTTGAGTCATCGCATGCTTAAAGGGATAAATGATAGGATTAGAGTCTCAATAGTTTCATTCTCATTTCCAAACCCTTCTTCTAGTCATGGTGTTAAAGGGTCTCTAGGTCATTTCATGATTAAAGGGTTAGGTCATAGGGTTAGAAGTCTTTAAGGTCATATTTCATTTCCAAACAAAGTTTGACAACCTTATTCCATGTCTTAGAAGTCTCACCTTGTGTTTAGAAGTCATATCTCAAGTCATTTTGAAAAAATTTTGAAATTAGCTATGAATCCATAGTTTCATAGTGCAGACAGTGTAAAAAACTGTTTTGCGCTACGAAATGACTAAAGCAGCCTTTTTCAGCAAACAAAGACCCTGATTTCCGTTTTAAGTAGTTAACTTCCACCAAGGGGTTTCTTGAGCAACTTAAAGCATATTTTGGAAAACTGAAAGGGGTTCTTCTTCTTAACATACCTATCTACAAAAACCTCTTTTAGTTTCTTCAAATTCATTATGAGCTAGGAGAAATTAATGACTCAACTTGCGCTACAAAATGGATGAAAGACATTGAGAGATACATTCTGCTTTCTCGTTTCAGTAGTCTTTTTCAAGATCCGTTTCAGGCTACATGCAAAAGTATTTTGGAATTTTAAAGGAGGTTTCTCATCATAGAACCTCCAACTACAATAACCTATCTCACTTTTTTCATAAGTGTTAACAGTTGGGAGATACAAGGCTTTCTTTGAAGCCATATTTTCAGAAATCAGACTTTTCCAGTTTACACCTGATATTCAAAGACATTTTCTAGGCAGTAAGAGAGGTATTGCAAAAATAAAAGAGAGGTTTTTGTTCAGCATAGAGTGGTCTCCAAAAGCCTCCTTCAGTTTTGCAAAATAATGTTTTTATAAGGAGAAAAAAGCTATGTCCCAACGCCTATTTTTCAGCTAGAATAGGGCAGTAAGTGATGAAACCCCATACAATTTTGGTTGAAACAAAGGCATTACCTTTTGAATATGTTTCAAGGATGGGGAATGTTAAATATATGTGGCACATGTACATAATGGAACAGTTGTAAGAAATCCTTTGAAAGCAAAATTTTGGAAGAAAACTGTGAAAATTGATTCACACAACAATTTTGTAGCGCGCTACAAAACTGCTGAAGATGCAGTTTTGATGTTTTTATCCATTCAAAAAGGAAAGAAGCGGTTACCTTTTGAAATAGTTACACTAAGGTTGTCTGATCAGTATCCTATCAAGGTCCTATTTTTGTGATAACACACGTGAAATTCGACATCCCATTTCAGAAAGACCAATATGGGCGTAGACACCATCCTTTCCTTTAGTGTTTCCAAACTTTTATTACAGTCTTCATTCCAACAGTACATACCATCCTTCTTCAGCAATTTTTCCATCGGAGCCATGATCTACATGTATCTCTTTATGAACTTCTGATAATACCCCGTATGTCCCAACGTAGCATGCAACTGTTTGACACTTCGCGGTGCTTGCAGATTGAGGATGATGGCTATCTTTGCCGAGTCTACCATTAAACCCTGATTACAAACCACATGACCTAGCGGGTTCCCAAATGGAATGAGGAACGTACATTTTTTTAGGTTTAGTGCAATTTGGTGCCACCAGCACGTATCCAACATTAACCATAAACTCACCGTATGTTTCTTGACTAGCTCGAAGATGGTCCAGTTATCAAGGTAAACCTCCAAACATTTGTGGATAAACTCCTTAAAGGCAGCGACCATGATGCACAAGAATATTGTTGGCGCATTCTTCAATCCAAAGGGCATCACCATATACTGAAAGCAACCCCATTTGGTCGCAAACGTCATTTTTCTCCTGTCCTCCGACGCGATCTTGATCTGGTGGTACCCCAAGAACCCATCCATAAATGAATAGGCTTCCTATCCTCCAACATTCTCCAATACCTCGTCTATAAATGGTGTTGGGAAAGGATCATTTACACATGCGTCATTTAGCTTTCGGAGATCTACACAAATGTGAATTTCTCCTTTCTATTTTTTCTCCTGAACCACCATGGGGCTTACCTAATCAGACTCCTCGACTGGTTCGATTATTCTTGTGGCAAGCATCTTGTCTAATTCTTCACAGACCTTCGCCTTATATTTTGGGTTCAATCTATAGGGTCACTGCTTGACTGGTTTCACATCTGGCTTTAGTGTTATCTTCATCATTCCTAAATCCCCAAGGATCCCTTTTAACTCTGTAATTTTTGTTGGGAATAAGTCTTGATATTCCTTGAGTAACTCGACAACCTTTTCTATAGTGGCGGCATCCCAATAGTCTCCAAGTATGGCATACCTGGGTTCTTCCTCCGTACCAATGTTTACTTGTTTTGTTTTCAGTGGTGCTGTGATGTCAGGATCCTCAATTGCTGGTCCACGTACCTCGCAGCTCCCCTCTGTCTCCAGAATACTGATATTCCTAGGGTCATCCTCATTATCTTCGACCTGTATGTTATAACATTCAAGGGCCTGGCTTAATTGCTACACCCACTCCGGTTGCGCGACTCCTTTTGGTTTCGGGGGATTTCAAAAAATGGCAGTTTTTACTTCTTTCAGCGCATCATCAACGGTATCCATCCATTCATCTTGGAACAAAAATGTTTTCAAGAATCCTTCGTGCAAAATATCCCACTCACCAATACCATGCCGCAACTCCGTTTCTGTGTACCAATTTCTTGGGATAGCATCCAACGTATGATAGAATAAATGTACCCACTCTAGCTCGGGCTCCTCCCCATATGCTTTGGTCCATCTAGTCAAGTGCATCCATGGATCATCGTGCCCATCACACCTCGTGGTAAGCCTTAGTTTCAGCTTCCCGAATCTGATTTGCATCATCCTCCTATAGTCACACCAGTCTTCAAAAGTTCCTTCGTGTGTTCCCCACCACCTTGCTAGCATTGCGCGTAAGGCCCATTTCAAGGTGTCAAACTGTTGATGCTCAGGTACTGTGTTCTCGAATTTGGTCGAGAATATCCCTACTTCTGTCAACCCATCATACCTAGGTATCTCCCGATCCTGGACTTTTACACAATACAGTGACTGCGTTATCATGTTGTAGTTGAGTGTGGTGGCACTGCTCAGCCAGTTACACCATTGTTCATCTTCTTCATCTGCGTCTTGATCGTAGAGCTCCCTACATCCCTTGATACCCTTTCTTTTGGGGTCAGATTGATCCAATCCGGCCCGTGCGCAGTTATCTGGTAGATATGATCCAATTCTGTATCCCTGTTACCGTCACGAATGGACACTAAGCAGTGCATTCCTCCCTCTAGATCGAGTG
Organism: Pinus tabuliformis; assembly: GCA_031772625.1. Taxonomy (NCBI): domain Eukaryota; kingdom Viridiplantae; phylum Streptophyta; class Pinopsida; order Pinales; family Pinaceae; genus Pinus; species Pinus tabuliformis. Next base: position 2,065,781,715 of record CM062818.1, on the reverse strand, counting down.
GAATGACTACGTGTAGAGATTTCTTTTCAAATACCATCTCCCTCTCCTTCAAATTGATGACTACGTTCATATCTGTGGCCTAGTCAACCCCTAACAATGCAAGATAAGTACTCCGGCCATCCATGACTTCTATTACTTCAAAATCAGTTTGTGTACTAGCACCTGCTATATCGATAGTGATTCCTTTTAGTCGCCCCATGGGAAAGATTGTTTCCTGGTTCGCCATCCACAACTAAACCGAAGACCACTGTAGTGTAGGTCGGCCCATGTGCTCCCATGTCTGCCTAGGTAGAATGTTGGCATCCAATCCTAAGTCCATAATGATCTGGTCCATCTCATAATACCCAATCCGCATCGTTAACCGCATCTCTCTCTCAGTGCATATCACTTGCTTGCCCAGTTTCCTAATTATGCGCGGTTCGCCCGACCCTACGCATCTATTCATTAGTTCCTGAAAGCCTTTAACCACCTTACTGTCATGTAGAAACTTCATACAGGTCTCTAAAAAGGTAGCCAACATCGAGGGACCTATTTCTGATCCAGGCCGGTCCCTACTACCTGGGGTAGAGACCTCCGCAAAGCTTTCCCTAGCTTCCAGTCCTGTCTCCTCGTGGATCCGAGCGTCTGTCTGGCTTTACTTGCCTTTTCTTGTGACGATGTCACTTCTGTGCATCATGTTTATGTGGGCCTCTTCTTCGCACGGCTCCGATCGCATCATTTGAACATTCTGTGTTGGTGTTGTTTGAGCTACCTATTTCTCATGTATCTGTGTTATCAGCGTGGGGCAATCTATCATTTCATGATTGAATTCTTTACAGTGTGGGCATGATAGTCTTGTAGGGTTGGTACAATCTTGTGCGTAGTGACCCGGTCCTCCATAGTTGTAACAGATAAGTTGACCGCGTCCCCTACCTGGGCCCATGCCTCCCTATCCTCGTCCTCGGCCCTGGAACCCTCCGCGCACCATCGCCATGGCTGGTTCTTGTCATCATGGCTCAGTCTACATCCTTTAGGCATATGTTTGATCCATCAATAACTCATAGCTCCAACAGTCTCACTCATCTTGTCCTATCGATCTACAAAACTTACAAAATAGCTACTGGGGGAGTCTGAGTACGTTTTGGCAGCAGGTGACAATTATTCGTGTTGTTCTTTCCTCCCACCTGACAGATCGCACACCAGAGTGAGGGCGCCGCGCTAGGCCCTACCGGTGCCTCTAGTCGCAATGGCATTGGCCCCATCGCGATCAAGTAATTCGTAAACACCCGACAATGATCTTTGTCGTGCCCTTCACCTTTACACTTGATACACCAAACCTCCTCACGCACTTCTGGCTTGGGTGCCTTTCCTTGTTTCAAATTCTACATCTCAAGACATAAGTTTTGGATCTACGTGTGGATCTGCTAAACTCCTAACCTAGGGTCATGTATTGGCATCTCATGCAACCTCATCGCTGTTTCTAGTGCCTCTGCCTGGGTTGAGACCTTTTGCTGTGATAGCACCGTCCTCAGGTGCGGCGTCAGAGATGCCACAAACCATGCGCAATGCTGTGAATCCGTCAGTGTCATGTTCGCTTTGTGGATCATACTTTTCAACCTCTGGTCTAGATCCCACAAAGTCTCCCCTGGCAGCATCGCGATTTCCTTGAATCCGATGATCGACTATGTTTCCGATTTGGGTCGCCTGAATTCCTTGGTCAATGCATCCTGAATTGCTATTATTAGGGGTGATTTTAGGGGCGAATGTTCGCCCTTTGGCGAAATTAAGGGGTTTTAAATTTTTAGTGGGCGATTATTTTGTATCATAGTACATTTTTACAAATCACGTCAAATAGCCCACCTTCTTTTAAGGGAGAGGGTAAAAAAGGTAAATTTAGCCCTTGAAATTAGGAGCTACAACCTTCCATTCGCCCATTTTCAAGAATAGGTTTTATTTAAGTGAATTCTATGGGCCAAATACCATATTTATAAAAGAGGTATGGTAAATTAATAAAAATATAAATAAATGAGAAGTATGGTAAATAAATAAAACATTTTTTATATTTACTCCATAAGTCACCTTATATACATGCAAGGGTGTAAAAAAATAAAAATATAAGTAATGTGGAGGTACGGTAAATAAATAAAATGTCTTTTTATACTTACTCGAAAGGTATGGTAAATAAATAAAAATATAAATAAACTAGAGGTATGGTAAATAAATAAAACCTCTTTTTATATTTAGTCCATAACCCTCGTTCTATTTATGAAGGCTCAAGAAAGAGGTTTTATTTAAGTGAATCCTATGGGCCAAATACCATATTTGTAAAAGAGGTATGGTAAATTAATAAAAATTATAAATAAACGAGAGGTATGGTAAACAAATAAAACATTTTTTTATATTTACTCCATAAGTCACCTTATATTTACGAACACTCAAAAAATGCTTTATATTTAGGTGAAACCTATGGGCAAAATACTATGTGACAAATACCATGGACTAGATTGTTGTTAATACCATGCAAAACAACATTATTAACCCTAATATTAGTATTAATAAAAATAAAAATGGCACATGGTATTGACCCATGGTATAATGTAGCCTATTTAAATGGGGGAATTAAACCAGCATAGATCCATCTTTACTCTGGATCTACTAACCGCCGAGAGGTATCAAATATTGTGATATGCAAACTAGCATAGAGTGAAAAAATATTTGATCCCTCTCGGGGGATCAAGAGTAAAAATGGATGTTGTAATTTAATGTATGTTAAACATTTTAGCTTGGTTGAAATAAAAAATAAAATAAAAATCAACTATTAATTTTATTAATTTTTATAAATTACTAATAGTAATTTTTAAGCTCCACGTTTATGATAACCCATGGTAATACCAAGATCTTACAAGATTTTATAATTGAGTAAAATATTCGCCATGCCTGGTGAGAGATTCGCCAAAAAATTATATATACGTATTATATTATTGATAAAATCACCTTCCATTTTTCCTATATACCATGGAGATTCGCCCATTTATTATACTTATAAATTTAGGGGGGGTTCTTAAAATTTTCCCTGGCTATTATCCCCGCATTCGGATTATCCTTACAGTGCTTTATATACCATGTCAGTGCCCGATCCTGTAATATGCTTACCAGAGTGGCCTTCTTGATTTTTTCATCTGTGATTCCATGCGCTTCCCATACTGCCTTCACTACAAACCAAAACTATTCCGGTTTCTCATTTCCTACTCCCTTAAACACTGGTAGCTTGATCGTATTTTCCATGTTCTCTTCTGATCTCGTCGATCTTCACCCCTTTCTTCGCAACGTCCTCTCAGACACCCCTCAGGCAGATTCCGGTCCCAGCAATGGAACCATTTGTTGGCTTATTGGGGCCTAACCTAGGTTCGGAAGAGTTATTTTAGCTAAACAAAACTAGCACTATCGGCCCTTTCAGCAACAGTTTGCAGAGCGCAGACTGAGGTCTCACCCGAGGTAGTAAAAGGGGGTGCTGGAACCAGGTTTCCGCACTGGAGGGGTGTCGTGATGAGAACTTGGGAGGTCTATAACTACTCCTGCAGCTTCGCACCGCTTGGCATGGCTATTTGATCTATGCGCGGACCCAGAACATGGCAGTCTTTCAATTACAGATCAGATCTACCTCTTAGGGTCATTAGGCAAACATTTAGCAATATTACCCAATGCGCTTACCCAAGACCAATTTCAGGTCTATCTCTTTAATATTCAGACTATTATTTCAACCAATAATGCTAGTGTGCGTATTCATTAAACAAATGCATTTGCAGGACTCAATCATAAACATAACAAGTAGATCTTAAGTCATACATACATAGCAAACAAGATGGTAATTTTCCAGAATCACTTATCTTTATTATCAAATCCAAAACAATACATACCACTTTTGCCCTGCGCACACAGCTGCAGGGGTCCACGCACATAGCTATAGACTCTACTAGGGCTCCGTGCACACAGCTGCGGAGCCTCTATCACTAAACTAAACCCAGACTCGGACTTACAGACTCAGAGCTTCGTTCTCTTTCTTAAACCCAAAACACATCCGATTTCATTCCCAAACTAACGGCCTTCTACCTTAGCATCCTACTCTATTTATACCTTCCCATGGTCCGTGAACCAAGGGCAAGTCGACTCATTTCTTATTCTTTACATTATTTCTCAGGCAGATAACCCTTTGACTCAACCCATTACATTTCGCACTCTGTGCTTTTTACAAACCTTTACCCCATCATTCCCCTAAACTATGGGCTTCATACCCCAAAACCCTTACGCGGGGTCTACACTACCCAACAGTTTCCAACCACTACAGTGTTAGGTCTTCCTGGAGAGAGGTGACCATACTAATGGATTCCTCCAATAGGCCGACACATGCCTTCATAGCATGTACTATTTCTTCCCGCGCGGACTGAATGAGAGTCTTGTGCTACTTCCTAACCTCTGGGGGCGTCAAGGGCCGCATTTTTAAGTTTAGTTCAGCTATTTCCAAAGTGAGGGCCAACTGGACTCGTGCTACTTCATCCTTGGCATCGCAGAATCCACTAGCCAACTTCTATATTTGGACACCGATAGGTAGCTCTGCGGCTATCTCGAGCTCCGGAGCACAACCAATTGCTTCGCTGACAATTTGCTCCGTTTGTCAGTTCTGCGCAACTGCTTCATCCCGCTGTAGGCCCAACTATTCAATGTTGATCCGTTGCTTGCCAAGGACCTACATGGCCTGTCGTTCCCTTTCGTGAAGCTCTTTAGTGACCCCATCCTAAAGCAAATATAGGCTGTCATGGGGGAGGGCAGCTAAATTCAGTCCAAGCCCTGTGAGTCGACCTACAATCTCTCAGTCTTTCGGATTGTTGGCCGTTAGTGCCCCTATCGGTAGTGCAATAGCATTCACGTTTCTAGCCTGCACCAGCTATTCGGCTACTAACATGCCCATACTGCCTGGGGACGCAACTTTTCCTGTCTGGAGCCCGTGCATTCCAAGTTCTTGTAGCCACATGTTGATCGCTCCCAACATAGTCTTTTGCTCTATCATGGCTTCCTCGATGGCTTCCCTTGTGACGTCGCAAATGGTGTCTCTGATGTCATTGAGAGTGTCTTCTGTTAATGAGCTCAGGTCTGCGTCTGATTTAGAGGCCTTGGTCTTCTTCTGCGCCTTTGTGCGTTCGACCGGGGCCGGCCGCTTTAGGGGTAAACCAGTGGAAGAGAGTGTGACTCCTTCCATTTCTACATCTTTTTCCTGTTTTGGGGTTACCTTGGGCCTGCTACTACCCCCTATTGTCGCAGCACCGTCGGTTGCTTCCCAGGCCTTCTGAACTTCTGCCGCATGCTGCTAGTTCTGATTCTATTGTGTTGCGCGCTTGGCCTCTGCCTTTTGTTTCTGAATAGTAGCCTCGTCACGGCCCACTACATCGGGGCTGCGCCATTCTGGTGGCCACGACTCCATTATCATGTAAACAACATCATCAGTAGTAATAAAGGGAAGTGTGGTCCACTTCTGAGCGGGGTCCTTACGTGTGCTGATGTAAACGTTGTGCATATCAGCCTTAAACGCGGTGACGCTCTTCACACTTTCATAGACTTCCCTGGATAGATGGGGTCGTGGATTAATCCACTAACGAATGCTCGTGTCGATCAAGACCCAGAAAATCTTGATGTCGATGATTATTCGGGCGTCCTTAGTCGCCCAAAGCGACGCAAATTTTGCAGCCTCTAGCCATTCCTAGTCCAAGAAGGGAAACTGAGAATCTTCATGTAATTCACTCGTAACCAGCAGGATGGATAATAGCAACCATGGGTAGTAGAAGGTCTTCCCCTCCTCCTAAGCCTCCTGATAGTTGGCAAGGAATTCTTCACAAAGAAACTTGGCCCAATTAAAATGCTCTCCTACAGCACATTTTTCCCCCAACGTGATGACTATGGCTGGGACATCATTGCCGCAACATTTCCTCATGACTTTTCCTGCCAATAACTGGGTGGCCACGCAGACTCCCTTATCGGTGATCTTGTTAATCACATATCCGCGCTAAGTTTTTTCTATGTTAAATTTTTTCTTCAGGGCGTTTGTAATTGCCCGGTCACCTTTCATCTCCACGATCTCTGCGGGATCCTTGCCATCATAGGGAAGCTGCATAATCCTGTGAATGAGTTCTGCCATGATAGGGACGGGTGTATTGATTTATAGGCATTCATTGTGCACCAAACATAGTAACTACTTAACGACAATCATTGTGATGGGGGGCTGAAGGAAATGTGGAATTAACAAAGGCCAATTAAACTAGCCACCTCTACTTCACGCAGCCATTTCAGCGGTTGGAGTGTCGTAACCGCCCCCTCCATGCGTTGCTCCATCAGTTTCTTGTTTGCTAAGTGGGATAATTTTTCAGTATTAGCCAAGTCCTAATCTTCAAACTTGATGGTCATGATGCGGCTAGTCGCCGACCTTCGAAAGGGACTTCTATGGGTAGTTTCAGGGTGAAGAGCTTGTCGTCCATGGCATCGACATCCTTAGGGGCAGGGGTCTTCTCTTTCCTTGGGGGCACATACTTCAGCCGCTTCGCTGGTGTCCGAACCTCTCCCCTCTCTTTTGCAAGTTCGATTTTTTCAATCACGGTTGCAGGGATCTCTTCCTCATCATCGTTGTCAATCGTAACAGCCTTGCCTTTTTCTTCCATTGACAACTGGCCTCTACGTGGATTTCACGGAGATGTGTGGACTAGCCCTGCCTCCTATGTGTTCTTCCTGGTCCGTGGTGTCCAAGGTGATTTAGGTATCTCAATGGTAGTTCCTTCCTACTGTGGAGGGTTCAGCGGTGCCTCTTCGGCCTCGTCCTGTGCCCTAAGTAAGATGTCCTACATAGCTTTTGGCAACTTCTTAAACCACAAGCTATTTCTCATGAGTGACTCGTCCATCGTCTTGCTGGTGGTTTGATACCAGTATGGCGTAAGATGCAAAGTGTCCAGGGTGGTTTGGATCCCTGCTTTATATGTATTTTCAAATTGAAACTCGACCGTTCCCTCCATTCATGACTCATTAATGCGAATTTGGTGGTAACTTCTGTTCTCGCTGTGACGTGATGGCCCGCCACCTACTCCTCGATGTCTTAAATGGGACATCGTATCATGAACAATATCTACAATGGTCATCTGACATCCCCACTTCACGGTAGCGCAGTATTTGGTATTCGGCCACGGGTTCTGCTTCCTCTTGGCTCTCCACATTACCACAGGTTTGCACAGCCTACCTACAGACTTCTTTTGAGTCCCACGCCCTCTTTCAACTGTGGGGAGTGCTGGGACTAGGTCCCCTATGGATAGTCAGGTGGGTGTATGCCTCATGCGTGCCTTCCTCATTCCCACTAGCCCAAGTTGTGTGCACCCCTCGCAGAGGCTGGAATCGGTTTGCGTCACGTGTTCTATGTGTTTAGGAGTGTGCGAGGACAACCATGCTAGCAGGGTCATATGGCAATCATGGATTGGAGGCAAGTCAGCCAAATTTGGTTTCCTTATGTTGTCAAGTCCCTTCTGCGTAACTTCCATCTGTATGCAGGTGATTTCCTTTTCTAGTTCTGCACTTCATTTCTCCAACCGTGCACATTCTTTATTGATTTGGCGGAGCCTTCTACTGCCGTGTCGAATGGTTTCTAGCAATCGTCAGATTTCCCCCTCTTTGGTGTCCATAGTGGAAGACTGCTTAGTCCCATCGCATTGCCTTTCCATCATCCTCGATCACGGGTGGCTGGGTGGTTGACTCCATCGTTCCCTCGATATGAGTGGGCTTCCAATACCCGTTTGGTAGGTGCGAATGCAATGCATGCTTTCCCCAAGTATCCCAACTGCTTGGCCGCAGACAGCTGGAATGCGTCGTCATTCCTGCTATCATGGTAGACTTGGCTTCCAATTTCCTAGTCGGGTGGGCGTTCGCACCATATTTCTTCCTTCTTTTAATGGTCGGTGGCAGTTACGTTCTTGCCTGATGGTTACTCATACTGTTGTCAGACGTGCACCAAGCCTGTTCCAGGCCAGTTTCTTCTTTCTCTCGCGATCTGTATCTATAGCTATGTGTGCTACGTCCCTCCGTGTCGGCACCTCCCTTACTTTGGAAATCACATGTCACAATGACATAGTCATCATATTACAACTCAGTGTTGATACCTCCTGCAGTCGGTTCTACCATCATTCCATTTCCTCATCAGCGTCTATTGTGCACGAGCTGTCATGCTCCGAAGAATTGTTTTGATCGGCTATTGGCATTATCGGGTTCCACGTTATGATTTGGTAGATACAGTGTAGTTCTTCCTCACTGTCGCTTTTGCATACTGGTTCCGTGTAGTGCGCCCCTGCGGCGGGATCCAACAGGACTACTACCCGTAGTGGCTTTTTCTCGAATATCATCGTGCGTTTCTTCAGGTTGATAACTCCGTTCATGTTTGTGCCCCAGTCTATACCTAGTAGAGTGGGATATGGGTTACTGTCGTCCATAATTTCTATCACCTCAAAGTCGGTTTGTGTACTTACACCTTCAGTGTCGACGATCACCCCTTCCAGTCGTCCCATGGGTAGGATCTTTTGATGGTTGGCCATTCGTAATTGAATCGGGGACCATTGCAATGCTGGCCTGCCCATATGCTCCCATGTCTGTTTGGGCAATACATTCGCATCAGACCCCAAGTCCAAGATGACCTGATCCATCTTAGAGTCTCCAATTTGCGTCATTAGCCGCATCACCCGTCCAGTATGCAACGCGTGCTTTCCAAACTTCTGGATTACTTATGGAACTTTTGACCCTGACCACCTAGCAATTAATTCTTGTAATCCCTTCACTGCCTTGGTGTCATGTAGCAGCTTTGTACACGTCTCTATAAAGGTAGTAAGCATAGACGGGTCCATTGCTAGCTCAAATGGGGCCTTACTACCTGGAGTAGAGTTCACCACGAAGCTCTTCTTGGCTTCCTTGTCTGTCTCCTTTGCCTATTCCCTTTCTGATCCAGGTCCCTTTACCGACACTTCATGACCCGGTGATCCTTCGCCAAGCTAACTTATCGTGTCTTTCCTCGTGGTTGCCCTGCTTCGGAGAACCATGTTTACCCTAGGTTCTTCCTCGCACAGTTCAGATCTCATCATCTAGATGTTTTGCGTCGACGATGGTTGTAGCACCCCCTTTTCGTGCATTTGGGTGATCAATGTCTTGTACTCTACCATCTCATGGTCAAATTGTTCATAGTATGGGAAAGATACTCTTGTAGGGTTGGTACAATCCCACTCGTAATGCCCTGGCCCTCCACAATTATAACAAATCAGCTGGCCGTAGCCTCGTCGTAGCCCCATACCCCCTCTTCCTTGTCCTCAGCCTAGAAATCTGCCTCGCGGCCCCACGGCTACATCGAAACCCTGTGTCTCTGTTTTCACTCGATAGGCTGGGGTTCTTTCCATCATTAAGTCGTAGCTTCGACATGTTCGTTCATCGTGCCCAACTGATCTAGAGAAGTTGCAATATAGCTGCTGCAGCATTTGGGGATACTTCTGTAACAGGTGACAGCTTTTGGTTGTGTGCTTACCTCCCACCTGACAAATCGCATACCAGAGGGCGGGCGCCGCACTTGGTCCTGTCTGCACTTCCAGTCTTAATGGCACCGGCCCTCCTCCTGGCAGATAATTCGTAAATACGGGGCAATGATCCTTATCATGACCTTGTCCCTTACATTTGACACACCATATCTCCATGCGTGCCTCTACCCGAGGTGCCTTCTCTTGTTTCAAGTTTTGCATTTCTAAGCAAAGGTTTTGTAGCTGCACGTGGATTTGCTGAACTCCCAACCCAGGATCCTGTATAGGAGTCTCGTGCAACCTCATCGTTGTTTCTAATGCTTCAGCCTGGGTCGAGACCTTCTGCTATGATAACGTTGTTCAGATGCAGAATCTAGTAGAGAACACAACAAAATGATGCACTTATCTAACGTTGTCCTTAGATGTGCATCATTTTGTTGTGTTCTCAACTAGATTTGTGGGATAGTCTAGTTATTGCAATAGGTAGCAATGCAACTACCTTGCAATTTGATGAAATAGTTTCATCCTTGTTGACGGAGGAGATGAGATGGAAAAATATGGAGAGCCAGAATGGTGATTCCTTGTCTGTACAAGGACGATCCCATAATAGAAACAAAAATAAGTCATTGAGTGGGAGATCTAAATCTAGAGGGAGATCTAAATCTCCAGGAAAACCTGTAAAGGTGGTGTGCTATAAATGCGGAAAGGAAGGGCACTACAAAAGGGATTGTAAATCTAAAGCTCCTGATAAAGGAAAGGGATCTGATAATGCTCCTTCTGCAGAGGTGAAAACCACCTTAGATGAAGGTGGGGATGTGTACTTGGCTTCTTCAAGTACACATGTAGATCATGAGGCATGGATGATTGACTCAGGTGCATCCTTTCACTTCACTCCCCATAGAGAGTGGTTCTCCGAGTATGAGAAATACGATGGTGGTGATGTCTTCTCCGGGGATGATAGGAAGGCTAGAATTATTGGTCGTGGAAAAGTAAAGTTGAAGTTGCAAGGTGGAAGGGTTAGAACACTTCCGGGTGTTCTGCATATTCCTACATTGGCTAGAAATTTGATTTCTATAAGCAAGCTAGATGATGCAGGTGTAAAAATAGTGTTTGAGAAGGATACCTGCAAAATGGTTCGGGGAGCACTGGTATTGATGCGGGGAGTTCGAGTTCGAACTCTGTACAAGATGCAAGGTATCACTGTTATTGATGGGTGCAATAGTTTTGTGGTTCCTAAAAGTGGAGTAGAAAATCTAGTGGTCTCTGGAGAGAAGACCATGTTGTGGCATCAAAGGCTTGGACATATTGGAGAGAAGGGCCTTCGAATACTTCATGGTAAAGGTATGGTAGAAGGTATGAGTAATAGCTCTCTAGATTTTGATTTCTGTGAAAATTGTGTATATGGGAAGCAGAATCGGGTGAGTTTCCCCTCTGGTAGTAAGAGGGCAAAACAAATATTAGAACTTGTGCACAGTGATGTGTTTGGACCTGTGAAGGTTCCATCACTAGGTAAGTCTGTGTACTATGTATAATTTATAGATGACTTCTCCAGGAATACATGGATATATTTCCTTAAGAAGAAATCTAAAGCCTTTGACAGGTTTAAATAATTTAAGGCTCTTGTGGAAAATCAGACAGAGAAGAAGATAAAGGTGTGGAGGACAGATAATGGTGGAGAGTTTTGCAGCAAGGAATTTGAAGAATTCTATAAGAAAGGTGGTATAGCACGATAGAAGACTACTCCATATACACCTCAGCAAAATGGAGTTGCAGAAATAATGAATAAGACGTTGATGGAAAGGGCAAGAAGCATGCTCAGTGGTGCCGAGTCAGGACATGAATTCTGGGCAGAGGCGGTAAAAACTGCATGTTACCTGGTCAACAGGTCACCTTCATCAGCGTTTTAGGATAAGACTCCACAAGAGGTATGGACTGGTAAGAAACCCTCTCTTTCACATCTGAGGGTATTTGGATGTGATGCATATGTACATGTTCCAAAGGAGAAACGAACCAAGTTGGATAGTAAATATGAAAATTGCATCTTTATTGGGTATAAGGATGGTTTAAAGGGTTATAAGCTTTGGAACCCAGTCACACGGAAGGTTGTGTACAGCCAAGACATGGTGTTCATAGAGGTAAAATATGTTATTAAACATGAAGTCCAACCAAAGGAACCTAAGAAGATAGAGTTTGAGCTTAAGGAGGAAGAATCAGACTCTACAGCAGAGGAGGAATCAGAAGATGAAGAGCCACAAACTCGGGGTGTGAGAAGATCAGTTCGAGAAAGAAGGCAGCCAGAAAGGTATATTCCATCTTCTTTCTGTTCAAATTTTGCTTTATCTATTACTAACGACAATCCCAGAACTGTGAAGGAAGCAGTAGATTCAGAAGATGGAAAACTCTGGAAAGAGGCCATGGTTGATGAAATGGCATCTTTGCATAAAAATGAGGCTTGGGATTTGGTGGAGTTTCCAGCTGGAAGGAAACCCATTGGCAGCAAATGGGTGTTCAAGAAGAAGATAAATGCAGAAGGAAAGGTGGAGAAATACAAAGCTCGGTTGGTAGCAAAGGGTTATTCCCAAGTGCCAAGAATTGATTTTGGTCATATTTTTTCTCCTATTGCCAAGGTAACTTCTATTAGATTACTTTTATCTGTTGTTGCTGCTTTTGATTTTGAGGTAGAACAGATGGATGTGAAGATAGCATTTCTTCACGTGGATCTAGAAGAGGAAATATACATGAATCAACCTAAAGGCTTTGCGGTGAAGGGTAAGAAAGAACTAGTATGCAAGTTAAAGAAGTCTTTGTATGGGTTAAAATAGTCACCAAGGATGTGGTATTAGAAATTTGATACATTTATACAGACACTTGGCTTCACCAAAAGAAAAGCAAATTACTGTGTGTATTTTAATTTAATTGGTGAACATGTTATTTATCTGGTCTTGTATGTGGATGATATGTTGCTGGTTGGAAATGACAAAGAAATTATCCAGGATTTGAAGACCCAATTGTCCTCCAAATTCGACATGAAAGATCTTGTTCCTACAAACTATATTTTGGGCATAAAAATTAAAAGAGATTGGGCAAAGAGGAAGCTCTGGTTAAACCAGAGGAAGTATGTTCAGACAATACTGCAGAGGTTTAATATGCAGGATAGTAAATCGGTGAAGGTTCCTATTCCTGTAGGTGTGAGGTTATCTGCTGAACAGTGTCCCAAGACACAAGAAGAGGAAGAGGACATGTTCCGTGTTCCATATGCAAATGTAGTCAGTAGCCTGATGTATGCAATGGTCTGTACTAGACTAGATATTGCACATGAAGTGGGAGTATTGAGCAGGTTTATGTCAAAACTAGGGAAGGAGCACTGGACAGTAGTGAAGCAGGTTTTCAGGTATTTGCGTGGCACTAGTGATTATGGTTTGTGCTACCGAGGAAGATTAGGATTGGACAGAATGTTGGATATCCATGGCTTTGTTGATGCAGACTGGGCTAAAGATCTGGATCGAAGAAGATCTACAAGTGGGTATGTGTTTAACCTATTTGGAGGTGCAGTCAGTTGGATGAGTAAGAAACAATCTGTAGTGGCACTATCAACTACAGAGGCAGAATACATGGCAGCCACTCATGCAAGCAAGGAAGCAGTTTGGTTGCAGAGATTGTGTTCAAGTATGGGGTTAGTACAGGGAGCTATAAGGATAGACTATGACAGCCAAAGTGAAATTTTCTTGGCAAAGAACCCCGCATATCATTCAAAGACAAAGCACATTGATGTTCAGTATCACTTTGTGAGGGATGTGATAGAAGACAAAAAGGTGTTGCTGGTAAAGGTGGACACTTTGAAGAATACTACAGATGCATTGACAAAATCTGTGAGCTTTGAGAAGTTCTCTTGGTGTAGAGAGACAATGGGTGTTTCAGGGCTGGAAAAATGACTAAGCTCTCTTGTGGCCCCCTGTGGAAAGAAAACAACAAGTGGGAGAATGTTGGGTTGTGTTATATTCTTTCCACGGCTAGCCCATGTAGTTAATCGGGGGATTAGATGGGGGGCGGAGCCCCCCTTTGTTGCGCCGATTGTGTAGCAAGGGGGGGTCACAGGGGGTTTGAGGCATACTCGTAACCCCACTTTATGGCGTGCCCCGGAAAATTTTGGTTTTGAACCCTATGTTAGGTTGGGCAGACCCACCTATGGCTTTGTGCATGATTTTCGCACATGTTTTTGGACGCGATGGTTTTCGGTCCATGGTATTGGACGTGATGGTTTTCGGTCCATGGTATTGGATGCTTCAGCATGTATAAATATGCATTATAACATTGAAAGGAACATAATGAAAAATCAAGCTAGTAGTCTTGGTTTTGGGATCCAGTGGGAAAATCTCTGTGTATATGTGTTTTATGTTCTTATGCTCTCGCATTGTTTATTTTTCTGTGTTTTAGAATTCATATGCAAGTAATTTTTGTATGGGGTTAAAACCTACACTAGCCTGCGCACCACCTCTGGGGTCCACACTATAGGCTGATTGAGTCTGCACCTTCCCACGTTGTTAGCCAATCTCGCGATCCACTTGTACAGCTCTGTTGGGAAGGACGCGAAAAAGATCTCGTGGATGTCTATGTATATGTAATGATCCAACCACCTTTCTTCTGATATTCATGGGTTTCTATTCTCTTGTACTGCGAACTCATGTAACTTCTGATCCAACCACTCTTCTAGTTCTTTCTTTGTAGGGTTCCAGTGTTCAGACATCAGACATCCCTTAGGCAGATCCCGGTCCGAGAAATGGAACCATTTGTTGGCTTATTGGGGCCTGACCTAGGTTCCGAAGAATTATTTTAGCCAAACAAAACCCGCACTACCGGCCCTTTCGTTAATAGTCCGCGGAGCGTAGACTGAGGTCTCACCCAAGGTAGCAAGGGGGGTGCTGGAACCAGGTTTCCACACCAGAGGGATGTTGTGATGAGAACTTAGAAGGTTTGTGATTGGTCCTGCGGCTTCGCGCCACTCTGTACTTGCTCTTTAACCTTCGCGTGGATTCGAAACAGAACACTCTTGTAGCCATTTAATGAGTTTATTGCAGATCAGATCTATTTCTTAGGGTCTTTAAGCAAACATTTAATAATATTAACTAGTGCGCGTACCCAACATATTATAGATTCACATGAATAATCATAACACCGAGATCATAAATAGATGCATAAAACAGAAAGAATGATCCCATTATCTCCCTCTTTGAGTTCCTGAATTGTATGTATTCTATACTAATATTTTCCACCACCCATCTAATCATATCAGTGTATGGGAGTATTTTAGCTCTTTCTCCTATTCTGTGAAGAAAGGAGCAAGAAACATCTTTGAATTGAACTCCGGAGGGTTTTATTGAGTCTGTTGTTGCCTTGGTGACAGTAATTTTAGGCCGCTCATCTTCAAGCCTGTTGTAGATGACTTCCCATGCCATTGCTCCTCCATCGACACTGCAAACTGTATTAGAAAATATGGGTGACATTTTTGAAACCTCAGACTGTGAAATGCTCTGTTGCTTCTACTTTTGCATTACCTTCCGCAATGACATCTCTTTTGAAGCTTGCCTGAAACAAAAGAGATATATCAGTGCACACAATAGAGGGAAATTAAGGCTGAGAGCTCTTTGAAATGAATTTGAATCATGGGAATATTTTGAATGTGATTTCTATTTTAACTAGCCATAACTTGAAAACATAAATTTCTCTCCTCGAGCTACTAAACATTAATTACTCTGTCAAACCACTTAATATTTCATTAAAACTGAGTAACTTCCCATTCTTTGTGCCTTACTTGTTGCATCGCAGTTTTTGAACGTTTCCATATAATGTTTCTCGGAGATAATGTGAAATGTGACTGTGAAAATCACAATATCACATTTCGCAAATTTTTAAGGGGTGACACAATGGCATGTTGTATTAATTTGTGACTTATGAAGTGCGATCATGTGTTCTTAAAGTGTTGTGATCAGAAAATCGCAGCAGGGGCTTTATCGCATATCGCATTTCGGGGTTTTCTTCAAGATGTTTATAATTGTCACATGGAAAACTGCGAAATGCGATTTGCGATAAAATTTCTAAGTATGGGTTGTATTCTAAGGTTTTAAGGAAATTTGTAGAGTTAGGATTTATTTTCAAAGCCTAAAAATTTAAAAAGGATCCCCATTTATATGTCAAATATTAACTATTATTCCACATAAATGGGGGGTTTGTTACATAGTACAACAACTCCATAGCCCAATGGAATTATAACACTCAAATCAACCAAACCTTTCAAATAAAAATAAACAAGTTAAGTCATAACTAGCCTAAAATTTACATTAAAAACAAAGCTAAATCTTATAAAGAGACCCCTCTCTAAAGCTGGCAGGGCTAGATCCTAGCTTCCAAAGTGTTTTTTATGTTTTCTTATGTGTTTACTCCCTCAACCTCAAAAAAACAGAACGACAACAAAAGACATAGTGGCAGTGTCGTCACTTCTCAAAGAACTTCATGTTACAAGACATCGAGTTCCAAGTCATCAATTTCAATGACTTGTATTATTGTCGCCACAATATGATAATGTGGAAAATGATTATGTATTTTGGGAAAATATTGTAAATGAAAATATTTGGAAAGTCCAGGATTCACATATGGAAAAAAGAGTCACTAGAAAAGGTCTAAATTTTTTGCAGAAGTCAAAAGGTCATATTAGAAGTCTAAAAGTCATGAGGGTAGTTCAAGAGTCATGGGGATATGAAAACTCATCCGTCTTGTTATAAAAGAAGCATCATTACTCAAGCAAACGAATTTTCACCTTGGATTCTCAAACTAGGCATTACAGAGGAGATGTGTTCTTTAGAGGAGCAAGTAGTGGCTCAATGCTCCACTATTGGAGCTAGTGGTGTCTCATTGTAATGATGTATCTCGGAAATTTTGATTAATAAAAGAAGCTCATTGATCCAACACACTTTCATGCATGTATTGTAAATGTTGTAAGATTATTCCTTAGATGTTTTTGGTATGTGTTTATCTTTTTTATGTATTGTTGTATTACTTCATTGGCTTTGGTGCACAACTTGTTGAATGTGTGTTTCATTTGCTTTAATGATTGTTATGTCTATGTGAACTATTTCACTACATGGATAACAGTTCTTTCATATGTATGTGTGTGTGTCTTTATTAGGATAGTACTATTACTTTTCTTCTAAATACCCGCTTTCTCTTCCCTTCCGGTGAAAGAACCTTGATAAATATTGCAATTGAACATTTTGAACTAGGATTATTTGCTCATTCAAAAGTACATGTGTGTTGCTCTCTTATGCCAACCATTGCATCCAAGGAAAATATTTAAGATTATGGAATTCGAGCCATATTACATATGGGACTTATATATCAAACAATGTGAGGTCTAATTGCGACTTCATATTAGGGAGACCCCCTATATGTTGGTGGTTTCCCACACCATCAACAGATTGTTGATAACTTTTTGGAGATCTACTAGAGTAGAGGATATAGATGTTTGAACATATAATGAACACAATTGTTTAATTACACCTTGGTATCCCTTTGACAATAATTCTTTCATGCTATTAGAGATTATCACATTACCAAGTTTCCCTTAGATACTTATAAGCTCTATTTCTTTTTCTTTTGAGGAAAATCTTATGAAAAGGTCTTGAAATTAAGGGCCAATGTCCCAATGATTATAACCATTGGATCCCTAATATAAAATCAACACCACCAATTTGGATTGCAATCATGGTACTATCTAGAAAATACTCCCCCAGATTCAGCTTAATATTATGGCACTTCCCTGAACAATTTATGGTACCTCAATCAAAAATCATTACTTGAAATTATGGTGTTGTATATACAAAGCATTTAAGAATTTTTTCCAATTTGTAATTGATGAAGTTATGGGTACTATCTAAATAAATTAACACTACTACCTTGTTCTTTTTAATATATACTTCTATCTTGAGAATCTGTGGGGTATTGATGTCAGTCAATGCATGAAAATATATTATTGAAATAGTCTCCTCTAGCTCTAGACCTTATGAAGGTTCCACTTCTTGATCTTTTTCATATTCATAGTCTATGTAGAATAATTTCTTCTCACTATAATTATGCCCCTTACTATACTTGTTGTCACAATTGAAACATAGTCCCTTTATTTTTCTTTCATCCAATTGTTGAGGTGTCAACCTTGCCAGTTTACGAGAGAAAGTGTGATTTTATTTATAGTTATTAGTGACCAATTTTATAGCGGTCATACTTTTACTTTCAAATTTCCTCGCTAGACTAAAAGTATGCTCTATAGATTTAGGTTCAAAAAGATTCACCTCATTTTAGATGCATTCCTTTAAAGTTCTCATAAATAGGTCTAACAAATCATCCTCTCAAATTTTATTTACCCCTAAGATTCAACTTTTGGAATTATTGAATGTTCTCTATAACTAGACCCTTTTTTTGAAGATTTACAAATTGACTAAAAAATGTGTTATTCTTAATATCCCCATAATGTGCTATCAATTTTGTTGCACATTTATTGTCACTGATTTCAATTTTAGTGTCATTGATCTCAAAGTCTAGTAGCATGGGCGATTGTTGAATTTCAAGCACATGGGGAGTAGAACCAAGGTCAAGATGGGCAGACAACAAATCAAGTAGTAAAAGGTCAAGCAATCTAGTTGAGAAAACATATCAACTAGTAGAAGGTCGAGTTAGATAATTGACGCCCATATATCTAATTTCAACATATCAGAGTGTTATTAGTGTTTCCATGATACGCTTAGATCAAAATTTAGTGTTTTTACAAAGGTTTACCTTAAGAAATCTTATCCATCTATATTTGTATTAGGCATGAGTATCAATGCCTTAAGTTGATATTACGGACATAACATGCAAATAGTTTAAAGTGCGTCTATGCACATGATATATACAACAGTTGTGGATGTCTCAATCGAATGACTTAGGTTGATATTGGGCTCAAAACATGCACAAAATTTAGTGTGTTCCTATGAACATAATGGATTCAATGACTATGGATGTCTCAATCTAATGACCCATATTTCCATTAGGATTTCTACATGCATGATAGTTATCGTGTGGATATCACTTGATCTAGTATCTAGTGTCACATGGATCCACATTGATGGTAGGTGATAGAGTGATGACGTGGTAGTATGTGAGGGTGATATGTGGCACCCATTTTTTCCCTTTTGGGTGGACAAGTGGACCTTTCGTAAGTGACAGGTGGCAGTGGCTTGGCAATGACATGGAATGACAACTACTAGAGAGATGATGTGGTAGCGACCTAGAAAATGAGGTGGAAAGGCCTCAAGGTTCATGTTAGGAGCATGTTTTACAAGGGTTCATAGTGTTAATAAAATTTAGTGGTCACCACCCAAGTCAAACATTGGACCCCTCGGTTAAATTTCATATAGCTGTGGGGGGCTTAAAGTGACATCTTCACCATCATATTTGATCAAAGTATGGGATCACTAGTAATGCTTCAAAAAAAGTGGGTATTATTTGAACTGCATGTACGACGAATTACAGTCCCCCCTCTGTTAAAGCTTAGATACGTTGGCAGAGGGGGGGGGGGACGGGCCAAACCATGTCTTTGTCATCAATTGTAATCACATATCTTGGTGTGCCTTAGAAGGTGTTGGTTATTTAAATTTGGGTGATATGCGACTTTCCAGGGCTAATTTCATGTTGGCTTGTTGGGGCCTGACCCAGGTTCGGAGTTAATTAGCCAAAAAAATCCCTATACTACTGGCCCTTTTGGCAACAGCCTGCGGAGAACGAACTAAGGTCTCACCCAAAGTAATATGGGGGGGTGTTGGAACCATGTTTCTGCACCCTTGAGATGTCTGAGGGTTTGATTCAGTCCAACTGCTAGTCCCTGTACACAGGGTGCTTTGCGCACCTCCTTGGCCTTCGCGCCCTGATAGATTTGCCTTCGCGCAATCCTAACCAGGGGTTGTGGGGCTTTCGCGCTCCTAGAGCAGCTGTATGCACTATTTCCCTAAATCACACCCGAGATCTTACTTGCCTTTTTACACCAATTAGTTATTTTGTGTAAGTAGAAGCCTTGTGTTATATTTATTTATACAATGCATACATATAAGTTCACGCAGCCAATAAACAGTAAACTTGAAAGTTATACCCAATAGCACATAAAGCAGGAAACGATACACAAAAATATGGTAAATTTCTCTTTATTAATTATTTCCATGGTTACAGACTCGACCTGCCCTGCACACTCAGCTGCAGGGGTCTGCGCACTCAGCTATGGACTACTAGGCCTCTACGCACACAGCTGCAGAGCCTTCTCCTACTCTACAACCCAAGACACACTTTACACTGCAACTCAAGCTCCTAGACTTCTCATGTTTCTTCTCTATTCCTTCTTCTTCGCTATCTTCTACACTTAGAGCCTCGCTCTATTTATACAATCTCATGGTCCGCAGACCATGGGTAGGTCTATCAAGCCGACATTACATTACAAAAACAAGGGCAGACAACCCTGTGACTCTATTGTGAATTCGCGCTCCATGCCCACAAATCGCAGAGTCTTTAATAAGGACTTGGTCAAAACTTGGGCTTTAAGCCCCAAAACATGCCTTGGGGGGATTCCATGCCCAACAGGCCCCCAACACAAACATCTTGACTCGCCCTGGATTCACTTTATCGGTGCAGAGATCTTCACACAGAGTCCCTCCAACTTTGTTCAAACCGCTACAAGGTCGAGAACGCACTGAGTGGCTACCTATTGGATCTCCTGCACACATTGTTTCGAGACCACGGTGTCGGAACTGCCTCCCTGGACCTATTCCTACAACCCCTACATTTGTGAGAGCTTGCCTTCAATTACTGTTGTGATAGTGAAGGCCTCGTCGATCCACGGTTGAACACGTGCCTTCAGGACTACTTCTTTGTGTTGTGCTACATCCACTTGTTCTTCTAGCACTTTGGCTTGTTGCATTCGCGTAAGCCTTTGAGCAAGGGTCACCTTCTATGCAGTTCCTTTGATGCTGTCATACTACTGCTGGAGCTCACACGCTTCGGTCTCTAAGCGCTAGATATTGGGGTCCTCCTGCAGATTCGTGAGGACCTCAAATGATTCCTCTAACATTTTGGTGCAGTCCCTTACTACACTGCCGATCTCTTCTAGTCCTGATGCAATAGCACTGGCGCTCTGTTCTCTTACTTTCGGAGGGGTGGACAGATGTGCCTTTAACCGCGGCTCTGCTATCTGAAGGTTCAGCTCAAGCTGAACCTTAGTCATATCTTCGCGTGCCTCGCACACCCCTACTACTAGTCGGTGGATGCGCGCCTCTGCTGGTGCGTCTGCTGGGATGGCCAGCTTAGGGACCATCTGACAGGCTTCTTCTAGTACTTGTACCATTTTCCAGTTATGCAACACCACTTCATCGCGCTGTAGGCTCAACTTCTCCATGTTGATCTTTTGCTTCCTCAGCACTTCAGCTCGCGGCTCTCCCTAGCCCATAGTTCTACAGTAATCCCATCCTATAGAACGTATAGTGTCTCCCGCGGGAGTGTATCCATGTTGATCCCGAGACCCTTCAGTGCACTAATCGTAGGCCTGTTGGCCTCATTTGTGGTGACCAGTGCCCCTTTTGGCAGCACGATGGTGTTTGTTGTCCGGGCACACAACATCTGCTATGTTGCAGTTGTCCCTACTGCAAGGCTAGTCAAGAGGGTACTAGCCTGAGGAGAGCGCACCTGCAACTCCTACAACTACACTTTGAGGTCCCCCAACACAATCTGGTTCTCTTGCGCAAAATTTTGGAGGGCCTCGGAGGTGACATCGCGCACCATCTCGCCGATGTCATGTAGGTCACCCTCAATAAGGGTGATCAGGTCAATAGACAACTTTTATGCCTTGACCTTCTTACACGGCACTGGCACTTCAGTCGTTTGACGTGGTTTGTGGGTCCGCACCGCCCTCCTCTTCCTCTATTTCATGCCCATGTGAAGGCGACTTTTGGCCCTCGCACGCCTTCTTGGCTGCCTCCTATGTTGTGGCTGCTACTGCCTTTTTCTATTTTGTTGCTGTCTGGGCATCTTCCCGCGCCTCCTGTGCTTTTGTTGTCGCTACTTCTTGCCTTCTCTTCTCTGCCAACTGCACCATGCACAACTTGGCCTCCTCTTTCTTCCTCTGCGCCACAGACTTCTCCATTTCCGCAAGGTCTGGGGCATGCCACTCTAGTAGCCATGTCTCTATTACATCAAAAATTACGTCATCTGTGGCTATAAAGGGTAGCTCTCTCCATTGGTTGGCGGGTTCCTTACATGCTTTGATATAGATGTTGTGGAGATCCGCTTTAAATTCTGCAAAACTTTGCAGGATGTTGTAGACAGTGGGTGATAACTGCGTCTTGTGGTTAATCCCCATTCTGAGGTTCATTTCCATGAACACCCAGAATATTTTACTATCGTGAATCCAATTTGCATCCTTCGTGGCCCAGAGCAAAGCATAATTTGTGGCCTCTGGAAAATCCCTGTCAATTATGGGAAGCTGACTATCCTCCAACAATTCTCCTGCCATGAGCACTATGGACAGTAGAAGCCATGCATAGTGAAATTTTTTGCCTTGTTTTTGGGCCTCACGACAATTTTCCAAGAACTCCTTACAGAGGAACTTGGACTAGTTAAACTGGACCCCCTCCACGCATTGCTTAACAAGTGCCACTACCGGCGTGGGTACCTCGTCCGCGCGGCACTTGCACATAACTTTACTCGCCAGTATTTGGGTCGCCACTTTAACTGCCTTGTTCTTGATGTTGGATATGGCGTAGCCCCTTTTCTTCTTCTCCAGTTTATATTTCTTCTTCATGGCCTCCACGATGGCCAAGTCATTGCTCTTCCCCTCCGAGATGTCTGCGGGGTCCTCTCCTTTGCATGGAAGCTAGGTAATGCGGTGAATTAAGTGGTCCGTGATGGGGATGGGCTCCTCCAGCCACAAACACCCACCATGCACCAGGCAGAGCAGCTGCCTGATGACAAAAATTTTTATTGGTGCGCGGTGGAAATGTAGCACCCAGAGCAGGTTTAGTAACCCTACCTTTTCCACTTCGCGTAACCACTTTCACGGCTCCAACTCAGTAACCCCCACCGCAATGTTCTGTTTGGGCTTCATGAGCTGCATGGTCTCTAGGTGAGGGAACTTCTCGTGGTCAGCGAGATCCCAATCTTCAAATTTCAAGCTAGGCACCCATCCCAGGTGCGTGTGCTAAAAAATTATGTTATCCGAGAGGAGCGGGGTCTGGAGAGAGCTCTTGCTTTCGTCGAGATCCTTGGGCACTTTTGCCTTCCCCTTCCGTAGGGGGATATAGGCGGGCAACTTTGTTGGAGGATGTGCAAGCTCAGGTTCTTCCTCCATCCCTTCATCCTCATCTTCCTCGATGATAAGGTCCTCTAGGTCTTCCTCCTCTTCGTCAGTTTCCAAGTTAGCAGTTTTCCCTTTCTCCTCCATCGTTAACCTGGTGCGCAGTAGGTTTCGCGGGGACACACATATGGGAACCATCGGATGTTTGTCTTTCTTCAGCCTCGGCGTGCACGGTGATTTATGGATTTTTGCCACAATCTCGGTGCCATCAGGAGCATCCCCCACAATCAAGACCTGCACGGCCTCTTCGGCGTTCATTTCTGCAATTTCCATAACTTCCCCAAATGCTGCTATCGTGTCCATCCAGAAATATATCACTCACATAATCAGGGGCTCAATCAATACTCTACACAGGTCAACTAGGGCTCTGCTCAGAATGCGTGGGGTATACAACAACCCAATTCGAAAATGACCAAGTGTTGTTCGTTGGGCAACCCTTTATAATTTATAGCGCCTTTTGAATTTGAATTCGACCATTCCCCCTAAATTTGATTCATTAATGCTCCCTTGGTGGCATATTTTCCCAAATCTTGCCCATAAATCGCATCTTAAGTGCCTATCGCCCGCTCCATTTGGTCTCAAGTCGAGCATCACATTGTGAATAGTGACTCCAACGGTCACTTTCTGGCCAACTCATGCGGCAGCGCAGCCCCACTTGCACGGTCACGGACCTTGTGACACCTTACTCTTGCGCGTAGCTCCAACATTGCGCATCACCCAGGCATAGTAGTTTATAGTCCCGCGTCTCCTTTCAACTGCCTAGAGTGTTAAGACTGTACTTCCCACAGCTAGTCAAGTTGTTGCGCCACCTGTATAGGGTTTCAACCAGTCATCCATCACTTTTCCTGAAAAATATCCACCTTTTATTGTTACTGGCGGCATCGCGCACTTTATCATCTGTAGCGCGCCACCATGGTTGATTTGTGTAGTAATATGCGGTCGACGCTAAGGCATCAGACTGATCAATTCACGGAAATAGTCCCCAAATTTGTCAACGTGATCGTGCGTACACCATTTTATCACCTTGGTCTTCTTATCAAGAAAAGCTTCCTTTATCTCATCCTCCAGCTTCTTGACTTCTGCTTCCACTAGAGCACTTTTCTCCCTTAATCGCACCCTTTCTTTCCCAAGTTCTTGGAGCCTAAAATTACCCTGTTGGATTTCTTCCTCGGGACCCAAGCATTCTGCTTCATTCAGGGGTGCGATCCCTTCTTCCAAGGCTTCACGAACCGTCGTATCTGCTGGTGCTACCATGCGTGAACTAGGCATTTTATGCTCTATGGGGATTACAACATGTGCTTCATACTCCAGCCTCGAAGGTGCGTGCGCAGTCAGTTTCTTGCACGCGGTCCTATAAGCCCATAGAAATACTGGTACATGCAGGTCCCAGTCAGTCCACTACGCATTGTGGACCTTGTTTAGCGCTTCGCATACTTTGTTAAAGGCTTTTGCATGGATAACCATCTGCGCACTAGGTCTTTCTATACTCTGTGATTTCAACTGGAGGGGTTTCTTGTGCCATTGCCTCACCCACACATGCTTACTGACCGTGTCTCCTAATGCAAAGACTGTGTACATCCACGCAGGTTTCATGCCATATGCCTGCATCCATCTGGACAGGTGGGCGCGCGAACCGTCTTGTCCGACAATCTTGTATGTTAATCGCAGCTGAGGCTTCCCAAATCGTATGTGCAACATCCTCCTGCATTCACGCTAGTCCCTGAAGCTTCCTTAGTGTGCACCCCACCACCTCGCGGGCGTAGCACACAGTATCCATTTCAAAGCTTCGACATGTTGCTGCTCTAGCACTTCTCTTTCAAATCTATTCAAGAAGTCATCCACCTCACTTAACCCATCATACGTAGGAAGATTCCTTACCTTTGTTGATACACAGTGTAACGATCTCATCATCATGTTACAGTTCATCATGGTCACCTTGTGTAACCAGTTATGCCATCATTCTATCTCCTCGTCAGAATTCGATGTGCAGGAACTTTCATGCTCCCATGAGATTCATCCATCCACGGTTGGATTCACTAGTCTTGTTCTTGTGCAGTCATCTTGTAGATGCAATCCAAATTTTCGTTGTTGTCGTAGTCGTGCACTGGCTCTGTGTAGCGCGATCCTTCTGCAGGGTCCAAAGGTACAACTACGCGCATAGACGTTTTCTCAAAAATCATCTTGCGCTTCTTCAGATTTATCGCTCCATTCATGTTAGTGGCCCAATCTATTCCTAGTAGCACAGGGTAGGGATTGTTGTCATCAACAATCTTGATCACTTCAAAATCTGCTAGCGCGCTTGCTCCTTCGATATCCACTATGATTCCCTGTAATCTTCCCATAGGAAGGACCTTTTTTTGGTTCACCATTCGTAGTTGGATAGGAGACCATTACAGTGCAGGCCTTCCCATGCGCTCCCATGTTTGCTTCGGAAGAACGTTCGCATTTCATCCTAGGCCCAGAATCACTTGGTCCATTTCATATTCTCCATTCTACGTAGTCAATCTCGTCTCCCTTCCCATCCTCATCGTGTGATTTCTGAGCTTTCGGACTACGCACGATTCTCCTGGTGCGGTCCCAGCGCATCTATGTATGAGTTCCTGCAGCCCCTTTATAGCCTTTCTGTCACACAGTAGCTTCATGCATGTTTCCAGGAACGTTGTGAGCATCAATGGGTCCATTTCTGACTACGGTTTGTCTTTGATTCCTGAAGTGGAGGCATCAGTGAAGCTCTTCTTGGCTTCCATGAAGGTTTCCTTAGCACGCTCCAAATAAAAATCTGGTTCCTTCGTTAGAGCCTTATGAACCCATGTACTTTCTTTGAGCTGATTGCCCTTATCATCCCTTGTCGTAATTCCACTTCGGAGCACAATATTCACATTAGGGTCTTCCTCGCGCGGCTTAGACCTCATCATTTACAGGTTCTGAGTCAGGGGAGGTTGGAGTGATCCTTTATCGCGCAACCTTACTATCAGTGTGGGACAATCCTTCGTCTCATGATCAAACAACGTACAATACAAGCATGATGGTCGCGTTGGATTCATACAATCACGGGAATAATGTCCTGACCCTCCGTAATTGTAACATACTAGCTATCTGTGACCTCTTCCAAATCCTCCTCCACCTCGGCCTCGTTTGCACCCCTGAAATCCGGTTCGCGCCATCCCTATGTTCTAGTCAAGGGCCCGTGTTTTGGCATGAACTCTGTAGGTAGGAGTTTGATCCATCATTAGCTCATAACCTCTACAAGTGCGCTCATCATGTCCCACTGACCTACAAAAATTACAGAACAACTGTTATGAATTCTGTGTGTACTTCTGTAATAAATGGCAGTTATCTATAGCATGCTTTCCTCCTATCTGACAAATCGTGCACCACAATGCAAGTGTCATGCTCAGTCCTGCTTGTGCCTCCGGTCTTAATGGCATTGGTCCACCTCCTGCGAGGTAGTTCGTGAACACCGGGTAGTGGTCCTTGTCATGTCCCTGACCCTTGCATTTTACGCACCATACCTCGTCACACACTTCTGGGCGAGCTGTCCTATCTTGTTTCAGACTCTACATCTTAAGGCATAAGTTTTTCGACTGCACATGGATCTGTTGAACTCCCAAGTTGGGATCCTGCATCGGGGTCTCATGCGGTCTCATTGCGATCTCCAAGGCCTCTACCTGAGTTGTTAGCCTCTGTTGTGACAGCGTGTTCCTTAAATGCGGCGTTAATGATGCTACAAACCATTCGTGGCGTTGTCCATCCGTCAGTGTCATGTTAACTTCATGAATTGTGCACTTCAATCTCTAATCCAACTCCTAAGGGGTCTCACCTAGTAGCATTGTGATTTCCTTGAACCCAATGATCGACTACGCCTTTGACTTCGGCCTGTTAAATTCTTTGTTTAGCATAGTTTGAATATCTATGATCCCTGCATTCGAATTGTCATTGGAATGCTTAATGTACCAGGTCAGCATGCGATCCTACAGAGCACTGACCAACATTGCTTTCTTTATATTATCATCTGTGACTCCCTGTGCTTCCCATACAGCTTTTATTACGAACCAAAACTAGTTTGGATCTTCATTTCCTACTCCCTTGAACACTGGCAACTTTATCGCGCTCGCCATATTGACTCGCGGTGGTAGTGGAGGTGGTATGGGCGAAGATGGGGGTGAAGACAATGAAACTGGCGGCAGTGTGGGTGGGGGTGCTATGCGCAGAATCCTCTGCCTTATCAAATTGATCGCACTTCTTAGTGAGACCTTCGCGAGCTCTTCCTCACCCCTTCGCGGAGGTGAAATTAAGGAGCTAGTTTCTAGTTCCATACTACCCTCATTTCTGTAGATCCTCCCTCTTTGCATAGCCCCAAACATCAATTTATTTGCATAACCTACTTTTCACATAGTAGCATTTTAATCCAAGTGTTCAAATATTTAACGTACTTACCTTGGGGTCCTTTGAGGAAGCGTTGTTCTGCCTCGCTATAGTTGACTGAAGTATCTACCGCGAACTCGATGATGAATCCTCCTATAACTCAATCGAGTTAGTTATCAACAGCGCACACAATATTATCCTTCGATGCTTCCAATCTACGCACCAATTCTGGAGTCCACACGATAGGCCTGTCGAGCTTACACCTTCCTTGGCTATCTGCTAGCTTCAAGATCCACTCGTATAGCTCAATAGGGAAATATGCGAAGAAAATTTTGTGGATCTCCATGTACAAGTAGCAGTCTAACCACTCTTCTTTTAATAATCGCGGGTTCCTGTTCTCCTGTGCCGTGAACTCGTGAATCTTCCTATCCAACTAATCCTCAATTCCTTTCTTAGTTGGATTCCAGTGATACGACATCAGACATCTCTATGCAAATCCCGGTCTCGGCAACGGAACCATTTGTTGGCTTGTTGGGACCTGACCCAGGATCGGAGTTAATTAGCCAAACAAATCCCTGTACTACAGGCCCTTTCGGCAACAGTCCGCAGAGCGCAGATTGAGGTCTCACCCAAAGTAGTATGGGGGGGGGTGCTAGAACCAGGTTTCCACACCCTTGATATGTCTGAGGGTTTGATTCGGTCCAACTGCTAGTCCCTGCATGCTGGGTGCTTTACGCACCTCCCTGGCCTTCGCGCCCTGATAGATTCGCCTTCGCACAACCCTAACTAGGGGTTGTGGGGCTTCTGCACTACTGGAGCAACGGTCTGCACTATTTCCCTAAATCACACCCAATATCTTACTTTCCTTTTTACACCAGTTAGTTATTTTGCGTAAGTAGAAGCCTTGTGTTATATTTATTTAAACAGTGCATACATATAAGTTCACGCAGCCAATAAACAATAAACTTGCAAATTATACCCAATAGCACATAAATCAGGAAAAGATACGTAGAAATATGGTAAACTTCTCTTTATTAATTCTTTCCAAGGTTACAGACTCGACCTGCCCTACGTACTCAACTGCAGGGGTCTGCACACTCCACTGCGGACTACTAGGCCTCTATGCACACAGCTGCAAAGCCTTCTCCAACTCTACGATTCAAGACACACTTTACACTGCGACTCAAGCTCCTAGACTTCTCATGCTTCTTCTCTATTCCTTCTTCTTCGCTATCTTCTACACTTGGAGCCTCACTCTATTTATACAATCCCATGGTCTGCGGACCTTGGGTAGGTCTATCAAGCCAACATTACATTACAAAAACAAGGCCGGACAACCCTGTGACTCTATTATGACTTCGTGCTCCGCGCCCACAAATCGTGGAGTATTTACAAATGACTTGGTCAAAACTTGGGCTTTAAGCCCCAATACATGCCTTGGGGGGATTCCATGCCCAACATCTCCTTTGGGGTTTAAGTTATTTGTCTTGCCATGTAGTCATATGCGCCAAGGGGTTGAAAATAAGGGGTTGCGACAAGAAATTTGGTGGTGTCATGCTCCAAATTTTTAGGTCTTAGAGGTAAATATTAAAGGTGTGGTGTCTATAAAAGGCATAAATAAGGTGTGATAAGGGTTTGTTCTCATGTGAATCAAGGAGGAAAATTTTTGTGGACGTGAAGAACAATGGAGTTAGTGAGGAATTACAAGAGGAGATTGTGTTGCTACAAAATAAATGGAAACTAAATGCTAAGTTGAATAGATTTGAGTGAGAAAAGGTAGAGGTGTGCCATGTAGAGTGTGTAAGTGTATTTGTGATGATATCTATAAATGTTGCATAAAATAGGAAACACATATATGGAGTGTAGATAATTAATTTGCTAGAAAATAAATTTAGTCGAGAGTGTATCTAAGAGGGAGAAACTATGATTGGGTGAGGAACCTTAATTGAATCAAAGAATTAGAGGAAGAAAGGTTGTTGTGGAGCTAAGATTAGCTAATATGAGAACTAAACATTGGTATTAGTGAAATTTTAATTAAAAGGCCTCAAATATGAGTTTGAAAATTGATATATAGGAGATCTGATAGGTTGAGAAAGTAGATACTTGTAAATTAGGGGGATTTGAGTCTCCTTCAGGTTGGTGTCTATAAAGATTTGGGATTTGGTTCTTCCAACGCATGAGTGCTTGCAAAAAAGAGGGGGTTGGATCTTCTTGTAGGTTGGTGCCTACATAAGTTGATGTAATTTGGAGATGGTGCTTGCATTTATATCATAATAAAAAGGAATATGTGGTTTTCTTTTGTATGAGTTTCCACGTAAACACCTTGCGTTCAGAATTTATGTGATTAGTGCATTGTTACATTGTTGAATGTGTTTATTTAACTAAATTATTGTTAAAAGTTTTAAAATACTAATTCACCCCCCTCCCTCCCCCAACCCCCCCTCTCTGTATTTTCTTGGCTTTCAATACATTCCTCTATAAAAATGGACCAATATATAACATAATTTTCTTTTCTTTTCACAAAGCCATTGACACCATACATGTTGATCTTGTTCTAAGAACATGGCTATAATATTTACCTTTTGTAAGGGTACCACTCAATGATCAAAGTATTGTGCCAGCTAGAATATCCATGTTATAGGATCATTACAATAAAACTTCCTCATATTGATCTTCAAAATGTAGCAGTTCCTTGGTGTTAAATTGAAGCCATGGTGATGAGAACCTTGGAGTGAAAATTCATAATTATGGTTTTGAGATTCAATATTTGTGTTCTCTAACTATGATAAGATACTCCCCATAGGTGATTAAGTTCCAACACAAATGTTCTCCTTATTTTCATGATTTCCTTGGATCTGAATATCCCTTTTAAGAAGTCTCTCTAAAAGAAATTTTCCATGGTATTCATGGATTTTTGTGTTTCTTCCTTGCTTTCATTCATATTTTTTTCCATTTCATCCATCATTTCTCTTCTAAGGTTTTCTTGAAAACCTAATAAATCCAAAGTTTTCCAAACTACCATAATTTTAATAAACTTTCTTCTCTAATTGGGAGAATCTATATTCTAAGTCTTTAGTTTCTTCATGAGTCCTAGATGAGCCTTCAAGGGGTTAATTGGTGTAGTAGTTTTCTTTGGAGGCATGATGGAAACTGATGATAGTACTCCTCTTTATCACAACATTTAGTCACCAAAAGTTATGTCAATTGTAAGTTACATACCTTTAAAACCTTTATTTGGAGAATACTTCACCGAAATTGTTTTATAATGAAAATTAAAAAATGTCTCATTTCAAACTAATTTCAAGACTCTTCACAAACCCTAAATCCTATAGGCATATCTCAAAAATGTTAATATACCAAATCCTAAAACTTTTACCATGTGTACCTAACTATCTCTCCTTAGTCTCCCAAAATTTTCACTAACTAAAATAGCTTATAAAAATGTTAGAGAAAAAATTTGAAGATGTCTTGATTGAAGGGGTAAAATCCTGGGACCATATGCTCTAATACAAAATAATAGACAACAAACACCAAAATAACTTGAAAATAGAGAAAAGTAATTCCACACTTTGAGAAGTTGGTAGAAGAATAAAAGACAAACCTCTTTGAGGGGGTAACCTCCTTCTACAATATAACAAATATACAAGATGAGATGACTCAAGACTATGTCTCCTTGGTATATATATAGAGGAAACAAATGGGACAAATATAATTGAAGAGTCAAACTAAAAACACTAATATAAAAATAAAAATGTAATAACTCAATTTGTACGGATTTGTTCTAGGGCTTAACATAGTTATTTTGGAAAAGTGAATTATGAAGAATGAGTGGAAAAGTGAATCATGAAGAAGGAGTGGAGAATGGATATAATGTTACCAAAAAACTTTGAAGCTCTCAAAGTTGACTTATAAATGGAAGAATACTTTGATGAAAAGAAGTTGAATGATAAAGAAGAAGAAAAGAAGACTGAAGATAAAAAAGATGAGCAAGATAATGAATTACAATTAGTAGTGAAAAAAGAGTCTAATGTAGAAACATAGAGTATCTTCACAAGTATAGTTGACAAAGAAACCTACATGGAAGGTAAGGGAACTTGCTCAATAATCACAACAATAAATAAAGGAAGCAAAACATACTTTAATAGTAACAATAGTGTAATCAATGACTTTTCAAGATGTTTTAAGTTGGAAAGTATGAAAGGATGCAAGGGTGAGAGAATATAAGTCAATGATGAATAATCAAACTTAGTAACAATTCAATTGTCTACAAGAATTTAAACCAAAGGTTCAAAGTTTGTTTACAAAATTAAGTATCAATTAAATGGATTGGTGTGAAAATACAAAGAAAGAATGGTGACAAGGGGTATGCTCAATACAAGGGAATAGATTATGAGTAACTATTTGCACTAAAATCCTAGTGGGTCACTATCCATGTTATCATGTTAATAACAACAAAATTTGTTTAGGAAACTTATCGGATGGATGTAAAGAGCATGTTTTTAAATTTGGATATGATTGAGGATTTAGAAGTTTTAGTCAAAGGGATTTTAAGAAAAAGGAAGGGCACACAAGATATGTAGGTTAATCAAAGCATTATATGGGTTGAAATAAACTCCTAGAGCTTGCTATGCAAAAATAGAGAAAGACTTCAAAGCAATTTATTTTAGGAAATGTGATTATATTAAATATAGACAATTTTATTTTAATATGAAATAATAGCAAATTCATAATTGATCAAGTTAAAAATGAGTTCAAACAAAAAAAATAGACTTTAAATTTCTTTATTAATATCTTGATATAGAGAATAACATCACATAATTTTCATATCACATGCCAAAAAAGCAACATAATTATTGAAACCATTCATTGAAGAAATTTTATTTATGGAAAAAAGAGTGAAATATCATAAATAAAAAGAAAAGAAAAAAAGAAAAAAAAAGGGTGAAGTTGTGGACATGACATCTTATTGAAAATTTAATTTATCTCATTATAACCAAATGATTTTATATGTAATTGTGGTATTTTTCATGTTCTTTTTAAGAGATGATGATTACAAGATAATTGATGGAGCTCTCAAATCTATTTATACTATAACTAATTATGGATTAAGTTTATTGGAAGTGATTTATTTTAGACAATATTTTTATATAGGCATATTGGGTTAGTAGCATTGATATGAGAATATTTATTATGGAATTGTAATGTATTAGGGATCAATAATCATTTCATGTAGTAATACCAAAATATAATGGCATTATTGTTCAAGATAGATTAAGTTATAACAACATGAGTAATTTGTGAAATCACAAAGTTAAAATATGTAGTTATTGATTTGGATTTTCTATAGGAAAATTCTATCTTGTTTAAGATTAGATATAATCAGTATGTATAGAGCTATAAGAAAGCTTAGTTTCACATGTTATGCCAAAACATATTGAGGAAGTGCATCATTTGATCAAGACATTAATTGAGGCAAAGGTGATGGAGCCAATAAATTTTATGAAGTGTTGACTAGGAAATGATTGACATCTTCACTAAGTCATAGGGAAGAGACAATTTCAACAAGTTCAAGGAGACTCTTGGAATAAGCATTAGCTATTATCCTATAAGGGATGGGTCAATAGCATATCACAATGTAATAATTATCTTTATGGCATATTTATTGAGGAATAATTTATATTCCTAATATTATAGAGGAATAAGTTCCTAATATTATAATTAAGTTGGTAGGTGGTTATACTAATATACCTTCTCTCACAGGTATCCACAAATTTGGTTTAGATTGCATAGGCTCTAGAAATGACTATAATTTTTTAAAAATTACAAGTAGAAATTAGTTGTGTTTATATATATATGCCCTTAAATATATAGACCTTTGCTAAGTAGCATACATCTACAACCTAATTTAATTGGAGAATATGTATTTGAGTGAATTGAAAAAATATATTTTAATAGTTGATTTGAATGTTAAACCATATTTATCAACATGAAATAAATGAAAAAATTATAAGTTACTATTTATTTAACCTAAACAAAAAAAACCTTTGAATTTAAAAATGAAATAATTTTGAACCTTCAACCATAATAAAAATGAAGTGAAGTAATGCTTCTTTATAATATATAAGATTACCCTCCTCTTAATTAACAAAAATACTACTTAACACCAAATAGAGTCATCTAATGAATAATTAGTCTCCAAATAGAGTCATCTAATGAATAATTAGTCTTAGTGTACATGTCCTTATTTTTTAATATTTAGATTTGCATTATTTTTTTGTTAAATACACTTAGCATCAAGATTATGATAACATGATTTATATATGCAATTTTGTATTTATTTCATAATTATTCATTCTAAATAACATTGATTTGATATTTTCTTTTTTATTAATATATAATTTTCTAAAATTTTATTAAATTAATTCATTTAAAAAATAATAAAATAATAATTTAAATATTATATTTAATTAATCTTAATTTTATTAAAATAAATTAAAGTCAATAAATATTTAAAAATACATAAGTAACATTTATTTCATCAAATTTATTATTAACTTTAATTTTATTAAATCAAATTATATGAAATAAAAATTCAATTATTTATAATTGCACTCAAAAACATTTTAATAACTATACGCTCTCTTATAAAATAATTTATAAAAATTTAAAATATACATCAAAAACCTTTATTATCTCCAATTACTACTCAAAATCAAATCAATATAAATCTATACCATGTCCATGTTCAATGCACCTAATACAATACATGGACCACCACGTATTGTTAAGTCACACCATTACACATATCCAAGACACATCTTGCCATTATTTATTAATCTGTATACAAAACTACAAAATATTAACAGCTCAAACGAAATATTCAAACCTGAGATTGAATAATGGAAATACACATAGAAATACACTAGTTTCCTTTTCATAGTTTGGTTTGTGCTTTAGTGAGTCATCCATCAATGGAAACTTTACATATATAATGCTAATCTGTCCACCACTAGAGTCACAGAACTAAATATATTGTTTAACTAGACATGGAAACATGGCAATTTAAAAGCAGATACCATGCTCAACTAAAGAGTGTCCTTTATAGTCAGTTTTTTTAAACCACCACTCTCACCATTTGGCAGATTCCAGAACCGCAATCAAAGCAGAATCAATCTCTTTCTTTCTTTTTAATTTCAGGCTGTTGGGAGAACTATCATTCTCCTCTGCCTTTAAAAGGAGGTCATGCATCAATGAATCATATCACCACTTTCAGAGCTTCTGTCTTGTCCCTGCCTGTCCATGTCTCTTCAGTCTTCTCATGGCCTTGGCCTTGTGAAGCCAATCTCTTATTTGGGTTTTGTGTGTTCTGTTCGTTATTCTCTGCAGAAGTGAGCCCAGATATAGATGTCAGAATATATTTAGCTGTAGTTTGTTGGGAGCAAATATACACTAGTCTCAGCAGCATCACAAGCAAATAGATATGGACGTAGTTTCTGCATTAAATACGGTTGAGACTGATGAAGGATCTCCCTGTAGTGAGACTGCAATGGATATCAGCCTGAAGGAGCTGCAATTCAAGCTCGCAGAATTTGCCAGAGTGAGAGATTGGGATCAGTTTCACAGTCCTCGAAATCTGCTTCTGGCACTTGTATGCTATATAAGTATCAGAAACAAGATCTGCATGATTGCATTCAGATATATGATTTGTTTGTTGCAGGATTTTTCTTTGTATGCTGATGTTTGTTAGCACAATCATATTTTAGATGATTTTTGTTCATTAATTTTGGTTTTCAGATATGAGTATATTATACTAGCCTTTACAGTGTCATTGAAATACTGAGCATCCTTGTAACCCAGTCAATGGTCATGAATATTTTACAGTGCTATTGAGAACAGATTCTGTATGATTTGATGTATATTTAGAGAGAAAGTTGTGTCATTGAAAAATTGAGAATTCTTGTAACCTGTCAGCGGTCTTGTATTTTGTACATTGCTATTGAGAAACATTTTCTATATATGTTTCGGTTAACTCTCCCACTTGAGTTAACACCCAATCAACTCGTGTTTTAACATCAAAATTAGTTGGAAAAGGACTATCAGCAAATAGACAACTCCTTGATCATATAGATCCTGGTTTTCTTCCCTGATTCTTGTTTTTGGTACTTTTTTTTGCAGGTTGGTGAAGTAGGTGAGCTTTCAGAAATCTTCCAATGGAAAGGAGAAGTTGAGAGAGGACTACCCAATTGGAAAACTTCTGAGAAGGAGCACTTGGGAGAAGAGCTCTCTGATGTTTTACTCTATTTGGTGAGGCTAGCAGACATATGTGGGGTGGATCTCGGCCAGGCAGCCATGAAAAAACTCATAAAAAATGGAGCCAAGTACCCTGTTGAAACATGTAAAATCTCTTCATACCTCTATGCACAAGCTCAGAAGCTTCCCTTGTGAATTTCATGTGAATGCACGACTACCCAAATTCAAATTAGATCTATATATTTTAGTTAGTAACGTAACTGATAAATATCTTCGAAGCATGTATTTGGTGATGTGAACTCTGTAGTTCTCTCAACTCCACATTTCTGTAAATATATACTTCAAAGGGTTCACCTAATTAAACTTTTCTTTTCCTTGCATTCATTTGTCGTGTATCTATATATATATAGATAGATATATATATCCTTGAAGGCTTCTGTATACTTATTTCTTTTTTGTATTTTGTGCTTTGTTGTGGGCCTGGGCCAAAACTAAAAGATTGAAAAAGAAATTGAGGAAAACAGTATCCACTATGGGCAAAACTTGGATTACTTGTTTACTATCAATCCTTTTATGGCAAGTCTTTGAAAGAAAATTTTACATTGACGATGAAGTAGTATATGGTGAATGATGGATATACCTTTTTATTTTGAATAGCGATGCCATTCTAACCTCTCTTTTCATGTCAGTGTATACATGAGAATATATACTTCAGACAGAGTACAGATTACATCAGATTCTCTGGGTTGTACACCTAATTATAGCTATTTCTTTCTTGTACTTTGTGCATTTGTGGATATATATCCTTGAAGGTTTGTGTATGCTTATTTCTTTCTTGTATTTTGTGCTTCTTTGTGTGCCACAACTAACAGAATGAAAAGGAAATTGAGAACTATATGTACTTTTGGGAGAACCTTGATTAGTTATTTAGAATCTCTCCTTTTATGGAAGGTGTTGAGAGCAAACTTTATGCTGATGATAAAGTATATGGTGAATGATGAATATACCTTTTTTCTTTTGTATAACGATGCCCTTCTAGCCTCTCTTTTCATGTGCATGTGTACAAAGAGAATATATACTTCAGACAAAGAATACATGGACTCGATCGGATTCTCATGGTTAGAGATTTGAGAGAGGTCAATGTGTGCACCGTTGAGAATCTTGAAACATTTTTTAAATGGACCTTTTGCTTTCATTCAACCTTCAATATTCCCTCTCGCTCTCTTCTGCTTTTTCTGTGTGGTCCTGTCACACGAGGTATGGGTGTTGTCTACTATGAGTTTGATATAGATTGGCATATACGCAAGGAAGCCTTTTTTTCCTTGGATCTTCTGCAAAATTAAGATGAGTCACCTGTCAAAGAAATAGACAATGGAAAGCACTACATTTTGACAATTTAGAAAAAATTCCAAAAAAACTTCTAGCTGAAACAGATATAGAGAAATCTGCCAGCAGGAATTGGGACACAACACAGCTGTCTAGGCTAATACTAATACTTTCCTCGTAGAGCACACTACCACTCTGTAAAGGTTGGCAGTCTTTTCCTGCATCTTGTTTTATGCCTAGGGGTACACTACGAGGTTTGGAATTCTTCTTTGATGAGCATGGTTGTACCTCCACTATAAGCAAGCATAACCATCCAAGATAGTAAGTTGCGGTGATGCACTCTAGTTCCTGCAATTCTGGTGACCAAGTGCCAAGACCATGCAAACATTTGGTTGTGCAATATTATCCAACTTTTACTTATCAACATTAGCAGGTCTTGGTTAGATGTTAAAAGTGGGGTGTTTCATACCCACAAGATTTAAATCCCCTAGAAACATTTTTAGCCCTCATAGTGCCGTCTAGCCCATGCAAGTAGGTTGTTTCATGAGGTCGGGGTTAGGTTCAAGTACGGGGAAATTCCGCAGATGGATAACACTCCCCGACCTGCAGCTTCACAGACGAAGGGATCTTTTGAGGGTTGAAACACGACTACATTCTAGTGCAATTCTCCCATAATAGGCAAGGGCATATTCGCTTGACAGTAATAATTGGTAGCATTTTATCAAAAAAATCTCTCGTCAACACTATAGAAAAGTCGAACGTCCCGATTCGATCCTCTTTGAGGATTGAATATAAATGCTCAATCCCCTACTCAAGCTTTTGGTCTCAGACCCCTCCACGTTCTTCACACGCATTAATCCCTTCACCTTCTTGCCCTGGATTAGATAACAGGTTTGGAGGTACTGTTGGCGAGGCGACATCCATTTATTTCCAGAAGGCCGTTCACGTCTCTCAGGATCCTTAGAAACATTGACTTGCTAAGTAAATCATCGTGCAGTTATTTAATAATGATTATTCTTTTTCTACAGTTGGTCTTCAGCACCAAATAGGTCCCACAACCCTTTTAGCCCTTTCGACTTTTAAAGTAGCAGTATATCCTAAAGCCCAAGCCACCTTGATTGATATGTGCAAACACTGTTGTCCGGACCAGAGGCTTGAAAACATGCCCCTGTTTGCTATAGAAACTCCATGAATAATTTAAAAAAATTCTACTGACCTTTTCTAAGTCACGTTGGTAGATGACAAAGTATACATAACCCCTAATTTAATTTAGCAATAAGTTCTACTATTACCAATCTTGTAACATACCTAACAACCTTTGTGCTCTGTTGAGGCTTCAGGATACTTCTTAAGACCACAAAGTTTTCACTCTTCATGCTCCGATACCTTTCCTCACTATCCTGCAATTAATTAGTTAATGCATGCAAACATGATAATACAGGCTTATGCAAGCACAATTAAATCATTTGAGGCATGTTAGGTCCCTATACTACTAGTGTAAATCCTTATTATTATTAGTGCAGCCCCTTTATTGTATTATTGTGCCCATATAGTCCCCATGTTGTTATTATTGTACCCCATAGAAGCCCACTATTGTTATTGTTGTGCCCCTACAATATTATTGTTATGTTGGCTCTAATGGTATTGGGACCGCTTAGATTCTTATATATTGAAAGGAGATCTTGTCATTTGTATCATCAAAGAATTGTTCATTTATGTAATGTAAAAGAGGTTGCCCCCTCGAAGAGGCTGATTTTTAAGTTGTGTATCTATCTTTTCTATCTTTTTGTGACCTGGTTTCATAGCATGCAAGCTTAAACATGCAAACAAAATTTAACAAGTTAGAAACTAATTCAATTCGTAACACCAACAGCATTAACTGAACATCTTCACAAATAAAACATTTAACACTTATCTTTTTGGAAAGATGAATGACACTCCACCCAAGGTTCTCTGCAGACTATAACAAAGGCCACCCCTGAACTAAGACTATGAATCCACAAGGATATACCTATGGTTGGCTCTAGCTCTCGTCACACAGCCCAATTCCCAGAATTTCACAATCTGTAAACTATTACAACTATTCCAATACACCAACCCTCTTTTCCCATCAGCCTGCACAATCCGAGGAATAGGATCCCTTTCTTCACCATGTAGTCCCACAGGCTATCTCACCTTCCTGCAGGCCTCCAACACAAACCGGCCAGGAAATCTCACTGCTAGGACTACAGGGTTTATTAGCTGTAATTAAATTTACTCCATAACAACAATTTCCTTTACACGGTCATAATTCCACACAGTTCAGGGCAGCAGCTTTCCATATTGTAATCACAGCCACACTACTACGGCTTAGGCTCAGACACAAAAAATCTAGGTAGGATGAATGTCAAAATCCCCTTGCATGTCCAAATTTCATAGAATATAGAAAATCCAAGTTCCTTTTACAAAACCATTACTGTAGTGGTGATAAACCAATTTAACGTACTCAGTGAAACTTTTCCTAAGATTATCTATGAAGGGCTAAAGAGAACATCATTGCTTCACTCCTGTTGAAGCTAAGAAGAATCTTGTAGGCACATCAGTTACCACGATGGTTTCATTAATTGCTCTCAACGTACCTCCTATCAACAGAATGATATGCCAAAGGATCCCCTTCTTTCGGAGGACAACTATTAACAAGTCCCGGTCCAGATTCTCATATGCTTTGTTTCATCTGTGGGCTTTCAGATTCCCATCTATACTTTTATTTATCGAACGCAATTCTGTAAAACTATTATGACTCAACTAGTCTACTAATTTCCAAGGATTTCCAAGAATAAAATGAAATAAGAGGACCAAGGATTTCCAAGAATAAAATGAAATAAGTCCTCTTAGATTTCAAAATATATATGGTGATTCAAAAGCTTGTAAGCAACAATAGAGAGTTGTTGTTTCACACTTTCTTTGAGAGTTTTAATAATACTTATGCATTACTATTAGAAAAAAATACAAATTATATCACATCATCAAATCGAGTTTCACATTATCATAGGCCAAAAAGAAAAGAAAAACTGCAAATGATATTTGTACATAGTATATACAATTAGAGAATCTAAAATTATGTGCAACATTCTGTAGTGCCCAACAAAATATTGCAGCACTTTGATGGGCCCACAACTAAGCCTGGCAAGACTTTCATGGCCCTGCAACGTAACCTTCAGCACTCCCTGCAACTTTTTCTACACCACGGCTTTAATAACCTATAACCTATCCTCGTGCAGTACATTTTACCTGCAATTGGTCCTTAACCGATGTAATTTGTCATCAAATCATCTAAGTGTTACGCTTTTTGCCCTGTTGCAATGTTTGGGAACAAATCTCGATCACAATTACAAATTCTTAGACCAATCCCACGGCCAGTAAACATAAGGCTGGAGGGCTTCGAGTTTGACAAAATCCTCCCCATATTATTAATTTCAGCTGGGAAACCAAAACTGACACTCACATTTTCGCTGCTCTTCAACTTTTGCAATTACAAGATTATTTTCTTTGTAATAGGGAATCCTTGAGGACCGTTTTCCTTTATTAATTGGCTTTTTCCAGATTGTAACCCTGGGACTTGCTTTTAAACATTGACTGGAGCTTATGGAACATTGTGTTAATTCGATGTGGTGTCCAACGTTCCAAGTATAGCTGAAATGATAAACATAGATAGCCATAACACCATGAGAGAGTGAAGGTTGCAAATATCACAATAAAAAAAAATGGTATGGAACCATTGATTTCTTTAGTTAAATTGCGTATACAATGAAGAATATTTTCATATTATTAAATCTAAACCATCAATACATTTTTATTTTTTAAATAATAGAAATTTTGTAATTCCTAATCCTAAAGATACCATGCCTATCACCAAGTGCAGGTCTGAAATAGACAATGCCTATCAATGTAACTATTATGGTGACCAGCTAGACTTAAATTACTAGAGTGGGATATTCTTGAAATGTGTTTGCCATGTGTTTGTCTTTGCCTCTCTTTTTTTTTTTAGATTTTAAATTGGATGTAGCTAGCACTGATAACTTGCAAGCCCATTGGGTGGAACTAATGGGGATGTTATACACCAAACCTTATTATCATTCCTTACCATATATTAATTAAAGACCCATGCTTGCCAAGCAAGGGAGTGAGCGAAAGGAAGAAGAATTTTAGCTCATTCGTGTATAGGGAAATGACGAGGATATGCTGAGAAATGCGAGGGAGTGTGTGAATTGTCTCTCTAAATCAACCCGCTCTCATGTTACATGTTGCTCACCCTTCTTCTGCTTGATTGCTCGCTTTCCTACCATCAATCTAGCTTGGAGGTACTAGGCTTGCTAAGATCTTGCCTGCCTATTCAATATGGATGGTTATGAAAGCCCAGAATGAGATGAGGAGAGAAAGAATGGTCGCAATGTTACAGATCCCGTACAAAGGGCTAACAAAAATGACTACAATTATACAAGCTAGTGGACAAACTAGATGATCATGCTACCCTAGGTTAGTTTGATTTTCCATTATTATTTTTGTTGTTAATTACTTGTTGGAAACCTTGATTGAACTACCATAATTAATCTACAACCTTAATTAAAATCTAAATTAATCTAAAGGCCTTTCTCCCTTCTCTCTTTTTTTGCTCTTTATTATAACCATTTTTACCACTCTATGTCAGTGAGAACCTAGTGTCAACTCTCTGTAGTTGTTGGCCTGAATGTGTATCTTCTCCTCCTTGTTTGTGCTCATCTATTGGCCCATCACCTATCACTTAGGTATACAACTTTTCTTCATCCTAAGAGCGATGGAGATAAAACTCTAGAACAATTCCTTCCGAAAGATATCAACTC
Source organism: Pinus tabuliformis (assembly GCA_031772625.1). Lineage (NCBI taxonomy): Eukaryota > Viridiplantae > Streptophyta > Pinopsida > Pinales > Pinaceae > Pinus > Pinus tabuliformis. The sequence goes on along the minus strand of CM062818.1, from coordinate 2,065,739,944 downwards.
GACTCATCTTATCCTAAGTTGCATAAAGGTCAACTATTAAAGCAGCTTCTTAGCTTCTCATGGCCCTAGGTGTCCAAATAAATCATCTTGGATCTAGGAAAGGCCTATTTAGTGAGACCCTCTCAATGGTGAGAGGGGAATGAGAGAGTTTGCTTAGTCATGTTGGAGAAATCTTTCCAGAGTAATCTTCTCTTGCATCTCAAATGAGCCCAACTTGTCAATAAGTTGAGGAAAGAGGAGAATCGAGGGAACAAAGGAGAGCACATGCTACATCTGAGGTATATTTCCTTGAATATTTTCACTATGATATGAATGCAAGCTATTTTCCTTCTCCATTCCATGCTTATGTATGTGAGAAACTTAATTAATTTATTATGTTAAGCTTTTGTTGCATGCTAATTTGTCTTCCACGTAGGAAAATATCGTCCTTGTTTGTTTGTGCTTTTGTGTAGGGGCTAAGATCTAAGAGTTGGAGTGGGATCTCTGGGTAAGAGTAGGTTTTCCAGCTACAAAATTGCCATCCTGCAAACTACATTAGCCTACAACGGTTTGAGGTGTGGTCACATATCCATTTGTCTTTGTCATTTATATGGTTGGCTATGGCATTGCAACTAGGAATTTAGTTTGGTTATTCCACCCATTGTCTAGCAGATCTTGAGGTGAATCTATAGAGCAATATTTCCTTCACCTCTGCATGATTTTTGGGCTAACATAACTAGCGACTTTGTTGTGGAGTTTCCCTAGTGAGTTTGATCTTCTCTTATTTTCATCCATGCTTTTTTTACTATTGTTGAGTTTTTGTCTCTTGGTTTCGACCTTGTTTGAGCATATTACAAGCTTAATATTCTTTTTATTGATCATATAGGATGATTTTTCTCTTTAAACTTTCGACCTTATGCGGAAATCACTCCCTACCTTTGAGTTACTGAGCGACTTCATCATCTAATCAATCCAAGGAACTTATCTTGTAGCAACTAGGTTGCATCTTTTTCTCTATCTTAAGAAATGACCTCTCAATAGTGACTTTTTCAGAGTGGTTTGCTTCAAATCTTACTGAAGGTGCCTTGGATCTATGCTTTTTGTCTCTATTTGATCAAATATGGATGAAATTTGGTTTATTCCCCTTCTCATTTGTGAGATCTAGTTCATTTTTTGCAACTTTTCTTTGTGTGTTCAAGGTTGTATTTTTTGATTGATTGCTTCCAACAACAATTGATATTTATATTGTTTGTTTGATATTGAGAACCTGATTTGAGTTATCTAGTAAGTATTCATGACCTACTTGATAGCTTAAGTTGTGAAGAAATCCAATTTGTATGGCTTTTTAGATCTTGTTCCTTTGTTTAGGGTTTGGATTGTTTTCCCTTGTAAGTCATTGTAGGTGTGTGCTTGTTGGTTGCATGCATTGAGATGCAACTGGAAACTTTCTTTGTTTGAGAGGTTTTTTTTTGTTTTTGTATTTTTTGTTTTTGTTTTTTGTTTTTGTTCCTATTTTTGTTTTTGTTTTTGTTTTTTCTTGTTTTTGTTTTTTGTTTTTTTTGTTTTTTCTAAGTGTGAAAAGCTATAATTCACATATTTTCTCTTTCCAAGCCACTATTTCGAGCTTTTGAGTGCTTTTTGGTGCTTTTGCTTTGGCATCTTGAGAGTGTTTACTGTGATTTGTAAGTTGTGTAGTGGATTGGCTCTTTATGTGAATTCATTGAATATCAAAGTATCATTGAGAGTGACCGTGAGCTTTTGCTTGTCACTTGGAAAAAAGAAAGAAATCATTCACCCTTCCTTAGCTAGTTTCATTAAATTGGAAATAAAATTGCATTCTTCATTTCTACGTTTTCATTTTGGATTAGTATTGAGTCTCTTTACACACCATCTCAATTGCACTTTGTACCCTTGACTAATCAATTAGACATGTTTTGCTATAGCACACCAACAATAACCTAGGGTTGTAGAGCCTTGAAATAGGATTGGAGAGGACACTCTTCAAGGATACAAAATTGAAATCAACTTCACTAATTAGTGTAAATCCATTTTCACATAAAATGCTTGCCAAAAATCTCCTCTCACACAGGAATTAAGCACATGGTCACATTAGGAACCTCTGGAATGACATCCTCACTCCATGGCTACTGGCGTTCACTAGATTGTGCACTTTAACAAGCATCTCGTTGAGAGGTGTATGGCTCCCTTTGAGAAATTTCTTGGGAGGTTTCAGATTTAGGTACCCTACCTCCACATATGGTTCCAATCACACCCATTCCGCCAATTGTTTAGTCGTTAAGTGGTAACCTTAGAGGCTTATATCTTAGGGCTCTTACCTAGGTGATTGTGGGTGGGAAGTTCCCATAGTATTTGAGGCAGACATCAATCACCATATTAATGCACTTGGAGGATGATGCTCAACTCCATCGAGGTCACTTGCACTGGACAACAATAGAATAGGAAGGTTGGGGTAACTACTTATCCAGTCTTTCTTTAGTCTAAGGTCCTTGGGGGATTGATCTCCTCAAGTGTCTTAGGTTAAGAGTTACCTTTTTAGTTGGTTTGATTGTTGAATCTCTTAGGGATTTTATAGTGCGTGTTGTTTGGTCCAATTTTAGTTGGCCATAAGAGTGTCTTAAATCAATTAATTAAATATTTCATCGTGGTTAACCAAAATATCCATCAATCTCTCTAATTTGAAACCTTTCTCCTAAAGAGAAGGGTCCACCACCACTGAGACGTAGGATAAATCCACTATAGGAGAGCTCACATCAAACTACAATTGGGAGGGATATCTTTGGTTCAAAGGAGGAAAACCAAGTTACCATTAAATTTTAGATGTGAGTCTACCACCAGATGTCAATCCAAATCTAACTAATACTCGTGGCCCCATACTTGTACAACTAAGTGCTTGTTTTATAAAACCTTTTTCCTTGTTCTCTCGTCAAATCTCTAGCAAGAGTAGTGCATCTACCATAGGAATAATGGGACCCTCATCACCATCCACATTAGGAGTCCCTTCAGTGATGCTTTCATTACCAATGATTAGTGTGATAGGGTCCACTTCTCCAATTTTGACAACACCTCTATCTTCACTTTATGGCATCCTACTAGCTTCTTCTACAACCCCGACAATTTTCCCAATTATTTGTATCCCTCCCTCCATCTAGTTTTCTTTTTGGAATAGGGTAAAGCCTGAGTCAACCTATAGGAACTAGTTTGTTACCACATAGTTCATTTATCCCTATGATCATGATCTCTGGCATGGGTCAAACTTATTAAGGAAACTTTCCAGGGAGGTCTACGCTTGTTCCTAGTCATTATGGGGGAAACAATGTTTACAAAGGAATTTTTAATCCATGGGGTAGTTCTATGTTAGGAGGAACTCTAGAGGTTTTCATTCCTTAGGAGGAGTTGACTTACATAGGGGAAATATCCTTGCTAATACCACTATGCCCACGAATTATTGTTGGGTTGTGTTATATTCTTTCCATGACTAGCCCATGTAGTTAACCGGGGGATTAGAGGGGAGGCAGAGCCCCCCTTCGTTGCGTCGATTGTGTAACGGGGGGGGGGGGGGGTCATAGGGGGTTTGGGGTGTATCTGTAACCCCACTTTATGGGATCCAGGGTAGCGCCCTAGAAAATTTTGGTTTTGGAACCTATGTTAGGTTGGGCGGACTCACCTATGGTTTTGTGCATGATTTTCGCACATGGTTTTGGATGCGATGGTTTTCAGTCCATGGTTTTGGACATGATGGTTTTTCAGTCCATGGTATTGGATGCTTCGGCATGTATAAATATGTATTGTAACATTGAAAGGAATATAATGAAATATCAAGCTGGTAGTCCCGGTTTTAGGATCCAGGGGAAAATCTCTGTGTATTTGTGTTTTATGTGTTATGCTCTCGCATTGTTTATTTTTTGTGTTTTAGAATTCATATGCACGTAATTTATGTACAAGGTTAAAACCTACATTTGGTATCAAAGCAGTTTTGGCTTCAAGGGGACGGCTTTGTTGCTGAGGGGTTTTGCTCGAGCCTGTGGTAGACTCTGTTCAGTGGGAGATCTGTGAGATCGATTCTGGTGTTGAAAGAAGATGGCGAGCAGTGGAAAGATAGAGATCGAGAAATTTAATGGTCAGAGTTTTGAGTTGTGGAAACTCAAGATGGAGGATCTGTTGGTGGATAAAGATCAGTGGATCGCGGTAGATCTGAGTACTAAAATAATGGGAGTGTCCGATGAAGAATGGAAGAAGTTGGATCAGAAGGCAAAGAGCACAATACGATTGTGTGTCTCAGATTCAGTATTGCTAAATGTATCAGGGGAAGCTACAACGAAGGCTTTGTGGGACAAGTTAAGGACTTTGTACCAATCTAAGTCTCTGGTGAATAAACTGTTCCTGCGGAAAAAGCTATATAACCTGAGGATGAAAGATGGAGACTCGATGATAGAGCATATGAATGCATTTAATACTGTGGTAAGTTAGTTAGCATCTGTTGATATTAAAATTTTAGATGAAGATAAGTGCATCAATTTATTGTGTTCTCTACCAGATTCGTGGGATATTCTGGTTATTGCAATAGGTAGCAATGCAACTACCTTGCAGTTTGATGAAATAGTCTCAGCCTTGCTGACGGAGGAGATGAGACGGAAAAATATGGAGAGCTAGAATGGTGATGCCTTGTCTATACGAGGACGGTCCAGAACAGAAAAAAATAAAAATAAAAAGAATAAGTCATCAAGTGGGAGATCTAAATCTAGAGGGAGATCTAAATCTCTAGGAAAACCTGTAAAGTGGTGTGCTAGAAATGCGGAAAGGAAGGGCACTACAAAAGGGACTGTAAATCTAAAGCTCCTGATAAAGGAAAGGGATCTGATAATGCTCCTTCTACAGAGGTGAAAACCACCTCAGATGAAGGTGGGGATGTGTACTTGGATTCTTCAAGTACACATGTAGATCATGAGGCATGGTTGATTGACTCAGGTGCATCCTTTCACTTCACCCCCCATAGAGAGTGGTTCTGCGAGTATGAGAAATACGATGGTGGTGATGTCTTCTTAGGGAATGACAGGAAGGCTAGAATCATTGGTCACAGAAAAGTAAAGTTGAAGTTGCAAGGTGGAAGGGTTAGAACACTTCCGGGTGTTCTGCATATTCCTGCATTGGCCATAAATCTAATTTCTGTAAGCAAGCTGGATGATGCAGGTGTAAAAACAGTGTTCGAGAAGGATACCTGCAAGATGGTTCGGGGAGCACTGGTATTGATGTGGGGAGTTCGGATTGGAACTCTGTACAAGCTGCAAGGTAGCACAGTTGTTGATGGGTGCAACAGTTCTGTGGTTCCTGAAAGTGGAGTAGAAAATCTAGTGGTCTCTGGAGAGAAGACCATGTTGTGGCATCAAAGGCTTGGACATATTGGAGAGAAGGGCCTTCGAATACTTCATGGTAAAGGTATGGTAGAAGGTATGAGTAATAGCTCTCTGGATTTTGATTTCTGTGAAAATTGTGTATATGGGAAGTAAAATCGGGTGAGTTTCCCCTCTGGTAGTAAGAGGGCGAAATAGATATTAGAACTGGTGTATAGTGATGTGTTTGGACCTGTGAAGGTTCCATCACTGGGTAAGTCTATGTACTGTGTATCATTTATAGATGACTTCTCAAGGAATACATGGATATATTTCCTTAAGAAGAAATCTAAAGCCTTTGACAGGTTTAAAGAATTTAAGGCTCTCATGGAAAATCAGACAGAGAAGAAGATAAAGGTGCTAAAGATAGATAATGGTGGAGAGTTTTGCAGCAAGGAATTTGAAGAATTTTGTAAGAAGTGTGGTATAGCACAATAGAAGACTACTCCATATACACCTCAGCAAAATGGAGTTGCAAAAATAATGAATAAGACGTTGATGGTAAGGGCAAGAAGCATGCTTAGTGGTGCCAGGTTAGGACAAGAATTCTGGGCAGAGACGGTGGATACGACATGTTACCTAGTCAACAGATCACCTTCTTCAGCGTTGGAGGATAAGACTCCACAAGAGGTATGGACTGGTAAGAAACCCTCTCTTTCACATCTGAGGGTATTTGGATGTGATGCATATGTACATGTTCCAAAGGAGAAACGAACCAAGTTGGATAGTAAATCTGAAAAGTGCATCTTTATTGGGTATAAGGATGATTTAAAGGGTTATAAGCTTTGGAACCTAGTAACAAGGAAGGTTGTGTACAGCTGAGATGTGGTGTTCAGAGAGGTGAAAGATGTTATTAAACATGAAGTCCAACCAAAGGAACCTGAGAAGATAGAGTTTAAGCTACAGGAGGAAGAATCAAACTCTACAGTAGAGGAGGAATCAAAAGATGAAGAGCCACAAACTCCTGCTGTGAGAAGATCAGTTCGAGAAAGAAGGCAGCCAGAAAGGTATAGTCCATCTACTTTCTGTTCAAATTTTGCTTTGTCTGTTACTAATGATGATCCTAGAATTGTGAAGGAAGCAATGGATTTAGAGGATGGAAAACTCTGGAAAGAGGCCATGGTTGATGAAATGGCATCTTTGCACAAAAATGAGGCTTGGGATCTGGTGGAGTTGCCGGCTGGAAGGAAACCCATTGGCAGCAAATGGGTGTTCAAGAAGAAGACAAATGCAGAAGGAAAGGTGGAGAAATACAAAGCTCGGTTGGTAGCAAAAGGTTATTCCCAGGTGTCGGGAATTGATTTTGGTGATATTTTTTCTTCTGTTGCCAAGGTAACTTCTATTAGATTACTTTTATCTATTGCTGCTGCTTTTGATTTTGAGGTAGAATAGATGGATGTGAAGACAACATTTCTTCACAGGGATCTGGAAGAGGAAATATACATGAAGCAACCTGAAGGCTTTGCGGTGAAAGGTAAGAAAGAACTGGTATGCAAGTTAAAGAAGTCTCTGTATGGGTTAAAACAGTCACCAAGGATGTGGTATCAGAAATTTGATACATTTATACAGGGACTTCGCTTCACCAGAAGGAAAGCAGATCACTGTGTGTATTTTAAATTAATTGGTGACCATGTTATTTATCTGGTCTTGCATGTGGATGATATGTTGCTGGTTGGATATGAAAAAGAAATTATCTAGGATTTGAAGACCCAATTTTCTTCCAAATTCGACATGAAAGATATTGGTGCTGCAAACTATATTTTGGGCATGGAAATTAAAAGAGATCGGGAAAAGAGGAATCTCTAGCTAGACCAAAGGAAGTATGTCGAGACAATATTGCAGAGGTTTAATATGCAGGATAGTAAACCAGTGAAGGTTCCTATTCCTGTAGGTGTGAGGTTATCTGCTGAATAGTGTCCCAAGACACAAGAAGAGGAAGAGGACATGTCCCGTGTTCCATATGCAAGTGTAGTCGGTAGCCTGATGTATGCAATGGTCTGTACTAGACCAGACATTGCACATGTAATGGGAGTATTGAGGAAGTTTATGTCAAAACCGAGGAAGGAGCATTAGACAGCAGTGAAGTGGGTTTTTAGGTATTTGCGTGGCACTAGTGATTATGGTTTGTGCTACCAAGGAAGACCAGGATTAGACAGAGTGTTGGATATTCATGGCTTTGTTGATGCAGATTGGGCTGGAGATCTGGATCAGAGAAGATCTACAAGTGGGTATGTGTTTAACCTATTTGGAGGTGCAGTCAGTTAGATGAGTAAGAAAAAATCTGTAGTGGCACTATCAACTACAGAGGCAGAATACATGACAGCCACTCAAGTAAGCAAGGAAGCAGTTTGGTTGCAGAGATTGTGTTCAAGTATGGGGTTAGTACAAGGAGCTATAAGGATACACTGTGATAGCCAAAGTGCAATTTTCTTGGCAAAGAACCCCGCATATCATTCAAATACAAAGCGCATTGATGTTCAGTATCACTTTGTGAGGGATATGATAGAAGACAAAAAGGTGTTGCTGGTAAAGGTGGACACTTTGAAGAATACTGTAGATGCATTAACAAAATCTGTGAGCTCTGAGAAGTTCTCTTGGTGTAGAGAGACTATGGGCATTTCAAGGCTAGAAAATTGACTAATCTCTCTTGTGGCCCCCTGTGGAAAGAAAACAACAAGTGGGAGAATGTTGGGTTGTGTTATATTCTTTCCACAACTAGCCCACGTAGTTAATCGGGGGGTTAGAAGGGGGGCGGAGTCCCCCTTCGTTGCGCCAATTGTGTAACGGGGGGGGGGGGTCACAAGGGGTTTGAGGTGTACCCATAACCCCACTTTATGGGGTCCAGGGCAGCACCCTGGAAAATTTTGGTTTTGGAACCTATGTTAGGTTGGGCGGACCCACCTATGGTTTTGTGCATGATTTTCGCACATGGTTTTAGATGCGATGGTTTTCATTCCATGGTTTTGGACACGATGGTTTTTCGATCCATGGTATTGGATGCTTCGGCATGTATAAATATGTATTGTAACATTGAAAGGAATATAATGAAAAATCAAGCTGGTAGTCCCAGTTTTGGGATCCAGGGGAAAATCTCTGTGTATATGTGTTTTATGTGTTATGCTCTTGCATTGTTTATTTTTTGTGTTTTAGAATTTGTATGCAGGTAATTTTTGTATGGGGTTGAAACCTACAATTATATGCTTATGGTAGTGATTTTGTGCCCAGAGATATTCGTTCTAGCATCAAGTATAATCCCATCAACAATCATGCTTTTAGGAGTTCCTTCATCTATGGGGAAAATCCCCATGGAGGAAATAATCCTTTCACCACAACAATGAGTCCAGGGGTTCAATACAATGGCTCTAGTCATCCATTTGGTCAGCCATCATCTTCTGGGAACTACACCATGGGGGGGGGGGGCGCAAGGTCCATCTTGGGGTCCTTCTTTACCTATGGATCCATTCAATCAACATCAACTTCCGTTTCTAAAATCTCTAGATTGGCCAGATTTGGACAAGTTGATGAATGACCCCATATGCCATGATTTTCAATGGCCTCTAATGCCTGCAAAATTACCATCTAATATACCCAAATTTGAAGGAAATATAGGAGAGAACCCCACCATGCATATCACCACCTACCACTTATGGTGTTCTTCAAAATCCTTAGTGGATGATTCTATTAGGTTTAAACTATTCTAACAAACTGCAACCAAGGATGCCACAAAATGGTACATTGAACTAGATAATGCATTGTTACACAGTAATTTGTTACTGGCCCCGTATTTCCTGATCTCGGATAAGTTCAGTCCCTGAACGACATCTTCTCTGTGTCATACCTCAAACAAATGTGTCCACACCTTCCTAAATCATTCAAGAAGATTACCAATGCTCTTTAATCCTGAAGATTGACCCCTTTTACCCATGTTTCAAGATCATCACAAGACAACCTCGTTCTTCCCGCGACGATTTCTTGGAATGAACTAGAACGTCGTGACACCGTCGCATGGGTACATCTGTTCTCAATGATAGTCAGATTTCAGAGATCATCACAATTCATCAGTATCCTGCTTGTGACAATAGCTCTGAATACACTTTGGCTTCGCGACATTGTCTCTGAGTCCTAGTGTTTGACTTGCGACGACCCAGTTATGGCAAATTAGTTCAAACAGAATGCTTCTGGGTGGTTCTAGAACTGGTTGTTGGGTCAAGTAAGTTCGCCTTTCCTCATTTGAGATGGTGGTTTCACCTTTTGAGAAACCTCCCTAGAAGATAAGCTCCCTCTCCCTCATTTATGGAGGCTCCTCCTCTTATAAAAGCATTCCCCATTGCTATGATCAGTTAGTTTTTTGGGTATCAAGAAAATTAGCTAGCTTTAGTGTGAGATTGATAGTTTGCAATGTGAATTGCTGATAGTCTAGCAATTGGTTGTGGATTGCCTTAGCCTTATATTAGTGCTTTTGGGTGAGAGAGAGAGTCGTCATCCCTTTTGGGAGACCTTTTGAGAGTGGATGCTTGTAGAGACATACTGTTTGGACCCTTCATGGAAACTTGCAACGTCAAGGCATGGTTGTAAGCTTTACTTTTGCTCATATTAATACAATCAATGGTTGTTTCTCATATGTTGTATGAAATATATGTGATAGCTTATGGTTCATTGACTCTGTAAGTAAATAGTTCATTGTTTTGCTCTATTATGTGTTTTGTTGTTCTCTTATGTTGTTTCAGGTGAATCACTCATCAAGGAGAAGGAAACGATAGCTGGAGCAGCGTAACGAAGACTACATCGAACACTGGAATAAGGTAGGCTCTTTCAACAATGACTATTTAAGGAATTAGTTGTTGTATTTGTCTTGCTGTGACTAGACCCACTCTAGGGCTAGAGGGGTTGCCTTTGTCCGCAGAGGGAACTTGCCTACATCACAAGTTGGTGACTCCACTGGGGATCGAACCCAGAATCTCTAGTTTTGCAAACCATGCCCATCGACATCTCTGTCAAATCAGGGATTTTTGAGAATATTCACATTTGAGTTACTTGTTATCCACAAGATATTTAGCTTTACACCGACCTTTTCCGAGAGTTTCGCGACATGTTTGCTTGGTCATATGAAGAGATTACCAGTTTTGATCTAGGTATCGTGGTCCATGAGATACCTACATACCCTGGTGCGAAGCCAGTTCGACAACGTTTACGCCCTGTGCAGCCGAGTGGCCATCAAAGGAGAAGTTGAGAAACTCCTCAAACTAGGGTTTATTTACCCTATCCCACTGATTGACTAGGTCTCTAATATTGTCCCTATGATCAAAAAGCAGGGCACTATTGGGGCTTTTGTTGATTATCACGACATCAATCGTGCGTGTCCCAAAGATAACTATCTTACTCCCTTTATTAACCAGCTCATCGACGATTGTGCTGGGAGTGAGATTTTTTCGTTTATGGATGGCTTTTCTAGTTACCACCATATTAATATTTCGCCTGCCGATCAACACAAAACCGCCTTTATCTGCCCGTGGGGTACCTTTGCTTACAAAAAGCTTCCTTTCGGCCTAAAAAATGTTGGTGCCACTTTCCAGCGAGTAATGTCCTAGGCATTTCATGACATTCGTCACATTGTTTAGCCATATCTGGATGACCTTCCAGCTCATTTAGCTAAACGTTCTGACCATCCAAACCACCTCCACGAGATTTTTCTTCATTGTCGACATTACCGTATTCGTCTTAATCCACATAAGTGTGTCTTCTACGTCGAATCCAACAGACTCCTTAGGTTTTTCGTTTCTAAAGAAGGTATTCATCTCAACCCCCTCAAGGTTGAAGCCATACTGAATCTCCCTCCTCCTGCTTCTTTGCATCAGTTGCAGAGCTTGCAGGGAAAGGCCAATTTCCTACGTCATTTTATCCCTAACTACACCAAGGTTGCTAAAGGTTACACATGTCTCCTTAAGCATGACACTCCATTTATTTGGGATGACATCGCCCAAAGTTCATTTGAGCAACTCAAGACACTTCTTTTTTCTGCTCCTTTGTTGCGTCCGCCCGACTATCATCGTGACTATACACTTTATCTAGCTGCTGTTGATAGTACTACTGGTATGGTTTTGGTTTAAGATGATGACAATGGTTCCGAGCACGTTATCTATTATTTCAGCCACAACCTTCTTGACACCGAGACTCGATATTCCTATGTCAAGAAACATGCCTTGGCAGCTGTCCAGGCTATTATATTTTGTTGCGTACGACGATCGTGATTTCAGATTGCAACCTGATGACATGCATTTTGTCATGCCAATTGCTGGGGGAAAGTACTCGAAATGGATTGTTATCCTTCAAGAATTCGATTTGGAGTTTACTACTGCCAAGTCTAAGAAGTCATTCATCTTTGCTGAGTTGATTTGCTCGTTATTGTCTGCTACTGCTCCCTCTTGGATAGAGGATGACATTCCAGACGACACTCTTTTCTTGATCAGTACCCTCGATCCCTGGTACGGTGACATTATTGTCTACCTCCAGACGTCTTCCTTCCATCCTAATTTGTCTAAGGATGCTCGACGACGTATTCATCACCATTCTCAGCCTTATCGTATTGTTGGAGACACTTTATACCGTCTTGGTGTTGATTCCATTCTCCATCGTTGTTTGACTTTCGAGGAAGCTGAACGAGTCTTGAATGACTGCTACTCTGGCGCTTGTGGTGGTCATATGTCTGATTATGCTACTGCCCAAAAAATCCTTCATGTTGGTTACTTTTGGCCCTCCATTTTTAAGGATTGCATTCTCGCTGTTCGTTCCTGTCATGCATGCCAGATTTACCAAGGGAAGATGCATGTGCCGCCTTCCCTTTTTCATCTTGTCATTACCATAGGCCCTTTTGCTAAATGGGGCATTGATTTTATGACCTGTAACCCTCGCTCGTCCGGGGGGCATGGGTATATCATCGTTGTCGTCGATTATTTTACAAAATGGGCCGAAGTGATGTCTACATTGTCTAACGACAGTAAGATTACTCGATTCAGAGTCCCTTAGGCTATTATCACTGATCACGGTTCTCATTTCCATGGTTATATGATGACTGAGTTAACAACCCAATTAAGCTTGCATCACGATAGTTCAACGCCTTATTACCCTCAGGCCAATGGCCAAGTCGAAGCCGTCAACAGTGTTGGTTACGATGCTTCAGCATACCATTAGCATGCACAAGTCCAATTGGCATTTTATGTTGCTTTCTGCCTTATGGACCTACCATACCTTAGTGAAGGATGCAACAAGATTCACACCTTTTCAACTGGTTTATGGTCTAGAAGCTACCCTTCTGATTGAATGCGAAATAACTTCTCTCAAGTTGGTTGTTGAATTTCTCCCAAATACTACTCTTGTGGAGAACGCCTTCTTTACCTAGAGCGGCTAGACAAGACCCGTCGACTTGCTTCTTTAGTCATTGAAGCACAGAAGAAGAGAGTGAAAACTCACTTTGATCATACTATTAACCCTCATTCTTTCGCTGAGGGAGATTTAGTCTTGCTATATGATCAAGCAAATGATAAGTTGGGGGCAGGAAAATTCGAGCCTATGTGGCATGGGCCCTATATTGTGAAACACATTTTGCAAAAAGGGGCCTATGAGCTAATTGACTATGAAGGAAACCCTTTGGATAAGCCCCAGAATGGGCTTTATCTTAAAAAATACTATGCATGAGTCTTTCGTGCATCTGCTATGTACATAAGTGTGCTTTTCATTTTGTACATGTTTGGCTTGGTGTGTAAGCGTTTGCTGCTTATTGTGTCTTTTTACTTCTTGTGCAGATGTCTGTTGCACCTTATATCGGTTTCACTGATGGTGCCTGTTGCAGTACCCAGAATCTTTCCTCCGCAGCATGGGTGATCTACGATCCTCATGGTGAGTTAGTGGACCTTCAAGGTGTTTTTCTAGGGTGTACCACAAACAATGTTGCTGAATATAGTGCCATCATTGAATTACTAGCTAAGGCCATTGACCTCAATATTCGTGCATTGATTGTGAATCTGGACTCTCAACTTGTTGTTCTTCAACTTAATGGGCATTATTCCATCAAAACCCTCAAATTTTAAGGTTGTATTTATGTGTTCACTTACTGGAAAGAAATTTTGATTATATCACATATCAACACATTCCTAGAAGGCTAAATACGTTAACTGATGCATTAGCAAACCATGTATTAGATAGACATTTACGAAATTTATAAAAATCATAAACAAGTATTCAGACGCAATAGGTAAATGAAGTAAAACATAAATAGATGTATATCGTGTGTTGCACACCGAGGTGCTCAAAAAATATATGTATGTTCAAGTTACATCATGAGACACATGTCTCTCAAAATTTGCAGAAAACAAAACCTAGAAGTCTACTATGGATGATGCTCCCTCTTCGGACCACCCATCTAAGTAGCTGGTGTACGCTATTCGACACACCTGTGGTGTGTCATTGGTACTATCTAGGGATCTCCTCGAATCCTCTGTAATCTAGGATCCCCTCAGTCAAGCCCTCTAGGTTCCGAGCTATCTCCTCCTCAGCATCTCCACCCAGAGGTGGTAGGTCGATCTCTCTGGCAGCCCTCCAGGCAGTAGGAGCGAGACCTACAGGTCTCTCAGGTCCAACATCTGTGAAGAATTGAACATAATGATTAGGGCATGTATATTTAAAATCCAAAAACAACAAAAAATTACAAAAAGTTTGTCGGTCAAACTAAGTATTTTACCTCTCTCATCCCACTACTCTCCAGGTGGAAGCAGCATGTCAAGGTCTCCCCTGAAGTCCATCCCTATGTATGGCCAATCCTTGACCACCACCTGCTGATGATGTATCCACTCCATAAATTCAGGACCCATGAAATTGGCTGGCCGCCGCCTCCTCACGGCATCACAAGAGCCCACTGAGTTATTCGAGTCTCTCGTGGTCCTGGCCACCCCACTCGCATGTCCTGTAACTGAAGGATAGGTACTTGCTCCAGCATGAGCGGTATCAAGATCGAACCATACCCAAATTTCTTCATCTCACCTCTCTAGAATTTCATCAACTGCCTCTTCATGTTTAGAGACATGGCCTCTGCCTAGTCAAACATAGTAGGATTGAGATAGTCTAAGGCCAACTACAGTTGCGTTTTGGTTGCCTCGTGCTGGGCTTGGGAACCATCTGCCCTCGTGATGGTGAATAACAACACTCACAGTGAAAAACCATTCACCGTGGGTATCTGTAACTTACCACTAGTGGATTATTTCTGTGCCCCTAGGCACACTCATGCGATGAGGATATCTAAGGAATCTTCGGTGATTCGCACACCGCCCATGCAAGGTCTCTCCCCTTGTCATGATAACCCGGTCAAAAAATAGATATCTATGGCGTCAAAGCCAACCTCTTGCCCATGGATGATGAATTTCCCCTTCGTTAGGTTCCACAATCGAATTAAGTATTCCAGGAGATCTAGTTTCGCTCTCAATAGCGGTGTTAAGAAGAATTTTAGCAGTGCGCAGTTCCAGAGGACATTCAAACACTGAGGATCGGATACCCCTCTCACGTCATCATTGTCGTGAGTGGGTTCTTGCCAGGAGAATGCCATTTTTCACCTGCACGCACAAGCATTCTCTTATTAAAAGTCGTTCAACCATTTTCATATGCCAGAGTGGTTTAAAAATGAAGTTTTTGTGTTTTTCGTGCTCATCGCAGCTGTTTCTAGAACAGCTGCGACGATCCAGCTTGGTTAGTTCATAATTTCTTGGATCGTCGCAAGGGTACATCACTTTCTTGCGACGATCCCAATTTTGGCCCGTTTAGATTTCTCGATCGTCACAACCCCGAGGGGGAAACTTACGATGACCGAGGCAGAATTTTTGAACCAAAAATTCTTCCAAAACCTAGCCAAAAACGTAAAATTATGTTTCAAATTGACACAAAAAACAAGATAAATGGAAAAACATTTACCTGGAAGAAGTTTGGGAAGTAATGAACCACCGAAGCTCCAGGAATCGACCACCAAATTTCGCAAGATACGTGTAGTTTGGAGTTTTTACCGTGGTTAAAACAAACACAAAGTGAATTATTTTTTACCATATGCCTTTTTATAGCCCTTTTTTCGAAATTTAGGGTTGTGACTATGGTTTTTAGGGTTTTGACTTAGGTTTTTGAAAATTAATCGTGTATTCTTGTGGAACAGGTCTTATGCTTGTATTTCTTTGTGTAGTAACAGGTGTTTCGGATGTAATAATCGATACATGCTTGGTAAATACCACAAAAGTTTGTTCCGTGTCAACTTTAAGCTCTTTTCTAACTCTCAAAATATGAAAAGATTGCCAAGCCCTTGCCGTTTAGAGTTCGTTAGTGGTTACAAAATGTCATGTCCCCAGTAAGTTTTTTACTTTTTCAGACTAGAGGCACTATTTACAAAAAGTACCCCTTGACTACAATGGTCAAGTGGTTCTCTCAAGTATCATTTTCTACCTTTTCGGGCTTGAGAGACACAAACATACAAAAAGGGCCCCTTTGGAGTTTTCTTTTCCATGTCTTTTTCAAACTCTCTAAACATGAAAAAGACTCTAAGTTTTACCTATGTTGGACTCGTTAAAACCTGACGACATTGGAATCGTCACCATGATGAGACCCGAGCTTCTCCTCCCTAGGGCTCATTAAAACTTCACTAGGTTGGATTTGTCTGAAAGACAAACTTATATTGCAAGCATATGCTATCCCCTTCAAGCTTGTGTTTCAAAAATAATTAGGGTACTCGCTAGCAATGGTGGCGGAAAAATTTGGAAATATTCTGTTGATTACCTATAGCAGCTTGTCACTCTTGAACATTGACACCTTTGTTGCTTTTCACTGGGTTTGGGACATCTTCACTTTGTCATTTGCCTTCTGGGGTTTGGGTTCTTCATTTTGCCTCATTCCATTTGATCCCTGCTGTCTCCGCATGACCTTCGATCCTTTGGTACCAAAATGCTGCCACATTCCAGAGTCGTGTCGCCGATATGTTCAAGAGCTTAATCCTTCTGCAGTTTGCACCCTTACATCCTCCTCTGATTCTCTGTTTCATCCATCTACATCTTGTTCCTTTGTCTCACGTCATTGATGTGGGAAACATTATGGCCCTCCTGCGATGGATCGCTTCCTGTCGACCTCGACTCATTATCTAGGAAGTTGATCTAAAGACTCCTTTTGGGTACCTTGGAACTTGCATGCCTCAATGGCAAGTTCTTCGCATTCGACAATAGACTTGCATCATTTGTCTTTGATCGGGTGATTTCGCAAGTGTTCGACTCCAAATCATTCTTCACACTTTGTGGATTGTACTGGCAGTACCTTGAGAACCATTGACATTACTGGTGGTCTCTCTCGCACTTGTTAACGGTTCACATCATTGGTTGGTAATCAAGTGATTTTCTAGTATGCTCGACTTCGACACATTTATTTTCATATTAGAAATTGTACTATGATCAAGTTGGATTCAAGACCCTGGACTCAGATTACATAAGTTCGGGTTGCGTGGATTGGTTGGTGATTGTATACATGACTCTTTGATTGGATGGATGCAACCATACCTAAGTCCTTCTAGATGGTTGCGACCATACCTATATTGTCATATGGTCTTATCGACTGCGTGGCTACATCCATACCACAGACCAATTCTATTTTTCTTTTCGATGGTTGCGCCCATACCTAGACTACATGTATTTCTTTCACTATCAAAGATATCAGTTGTACTTGCATCTGTAGGTTCTTCGTGATAGTGTTCCGGTTCAGTTATGGTTTCGTAAAGCATTTCACCCTTCCCACTCTCTCGGCCTTCATGCTTTAGGGGGCAACTATTACACAGTAATTTGTCACTGGCCCCTTATCCCCTGATCTCGGATAAGGTCAGTCCCTGAATGACATCTTATCTGTGTCATACCTCGAACAAATGTGTCCACATATTCCTAAATCATTCAAGAAGATTAACAATGCTCTTTAATCCTGAAGATTGAGCCTTTTTACCCATCTTTCAAGATCGTTGCAAGACAACCTCGTTCTTCCTGCGACGATTTCCTGGAATGAACTAGAACGTTGCGACACAGTCGTAGGGGTACATCTGTTCTTAGAGACGGTTGGATTTTAGAGATCATTGCAAGTCATCAGTATCCTGCTTGAGATGATAGCTTTGAATACATTGTGGCTTCATGACGTCGTCTCTGAGTCCTAGTGTTTGACTCGCGACGACCCAAATATGGCGAATTAGTTAAAACAGAATGCTTCTGGGTGGTTTTGGAACTGGTTGTTGGGTCAAGGAAGTTCGCCTTTCCTCATTTGAGATGGTGGTTCTACCTTTTGAGAAAGCTACCTTGAAGATAAGCTCCCTCTCCCTCATTTATGGAGGCTCCTCCTATTATAAAATCATTCCCCATTACTATGATCAACTAGTTTTTTGGGTATCAAGCAAATTAGCTAGTTTTGGTGTGAGATTGATAGTTTTCAATGTGAATTGCTGATAGTCTAGCAATTGGTTGTGGATTTCCTTAGCCTTAAATTAGTGCTTTTGGGTGAGAGAGAGAGTCATCATCCCTTTTGGGAGACCTTTTGAGAGTGGATTCTTCTATATACATACTGTCTGGACCTTCAAGGAAACTTGCGACGTCAAGGCATGGTTGTAAGCTTTACTTTTGATCATATTAATACAATCAATGGTTGTTTCCTATATCTTGTATGAAATATATGCGATAGATTATGGTTCTTTGACTTTGTAAGTAAATAGTTCATTGTTTTGCTCTATTATGTGTTTCATTGTTCTCTTATGTTGTTTCAGGTGAATCACTCATCAAGGAGAAGGAAACGATAGCTGGAGTAGCGTAACGAAGACTACATCGAACAATGGAATGCGGTAGGCTCTTTCAAAAATGACTATTTAAGTAATTGGTTGTTGTATTTGTCTCGTTGTGACTAGACCCACTCTAGGGCTAGAGGGGTTGCCTCTGTCCGTAGAGGGAACTTGCCTACATCACATGCATCCTATCATGGCTATGCTTCCTTGGTGTAAACATTCTTGAACTTTCAGTTACCTTCACTGCAAGAGATCAGAACCAATCTCTTATCTACCTTCAAGTAAGACACCTCCACACATATATCTATTCATATGCATGAGTGGAGGTGAAGAAAGTGATTGATTAGGACCAAGATTCCTATCCAGTTTCTCAAATATTGGTTTACATGTTCCTTGCTACCGCCTATTTCCAAGGATGTCACTATGGTTGGGGTGGCTATAGAGGAGCAAGCTACCTTACGTACCCTACACCTTGACTTGATTTATTTTTATTTAGACACTTTGTATGACATTATTCCTAATGATACTCGTCCTTCAACTGATCCATAATGACCCAAAACACAACCACATTCTGATGGTGTGAATGGTTTCATCTCTTCTGAAGTTGGGAGCCAATTGGCTACTCAAATGGGGCAGTTGATTGTTACCTCACAAGTCCCTGCAATTGTTCCCAGCTCTCAACAAACTACATCTCTTGAGAAAATTGCCTAGATTCACATGGTGCAGTCCACACAACTAAAGAATTCTCAACAACATAGTGAGAAGAAAAGGAAGAATAAAAAAAAAATAACACTTCTAAATTTGCGCAAGGGACACAATAACCCAGCCCACTTGGGGTGGAAGCATGAATGAGCATCGACAAAAATTCAAATTCCCTTGTAAGATCTATCAGGGGGACCATTTAACTCATGAGTTCCCAAAGATGGATGAGATTCATTACTTTCCTACGCAACTAGTTTCCACTCAATAATTGGTTGTATTAACACATCGATTCCCCACCCAACCTCAACAATAAATGGTTAGAGAACCTCCTCCACCTTCACCTGGGGGAATGGGAGGACAAAATTTTCAATGAAAATCTACACCTATTCTTACGTGCAATGAGCAAGTAAAATTGTTTACGAGAGAAAATTATTATCAGACTCCAAATTCTTGTTATGTTTCTAAGGATCCGATCCTCCCCACTATTCCCAATGGACCTCTCACACTAGATAAGCCTTTGGAGCCAATGGTTTTTCTATCTAAGGCTGTTCTCCAAAAATCGACACACAACCTTAATTCAAGAGCTACCCAACACTATAGTGTTGTTCAGGGTCTAGCCCAAGTGCCTTGTAGCATATCTACTTTGGATCTTTTGCAAAGTTTTCCTACGTAATGCAAAGCCTTGTTGACTGCTATTAGAGAGGTTGGTCCCTTAGAGGAAGATTTGATCAATTTAGAAATTGATGCAAGTTAGTTTAGGTTATCTCATCATGTCATTTTTTTAGTGTGTATCCATATTAAAGATGTGTGTTACACTCTTGTCAATGAAGGATCTTCCACATGTATCATGTCCTCATCATGTTGGAAAGCTCTTGTTTCTCTAGCACTCGTTAAGTCAAGTACTACCCTTCGTGACTTCAATACTCATAACTTTTCTACCTTAAGGTGTTATTCCAACATTTTCCATCAAACTAGTGGGAAAAATTGTTACCATTGAAATTGAAGTTGCTGACACCCTTCTTGACTATAATATGGTCCTTGGGCATAGTTGGTTCTACACTATCACCATTGTCATATCATTGGTTTTTTGTGTTCTACACCTTCCACATGAAGTGAATATTGTTTACTATTCATCAACTTGATTATTGTATGAGGGCGGCTTGTGGTGTAGGTAAGTTCTCGATGCGGAAAAAGACAATTCCTCTACCCTGAGAGAGCGGGTCTGCCACAAACAAAAAAACTAGTGAAAACTTAGGCTAGAATCAAATAAGAGGACCTACCTCTTAGAATGTTGTTCCGCTTGGTGATGATCCTGCTTCCTTACTCCAGCTACTTTTCATTTCCTTCCTTCGAATACATGAAACAAGCAAACAAACAACAACAACAAACGTGATATCATACAAATTTCATTCAGCCTACTTAAAAAGTCAAGGAATCTTAAGCCACCAAATGTGAGATAACACTTAATGTAGGAAATTAATCAATATTTGTATTCATATAAGTTCAGAAATAGATTACAACCAAAGCCTTGACGTTGCAAGTCTCCTCTGACATATCCAAGTTCCAACACCTTTGTTAGCATCTCATGGATAGCCCCAAAAATGGAAGTTTTAAGGCGGGATGATCCTGCCACTACTGATTTCCCCTGTGAAAACCCATTTCCGAATGTTTCTACTTCTGATCATTCACAGGACACTTCGGATGTCATTTTGTTATTACAGTGTGGAGAGGACACATCTTCCTCGGAAAATCCGTTCAATCTGTCATTTATCTTTCTTGAAAACAAAGACGGTGAACATATTTGCTTCTCATCTATCCCTCTGCCCAATTCATCAAATCATGAGAATGCTGACAAACATCCTGAATTTTATGATCTTGGTTGTTGTGATCTATTCACTTCCTCATCCGATCATGATATTGATTCAACTGTTGTTAATCTATCCAAGACACTGGTCTATAATGATCTATCTGTCAATGAGGTCGAAACCCCCCAGACTATCACCTACTCTAGTCGATTGTTTTTGGGTTAACCCTTGTCAGCTCAATCAAGTAGAGTAAGGTGAGAGGGAAAACCTTAACAAGCACGTCAGAGGTATAATAAACTACTTCTCTGCAGGAAAAACCTCTTCTTCTCTCAATAAGTCGGGATCCCTCTTCTACCTTTGAAATGAATAAGTGCTATGCACTGTTACAGAAACAAAAAAATGAAAAAGTGAAAACAGTTTGAAAAAAATAAAAAATGAATAAGGCAAAAGAAGAGAAAGGATTCCTATGCAGAGAGGTAATGCAAGTAACTTCGCCGGGGTAT
This sequence comes from Pinus tabuliformis, assembly GCA_031772625.1. Classification (NCBI taxonomy): domain Eukaryota; kingdom Viridiplantae; phylum Streptophyta; class Pinopsida; order Pinales; family Pinaceae; genus Pinus; species Pinus tabuliformis. The sequence goes on along the minus strand of CM062818.1, from coordinate 2,065,718,727 downwards.
TGACCAGGCTCGCTGGTAATAGAGCCATGCTTGTGTTCCTATGTGACTCCGTCGGGGTACTGTCCAGGCTTACTGGTAGTAGAGCAACACCAGAGATGAAACTAAGACTTTGACGACCATACTGCTTGTGCACCAATATACCCCTCAACCCAAATCGAAACAACTGTGTTTCCTTGGCCTCGAATGTGTGTCAATCAACCAAGAGATTAGCAGATGATACAGCTTACAATCAAGCTAGTGTGGAAACCAAGAGGAGCTGAGAACTGAACAATAATTTCGGAGGTGTTAGACTTGATTTTCATGAACAAGGTCCATTCAGAGAGCTGGAGTTCTACTAGTGTGTCACCAAGTGTTGTAGCAACTACAACCACCCTCCAAAATTTTACCTTAGATTCATTTTGGAGCCTCCCTTACAATCTTCACAACCCCTTCCAACCTTCATAGCAACATGTCTTGCTTCATCAAGTACACAAAGTTCAGTTTTTTTCTTGCACAAAGGCAACCTGCTGGGCTCCAGAATTGCGTAATTTTGGCAGTCAACACTCACAGTGAAAATTACGCAATTTTCCCCAGCAGAGCTTCTCAGCCCAAAATTTTCACAAATCTAGGCAATAGTCAGCTACTCTACCTATAAAATTGCACAAATCTCCTAGTCAACTAGCCCATCTTCCATCCAGAAATACTCATTTTCTCCCAGAAGTCGAGCAGTCTCTTGCATGTGCAGTTGAGTTGACTGGTTCCCTTCAGGACTGACAAAAAATGACTTTCATACATGGATTACTTTTCCCAAGGTAGCATGCAAATGCATCCCTTGTTTTAGGGATCTATGTTTAGCAGTTGGAGGTTACATGCAAGGATCATTTTAGAAACCTCCCACCAAGTGTCACTTTCCCTAGATTTGTGGCATGCATGTCACAATCTCAATGTTATCAAAACTCATCAAACAGATGGTGCAGAGCTCATTCCTCACATCAACCTTGCATCTATGACATCCCACATCACATCTAGGAGCTGTCGGCACATTCAGCACAGTTGTTTTGGGGTAAGCCCGCCTTCCATTCCTTGTGTTGCATTTCTGTCGCTTTTTGTGTTTTTGCTTGTGTGAGTACAGTTTGCTTGATTTCTTTGAGCGCTTGTTGTCACTTTTTGTGTTTTTTTTGCTATCTCACTGTTGTCGCATGCATGAACCTATTTTTCATGAATGGTCGCTGATTTGGCGACTCGCCTCACCCACATGCATGTTGTTTCGTTTTCTGAATCTTTCATTCATGTTTGCATGCACTGTCAATCACTTCTGCTATCACTTAGTGTCGCCATGCATTCACTGTCATATTTTCTTTTATTTGCCCGTCGGCAAGTCTAGCCAACCTTGGCTCAGACTCTAACTTCACCAAGAAAACATTGTGCAATCCTGAGAGGGAAGGCTCTGTCTTCCTCTCAGGAAATGCGCATTTATACCCAATGACTGTCCTCGAAGAACATTTTGTGCATTTCTAAGGGATAGTGACTGCTGACCCAGGAAATTGCGCAATGTAGTCACTGAGCCTACAACCATTGCCAGCTGAGATTGCACATTGAGAAATTCCAGTAGTCAATAGCTAGACTAGACTGTGCATTGTGCAGTTCCAGTAGTCAGTCAATCCCTAGTAGCCCAGACTGTGCCTTGCGTAGTATTGGCAGTCAGTTTCCCAACCTCCTAGTAGAAATTGTGCAACCTTCATGATGAGTTACACAAGTATGTTGCAAGTTAGTTCTCAAGTTAATTTTGGTTTTCGACTGACAGATTGCTTTCCATGAGTGTTTCCATGTCTCCAAGTATCACAATTGTTCATATTCCTCTCAGCAATGTCGGTACAATGGTTTTCAGGAGAGTAGATTCGAAGACACTATTCAGAACACACTTGGGGATGTAGCAATCAAGTGTTTATGAGCTTGCCTACTCACGAAGACATCAAGTTGTTTGTAGATAAGGACATCAAGATACGACAATAGCAGCATCACAGTGAGCAACATCGTGAACAACAACTGAAGGAAGCATACCGAATGCAATGAATGCAATGATCCATGTGGATATTTGTGGCCACCCACCAATTCCACTTGGACCCCCATCATTATTTCTTTCAGTTTTTTTCAGTTTCCTTAATTGTAGCACAGTTTACTATTTTTAGCAGTTTTTCGGGTCCTAAACTTCCGGAGTCGTTTTGAGGCCCTAAACGACGTTTTTTTGGCAATCTACCGCCAATGATTTTTAGTCTAAAACCATCTTTTCCATCATAGTCCTTAGATATATCTTTGCAATGGGTTATCATGCACGTCAAATGGAGATAATGACCAAGTCACGACCCCGGGAAGTTGGATGTCCAACTCACCTCAACAGGGCCCATAAACTCTTGGTGTTACATCTCCTAGGGTTATGGTTTTGGTTGTTTAGGGTTTACTTTTATTATTCAATAATAAAAAGGCCCTTGAGCCTCATTGTAACACAGTTCAGAGGCATGTAGCTTCCACATCTCTTCTCAGAGATAAACTACCATCGCTCGAGCTAGTTTTATTTCCATTCTATTTGTAAGGATATTTCAATATTTGATATTAATGAAATGAAGTGTTATTTCTACTACATCTTTGTATTTATGGTTATATCTGTAATTTGTTGCATTCCTTTTTAAATTTGGATCAGTGGTATCAGAGTGCTCTGTGTTAGTGCCTAGATTTACCTCAGGCTGAAAAGGTAGGATCCAGGGCCAACATCAAACCACGCTCAGGAGAGGGCTCTCTCCGGGTCAATCTTAGCAAAAGGTAATCAATGGGGCTTGAGATGACTGAAATAAAACTAATTTTAGGCTAGGTATGAAGTACAAGGATTTGATTTGATTTTTTTGGGGGTTTTGTTGGAATCAAGGGAAAAGCAAATTTTGGGGTGTGGGAATTGAGGCTCAGTTCTGCAGAGATCTCGATGGGGCAAGGTAGGTGATCGTTTTGGCACTTAAATTTTAATGAGATGGAGGGAAAAGATAGGTGAGGTGTTGAAGAGGGAAAGGGAAATCATGAATCCTCCTCAGATAGCTGAAAACATCAAACAACTACAACAAACCTCAAGTAGAGCATTGCACTTTCAATGAATTCTACTTACACTCTTCTTTGCTTAGTTCAGAAGAAATAAGATAGATGATGACATACATAAACAAAATTCACAATTACAAAGAGAAGCACTGTACCAATACAAATTTCCACATGAATCCCAAAGAGTGCTGCAAATCCTGGTCTCAATTCCTTAGCCAAAAATACTGAAAATGAATGTACAATGAAGCTCAAGGCTTTCTCAAGAGTCCAACCATGCTAATGACTGAAAAACAACATAATATAGACAAACCATAGCTCATCCTAGCATATAGGGGTCGAGATCACATGTTTAGGAGCTGATCCAACTAATTCTAAACTAGGAACTAGAAATTAGGCCATGAAACTGCCTGCCTCTATAAACTAGGGAGCTGATTCATTCAGTTTCAAACAACTTTTTAATTGATGAATCTACCATACCAAGTGAGAATTTGACATATTTACATCATGATCCATCAATATACATGAAATTACATCAAAAATTTTCCATTAGGAAAGTGAAAAACTCAAACTAGGTGAAGCTGGGCGAAAAACAGAGAAAAACTTGGTCAAATTGGCAAATTTTCCTCTATGCGTAGCGCCTGATTCTCTATGCATAGCGCCTGTTTGGACCCACTTTTGGAGGCATTCTAGATGTCCAGATTAGCTCCAAGTGTGCTTGTTGGAAAGGTATGCCTGTCTACTTTCCAACCCAAGTGGAATGTTTCAATTTGGCCTCCATTTGCCCCTCCAAAAGTCAGTTCTCCCAACACGGCTTCCTGTGTGTTAAAATAGGGGTAGTGAGGTCATTTTTTGAGTGTTTTTTGACCTTTTGAGGGCTTAAAACTTGCCCAAATTTCTTGGCCATAGGTAGGAAAGCATAACCTTTCATGAAAAATCCAGAAATGCAAAGTTTTTGTGATTTGGAGCCCTCTAGCAAAAGCGAGTGCCACGTGGCGCGACGCATAGGGAGGAAAACTCTGTTTTTTGTGCAAAAAATTTCCAAAATGCAAAAATTGCTCCAAATTTCTTGAAATTTGGGCTGAGTCTTCTCTATCAAGTGCTATGATGGGCCAAGGAGGCCTCGGCCAATGTCTGAAGTCGATCATGCTCCTTTTGCCTCTTTTGCCTCTTTGATGCCTTCCTTAATTTTGCCTTTAAATTCCTGATTCGCACCTTGCAAACTTTGTTCCTTGCCATGTAATGAAAAGCCATGTGTCTCAGCAATGCCTTCTCCTTGTCGGCCTTGTCCAGTAGTCTCTCTAAGTGGATGTTGGCTCTTTCAAGCCATGACTCTCGATCGGCATTAACCTCCTGCTCAAGTGAAGTGAACTCCACCCTCCTCCTTTGGGCAGCTTGGCGATTCTCCCAAATGTTTTGCCACCTTTATGAGGTCTCCTGGGTGCATGTACTCCTGTTGGTGAGTCACTGTGTGTCTCCTCTTCATACTCATATGAAGGATCAGATGCCATCACTGCTAGTGAATGAACTGTTTTGGAGCTGCTTTGATGAGAAATAGGTGAGCTGTGATGTGGTTTGACTTTTGCCACCAAGGAAAACAGTGATATAAGGGACTGTGGAGGGGGAAAACAGTGAGGGATTTAGGGACTGTTGGGGTAGGCTTTATTTAAGGGAACAGGGAATTAGAGAATGATTTAGAAGCTTTTGTATAGGACTAGGGTTTGGGAGTTTATGTTTGGAACTTTGGGAAATGGGAATGGGGATAGGGGATTAGTGAATTTAGGGGTATGTGAGGTTAGGGAGTAGGGAAATCAAAGGAAAAATGGAGTAAGGGAGTGGTAAGTGGATTTGGTAGCCAAAACAGTCAATACTAACCCTACGCAGCAATTTCCTTTGAGAATATTTTGAAGAGGTAGGGTTTGATTTGTTTGAACAATCACCATACATCAACCACCATGAAACAACCATCAACCTAGGATGAAAAGCTATGAGAGAAGCTCAACCTACTTGTACCAATGGCAATCCATGCGTTTTGGGCGATTTTGGAGCAAATTTTTGAAAAAAATTGGCCTTGGCAGCTCTATGCTTCGTGCCTCAAGCCCAACGTGCCGTGCCTTCTCTATGCGCCGCGCCAGTGTAAATTTGCACTAGAAATTTGAGCCCAATGCGCCGCGCCAGTTATGTGTGTCGCGCCACCTACCCTATGTGTAGTGCTTTTTGCAGGAGACTTTTGGAGGCCTTCCCGGTGTCCAAATTTGGCAAAGGATAGCTCATTAGAAAGATCTTTGATTCTAATTTTTAACCCAACCATAATTTTTCAATTTTGAGTTCATTTTCCCTATAAAAAATCAAATCGTCCAAGACTGGTAAAAATGTGCCAAATGAGGCTGCCTAAAGGCAGAGTGCTGTTGCAGTCAACTTTTGAAGGTATTCCTCAACTCCAAATTGAGCTCATGATAGCTCATTGGAAATATCTTTGTGTCTAGTTATCATTTGACTCATCAAGCAAGTCATTTGGCCAACCAATCTAGGAGAAAACTTGATTTTTCCAAGGTCACTTCAGAGGTGCATCAATTCTCCTGAGGCAACTGTATTTTTGACATTTCTCTAAAACCATGACACCTGTGTAAAACGTGAAGGAGGTTTTTCTTCCTTGGCCTATTGTGGACAAAAAAATCTCTCAGTTTTCCCAAATTCATCTTTTATTGCTCAGAAACATCATTGGAGTAAAACCTATCCCGATGTGTGGAACAGGGGATTTGTTGAAATGAAGTGAAATGAAGGGGATAAAGGACTTCTAAACTCTTGAGAAAATTTTTGGATGTAGGGAGGGATGTTAGGAAGCAGGGGAAAGTGGAATTTCAGATATTGAGTGAGGGGAAGGGGTCCAAAAAGGCTAAACACAGGCCCAACCTAGAAAATTGTCAAGTTGTAGCAAGAAACTAGGGTTTGTGCAAAAATGAGGAATTTGGGGGATCTCAGTGATGGAAAGTATTTAATAAGGTACATTAAGGATAGGGGAAGGTGCATGAACATCAGGATACAAGTTTTGCTGATGATTTTAACATCCAAGAGAAATTGCCTTCAAAACCCTAGGAGAGGGAAATGAGCTTTACCTAGGCGCAACTGAAGCATGAACAAGGTGTAACATGACCCAGTGGAACTTGGCATGATGATGAAAACTCTCTGAATGATGGTACACTTAGCTGAATGGTGACATGGACCGACATTTGACAACTTTGACAAGAGTAAAAGCAAACCCTAGACCTAATACCTAGTGACCAAATTTTGCTTGAAGACTCACTGAAATGACAAAATTTGACCTTAACACCTTAAAATCACTTTGTAAGATCATGTTTGATCACTAGAGGAAGGTTGCAAAGACTAACACTAACATTGGCTCCAATGGGGATGGTAGCTCCTTGGAGGTGCCAAGAACGACAGATCTTTGGGAGAGTAGACAGTGCCTTCATCCATTGGGCAATGGAGCCAAAAACTCAAACTAAAATGCATGACTGAAAACTGATGAATCGATGACACAAATTGACTCTCACTCAACTAAAAACTGACTCAATACTTAAACATAACCGACAAACTGGAAATGATGCTCAAAGTAGAGCTTATTTATCAAAACCTAATCTAACAGTTTCTTTCATCACCTGATCAAGTGAAATGAAACAACCAATGTAACCAAGTAAGCATTCTGGCTGCTATTTGAATTCTCCGCAAGTGTTTGCTTATGAAAAACAAGAGAGAACTACTGAAAAGCAACTCCCATGAAAACTTTTGAACAGATCCGTTGAATACTATGGATTCTCTACCCGCCTCCAAAAACACTGCATATGGATCTCGAAATTCACACTGCATAAGGATCTTGAAATGCACACTGGGACTTAGCTCATCCAATGGATTACTTCTCTTCTCTTCATACCATGAATGCAAACTTTCATCTGAACTTTGTGACGAGACTCCTACTAAAAATGATAAAGAAACTGGCTATCGGATCAAGTTTATATTCGCACACGTTTCAAGCTCACATCTAGTCAATGGAGATGGACTTTGACTGTAGACATCATCCAACACATCAGCTATTGCATCATGAAAAACTTGAAAAAACTGATGCAACCCATTTTTCACTGGTTCTAATGAGATTTCATGACTCCCTACATGCTGCTCATTCTTTACTGAAGATGTACTATGCAATTTTCCCTTCAAAAAGTGAAATGATTCAAAACAAAATGGTATGGAATCATCTTGTATCATTTGATTGTATGTGCCAGCTTCCAAGTCCTCATCTGCAATTTGACAATCAATGACATTCGAGGGCTGCAAATCTGGATATGAGAAGTCTTGAACAAGGTTTTCATTGTCCTCAAGATGGTCCAAATCAAGACTCGTTGATAGTTGATTTCTGATTGCATGGATGTTGTCTCTGATAAACTGAAACGAAGCAAAACAAAAAGGCAAAGATCCTTCACTTACTTCAAAATTTGCTTCACTTTCCTCGTCACTGTCATAGCTGATATGCATCGGCTGATCACTGTATTCGAGCTGCTGTAAGTGAACTTCCTCCTCCCACAAACTAGCTACTGATTTGTTTGCAAGATTAGCTTCTATTTGGCGAACATAATCATCATCATAATGATCAAACTGAGGCAAATCATCAGTAAAAAAATACATCATCAAGCATACATGTCATATCAACAGATCTCTCTTCTCCAAGATGATTTACAAAATAATCATTATCAGATCTATGACAACTAGGATAAGAAAGAAGATGTTTTGGATCAGCAACTTGTTCTTCTTCAATCAACGAGCCATGGGCTTGAACATTATACTCATTCTTTGTAGTGATATTCTGCATCATCTCTTCCACTGCACTTACCAAAATGTCAAGCTTTACCTCTAGAGATGTCGATTCCTTTGGATCTGTGCTTTTCATCTCTTCTTCCTTCAACTTTGCCCTTCGGATCAACAAATGAGCCTCTACATCTACTGCATTGTTCTGCATCTCTTCAAGTGTTGCAAGATTCCTTTCTCTCAGCTGAAACTCCATTTCCAGATCAAAGGCACCCGGGTAGTGCAAGAGAGCGGATCCAAGAGGAGGTCTTATATTAACTGGCATCGAATAATAAACTTGGTTAAATCTGGCAGAAAACTGTTGTATTGTCTCCCCTGGTTGTCTTTTCAGCTGGTTATACTCTTCTATAATCAAGAAAGGGTTTTGTCTTACCACCCACCTGTCGAGGAAAACTTTGACGAACTGCTGGAAATCTGAGATGCTTGCATCAGGCAGGGTTTTGAACCAACTCTTGACTTTGCCTTGCAAAGAAAGAGCAAAAAGCCTAATACTGACATCTTCTTCATCAACTTCAAAAAGGTCAAGAAAGGACTCAAAATTCAATACATGTCTCTTAGCAATGATATTGTCGCGTTCACCATCAAATCTTGGTAGATATAGGTCATGATTTTTAGGGAAAGCATGGGATATAGGAGGTAAAATCAAAGGCTTGTATCGATCTGGAGTTTTACCAGGTAGTGGGGTATGTACAGAAGCTGTAGAATCAGTCTTGGTCTCTTGAGGCTCATCAATTTGAAGATGGTCATCACAAGATTTAGAAAAAGGGTCTTGATCAAGATCAAAGGCATGCAAATCTTTGGTATTTACAATCTTCAAAGGGAAGGAATCAAATGCAAGTTGAGGATCTTTTCTCAAATACAATATACTTTGCAAACCCTTCCCGAGATTCTCCAAAAAAGAGAAGAAATAATTTATGACAAAGAACAAAATGTCTTGGATGAAATTCCAACTTGAATACCTGATCTGTCCATATTTTCCTTTCATGTTTTTGTTGTTCAGGTTCATCCTCCAGTGGAGTCTTTGGATCTGATCTCAAAAATGATTTGGAATCGCCAGGTGAATGATTTCAGCCTTTCTGGTTTCTGATCGTTTTCCACCATCAACAATCAGATCTAACTTGATACATGTACTGGGGTGATCGTTTAGATCAGATGTTCAGTTTATAAACTAGACCAGAGATTGACTGAAGCAACTTTTATCTACTTGCGCTAATGCAAAGAAAAGCGTTTCGAAGGCTACTTGGCTAACTTCAGGCTCCGTCTGTAGTCTACAAAGCCAAACAATGAAAATAAAATTCCATCCCCAGTATGGTCGCCACTGTGTTAGAGCCTAGATTTACCTCAGGCTGAAAAGGTAGGATCCAGGGCCAACATCAAACCATGCTCAGCCTCGTAGCTAGCCCTACGAGGACAGGAGAGGGCTCTCTCCAGGTCAATCTCAGCAAAAGGTAATCAATGGGGCTTGAGATGACTAAAATAAAACTAATTTTAGGCTAGGTATGAAGTACAAGGATTTGATTTGATTTTTTTGGGGGGTTTTGTTGGAATCAAGGGAAAAACAAATTTTGGGGTGCGGGGATTGAGGCTCAGTTCTGCAGAGATCTCGATGGGGCAAGGTAGGTGATCATTTTGGCACTTAAATTTTAATGAGATGGAGGGAAAATATAGGTGAGGTGTTGAAGAGGGCAAGGGAAATCATGAATCCTCCTCAGACAGCTGAAAACATCAAACAACTACAACAAACCTCAAGTAGAGCATTGCACTTTCAATGAATTCTACTTACACTCTTGTTTGCTTAGTTCAGAAGAAATAAGATAGATGATGACATACATAAAAAAAATTCACAATTACAAAGAGAAGCACTATACCAATACAAATTTCCACATGAATCCCAAAGAGTGCTGCAAATCCTGGTCTCAATTCCTTAGCCAAAAATACTGAAAATGAATGTACAATGAAGCTCAAGGATTTCTCAAGAGTCCAACCATGCTAATGACTGAAAAAAAAAACATAATATAGACAAACCATAGCTCATCCTAGCCTCTAGGGATCTATCTCACATGTTTAGGAGCTGATCCAACTGATTCTAAACTAGGAACTAGAAATTAGGCCATGAAACTGCCTGCCTCTATAAACTAGGGAACTGATTCATTCAGTTTCAAACAACTTTTTAACTGATGAATCTACCTTACCAAGTGAGAATTTGACATATTTACATCATGATCCATCAATATACATGAAATTACATCAAAAATTTTCCATTAGGAAAGTGAAAAAGTCAAACTAGGCGAAGCTGGGCGAAAAACAGAGCAAAACTTGGTCAAACTGGCAATTTTTCCTCTATGTGTAGCACCTGTTTGGACCCACTTTTGGAGGCCTTCCTGATGTCAAAATTAGCTCCAAGTGTGCTTGTTGGAAAGGTATGCCTGTCTAATTTCCAACCCAAGTATAATTTTTCAATTTGGCCTCCATTTGCCCCTCCAAAAGTCAGTTCTCCCAACACTGCTTCCTGTGTGTCAAAATAGGGGCAGTGAGGTCATTTTTTGAGTGTTTTTTGACCTTTTGAGGGCTCAAAACTTGCCCAAATTTCTTGGCCATAGGTAGGAAAGCATAAATTTTCATGAAAAATATAGAAATGCAATTTTTTTTTGATTTGGAGCCCTCTAGAAAAAGCGAGCGCCACGTGGCGTGGCGCGGCGCATAGGGAGGAAAACTCTGTTTTTTGTGCAAAAAATTTCCAAAATGCAAAAATTGCTCCAAATTTCTTGAAATTTGGGCTGAGTCTTCTCTATCAAGTGCTATGATGGGCCAAGGAAGCCTCAGCCAATGTTTGAAGTCGATCATGCTCCTTTTGCCTCTTTTGCCTCTTTGATGCCTTCCTTAATTTTGCCTTTAAATTCCTGATTCGCGCCTTGCAAACTTTGTTCCTCGCCATGTAATGAAAAGCCATGTGTCTCAGCAATGCCTTCTCCTTGTCGGCCTTGTCCAGCAGTCTCTCTAAGTGGATGTTGGCTCTTTCAAGCCATGACTCTCGATCGGCATTAACCTCCTGCTCAAGTGAAGTGAACTCCACCCTCCTCCTTTGGGCAGCTTGGCGATTCTCCCGAATGTTTTGCCACCTTTATGAGGTCTCCTGGGTGCATGTACTCCTATTGGTGAGTCACTGTGTGTCTCCTCTTCATACTCATATGAAGGATCAGATGCCATCACTGCTAGTGAATAAACTGTTTTGGAGCTGCTTTGATGAGAAATAGGTGAGATGTGATGTGGTTTGACTTTTGCCACCAAGGAAAACAGTGATATAAGGGACTGTGGAGGGGGAAAACAGTGAGAGATTTAGGGATTGTTGGGGTAGGTTTTATTTAAGGGAACAGGGAATTAGGGAATGATTTAGGAGCTTTTGTATAGGACTAGGATTTGGGAGTTTATGTTTGGAACTTTGGGAAATGGGAATGGGGATAGGGGATTAGTGAATTTAGGGGTATGTGAAGTTAGGGAGGAGGGAAATCAAAGGAAAAATGGAGTAAGGGAGTGGTAACTGGATCTGGTAGCCAAAATAGTCAATAGTAACCCTACATAGAAATTTCCTTTGAGAATATTTTGAAGAGGTATGGTTTGATTTGTTTGAAAAATCACTATACATCAACCACCATGAAACAACCATCAACCTGGGATGAAAAGCTATGAGAGAAGCTCAACCTACTTGTAGCAATGGCAATCCATGCGTTTTGGGTGATTTTGGAGAAAATATTTGAAAACAATTGGCCTTGTCAGCTCTATGCGCCGCGCCTCAAGCCCAACACGCTGTGACTTCTCTATGCGCCGTTCCAGTGTAAATTTGCACTGGAAATTTGAGCCCAATGCGTCGCGCCAGTTATGTGTGCCGCGCCACCTGCCCTATGCGTAGCACTTTTTGCAGGAGACTTTTGGAGGCCTTCCTGGTGTCCAAATTGGGCATAGGATAGCTTGTTGGAAAGGTATTTGAGTATACTTTCTAACCCAACCAGAATTTTTGAATTTGGAGTTCATGTTCCCTGCCAAAAATCAAATCGCCCAAGACTGGTCAGAATTTACCAAAAGAAGCTGCCTAAGGGCAGAGTGCTGTTGCAGTCAACTTTTTAAGGTGTTCCTCAACTCCAAATTGAGATCGTGATAGATCATTGGAAATATATTTGTGTCGAGTTATCATTTGACTCATCAAGCAAGTCATTTGGTCAACCAAGCTAGGAGAAAACTTGATTTTCCCATGGTCACTTTAGAGGTGCATCAATTCTCCTGAGGAAACTGTATTTTTGACATTTCTCTAAAAACATAACACCTGTGTAAAAAGTGAAGGAGGTTTTTCTTCCTTGGCCTATGGTGGATAAAAACCTCTCTCCATTTTCCCAAATTCATCTTTTATTTCTCAGAAACATCATTGGAGTAAAACCTATCCCGATGTGTGGAACAGGGGATTTGTTGAAATGAAGTGAAATGAAGGGGATAAAGGACTTCTAAATTCTTGAGAAACTTTTTGGATGTAGGGAGGGATGTTAGGAAGCAGGGGAAAGTGGAATTTTAGAGATTTAGTGAGGGAAAAGGGTCCAAAAAGGCTAAACACAGGCCCAACCTAGAAAATTGTCAAGTTGTAGCAAGAAACTAGGGTTTGTGCAAAAATGAGGAATTTGGGGGATCTCAGTGATGGAAAGTGTTTAATAAGGTAAATTAAGGATAGGGGAAGGTGCATGAACATCAGGATACAAGTTTTGTTGACGATTTGACCATCCAAGAGAAATTGCCTTCGAAACCCTAGGAGAGGAAAATGAACTTTACCTAGGCGCAACTGAAGCATGAACAAGGTGTAAAATGACCCAGTGGAACTTGGCATGATGATGAAAACTCTCTGAATGATGGTACACTCAGCTGAATGGTGACATGGACTGAAATTTGGACAACTTTGATAGGAGTAAAAGCAAACCCTAGACCTAATACCTAGTGACCAAATTTTGCTTGAAGACTCACTAAAATGACAAAATTTGACCTTAACACCTTAAAATCACTTTGTAAGATCATGTTTGATCACTGGAGGAAGGCTGCAAAGACTAACACTAACACTCTGCTCTTTCTCTATTTTTCTTTGCATGTCCCCAACGAGGTCGAGATATAAGGAATTAGGGCTGAACTGGTCGAGCCTTTGCAAGACCAGCCTCGAAAATCTCGACAGCCTCCCATGGAAGATGAAAAGAAAGACGAGGGGGTAGGAGATCCTATCAAAATATTGCTCGAGGAAGCCCTCGAGTGACAAAGGAATGCGATGATGGACAACTTTGCCCAGATCCTTTAGCAGCTACCCAGGGGCGACGCATCTACTTCCGACAGCTACTCTAGAAGCGCCACACCCTTTAAGGTACAAGTTAACTTTGACATTCCCATATTTGAGGGTCAGATAGATGCAGACGCTGTAGATAAATGGTTAAATCTGCTAGAAGGATATTTTTCCATTCATGATTTTTCCAGCCAGGAAAAGATCACCTTTGCACTTCTCAAAGCAGCCCCCCACATCAAGGACTGGTGGGAAACCTATTGTGAGCAGAAGGATGAAAGTACAAACTCACTATTTTCAGTCGCACTCACTTGAAACTCATTCTGGGATGCCATCAAGGAGCAGTACTAACCTAGCAGGAGCTATGAGGATAAATACATAAAGTGGACAACGCTGTGACAGGGAAGGGACCAAGATGTGCCGGAGTTTACCAATGTTTTTCATACCCTTCGCACAAAGTTGGGTATCAAGGATTCTGAGAAGCATTTGGTTCTCAAGTACCTCGGCTGCCTGTGCAAGTAAATCTAGGATGATATGGAATTCTTGGACATCTCCTCGCTCAGCAAGACATACCAATATGCGGTCAAGATCAAGCAAAAGTTTAAATAGAAGAAGCGAGACTTTGGATTTGTGAATCTGAAGTAAGGGAAAGGTGCCCCCAAACCTTAGAACAAAGGACAAAGCTAAGGTGGGGCATCCCAGGACAACCTGCTAAAGCCGAAAGAAAAGAAAAATGTCACAAAGTTGAAGAAGGACACGGGAGAGTGGTGTGAGTTCCATAAGAGCTCTAGTCACAACACAAGTCAGTGTCGGGCCAAGTAGTCACTAGTGGCCGAGCTAAAGGCTTCATAATCAGATGCATGTTATGACTCTGAGTTAGAACCTGATAAGGGGAATGAAAAAGGGAAGCAGATTATCGATGTGGAGCCCAATGCCACCATTGCCACCATGAAGATCTAGAAGGAGTAACCCAAAGATCTAGAGGAGGAGGAGTGCCTCTTCCACTCCTCGATGTAGGTAAAGGGTTCCCCACTACAGTTCATTGTCGACAGCAGGAGAAAAAAGAACCTCATTTCGGCAGAAATCGTGAAGCGACTAGGCTTGCTGACTACAACACATCCACAAACGTACACCATCGGGTGGCTTCACTAAGGATGGGATCTTCGCGTGAGCCAGTAGTACCGCCTTCCATACAACATCAAGCCCTTCACGGATGAGGTATAAAGTGGCGTTGCTCCCCTTGATGTTTGTGATGTATTATTAGGTCAACCATACTTATGGAAGCGACATGTTGTGTATGAGTTAAGGCCTCATGCTGTTATTGTTACTTTGGGAAATAAGTTGTACAGGATACTGGAGGTAGCACTGCCTACCGCCATCTCTTTGGTTACTACAAAACAATGCAGTAATCTCATTTCTAAAACTGGGAAATTTGGTTTTCCTGATGATCCACCCTCAGGGAAAGAAGAAGACAGTGGCCACAACCTCTAGATAGGGCCCCTCCACACGACAACAACAGATGGACAAGGTCGTGGAGGTGTATGAGGACATCTTCACCTCCCCACAGGGGTGCCTCTGCATTGTCAGGTCAAGCAAGCCATCGATCTGACCCCAGGTGTGTCGCTGCCTCGTGGACCAATCTATCGGTGCTCTGCTCTGGATAATGATGAAATCAAGAGGCAGATTCAGGAGCTGTTGTAGAAAGGTCACATCTGTTCGAGTTCATCGCCATGTGGGATCCCAATCGTGTTGGTACAGAAGAAGAATGGGACTTGGAGACTCTGTATTGACTACAGAGCACTGAACAAGATCACTGTCTGGAATAGGTACCTGATCGCATGGATTGATGACCTTCTGGACCAACTGAAGGGGGGAAAATATTTCAGCAAGATAGACTTGAAGTTTGGCTATCACTAGGTACCAATCGAACCCTCTGATGTGTGGAAGACTACCTTCAAAGCCAAGGAGGGCCTTTTCGAATGGTTGGTTATGCCTTTTGGGTTAACGAATGCTCCTGCAACCTCCATGAGGCTAATGGATGACATCTTATGGCCATTCACCAACTCATTTGTAGTGGTATACGTGGATGACATCCTGATCTTCAACCAGAGTTGGGAAGAGCACCTCCACTACATCTGAAAAGTTCTCTAAACACTGCGGCAACACAAGCTGTGTGCCAATTTGGAGATATGCACTTTTGGCATGACCCAGGTTTAGTATCTAAGATACATTATTGATGAACGAGGGGTGCATGTGGATCCAACCAAGATCCAAGTCATTCGGGATTGGCTAGCCCCAACCACTCTAATAGAGCTCTGTAGCTTTCTCGGTCTTGCCAATTTCTACTGCAGGTTCATGTTGGGATTCTCTCATATCATTTGGCCTTTGAGTCAAGTCACCAAGGGAGGAGCGAAAGAAAAATTCTTGTGGTCTGAATCTCAACAGAAGGCATTCGCAGAGTTGAAACATTGCCTCTCTTATGCAGTAGTGCTCACTTTACCATACTTGCAACAACCATTTGAGATCGAGACAAATGCCTTTGACTATGCTATTAGGGTAGTCCTTACTCAACAGGGGCATCTAGTGGCATATCATAGTCAGACACTTTCAGACACATTCTGGAAGTATCCCACTTATGACAAAGAGATGTATTCGATTGAGCAGGCTTGCCGACAATGGAAGCATTACATTTTGGGGAAGGAAACAGTCATCCACACAGACCACCGACCCCTGCAATTCATACAAACTCAAGGGAAGTTGCAAAATGATCACCATCAAAATTGGTCCACATACCTGCAGCAATTCCATTTGAATATCAAGTATAAGAAGGGTAGCACCAATAATGTTGCGGACTGCCTCAGGCGACCACCGATCATGGCGTTAACCACCGTTCTCAACTCTTGTGGGAACGAGACTTTTGATTGGCCACTTCTCTACAAAAGTAACCCAGAGTTCGTTCACACATACTAGATGCTCTTGGAGAGTCAACAAGTTCTAGATTTTCACCTCTAGGATGCCCTGCGATGCCACCTAGGACACCTTTGTGTTCCTTCAAGCGAGCAAGCCAAGATGATTTTTGAAGCAAACTACATTCGAGCTGTTGGGCATTTCAGGGTTGAGAAAATAGTGACAGTACTGTATAAGTATTTCTACTGGTCGAATCTTTGACAAGATGTCGGGAAGTACATTAGATCCTACACTGCCTGTGCCATTGCCAAACCGACCATCAAGAAGCAAGGCCTCTATACTCCATTGCCTACCCCTAGTCGACCTTTGGAATCCATCTCCATGGATTACATGTCGAGCCTTCCTTCTACTAATCCTAGCAACGACTGTGTTTTTGTGGTCGTCAATAGATTCTCGAAGATGGCCATTCTGGTGGTCTGCAAGAAGAATATCACAACAGAAGCCACTGCTAAACTCTTCTTTGAACAAGTGTGGGTACACTTTGGGATCCCACAGTCTATCATCTCAGATCAAGACAACAGGTTCCTTAGTACATTTTGGTATAGTATCTGGTCGATGCTGGACACAAAGCTCACTAAGTCCACAATTTTCCATCCCCAAAATAATGGCCAGAAAGAGGTCGTCAACAGGATGATCATACACATTCTGCACATGTACTACTCAAAGAATCCATGCACATGGGATGAGAGCCTTCCCTATGTCTAGCATAGTTATAACCAGTCTCTCCACCGCTCGACTGGCCACAACCATTTTTAGGTGGGCTTGGGATTCCAGCCACTATGTCCCATTGATGTGGCCATACCATTTGCAGCTACTCAGGAAGATTCGTCTCATCTCTAGTCAGAAGCTGATAAGGAAAATAGATTCATGGAGCACATCCAACATATCTTCCATCAAGTCCATGACATTCTAGAGAAATCAAATTCCAAGTACAAGCAGCAACATGATCAACATCAGGTGCCACACAAGTTTCAGGTGGGTGACAAAGTCTAGTTGCATTTGCAGAAGGAATGCCTTATTGGAGCCTATCGTAAAATTAGACCACTCTGATATGGTCCTTACACCATTACCAAGGTTGTGGGAGAAAATGCATTTGAGCTCAACATTTCCCCATTCCTTGGCCTGCACCCAGTGTTCAATGTGGACTGCCTTCGACCATACTTCCCACCATTGTTGGACACATCAAACATTGCATAACAACTCACACCTACATAGTTAAATATAGGCTGCATGGAGTAAGCCACAACTGATTAGACCATGGACACGCAGATCAAGAACACTCACCAGCAAAAGGTCTAATTGTATCGAGTTGTCAAAGTAGGCCAACTCCTTCACCACGGAAAGTGATTCACCAGGGACCAAGTTCAGTGGAAGTTTCCTCATCTCATGGAGGAACTCAATGCAATGTGGACCATTATTTCCTAAGGGGGGAGGAATGATCCAGGTGGATATTGGTGGCCACCCACAAATTCAACTTGGACCTCCACCATTGTTTCTTTCAGTTTTTTAGTTTCCTTAATTGTAGTACAACTTACTATTTTTAGCAGTTTTTTGGGTTGTAAACTTCCAGAGTCATTTTGACGCCCTAAACGATGTTTTTTTGGCAATCTACCGCCAACGATTTCGTATCTAAAATCATCCTTTTTTTCGTAGTCCTCAGAGATATCTTTCCAATGGGTTATCATGCATGTCAAACGGAGATAATATGACCAAGTCACGACCCCAAGAATTTGGTTGTCCAACTCACCCCAACGGGGCCCATAAACTCTTGGTGTTACATCTCCTCGGGTTAGGGTTTTGGTTGTTTAGGGTTTTCTCCTATTGGTCAATAATAAAAAGGCCCTTGAGCCTCATTGTAATGCAGTTTAGAGGCATGTAGCTACCACATCTCTTCTCATAGATAAGATGCCATCGCCCGAGCTAGTCTTATTTCCATTCTGTTTGTAAGCATATTTCAGTATTTGATATTAATGAAATGAAGTGTTATTTCTACTGCATCTTTGTATTTATGGTTATATTTGTAATTTGTTGCATTCCTATTTAAATCTGGATCATGCAAGAGGAAGTTTGTTGACAACACAGAGGTGGAACAAAGTTGCAAGCTCAAGCATATCCACTGATGATGAAAGCAACTTTGGAGACTTAGACTATGAGGTGACGACGCGACATGAGGATCGTGCAAAGACAGAGAATGGAACAAAGAAGGAGTTTCATGTGCTGAAGCAACAACTCAAGGAATAAAATGAAGCTGCATAGATAGACAAATGAGTTGCAGCAGGAATAGGAACAATAGTGGCAACAACATGCACTCACGGATGAAGTTGTGCCCGTACAAGTTAAAGATCCATCCCAACAGATGGCATAGAGCAGACATGGTGAGAAGTGTTGTTGATCACATGCAATGGATTTAGTAGCATGCATGTCATTGTGCGCACGCATGCGATCCAACCCATTCACCACACTCACCAAGGCGAAGACAAGAAGGAAGTCCAACTGGAGCTGAACATGGACTTCGACATGTTGATGCGCATGACCACCATCACACACTTGAATATCAGCATCAACACTATGCATTAGTGTGTTGCCAGTGTAGCTGCACCCAAGAAGACCATGTGCATGTTAGCAAACGATTTGGATGAAGGATCCAAACCAATGCATTGGTTACAACAGAGGCAAGAGTTCTATTCAACAAGATGTCACCATGGGGTGCATGCAGGCCATCACAGACAACCAAGCTTGGCATCATCTCACTACCTTTGCCAGCACAAGCATGTCAAAGAGTTGATCTCATCACAACAGACTGAGTGTCAGTGATGTCTTGCATGGCTTGTGTTAGCGCTGGAATCTGCCTTAGGCTGAGGGAAGGCGAGACTCAAGGCCACATCAAACCAAGCTTAGCCTCGTAGCTAGCCCTACGAGGACAGGAGAGGGCTCTCTCCGGGTCTATCTCGGCAAAAGGTTTTCAAAGGGGCTGAGATGACCTATAGTGAATGCTGATTTTAGGCTAGTAAAGAGATAGGAAAGTATTTTGATGAATGATTAGGTTTTCTGGGCTGTATGGGGCAAAGACAGCAAGAGCAGAGATTTAATCAAAGGCACAGATTATTCCATAAGGCAAGATAGGAAGTGAAATTTAACAATTAAATTTGAAATAATGTGGAATGTAAAGACTGTTGAAGAAAATTGAAAAGGGCATTAAACAATGAATCCTTTCCAACAGAAGAAAAAACATAAACATGAACGCTTCTTCAGGGCAGAGCAGCAAGCTGAATTCTACCCTTCTCACTCAGAAGCATTCAAATTGAAATGATTATGAATGGACTGTGAACATAACAAGGAACATATGAAACAGAGGAAAACATATGCCAAATTCATACCACAGGGATCTTATGAAACAGAGCTGCAACTTTCATTAATTCTCTGTCAACAACTGTACAGTAAAACTCTGTATTTCTCCTCCACCAGCTTTCAGAAAAACTCCCTTACAAATCATTTGCAATACAATAAATAAACTCTCATGTTTGAAAACAGATCGATCCAAAATGAGGAGCTGTTTCAACTGAAGTTAAAAATAGAAAAGAGAACAACCTTCTCCTTGAAATTCTCTAATGACTAGCTAAAAGATTAAAAACTGGAGCGTAGACACATTTGTATTATTAACTGAAGTCATAAATAGGAATATGAATCCTATTCTTCTACTGTGATGAATATATTCATTTCAAATTAGCCTTTCGATCTCTGACTGCCACGTTACATTTGTCATTTGAATAAAATGGATTTTAATAAAAATAGCCTTTAAACTAAAATCCTGCCAATTCCAGCTCATGATGACAACTGTGCCCGGAGAGGGTTGCATGGTTGCAAGATAATGTTGCAATTGTCAATGGAGGAGGAAAATCTTGCAGTAATTCGTTATCGAGGAACAACTGGAAATCGGTAGTGCGCTTTGTCCTAAGGGATTGCCATGCATGTTCAATCATAATTCTGAAGCAACTTCAAGTCAGCACCATTAACCTCATTTGACTTTCCATATGCTTGCCTTAACATTTTAACAACTTTAGGTGAATGCAAAACTTTCTCCGTGATAGCAAGGAAGTCGCCATTTATTAAGTAACTGAACAAGGAATTCAGCCTTTGTATGTGCAAACAATTCACTGATACTTTTTCTTCATTAGGATCGGGATCCTTGCGAACCCAACCTATGTCTACAAGTAACTCCAAGATACTCTGTCTCTTCACCACATTTTGCTCGCAAATATCAGAACCAGAACTTTTGATAGCCAGTCCATGATTACTTCTGCAGCAGAATCCGGATTTCAGAACTTCCTGCTCGAGCATTTGAAACTCGGAACAAATTTGTTTGTCCCCTATAAGAATAGGGATGAAATTAGATATCCCATACTCATTCTCAACCTGTGCTGCTAAATGATCCAAGGATTATGGTACCTAGTCGTTTATAAGCAACCTCAAACAAGTTGTCAACGCGATATCCAGAAATTGCCATGAAACTGAAGCTGAGAATGAATATGAGAACTCCATAATCATATCTGGCCTTGATTTTGGGAAGAAACCGTGCAAATGTCACTGCTGCACTTATTAAAAACACAGCAGTCCCAATTACAATTGTTTCAGAGTTGTGTCCAACATGATCTGCAACGTAGCTTGTCCCTACAACTAATAGTCCCCCAAACAATGTTGCCAACATTCTGTTTAGTCCCTTGGATAAGATCGCTTCTGCATACCAAAAATTATATGCTAATAAAGCTTGAATTCTTTTTTGTAGGAAAAAACCTGACGCCTGGAATATAAACATTGCGAAGTAATTTAGCTAACAGAACCATCTGTTGGGCCTGCAAATTGAAAATGTTCTTTGCTTTTGAGGTGAGTAATGATTGCTTTGAAGCATCCTTCTCCTCGGTATCATTTAAACATGTCTCTAATAAAATGTTAGGTGATCGAATCACTCTATTAGAAATAAAGCCATGTTTTTCTTTCTTAAAAGGCCTATGCCCTGTTGACTATATGTGTAGCACTCTTACCCAACGCGTAGCACACTCCATATGCGTAGCGCACTTGTAGATTTCACACAGGCTGGGGAGGCTATATGCGTAGCGCGCTCTATATGAGTAGCGCGCC
Organism: Pinus tabuliformis; assembly: GCA_031772625.1. Lineage (NCBI taxonomy): Eukaryota > Viridiplantae > Streptophyta > Pinopsida > Pinales > Pinaceae > Pinus > Pinus tabuliformis. The sequence goes on along the minus strand of CM062818.1, from coordinate 2,065,697,405 downwards.
TCCTCTGCGCGTAGCGCGCATGCAAGCATTTCTAAAATGTCCCACTCACTCAATGAAATTCTACTGCTCAACAATAATCTGTCTGGGGTTTGCCATCTGGGATTGCTCAGCTAGGAAAGCTGACAGTATTTGATGTGAGCTTCAATAAACTTATTGGAATTCTGCCATGTAGGATGCACCAAATGGTAAAACTAGAACAGCTCAATGTTGCAAACAATCTGTTCTCTGGTCAAATTCCTGTAGGGATTTGTATTCTGCCCACCTTGATGAATTTCGTTTTCGATTATAACTTCTATCCTTATCCTCGGTTTGCATCACCATGAATTTGAATGCAAACTGCAAATGATAATACCAAAACCTTGAATACAAACAAAGCCCTGCAGAACCACTACGTTATTTCCTTTTGGTATTTCTCTACAAGCCAATCTATTTGCTGTTGAACTCCTTGAAACTTTTCCAACAGTCTTTCAAACTCTTTTGTGCTCATCAAATAATCCAGAGTTTGTGGCTTATTCTCCCAACTTTGCTTTGGGTATTGTGTTTCTGATCAACTGACTGATGGATTTCTGTTTGTCTCACAGGGTATAGAGCTGCTGAAGCTGAAACAAGGCTGCCATTGAGGAGCTGTAGAGCTTTGGAACACTTTGACAAATTACATATTCTAAAAAAAAAACACATTTGATGATTTCTTCTTCAAAACAGGGTTTTGAAGAAGAATCAATCTCGCATTATTGACGATGACATTCCTGAAATAAACACTTACTAAACCTTCCTCTAGCCTACAGACATTATTCGACATGTTTGAAGACCAATGACGAAGGACTGACAAGACCGTGTCTAACAGCTTGCTCAAGCCATGTTGTCTCACATGAGTACATGTGCATTGTAATGTAACTTCATGTCAATTGTAAGTCAAGTGTCGATAGTTGGATGTAACAGTCATAGAGTAGGTGAAGAGTCATGAGGGTAGTTGAACTGTCATAAAGGGGAATGTCAAGGGTCACCCCACCCTTTACTAAAAATAGTCCCTCATAACTCATTGTATAGGCTTTTGGTTAGCCAAGCTTCTGATAAGACTATCTTGGAGAGAGCTTGGACAATATTGTGATGAGCCTTGGCTTCTCCACTACGCAGAGCTAGTACATCTCTTTGGAGGAGCAAGGGGATGTGGCTGCAACTATTGGGACTAGTGGTTGGACATGGATGTATTGTATGACTAGAACTTACACTTCTTTATATGATAAGAACCAACACGTTTCATGCATATGTTGTATTGTATTCCAGCTTGTTTACTCTAAATGGCATATGTATTTTATTTCTTATGCATGCATGTATGGACTATTCTATATGAGTATGTATGAATCTTTCTGAAATGTGTTGTTAGTTTAACCATTACTTTGGATTTCCAACTAAATTGCTTTCCAACTTGTGATGCATCTTCACTCGTGTGTTCCCTTCCCATTCGAGTACTGTCACACGGAATCTGTCAAGGGTGCGGACACGACTGACCTTCCTAGAAGTCTAAGACGTTCTAATGACAAACAAGACAAAATGGAGTGATCTTTCTCTAAATACACCTTTTACAATATGAAAACTACAAGTGTTTAGGCTTACCTTATTCCAAAATGCTGTTGTTGAAGTCCGTTCTTGACGATCCGGATGAGCTCCTCCTTCAAGTCAATTCCTGCAACCACAAACAATCAAACAATTACCAAGCACTTGCATTTCATATAATAAAACATATATTCAACATGCAGACCAAGGAACACATGAAATAACTCATTAACACAAGCTATTGAGAAAAATAAACCAGTTTGTATTAATAACGAAACAAAGAAACTCTTACAACCTGGCCTTGGTGTTGTACAAGTTCCTCCCAGGGTCCATCAAGTGTTTTCCTCTACTTTGACAAAGCTCACCCTCTTCCAAGTAGAATCAAGTGAAGACAATCTCTCCTCACAAAGGCTCTAATGGAAGACCTAAATCCTGCAGCATTTACCCAAAGAAAATGTATAGCTCCAACCTCTTCTCCTTCTGGCTCAATGCCTTTATTTATAGTGCTGTAAAGAGGTTATTCAGGTCCACTATCAATGGGATCATCCCCCTCTATGGGTGGGATAGCTCCCTTATTGATGGGATAAGTTCCCCCTTAATAGAGATACATGAACCAACTGGAGGCGCATCCATTTCATCAAACCGACCTCTAGAATGTTCCAGAAGTAACCACAAGTAACTTTTTCAAGATAAAACTCGCGCATTTTGCCTTTTACAGAGGGACGCACCTGTCCCTTAACATACAGAGCGTCCATGGACGCATATTTTGTGAACAAGGTCAGCGTCCCCGCAGGTAAGGTTAGAGAGAACCTGCGACCCCAGAGATAAACATAGTTTTTACAAGACTTTCTCTCTTCTTTGAGTTTGAGATGGATAAAAGAGGCATGAGACTTGCCTAAGAGGGTAGCATGACTGTTGATTTGAGCCATACTAACTGTAAGTAGTCAAGGTGACATTTTTTAGTGTAACAGATTGCCCCCTAAAGTGCGAAGCCTGGAATAGAATAGGGTTTTGTAATTCTAGGAAGGGTGAAGCGCTTTATCATTTCAAGGATTGCCTTGTGGATGGCCTGGTTGGAACCTGCAATTTTCAACACAAAATACATGGATAAGATTATATCATCACTGAGGTAGGCATTCCCATACTCAGATTCAAAACTTTAACTAATGGACTAACTATTCTGATACAGGAATGATCTTGCAGTACATCATTTTTATAGACTTTTGTAGACACAGTATGGACGCAGCCATCTGTTTATGATTAGTCTACATAGATAATGAATACAAAACTCCTCGCAGCCTGGATGGTAGAAACTAGATCCAGGGTCTTCACTTCTACTTCCCGAATTGGCACGATTCTAGCCATGTGATTAAATGATTCGATGTCGAACATGGTAGAAACCACTTGATTACCAGTCAATGATGTAAACTGTTAACAAGCGTGAGAGAAACCACCAGTAATGTCAATGGTTCTCAAAGTATCAAGCACAACCCGTGAAATGTGAATAGATGTTTTGGTGTCGAACACTTCACGGAATCCTCTGATCGAAAGTCAATGATGTAAACTGACGTCAAAGGCAAGAAACCTGCCATTGATGCCTGCAGACTTCAAGGTACTGTCGATTCCTAAGTCATCTTTCTAGATAATGTGTCGATGTCGATAGAAAGCGACCCGTTGCAGGCAAGCCCGCAACACGAAATCATTGTTCAAGTTGAAGAAATGTTGCTGTAAGGACTGACTCAGGGATGGTCAAATGGATGACAAGTATTTTGCAGATGAAAGTTTTTGCTTGCAGACCTCTTGAACACATAACGACACAACAGATGGCTTGGTGACGTATAACTCAAAGTTAATCCCCGGAACCCGGTTAAAGACTTTCAAAGTGGTTTGGTCAACTGTGAGGTAAAAGATTTCCCAACCCAGGTGAATGAAAAGTGTCGTGTTCAAGAGCGGTAATAAAGTTTCTTCTGAGACAAAAGGTGACAAACAGGTTCATTCTTCTCTCTTTTCCCCCACCATTTCTGGCAAGTACCTCTTTATTTTTAACAAGCTTGAGGAGGATAACATATGCTTGATTATAAGCTCATCCTTCGGACGAGTCCAACCTAGTTTAAATTCGAACCCTAGGAAGGAGTGGTTCGTTCCTGTTTGTAATTGAACAGGTCCTCTACTGTAAAAGTTTAACGAGCCCATTATAGGAGAAACTCGGCGTTTTTCAATTTTAAAGAGTCTGAAAAAACTAAAGGAGACTCCACGTTGAACTTTTTCGTATATTTGTGTCCCTCAAGCCCGAAAAAGTATAAAATAATACCTGGGGGAACCGCTTGATCTTGCGACCAAGGAGTACTTTCATAATAGTGTCGTTAACCTGAAAAGTAAAAAGCGATCAAGGACACGTCGTTTTATTTCCTTATCGAGTTTGAAACGACAAAAACCCGGCAATCTTTTCCTGATTTTGCGGTCAGAAAAGAGCTAAAAGGGGACCGTCTTTTAATTCCGTTTTAACGAGTGTAAAAGAAACGCTCGGCAATCTTTTCATGTTTTAAGAGTCTGAAAAGGGCTTAAAAGAGAACTCCAAGGTTTCACTTTTTCGTAAGTTTTAACAAGTTCGAAAAAGGGATAAAAATGTACTCATGGTTTTCACTTTTTCGTAAGTTTTAATGAGTTCGAAAAAATGATAAAAATGTACTCATATGGCCGACTTTCAATTTAATTTACGAGTAGGAAAAGACGGAAAGATCTCGGCATTTTCATTTGTTTTACGAGAATGAAAGATAGCAAAATAATCTCGGTATTTTCATGAGTTTAACGAGTCTTGAAAATAACTGAAATTGACTCGAGACAGGTTTCATTTTTACAAAAGCTTGAAACAGAGAAAAACTATGCTTCAGAGTAGTTTCATTTTTACACAAGCTTGAAACAGAGATAAAACTGTGCTTGATGCCCCCTAAGCATAACTGCTAGAGTGCATGCCCCCCTAGCTTCATTTCATTCAACCATTTGGATGAAATGAAGGTTTAGTGACGAGATCATTTAAAAGACTTTGACCTAAAACTGTAAGAAAATTATGCAAAACACCGAAACAACTAACCTAAATATACAACTTAACATTTACGAGATCTAGTCAATCTCTCGACTCAAGTAGAGGAGGATTTGTTTCATTTTTTAACGAGCTTGACACAGGAAAAGAACTATGCTCGGATTCGGTTTCATGTTTACACAAGCTTGAAACGAAAAACTATGCTTGTTACAAGTTCACATGCCCCAGGCATAATGATGCAAATCAAGGTACATTTTGTCACACGGAATCTGTCAAGGGTGCGGACACGACTGACCTTCCTAGAAGTCTAAGACGTTCTAATGACAAACAAGACAAAATGGAGTGATCTTTCTCTAAATACACCTTTTACAATATGAAAACTACAAGTGTTTAGGCTTACCTTATTCCAAAATGCTGTTGTTGAAGTCCGTTCTTGACGATCCGGATGAGCTCCTCCTTCAAGTCAATTCCTGCAACCACAAACAATCAAACAATTACCAAGCACTTGCATTTCATATAATAAAACATATATTCAACATGCAGACCAAGGAACACATGAAATAACTCATTAACACAAGCTATTGAGAAAAATAAACCAGTTTGTATTAATAACGAAACAAAGAAACTCTTACAACCTGGCCTTGGTGTTGTACAAGTTCCTCCCAGGGTCCATCAAGTGTTTTCCTCTACTTTGACAAAGCTCACCCTCTTCCAAGTAGAATCAAGTGAAGACAATCTCTCCTCACAAAGGCTCTAATGGAAGACCTAAATCCTGCAGCATTTACCCAAAGAAAATGTATAGCTCCAACCTCTTCTCCTTCTGGCTCAATGCCTTTATTTATAGTGCTGTAAAGAGGTTATTCAGGTCCACTATCAATGGGATCATCCCCCTCTATGGGTGGGATAGCTCCCTTATTGATGGGATAAGTTCCCCCTTAATAGAGATACATGAACCAACTGGAGGCGCATCCATTTCATCAAACCGACCTCTAGAATGTTCCAGAAGTAACCACAAGTAACTTTTTCAAGATAAAACTCGCGCATTTTGCCTTTTACAGAGGGACGCACCTGTCCCTTAACATACAGAGCGTCCATGGACGCATATTTTGTGAACAAGGTCAGCGTCCCCGCAGGTAAGGTTAGAGAGAACCTGCGACCCCAGAGATAAACATAGTTTTTACAAGACTTTCTCTCTTCTTTGAGTTTGAGATGGATAAAAGAGGCATGAGACTTGCCTAAGAGGGTAGCATGACTGTTGATTTGAGCCATACTAACTGTAAGTAGTCAAGGTGACATTTTTTAGTGTAACAGATTGCCCCCTAAAGTGCGAAGCCTGGAATAGAATAGGGTTTTGTAATTCTAGGAAGGGTGAAGCGCTTTATCATTTCAAGGATTGCCTTGTGGATGGCCTGGTTGGAACCTGCAATTTTCAACACAAAATACATGGATAAGATTATATCATCACTGAGGTAGGCATTCCCATACTCAGATTCAAAACTTTAACTAATGGACTAACTATTCTGATACAGGAATGATCTTGCAGTACATCATTTTTATAGACTTTTGTAGACACAGTATGGACGCAGCCATCTGTTTATGATTAGTCTACATAGATAATGAATACAAAACTCCTCGCAGCCTGGATGGTAGAAACTAGATCCAGGGTCTTCACTTCTACTTCCCGAATTGGCATGATTCTAGCCATGTGATTAAATGATTCGATGTCGAACATGGTAGAAACCACTTGATTACCAGTCAATGATGTAAACTGTTAACAAGCGTGAGAGAAACCACCAGTAATGTCAATGGTTCTCAAAGTATCAAGCACAACCCGTGAAATGTGAATAGATGTTTTGGTGTCGAACACTTCACGGAATCCTCTGATCGAAAGTCAATGATGTAAACTGACGTCAAAGGCGAGAAACCTGCCATTGATGCATGCAGACTTCAAGGTACTGTCGATTCCTAAGTCATCTTTCTAGATAATGTGTCGATGTCGATAGAAAGCGACCCGTTGCAGGCAAGCCCGCAACACGAAATCATTGTTCAAGTTGAAGAAATGTTGCTGTAAGGACTGACTCAGGGATGGTCAAATGGATGACAAGTATTTTGCAGATGAAAGTTTTTGCTTGCAGACCTCTTGAACACATAACGACACAACAGATGGCTTGGTGACGTATAACTCAAAGTTAATCCCCGGAACCCGGTTAAAGACTTTCAAAGTGGTTTGGTCAACTGTGAGGTAAAAGATTTCCCAACCCAGGTGAATGAAAAGTGTCGTGTTCAAGAGCGGTAATAAAGTTTCTTCTGAGACAAAAGGTGACAAACAGGTTCATTCTTCTCTCTTTTCCCCCACCATTTCTGGCAAGTACCTCTTTATTTTTAACAAGCTTGAGGAGGATAACATATGCTTGATTATAAGCTCATCCTTCGGACGAGTCCAACCTAGTTTAAATTCGAACCCTAGGAAGGAGTGGTTCGTTCCTGTTTGTAATTGAACAGGTCCTCTACTGTAAAAGTTTAACGAGCCCAGTATAGGAGAAACTCGGCGTTTTTCAATTTTAAAGAGTCTGAAAAAACTAAAGGAGACTCCACGTTGAACTTTTTCGTATATTTGTGTCCCTCAAGCCCGAAAAAGTATAAAATAATACCTGGGGGAACCGCTTGATCTTGCGACCAAGGAGTACTTTCATAATAGTGTCGTTAACCTGAAAAGTAAAAAGCGATCAAGGACACGTCGTTTTATTTCCTTATCGAGTTTGAAACGACAAAAACCCGGCAATCTTTTCCTGATTTTGCGGTCAGAAAAGAGCTAAAAGGGGACCGTCTTTTAATTCTGTTTTAACGAGTGTAAAAGAAACTCTCGGCAATCTTTTCATGTTTTAAGAGTCTGAAAAGGGCTTAAAAGAGAACTCCAAGGTTTCACTTTTTCGTAAGTTTTAACAAGTTCGAAAAAGGGATAAAAATGTACTCATGGTTTTCACTTTTTCGTAAGTTTTAATGAGTTCGAAAAAATGATAAAAATGTACTCATATGGCTGACTTTCAATTTAATTTACGAGTAGGAAAAGACGGAAAGATCTCGGCATTTTCATTTGTTTTACGAGAATGAAAGATAGCAAAATAATCTCGGTATTTTCATGAGTTTAACGAGTCTTGAAAATAACTGAAATTGACTCTAGATAGGTTTCATTTTTACAAAAGCTTGAAACAGAGAAAAACTATGCTTCAGAGTAGTTTCATTTTTACACAAGCTTGAAACAGAGATAAAACTGTGCTTGATGCCCCCTAAGCATAACTGCTAGAGTGCATGCCCCCCTAGCTTCATTTCATTCAACCATTTGGATGAAATGAAGGTTTAGTGACGAGATCATTTAAAAGACTTTGACCTAAAACTGTAAGAAAATTATGCAAAACACCGAAACAACTAACCTAAATATACAACTTAACATTTACGAGATCTAGTCAATCTCTCGACTCAAGTAGAGGAGGATTTGTTTCATTTTTTAACGAGCTTGACACAGGAAAAGAACTATGCTCGGATTCGGTTTCATGTTTACACAAGCTTGAAACGAAAAACTATGCTTGTTACAAGTTCACATGCCCCCGGCATAATGATGCAAATCAAGGTACATGCCCCCCAAGCTTCATTGCATTCAATGAGGTGGATGGAATGAAGCTTTACTTTCAAAATCTTGGAAAGACTCGTGGGAGTTGTTTCATTTTTTAGTGAGCTTGACACAAGACAAGGAACTATGCTCATAACTACTTTCTACAATCTACCTAACAAAAAACTATACTCTAAAAAACCTTGATTCATTTTTTAACGAGCTTGACACAAGACAAGGAACTGTGCTCTAAAAACCTTGATTCATTTTTTAATGAGCTTGACACAAGACAAGGAACTATGCTCTAAAAAACCTTGATTCATTTTTTAACGAGCTTGACACAAGACAAGGAACTGTGCTCATGACTACTCTCTACAATCTACCTACTTAACCTACCCTTGTTTCATTTTTTAACGAGCTTGACACAAGACAAGGAACTATGCTCAAAAAGTTCGCATGCCCCCAGCATAATGATGCAAAACGAGGTACATGCCCCCCAGGCTTCATTGCATTCAACCGGCTGGATGAAATGATGGTTTACTTTCAATATTTAACTTGAAAAGGGAGTTGTTTCATTTTTAAGGAGGTTGACACAAGAAAAGAACTATCCTCATACCTGATTCATTTTTTAACGAGGTTGACTCAGTAACAGGAACTATCCTCACACACACTGATTCATTTTTTAATGAGGTTGACACAGTAAAAGGAACTTTCCTCACAATCCTACTTTTTACAGTCTACCTACATAACATAAAATCTACCTGATTCATTTTTTAATGAGGTTGACTCAGTAAAAGAACTGTCCTCATGCTAGCCTATTTCATTTTTTAACGAGGTTGATACAGGAAAAAACTATCCTCGTACTCACTGATTCATTTTTTTAACGAGGTTGACACAGTAAAAGGAACTATCCTCAAAGCATCCAGTTTCATTTTTTAACGAGGTTGAGACAGGAACAAACTATCCTCGGACACACTGATTCATTTTTTAACGAGGTTGACACAGTAAAAGGAACTTTCCTCACAACATCCAATTTCATTTTTTAACGAGGTTGAGAGAGGAACAAACTATCCTCGTACTCACTGATTCATTTTTTAACGAGGTTGACACAGTAAAAGGAACTATCCTCATACCTGATTCATTTTTTAACGAGGTTGACTCAGTAAAAGGAACTTTCCTCACAACTCCTTGTTTCATTTTTTAATGAGGTTGATACAAGAAAAAACTATCCTCGCTACATTGATCATGGCTTCCAACTGGAAGAAAGACATGTCAATGGACACACCTTGATCATGGCTTCCAAGAGGTCTTCATCCGAAGGAAGAATACTTCTTGGGAAGGAACACATGTCAAGGGACTCAAAAGGGATAAGAACATCGTGTTGAAGTAATCCCATAGAGTTTTCCATGTCAATTACCGGAGCTAAATCAAAGGAAGATGAGCAAACAGTGAGAGGCTCACTTACATCGGTAACTGAAATCATGGGACCGGTTGCCACATAATTAACCCGTGGCAGGGTAGATACCACTTTAGAATCAGGAACATTTAGGGGTGTCATATTATTGGTAGTTGAAAAAAGACTAGGGAACGAAAGCTAGTCTACAGTCACAATACTGCCATTGTGAGGGAAAGACATCACGCGAAAGAGTGTCGATACGACAGCTTTCATTACATAAACATAGTCTCGCCCAAGGAGTAAATTGAAATCCAAGGGACCTCGAACTACCATAAGATCAACACAAACAGTTTTACCTTCCAAGGTAATAGAAAACTTAGGAAGGATCCCTAAAGGTTCACTAATTGTTCTGTTAAAAGCTTTCAGATTCTGCGTAATAGGCGCAAGCTGAGGGGAACCCAAAGCTTTCCAAACAGCTGAGGATAAAATACTAACAGAAGCACCTTCATCTACCTGAGTACGATGTATGTCCCTACCACCAGCCTTGACAATGATTTGGAAAGGGATGGAGGAAGGAAGACGAGGTTCTGTCAGTCTATTCCAATCAAAGGAAAAGACCTTAGTACTTGGAGGGGGTTCTGTAGAAACAGGTGAAATGCCCCCCGGCATAGAAGAATCTGATGTAACAAGAAGAACTTGAGCGGTATGAAGTTCACTCTCTAAAGAGAAAGTGGGATCGACCGAATGTGAAATTGAATCGACCACTTGATCAACTAATGGATCATCAACCTGAGTGACATGAGTTTCACTCTCCAATGGGAGAGTGTGATCGACTGTACTTGAATTTGAATCAATCACTCCGTCATTTGACGGTAGGTTGGGAGAAAGTTTACGGTAACCACTTGGAAATTCTTGCTGTAGAACAGTAAGTTTTTCCAACAATGTTGAGGCTTCATCCATGTGAGGGCAAATGTGAGTTTGATGACTCCCTTTGCATAACTTACAAGGAAACCTAACTTTACCCTTTTTCCCAGGAACCTGACTATCACTGGTTGATGGATCAACGGAAAGTTGATGAGATTTTTCTGACCATACTTCCAAGACCTTTGGAATTCCAGGACAATTGACAAGGAAGTGGTCACCCTTACAAAGCCTGCAAGGGTATTTGGGTTTACGGTGCATGTCGGAATTTTCCTCAACACAACTAACACTTACAGCCATGGTTGGTTGGTTGACTTCTTTCTTATCTTGCTTCTTCTTCTTCTTCTTCTTCTTCCCTTTCTTCTTCTTCTTAGCCTCCTGGTTACTAGCATCAAGGCTTTTACCAGGCAAAGAGGAAGAAATGGAGGAAGAAAAATTAGGCGAAGAAGGTAAAGGGTCAACAGAAGGTTGGTGATGTTGAGATGGTGAACTCTGTTGAGGTGAAGCATCCGGTTGAGGTGGAACAATTGGAGTACTTTGGGCCAACGAAGTTGAAAATAACCATATCGGTAATCCTATTGTAAATCCAGGTAATGACAAAGTAGCCATGTAAGGAGGACCAACATTTCCAAAGTAAGGAAAAGTACTAGGATTCTCATTAGGAGGGGTTCCTAGGTTGATAAATTCTGGAACATTTGCCATTATATCCAACTTCAGTGAATTTTATTAACAATTTAAAACTAAAATTAACAATTCACAATTCACATCTAACAATTAAAATTCACAATTCACACCTATGGTCTCTAAAAGTAAAAACAAACAAATTAACACGCGCTATCAAATCTAGGAGTCAAACCACACACAAACAGTAGGCTCTCCGGACCGAAAACACTAGTTGGTGATGAAGCCCAACCTCGCAGAATTCAGTACAGAAATGGCGGGTGGAACAGTTACCCCGGCAACCTGCTTAATGAATAGACCGGCACAAGTTCCTCCACTTTAACCGTCTCGAAGTGAAGTGAACCCCCCGGAAAATCCAAGTGAGTATAACCGACGTCTGCTCCAGGTACAGTGGGACCTTCCCTCCACCGTCACCTCGGTAGAACCCTAAATATTATGGTCACTAAGGTCACCAACAGTAACAAATACACTTGGGGGAACAGTCTAAACTCCGACAGCACGCAAGGGCAGAGTAGCAAGCTCAATCCCCTTACCAGCTCCTTGACAACAATCCAAGGTTTACCGATAAGTGACCCCTGGCTCCTCGACAATGGTTAATCCGAGGTTTACCGTTTGTAATACGTACTGTCTGGCGTCGTTCCCAACGAGGGGGGAATGATCCCTTCACTGGTTCGGACACGAGCTCGTGCTTCTCCTTTAAGAGGAGCTTTCCCAGAGTGCAATTGAAACAATTGGATTTATTCTACTCAAGATAAACTATCTGTTTGGTTTTGTAGTCTTGGAGAGTTAAGTACTTACCTACTCCAAGACCCTAGCCTAAGCTATGTTGGTGTTTCAGAGCCCTAGAAATGTAAAAATTACTAGATGAATTTTAATTAAGCGCTGTGTTATTAAGGCTGTTATTACTCAAATGGGTAAATGGATACGAAACCAATGGTGTTATGACCCGACTCAACTGAATGCAATTGAATATGATAATGCAATCCTTTCAATTCGATGAATCCTAACTAGAGTAAGGAGAGAGTTTCCATTCACTTCCAACAATGCAAAAAATTGATCATTAAGAGAAAATTTAACAAATTCTCTAATGCACTAATTTCATCAAGAAAAACTAATGCAAATCAATTCCAAACCAATTTTTATTTTTATTTTTGTGTAAATTCAAATCAAAGAAAGCTGATCTAAATCTACGATTGATTTTTCAGAATGTAAACTATGCAATTGTAATCTATGCACAATTCACATGAAAAGTATGCAAATGTAATCTATGCACATTTTTCATTCATATTCTGAAACTGAGAACTCTAATTGTGCAAATGTGATCTATGTAAAAGAATTCTCAAACACAAGACGATTCTAATGTGATCTAAGAACCAATCAAGTGCAAATCGAGAAAATTGGGTGAGAGTTCCAAAGATCAAAACATAAAAACACTCAAAGGCGATTAACACTCATACACAATTTAGCCCCCCCGGCGAATGAGGGGGAAATTTTTTTGCAAAAACAGAAGCAAAAAGATGCAAAATTGTGAAAAGACTGAGAGAAACCTCCAAGTAATGACCAAAGGAAATCAAATTAAGAATTTCTCAAAAAAGAGACTCAAAACACCCAATTGATGAAAGCTAAGAGCAGGAACAAGCTCAGGTGAAAATTTTTGACAGGGTACTAAAGGATCTGGGCAGAAAACACTAAGAAAAACCAAAATCTAAAAGCAATTAAAGCAAAAAATGGAATTTTCCTAAATTTTACAGGAAGACGCAGGCAGCCCGTTAGAACAGGCGCGGGCCCGCTCTGTGCAAACGGCAACAGCGCGTCCAAAGACGCACTGTGCAGTACTCAGAGGGTGCGTCCTTCTGGAAAAGTTAAGAAAAACCAAATCTAACTAAATCTAAAGCTAAGCCACCCAAATACTAATTCTCACAGTAAAAAACCAGAAAATAAAAATGATTTTCTCAGAGCAAAGTTCACACAAAGGAAAAGACTTTCACATTAATGGATTCCCCAGTGGAGTCGCCAATTTGTCACTCGGAATCTGTCAAGGGTGCGGACACGACTGACCTTCCTAGAAGTCTAAGACGTTCTAATGACAAACAAGACAAAATGGAGTGATCTTTCTCTAAATACACCTTTTACAATATGAAAACTACAAGTGTTTAGGCTTACCTTATTCCAAAATGCTGTTGTTGAAGTCCGTTCTTGACGATCCGGATGAGCTCCTCCTTCAAGTCAATTCCTGCAACCACAAACAATCAAACAATTACCAAGCACTTGCATTTCATATAATAAAACATATATTCAACATGCAGACCAAGGAACACATGAAATAACTCATTAACACAAGCTATTGAGAAAAATAAACCAGTTTGTATTAATAACGAAACAAAGAAACTCTTACAACCTGGCCTTGGTGTTGTACAAGTTCCTCCCAGGGTCCATCAAGTGTTTTCCTCTACTTTGACAAAGCTCACCCTCTTCCAAGTAGAATCAAGTGAAGACAATCTCTCCTCACAAAGGCTCTAATGGAAGACCTAAATCCTGCAGCATTTACCCAAAGAAAATGTATAGCTCCAACCTCTTCTCCTTCTGGCTCAATGCCTTTATTTATAGTGTTGTAAAGAGGTTATTCAGGTCCACTATCAATGGGATCATCCCCCTCTATGGGTGGGATAGCTCCCTTATTGATGGGATAAGTTCCCCCTTAATAGAGATACATGAACCAACTGGAGGCGCATCCATTTCATCAAACCGACCTCTAGAATGTTCCAGAAGTAACCACAAGTAACTTTTTCAAGATAAAACTCGCGCATTTTGCCTTTTACAGAGGGACGCACCTGTCCCTTAACATACAGAGCGTCCATGGACGCATATTTTGTGAACAAGGTCAGCGTCCCCGCAGGTAAGGTTAGAGAGAACCTGCGACCCCAGAGATAAACATAGTTTTTACAAGACTTTCTCTCTTCTTTGAGTTTGAGATGGATAAAAGAGGCATGAGACTTGCCTAAGAGGGTAGCATGACTGTTGATTTGAGCCATACTAACTGTAAGTAGTCAAGGTGACATTTTTTAGTGTAACAAGTACTATTACAGGTTGCCAAGGGGCGCACTCATCTCAACCCCCAAGTGTTAGAATCTCTCATGCACCTTCCTTAACTCACTGTATTTGTCACACCCTTGCTACCAACAGAGTTATCTTACTTGCCTCTGTGTGAAATCGCGGTGAAGGCATTACCATACGACCCACTGCTGGGACTCCTACACCAAACAATCTGAGGTCTAATTGGGACATCTTACCAGGGTGATCCCCTTGACATGTTGGTGGGTCCGACACTGTTAACAGTACCATACACTTCCCATCATTACTGACACCATGTATGCAATGAGGGAAAAGTCCAATTCGAATTGAGAGGCCAAAGCCTCACCCGCCACTCCTCTTGAGGACTTCTTCTTGGACTTCTTGAGTGGACAATTTGTAGCAAAATGGCCCAACTCATGACAATGAAAGCACTTAACTTTCGTCATGTCTTTCTTCTTACCTCCTGTTATCAATCATAATTTTCTCAAGGTTAAAGAAAGAAGTTTTCGAGGTAACCACAAACCTAATCTTTAAGACTCAGGTTCTAGCCAACGTAAGTCTGGAGAGGGTTCTCTCTTTATAATTTAACTTTGTTTTGGGGGGATTTTAGGCTAGTTCTTAGTGCTCATAAGGTTTTGATTTTAGTTGGGTGGTGGAATTCTGGGAACAAATGGACAGATCAAGGCCTTCAAGCCATTGGGCTATGGAGTCAATCAAAGGACGGCTTAACTGGATCAGATCAATCACTAAAGGAAGAGTTCACAGGGCAGGCTAGCAAAGCAAAAGGCAAATCTTCAGGTTCCAATGGATGAGGTAGTCCTAACCAGGGTGAAAGGGCAATGAAAAATCCTTAGACCGAGATCAAGATGAAGAGCAGAAGGAGATCAGTAGCAAAGAGCAACTAATAATCCTTTACTATGGACCTAGGGGGGAAAACTACGGAAGTAAGGGAGCTATTAAGAATTCCCAAACCAAGATAGTTTAGCAGAAAACATAGAGAAAGTAAACAATCAAGACAGAGCATTAAAGCTAATTCTGAAATATCATTCCTTGTTTACCATTCAGATTTCATAGAGACACATATGATTATTAATAAACATAAAGAGAAACAATAATACACATGATAGAGAGAATACTTATTTGATTTCTGCTTTACACAAGAATCCTGTGAAATGTCTTTACTTTATTCCTTGATCCAGCAAGCCAATCCAGTCTTGAGTACAATAGCTCCTTAACTTGAGAAGAAAATTTCTATAGAAATGTCTTTGAATCCACCCAAAATACTTCAAATGAAGAAGTATTTATACAAATTTTAAACTAAAATATCCTGAAAAATATCAAGATTGGTTTACAAATATCTCAAACAGTTTTACACTAATATAACTTAAATAAAGGACATTCAAAACTAATGAATCTATTTGGAACTATTTTTATGGATTTATGGTGACAAATAAGAGAAATTCGAATTTGATAGCAACTCTTAATTGATGATGAGGCTTCCAAGTCACTAACTGCCTCCTCCCTTTGTGCATTCTGCCCCAGAAATTCTGCAAACTTAGGGTCCAATGATACGCTTGTATATCTCAATCTGAGATAGATATGTAAAAAGTGAAAGAGGTTATTGTAGATAAGTATTTTTTTGAGATAAACCTCTCTCCGTTTCCCAAAATTAAGCTCCAGCTGTTCACAATATTCTCTGCAAAAAGATGTCAAAACAGGACTTTGCACAGTCCAAAAACTAAGCTCTAAAGATACACACTTATCTCCCTTTTGGTAATACCTGTGTAACAAGTGAGATAGGTTTTTGTATATTAGCCTTTTAGGAACAAAAACCTCCTCCTGTATCACAAAATACATCTTGCATTGGTCACAATAGTTTCTGCAAAACTAAGACTTAAACAGGAAATTTCTGAAGAATGTACCATTTCTACTTTGATTTCATCTTTTAACCTTAAATTTCTTTTAATTGTTTTTCACCTTTACTTTGGATAAACTTCATTGTTGCTGGTGAAAGTGTTTTCATCTCTGTTTAAACCTTAATACCTCCATGTTTACTTTTACTATTTACTTCTACCACTCTGTTTTTTCATCTATCTTCACTTTGACATGAATATGTATGTTCTATAATTGTCTTCCCTGCTGTTTATCTTCATGCTAGCTGATTTAATTGACTTGGTATTCAATATGATACTCTTTAACCCTGATACACTTTGACTATTCTTTACTGTTTCCTTTTACCTTCACTATATATTTTAGGTTTTTTACTGTCTATTTCAACAATAAATCATTTAATTTCATGTTTCTTATGCTTTTCTTTTAAATGTATGTTTTATTTTCCATCTCTGTTTGAATAGATTTGATAACAGTCTCGGGGTAAACAAGTCTTATGACTAGTATTAAGATTGTTTATCCAAGGCTGTGGACTTTTGATCACCTGTAAAACAAAACAAACTATTAGGAAAACGTTGGGTTGACAGGGAGGGTCATTAATGGCTTTATTGAGTTTTATAGGTCTATGGAGTGAGTCCAAAATGTTTTCGAGAGGTAAAACATGTTTGAATTGGTTAGCAGAGGCTTCAGGTGGTGCAGAAGGGTTACACAGGGTTTTACTGCACAAACAAGTGAAAACGAGCAACACTGGGGTTTTTGTGTTTAAATGGGTAAACGTTTGATTTGTTTGAATTTTGGCACAAAGTGAACAGTAGACAGTTTGTCATGTAGCGGGCAGCAACATGCGGTTTTATTTGCACCACTTTTGGGCAATAGGTGGTTTTGGGGGGAGGCCACCCGATTCCATAGACTGAACGACATGTAGCATGGGGGCTTGCCCTAAAACCACTCATATCGGGTGGGTAACGTTCGAACGTCGGGCCCGCCCGATATGGTTAATAACTATCGGATCAAAGGGGAGGTAATCGCACGGTGATCAGGCTTGGGAGTTGTGCGAAGGGTAATGGAGGGGCCCGGCTAATGTTTAAGTGCAATGGTTTTAATTAAATGATGAATTAAGGAGGGGGTTAACGCATTGGATGTGATTTAATTGGTTAATGGGTTTGACTTTTTAATTAATCACAAATCGATTAATTTATGTTGTTTATCAAGGTTTTATTTATAAAGTTTATATTACAAACTTCGGGACAGGATATTAAAATTAAAGGGATTTAATAAATACATACGAGAGAGGGTATTTTTGGGAAATATATAAATAAAATTAAAAGTCAATATGAAAGAAAGCGATAAATGGATTTAGCGCTAAGTACAATGTACATTTATAATTCATTAGCTTTGTATAAACACATTATAACTTAGGCTTAGTGTTATTTTTGTGGGGTTTTTGGAAAAGGAGTTTACTTGGGGGTAATGGTTTTTCTTTAGGAAAAATGGTGTTTTATCTTAGGAAAAGGGATTTGTTTGGGAAAATCAGGGATTTGGGAAAATGAGGGAGAGTGAAGGTGGGCAATGTTTGTGGGGGGGATTTTAGTACTTAGGACCTATAAGTCATTGGGCCGAGGGTCTGGTCCCTCCAGATGTCAGAGAAATGCTCTGAGCCCCCTTGACTTTAAGATTTTGGGTACTTGAAACTTATTTTTGGAAATTAGTTAAGTAAAAGGTGAAATGGGTGAGGGGAAATTAATCAATTGACTTTGTGGACTTGATGCATGTCCAATTTCTCATTAATACTTGGAATTTTCATGATGAGAGTGATAAATATGCTTTTGTCTAACAATCATCACAATTCTACAACCTTTCTTCTACTTACCCATCTACTCATCCTACCATTTTTACTTCTCTTTATTAGGGTGCATTTAAGCTAGCAAACCCTTTATCAAATATTTTATTTTCTTTACAATGGTAATCGAGCTAAATCTAACCTTATTACATCCAAGGGCTCAGATTAAACAATTGAGCTCCTTTTTATTTACTCTACCTAATCAACTCATCTGCCAAGATTAAATAGCTTGGTCAGATTTTATTTCTCTATCTATAAACATGAAATTGAAACATGAAATAGCCAAGTTTAAACATTTTGACTCTCATGGATTGTGGCATAGGTTACAGGCTGCACACAATCATTTATTTTGCACAAAAATTAAATAGTAGTGGCATTTTGATTAGCACACTTTCCTGGTCTTTCTTTCTTTAGGGTTCATATTTTTCATATTTTTTGACTTTTTTATTCTTTTCATCCTTTGATTTTTCTTTTAGGACATACCCTCTTTGAATTTTTTTATTTTTCAATATCGAAAACATTTTTAGAAAGTAAAGGTATGTACATATTACAAGGTTTAACCTTAGCCATTCAAAATTATGACTCCTATTGGTATAGGAACCTAAGACCTCCATGATAAGAATCTGATTTTCAATGGGAAGATTTTCCTTGCCCCTTCTCTGCCTTAATCACTAAGGCACAGTTCTATTCATCATCAGTGTTTGATGAAGAGTCATCCCTAGTGTTTCTCCTGATCTCCTCCTGCATCAAATCTAACCATAGTCGTTCCCAATCTAGAAGCTTCTCCCAACCGTTGATGGAGTCCTAATAACTGTGACAACTCTTTGGGAGTCCTAGACTCACCATATCATCCTCAGAAACCATGATTCCAACAATTCCAAGTTCATCACAACATTGAGTGAACTTGGTCAAGTATTTTGGAATCATCTCGCATTTCTCCATTTTGATTTTTTGAAGTTTTTCCTTCAATGCCAATTTCCTTTTATCATTATTGTTCTGATACAAGTCCATCAATGTTTTCCACATAACATAAAAAGTTTCCTTTCCATGGATACTCGAGATAATGTGGTCTCAAACTCCCTCAAGGATTATCTGCCCCACCTTCACTATACACTTCTTCCATTCGGCCAAATTCTATGCATCCAATGCTACTGGATTAGGAATTTCTTGATCAACGAATTCCTTCAAGCCATTGTATTCTAGCACAACCTCCATTCTGTCCCTCCATGATATAAAATTCAAGTTTCCTTCCAAGGCATACTCGAGCCACAAATCGTAGAACACCATCTACTGATCCTCAACTATGTATTGCAAATTCAAATTTAACTTGTAATCCAAAACTCAAAACTTTGAAATCTCCTATAGTATATTGTTCTCAGCTCTGATACCATGTAGAAAATCTTGTAGATTCACAAGCTCATGCATGCAATGTACTAAAGCACAAGATAAGAATCTACTTCTACTTTCAACCAGCAAAAGCCAATATATCGATTGAAAACAATATGAACAAGAAGAAGATAAATCAATGGCACATAACACAAGATGTATATGGGGAAAGCCACTACTCAAAACCCTGCTATTTGTATTGCATTAAATCATAATTTGAGTGAAGATACAAAGCTTGTTCTCACTAGAAAAATTCCACACAAGTATGCTCAACACTCTCAACTCACAAGCAATCTCTTGGCCAACACTTAGCCAATTTTGTAGCTTTCCAAGCCCCTAATCTCTTGTGTAATTCCTAGGATGAATAGCGTGTATTTAAAGGGATATCATGTTCCAAACTTGTGCAATCCAAACATAGGATTGATATTTGATGCATGCATGATATTTGCACTCCATTAAATAATATGACTAATAGTACAATGTCCCTACACTCTAGTCTCAAGTGGGTCCTTCTCAGAATCGACATGCACGTGTTTCTGATGAGGGAATATTCAGTTAACTAGAGTGACACTTGTGGATGCATTAGTGCACCAACTGACTGTTAACTCTCTATTAGTTCCTCAAATAGTTTGGAACTAATTTAACTTAACTTAACTTAGTAAACTAATTGATTTAATTTCCAACTCAATTTAAACTCATACTGGACCCCTAAAACTTAAGGAGAACATATATATGTCTACAGAAAGACTTCCAACTTGAAATTCCTAAGCTAATTAAGTTAATTAAACTTAATTAACTATTTACAAGTTGCTATGAGAACAAAATTTGATTTTAATTCTTAGTTTAATTCAAGGACAAATTAAACTGAAATTTCTTATTTCCATTTCTCAACAGAAAGAATTTTCTTAAAGATATTGATTCAACTAAAGAAGTCATAAAACTATTTCTTTGAACTAAAAATACATTTTCATGGATATGTGTCACCATTTTTTTCATTTCAAATTTAGAATTCTAACATTTCTCAACCATGGCATAAAAAGTCAAATCTAATGATTAAGAAAGACATAAAAAACCACATTAAAATGTAGAAGTGATATAACATTTTTTTAAAGTTTAAATACAAACATTATTTGGTCTTTAAAATTTAGACACTATGAAAAACATGAAAAAGACACTAAAATACAAAAAGTGTTGATGCAATATAAGCCCCCTCACCTTTTGGGATTGAAATTTAAACATTTCTCAACTATCACATTACAAAGAATCCTAAAAGAAACACTTAAAGTTTATCTATATCTATTTATTTTTTTAATTTGTCCATAGTTTTTTTAAATAGTTGTTTTTAAATTTTTATCAAATTTATCTAACTTTTATTTTATTTTAGAAATTTGAATTACCAATGAGTTAATTGTTTAATTATTTATTTTTTTTGAATAATTTACATTAAAATATGAAGAAGTAATCAATAAGAAATAAAACAATAATAAAATTTACCTTTAAAACCTTAAAAAAAAACTTCAAAATGTGAAAAAAAACAAAAATAACCTTAAAAACTAATAAAACATTTAAAAAAATTAAAATCAATTTTAAAAAATTATTAATACATTTCAAAAAATAAAAATAAATAATTATGAAATAAATAATGATAAAAGTAAAAAATTGTAGAATAAAACTAATGAAGCATCGCCTTCCCCACATCGTGTAATTCGTACTTTGCGCAAGTCTTTTGTATACTTTAATTCTTCACACATCAATATTTAAATTTTTATTTTTATTTTTTTGCTATGTTTTCTAAGCATTTTGTATAGTTCATTTCTTCACACATAAACCACCACCGGATATCTAAACACTAATGTAGGAGAAAGAACAATTACAAATTTGTTAGCAAAATTTTTGAAAAGACGAAATTTATGCAAAGTGCCTAATCATAAACAAAGTTCCCAAAACAAACCCTAGGGAGATATGAATGTAGATTTGAATATTAAATCATCGATAAGAAGAAAAAAACAAATAAATAAAATAAAATATAAAACAAATAGATGAATTCAGATTTGAATACTAAATAGATGAATTCAGATTTGAATACTAAATTATGAATGCATATTTGAGTACTAAATCATTGATATGAAGAAAAAACAAATAAATAAAAGAAAATAAAAGATAAAATGAATAGATAAATGATAAAGATCAAATAGATTTCTCTCAACTGCTCGAGTGAAATGTTCAAGTAAATTTGAATACTAAATCAACACACACATTGTTGGCTTGTTGGGGCCTAATCCAGGTTCAGTGTTAGTTTTCCAAACAAATCTCTATACTACTGGCCCTTTCAGCATTAGCCTACGGAGCATGGATCGATGTCTCACTTGAAGCAGTATTGGGGGATGCTAGAACCAAGTTTTCGCACCCTAAGATGGTCGTGATGTCAGTTTATTCCTTCTATTCCTGCATTCACACAGGTCACTTAGTTCTAGGGCTTTCCAGACTAGCCCTTTATTCCACCCTTCAGTACCTCTGCAAAAAGGTACATTTGACCTTCTCGCAGCCCTAACCTACGGCTTAGGTACATTCATGCTGCTAGGGTAGCGTACCATGCAGATTCCCAAACTAGTCTAAGTATCTTACTTATCTTATTAATCAGTCATATTTAGCACCACATAAACAAATGTTCTTACTTGCGTTCACTTAACCAACGTAATTACATACATTCACGCATCATAAAATAAATTCATACACAATGTGACAAGATGCATTAACTGGAAAAAAGACATAGAATTTGCAGAATACTTCTCTTTATTGATATCTTCAAGTGATTACAGACTCTATCCACCCTGCGCACACTGCTGCAAGGGTCCATGCACTCAACTGCCGACTTCCACCATAGGCCTTTGCGCACTTAGCTACAGAGCCTCTACCTATGCTACAATCCAAAACTTAGACTTCTTACTTTAGAGCTATGACTCTCTTAGCGACTATAACTACTTAGAGCTTACTTACTTAGCTCTTTTTATGAAATCCCATGGTCCACTGACCATGGGTAGATCTTTTACAACCAACTTTACTTTACAAAAATAAGGGCAGACAACCCTCTATGACTCATGACACCTTCGTGCTCCGTGACCACAAAATGTAGAGACTTTACAATTTTATTACAAAATTTGACCCAAACATGGGCTTTTAGCCCCAAAACTGTCCTCGGGGGATCCCGTTCCCAACAGGCCCCTAACACAAACATTGTGACTCACACTTGAGTCACTCGGCAGGTGTGGAGATCTTTGTGTGAATACCTTCAAATTCAACTCCTATGATCGCAACCTTAGCAGTGTGTTGTGCAACCGATTGCTTCCCATCTTCGACCATCTTCTCAATCACTGCTCTTGAACTGTCGGTTTGAAGATTTTGCTATCTTACTTGCAGAGTCACAAGCTTTCCTTCAATAGAGCCTGTCACTGTGTAATCCTCATCTAGCCAGGGCTTCAGTCTTGCCTTCATCAATGCTTCCTTGTGCAGTGTTGCATCCACTTGTTCTTTTAGTTGCTTGGCCTCCTGTAGCTTTTCTAGTCTTTGTGTCAATGCAACGGTTTGTGTTGTGCCCTTGACCTCATCGTAGCATTGTTGTAGTTCATGCTCTTCCATCTATAAACGTTGTACATTGGGGTCCTCCTACAAGCTTGTCAGGACCTCAAACGACTACTCAAAAAGTTGCGTGCAGTCTGCTACTACACTGTCCACCGCTGCTACTACTTCTGTGACAGAGGTCCCCCGCTGCTCCTTCACTTCTGACAAAGTTCAAGGCTGGGCCTTCAGCTGTAATTTCTTGATTTGTAGGTTCAACTCCAATTTAACCCTAGCCATCTCAATACGAGTGTCGTGCACTCCTATGGCCAGCTTGTGGATGCGCACCTCAACTGGCTCCTCCTCAGGAATGGCCAACTTTGGGACCATTCAGCATGCCTCCTCGACGACCTACATAATGCACTTGTTTTGATTGGTTGCCTCGGTCACAGAAGTGATGGCAGAGTCTCGCTGTAGTGCCATATGCTCGTTGTTGATCTGTTGTTCACTGATTACCTGGAGGGCACAATGCTCATGGGCCCTCAGCTCTGCTATCACTCCATCCTATAAGAGGTGGAGCATTTCTCCCCGGAGCGCTGCCAGATTCAACCCTACTCCCTTTAGGGCGTTGACAGTGGGCTTGTCAGCTTCGTTCTCCGTGGTCAGTGCTCCATCAGGCAGCACTATCACATTGGAGGCCTTCGCTCGCAGTATCTCAGCAACCTCTTAAGTGCCGATAACAAGGCTGGTGGACACTGTGCTAGTTTGAAACGCGCGGGTCTGCAGCCCCTGTAAACTTGTTTGGATAGCCCCTAAGATTATTTGTTGCTGCTGCTCAAACTGTTGCAGGGCCTCCGTGGTGACATCCCACACCATGTCACCGATGTCATGTAGATCACCCTTTGTTAGCGTGATAGGGTCCAGTGAAGTCTTGGTAGCCTTTGATTTCTTCCTAGACCCTCCTTTCTCCTACTCCCTTGGGCACTTGATGCAGGCAGACATCTCCTGAGGGTCCGCATCGTGCTTTTTTGTCTGCTCGTTTGTCTCCTCCTCTGTCTGAGGTGAAGGTGACCTCACGCCATTGTCATAGCCTCGCTCTATCCCACTTATCTGCTACGCAGCCTCGCACTCTGCCTGGGCCTTGTCAGCGGCCTCCTTTTTCCTCTTTTTAGCCAACTGTGTCATCTTAAGCTTGGCCTCCTCCTTCTTTCTCTGCATGGCGTACTTGCCTCCTCCCACTACCAAGTCTATTGCAGCGTGCCACTCTGTTGTCCATTGATCAAGTACCGCATCAATGGCATCATTCATTGCCAGGTAAGGCAAGTCATACCATTTCTGTGCAGGGTCCTTCCGCACCCTAATGGACACATGGTGAAAGTTTGCTTTAAATTATACGTAGCCTTGTAGGTTGGTGTACACCATAGGCGACAACTGCGGTTTGTGATTGATAGCCATGTGGATGTTCATCTCCATCAAGATCCAAAAGATCTTGTTGTCCTTGACTCGCTGCATGTCCTTGGTCGCCCACAGCGAAGCGTACTTCACTGCTTCTGGGAGGTCTGGCACAACCAAAGGGAATTGGCTATCCTCTGGCAGCTCCCATGCTACCAGCACAATCGACAGCAAGAGCCATGGGTAGTGGAATGTCTTGTTGAGCTCCTGTGCTTCATGGCAGTTCGCCAGGAACTCATCACAAAGGTAGTCCGACCAGTTGCACTGGAATCCTTTTGCTGCATTGGGCTACTAGCACGACGATAGGCACCGACACCTCATCAACATGATACTTCCTCATCACTTTCCCTACTAAGATCTGCATAGCTACCTTAACAACAGGGTCGAAGATGTTGGATATAGAATTTTCGTGCGGCTTCTTCACCAATTTAAACTTTTCTTTCATAGACTCTGCGAGGGCCTGCTCACCACCTTTTCTGCCAAATATCATGGCCAGATTCTCTCCTGTGTAAGGCAACCGCGTTATCCTGTGAATCAATCTATCCATGAAGGGTATCAGCTCCTCCAGCCACAGACACCCATCATGCACCAAGCACAGCAACTGCTTGATGACAAATACTGTCACTAGGGTGTGGTTATAGTGCGACACCCAAAGCAACCTTGTCTACTCCTCTGAGCCACCTCTGCAGCTCCAATCGGTCATTCCGATGTTTGTATCGATGATGCAGCACATCAGTTGCTCAGTCGCCAGGTGTGGGAAATTCTCATGATTAGTCAAGTCCCAGTCCTCAAGTTTTAGCAGCGACACTCGCGCCAAGCGTATCTCATTTGACAGTAGAGGGGTTTGCAAGGGGGTCTTTCTCTCATCAATGTCTTTCGACACCTTGGTCTTGGCCTTACGCAGAGGGACATATTCAGGCAACTAAGTGACAGGGTCAACACCATGGGCTTCAAACTCCTCCACTTCGATTCCCACATCCTCATCATCGATCTAGATATCTTCAAGTTCTTCCTCCTTCGGCTCCAAATTTATGGCTTTTCCCTTCTCCTGTATGGTGGGATTTGGTGGGTTTCTCCTCGGCGATGTGCGCACCGGTATTGCAGGTTGCTTTCCCTTCTTATCCTTTGTGATTTCATTGGTTGGGGTGGTCTTTGGTCTCGGAATTCTTGGTGATTTAGGGACTTCGAGTATTACCTCGGCAACCTTTGGAGAAGCTACTTCTGCCTCCATCTCAACTTCTAGCACCGACTCCTCTACTTCAGTATCTATAGCTTCTGTGGGTGCCGACATAATGCTTTCCAACAGTGCTCGCAACATCTCTGGTAAGTTTGCAAATGCTGGAGTCACTTTCAAAGCCTCGAAGAATTCTCAGTTCATGTGTGCCTGAGAGCTCAACAACTCAATTCTCAAAATGCCAAGTGTTTTTTGCTGGGCAACCACTTGTAATTTATAGGGCATTTTGAATTCAAATCTGACCATTCCCCCCAAATTCGATTCATTAATGCCGAATTGGCGACAGATTTTCAAAGATCCGAGCCATAAATTTTGTCTTAAATGTCAGCTGCCTGCTCCATTTGGCCGCATTTCTACCGTCAAATCATGAACAGTGACTTTAACGGTCACTTTCCGGCCGACCTGTGCGATTTCTCCCTAGGTAGGGTAGCTCCCTTCATGCTGTCGTGAACCCTATGACACTTCCTTGCTTCCCATAGTCCTCAAATCACGCAGTTCCCCAACCCGGGCAATGTAGTTTATATTCCCGCACCTCCTTTCAGCTGCCTGGAGCACTAAGACTATGATACCGTCATCTAGTCACATGGTCGAACCACCGGTGTATGGCTTTAATCAACTACCATTCACCTTTCTTGGGAAGGGTTCTCCATTCAATTTGACCAAATGAACTGCTCCTCCGTCAGTAATCTCCTTAATGACATAAGGCCCTAACCGGTGCATCCTGAACTTCCCTGAAAATTTATCAAATTTGTTGTCATATAACAAAACCAGGTCATTTACCTTAAAGGTGTGTAGCTTAATGTGCCGATCATGCCATGCTTTTTCACACTGCTTTTGGACCTGTTGGTGAAATCTAGCGAGAAATATTTCCTCCTCAAGCTGAGTCAGTTGTGCGAGCCTCTCTTCCAGGGCTTCACTATTCGTCATACCTATGAGTACCACTATGCACAGAATAGGCACAATATATTCCATGGGCATCACTACTTCAACACCATAGACAAACCTGAAGGGTGTTTATCCCGTCAACTTCTTACATGTCGTCTGATAGACCCATAGTACTGTGGGTATGCATAGGTCCCAATCACTTCGTTGAGCATTGCAAACCTTGGTGAGCACATTCTCCAACACTTTATTGAATGCTTCCACCATCTCGTTAGCCTGTGGGTGATAAGGCATGCTCTTCTGGTGATATATCTGAAATCCCTCTGTTAGCACGCTGATTGTTTCATTCAGAAAGTGCGTACCATGATCACTCATCAAAATATTTGGACAACTAAATCGCGTTAGTACATACTCAAAGAGGAACTTTTCAGCAGTCGTGGCTGTGCAATCATTCACAGGTTATGCCTCAGCCCAACGAGTCAAATACTCCGTCGCGGTGTTAATGTAACTCACTCCTGTCTTTCCTTGGGGCTAGATGGGTCCCACAAAATATATCTCCCATTTCTCAAAGGGTTGTAACATCATCTATGGACTCAAAGGCATCTCATCCCTCCACAATGGCCTACCATTCCTTTGACACACATCACATGCTTTGCAGTAATATTTTGAATCCCGATGGAGGGTTGGCCACCACAACCCTATACGTAGAATCTTCTGTGCGATCACTCTCCCTGCATAATGTCTTCCCGCGGTGCCCCCATGAGTGTCCATAAGGATTCTTCTTCTTTCAAACTCTGGTACATATTGTCACAATATCTCATCAGACCCCATTTTGTACAGATGTCGAGTAATGACAGAAAAATCTGCCATGCGCACCACTAACTCCTTCTTCTGCTAGACGGTGTATCCTTCCGAGGTAATTACTATTGTTAGGAAGTGTATTATATCCTCAAAATGACCATATGTGATGTGCACTACAAATAGCTGCGCGTCAGACAATCCTTCTTCCAAATTAGTTGGCTCTTTCCCAATTTCGATGCACAACAGATGGTCTGGTCTCGCGTTCAGTCATCCAGGCTTCATAATAACTTCAAAATCATACTCCTGGAACAATAACAACCATCTGCAGATTCTCCCCACCCAACATAGGCTTATTGACCAGGTATTTCAGTGCGGAGTGATCTGTATACATCTTAAAATGGCCACACAGTAAGTAGTGTCTAAACTTCTGGAGCACATATACCACGGCTAACCCTTCGCGCTCAGTGGCGGAATAGTTCTTCTTCGCCTTGGATAACCTTCTGCTTGAAAACGCGATAGGATGGCCCAAGTCTCCTTCGCCAGCTTGTGTCAGTATTGTTCCCAGCGCTATACATGATGCATTGACATGTACATGAAATTCCTCCTTCCAATCTGGGAAGACTAGAATTGGTGCGGTGACAATCTTTTCTTTCAAAACATCCAAGCTCTTCTTAAAGTCCTCATTCCAGCAAAATGTGACATCCTTCTTCAACAAATTCTCCATGCGTGTGGTGATCTAAGCATAGCCTTTGATAAACTTTCTGTAATATCCTGTATGTCCTAGGGTAGCGCGCAGTTGTTTCACACTCCTCGGCACTTCTAGATTTAGTATCACCATGATCTTTGCGAGATCTACCATCAGTCCTTGCCTACTAACCACATGACCTAGAAAGGTCCCAAAAGGAACACAAAACAGGCATTTCTTCAGATTGAGTGTGATATGGTATCTTTGACAGGTATCCAGCATCAGGTGCAAGCTTGCTACATGGTGTTTCACCAGGCTGAACACAGTCCAATCATCAAAGTATACTTCCAAGAACTTATGAATAAAATCCTTGAACATCGCAATGACTACACGTGAGAAAATCACAGGTGCATTCTTCAACCCAAATGGCATTACAGTGTACTGGAAACACCCCCACTCAGTTGTAAAGGTCATCTTGCTCCTATCCTCCAGCGCGATTTTGATCTGGTGTACCTCGAGAACCCATCAGTGAAGGAATATGCTTCCTGGCCACCTATATTGTCCAACACTTCATCCGTAAATGGAGTTGGGAAAGGATCATGTACG
The DNA here is from genome assembly GCA_031772625.1 of Pinus tabuliformis. Classification (NCBI taxonomy): domain Eukaryota; kingdom Viridiplantae; phylum Streptophyta; class Pinopsida; order Pinales; family Pinaceae; genus Pinus; species Pinus tabuliformis. The sequence goes on along the minus strand of CM062818.1, from coordinate 2,065,668,803 downwards.
CAAGCATCATTCAACATTCTAAGATCCACGCATATCCTTATTTCATCCTTCTACTTCTTCTCCTATACCGCCATTGGGCTTACCTAGTCAGGTTCTTCCATGGGCTCAATAATGCCTACCGCGAGCATTTCTTCTAGCTCTAAGAGGACCTTCTCCTTATACTTTAGATTGAGACGGTAAGGTCTTTGCTTAATCGGATTTGCGTCAAGATTCAACATGATTTTCATAACACCTAGGTCCCTGATTATCCACTTTAGATCTGTAAACTTGATAGGGAATAAATCTTGCTATTCGTGGTGCAATTCAGTGACCTTATCCACCATCGCGTTGTCCCAGTAATATCCAATCTTTGTGAGTTTGGGCTCTGCCTCCGTACCATTGTTTACTTGTTTTGTTTTCAGCGGCGCGATTATATCAGGATTCTCAATCTATGGTCCTTCAACCTCGCAGTGACCTTCCTTTTCAGGGATGTTTACCTTTTGCGGATCTTCATCCTCTTCTTCAACGGTTATGTTATAGCATTCCAATGCGTGACTTAGCTGAGTAGTCTAATCAGCCTTAATCGAGTCCAAAGGATCCTGTAGTATCCTAAAGATTGCTGCTTTCACCTCTTGTAGTGCCTCATGAATACAGTCAAACCAGTCTTCAAAGTTGAATGTCATTATGAATCCCTCGCGAAAAATATCCCATTCACATGTACCATGGCAAAGCTCTGTTTCTACATACTAGTTCATCGGGACGACGTACAAGGTGTGACAAAACAAGTGCACCCATTTAGGTTGGGGCTTCTCTCCATAAGCCTGAGCTCATTTGGCCAAGTGTGTGCGCAGATCATTGTGCCCATCATAATTGTCTATCAACCATACCTTCAGCTTCCTAAAGCGTGTTTTCATGATCCTCCTACATTCACGTCAATCATCAAAGCTTCCCTTGTGTGTACCCCACCATCTTGCGGGCATAGCACACAATGCCCAGTCCAACACCTGGAAGTGCTGCTTTTCTGGTACCTCCCTCTCAAATGCATCCAAAAAGTTATCTACATCATTCAGGCCATCATAAGTAGGCATATTTCTTACCTAATCGGGAATTTGATCTAAGACAATTAATAAGGTATTACAAACTCATGTGCATGGATGTGCCCATGTTATTTTATGCAACGGATCGATAAGATTGCGAAATACACAGGCAATGAAGCAGTTAAGGAAAACATAACAGGCAACACATATAAACACAACAAGTTTAATAAGGAGTTCACCCAATACTCCTGGGCTACGTCTCCTAGTCCAGCCTTCAGTGGTGGCCTCTCTATTATGTTTTCAAGCAGAGTTTTTACAACAGTGAGCTCAATTTGAGTCTCACACAATAGATATAAATCAGTAAGACCGTACTTGGATTCCCCAAGTCTCTGGAGTACACAAACTCTCCCTACTGAATCTCGACCTCTATTGGTCACAATGGCATGAGTCCAATCTGAGACTCAATACATGACAGGCATATACAGAGGAGTTCGCTTGAACCTCTCAAGCCTTCTCTGGAGTACACAGACTCTCTGACTCTCTCTGGCTCTGTCTTAACTCTGGCTCGATGTTTCCTTTGCTTCTGTAGGTCAGCTCGGCTTCTTCTCTCTGCTCTTATCTTTCTGCTCTAACTTATTGCTTCTTGCTCTCTCTCTATTAGTTTATGGCTTTAAAGCCAATCTGCTTCCCAACTATTTGTTTCCGCTTCTCGGCTTTCCAATTCCCCTGCCCCTGTCCATTTGAATCCCTCTGTCCTGCGTAATCAGTCACTATATAATGATTCATAGGGAGGTGGCCACCTATTTCATAACGGATGAGTGTCAGTTCTCTTAGACATACTAGAAACGACCATTTTTACCGTTAGCTCCAAGAATTCCCATGAAACATGACCTTCTGCCAACGCATCGTCCATATCGGTCTTAAAATCCTATGTGATCTTGCTTTATAATCTTGTCAAATCTGGTCATCCATCGGAATGCATCTCCGTCATTGATCTGGGGGCCCCAGATCCTATGGTCGTCGTTCATATCAGGCGGCTAAGTCGCATGACATTTACCCGTCCAATGTGAGCAGTTTTCTCTCTCTTCTGTCGGACGCATGGCAACCATTGTGTGGCATCGAGTAGGACTCGGTTGAAACCGCTTACCGCTCGAAGCCCCTCCAATATTCTACCAATTTTTTTGTGGGACCCTGCTTCTAACAGAATCGGAACAATATTCGTTGTATTTTATGATTTTTCGGGTCCGAGTGCTTCCGGCCTTTCCTTCTTTGAGGGGTTTGCCTTGCAATATGCGATTGGAAACTTGTCACTAATCGCATATCAGAAACTACCCCCGTTCCTTAAAATGGCCTCTGGATTGCTAATTTGCGATAGCGAGCGTTACCATGGGTCAAAGGTCTATGCGCTTGACCAACGGTCCTCATTGCTCCACTCTGATCACAAATTGCAACTGTTAGAAGGATATCTCTGATAAGCTCAATATTTATAAGACTTGTAGCATTTTGCATAATTTTTAAAGAGTTCATGAAAACTTAGAGAGTGTTTCTAGGATCCAATTTGGATCACGCCTTCCCACTGAAAATATTTTGGACCACCAAAAGTTGGTTTTTAAGCATCAATCAAGTGAGGATATAAATTCCTCGCTTGCCCAATTTCTATCCATCTTGCACTGCTTGGTTTTGAACCTTTGAGTCCAATTTTGAGATACTCAACATCCCCCTTGTGCATAGTTCTCACCTTCTTGTCCAGAACTATATCTTCCTGCAATTCATTGAGATATTTAGGCAACAAATCATTAATAGAAGGCAACTGGCTCTACTCTTCGGGATCTTCAATCAATGAAGGTTCAAACAGTCTCAAGCTTTCTGCATTAACTACTGAATAGATGTGCATGTAAGCTGGCAAATCAAGGTGAAAAGCATTCTCACCGATTTTCTCAAGTATCTTGAAAGGTACATACCTTATTGGCTTCAGCTTCTTACCTTCACCTTGCATTCTGTCTTTACTGATATACAACCAGACTTGATCCCCAACTTGGAAACTATGCTCAGTCCGATGCTTATCATGCCTTGCCTTGTACTTGGCTTGGCTCTTCTCCAACTGTTCCTGCACTGCTTGGTGAATTTCTTGGATCTGTTCAATGAATCGGGTTGCTTTGTCCACATCACTGTGTCCAGCAACTGCTATGTCTTTACCAAAGACAAAATCCAAGGGAGACCTTGGTGTGAAACCAAAACAGGTCTCAAAAGGAGATCTCTGTGTAGATGAATGTTTAGCACGGTTGTAAGCATGTTGCACATAACACAATTGTTCATCCCAAAGCTTGGGATGTTTGCTACAATAGTCCCTGAGAAACTGGATCACTGTCCTATTGACTACCTCTGTTTGGCCATCCATTTGAGGATGAAAATTTGTGCTTTTCTTCAATCTAGTGTCCATTAATTCCCACAGACTCAACCATAATTTCCCAACAAATTAGGAATCTTGATAAGATACAATGGAAGTGGGTAATCCAAAATGAACCCATACATGTTGGAAGAACAGCTATAATCTGTTTTCTATAGGGTATTAAAATACACATTTTGCTGAACCTATCCACAATAACATATAAATAGTCATGAAATTTTCTAGACTTAGGCAGTTCCCCAACAAAGTCCATGGAAACACTTTCCCAAGGATGCGAATGAACTGGTAGTGGAGTGTACAAGCCTAGTTTTCTATTGCTGAACTTGCTTTTAGCACACATGGTACACCCTCTTACATATCTAGAAACTGTTTCCTACATTTTTGGCCAATAAAAAAATCTTTGCAGCTGTGCAACTATTTTACTTACACCAAAATGACCTGATATCAGGGAAGTATGTGCCTCCCTAATTATGTTAATTCTATCTGTTGTGTGATGCATAGCTTTCCCAAATGATACAAGAGTCGGTCCTTAATATAGTAATCCAATTCTTCTACCTTTTTTCCATTACTTAAAGCTGCATATACATCTTTAAAGTCTATATCTTAAGCATATTTTTCAATGTAGCTTTCATGCATTACTGAGTTATGCTTAAGTATAGTAGATGCATTTATGATTGGTCTGGACAACATATCTGCAACTTTATTGTGTATGCCCTTTTTATATCTGATGACAAGATGAAACTATTGTAGAAAACCCATCCACCTATAGTGTCTTGATTGATGCAACTTAGTTTGTGAGTGTGTTATAGCTCCAAATCTCACTCTTATGGTTTGTGATGCTGCACTCATGGCCTAGGGCAACCCCTCCTTCCAGACCTAGTCCTAAAATTTAAAAAACAGTGTTTTATCCCTTATACACGACATTTCCCTGAGTTAAATGCGTGTATACGCGGGTCTTTGTATACCCAACCTGTGTATATGTATTAAAACACTTAAAAAAATATAAAACTCCTTATTTTCGGGTGGAGATAGCGGGTTTTACCTACTGATTACCTGTTAGTGCCCGTGGCCCAACTGTTCCCCACGAACTCCCAACTAAAAAACTACTTTGGGAGAGGTATAAAAAGACCTCAAAGGGAAGGCCTAAGGGAGGAGAGAGAAGAGAGGAGAGAGAAAGATTATTATGCTGAGATTTTTCCCCTGACCAGGTCTGAAGTCCCTTGTTCCTTCTGCACTTCCCCCATTTGTACAGGAAACTCTTGTTTCCTTGTGTGTTGATGTTCATCCATTACTTGTGACGTCATGGAGAGAGTCATGGAAGGAGTTTGTTAAAGGCTTGAGGCTGGAACGGATTCGGAAGGAAGCTTTTCTTGGAGCCTGCTGAAGGTGATTCAGGTGAAATCATTCCTTTTTATGTACTTTATTTGTCTATAATAAAAGAAACACATGTCTTGGTTCTCGAAATGAATCCTCTTTATGTTAATGATATTCATGTTTAGAATTCATATGTAGATGGTTGTTTGGATTTCATAACTAACTACCTTTATTTATAACATGAAGATGGTTTCTTTATAAGGTTTTTTCCATATACTGTTGTGTTCTTGGAATTGGTTGTTTTGTAGGACAAAAGAGAAGAAGGGAACTCCAAGAAGGGTTTGGACCCTAAGGGCCTTCTCAAACATAGGACCTAAGGTACGTACCCTTTACAATAGAATTTGTTTATAATAGCATAATGGCTGTGTGAATGTGTGCTTCTTTGAATAGACAACTTTCAGTCTGCTAGGGTTTCAACCCAAAAAGCCCTAGGGGAGCATTTCCCTCCAACAGAATTGGCAACTCCACTCCGGACAACACTCTTGTTGTTCCTAGTTTGGGTGTTTTTCAAGCCAATCAGGGCTCAGCTGCCTGTTTGTTTGCTGTTGCTATCTGGTCTGTTTTTGAACTTTAAATTTTGCCAGTTCCTTCAGTTTGTTTTTTATTTTTCTTGAAACCTTTTATATACGCTATTTTTCTTAGTTACAGAGCGTATGTACGCATGTTGCTTTAAGTGAACCCGCGTATATGCAGGTTTCCTTAGTTACAGTAGCGTATACACGCATTCTGTACATAAGTACAGTCACGTATATCTTGCAATTTTCAAGATTTGCAAATCTTTTTGTCTCTGAAGGTCTGTCTGGTAGTTTGAGTCAGTCTGAAACAGTCATTTTCCAGTATCAGTTATTTGTTTTATAGCGAGCATCTTGTTCCGAATTCTCTCTGATTATAAGAAGTATTGGTCTTGCTTTTTGTTGATTGCAAGCGTCATCGTTTTTTGCTAAAGCACCCAAGATTTCTTGCTAGGAATATTGGCTACTCTGATTCATCAGGGTAGGGAGATTGATCTCAATCTTTGTGTTAACCTTGCTTTTGGTGACTTTTTGTTTTCTTGACAAAAACCGCTTTTTGTGACCATCCACTTCTTTGTTTCATGAAAGTTGTTGATTGACACTTTCTTGGAATTTGTCTTTTTGATCTTTTTGGTTTTCATTGCCAAAGCTTTCATTGCTGCTTTTGATTGTTAAGAGCACTTTTAAACACATTTATTTTTGTTGAGTTTTCATCTGTTGTGTGGTGTCAACTTGCAAAAGTGTTTGATTGCCTATTCTTCAATCACAAGTTTCAGTGTTGTTGAGAGCATTTTTGAAAAGACTCTTTTGTTGTTACTTTTGAAGAAAATCTTTTTGAAAAACTTAGTTTTGCTTTCTTGAACTTGGTTTTCATTTGGTTTCCTTTTAGTGAGTGAAAGGGCTTTATGTTTGCCTTAGAACTTGTTTTTAGTGTTTAGACGAAATGAATTGTAGCATCTCATATTCCATCTAGACATTTTAAGTGGCAAGATAAAGATTGATAAGCAAGCAACTTTCATTTTTTGTTTGTAGAGTAGTTTTGAATCTTGCATCGACATATATTTGTTGCATTAGGATAGATTTGCATACCTTTTTAGGCATACATAGAGTTGTTAACTTTTGTGAGTGTGAAGCGTGAATTAACGAAAAGAAAAGAAAATTTTGCTTTTTTAGAAGTTCCTCTAAACCCTATAGAAATTGCTTTTCATCGAAAAACGAAAAAAGTGCATGTGCATGTAGTTAAGTTTTTATTAATTTCTTTTGCATCAAAAAACACCACTAGTTTCACTTCTGTTACCTTGTGACTTAAAGAACAGCCTATTTTAAAATCAAGCGCTAACTAAAATTCACTAGAACTTTTTGTTTAAGTCAGTTACACCAACAAGTTTAGGATTTTAGGGCCTTGGATTAGGCGAGTGGAGAGTTAACTCTCCAAGGCCATTTAAACGTCAAACGTAGGAGTCTGAATAACGAGATAAAATCCAATAGCGTTAGGAAGACCAGGAAAGATCCGGATCTGGGAGTTAAGCACGAGGGTCTGTGAAGACAGGGAAGAGAGATACCCCCTCTCCTACTTGTCCGAACTTACCTCACGACTGTTCTTCCTGGCTTCTGCGACGAGTTGGTATCCATAGTTGCTACTCCTAGGGATCTACACAGGTGGCTGTGGAGGGGAATCCCGTGGAACCTGAGGTCGACGTTGCATCACTCTCGACAGTACTACTGGAGGGCACCCTTGCGAAGCTTTGGGGCTTGCACCGGCGCAGGCTGTTGTTAGGAGGTCATCGTAACTTCCTCTGATACCTTCGCTGATAAGACTGGGCCCTCATCATCCCAGACTATCTTCGAAAGGCCCCTTGTTTCACTTTCTTGTATTTTGGTGTCTGGTCCTAATCATCCGGAGCGGAAATAATTGGAAGTTGTTTGACTGGCTGTTATCTTTAGGGACTTTATAGTGTGTGCTCTGTGCTCTTAGTTGGCCTAGCTTTCAATTTTTTGAGTCTTTAGTTAGATCATAACAAAAAAATTCAAAGTGGCTGACCGATCTCCCAGACGGTCTCGAAGACTTCGTGGTCTTTCACCACCAAGTTTAGAGCCTTCTCTTAGAAGGCGCAGAGGTAATACTACTGGTGGGTTCCGTCCCACGCCGGTTGACGCATCGGGGATTGATCCTCCTCTCGGGGGCATTAGTTTTCAAGCAAGGCTTGGCACTTCTGAACAAGAGAGGGACACTCCAGTCCTTTCTCAAGTTCTCTTTCAAGCGGAGAATAACATAGAGGTAGAAGAACTATCAGAGTCGTTAGTGGCTCCGAATTCTCCACTACCATCTAGTCATCCAGACGTATTACAATACGTTGGGACTCCGACGCATAGATCGTCAAGTCCAGGTTACGCTACGCGCTTACCATCGATGACCACTACTGGAAGCATGGCTTCTACAAGTGCTACGACTATGCAAACTCCAACATCGGTGCAAGGGGGAGGAACGATTTCCATCTCCTCTGCTTCCTTGTTTGGATCTTTTTCTAGCACATCTTTAGTTGGGTCTACCTCCATTCCGTCCATGAGTGGAAATGCCCAAACCAATGCTTTTGGTACTGGATTCTTTCCATTTGGCACCCACTCATAGGGTATTCCATCGGTTCCGTTTAGTGCCGCTACATCCATGATGGGCGGATCGGCTTCATTCCAGGGTTTTCCTTTCGAAAGTGGTCATATACCACATTCCAACCTGATGATAGGATCCATGCCTTTTTCTTCTGCAGGACAAAGCAGTAATCCTTTCCAAGGTTGGACTAACCCTGGGGTTAGTGGCGCGGGAACTGGGAATCTGTTTATCGGCCAACATGGGAATAAGCCGTACTCCATGGTTAGTTCGTTTCAAAGTATTCCTCCCCTAGCTTTGGCTTGGAATCCTTATCAGGGGTTATCAACTCCTTATAATCCTTTAGGAGGAAACTTTGCTGGTTATGGAGGTTTTGCGGCTGGAGTTGGTCAAACTCCAAATTTTGCTGGATCACGAGGCTTGCTTTTTGGTTCAGCCGGTTCTATGGGTTACTTCGGGTAGCCTGGTGCCTCCCAAAATCCAGGACAATCTTTTCAGAACTTTGGGAGTTTTGCCCAGTCTGGGTGGAATCCCCAAGGTCCTCCTAGGCTTCCGTTTCTGGCAACGTTGAACTTGTCAGATCTCACTAAGTTAACAAATGACCCAATCAAATACAATCCGGCCTAGCCTCCGGTCCCAACCAAACTCCCTTCGGACATTCCAAAATTCGAAGGGAAGAACGGTGAAGACCCAGGCGACCATGTAACCACATTCCATTTGTGGTGCTCATCTAACTCCCTTATCGATGACTCGATTAGGTTGAGATTCTTTCAACGCACCTTGAATGGTAATGCAGCCAAATGGTATATAGAGTTGCTAGGGGGCAGCTTCACATCTTTCGCTGACTTAGCCAATATTTTCTTAAATCATTTCCAGTTGCCTATCCGCTATGATGCCGAAACTGAACTTCTAGCCACTTTTCGTCAGGATAAGGCGACTCACATTTCTGACCATATTCAAGAATGGAGATGGAGAAAGAGGCTCATTAAAGCCGAAATCCCTCCGGAGTACCGTCTCGAGTGGTTTTTGAAATCTTTACAACCCAAGATCTCCAAGGATGTCTCCATGTCTGGGGTCTATTCTGAGGAGCAAGCCATTTTTAGGGCCCAGCAATTAGAATTGATCTACTCTCAGTCTGGGATCCTACAAAAATACTTGCCAGATGCTCCTGGGTCTAAGGTTGACATATCTAAGTCAAAGCCAGGTCCCCACGCGGATGGTATCGTTGGGTCGGTAGACATAACTACCGTGAACTTGTTGAACCAATTGCAACAATTGTCCTTACAAACTGCTTCTAACAACCAAGTCACATCGTCTAATCCCCCGGCTTCCCAAAATTCTTCAATTAATGCCGTCCAATCTGATAACCCCAAAGGAAATCAAAATTCCAATGGGAAAAAGAAAGGACGAGGTAAGAAAAAGAACCAGGATGGGAAGCCTGATGCAAATAAGTCTGGCAACAATGCTGGTGGTGGTAGAAATGAGTCTAGAAAGAAAGTTAAGTTTCCATGCAAGTTGTGCAGTGGAGACCATTTAACTCATCTCTACCCTAAGATTGAAGACGCTCAGCGCTTTTTAGGATAGCAAGGGACTTCTAGTTCTCAGGCTGTGTTAACTAACCCTTTTCCCCAAGGGCAGCAACTTCTTGTTGGCGCAAGTTCAAATCCTAGTACCTCCGCAGGGGGCAACCAGGAAGGGGAAAAATCATCGAATGTTTTCATGATGGGTTCTAACATCCATGTGACTACTCGGTCACGTGATTATGGTGAAGCCGAAACTTCCAAGGACAAGACCATTCCCGGAAATACCGACCTTCATATTGAGCGACCCCCTGTTGAGACTATACCATGGATACCTAAAGGTTCCGCTAAATGCGCGACTATTAATCCTAATGCCAGGGCTGCCCAGAATTACTTCATTGTGGAGGATCTGGCTTAGAGTCCATGCACCATGTCCGCTTTAGAGGTTCTCCAGTCATGTCCGGCTCAGCGAAGTGCTTTACTTTCCGCGATTGGAGCAGTCGATCCAGCTAATTCTTTAGTGCTCACTTTTGACATGTTAAATGTTAAAAAGCGACTCCCTCATCATATGGCTTTCCAAATAAAGTCTACATACCGGAAAATCAACATTTTTCGTACCGTTATCGATGAAGGAGCTTCCACATGTGTCATATCGATGTCATGCTGGAAGGCTATTGGATCACCTTCGGCTGTTCCTTCACCCACCGTCTTGACTGCATTTGATGGTCATTCTCATAAGCTGCATGGGATTATCCTGGCCTTTCCTATATGTGTTGGGGGGAAGGTCATCAATATTGAAGTATAAGTCATAGATGCTAACCTAGACTATAATCTCCTATTAGGAAGGAACTGGGTATACAAAATGGACGCCGTTGTTTCGACTCTGTTTCGTGTCATTTGCTTTCCTCATGAGGGGAAATCGTTAAGGTTGATTAAATGGATTATTGTTTAGTCGATCCTCAAGCAAGCTCTGACTCTACTATTCCTTTAGTGGATAACCCTCGCCCACCTACTGAGAATTTAGGAGTGGGAATGTATTCCTCATTGATGGGTACCTTTGATCTTCCCTCTCCTTTCGCTAAAATCAATGCCATTTCATCATCTAAGGAGTCCCCTCGAGAAGAGTTCTTTCGAACTCGTTATTTTTCAGACCCTTAGACCTTGCCTTCACCTACGACCACATTATTTGAAGGACAAGTAAATGGAATGGCATTCCCTATATCTGCAGCTGAGCTTAGATATCAGTCTATCGTAGACTCTACAGACAACCACCCTGCTCCTTTTTTTGAAGAGGAGTTAGATGGTGATGTGGCCCCGGCTTGGAGCCTTGATTCTACCTCTGCCTTGGACTAATTACCTTCTGAAGAAGCAATCCTTGAAGCAATGATGGGTATAGATCGACCTTGGGAAGACTTACACTATCGTTCGTACTTTCTTCCTCCATTGCAGGAAATAGAATCTAGATTCTCCGAGCTCTTTACTAGTGATGTTTGTACGGTGTCAAATCATTTGGCTCCAGCACACATTCGTGCCGAAGGTAATATGTCGGTAATTTAAAAAACAATACCTATAAACATCTCTAGGGACCCTAACATCATCGAGAATCTCTTCATCGGAATTGAGTGTTCCCCTGAAGAAATTCAAATTTACACCGACCTATTTAAGGAATTTCGAGATTTATTTGCTTGGTCTTATGAGGAAATGCCTGGCATTGATCCTTCTATAGTTCAACATGAGATCAAGACGTATGAGAACACCAAACCGGTTCGTCAAAGGCTTCGGCCGGTTAACCCTAGGAAAACAGCAGCTATCAAAGCTGAAGCTGAGAAGCTGCTAAAGGCGGGTTTTATATACCCTGTTCCTCTTACTGAGTGGGTTTCTAATCCAGTTCCTGTGGATAAAAAGCAAGGAACAATCCGAGTATGCATCGATTTTAGGGACCTAAACAAGTCTTGTCTGAAAGATAATTACCCCACGCCATTCATTGATCATATTATCGACGAGTGTGCGGGTAATGAGATTTTTTCCTTCATGGATGGTTTTTCGGGTTATAATCAAATTTCTATCCGTCCTGAAGATCAACATAAGACAACCTTTATATGTCCCTGGGGTACCTTTGCATATAGAAAGATGCCTTTTGGCCTTAAAAATGCTGGAGCCACTTTTCAGCTGGCCATGTCATATGCTTTCCACGACATCAAACATGTCATCGAGGCATACTTGGATGATCTTGCTGCTCGTTCTCGAAAGAGAACTGATCACCCTAGTCATCTTCGATTGGTTTTCGAGCGATGTCGTTTTTATAAAATCCAGTTGAATCCCAACAAGTGCGTTTTCACGGTTACATCCGGTCGGTTGTTAGGGTTCATCGTGTCCAATGAAGGGATCCGAGTTGATCCCTTCAAGGTTGAGGCAATAGTTTAGTTGCCTCCCTCGTCGTCGATTCGACAACTTCAAAGTCTTCAAGGGAAGGCTAATTTCTTAAGACGGTTTATAGCAAATTATGCCGAGATCACTAAAGGGTTCATGTGTTTGCTATGGAAAGGAGTTCCATTTGTATGGGATGACTTTGTGCAGCGATCGTTTGATGCTTTGAAAAAGGCATTAGTCTCTGCCCCGCTTTTGACTCCACCGGATTATGGTAGAGACTTCATTTTATATCTCGCTACAGCAGAATCAACCATTGGTATGGTTCTTGTTCAGGAGGATGATGCTCTCACAGAGCATGTGATTTATTATTTGAGCCGAGGCTTAATAGGTCCTGAACTTCACTATTCTCCGGTTGAGAAGTTGGCCTTGGCAGCTGTCCATGCTGTCCAGCGGCTCCGTCATTATATCCTGCTACGCAAAACTTTTGTCTTAGTGGCGGTCAATCCATTTCAATTTGTCCTCAGTAGGCGAGTGATTGGGGGCAAATATAATTGATGGATAGTCATTTTGCAAGAATTTGATCTCGAGTTCTTGTTTGCCAAGTCTAAGAAATCCATGGTTTTCGCGGAGCTAATTTCTGAGCTACCTTGTGGATAGGATACTGTTTATGAGGAAAGTTTTCCCGACGAACATTTATTCCTCATCTCTTCACTCAACCCTTGGTATGGAGATATCATTGTCTATCTCCAGACTTCGAAGTTTCCCTCTACTTTCTCCAAGGATGAACATCGAAAATTACGTCACCTGGCTAAAAACTATGTTATCATCGGTGACACATTATACCATCGAGGGGTTGATTCAATCCTTTGGCACTGTTTAACCTTAGAGGAATTAGAGTCAGTGCTCAATGACTGCCACAATGGAGCTTGTGGTGGTCATCTATCAGGGCTTGCTACAGCCCAACGCATCTTACGTGCCGGCTATTTTTGGCCTTCACTCTTTAAAGACTGTGTGGAAGTGGTCAAACGCTGTCACCCTTGTCAAATTTTTACTCGGAAGATGCGTGCACATCCAGCTCCTCTTTTTCCTGTTGTCACCGTTGGTCCCTTTACTAAGTGGGGTATTGATTTTACGACTTGTAATCTGCCTTCAGCAGCGAATCACAAGTACATTATCGTGGCTGTAGACTACTTTACGAAGTGGGCTGAGGCCATGCCTACTTATAAGAATGATAGTGACACGGCAGCATTGTTTCTTTTCAATCAGGTTATCTCAAGATTTGGTATCCCGAGAGAGATTGTCACTGATCATGGCAGTCATTTCCAGAATCAACTGATGTCCGAATTGGCTCTTAAATTAGGTTTTCGGCAGGAGCATTCATCCCCTTATTATCCTCAGGCCAATGGACAGGTCGAGGCAGTTAATAAAACTCTTAAGATGATACTCCAATGGACAATCGATAAAAATCAGTCCAATTGGAATGTTATGTTGTATTCGGCTCTTTGGGCATACCGAACCTCTGTCAAGACGGCTACTGGTTTTACACCTTTTCAGTTGGTTTATGGGATGGAATGTATCTTTCTGGTTGAATGTGAAATTCCATCTCTTAAGTTAGCTGTTGAGCTCCTTCCAGAGACTTCGAGTCTCGAAGAGCACCTACTTCACTTGGAACATCTCGATGAGCAGCGTCGAGATGTTGCCACGATGAATGAGGCTCGTAAGAAAAGGGTTAAAACGCAGTATGATAAATTTGTCTATCCTCGAGTATTTTCCGAAGGTGACCTTGTCTTGGTCTATGACCAAGATAAAGACACCTTGGGGGCAGGAAAATTTAAGCCTATGTGGTATGGTCCTTTCATTATTAAACGAGTTTTAGAAAAAGGGTCGTATGAGTTAATCGATTTTGAGGGAAACAAGCTGGCGGAGCCCCAAAACGGGCTCTACCTAAAGAAGTACTTTGCTTAGTTTTGGCCAGGCAATGGCTTCTTTGTACTTTATGTATATTTGTACATATATCATCGAGAGTTTTTGATATCAGCACTTTTTGGTCTGCTGTGGCAGGTGTTGATGGATGATTTGGTCTATTTTGGGTTCGCCGATGGTGATAGTCGGCACACTCGGAATCTCGCTTCCGCAGCTTGGGTACTCTGTTATCCAACTGGTCAATTGATGGCATCAAGAGGCGTATGTATCGGTCCTGCTTCAAACAATATGGCCGAGTATACTGCCATTATTAATTTATTATCCGAGGCAATCTCTCATGGGATCGACTCGTTGGTAGTATATCTTGATTCTCAATTGATAGTGTCACAATTAAATAACATTTATCGGGTAAGGGATCCATCTTTATATCGCCAGTATTTAAGGGTGAGGTTGTTGCAAAGATCATTTACTTATATTAATTATTTGCACATTCCAAGATCTCATAATTGGTTAGCTGATTCTATCACTAATCAAGCATTAGACTGGCACATCAATCATTCATCACCATAAAATCAAGCATCAAAAAGTCAATCTGTATATATATATATATATATATATATATATATATCATAAAGCATCTCGAGTGTACATATGTGTGTCCAAAAATATACAAAATTGGGACTCAAATGCCCCTAATCATGTCCGGCATATCTAATGCCCCGGCTCAGGATGAGCGGCTAAGTATGTAACTATCACATTGGCCACACGCCGAAAAGTCCGAACCCAGTCACGTGGCATGCCAACCACATGACGCTGCATATCCTGAGGAAGGTCCTCTATGGCGGCCATCGGTACTCGGTAGCTCGGTCTCGCAAAGTGTCGCTGGACATTGTTTAGAGTCCGTTCTGTATCAGCAGCCGCCTCTTCGGCTCCTCGGCTGCGTCGTCCATGCCGTGGGAATCCATCTGGTTGTACCGGCCCAATGTCTGGAACATGATCATCATATCAGTCATTTGAATCTCATCAAAAATATTTTTCAAAATTCGTCATTATATTCGAAAAATCCAAAAAAATCACAAAATCAAAAAATTTTTACCAATCTCGCCCCATGCTGCGTTGGGTGGTAACACTAGATCAGGATCTCCTCGGAAATCCAGCCCAACATAGGGGTAGTCATCCATGGCGATGATCTGCTGATCCCACCAGGTGAAGAAATCATCGTCGAAGGTAGTCCTTGGGGCCTCCCTACCCCCCAGACGTTTCATCAGATCGGCCCACCGGGCCATGCGTGGATCACGTGGGGTGCTGATGGAAACTGCTACCCTGGGGCGGAGTGCGAGAACCTTCTTGAAAAAGAAAGTACATAGGATAGTCCCATATCCAAAGTTATTGGTCTGTCACCTTCTGATAGAAGTGAGTTGGCTCTTCATGTTGGCCAGAAGAGGAGTACACCAGTGGAACACAATAGTGAGACAATCAACTGCCATGCTCATGGTGATCCGTGACGCCTGATGCAGAGAGGATGATCCGTTCACTCGAGCTATGGTGAACAGGATTATCCTAAGTGACAAACTCGCCACATGTGTGATGGAAATCTGGCTCCCAACCTTCTTGGGATGTCTCAGGCAGTATATCTGTACATAGTCATCTATCGTGAGGCTACTCCATGTCCTGCCCCGGGAATGTACTACCTCTCCCCTTTGGGAAAGGCCCATGATAAAATAGATATCCTCCACTTCTACCCTGAGCGGCATCTGGTCGATCATAAAAGCTTCCTCCTCGATGTCCCAATAATCAATGAGCATCTCAAGCAGACGCGTGTTCGCTTTCATATTTGGCAGTTTGAAAAATTTAAGCAAACTGCATCCCCGTAGGGCATCTAATGCTTCTGGACTATTCATAACTTCATTATCTACCACTGCGTGCTCTCTTTCACGCCACGTGACAGGCATTCTGAGAAAAAAATGATTTGTAACCGTTAGTTTTTGTTTAAAAATGGTTCGCGGCATATACGCGGGTCCTTGTGCACACAGTCGCGTATAGGGCCCGCGTGTACGCGGGTTTCATATTACCAACCTGCGTATACGCCGCGGGGAAATTTTTGAAAAAAATTCAATGGTGAAACATTAATCAAAAATCTTAAAACCAGTCACAATCACTTGCAAGCTAAGTATAAGAGTTACCTGGAGGTCTTTGACGAATTTGAACGGTTGAATCTGGCTGTGGGAAGTTTGCTCCTTTTGCTCCAAATCCTTTGCTCTCAAACTCAAATGGTAAAAATGGTGAGTCCAAAATGCTTTTTATAAGTTTTGAAAATGCAAATTTTTTTCAAAATTTTATTTTGTTTAGCCTCATGTGACTTTTAACTTGGGAGCTTGGAATGTCGAGAATGGTTTGTTTTTCAGGACATTTTGGACGTTTTTCAGTTTCGAGACGGTTCCATGACTGCTGACCCATCATGGCAGGTATCGTTTTCTCACTGGCATATAGGTTAGGGACACCATTTTTCCATTGCATTATGCATACTAGCCTCCATTTGACCGATACATCTGCCATAGGGTCGATCCCATTGTGTTATGGTTCATAAGCCATCTTCACTCACCAATTCTTTAAATCATGACACGATGGTAGAACCATCCTTTACATGGGCATCGTAGTTAGCACCTCATTGACATTTGTTGCCCATGCTACTCCGATTTGAGTAGGCTCGGGAGTCCTCTGTAGTCCTGCCATGACTTATGCGTTGAAGGCTCATTCCTCTTAGCTTCTCCACTTTGTTCTGGCCTTATACCCTAGAGGCTCCTTTGTGTTGAGTTGTACTACTGCATTGCATGTTGACCACTTGCACCTTTTGGCCTAGAGCCGGCTTCACTTGGACTCGTGTTTAAGCCAACTTTTGACCATGACGTCTGCAAAATCAACCTTGCATACCTTTAACTTCTGCAGCTTGACACACCTTGACCCGTGGAAGGAACATACCTTTGAGTGTCACTGACCAGTTTTCACCTCCCTGCATTGAGCATAGGAACGTTCCATTCCCAAGAACTAGATCATCTGTTTCACCGACACTCATTCTTTCCACTGTACCATAGCATTCTTTTATTCTTTTTCTGGCTTAACAGAAAAAGACAAAAAAATTAAATATTCCAAAAAGAGCAGGAACGGGACAATATTTCCATTTATTGTTGGCAACTAGAGTCAGTCGTGTCGCCCTTGAACAAAGCACTCAGAACAAAGTCTCCTCCATATGGGTGGGATTTAGTTTGACTTAGGTACACATTAACCTTGTTATTGAGTCAGTTCTCCCCCGATTGGTTATCTCTTCCAATCATATGGAGGGTTCGTTCGTGCCTCCTGCATGGCGAACTTATACAGAGTCATCATATGCTGCCACATAGTCACATTGAGTCGTGCTTTTGTTCAAGGGAAGTTAGCCTGAGTCGGCCTCTCTGTGGTGTCTCTTGACTCATTTTTCAGTCGGCCATCCCTAGTTGTCAGTGTCATGTCTATCATCGCATCAGCTATATTGGTCCTTTACTCGTGCCAGTTTGAGAAGGTCCCCATTGACTTCTTGTTGGTGGGTCTTGTCCTTATTGACGATGACATCTTGCTCTGAGGACAGGCCTAGAGCTGCACCCTGGCCCTATTTTAATTATTGATAGGTCACCTTGTGCTCAGCATCGATCAGTATCATGGGTCTTTGACTGAGTGGTTTCCCTTGTGTTCGACATCAGCTTACATTATCACACATTGGGATTCGTGTAGTACCTTGGTTTCCATTTGACCCTATTGGTGGATACCTCGCCTCTGTGTCAGCTTTCATTATTGGTTGGTTCAGAGGGTTTCTGTCATGCGCTAGCCACATCTTGTGTACGCCGGAAACATACTTCGGTTGGGTTACTACATATTTTTCATCCAATTCCTTCCACATTATTGGCCTACAGGTTACACTAGCGCTAGATTGATGAAGGATGCCTTAATGCCTTCCTTCTAGCGGATCTTTTCCTATCGACTTCGACTCATTGCTCTGGGGCAAAGATCTAGAGTCCATTTGGCAGTACCTTGGGGTTTGCAGTCATTAGTGGCAGATCCTTCATTATCGAAAGTGGGAAACCATCATTGTCTCCTGATCGATAGATTCTTATAGGTGTTTGACTCCAGCTCATCTATTCACACTTGTTAGATTGTACTGGGTACCTTGACGCTCATTATCATTATCGGTGAGTAGTCTCGCATTTGTTAACGGTATACATCAATGACCAGTAATCAAATGATTTCTCACATGGTCGACTTCAGATCATTTATTCCCATGGTGTAGAAATGTACCACGGCGGTCGGTGAAGACCTCAGGTTGTATCAGCATTCATTGGTTCACTTGACAGTTGCTCCTATTGCTGCTAGTTGATACCACTCCACTTTATATGTTGCAGTCAGTCATGGCGACATTCTATATGCTGGCACCTGAGTTTGCAGTGTAGTACCATCCTATTCCATAATGTTCAGTTGGTACCTTTTGGGATCAGTCTTTGATATCAGTGATCCGTTGCATCTTTCAGCATCATTGACAGTCTTATATGTGATATTCAGACATGTACATGTTGATCATGATCAGATGATCCATTATGTATCTTTCAGTCATTTATACTTGTATACTTAGTGGATCCACTTGTACTTGTTATGCAGACATGCTTTACTTTTTCTGAGCATGGGTATGCCCGCCTCAGACAGTGTTTCTTTCTAATCTCCTTTGGTGGCTTGGCAGGTTGAATTCTGGTGAAGTCCTCCTCGGTTTTTGACAGACTTCCTTTCCATGTACTTGTATAATATATTTCGGCCATCATGTACCCCTTCTGACCTCATATATTAGGGGGCATCTGTTATAGCTCCAAATCTCACTCTTATGGTTTGTGATGATGCACTCATGGCCTAGGGAAACCCCTCCTTCCAGACCTAGTCCTAAAATTTAAAAAACAACGTTTTATCCCTTATACGTGACATTGCCCTGAGTTAAACGTGTGTATACGCGGGTCTGTGTATACCCAACCCACGTATATGTATTAAAACACTTAAAAAAATATAAAACTCCTTATTTTCGGGTGGAGATGGTGGGTTTTACCTACTGATTACCTGTTAGTGCCCGTGGCCCAACTGTTCCCAACCAACTCCCAACTAAAAAACTACTTTGGGAGAGGCATAAAAAGACCTCAAAGGGAAGGCCTAAGGGAGGAGAGAGGAGAGAGGAGAGAGGAGAGAGAAAGGTTATTATGCTGAGATTTTTCCCCTGACCAGGTCTGAAGTCCCTTGTGCCTTCTGCACTTCCCCCATTTGTATAGGAAACTCTTGTTTCCTTGTGTGTTGATATTCATCCATTACTTGTGATATCATGGAGAGAGTCATGGAAGGAGTTTGTTAAAGGCTTGAGGCTGGAACGGATCTGGAAGGAAGCTTTGCTTGGAGCCTGCTGAAGGTGATTCAGGTGAAATCATTCCTTTTTATGTACTTTATTTGTCTATAATAAAATAAACACATGTCTTGGTTCCCGAAATGAATCCTCTTTATGTTAATGATATTTATGTTTAGAATTCATATGTAGATGGTTGTTTGGATTTCATAGCTAACTACCTTTATTTATAACATGAAGATGGTTTCTTTATAAGGTTTTGTCCATATACTGTTGTGTTCTTTGGAATTGGTTGTTTTGCAAGACAAAAGAGAAGAAGGGAACTCCAAGAAGGGTTTGGACCCTAAGGGCCTTCTCAAACGTAGGACCTAAGGTACGTACCCTTTACAATAGAATTTGCTTATAATAGCATAATGGCTGTGTGAATGTGTGCTTCTTTGAATAGACAACTTTCAGTCTGCTAGGGTTTCAACCCAAAAAGCCCTAGGGGAGCATTTCCCTCCAACAAAGTGTAAATATTGAAGTGGTTGATGGTCAGTATGTATAACGGTCTCTTTGCCCATTAGATAATATTTCCACTTTTTCACACTTTGTACTAATGCATACAATTATTTATCATATGTGGGACAATTAACTACTGCAAAAATAAATGTCTCAGAATGATAACATATGGGTTTACCATGTTGCATCAACATTGCTCCCATGGCATAGTCACTGGCATCAGTTTCAATCTCAAATAGTCTTTGAAGATCGGGCAATGCTAGTACTAGTGCTATACTAATCTTTTCTTTTAAGGTGTCGAAGGCTTTCTACTATTTGCCTCCCCATTGAAACACCTTGTTCAATCCTGTTAAAGCATGTAAGGGAGCTGCAATCAAGGAAAAGTTAGCAATAAACTTTCTCCAATACTGTGTTGCTCCTAGGAAGCTTCTAACTTCTGTAGCAGATTTGGGTTTAGGCCAGTTTACAATGACTGCAACCTTAGAGGGATCTATCTTCAATTCACCACCCACTACAATATGACACAAATAATTCACAGATGTTTTGCCAAATTCACATTTTGATAGCTTAACATAAAGATTTTCTCTTTTCAAAACTTCTAGGGTCTACTTTACATGCTTTAAATGTTATTCCCATCTTTTACTAAATACAAGAATGTCATCTAAATATACAATGACAAAATCATCAATAAAAGGCCTAAGTACATCATTCATTACTCTCATGAAAGTAGCAAGAGCATTAGTTAAGCCAAAAGGCATAACTAACCACTCATACAGTCCCTGCTTTGTTTTGAAAGCAGTCTTCCATGCATCTTGTTCTGCAACTCTAACCTGATGGTAGCCACTATGCAAGTCCAACTTGGAAAAATAAAAAACTTCTTTCAACTGATCTAATAGATCATCTATGCGATGAAGGGGATAACGGTTTTTTATCGTTATCTTATTCATCGCTCGGTAATCAATGCAAATTCTCCATGAGCTATCTTTCTTTCTCACCAAGACAATTGGAGATCCACATGGTGATGTGCTAGGTCTTATGAACCCTTTCTTGAGCAGCTCATGTACCTGCTTCTTGATTTCTGCATTCTCTAAAGCAGATAACCTATACATTCCAATGTTAGGCAATGGAGCATCTTGATGCAAATTAATATCATGTACTATTTCCTTTTTGGGTGGAAAACCTTTAGGTTCTTGAAATAGTATATCATATTCTAAAACAACTTTTTCTAAATCAACTTGCTGTTTAGAATTACAACGTTCAAATACATTGGTTTTATTAGGTTTCTTTTCCTTTACAACCATCATTAAAAATTGTTTGCATGAATTTACAATTCTTTTCATCTGCCCTGAGTTTATGAGAGTATAATTATTCCTGAGTTTATGAGCTCTTACAATATATTCAATTCCATCTTTAACGAGTTGATACGTATTTTCAGCTCTATAGAAAATTTCTTTTCTATCATACAAGTAAGGACTTCCCAAAGCAATTCCACATATATCCAAGGGAATTACATCTAGTTACCCAACCTCATCTACAAATGATGACCCAATGGAAAACCTAAGTTTACTTGTCTAGTCACTTGTAGCTTTGTTTTATCACATAACCAACCCAATGGATATGGCTTCTTGTGAGGTGTGGTTAGTAATCCCAGTTTCTTTACAATTGTTTCAGAAATTAAGTTTACTTGTGAGCCACTATCAAATAAAGTATCAATATTTTGATGCTTGGAAATAACTCTAATATGAAAAAGCTCATGTCTTTTCCTTTCATTTTCTTCATTATCAGTAGATTGTGTAGAATTTTTACCTTTTATACCTGTGGTCATGATTGTTGTTTCATCCCCTGAATCTAACCCCAAATCCTTCTAAATAGCTGCAACAGTATTCTACTTTTTTCCATCAAACTTCTTGGGTTTCAGCTCCGGATGCAAAATCCAGCAGTGTTCATCATCATGCCCATCCTTCTTGCAGTGATTGCACGAAGGTTTGGTCTTCTGTACTGCATTTTCCTTCCTCTCTTTCCATTTCTTCTTTCTCTTTTCCTTGCTCTTGCTTGCAGTGGGTTTTGATGATCCCCCAATCTCTGGGTTCAAATTCTTGCCCCTAGCCTCTAGATGGGTAGCTTGGACAGATACCTCATCTATGCTAGTAGGGTTAAACATGAGAATGGTATGTCTCAAATAACTATATAGACTACCTATATACTTCAGCAAAGTTTTAGGTGAGTCTAGAGAAATGCCTAGAATCAAAGCTCTTTTTCTAAATTCTTGAGTGTAACTTTGTACACTTTGCCCTTTCAATTGGCGAAGAGTTTGCCAACTCATCATATCTTGTTGCATATAAGCTAGTGGATATAATTTTTTTTTAATTGCAGAAACAAATTCACTCCAAACAGAAAGGATTTTACCATGCTTCTTCATGTTAGCTTGTGTTCTGCCTTCCCACCATACCAAGGCAGTTCCTCCAAGGCATAGGCTAGCCAGCTAAATCTTACTTCTGTCTGAATCAATGCTCTACACCCTGCAGTACACATCAATCTGTCTAATACAATTATCCAGCTTCTCTGCATTCAACTTGTTAGAGCCTAGATTTGCCTCAGGTTGAAAAGACAAGGTTCTAGGTCCACATCAAACCATGCTCAGCCTCGTAGCTAGCCCTACAAGGACAGGAGAGGGCTCTCTCCGGGTCAATCTCGGCAAAAGAAAAGAGATGGGGCTCGAGATGACTGAAATAAAAGCTAATTTTAGGCTAGGTATAAAGTACAAGGGTTTGTTTTGAGTTTTTGGGGGTTTTGTGTTGGAAACAGGGAAAGAAAAATTAGGCTCGGGGATGAGGCACAATTTCTGTAGAGTTCTGATTGGGGCAAGGAAGGCAATCGTTTTGATGCTTTTCAAGTGAGTGAGATGGATAGATTAGATTGGTGAGGAGCTAAGGAGAGTGAGACAGTCTCAAGAATTCTCCTTAAACAGATGAAAACATGGAAATTTAAACAAATTCAAAGGCAGAGCATAACAATTAATGGATTCCACCTTAATCACTCATTTGTTCAAATTCAGAAGAAGAGAGGAAAATGATACACATAACAATAATGAACTTACAATTACTCAGAGAAGCACACCATCAAAACATAAAGCCACATGGATCCCAAATAGTGCTGCAAAACCTTGGTCTTTCCTTAGCCAAAAATGTAGAGATAGAATGTACAATGATATGCCAAAGCAATCCCAAGTGTCCAACCATGAAAATGTCTTAGAAATTACATAATATAGACAAGCCAAATCCATTCACTTCCCTCTAGGGGTCGAGCTCATCATTCTAGGAGCTATTTGAACTAATTCTAAACAAGGAACTGAAATATAGGTAGTCAAACAACTTACCCCTATATGCTAGGAAACTGATTCATTCACTCACATTTCACCTTTTGGTGAATGAATCTTCTAGAACAAGTAAAAATGTGCCAATATTAAATCATGGTTGTCAAATTACATCATGAAAAGTCAAGAATAATTTCAAGAAGAAAAATTGGTCAAAACTGGGCGAATTGCTGAGCTGAACAGTGAAAAACAAGCCAAAATTCTCTATGCGCCGCGCCAAAATCTGTATGCGTTGTGCCACTTTGGGGCTGATTTTGAGGCACTTCCTGAAGTCCAAATTGAGCCCAAGTGTGCTTGTTGGAAAGACCTACCTGTCAAATTTCCAACCCAAGTGGAATTTTTGAATTTGATGCCCATTTTCCCCTCTAAAAATTCAATCTCCCAAGACTGCTTCCTGTGTGTCAAAATAGGGGTAGTGAGGTCATTTTTTGAGTGTTTTTGACCTCCTAGGGACTCAAAACTTGCCCAAACTTCTTGGCCATGCACCAGAAGTCATGATTTTTCATGCCAAATCCAAAAATTTAAAATTTTTGTAGTTTGGAGCTCCCTAGAAAAAGTGTGCGCCAGGTGGCGCGACACACAGGGAGGCAAAACCCAGTTTTTTAGTGCAAAAATTTCTCAAAGTGCAAAATTTGCTCCAAATTTCTTGAAATTTGGGCTGGACCTTTTTTATCAAGAGCTATGATGAGCCAAAGAGGCTTTGGCCAATATCTAAAGTCCTTCATCCACTTTTTACCTCCTTAATGCTCTCTTCACCTTGATTCTCATTTTGCACACCAAGTTCCGGGACAAGTAATGATATGGCTGCCACCTCTTTAAAGCCTCTTGGGTGCATGTCCCTCCGTGAGTGAGTCACTTTGGGTCTCCTCTTCATATTCATATGAATGACTAGACGACATAACTGCTGTTATACAACTGCCTTGGAGAAATGGATGCTTGTGATAAAACTGTGTTGGACTGCTCTTTGTGATGTGATTGAATTCTGCCACCAAAGGAAAAAATGCAACAAGGGACTGTTAGGAAAAGGGAAATAGTAAGGGATTAGGAGCTATTGGGACTAAAGGGATTAGGGAAATGTAGGAGGGTTTTGAGGGATTTGATGAATAGGGTTAGGAATTGTATAGGGTTAGGGTTTGGAGTTTTACATTTAGAAATTTGGGATAGAGGTTTAGTAATTTTAGGGGATAGGGAACAATGACATCAAGGGAAAAAATGGAATCAAGGAGAAACGAAAGTGATGGAAAAGAGTAAGCTTGGTGGCAAACAATTTTTGAAACCCTAAACAACACTTTTCACATGAAGATTTTAACATGGTAGGGTTTGAGACTTTGTTTTGGCATTCACCATCCATCAACCACCATAAATTGCATGAAAAACTCCTTCACTAGCAAGGAAGAGGGCTTAAATTACTTGCACACTAGAAGAGTTGAGTGATTTTGGAAATTTGAGGGAGTTTTTTGAGAGAAATCAGGCTTTTTAGCCCAGTGCGCCTCGCCTTCCTAGTGCGCCGTGCCAGTGTAAATTTACACTAGAAATTTTCTCCCAGTGCGCCGCGCCTCCCCTGTGCGCTGCGCCTTTTTCCAGGCGACTTTTGGAGGCCTTCCCTATATCCAAATTAGGTGAAAAATAGCTTGTTGGAAATATATTTGAGTCTACTTTCCAACCCAACTAGAATTTTTCAATTTGGAGTTCATTTTCCTTGTCAAAAATCAAATCTCCCAAGACTGATAAAAATGTGCCAAATGAGGCTGCCTCAAGGCAGAGTGCTGTTGCAGTCAACTTTTGAATGCCTTCCTCAACTCCAAATTGATCTCATGATAGCTCATTGGAAAGATATTTGTGTCTAGTTAACATTTGACTCATCAAGTAAGTAATTTGGACAACCAATCTAGGAGAAAACTTGATTTTACCAAGGTCACTTCAGAGGTGCATCAATTCTCCCGAGGCAATTGTATTTTTGACATTTCTATAAAACCATGACACCTGTGTAAAACGTGAAGGACGCTTTTCTTCCTTGGTTGGTTTTGGACAAAAACCTCTCTCAGTTTTCCAAAATTCATCTTTTATTTCTCAGAAACATCATTTGAGTGAAATCTACCCCGATGTGTGGAACAAGGGATTTGTCGAAATGAAGTGAAACGAAGGGGATAAGGGGCTCCTAAATTCTTGAGGAAATTTTTCTAAGTGGGGAGGTATGTTAGGAAGCAGGGGAAAGTGGAATTTTAGAGATTTAGTGAGGGGAAGGGGTCCAAAAGGGAAAAACACAGACCTAGCCTAGAAAATTGCCAAGTTGTAGCAAGAAACTAGGGTTTGTGCGAAAATGAGGAATTTGGGGGATCTCAGTGATGGGAAGTGTTTAATAAGGTACATTAAGGATAGGGGAAGGTGTATGAACATCAGGATACAAGTTTTGCTAATGATTTGACCATCCAAGAGAAATTGCCTTCAAAGCCCTAGGAGAGGGAAATGAACCTTGCCTAGGTGCAACTGAAGCATGAACAAGGTTCAAAATGACCCAGTGGAACTTGACATGATGATGAAAATCCTCTGAACGATGGTAGAATCACCTGAATAGTGACATAGACTGACATTTGGACAACTTTGAAAGGAGTGAAAACAAACCCTAGACCTAATGCCTAGTGACCAAATTTTACTTGAAGACTCACTGAAATGATAAAATTTGACCTTGACACCTTAAAACCACTTTTTAAGAGCATGTTTGATCACTGGAGAAAGGCTGGAAAGACTGACACTAACATTGGCTCCAATGGGGATGGTAGCTCCTTGGAGGTGCCAAGAACGACAGATCTCTGGGAGAGCAGACAAGTGCCTTCATCCATTGGGTAATGGAGTCAAAACTCAAGCTAACATGCATGACTGAAAATTGACGACTTGACAACACAAACTGACTCTCACTTAACTAAAAACTGACTCGATACTTAAACACAACCAACAAACTGGAAATGATGCTCAAAGTGGAGCTTATTCATCATAACCTACTCTAACAGTTTCATTCATCACCTGATCAAGTGAAATGAAACAACTAATGCAACTGATCTGAATTTGAAACTACTTGTAAATTGTCTGCAAGGTATTCAATTCAGAAATATACATGTTTAAAAGATTTCCATGTCTTGCAGAAAGAAAACAAATGAAAATTTCAGTTGTTCATGACCCATTTAAGCATAGCAGATTTATTTCCTTTTACTGTTTAACACACTAAAACGAATTTGTTCTGCAAAATAAATCAACCACAGATGCAAAAGAAGTTGATAAAGCAGTTCACCCCTCCTGGGCTACGTCTGCTGGGTCCAAAGCTCCCAAATGGGCTTGTCCTTGTTTTCATTAAATGCTCAAATTGAATATACAGCTGAATAGAAGCATCTATAGGTGAAATAGATGGTAAAAATGGATTCAAAACACTTGAATCCTTCAGGATTGACTATTGGATCACCTCCAATGGATACCTGCAACCCTATACAGTCTTCACAATACTGGGCCCTGGTGGCTCCTAGAACTTTCACGGCTCCAAAACCTCTGCAAATGACCTCAGATGGCTGTAAGACCTGCACCAATGGCTTCAGAAGGTCGAAAATACCCAAAATCAAAAAAAACATTCGTCCAAAACCGCCTTTCCTAGCCAAAGTTATGGCCAATTAAAGTTTTCCTCCAGTTTTGCCTAGAAACACTCCAGCTAACTTTAGTTGGAGTCCAGTTAGCTCCGCCAATTATGGCGGGACCGCCCAAATTTGGCGCTCCGCCAAAAACTCCGCCAGTCTAACTGCAGTTACATTAAATACTGGCGGTTAGCATGGGATTCCGCGCCGGGGTTAGGAGTTAGGCCATGGTTTTCGGCACCCGGTCATATGGTATGGGGGCTGGCCGCTTAGGGGCTGGCCCCCTTCATTTCCCGCCCATCAACAGTTTTAAAATTTAAAAATATTTCATGCCGCCCATCTAACACGTCTGACTGTGTTGGTGCAATGGTAAAGCGTTGGGTTATCGTTCCATAGGTCATGGGTTCAAAACTTTGAACTCCCAACAATTTTGAACATGCGCCCATGAGCTTGCTGACGTCATCTGGGGGCCACGTGGCGGCCTCGGGCCTGCCACGTGGCATATTTCTATTGGCTGAGTGAAGGGAATATTCCCTAGAATATTCCAAGGAATATTCCACAGAATATTCTTTTTTTATTTTTATTTTTTTAAATTAAGATTTCCAATGTTATTGACAAATTCTTCTTTTTGCCATAACTTCCTCATACGGCGACCGTTTTTCGAACCGTTCACGGCGCCGGAATCAGGAGGACGAGCAATTTCCAGTTGTTTAACTTTGAACCAATTCTGAGCATTTTAAATTTTGAGCATTTTACGACACTTAGGACATGAGCACCTGATCAGCAACCAAGTGAGCATCATGGCCGATATTTGATTGCTTCCCAAATGCTTTCTGATGCATAGGAAAAGGGAAGAATCAAAAGGAAACTCCCATGGAAACTTGGAATCAAGTTGACTGGTGATAAACTTGTAGAATATGAATTGGCTGGATGACTTCAAGAATACTGCAAAAGGATCTTCATAAGCATAGCTATTGATTTCCATTAACACATTACTGCTCTGGTCCAAGTAACCATCATAGCTGAATTTTAAAATTTTCCTCGCATCTGCACTGTCTTTCTTTGGTGATTGCAGCAAGCTGCCAAAAGGATCTTGAATTTCATGAATAACCAAACTCTGTTGCCGATTCCAAACAGAACAAAAGTCTCCTTTATCAATCTCCTCATATGGCTGCAAACATTGGTGTGAGCTTTGTAATGAAAAATCTGTTAAACAAGACAATGAAGTCGACTTTTGAATCAGATTATTATCAACATTCTTTTCTGGCACATGATTAGCCAATGGGGAAGAATTTTTATAGCAAACATCATCCAACACACGAGCAATAGGATCATCAAAAACTTGAGAAGACTGCTGCGATGTATCCATTAAAACTGTATGACATCCTATCGGCTGTTCATCTTTTCCTTTAGAGATATTACGAAGATTCTGCCTTATAAACTGAAATGCGTCGAAACAAAAGGGTACATAATCCTCTTGCATCATTAGATCATGTATTTCGGCTGCCACACCTTCATCTGCAACTTGAAAATCAATGGCTTTTGGGAGCTGTAAATCTGAATATGAAATGTCTTGAACAAGGTTTTCATTGCCCTCAAGATGGTCCAAATCAAGACTTGTCGACAACTGATTTCTGATTACATGGAAATTGTCTCTGATGAACTGACATGAATCAAAACAAAAAGGCAAAGATCCTTCACTTACTTCAAAATTTGCTGCACTTTCCTCGTCATTGTCATAGCTGATATGCATCGGTTGATCACTATATTCGAGCTGCTGAAAGTGGACCTCTTCCTCCCACAAACTAGCTGCTGATTTGTCTGCAAGATTAGCTTCTGTTTGGATAACATAATCATCATCATACTGATCAAGCTGAGGCAAATCATCAGTATACAACACATCATCAAGCATGCATGTCATATCAACATATCTCTCTTCTCCAAGATGATTAATAAGACAATCATTATCAGATCTATAACAATTGGGATAAGAAACAAAATGTTTTGGAGCAGCCATTTGTTCTTATTCAATCAACGAGCGATGGACTTGAACACTATTCTCATTCCTTGCGGTGATCCTCTGCATCATCTCTTCCACTACACTTACCAAAATGTCAAGCTTTACCTCTAGAGATGTTGATTCCTCCGGATCTATGTTTTTCATCTCTTCTTCCTTCAACCTTGCCCTTCGGATCAGCAGATGAGCCTCTACATTTACTGCCCTGTTCTGCATCTCTTCAAGTGTTGCGATATTCCTTTCTCTCAGCTGAAACTCCATTTCCGGATCAAAGGCACTCAAGTAGTGCAAGAGAGCGGATTTAGGAGAAGGCCTTATCTCAACTGGCATTGAATAATAAACTTGATTAAATCTAGCTGAAAACTATTGTACTGTCTCCCCTGGCAATCTTTTCAGCTGGTTATATTCTTCTATAATCAAGAAAAGGTTCTGTTCAATCATCCACCTGTCGAGGAAAACTTTGACGAGCTGCTGGAAATCTGAGATGCTTGCATCAAGCAAGGTTTTGAGCCAACTCTTGACTTTTCCTTGCAAAGAAAGAGCAAAAGCCTAATACTAACATCTTCATCATCAACTTCAAAAAGGTCTAGAAAAGTCTCAACATTCTGCACATGTTGCTCAACGTTGACATTCTTACATTCACCATCAAACATCGGCAAGTATAGATCATAGTTTTTGGGAAAGCATGAAGAAAAAAAGGTAAAACAAGAGATTTATACCTATCCGGGACTATAAAAGGTGTAGGAGTATATACAAGTGCTACGGGATCAGTTTTGGTCGCTTGAGGTTCATCAGTTTTAAGACGGTCATCACAAGATTCAGAAGAAAGGTATTGATCAAGCTCAAAGGTATGCAAATCTTTGGTATTCACAATCTTCAAAGGGAAAGAATCAACTGCAGGCCGAGGATCTCTTCTCAAATACAATATACTTTGCAAAGCATTCTTGACATTCTCAGGAAAAGAGAATAAATAATTTAGAACAAAGAACAAAATGTCTTGGATGAAACTCCAAATTGAATACCTGATCTGTCCATATTGTTTTTTCATGTTTTTGCTAGTCAGGTTCATCCTCTAGTGGAGTCTTTGGATCTGATCTCAAAACTAATTTAGAGTCACCAGGTGAATGATTTCAGCCTTGCCAGTGTCTGATCATTGTCCACCATCAACAATCAGATTTGAACTTGATACATTAGATGTCACGTTCACAAGCTAGACTGGAGATTGACTAAAGCAACGTTATCTACTTCCGCTAATGCAAAGCAAAAGCGTTTCAAAGGCTACTTGGCATAACTTCAGGCTCCATCTGTAGCTTATAAAACAAATGACATCAACAAGAAAACCATTTTCTTCCCTAGTGGAGTCGCCACTATGTTAGAGCCTAGATTTGCCTCAGGCTGAAAAGACAAGGTTCTAGGTCCACATCAAACCACGCTCAGCCTCATAGCTAGCCCTACGAGGACAGGAGAGGGCTCTCTCCGGGTTGATCTCGGCAAAAGACAAGTGATGGGGCTTGAGATGACTGAAATAAAAGATAATTTTAGGCTAGGTATAAAGTAAAAGGGTTTGTTTTGAGTTTTTTGGGGTTTTGTGTTGGAAACAGGGAAAGGCAAATTGGGCTCGGGGATGAGGCACAGTTTCTGCAGAGTTCTGACTGGGGCAAGGAAGGCAATCATTTTGATGCTTTTCAAGCGAGTGAGATGGATAGATCAGACTGGTGAGGAGATAAGGAGAGCAAGAGAGTCTCAAGAATTCTCCTTAAATAGATGAAAACATGGAAATTTAAACAAATTCAAAGGCAGAGCATAACAGTTAATGGATTCCACCTTAATCACTCATTTGTTCAAATTCATAAGAAGAGAGGAAAATGATACACATAACAATAATGAACTTACAATTACTCAGAGAAGCACACCATCAAAACATAAAGCCACATGGACCCCAAACAGTGCTGCAAAACCTTGGTCTTTCCTTAGCCAAAAATGCAGAGATAGAATGTACAATGATATGCCAAAGCAATTCCAAGTGTCCAACCATGAAAATGACTTCGAAATTACATAATATAGACAAGCCAAACCCATTCCCTTGCCTCTAGGGGTCGAGCTCATCATTCTAGGAGCTATTTGAACTAATTCTAAACAAGGAATTGAAATATAGGTAGTCAAACAACTTACCCCTATATGCTAGGAAACTGATTCATTCACTCACATTTCACCTTTTGGTGAATGAATCTTCTAGAACAAGTAAAAATGTGCCAATTGTTGGACACCTAATCCTCAATGGGTTAGTGTGGAAGCCGAATGGACAAAAGGAGTCCAAAATACCTTGGGATGTTAAACCCAACGGTCACATATTGTACTATAAATGTATATCTCTTGTTAATAAAAATTGCACTCTCATGATTTATCTTTCATATTTCTCTTGCTGTCCATGTGTGTTTAACATGGTATCAGAGAAGACGAATTCTGGCCCTGCTCATATTCGAGTCACTGTTTGCTTGTGACCTTTTGTTGTGTTTCTCTCACTAGACCTATGCATTGACCATTAATGTTATTTGGGTCGTGAACTCTTGGTGATATTACTGGTTGATTAATTCATGCGCTGGTGTTGAATTTGTTGTATATATATTTGTGCTGGCATTTGTGGTGCGTTGAATGAATACCACAATGTGGTGTATGGAAAGCATTAAAATAGTGTGAGGCAAATGCGTTTGTCCATATTTAAATATGTAGTGTATGCATTGAGAGTTAAAAGTCCTTGCACGACCTCTGAAATCTGCAGGTCTCTATTTTTTGTCTTTGGCTTGCCCGTCTGTTAAACGTGTGCTCTCTGTCTGCAAAAGGCGATTGTTTGCTGCTCCTCTTTACCATATGGTATTTTTAATCATTGTCTGCACTCTGCGCTCACTGGGTTGTACATAATTGCTTGACTGCATTTTCTCTTCGCTCCTAACAGTTGGCACGCCCGTTAGTGGTTTGGAATCTCTAACCAAATATGGGTATCGAAGTATAGAATTTTAAAACGCTATCTCCAATGCAAACGTTTGGTATCCTATACTCCACTACAAACGTTGTCTCCACTCCAAATGCTAGTGACCATTTTCTTATAATCACCTGCATGTAACCGTCATTTTTATGCACTGCTCCATTCTTTTCCAGTCATCGAATATGATTAATTCATTTTCATTTTGTGCATTGTAACGCCTAGTCTCTGCACTGTTTGCAGTCTTGAAATAAAAAAAAAAATACCCTGCCTAGTTAACACTTCACAAAACGCTGCCTCTCTGCGTATCTTCTATGCATAATTTTCTTCACCCTGGGCTCTCTGCCATTACTATTCTTACTGCACCACTCTGAGGAATCTGCCAAGGTTCGAAGCAGGTTGGCTCGCCTCGCAGCGCGCTGCATTGTCATGATCTATCCTTTCCGTTAAATAGGATCGATCAATCTTCACCGAAAGCACCTCCTCTGCCCTAACTCTGACCCTAACCAAGCTTATCGACCATAATGAGATGAAGGTCGATTGAAGTATTAGCCATGCCTTTATGAATGGGCACAAAACCACTGTAAATTTCTGAATGCGTGTACAAACTCCATAAATCAGAGGAATTCTTTCAAGTGTGCTGGTTTATTTTTTGATGCGTTATACCTGCTCTGGATTGGCGCCCACATTCCCAAGGTCACCGATTTCGTAGGCGAGGGCCTGAGACTGTATGCCACCGAACGTATAAATCCCACTTTATACGCCTTCTCAGGATCAAATTTGACCACGATTAGAGAAAACACGCGGCCGTGAAGCATTCCTCGGAGTTTGACAGCGACAGGAATGCCTTCATCAACAAGATTTCAGCTAGGGTGTTCCACAGGATTGTGAAGATTAAAGCCTCGTTTCAGAGGAGTGGCAGTGGCGAGATCCAGTCCCCATAGCTAGGTTTTGTGATGAAGTATTTATCGATTTTATATGATCGTGAAGATCACAATGTGCTTGTTATGGCTTCAGCAGATCTCTCGGAGCGACTTCAGCTCAAGCTACTTACTGATGTTAAGGCCCAACAAGGAGAATTAAAAGTGCTTACAAGCTTGGCTGATTCTAGGTATAAAGTTGAAGTATCATGGTGAAATATTCCAGAGGGACTGCTAACAACTATACAGTTTAGCTTTGGACTTCTCTATGGGACCCGTGTACATACCATGTTAAACATTTTCGAAGACAGTGCGATGTTTAAGTTTGGAGAGACCATACATTCATCAATGTGTAAGATTTCAGGTACCACGATTGAAGGCGTTGAATGACTTGAGGTTGAATGTTGTAAGTAAACGTTCATGTGCATTGATATACATGCTCTTTATATGTTGTGAGCTCCATATATTGTGTGTTTGCGTTGAAACAATGCTATTTATGTTTGTCATATCCCAAATGGGTCGTAGCATAACAAAAAAAATCATACATACGAAATGTTTAATGTGATGGCATATGGATGGCGGTTATGTAATGTTTTCAGCACATGAATGGCCATATATGGCATATAAATTCGCAAGGATCGAGTTTTCAACTAAACAAAAGGCACCTATATCTGAGTTTTGGAACAATTTACTTTTGTAGTAGTTGAGGGAAATACTAGCAGAAAAGAGGACAAGTTTAATTCATCCAAGTTTTTGTTCAAGTTGTCCTTTGTGGGAAGATTGTATCACTGTCAGAGAGTCAAATCTCCTTAATAATTGGCTGCATATACATCTGAAGCAGGGTCGAGTATTCTCTAATCTCTTGGAGGTTTTCCTGAAACTGTGCATAGTTGGAAGGCTCTTGAAAGGTCATGGTAAAATGCTATGGTATATATGACCAGCACTGTACAGTTTGCTAAGTATTTGGACATGTAAGGAGGTCTATCACTGTTGTTTCAGTGTGCTAGAGACTCATTCCCATGCCTATGACCTGAGCAAGTGTTGGAGCAGCATTCTGGGTCTGAAAGTCCTTGCTGGAATTTACTCTCATTGCTTCTCTTCATTGCTAGAAAGTGGCAAGATCAGAGAATATTAATTTGTACCCCAGTCAAAGCATATGAGTATTCAAGTCCTGCCCATGACATGGTGTTATAATTATTGAAGTTTTGATAGTCATCATTTCTGATTTGAAAGTGAAGGAGTACTTGAAGGATCCAAGCAAGTTTGCAGTTGTTGTTGCCCCAGTTGTGGTATTAAAACTCATTATAGTCTCTGTCTACATATATATGCATTGATTCCTTGATTCATTTGCTGCACATTTACAAAGGATTTTTCTGTGTCTTTGTACTGTGAGTGGGTGTTACTTTTACTCATTGGGTCATAGTTGTGATCAGTTTTTTAAAAAGGTGTAATTTTGACAATGGAAAATATGGCTCGAATTACTGAAATATTAGAGTTCTTAAAAACTCTGATACATTCCTCTAATCATGATACATTAAAATTCAGAAAAGTTTCTCTCACAGAAATTCAGGTCTGTCTACAAAATGCACAAGAGAAAATTGATTTTTTGTAGCTTGAAACTCAGCTACAACAAGAAGAATTAAAACAGAGGAATCATCATTCTAAACCTGTTTCTGTTCAGAACAATGAAACAGACTCCCATAAATAGCAAGTGAATAATGTTACAGTTCGTTCAGATTTAGTACCCCATAAAGCAGCAGTTGTACATGCAGATGCAGAAACTCAGTCTGCACTTCCCAAGCCCATCATCAAACCTTGGGAACAACTTGTCCACAACAAGCACAGAACTGGTCTTGGATATGAAAAGGACTTGTCCTTTCATATTCCAGACTATGCCAAGCCCATTCAGTTTCAGAGTGCTGGATTCATTCATGACAGTTCAACTGCTCCTCATGACAGTTCACCTCCAGCTGTTCTAGATTCTGCCTCTCTTCCACAGCAACAATAGATTGTGAAATTCCAACACTGTGACTAAGTTGGCCATCTGAAAGATCACTGTTTTGATATTCATCCATGTAAGCACTGTCATAAAACCAACCATTCTTCACACAGATGCTTCAGAAACAAACATCCTGCAAGAACAAAGATTCATCTTGGATGGATCACTTCTTGGAAATGGGCATCAACAGCCAAGAAGATATTCCAAACACATGTCAGAACTTGTTCCAGAGTATTGAACAATCTTGCAGTTGAGTTTTCTCCATCATCTCACCTTGTATCTGACAGGGGGGGAAATGATGGTCATCTACAAGCTTCAAAGCCACATCAAGCAAGCCTGAGCCACAACCTGCCACACCAGTTTCAAAGTTGTAGCCAGAAACAAAGATGCCCATGAACATGCCTTCAGTTGGCAATCTGGGACACTTCCTCTAGCAGAAGACTTCAGCTTCTTGACAGTGTCGGAAGCATTCCAGGAACAAAATTGAGAACACTTCCTCTAGTAGAAGACTCCAGCGTCTTGCCAGTTTTGGAAGAGTTCCAGGAATTGCATTAAGCATTCCAGAGTTTTTGGTCATCCTTAAACCATCACAAGTTGAGACTTCCCTTTTCAGGTTGAATTTCTCCCTTTTATGCGGGGTGAGACCTCCCTTTATTGGTTGAAGGTTTCCCTCTTCAAAACAATAGGAGCACTTCCTCTAGCAAAAGACTTCAGCTTCTTGCCAGTTTTGGAAGAGTTCCAGGAACTACACTAAGCGTTCCAGTGTTGGTGGTCATCCTTAAACCACCGCCCTTTATACCAACATTTCAGAGAGCACATTCAACATAGTGCTGCCATGCATTTTTGCACATTTTGTATTACAGCTCTCTTCTTGGACTCATACATAACCCTTCGGATTAAGGGGGGGAATGTTGGACACCTAATCCTCAATGGGTTAGTGTGGAAGCCGAATGGACAAAATGAGTCCAAGAGAGCTTGGGATGTGAAACCCAACGGTCACATATTGTACTATAAATGTATATCTCTTGTTAATAAAAATTGCACTCTCATGATTTATCTTTCATATTTCTCTTGTTGTTCATGTGTGTTTAACACAAATATTACATCATGGTTGTCAAATTACATCATGAAAAGACAAGAATAATTTCAAGAAGCAAAACTGGTCAAAACTGGGCTAATTGCTGAGTTGAACAGTGAAAAACAAGCCAAAATTCTCTATGTGCCGCACCAAAATTTGTATGCGGCGCGCCACTTTGGGGCTGATTTTGAGGCACTTCCTGAAGTCCAAATTGAGCCCAAGTGTACTTGTTGGAAAGCCCTGCCTGTCTACTTTCCAACCCAAGTGGAATTTTTGAATTTGGTGCCCATTTTCCCCTCCAAAACTTCAATCTCCCAAGACTGCTTCCTGTGTGTCAAAATAGGGGCAGTGAGGTCATTGTTTGAGTGTTTTTGACCTCCTGGGGACTCAAAACTTGCCCAAACTTCTTGGCCATGCACCAAAAATCATGATTTTTCATGAAAAATCCAAAAATATAAACTTTTTGCAGTTTGGAGCTCCCTAGAAAAAGCGCGCGCCAGGTGGCGCGGCGCACAGGGAGGCAAAACCCTGTTTTTTAGTGCAAAAATTTCTCAAAATGCAAAATTTGCTCCAAATTTCTTGAAATTTGGGCTGGACCTTCTTTATCAAGAGCTATGATGAGACAAAGAGGCTTCAACCAATATCTGAAGTCCTTCATCCACTTTTTTCCTCCTTAATGCTCTCTTCACCTTGATTCTCGTTTTGCACACCAAGTTCCGGGACAAGTAATGATATGTCTGCCACCTCTTTAAAGCCTCCTGGGTGCATGTCCCTCCATGAGTGAGTCACTTTGGGTCTCCTCTTCATAGTCATATGAATGACCAGACGACATAACTGCTGTTATACAACTGCCTTGGAGAAATGGATGCTGGTGATAAAACTGTGTTGGACTGCTCTTTGTGATGTGATTGAATTCTGCCACCAAAGGGAAAAATGCAACAAGGGACTATTAGGAAGAGGGAAATAGTAAGGGATTAGGAGCTATTGGGACTATAGGGATTAGGGAAATGTAGGAGGGTTTTGAGGGATTTGATGAATAGGGTTAGGAATTGTATAGGGTTAGGGTTTGGAGTTTTACATTTAGAAATTTGGGAAAGGGAATTTGGGATAGAGGTTTAGTAATTTTAGGGGATAGGGAACAATGACATCAAGGGAAAAAATGGAATCAAGGAGAAAAGAAAGTGATGGAAAAGAGTAAGCTTGGTGGCAAACAATTTTTGAAACCCTAAACAACACTTTTCACATGAAGATTTTAACATGGTAGGGTTTGAGATTTTGTTTTGGCATTCACCATCCATCAACCACCATAAATTGCATGAAAAACTCCTTCACTAGCAAGGAAGAGGGCTTAAATTACTTCCACACTAGAAGAGTTGAGTGATTTTGGCAATTTGAGGGAGTTTTTTGAGAGAAATCAGGCTTTTTATCCCAGTGCGTCGTGCCAGTGTAAATTTACACTGGAAATTTTCTCCCAGTGCGCCATGCCTCCCCTGTGCGCCGCGCCTTTTTCCAGGCGACTTTTGGAGGCCTTCCTGGTGTATAAATTGGGTGAAGGATAGCTCTTTGGAAATTTATTTGAGTCTAATTTCCAACCCAACCGGAATTTGTCAATTTGGAGTTCATTTTCCCTGTCAAAAATCAAATCTCCCAAGACTGGTCAAAATGTGCCAAATGAGGCTGCCTCAAGGCAGAGTGCTGTTGCAGTCAAATTTTGAATGCCTTTCTCAACTACAAATTGAGCTCATGATAGCTCATTGAAATATCTTTGTGTCTAGTTATCATTTGACTCATCAAGCAAGTAATGTGGCCAACCAATCTAGGAAAAAACTTGATTTTCCCAAGGTCACTTCAGAGGTGCATCAATTCTCCCGAGGAAATTGTATTTTTGACATTTCTCTAAAACCATGATGCCTGTGTAAAACATGAAGGAGGTTTATTTTCCTTGGCCTATTGTGGACAAAAACCTCTCTCAGGTTTCCAAAATTCATCTTTTATTGCTCAAAAACATCATTTGAGTGGAATCTACCCCGATGTGTGGAACAAGGGATTTGTCGAAATGAAGTGAAACGAAGGGGATAAGGGGCTCCTAAATTCTTGAGGAAATTTTTCTAAGTGGGGAGGTATGTTAGGAAGTAGGGAAAAGTGGAATTTAAGAGATTGAGTGAGGGGAAGGGGTCCAAAAGGGCAAAACACAGACTTAGCCTAGAAAATTGCCAAGTTGTAGCAAGAAACTAGGGTTTGTGCGAAAATGAGGAAATTGGGGGATCTCAGTGATGGGAAGTGTTTAATAAGGTACATTAAGGATAGGGGAAGCTGTATGAACATCAGGATACAAGTTTTGCTAATGATTTGACCTTCCAAGAGAAATTGCCTTCAAAACCCTAGGAGAGGGAAATGAACCTTGCCTAGGTGCAACTGAAACATGAACAAGGTGTAAAATGACCCAGTGGAACTTGACATGATGAAGAAAATCCTCTGAATGATGGTAGACTCAGCTGAATAGTGACATAGACCGACATTTGGAAAACTTTGAAAGGAGTGAAAGAAAACCCTAGACCTAATGCCTAGTGACCAAATTTTACTTGAAGACTCACTGAAATGATAAAATTTGACCTTGACACCTTAAAAGCACTTTGTAAGAGCATGTTTGATCATTGGAGGAAGGCTGGAAAGACTGACACTAACACAACTCTCCATCATATATTGGCAAATCAAATTTAACATCTAATTTAATCAAATATGTTTTCTTTTTATTTTCAGGGCTACTAGGAGGTGTGGGAAGATTTTCTTCTTTCCCTTTGCCTTTAGAATGATCATTGATGAGAGATTATTCTGCTTCTTTGTTATGCTGGGAGGTTGAAGAATCTTCACTTCGACCTTTCTTAAATTCTCTATACATTTCCTCTACCATGGCTCTCATAGTCAAGAAACTATCCATGAATTGAGGGTCTGATTCCAAGGGAATCTCTTCTAACATTTTCCTCCTAGTATATACTCTACCAATTTTTGGGTTAAATTCAACCAATTCTCCTTCTCCTAGTTTAATTTTTGACCTAGTTATCGTTCACAAATAGTCCAGCACAAGTTTGTCTAACCTTAGCAACCTAAAGCTCTGATACCACTTGATCTAGAATTTGATCTAAGACAATTAATAAGGTATTACAGACTCATGTGCATGGATGTGCCCATGTTATTTTATGCAACGGATTGATAAGATTGCGAAATACACAGGAAATGAAGCAGCTAAGGAAAACATAACAGGAAACACATATAAACACAACAAGTTTAATAAGGAGTTTGCCCAATACTCCTGGGCTACGTCCCCTGGTCCAACCTTCAGTGGTGGCCTCTCTAGTATTTTTTTCAAGCAGAGTTTTTACAATGGTGAGCTCAATTTGAGTCTCACACAACAAATATAAATCAGTAAGATCGTACTTGGATTCCCCAAGTCTCTGGAGTACACAGACTCTCCCTACTGAATCTCGACCTCTATTGGTCACAATGGTATGAGTCCAATCTGAGACTCAATACATGACAGGAATATACAAAGGAGTTCGCTTGAACCTCTCAAGCCTTCTCTGCAGTACACAGAATCTCTAACTATCTTTGGCTCTGTCTTAACTCTGGCTCGATGCTGCCTTTGCTTCTACAGGTTAGCTCGACTTCTTCTCTCTGCTCTTAGCTTTCTGCTCTAACTTACTGCTTCTTGCTCTCTCTCTGTTAGTTTATGGCTTTAAAGCCAATCTGCTTTCCAACTATTTGTTTCTGCTTCCCGGCTTTCCGGTTCCCCTACCTCTGTCCATTTGAATCCCTCTGTCCTACGTAATTAGTCACTGTATAATGCTTCATAGGGAGGTGGCCACCTATTTCATAACGGATGAGTGTCAGTTCTCTTGGACATACTCAAAACGACCGTTTTTACCATTAGCTCCAAGAATGCTCGTGAAACACGACCTTCTGCCAACGCATCATCAATATTGGACTTCAAATCCTATGTGATCTTGCTTTATAATCTTGTCAAATCCGGTAATCCATCGGAACACATCTCCGTCGTTGATCTAGGGGCCCCAGATCCTATGGTCATCATTCATATCGGGCGGCTAAGTCGCATGACATTTACCCGTCCAATGTGAGCGGTTTTCTCTCTCTTCCACAGGATGCGTGGAAACCATTGTGTGGCATCAAGCATGACTCAGTTGAAACCGCTTATCGCTCAAAGCCCCTCTGATATTCTGCCGGTTTTTTGTGGGACCCCTCTTCTAATGGAATCAGAATGATATCCATTGTATTTTATGATTTTTTGGGTTTGGGTGCTTGCGGCCTTTCCTTCTTTGAGGGGTTTTCCCTGCGATATCCAATTAGTGACTTGTCACTAATCACATATCAGAAACTACCCTCGTTCCTCGAAATGGCCTCTGGATTTCTAATTTCTGATAGTGTGCATTACCATGGGCTGACGGTCTACGTGCTTGACTGACGGTACTCGTTGCTTTGCGCTGATCACAAATTGCAACTATTACAAGGATATCTCTAATAAGCTCAATCTTTACAAGACTTGTAGCCTTTGGCATAATTTTTAAAGAGTTCATGAAAACTTAGAGAGTGTTTCTAGGATCCAATTTGGATCATTACCTCTGATGACAAACAACGCAGTGACCGGGTCATCATGTTATAGTTTAGTGTAGTTACTTCATGTAACCAATTCTTCCAGCGCTCTAATTCTTCATCAGAGTCCAAGGTGCAGGAACTCTCACGATCCCATGTAATTCGTCCATCCGTTGTCAGATTCACCAAATCTTGGTCTCGTGCTATTATCTTATAGATACAATCTAGATCGTCATTGCTTTCATAATCATGGACTGGTTTAGTATAGCGCGATCCCTCAGTAGGATCTAGGGGTACTATTACGCGGAGTGATTTCTTCTCAAATATCATCTTTCGTTTCTTTAGGTTGATTACCCTATTCATATCAGTAGCCCAATCAATTCCAAGGAGCCAGGGGTAGGGGTTGTTGTCATCCACAATTTCTATTACTTCCAAGTCAACCAGCGTGCTTGCACCTTCAATATCTACAGTCACCCCTTGCAGTCACCCCATGCAGATGATCTTCTACTAATTCACCATCCTTAGCTGAATCGGATACCATTGCAGCACGGGTCTTCCCATCCGTTCCCATGTCTGCTTTGGTATGATGTTCGCAACTGACCCCAGGTCCAAAATAACCTGATCCATTTCATACTCTCCTATCTGCATGGTTAGCCTCATCTCCCGTCCCATCCTTGTATTATGCTTACCAATATTTCGTACTACGTGTGGCTCACCTAGAGTGTTTCCGGTGCATCTGTTTACAAGCTCATGTAGCCCCTTCATAACCTTGCTATCACGTAGTAACTTCATGCAGGTCTCCAGGAAGGTTGTAAGCATAGAAGGGTCCATCTCCTGATCAGGCTTATCCTTGCTTCGCGAGGTAGAGGCCTCAGCAAAGCTCTTCTTTTCTTCAATGAATGTTTCATGTGCATGCTCCAAATCAAACTCAGCCTCCTTCGCTAGAGATTTGTGAATCCATGTGTTGTCTTCGGGTTGTTTCCCCTTGTCATCTCCTATTTTGATCCCACTTCAAAGCACTATATTCACATTTGGATCCTCTTCGCGTGGCTGAGACTGCATCATTTGTAGGTTCTAAGTCGGCTGATGTGGTAGCACCCCTTTGTCGCATATCCTTGCTATCAAAGTAGGGCATTCTTTTGTTTCATGATCAAACAGAGTGAAATACTTGAACGACAAATGTGTTGGGTTGTAATAGTTGTCATAATGTCCTAGTCCTCTGTAATTGTGGTAAATCAGCTGTCCCCGACCTCTGCCAAGTCCTCCTCCACCTCAGCCTCGTCTGCACCCCTGAAAGTCTGTATGCGCCATCCTCGCGCTCTGGTCAGCGGGCCGCATGTATTCCTAGACCCTATAGGTGGGTGTTCTATCCATGATCAATTCATAGCTTCTACAGTTGCATTCATCATGCCCCATCGACCTATAGAAGTTGCAGAACAGTTGTTGCGGTGTCTGTACAAACTTCTGCAACAAATGACAGTTATCCGTGTCATGTTTTCCTGCTACCTGACATATAGCACACCACAATGCAGGTTCAATGCTTGGTCCTGCCTAATCTTTCAGCCTCAAAGGCATCGGTCCTCCTGCTGCAATATATTTTTCAAAGACCAGGCAATGGTCTTTGTCATGCCCCCGACCCTTGAATTTCAGGCACCATACCTCTTCACACACCTCTGGTCGAACTGTTCTGTCCTGCTTCAAACTTTTGCATCTCAAGATTTTTCAACAGCGCATGGATATGCTAGACCCCCAGATTTGGATCTTGCATCGGTGTTTCATTCAGTCTCATTGCAATCTCCAAGGCTTCTACCCAAGTTGTTATCTTCTATTGTGACAGCGCAACCCTTAAGTGTGGCAAGAGAAAAGCCACAAACCATGCACGATGTTGTCCGTTTGTTAAGTTCATGTTAGCTTCGCGAATTTTACACTTCAACCTTTGATCGAGTTCCCAAGGTGTCTTGTTGGAGAGGTAAATCCCCTCTACGGATAGAGGCGATCCCTATTAGCCCAGAACGGGTCTAGCAACAATCAGTCAATGCTACTATGCAAGTTCCTAATTGTAATTAAAAGGTAGGCAATGGACACCTACTTGGATTCCAATGCTATAGTTTGATGAAGAGATGCCGCTCTCGCTCCTTCACTCTGGCCGGTCACGATCCTCCGCGATCTCCGCGAATAGATACCTGCACACACGAAGAGCAAGACAAACACAAGTGTGAAATCTAATAAAAGCAATTATACATCAGTCAGAAAGGATGTAATTCACATTAACCATTACAAAGACAAATGAGAATGGAACCATAATAGTAGTCATCTATTATTAATCAATAACAGAGAAGAGTACAACCAAATGTTCTGACGTCGAATCCTTCTCAAGAGGGTCCAGCCAGCAAGTCTCTTAAGCATTCACCTTTAAAGATAGATCTCCCAAGACAAGAACTCTCTCTCACACAAGCAACACTCCACAACCTTCCTTAAGCTATCTAGCAATCCCACACTTATCACACCAACTACCTATTAGTAGCAGCAATCTGAGCACTATAAATTCCACACAATCAAAACTAGCTGCTCATGGCAATGGTAGAGGTT
Source organism: Pinus tabuliformis (assembly GCA_031772625.1). Taxonomy (NCBI): domain Eukaryota; kingdom Viridiplantae; phylum Streptophyta; class Pinopsida; order Pinales; family Pinaceae; genus Pinus; species Pinus tabuliformis. Next base: position 2,065,625,996 of record CM062818.1, on the reverse strand, counting down.
TAAATAGGAGGAGTCTCCATGAATGGTGGGAGGATGAGCTTATCTTCAAGGAAGGTGGTTTCAAATGACGAACAGACATGCCATAGAAGGGAGGGCGATACTCACAAGGCCAACAACCAAGTCTGGAGTTATCTGGAAGGCTGGCTGTTGGAACAAATTCGCCCAAACTGGATCAGCGCGGGTGCATAACTGGACTGGAGCGCTGACATCGCAAAGTAATAATAGACAGGCCCATGTCAGCGTGACTTAATACAAACAGAGACTGCGCTGGCCATGAAATTCGACCAGCGCGGAAAACTCGTGTGCTTCCGCGCTGGCAGCGCATGTGATCTGTTATGAAGCGCCAGTCAGCGCGGTTATTTTAATAACAGTCGCGCTGATGATGAAAACTTTGGCAAAGTGGGTCATTTGGCCAGTTTAGAGAGCATGAGCTTGATTATTTTGAACTCCTGACACAGTAGGGAGACTGAGAGGGAGACAGTGAGAAATTACTGCGTAACAGATGCCCCCTAAAGCATGAAGACCGAGAGAGTGGGAGGGGTGAAATGCTTTACAAAACTCGTTGAACCGGAACACCACCAGGAAGGACCGAATATCTCTAATAATCAAGTACATGCAGTCTAGGCATGGGCGCAGCCATCCAAAAGACATGCGAAGAAGGTCTGTGGAATGGACGCAGCCACCCAGCTAAAGAGACCATAGTAATGATAAGGTATGGTCGCAGCCATCCATGAAGACTCAGGTATGGGCACAGCCATCCATCAATGAGTCATGTAATGATCATCCACAAAATCGCAGCCTGGATCATAACAGACAGAGATCCAGGGTCTTGCGCTCCGTCCCGACCCGAACAAAGTACAAGTCCAAGCATGTGAATACATGAGCTGAAGTCGAACATGCATGAACATCGTCTGATTACCAGTCAATGATGAAAACTGTTAACAGACGCGAGAGGTACCACCAATAATGACAATGGTCCTCAAGGTACTATAGGTACAATCCGCGGCGTGTGAATCAATGAGCTGGTGTCGAACACCCACAAAATCATCCGATCGGAGGCCAATGATGAAAACCTCGCGTCGAACACGGAGAACCTGCCATTGAGGCATGCAGGCTCTAAGGCACCTAAAGGGAGTCTCTAAGTCACCTTCCTGGATAATGAGCTGAAGTCGACAGGAAGTGACCTTGATCGAAGGTGGGCCATAATGTCTCCCACATCATCGACACGAGACAGAGATAAAATGTTTTGTGTGAGACATTAGAGGAGGTTGCACTGTTGCAGAGGTCAACTTCTCTTGAACATATCGACGGCACGACAGTGGATTTGGCAGTATCTGACATCAAATGAGCAGAGGGTAAGGTGACAAGGCAATGAGCAAATGAGAGGCCAAATAGGATAACCCGAACCCACGGAGGCTAGTGTGAAACAAGATGAGAAATCCCCACCCGACACGAATGCAGACCAGTGCCATGTTCAAGAGCGACATACTGCCGACACGACAATTATTACAGTTCCATTTTCCCCACCATTTCTGGCAGGTACCCCGATTATTTTTGGATGACAAGCTTGACGGGGATAGCATATGCTTGGAGAGTGTCATTTCGACAATGCCCGATGTCATTAAGTTTTAACGAGTCTGACAAAGGAAAAACTCGGCGTCTTTTCTTGTTTAGAGAGTCTGAAAAGACAGCGGAAAAGAAAACTCCAGGGGGTCCTTTTTCGTAGAGTTGTGTCTCTCGAGCCCGAAAAAGTATAAAACAATGCTCGAAAGAACCGCCCGACCAGTATGATCGAGGAGTACTTTTCGTAAATAGTGACTCCGACCCGAAAAAGTAAAAAAGTGGTCGGAAGTACGTCGTTTTGGAGCCAATAACGAGTGCGAAACGACAAACACCCGGCAATCTTTTTAGGTTAAACGGTCGAAAAAAGAGCTTTAAAAGCGACCGCCCCTGATCCTTTTAACGAGCCGAGAGGAGGGCTCGGCCATCTTTTTCTTTCTTTACGTCGAAAAAGAGCTTAAAAACGACGTTGCGAGACCAAGTGTGTACAGGGCTATTATGACTCCACCGAGACGGAAATTTGCACAAGAACACTACCCACGTAAAACCTATTCGACATGTTAAAAACATAGTAAAACATGTAGAAAATGATAGTACAGCGACATTAGCATGAAATATATGGCAAAAATTTAACAAAAACCCACATTTATGAGCTACCATAGTCAAATATAGATTTTTTACCATAAATAGGGGGGTAAAAGAACTATTTTTACCATTGTTACCATTTGAGCTGTGGAGAACGTTGTGAAGCTGCGAAGTTGACGGAGTGAATTGCATCCCGTTCGGGCACCGTTCATCCTGCAACTTGTTCTAGGTAGGTTCTCCTCTCCCTGCACTCCATTTTGAGTCCCTTTTTTAGCTTTTTCATGGTGGGATTTGGCCATTTGGGCGGATTTTTGGAGCGTTGATGCGCTCTCGGTCAGCGCGGAAATCGCTATCGGGTCCGCGCTGATCGATTTATTTTTACACACACCACCTCCGGGTCAGCGCGGAAAACACGTGTGCTTCCGCGCTGACCCAGCGGAAAAACAAAGGACTGCCATGGTCAGTGCGACTGTTTTAAAAACAGTCGCGCTGACGCCGTAAAATTTTATTTTTGCAATTTTGAACGTATGAATCTTCATAGTCAGGCTTCTAATGTTTTTTAATGTCCATGCAGGGCACGATGGCATTTGTGTGGCAAGAGAGAGCCCATGATAACGAGGATATTGCTGCTTATGCCGATGCTGGGAGCCGCAATGCCATGCGGGCATGCGGATTTCTCAAATTCTTCCTCACTCCGCACCTACGAGCGCAACCTGATCTTCTGGAGTTCCTGATCAGAGCCTGGAACCCAGTTGATGGCAAATTCACAATCCGAGGCCATGACATCGAGTTCGATTCCACGGATATTTATTTCTTGACTGGATTATCCCGCCGGGGTGAGATGCCCATTCTGGAGGGGCAGCGACCCAGCAGTGAGACCTTGGATATGTTGATGGCTCGGGTGTGCCCATAGGCACGCAAAACACGGAGTGGAAAGGTGTCCATTCCGTTAGTGGAGGACATCGTCCTTCGGAGCATACTTTTTATGGTGACCCGGTCAGCGGGCTGTTTGGCCAACCATGAGGCCTCAAAGACCCACCTACTACTGGCTCTCGAGTGTCTACAACCCACCATATTCAACTGGGCGGCAGCGGTAACTACTAGCATGAAAAGACAATTGAGAAACTGCCGACGCGGAGAGTCGAAGCAGTTTGGTTATGGGTCCATTCTAGTCCCACTCATGCTGGAGCGGGTCCCGGCGTTACATCTGCAGGACATGGCCCTTGATCCACCCAGGGGTCCCCGAGAGACGAGGGCCAGTCGGTGGGGCCATATCATGCTGCGAGGAGGTGGCGGCCGCCCAGTGGCATGGGGGCATTATTTCCGAGAGTGGCTGGATCGCCAGGTTATCTTTGTAGAGGACTGGCCATATGCCGGGATTGATTTCAGAGGTGACCCAGACATGCCACTGCCTGCGGGAGAGCAGTGGGACGATGGTGGTAAGCCACTCGATCTCTTTTTTAATTTTTTATGTTTTGTAATGTTTTTTGATTTTTCATGTACATGCCTTGACGATTAATGCTATGATATGCAGATGTAGGACCAGCGAGACCCCTTGGCTTGGCTCCAGAGGCGAGGAGAGAGGCACAGGGCGCCGGAGTCTTGGCCCTGGCTCCTCTAGGAGTCAACACGCCCGAGATCATAGTACAGAACCTCGAGGGCTTACTGGAGGGAGTCCCAGATTACCAGGGGATCGAAGAGGTCCCCATAGCATCCCAAATTCACACAGTGGGAGTAGAGCCCAGGCTGCACCGCCTTTTGAGGCGGGTGGCACGGGCGGTAGTATGCTATAGAGAGCATAACCTACCACAGTAGTCCCCTAGGTTTTATTTCCACTGCTGTTTTTGAGGGACACTTGTCTCAGATGTACTGAGGACTTCGGCCTTATCTTGGACATATACACTTATTTTTTAGCGCCTTAGTGCGCCACACGATATATATACATACCGATTTTGGGTGGATCTTTTTACATATGATGATGTTTTTATATGCTATGCAAATGTTTAATACAAATGTAATCTCATGTATCAGTTGCATAACACACGACCCACATATTTTAATTTTTTAATGCAAGCTTAAAAGCACACACCACACGCATGCAAACTATGCTGCAGTCAGAAATCACGGTCGTGGTGCACAACAGGATGTAATGGCGGAAACGTTGGACGGCGTAGAAAGCTGCCAATGCCAACTTCTCGACATACGCGTAGCGAGTTTCCGTATCCAGAAGGTTGCGACTAAGGTAATAGATAACGTGCTCGTTGCCGTCATCGTCATCCTGCACTAGAACCATGCCGATGGTGGTGTCAGCGGCAGCTAGATAGAGAGTATAATCACGGTGGTAGTTCGGAGGTCTTAAGAGCGGAGCTGAGACAAGGAGGTCCTTGAGTCGCTCGAAAGACTCCTGGGCAATGGCATCCCAACGAAAGGGTGTGTCTCGCTTTAATAACCGTGTGAAACCCTTAGCCACTTCGGCATAATTCGGAATGAATCGTCTAAGGAAATTAGCTTTGCCCTGCAAGCTCTGCAATTGCTGCAAAGAGGCAGGGGGAGGAAGATTCAGGATGGCCTCGACTTTGAGGGGATCCAGACGGATGCCTTCTCGGGAGACGATGAACCCGAGCAGTCAGCCTGATTCTACGCAGAAGACACACTTGTGAGGATTGAGTCGAATACGGTAGTGTCGACAGCGGAGAAAAATTTCGCGAAGATGAGAGGGATGGTCCTGACGCTTGACTGAATGAGCCAGAAGGTCATCCAGGTATGGTTGTACAATGCGACGTATATCGTGAAAGGCGTAAGACATTGCACGTTGGAAAGTGGCGTCGGCATTCTTGAGACCGAAAGGGAGCTTCTTATAGGCAAAGGTGCCCCAAGGACAAATGAAAGCTGTCTTATGCTGGTCTGCAGGGGCTATGTTGATCTGGTTATAGCCAGAGAAGCCGTCCATAAACGAATAAATCTCACTTCCTGCGCATTCATCAATAAGCTGATCGATGAAGGGCGTAGGGAAGTTATCTTTCGGACAGGCACGATTGATATCGCGGTAGTCAACACAGACCCGGATAGTGCCCTGCTTTTTATTCACAGGGACTATATTAGACACCCAATCCGTAAGGGGAATGGCGTAAATGAAACCAGCTTTAAGAAGTTTTTCGACTTCGGCCTTGATGGCTGCAGCCTTTCGAGGGTGCACTGGGCGTAGGCGCTGACGGACAGGCTTGGCCCCTGGGTACGTCAGTATTTCGTGCACCACGATACTAGGGTCGATGCCGGGCATTTCCTCATAGGACCATGCGAAGACATCACAGAATTCGCAAAATAGAGCAGTATAGAGTTGAACCTCCTCAGGAGTACACGTGACTCCAATGTAAATGTATTCGACAACCCCTGGTTTGACAGAGATGTCGATGGGTTGGGTTTGCATGATGTTGCCCATATTGCCCTCAGAAGCCACTTGGTACAGCTGAACAGGTGTTTGGAGGGGCGGGGATGGGACACATGAAGCAAACCGCTCGAGACATGCGACCATTTTCGAGTGTGGAGGGAGAAAAGAAGAGCGATGGTGGTGATCTGACCAAGGGAGCTCTTCGAGAGACATGGTCTCTATGATGGCTTCATCGGAAGGAAATATTTCCTTCAATGGATCCGAAGTAGCCTCATCTCCCAGCCAAGGGAAATGATCATATGAATCGGGAACACTGCTTGGAAAAGCAGGTTCAGCAGGGGGAGCCGATGCAGCGACAATCTCGATGTAGTTGAGCTCGGCAGGACTCAACGGCATCATATCACCCCAAGAGTCTTCCTGATTTGCGGGAGGAAGAACCCACGGATCAGAACGTACTGAGATCATGTTGATAGGGGCGAGATTCGGGGGTGGGAGGGGAAAGACTCCCATTAAAGCGGGATCTTTGAAAAGTCCGGCACCCACGCTCTCTAATGACTTGGAGGTATGCTCCACAAATGGCACATTAGCCTCAGAAGAAGAAGCGAAAAAGGAGAGCTGGTCCACCATGACAATCTTCCCCTGGTGAGGGAAACGAATGACACGGAACAGGGAGGAAGTCATGGCTTGCATGGCGTATGTCCAGCTACGTCCGAGAAGGAGGTTGTAGGTGAGATTGGCGTCAAAAACTTCAACCTCCACCTCTACGGTCTTCCCTTCTAAAGAGATAGGTAAGCGTTGGAGGATACCATAGGGACGAGATTCTCTTCCATCGAAGGCTTCTAAGGTCGTAGGAGACTGACTCAAAGTAGGAGAACCAATAGCCTTCCAGCAAGCAACAGACATGATGTAGGTTGAGGCACCTTCGTCAATAACTGTACGGTGAATCCTTTTGCTATTGATGATGACCTGTATAAGGAAAGCGACTTGGTGAGGCAGTCTCTGTGTAAAACCCTCGAGATCAAAAGAAATCAAATCTGAATCTGCCGGGTCGATGCCACCAATAGCTGATAGCAAGGACTTCCTCTGGGAGGGGCAGCTCTGGAGGACTTCTAACGCGGACATAGCAGAGGGAGCCTGAGCTAAGTCCTCCACAATGCTATAATGCTGGGCAGCACGAGCATTAGGGTTATAAGATGACTTCCTGAGTACACCTTTTGGAGGGGGTCGGGGGATCGTCTCAGTGCTGGGCCGTTCGATGTGAAGAGGACCAGAACTGGACGGAGGAGCGCTGGAGGGAACCTCCAGCTCTTTCCCGGCATGAGATGGATAATCTTTTGCTCGAGTTGAAACATGGATGGGAATCGTTCCAGCCATGAACACTTGAGAACCGAACGAGGAAGAGGATTGAGACGGGTCTGCCACCATTTGAGTCTGCTGGGAAGGGAAAGGCTCTTTAAGCACAGCAGGAGGCCCAGGAGCACCTTTCAAAAGTTGACTAACTTCGGACCGCCTTGGGCAGTCCTTAGTGTAGTGATCCTCATCGCAGATGAGACAAGGATACTTAGGTTTTCGTTTAGCTCCTTCCTCGGAGGGAGGCTTAGGGGGATCCTGCTTGGGCTGTCCAGATTTATCTTTAGCTTTCCCTTTCTTTTTCCCTTTTGAGGATTTATCCGCCGCGGTGGACTGAACGATGTTTACCTCGGAGGTACTCCCAGAATTAGATTGGCCCTGAGAAGCATTTCCATTAGAAGCGTTCTGTTTTTGCTTCCCAGGGTTCGCGGCCGATTTCTTCGATGACGAGTTTATAGAGCCAATGACTCCATCGACAGATGGTTTCGGCGGAGCCTTGGACTGTCCAGGTCTCGGGGCGTCTGGAAAATAATCATATAAAGTACCCGACTGAGAGTACACTAAGTCGAGGTACTGAGCATGCGCGATCGCTTGCTCTTCAGTTACACAAGCTCCCATGGCGATGTCCCGTGCAATTGCGGGGACAAAGGAAGTCGTGAACCAATCGGTCAGGAGTTGATCAGGAATCCAGAATTTGATCAAGTGACGACGCCTTCTCCATTCATGTATATGATCAGATATGTGCGTACCCGTGTCCTGTTTAAGAGATGTGAGGAGATGTGTCCCCGTCTCGTACCGAATGGGTAACTGAAAATGAGTTAAAAATGCCATAGCCAGCGAGTTGAAATCTTGAAGCATGCTGCGATTCAGCTCAATATAGCACTTAGAGGCTGAACCAGTGAGAGTTCTCTGAAAGAGGCGGAGCCGGATAGAGTCATCAAGCCATGAGTTCGATGAACACCAAAGGTGATAAGTCATGACATGGGCTTTAGGATCTTCGCCAGCTTTGCCATAAAATTTCGGACAATCACCGGGTATTTTGGTTGGAACTGGTGGCCAATACGGATTATGCAAAATAGGATCATTTGTCAACTTGGACACATCCGGAAGTTCCAACGTCGCTAAGAAAGGAAACTGAGGGTTAAAGGACATTTGTGGCTGCGGATTCGAGGCAGTATTAGGGTTCCAACCAGATGGTGGTTGCCCCCACGGACTCTGTCCAGATGGACCCGGCCCAAAAGGACCTGGTGCATAGGGACCTTGCCCATAGGAGTTCTGTCCATACGGATTTTGGCCATACGCGGACAGTTGTCCCTGGGTCTGCCCCCCAGCTCCCCATGTATTAGCAACTTGCCCTGTAGGTGCAGCATACTGATAATTTTGGTAAGGAGTGACCTGCATCTGTTGATAATTTTGATAAGGGGTAAACTGAGTTTGCCCCTGGGGCTGTTGGTAGCCATACATTTGCTGAGCTCCATACTGAGCCTGATAAGAAGGCTGCGGTTGGTAAGAAGGTTGGGGCCGTGGCCCGCCTTGCATTTGATAACCCATTTGAGTTTGGGGCCCAGAATAATGTCCTTGAACCGGTTGGGCTTGGATCACCTGGCCGGAGGGTTGACCTGGTTGGGTTTGGGATGGACCTGCTTGCCCAGAAGGATGTACTTGCTGGGTGCCAGGTTGTCCGTGAACCACCAAGGGTTGTCCTTGCGGAACAGATGGCCGAGCTGGCTGGATGGCTGGTTGACCCTGAGGTTGGCCAGCATGTCCAGATGGATGATTAGGGCGGACAGCGGGCTGGCCTTGCTGCATAGAAGGCTGGCCCATCTGCCCGAAGGGGTGCACAGGCTGAGCAGTGGGTTGGCCTTGCTGTATAGAAGGCTGCCCCCCTTGCCCAGGAGGATGCATGGATTGAGCAGTGGGTTGACCCTGCTATACGTAGGGTTGCCCCCCTTGCCTGGAAAGATGACCAGACTGAGCAGTAGGTTGGCCCTGCTGTATGTAGGGTTGCCCCCCCTGCCCAAGAGGATACCCCTGCTGGACTGCTGGTTGACCTGGAGGGGTATAAGCTTGCCCAACTTGTCCAGATGAGTAACCCTGCTAGAGACCAGGTTGGCCTTGTTAGATGTAAGGCTGCCCTGGTTGTCCAGCCGGGTAACCTTGCTGGGTACCAGGTTGCCCTGGGTAACCAGAAGGTTGACTCTGATAGGAAAACGACGGACCACCAACGACCGAAGGTTGTCCCGGATAGGGTTGTCCTTGCGGGCCCCCAGATTGTCCTGGGTAAGACGGGCCATAAAGTGGTTGCCCTTGAGGGGTTTGCACATAAGGTGGCTGGCCTTGATTTGGCGGTCCTTGAGGCTGCCCAGGGATTGCCTGGCCCCCATGAAAAGAATGAGTACTGGCGTCCCAAGTAATGGATAACGGTACCGAGACTTCAACGAAATGTTGAAGAGGCGTGGACTGAGCGAACTGGAGGTACTGACCAGTAGAATCATAATAAAAGAGGGGACCTTGGTAATTCGGGTCCACAATGGGTTGCCCCTGGGCATCATACGGCCCCCCTCCTGGAACAGGACCAGAAGAGGGTTGAGCACTTTGTGCAGGATCGACGACTCCAGATGAAAGTTGCGGCTGGCCATTACTCACTTGACTGTGAGAAGGACCAGCACCATTATTCGTAGATGAAGACGCTGTCACGGCACTAACGACCGGAGTCGAGTACGCTACACAAACAGTCGGAATCGTGGGAACTGAGGTAACAGGTGTATTAGGGGGTTGCGAAAGAAAGGGTTCCATGGTGGCAATGACACTGGGATCCCATATAGTCGTAGAAGGCATCCTAGCAGCTATTCTATCCCTCATCGACTGATATCGTGGGGGAAGTGGAGAAGTAGCTGGAATGGGAGATTCAATGTTTGACACCACGGGTGTCTCACCTGCGCTGGGAGATGTCTCATCCATGTGGGAAGTGGACATCAGAGACGACATACCGGGAGGGGTAACAGGAATATCGTCCTCGTCAGGCTCCCAGATAGGGTTCCAATCTTCTTCGTAATCTTCGTCGCCCGGGGCACGTACGTTGATAGGCTGGATACTCGGGATAACAGGAAGAGTATCGCTTACAACTGGTACCTCAGGAGCAACAGAAAATGGAGAACCTTGATCACTTGGACTGGGAGTTGACGGGTTAGCCAGGATGACAAACCCCACACAAAACCCTAAAGGAAACTAACGATAAAGACCCTACTCAAGCTAACGCACACAAGATCTAACCAGGTAGTGTTATCATGGCTGAATAAATTTTAAGACACAGGAACTAAACTTGACCTTTTCATGTTTCAAGAGTCGAGAAAAGGACGAAAAGATGACTCCAGTCTCCTTCGAATGTTTAATGAGCACGAAGTGACAAGACGCTCACTGGCACCTTTTCTTTTAGAGAATCCGAAAAGGATCAAAAGTGACTGCTCTGGAGACTCTAGGTAAAGGGTTTACCAAGCAATCCGCAAAACTGCTTATACACCTTGGCAATCATATGAAAACCAAGGACTTTCCGTACTGCAGTCAATCTTCCCGAATGCTGTGTTCGGTGCGTTACGGTTCACAAGGCGGCAGACTCGGCTTCCTATGGATCAAGGATAAAAGCCTAGTGGGGTCTCCCTATATACGTGACGGTACGTGGGAGCACAGTCCGTGTTAGACCACTATCGAGTCACAGAAGGAGGAATCACCCAACCGTAATGTGAAACAACAGTGACTATGTTTAAAGACGCCGGAACACGTCTCTAACCTAGACCTCTAGATGTTTGCGTTAAGTTCCAATGCGTTTTTAGGTTTCTTTAGTTTATTTTATGGTTGATCTTGAATTAAGTTTCGGTTTCAGGCCTTATCGTGTGATCTCTCACAATTACCTAGATGCAAACTACATGCCAAAGAATACCATTTCGTTCGATGAATTCTAACTATGAGAGGGTTAAGAGTTTTCAATCAAACAAAATGAACTCAATCAATCAAACAATCTAATGCAGCTAATGGCAAAGAAATGAGACTTTTCTTTTGAGAACACAAATCAATAAAATGCTCTTCCTTTCATTAACTATTGAATGCAAAAGATATTAGTTCGATTTCTTTTTCAATGGCACCATGCACTTAAAATGAATTTTGAGAGACAGCAACACCGAGTAAAGGGAAACAAAATCACTCAATGAAAAACACAACAAGCATGAAAAGAGCTGGTTGAACCCAAGCAATTGTAATCTGTGTCTGGGTGGCGAGAAGTAATCGAAATAATCCAAGGACTGGTTCGAGGACAATCACCTAAACAACCAAGCGAAGAAAGCAAAAGAGGAAGGTTTTCGTAAAAGCAAAGGCAAGTAACAACAGATCTTCGTGAACAAGTGGCAAAACAAAATCAATCCAGTGAAAACGGGATGATAACACTAGGTCACCGGACACAAAACGAGGTTCGCCCAACAAGACTTCCCAAAGCAAGTTCTTCAATATCCAGACAATGAAAAACAAGTGATAAACCAGGTGAAAAGAACAGGGAATAGTCAAACCAACAGGCCCGGGAGGAAGAATTGGAACAAATTGAATTCTACAGGATCAGCGCGGGTATGGCTCAGCAACAATGCGCTGACCAAAGGTCACGCGTAGCAACAATGCGCTGTCAGCGCGGAAGGACAAGCGACTATTTAATGAGAAAGCGCAATGACCATGAGACCCAAGAAATAGGCAAGCGATGTCAGCGCGACTGTTTCAATTAAAAACACGTTGAGGCTAAAAAACAAGCAGAATCAAGCTAAAAGCTTCCAAACCAGGGCAAGGGTTCTTCAAACAATTAAAGCACTTCCCAGATTGAACCAGGAAATCCAAAAGTAGAAGACTAACCCCTAATCTTCAAAGAGAGAGCAATCAAGCAAACTCAAAGCAAGAATGAATGAAAAGGGACAAAGGCCAGCTCCCCAGTGGAGTCGCCAAATTGTTGGAGAGGTAAATCCCCTCTACGGATAGAGGTGATCCTTACTAGCCCAGAACGGGTCTAGCAACAATCAGTCAATGCTACTATGCAAGTTCCTAATTGTAATTAAAAGGTAGGCAATGGACACCTACTTGGATTCCAACGCTATAGTTTGATGAAGAGATGTCGCTCTTGCTCCTTCACTCCGGCCGGTCACGATCCTCCGCGATCTCCGTGAATAGATACCTGCACACACGAAGAGCAAGACAAACACAAGCGTGAAATCTAATAAAAGCAATTATACATCAGTCAGAAAGGATGTAATTCACATTAACCATTACAAAGACAAATGAGAATGGAACCATAATAGTAGTCATCTATTATTAATCAATAACAGAGAAGAGTACAACCAAATGTTCTGACGTCGAATCCTTCTCAAGAGGGTCCAGCCAGCAAGTCTCTTAAGCATTCACCTTTAAAGATAGATCTCCCAAGACAAGAACTCTCTCTCACACAAGCAACACTCCACAACCTTCCTTAAGCTATCTAGCAATCCCACACTTATCACACCAACTACCTATTAGTAGCAACAATCTGAGCACTATAAATTCCACACAATCAAAACTAGCTGCTCATGGCAATGGTAGAGGTTTAAATAGGAGAAGGAGTCTCCATGAATGGTGGGAGGGTGAGCTTATCTTCAAGGAAGGTGGTTTCAAATGACGAAGAGACATGCCATAGAAGGGAGGGCGATACTCACAAGGCCAACCACCAAGTCTGGAGTTATCTAGAAGGCCGGCTGTTGGAACAAATTCACCCAAACTGGATCAGCGCGGGTGCATAACTTGACTGGAGCGCTGACATCGCAAAGTAATAATAGACAGGCCCATGTCAGCGTGACTTAATACAAATAGAGACTGCGCTGGCCCATGAAATTCGACCAGCACAGAAAACTCGTGTGCTTCCGCGCTGGCAGCGCATGTGATCTGTTATGAAGCGCCAGTCAGCGCGATTATTTTAACAACAGTCGCGCTGATGATGAAAACTTTGGAAAAGTGGGTCATTTGGCCAGTTTAGAGAGCATGAGCTTGATTATTTTGAACTCCTGACACAGTAGGGAGACTGACATGGAGACAGTGAGAAATTACTGCGTAACATGTCTCACCTTGTTGTATCGTGATTTCTTTGAACCCCACAATAGACTGTGCTTCAGATTTGGGCCTACTGAATTCTTTGTTCAGCATGTTCTGGATGTATTCCACTCCAGCATTCGGGTTATCATTAGAGTACTTGATATACCAGGTTAGCGCGTGATCTTGCAAAGAACTAACAAGTGTCGCCTTCTTCATGTGATCATATGTAACGTCCCGAGCTTCCCATACAGCTTTCACAATGATTTAGAACTGGTCCGGGTCCTCATTTCCCAATCCTTTGAACAAAGGCAACTTTATTGAATTTTCCATACTGAACTGCGGTGGAGGTGGAGGTGGTACGAGTGAAGTCGCAGGCAATGGTGGTGAAGTTGGAGGTGGTGTGGGTGGAGGTGGTAGTTATGGGAATCCTTGTATTATTAACTGAATAGCACTTCACGGAGAAACTTGCGCTATTCCCTCTTCGTCACCTCGTGGAGGTGAAATTAATGGACTATATTCAGGACCCATTCTCCCATTGTTCTTGTAAGTTCTTCTGCTTCATGTAGCCCCAAACATCAAGGTAGCAGTATAACCCATTTTTTGCACAATAACATTTTAATCCAGGTATTCAAATATTTCAAGTACTTACCTCGCGGACCTTTGAAAAAGCGTCGCTCCGTCTCAATGTAGCTGACTGAGGTGTCAACTGCAAATTCAGTTACAAATCCTCCTATGATGCGATCGAGCCAATGATCAACAGCATATGCGATCTTATCCTCAGATGCTTCCAATCTCTGTACCAACTCCGAGGTCCAAACAATAGGACCTTCAAGTCTCCACCTTCCTTGGCTATCCAATAGCTTCACAATCCACTCGTATAGCTCAACCAGAAAGGAGCAGAAAAATATCTCATGGATGTCTGTATATAGGTACCTGTCCAACCACTGTTCCTTTGTTAGTCGTGGACTTCTGTTCTCTTGCACTACGAATTCATGGATCTTCATATCCAACCAGTCTCCGATCTCTTTCTTAGTTGGATTCTAGTGATACGACATCACACATCTCTTATGTAGATTTTGTCCTGGCAACGGAACCATTTGCTAGCTTGTTGGGGCTTGACCCAAGTTTAGCGTTAGTTAGCCAAACAAATCCCTACACTACTAGCCCTTTTAGCACTAGCCTGCGGAGCGCGGACCAAAGTCTCACCCGAAGCAGTATGGGGGGATGCTAGAACCATGTTTCCACACCCTGAGATGGTTGTGATGTTGGTTTATTCCTTCTATTCCTGCCTTCACACAGGTCACTTAGTTTTAGGGCTTTCTAGACTACCCCTCTATTCTGCCCTTCAGTACCTCCGCGAAAAGGTACGATTGACCTTCGCATAGCCCTAACCTATGGCTCAGATACTTTCACACTGCTAGGGTAGCGTATCGTGCAAATTAACAAACTAGTATAAGTATCTTACTTATCTTATTAATCAATCATAGTTAACACTGCGTAAATAGATGTTCTTACTTGCATTCACTTAACCAATATAATTACATACATTTTCACATCATATAGGCATTATAAAATAAATTCATACACAATATGACAAGATGCATTAATTGAAACAAAGACACAAAATATGCAGAATACTTCTCTTTATTGATATCTTCAAGTGATTACAGACTCTATCCACCCTGCACACACAGTTGCAGAGGTTCGTGCACTCAGCTGTGGACTTCCACCCTAGGCCTCTGTGCACTCAGTTGCAGAGCCTCTACCTACACTACGACCCAAAACTTAGACTTCTTACTTCATAGTTATGACTTTATTAGTGACTATTAACTACTTAGAGCTTACTTAATTAGCTCTTTTTATATAATCCCATGGTCCACGGACCATGGGTAGATCTTTTACATCTGACTTTACTTTACAAAAATAAGGGCGGAAAATCCTTTATGACTCATGACACCTTCGTGCTCCGCGACCACAAAATGCAGAGACTTTACAAGTTTATTACAAAATTTGACCCAAACATGGGCTTTTAGCCCCAAAGCTATCCTTGTGGGATCCCATTCCCAACACACACATAACAACTAGATCAGCGATCCAAATTAAAGGATCATTAAACCTAACTCACTAAAAGCATAACCACTTTCAAATTATTTTTTCATGACTCCATGAAGAAAACTTGGATTCTTTATTTTGTCCTATATCCACATTCAACATATGATATACTATTATATCAAAATATATAAAAACACTCGATTAAATCAATATGAAAATGATATATGACTACCATGTTTTTAATATGCATTATAACTTAGGTTTAAAATAAATTTAAACAATTTTCAATAATAATATTTGATGACATTACTCTTATGAATAAGAAACTTGACAACTTTTAGCCCTTGGACCCCGAAAACCCTAGTCATCTCCTAGATTGCATTCGTCGTGCTCCAACACTTTGTCATGGGTTTGGTTGCAATATCAGATTGCATGCAGGAAACTAATCTCCACCACAATGTCTTTGATCTGAAAGATCGACACTTGGATCGAGTAAAAACCTTTCGCATCTTCATAAAATCATCTCAAACATCCCCTAATTTGATGAGATCGCTCGTCCAAACAAAGCTCACAATGGATTTTCTTCACAAATTAATCTCTAACTCCGAGTGAGAGGGGGCCAAGGAGTTTTCATCTCTCTTCTAAGGGGTGTCACCACCGAGGATGGCCAAAAGAAAGCCAGAAACCTTGATGTTAACAACGATTTGAAATGATGAAAAATTTGTCATTTGATTGTTGATAAAACACTGGAGTCAAATGCCACAACTCAAGTAGACCCTCATCCATGCAAAGTGGCGGGCCATGGATTTCATGCATCAGTCCTTGCTCATAAATTGTTGGAATTAGCTAGTTCTTATAGAGGAATTAGAGGCCTTTCAGCTCACAAGACCCCTCCATCTCATAGGGTCTTTCTGTTCCAAGGATGAGTTTACTACAAATTTGGAGAAATATTTTATCTTTGTGAAACAAATTTCAAGGAGCTCCCTTTGTCTACAAGTTAAAGTCACATATTTGTGTTTCCACTCTCACTACTAGGATACAAATTTGGTTGAAAATCCTATATGGCAATCACGGGGGCTTCACTGGGGGAGAAATACCATACCACGTGCATTCATATTGCGGGATATATATTGAGGAAAAATGACATAATATATTTAGCATATAATATGGGGTAAAGGGCTTTTATATATTGTGTATAAAAAATAGAGCTTAAAGTCAATGAAAACAAATAAAGGGGTATAAAAAATGTTAATGAAAAGAAAGATACCTACAATATCTAGTTGATCTAGACTTATGCAAGAATGCAAAAAAATACAGATATACACATAAACACAGTGATGCAATAGAAATTAAACTTCATTTCATTAATAGCAAAGAACTGTCATATGCTTACATACAAAATGGAAATAAACTAGCTCGGGCAATGGTAGTTTATATTTGAGAAGAGATGTGGTGATTGCATGCCTTTTAACTATTTTACAATGAGGCTTAAGGGAATTTTTACTATTTAAAAACAATGGAAAACCATAACCGCAAGAGATGACATGCCAAGAGTTTGTGGGCCCTGTAGGGGTTAGTTGGGCAGCTAACTTCCCGGGGTTGTAACTTGGTCATATGATCTTCGTTTGGCACGTACGATGCCTCATTGGAAATATCTCGCCGAGTACTACAAGATTTTACATAGGCCCTTGTCTATGGCTATAGTATTTCTACGAACCTAAAAAACGTCATTTAGGGTGTCAAAATAGCTTCGAAAGTTCAGGAGCTGAAAAACTACTAAAAAATAGTAAATGTTGCTATAATTAAGGAAACAGACAAAACTGACTGGAGGTCTAGGTGGAATAGGTGGGTGGCCACCAATATCCACCTAGATCAATCATGCCCCCTTAGGAAGCAATGTTCCCAATTGTGTGCAAAGCCTCCATGATGTGAGGAAATTTTTGTTGAACCTCGTCCCTCATGAACCACTTGCCCTAGTGAAGGAGTTGGTTTGCTTTGACAACTCGATATAGTTAGATCCTCTACTAGTGATTGTTCTTAATATGTATTTCCATGATCCTATCAGTTGTAGTCTACTCATTGAAACTTGGGTTGAGGTATGTTGGTGTCAGCTTCTCCACGATGTTGATGTGTCCAAAAATGGAGGAAAGTATGGTCGCAACTGGTCCACATTGAATATTGGGTGCAGACCAAGGAACGATGGAATACTGAGCTCAAATCATTGTCCCCTATAACCTTGGTGATTGTGTACAACCCATATCGGAGTGGGAAAAACTTGCAGTGCGGCCCAGCAAGGTGCTCCTTCTGCAAATGTAACCAAACTTTTCTGCCCACTTGGAACTTGTGTGGCACTCGATGTTGATCATGACATCGCTTGTACTTATCATGGGCTCTAACCAATATGTCATGGACCTAATGGCAGATGTGTTGAATGCTCTCAATGGAGTTATTAGCCTGGTTAGCTTCAGATTGGACATGAGTCGACTCTGCTTGAGTAGCTACAAATGGTATGGCCACATCAATGGGACATAGTGGCTAGAATCCCAACCCCACCTGAAAATGGTTGTGGCTAGTGGAGCTTTGGAGAGCTTTGTTGTAGATGTGTTGTACATAGGGGAGGCTTTCATCCCATGTGCTTATATTCTTCAAGTTTTACATGCATAAAATGTGCACAAACATCCTATTGACAATCTCCTTTTGGCCATCAGTTTGGGGGTGGAAGGTCGTGGGCTTAGTGAGCTTGGTATCTAGCATTGACCAAAGGCTTGACCAAAATGTACTTAGGAATTTGTTGTCCCAATCTAAGATAATGGATTATGGGATCCCAAAACTTACTCACACTCATTCAAAGAAGAGCGTAGTAGTGGCTTCTGTTGTGATACTCTTCTTGTAGGCTGCCAGAATGGACATCTTAGAGAATCTGTCGATGACCATGAACATGCTGTCATTGCCATGCTTAGTAGAATGAAGGCCTGACATGTAATCCATGGAAATAGATTCCCAAGGTCGGAAAGGAGTAGGCATAGGAGTATATATTCCTTGCTTCTTTATTTTTGGTTCAGCAATGGCACAAGCAGTGCAAGATCTAATGTACACTTCCCAACATCATGTCGAAGGTTCGGGAAATAAAAATACTTCTGCAACATTATCATTGTTTTCTCTACCTCGAAGTGTCTAGTGAACCAACTATAGTGTTCTTCCAAAATTGTCTTGGCTCGCTCGCTTGTAGGAGCACAGAAGTGTCCCATGTGGCATAACAGTGCATTATGGAGGTGAAAATATGGAACTTGCTTGCCTTCTAGGAGCATCTAGCAAGTGTTTTCGAATCATGGATCGTTCTTGTCAAGATGCAGCCACCCTAAAGTCTCGTGTCCACAAGAATCAAGCACAATGGCTAATGCCATGACTAGTGATCGGCTGAGACAGTATGCAACATTATTGGTGCTACCCTTTTTGTACTTGATGTTCAAATGGAATTGTGGCATATATGTGGACCATTTATAATGGAAATCATTTTGCAACTTCCCTTGTGTCTATATGAACTTCAGGGGTCAGTCATCTATGTGGATGATCGTTTCCTTCCCTAAAATGTAATGCTTCCATTTTCAACAGGCATGCGCAATAATATACATCTATTTTTCATAAGTTGGACACTTTTAGACTGTATCTAAAAGTGTCTCACTGTGATATGCCATTGGATGCCCCTGCCGAGTAAGAACTATACCAATATCATAGTCGGAGGCATCTATCTCAATTTCAAATGGTTGTTGTAGGTCTAGTAATGTGAGCACTGGTGTAGAGCAAAGGCGATGCTTCAACTTGAAAAACTCCTTCTATTTGGATTCATACCAAAATAACTTCGCTTTCACTCATCCCTTCGTGACGTGATTCAAAGGCCAAGTGATATGAGAGAATCCCAACATGAATCTACGACAGAAATTGGCAAGACCAATAAAGTGGTGGAGCTCTGTTAGAATGGTTGGGACTGGTCAATCTCAAATAACTTGTATCTTGGTTGGGTCCACATGAACACCTTGCTCATTAATGATGTACCCCAGATATTGAACCTGGGTCATACCAAAAGTGCATTTCTCCAAATAGGCACACAATTTGTGTTGTTTTAGGGTTTGGAGGACCTACCAAATATGGTGTATATGATCTTCCCAACTCTGGCTAAAGATCAGGATGTCATCCAGGTACACTACCACAAAAGAGTTGGTAAAGGGTTGCAATATGGCATCTATCAGTTGCATGAAGGTTGTGGGGAAATTCGTTAACCTAAAAGGCATGACTAGCCATTCGAAAAGGCCCTCGTCGGATTTGAAGGGAGTCTTCCACACATCGAAGGCTTCAATTGATACTTGGTGGTACTTGACCTTCAAGTCAATATTGTTGAAATATTTGACCCCAGTGAGTTGGTCCAGAAGGTTATCAATCTGTGGGATTGGATGCTTGTTTCATACATGCATCTTATTTAGCACTCAATAGTTAATACAAAGTCTCCAGGTACCATCTTTATTTTATACCAACACAATAGGGCTTCCATAGGGTAATGAACTTGGCCTGATGTGCCCTTTCTGCAACAAATCTTGAATTTGCCTCTTAATTTCATTGTTCTCCATAACAGAGTGTTGGTAGATTAGTCCATTGGGTAGCAGCGTGCCCGGGGTCAAATCGATGGAGTGATTGACATGATAGTGTAGGGGTACCCTTGTGGGTGAGGTGAATATGTCAATGTACTCTTCCATGACCTTGTCCATTTGTTGATGTCATGTGGAGGAGCCTTGTCTGGAGCTTGTGGATGTGGCCATAGTATTCTTCTTACCCTTAGGACGAATCATAAAGAAAAAAAATTCTTGGCTTGGGAAATGATCTTACTGCATTGCTTCGCAAAGATCAAAGAGATGGAGGTAGGCGGTGCTACCTCCGGTATCCTGTATAACTTATTGCCCAAATAAATAATGACAGTGCAAGGCCTAGACTCATATACAACATGATGCTTCCACAAGTATGGTTATCCTAATAATACATCACAAACTTCAAGAGGAGAAACATCACATAGTACCTCATATGCTAAGGGATTGATGGTGTAGGGAAGGTGGCACTGTTGGATGACACAGAGATCTAGCCCTTGGTGAAGCCACCTGATGGAGTACAGTTGTGGGTGTGGTATGGTTAGTAGGCCCAAACACTTCGTGACCTATGTTGAAATGAGGTTCTTTTGGCTATCGATGTCAACAATGAGCTGTAGCAGAGAACGCTTCACCCACATTTGTGAGTGGAAGAGTCGTTCCCCCTCCTTTGGATCTTCGGGATCAAGTTTATGGATCATGGTGGTGGAAATGGTGGCACTAGGCTCTGCATAAATAATATACTTCCCTTGTTCATTCCCCTTGTTGGTTTCTGACTCAGATACAAAACATGCTCTGATTCGGAAGCCTTCAACTCGTCCACTAGTGACTGCTTTGCTCGGCACTCACTTGTGTTGTGAGTGGGGAACTTATGGAACTCACACCATTTCCCTATGTTCTTCTTTGTTTTCGTTGTCTTTTTCCTTGCTTTTAGCTTCAGTGGGTTATCCTAGGTCGCCCCGCCTTGGTGATGAGCACTAGTATTGCAGCAAGAATGTTGCAACTCCTGGTGCTACTAGCTTTACTTTATCAACCTAGGGTTCGTACAAACTTGGAGGTGGCATTGTTGTATACACAAGTAAAGGTGATTGTTTTGCCATTTTTTCACTGTTTAGCTAGTGAGAGACTACTAGGGGTTTTCAATCCAGACTTCTATGAATTCAGAAGAAGCTTGATTACTGATGAGGGAAAGAGAAATCTACTCTAAGAGAAAGCTTGTTTACTACAATAAGGAAAAAGGCTGAAATCCAATGCTAAAATCACACCATTTTCTAACTAACTGCTAAGAGACAATGCTTTAGAAAGAATGCTAAGTTAACATGGATGAAATTCTACTATCCTAAGCATGCAAGTTCAAAACATCAAAGATTACTATTGTGCATGTAAATGACTAGAATAAATCTGTTTTTATTTTTATCTTTTTTATAAAAGAGTGTGAAAGCTAATCTCTTTTGGCGATATGGCAGGTGGCTTAGGAATGCTGGTGGATGGTTGGAAGGTTTGGGAGACACTTAGGTAACCCTGTCTAGCTTCCTAGAGGCTTTTCCCTCAATTTGGCCTCAAAACAGGCCACTATAGAAAAACCTACAGGATGTCCTAAAAACCTACAGGATATAGCTGACAGAAAAATGATGGGTGTTGAAGGTGATGGAAGGTTTAGGGAATGTGTTTGGTGGATGGAATGAAGCAAGAAAATTCCTAGAATCACTCAGAACTCAAAACCAAGGTTGGGAGATGGTTGGATTTTCTCAACATGCTTGGAGAAGTTTCCTTGTAAAATGATGAAATTGGTGAGGGTCTTAATGAAAGCAAGGGATGACCCTCCATGCTTTTTAAATAGAGATCATGGACCAATCGAGTGTTAAGCCACGGATCAAGTGTCGGTAATACCGAGGAGAGAATGAACCGTCGGATCACTACATATCGTGACCGTCGGATTGTAAGTTACAAAACGTACATAGTAAAGAAACACACTTTACCTAACTATATACCTAACTCTATACTAGACCAAGTTGTACTTAACTATTTCCTATGTGTCGGAATATCCTAACATCCCCCCTTAAGAACAACTTGGGATAGGATTGAAGGATTTACAAATATGACACAATAGGAGAAGGAAGGAGGCACTAGAGCCTATCCCCCCTTAGTGACAACTTCCTGAACTCCAACCATAAATCGAAGTTTCGTGAACTTCGCCTCTGTGAGAGCCTTTGTAAAGATGTCTGCAACTTGATCATCTATTGAACAATATTACACTTCAAGAACATGGTCATGAATGAGCTTTCTGATGAAGTGCATGTGCAGTTCAATGTGTTTGCTGCGCTGATGTTGGACGGGATCTTTGCATAGTTGAATGGCACTTTGATTATCACACCAAAGTGCAGTCGGATGCTGCTGCTGAAAGCCAAACTCTGACAGGATCTGACGAATCCACAAGGCTTCCTTACTAGCTTCTACAGCACCACGATACTCTGCTTCTACTGAAGAAAGAGAAATGGCACCTTGTTTCTTGCAAGCCCATGTAATAGGTCCTGAACCAAGAGTGAACACATAACCTGAAGTAGACTTCCGATCATTAGGGTCACCAACCCAATAAGAATCAGTGAAACCAACCAATAGAGGAGATGCTTTGGCACTGTAATGAATCCCAAACTGAACTGTACCTTGAACATAACGAAGTATTCTTTTAGCTGCTTTCCAATGACTTTCACGTGGGTTTTGCATAAACCGAGCAACAAGGCCAACAGCAAAGGAAAGGTCAGGACGAGTATGGGTTAGATACAAAAGTTTTCCTACAAGTTGACGGTATAAGGTAGCATCAACTTCAGGAGAAGTACAAGTGACTGAAAGTTTGACTCCAGACTGAAAGGGAGAAGGGGCTGGCTTACAGTCTTCCATGTGAAAATGGCGTAGAATATCACAGGCATACTTGGATTGGGAAAGGGAAATACCTTCCTTGGATTGCAAGACTTGAAGACCAAGAAAATAATGTAAGTGTCCTAAGTCTGTCATTTCAAACTTCCTTTTGAGGCTAGAATTCACATGGTTTATAAGGTTGGGATCACTACCAGTCAGGATAAGATCATCAACATAAAGAACAAGAATGATAAGAGACTTGCCCACTTTCTTGGTGTAGACAGTATTACCAAAATGACACCTAGAAAAGCCATTTTCTAAAAGAAAGTTATCCATTTTGGCATACCAAACTCGAGGAGCTTGCTTGAGACCATAAAGGGATTTCTTAAGCCGACATACAAGGCTGGAGTCTGTTTGTATAAAGCCAATAGGTTGTTCCATATAGATTTCTTCATGCAAGTCCCCATGCAAGAAGGCGGATTTAACATCCATCTGATGGACTTCCCATTTGAAAGAGGCAGCAAGGGAAAGAACAAGGCGGATAGAGTTCATTTTGGCAACAGGGGAGAAGGTTTCAGTATAGTCAATGCCTTCAACTTGTGAAAAACCCTTAGCAACAAGACGAGCTTTATGTTTATCAACTTTCCCATCTGGTCCATACTTGGTTCTGTAAACCCATTTGCATCTAACAAGTTTTCGTCCCTTTGGTAGAGGAACAAGATCCCATGTATCATTTGCCAATAATGAATGATATTCTTCATTCATCGTTGCTTCCCAATCTGGATGGCTTGAAGCTTCTGCAAAGGTGTCAAGATCATAATTCACTGAAGCTTGAGCCAGTAAAGAAGAGGCTCTCTCGAACTGAGAATGTGTACGTCGTTGATCTGTAGGATCACCGGCAAGATCACCTGCTGCATCCCGAGTAGCACGGACCCATTTTGGAAGTTGAGGAGCTGAAGGAGGATCCTGAGAAGGTGGGGGAGGATTTTCATCCTCACTTTCATCATCTGAAGAAGAAATATTTTCAAAGGTAGAAGAGATAGGGAGAGGTGGCACATCCGCCGAACTAGGCTCGCAGGCCGATATATTTTCAGCAAACTTTACATCTCTTCTAATGATAACATTTTTGGACTTAAGTGGAATAAGTCTATATCCTTTGACATCTTCAGAATATCCAACAAAAATACATTTTTAACTCTTAGGTTTTAAAGCTTTATGTTCCTCATCTGGAATATGGGCCCATGCTTCACTTCCAAAAACACGAAAGTGACTTACATCTGGTTTGATTGAGCTCCATGCTTCTTCTGGAGTGATATTCTTTAAAACCTTAGTAGGAGTGTGATTTATTATGTAATTTGCACAGTTAATTGCCTCTGCCCAATAATTAAGACTAAGTCCTTTAGATTGAAGCATACAATTAGCCATTTCCTTTAAGGTGCGATTCTTCCTTTCAGCTACACCATTTTGTTGTGGAGTATATGGAACAGTATGTTGCATTTGAATTCCATGCTTAGTGCAAAAGTTGATGAATGTGTTTTTAACATATTCTCCACCATTATCAGATCTTAGCTTAAGAATTTGATGTCCAGATTGTTTTTCAACAAAGGCCTTAATGGCCAAGAACATGTTAAATACTTCACTCTTGAGTTTTAAGAAGTATACCCAAGTGCGTTTGGAGAAATCATCAATGAAAGTTAAGAAATACTTGTAGCCAGAGAATGAAGCAACTGGAAGTGGACCACATAAATCACTATGCATGAGCTGTAAAGGGGCTGAGGTGTGCCAGGAGGCATGTTTTTCAAAACTATCCCGATGATGTTTTCCGAGTACACATCCGGAACAAACACCATCTCTGCAAGATACCATTGGAAGACCTGTCACCATATTTTCTTTACATAGATTCTGAAGAGAGCGATAGTTTAAGTGACCAAATCGCTCATGCCAAAGTTTGCTCACTTCATCATTATGAGCAACAAATACCGAGGGAAGATTTGATGACCCAAAGTTGTGAAACTTATACAACCTTGTAGAATCATCAGCAATGCCAGTAGCTAAAATCTGTCTAGGATCTCTTAGGTCCTTAATTACAACATCGTGAGGTGAAAATTCAACGATTTTACCTTCACCTGAATGGGTTATCTGATATACAGATAGAAGGTTGCAGGATAAGGTTGGAACACATAATACATCATTAAACTGACCATTGTTTAGATGAACAGTTCCAGTCCCTACAACACTAAGAGATCTATCATCACCAACATATATATTTTTGGTGTTACAATCATTTAAAGAAGAAAACATGGCTTTGTTTTTGGCCATGTGATAAGAAGCTCCAGAATCAATGAGCCACTCATGAGAATGAGAAGAAGAAGATACATTTAGTGCATAGCTAGACCGAGATGCTTGACAACCACATGTAGAAAGTGCCATTCCTGAAGATGAAGTTGAAGTTGAAGATTGATCCAAATGGATGTTATGCTTCTTCATTGCTGCTTCCAAGGCTTCCATCTTCTTAAAGCATTTGGATTCTAAGTGGCCATCTCGATTACAAAAGTTGCAATGTCTATCAGTCTTCTTCCATTTGTTTTTATTTGTCTTATCATTTTGTTGAAATGATTTTTCATTTTGAGGCGAAAATTGCTTAGGACCCTTGTTTGGCTTAGGACCATTCCTTTTAGGATACGACTTCTTAGGATTCTTTGAATTTGGTTGCTGCTGGGCGGCTAACGCTTTCTTAGATGAGTTTCCAACATGAAGAAGACCAAGGTGTAAGAGTTTTTCTTGTTCTCTTATTAAAGAATCACAAAAGGAATCAAAGGAAGGGGACTTGTAGGCTTGTCCTTGAGAAATGAAGGCTTCTCTTGTAGAATGGAAGGTGGAAACAAACACAGAATAGGCTAGTCCCAACTTAGTAAGAATGGAGTAGATAAGGCTACTATCTTCTTTCTTAACCTTAACACCTTCCAAGAGAAGTCTAAGGGTCTTGAACTTTAACAAAAAATCTTCAATGCAAGAAAAATTATTGGGGTCCAATGTAAGCAATTCACTTTCAAGTTGATGGGCTTTAAGTTCATTTTTAATTCCAAAGACTTTAGTAATCTGTTTCATTGCTTCATGAGGAGTATCAAGTTCTGCAATATGGAATCTAAGATCTGGAGAAATAGACATCCCTATCAACCCACGTGCTTGGTCTTGCCTATTTTCCCATTTAGCTGCCTTGTCTTCATCTCTCGGTTTGGTCTCTTGGCCTGTGGCTATTCTGTAAATACCTTTACTTCTAAGTAAATCCACAATGTAGGACCACCATTGAAAGTAGTTGGTGCTGTCAAGAATAACTTGGCATGGACTTTCCATTTAAAAAAAAAAAATTGAAGCTATATATGCTGAAACTAAGTGTTTCAATGGAAAGATCTCAAAAAATTAGGCTGTTTCAAAAAAAAACGGTTCTGAACATGGCTTCCGGATGAAGAAGTTATGGCTTTTTGAAGAAAATTTGATGAAGTCGCCGACGAAGTGCGGGAATGTGTAGAAATGAAAAAGTCCGCCCCCACAAAATGGAGAGAGAGAGAGGGGGGGGGGTTATGCTTTGGGTTGCGTGCTTGCTTTGAGAAAGCTCTTTTTCCCTACAAAACAAAAAACACAAAACCCAACACGGACATACAAAAAAAACGAACCTTGCGGCTCGAAGTTAGCTTTAGCCGGAAACTAAATATTTTAAAAAATGAACCTTGCGGCTCGAAGTTAGCTTTAGCTGGAAACTAAATATTTTCCTCAATGTTTCTGATTTTCCAAGATCACACTAAGGCGCAGCGGAAAAGAGCATACACATGAGAAAAATCCTTCCTTTCTGTTTCTGATTTGCCCAGATCGCACAGAGTCGCAAGGCAAAGAGCATACGCAGATCCGGTAATAAAAAAAGCTAAATAAACCAAAAACCGAAATAAACAGAGAGAAAATAACTATAAACTGCAAATAAACACTGTATACCTCCAGATCTTAAAAATGACGCAGCTAGGGCTACCGGAAACCTTTTCGCGTGAAACAAAAGGGGTTCCTCACTAGAACAGATGCTCCCAACACAACAGAGCATTCCTCTCGGCCCGAAAGCAGTCAAAAATAGTAGATCTAGGAAACGGTAGTTGGATGCAGTTCTACCGACTTCAGATTTGGATCACCAATGGACGCGACCCTCAAATAGCTTTGATACCATGTAGGAATTTATAGGGTAAGTTCCTCAGACAGAACCAAAGGACACCACTCAAAAACAGATCGCAGATCAATACACCAGTACTTTTGACGTGGTTAAAACCCTCAAAGAGGGAAACAGTCCACGGCTTGAGCCAACGCGGCCACTTCAGGCAATTTATTAATAAAAGAATGAAAATTTACATAAGCTTCTCTCATGAACGGTTAACCTACAAATGACCCTCCATGCTTTTTAAATAGAGATCATGGACGAATCAGGTGTTAAGCCACGGATCAAGTGTCAGTAATATCGAGGAGAGAATGAATCGTCGGATCACTACATATCGTGACCGTTGGATTATAAGTTACAAAATGTACATAGTAAAGAAACACACTTTACCTAACTCTATACCTAACTCTATAATAGACCAAGTTGTACTTAACTATTTCCTATGTGTCGGAATATCCTAACAATGAATTTGTTGGAAATAATACTAAGAGGAGGGGGGGGGGGGTGAATCAGTATTAGCAAATCAATAACTTTTTCATTTCCATAATCAGATTCATATACGCTACTTCAGTTAAGGGAAATCGTGTATACACGCAACTGTGTTTAATGCAAATAGCGTATATCTAGCAAACTTATGATTCAGTTAATTCATCATATGTTGATCTTTAATCAGTGCATCAATGCTTCATTAATCATATAAACAGTAACCAGGTGCAGTAAAAAAAGAATAGATCATCACACATAAGAAACACACATGAACACCATGATTTAAGGTGGAAACCCAATGTGGGTGAAAACCACCTACTACTATTGTCTATGTCTTCTTTTAATATTAAGAAAAACTGTTTACAACATTGTACTGGCACAGACTCATACCAGTATGCAGGATTCTACCTGCAGAAGGCTACAACCTTCTCTCTTCTCTAGCTTCTACTGGAAGGGAGCTACAACCTCCTAGCTCTTATACTAGCCAATATGTTTACTAGTACGTAGGTGCTGACCTACAGAAGGCTACAACCTTCTCTCATCCTCCAGGGACCTCGTTTCATAAATTTTTAGACTGGATACTCCTGGAACACAACATCATAATCTGAAGGCCACATTTCATCCAATTTTCATATTGGACCCATCAACAACATTGAAGCTAAAAATCAATCACCATTGCAATACATCCATCAACTATATCTGCATCAACTAATCACTGAAACTCAATTTGAATCAACCAAACTCAATCAATCACTAACAACCTTTGAACCTCTGACACAACTGCGTGTATATGCAGCTTCCCTGAAGCAAACCAGCATGTAGATCTACAAACACTTTGCTGCACTTCCAGACTTCAAAAATAATCATACATAGAGGATAGAACATGTGTTAGTGATTAGATCTAGCCCATTCATTATCATATCACATAATGATAAGTCATTATGATCCTGATTCATCATTAGATTTCATCCATCAACACTGAAGCTAATCACAATCAACCAATCTGAATATGCAGAATGTTGTCACCAGAAAATAGTCACCAGAACACAATGCAGAACCTTGAATACTACAACATCAAACAGAACCCTTCTAGAACATACTTCAGAAGATATACGCTACATCCAAAAGCTAAACCAGCGTGTATACACCTTTTTACTCAGGGAAACCAGCGTAGAGATCTGTAAATTCCATCCTGTGAGGTATACACTACTTCTGTATGCTAAATCAACGTGTATATGTTGTTTTGCCAAAACAAACCTGTGTACAAATCTAAAAAGCTAACTTAAAGCATCACAACTATTTCAGACTTCATTCATACCTAGATCATCACATTTACATAATAAAACACGCATCAGTGTTCAGATCTAGAATGTTCAAGATCAAACCACATAATGATAATACATTTCAAGCCTTAGGATCCTGATCCATCATCCATCATCTTCCACATAGGTGCATCCTTAGTTTAGATTAAGCAAAGCATCACAAACCCATAACCCGCATACTTGATCTTATGCTTCATTAGATATTCAATACTTCCTTGACTTGGCCTAATGATCTTCTTCTTCTTATATAGTCTTAGTCCTTTCTCAATACCATGGACAAAAACTACTTAGGACCAATACCTTGGACCAATGCCAAAAATCAAATACCTTGGGTCAAATACCTTGGACCCAAAAACTTGTTTTCCCAAGATATACGCACTTTTCCTTCTATGAAAGTGTGTGTGTAGTATACGCTTCTTTTATACAAGGAACCCATGTGCATACGCAGCTTGGTCAAGGTGAACCTGCATATACCTTTCTTTCTTCATTCTGTGTGTCCTGAATTGTAATTCTTTGTTATTAACCTGCAGTACTTAGATCTTTCATTTGAGTGAGCTGCCATCAAGGTCAACACCTGTATCATAATGCTAACAATCTCCCCCTTTTGACTTGATGGCAATATTAACTTGCTGCACTATGGACTGTCATCTTAGTGAGTTGCCATTGTACATTACTCCTGAACTGATTCCCTGAAGCTTCTCTGCAATTCATCATATCTATAGATACTACTGCCATGCATTCTATCACATCTGATATCTCTTCTGTAGATTCATCTAGTTACCATATACAAGAGAGTTGTTCTACTACAAGTGGGTTTCCATCAAGTACAACACATACATCATAATGCCAACAATCTCCTCCTTTGGACTTGATGGCAACAACCACACCAAGTCACTCTCCCCCTTTGACATCAAGGGCAAAGGGTCATGCTCCCCCTAAGTGCATGCTGAATTCTCTGATATGCTGAAGTGCTGAATGAGCTCCCATGAACGAGTCCATGCTCCCCTTGAGCATAAGAAAAGCCTGTAAAAAGATGTTTTAAAAGAAGAACATGACTCTATACATACATCACAATTGACCTTCCTATTACCAATGACTCATACATGCATCCTTCTCCCAACCAAGAGGGGATATACCAAATTTGACTCATCCACCCAAGCAAGTGGGGATATATCAATTGTTTATACAAGTCAAAAACAAGAAACATTACATCATTCATCCCATGCATAGTGGGGTTACAAATTAGGTATTTTCATGACCGTTACATTTAAAAGATATGCATGAAATATATAACAAAGACCAAATGTCTTAAAAAATACCATGATAGTCATCAGCAACTATCATCAACAGCATTTGTCAACAACATCCAGACCAGCAACCTGTATATGTCCATGTCAGTGTAGATATCATCAACCTTGATCTCATCAAGATCAACTTGCTTCGTTTCCTTCCATGACTCATCTCCAAGCAGTAACAAAACCATTCACACCATATCATATGTGAAAACACCATAGTCATCACATGATCTTTCACATCATCATTAAGAATTGCATGATCTTTCCACAATCAACCATGTATCATCACTAGGGAACATCCCACATCTAATAAGCATCAACCATGATAATATGTGAGTATCAACCTATCATCATAAGGTAAGAACTCATCATCATTATGTGACTAAGTAAGCCATGTCTTCAAATAGCCATGTCTTCATGAGACCTGTAATAACACCATTCTCTTGGCCAACCAAAAATATCTGTCAATATGCAACTTAAGTAATCATCCATATAGCAATATGTATCTAGCAAGCAATGAGCTCATGGTCATTTGTCAAGATTTCTTGATAACATCAACAATAACCATTCTTAACCATGTGAGAGCCAAGAACTATAGAAATCATAACTACACCATATGAAATTTATGCATCTTTGGAGGTATGATGACAACATCATAAAGGAAATTAGTGGCTTTTCACTAAATAATGAAGTTGTGTACTTAAGCTTTGTACTTCTCTTTGTCCTTATGAAGATCATCATGTAAGCAACATATATGTACTATATGCATCATTAAAGAATCATCCATAAATCTGATTTGAACACCAACTATGTGACCCCAAGAATCATATGAGATTTTGTCATGGGCAACTCATAACCGTATCATAGCAAGATGTATCATTTAGCCATATAAGCATCATCATCATTGATTAGGTTCCAAAGACTTCTAAACATAATGCCCACAATGCTTTATTATAAGCATAGCATTTTCTCCCCCTGAACCTGTTCCATCTGTTCACTGTCAGATCTGATCATGCATATATCAGCAAGAAGTATCAAGGCATCATCATCAATCAGATATACATCAAGTTAACTTGTGAGGATCAAAAAACAACATCTTATGAGTATCACTACATTTCCACTCATTATCAACAGATTGTAACCATCATCAAACATAGCAAATAATTGATTGAACCATATCAGACCTTTTTCCCTGAGTCTATCCCACTACTTTTCCTCAAACTAACACATACACGACTGTGCAGTGTCTAACTCGCGTATATGTGTGACTTTTCTTTATGAAACTTGCGTATGAGATTTAGAACACTGAAGTTTCACACTTTCATCTCCCTCTGAGTCTGTCATGTCTGTACATTGTGTTGTGCCACATATTTATGATTGTAGTTCCTTCTTCTTCCATATCTTTATGTGTGATGATGTTTTCTCCTTTTGGTATGGTGCTCGTACTTTGTTCCTGCATTCCTTTGCTATATGTCCAAGCTTGTTACATGCATAACGTCTCATATGTCTCATATTCCTTCTATAGTAGTCAATGGCTTTGTGACCAAACATATTGAAAGCAAAACAATATCCTTTAAATTACCTGGAATGTGACGATCTTTTTGTGTGACGGTCTTGAACCATTCTAATTTTGCATCTGGCTACAACATGTCCAAAATTATGACATACATAACATTCAACATTATTAATTTGAGGAAATAATCGACTCTCACTTCCATAGTTAGGAGTAAAATATTTTCTTTGAAGAATTTCTTTCCTTGGTTGTTGATGGGATTGACCTCTCATCTCCTTATTGAGCATTTCAGATTTTGCATTAGAGTTCTTTGTCTTACTTTTTGAACTAGATTCACCTTCAACAAATTCATGAAAACCAAGACCAGTTTTGATAGCAGGAGACCTTTGACTACTAAGAATATCATCCAAGATCTTAGTACTATCTTGAAATTGTAAGAGCTTATCCTTTTCTTCTAATTTATCTTTTAGAATATTTACCTCAACCTGGTGTTGCTCTTCCTTTTCAAGATACTGCTTCTTCATGATTCCTTCAACTTTTCTTCCTTCTTCCAACTGATGTCTTAATTCAAGAACTTCATTTCCTTGAATTTCAAGAGCTTGGAGTAGTTCTTTATTCTGCTTATTCGATTCTTCAAGATCTTCTTTTAGCGAGAGGATCTTAGCTTCAAGACTTTCATAGTAACTGGATCTATCTCTGAGTTTCTTAATTGTTGTGCTCCATTCATTTACTTCATTTCTTAATGATGTCACTTCATCCTGTAGCTTTTGACATTGATCTTCCTTTTCCTTGAATTGCTTCCTTACCTTGTGTTAAGGGAATAAGTCCCCTAGGGTTTTGGGTTAGAACCCCAACAGAGCAAGAGTAATCTACAACAAGAAACATGCATACAACTCAGGCAACATGCTTAAATGAACAAACTATGTAAGGATGAACATACCCAGATGTCCTTCGTTTGGGTAGTTCCAGCAAAGGTTCAAACCCTCTGCAACTCCTAACGATCTTCGAATATGCAAATCAACCAATCCGAACATACATAGTAGCATATAGATTAAAAAAAATTAGTGAAATCGACTTTATATCATATAAGCAAATGGTTGGTTATACATCAAAATAATCATTCATACATGAACTACAACAACATCTGATGCATAAACAAGGTCAATCTCAGGAACAAGACAACATTTCTTTTTATTGTAGAAAACTATAATAAACATGGAAAGAGTTCACCTAAGTCTCCTTCTTCCAGCTCCAAGCGGAACCGTCCTCCGGGTCCGTCCAGTCCCAGTCTTCAACATCCTCCTTCCATAACCAATGGCATGATATCTCAAGCAAGTGGGAGAATATCAACACTCAAGGAAAAAAGGGTTTCCTGAACTTGGGGAAGTGCTTGAAGCACAGGGATACTTCAGACTTGATCAAGGGATAATCTCAGTATAGTAATTCTATCTCCTCTCCCTCTAAGGCCTTCCCATGGAAGTCTTTTTATACTTCTCCCAAATTAGTTTTTTAGTTGGGAAACAGTTGGGAACAGTTGGGCCATGGGCACTAGGAGGTAATCAACAGGTAAAACCCATGAACTATGCCAATAATTAAGGAAATTTGATTTTTTTTAAAGTGTTTTAACACATATACGCAGGTTGGGTATAGACTAACCCACGTGTACACACTTTTATCACAGGGAAAAGTAGCGTACAGGGAGTAAAACACTGTTTTTAAAATATTTGGACCAAGTCTGGAAGGAGGGGTTGCCCTAGGCCATAAACCAAGCATCACAAATACCAAGGGTGATATTTGGAGCTATAACAGATGCCCCCTAATATATGAGGTCAGAAGGGGTACATGATGGCTGAAATGTATTAAGTATATGGAAAGGAAACCTATCAAAAACTGAGAAGGACTTCACTAGATTTCAGCCTACCAAGCCATCAAAAAGAAGATCAGAAAGAAACAGTTGTCTGAGGCGGGCATACCCATGCTCAGAGAAAGTAAAGCATGTCCACATATCAAGTACAAGTGGATCCACTATGTATACAAGTATAAATAACTGAAAGTACATAATGGATCATCTTATTGTGATCAAACAAGTACATGTCTGAATATCACATATAAGAAGATGATCAATGAAGCTGAAAGATGAAGCTGATCACTGATGTCAAAAACTGATCCCAATAGTACCAAATGAACATGATGGAATAAGATGATACTACATCGCAACTCGGATGCCAACATATAAGATGTTGCTATGAAGGACTGCAACATATAGTGTGGATGGTGTCAACTAGCAGCGACAGGAGCAACTAACAAGTGAACCAAAGAATGTTGATGCAACACGATGTCTTCACTGACCGCCGTAGTACATTTCTACACAATGGGAATAAATGATCTGAAGTCAACCATGTGAGAAATCATTTGATTACCTGTCATTGATGTATACCGTTAACAAATGTGAGACTACTCACTGATAATGATAATGAGAGTGAAGGTACCTAGTACAATCTAAGAAGTGCGAATAAATGAGCTGAGGTCAAACACCTAGAAGAATCTACCAATCAGGGGACAATGATGGTTTCCCACTGTCGATAGCGAAGGATCTGCCACTGATGACTGCAAACCCCAAGGTACTACCAAATGGACTCTAGATATTTACCCTAGAGCAATGAGTCGTAGTTGATAGAAAAAGATCCGCTAGAAGGAAGGCATTAAGGCATCCTTCATCAATCTAGTGCGAGTGTAACCTATAGGCCAATAATGTGGAAGGAATCGGATGAAAAAGGATGTAGTAACCCGATTGAAGCACATTTTTGGCGTACACAAGATGTAGCTAGAGCACAATATAAACCCTCTAAACCAACCAATAATGAAAGCTATCACAGAGGCGAGGAATCCACCAATAGGATCAAATGGAAACTAAGGCACTGCATGAATCCCAATGTGTGATAATGAAAGCTGATGTCGAACACAAGGGAAACCACTCAGTCAAAGACCCATGATACTGATCCATGTTGAGCACAAGGTGACCTATCAATAATGAAAATAGGGCTAGGGTGTGGCTCTAGGTCTACCTTCAGAGCAATGTGTCATCATCGATAAGGACAGGACCCGCCAACAAGAAGTCAATGGAGACCTTCTCAAACCGGCATGAGCAAAGGACCAATATAACTGATGTGATGACAAACAAGACACTGACAACCAGGGATGGACGAGTGAAAAATAGGTCAAGAGACACCGCAGAGAGGCTGACTCAGGCTTACTTCCCTTGAACAAAAGCACGAATCAATGATGACAATGTGGCAGCATATGATAACTCTGTATAATTTCGTCATGCAGGAGGCACAAACAAACTATCCATATGATTGGAAGAGATAACCAATCGGAGGAGAACTGACTCAATAACAAGGTTAAGGCATACTTAAGTCAAACTAAATCCCACCCAAAATGGAGGAGAGACTTTCTTTTGGGTGCCTTGTTCAAGGGAAACACAACTGACTCTAGCTACCAACAATATATGGAAATGTTGTCCCGTTCCTGCTCTTTTTGGAATATATAATTTTTTGCATTTTTCTTTAAGCTGAAAAAAGAATAAAAGAATGCTATAGTACAGTGGAAAGAATGAGTGTCAGTGATACAGATGATCTAGTTCCTGGGATGGGAACAATATTATGCTCAATGCAGGGAGGCGAAACTGGACAAGGACACTCAAAGGGATGTTCCTTCCATGGGTCAAAGGGTGTGTCAAGTTGCAAAAGCTAAGGGACTGCAGGTTTCAATTTGCAGAAGACATGGTAAAAAAGTGGCTTAAACATGAGTCCAATGAAGCCGGCTTAAAGCCAAAAGGTGCAAATGGTCAAAATGCAATGCAGTAGTACAACTCAACACAAAGGAGCCTCTAGGGTATAAGGCTAGAATGAAGCAAAGAAGCAAAGAGGAATGAACCTTCAATGCACAAGTCATGCGGGACTAAAGAGGACTCCTGCGCCTACTCAATATAACAGCATGGGAAACAAATGTCAGTGAAGTGCTAACTATGATGCCCATGTAAAGGATGGCTCTACCATCGTGTCATGATTTAAAAAATCGGTGAGTGAACATGGTTTACTAACCATAACACGATGGGATTGACCCTATGGCAAGTGTATTGACAAATGGAGGCTAGTATGCAAAATGCAATGGAAAAAATGGTTTCCCTAACCTATATGCCAGTGAGTAAACGATACCTGCCATGACGGGTCAGCAGTCATGGAACTGATGTGAAATTCTGAAGAAGTGTCCAAAATGTCCTGAAAAAACAACCTATTCCCGACAATCCAAGCTCACAAGTTAAAATATTCATGAGACGAAAAAAATCAAGTTTTGAAAAAATTTGACATTTTCAAAGCTATAAAATGACCTTTTGACTCACCATTTGTACCATTTGTGTTGAGAGCAAAAGCTATGGAGAAAAAAGAGCAAACTTTCCCCCAAAGAATTGGACCGTTCAAATTGGATCAAAATCATTAGGTAACCCCCAATTCAAGCTTGCATTACTTTATGATTGTTTTTAGAAATTTTTATTAAGGTTTGACCGTAGGAATTTATGTTAAAAATTTCAACGCAACGTATACGCGGGTTGGATATTATAGACCCACGTATACGAAGGCCCTACACACGACTGTGTGTGAAAGGGACCCACGTATACGTGGTTTGAAATTTAAACACAAAAATCTAACGGTTGAAACTCAATTTTTTTCAGGATGACAATCACATGGAGAGAGAGGGAGCATACTACCATTGATAATGAAGTTATGAATGATCAGTAGGCATTAGATGCATTGAGGGGATGTGGCTTGTTGAAATTTTTCAAAATGCCCAATATGAAGGCCAACACCTGT
Source organism: Pinus tabuliformis (assembly GCA_031772625.1). Taxonomy (NCBI): domain Eukaryota; kingdom Viridiplantae; phylum Streptophyta; class Pinopsida; order Pinales; family Pinaceae; genus Pinus; species Pinus tabuliformis. The sequence goes on along the minus strand of CM062818.1, from coordinate 2,065,589,802 downwards.
TTGCTTGAAATGCTAATCCACTATTGGAGTGTCGAAGATGATGCATTTATGATTGATCAAATGCCTTTGAGGATAGAGGTGGAGGATATTTACTTTATCACTGGTCTCTCCTGGAGAGGAGCAGTTGTACATTCGACTGGCCAAACATGAGGTAGTCTTTCAGTGGAAGACTACATACACATTTACTATCTTGGGCATCCGAAAAAAATTGGAAGTCAGATTCCAATAAAACATGTGGAGAGCTTGTCCCTAAGGACCTTATTGTTCACCATAGCCAGGATAAATGGATCACCCTCATTGCACCAAGCGTCACGAGTATCCATGAGCTTGGCCATGGAGTGTCTCACTATTGTTTTTGATTGGTGTACACCTCTTCTTACCAATATGAAGAGCCAGTTGTCCTCCATTCAGAAAGGGCAGAAAAAAATTTCAGATATGGGACCATTTTATGCTCCTTCTTCTTTGAGAAGGTGCCTGGGCTGCGTCCCAAAGTATCAGTCTCTATCAGTAGCCCCTGAGATCCTCAGATCATAGGTGGGCCAACCTGATGAAACGCCTTGGAGGAGGGGACATGTCGAGGACTACTTTTGATGATGAGTTCTTCTCCTAGTGGGAACAACAAATCATTGATATGGATAGCTATCCCTATGCTGGCATGGATTTCAGAGGAGATCTAGACTTGGTGCTGCCACCAAATGCAGCATGGGGAGAGATAGGTAACCATTTTTTTAAGTTTTATCAAATTTTAAGATTTTATTTGTTTTTTTTTTTAAATATGAAAATGAACTTAGAGATATTTTTGATGGGATTAAAATACTAACATAATGATCATGTTCCAGATGTGGGTCCGGTTAGACCAGACGGATTTCCGCGGCACTGGCATCGCGGAAGAGGTACTGAAAGGTGGTTACTGAGACAGAGAGGGTCTTATATGCAGTCAAAAGGAACTCGGTGAGATTGACTCACCAGGTACCGATGGTGGCCATAGAAGACCTACCTGAGGAGATGCAGCTCTGCATGGTAGGAGTACCACGAGACTAGGTTCGCATCCTTCACAATGTGGCCAACGTAGTGGTCACTTTCTTAGCTACTTATCCTGAGCTGGGACGATAGATAGACTGGACATGATTATGGGAATTTTAGTCCCAATTTTGTATATTATTTTTGAAACACTTTATGTACACACGGGCAGTTTTATGATACATATATACAGTTCCAAACTTTTTTATGTTTGTTTTTATCTTGATGAATGATTGATATGCCAATCTAATGCTTGATTAGCAATAGAATCCACTAATGAATTTTCATATTGTGGAATGTGAAAATAAGTAATATAAACAAATGACCTTTGCAACACCCTCACTCTCAAAAATTGGTGATATAAATAAGGATCCTGAACTTGATAAATGTTATTTAATTGTGACACTACTAGCTGTGAGTCAAGATACACTACTAACAAATCAATTCCATAAGAAATAGCTTCGGATAGTAAATTAACGATGGCAGTATATTCGGAAATATTATTTGATGCAAAAAAAATACATACTTCCCTTGACACCATCAATTGACCAAATGGATAATAAATCACCCAAGCTGTGGAAGCGAGATTCCGAGTGTGTCGACTAGCACCATTGGAAAATCTGAAATAGACCAAGTCATCCATCACCACCTGCCAAAGCAGATCAAAAAAGTGTCTATCTCACAAAAATTCCCGATAAAATAGGTAAAAAAATGAAAAATATACAAATAATCCATTGCTCTGTCGTAACCTAAGCAAAGTACTTCTTGAGGTAGAGGCCATTTCGGGGCTCCGCTAACTTGTTCCCTTCAAAATCGAGTAATTCATAAGCCCCTTTTCCTAAAACTCGTTTCACTATAAAGGGACTATACCACATAGACTTGAATTTGCCTGCCCCCAAGGCATCTTTATCTTGGTCATAGACCAAGACAAGGTCACCTTCAGAAAATACTCGAGGACGGACAGCTTTATCATACTGAGTTTTAACCCTTTTCTTATGAGCCTCATTTATTATGGTCACATCTCGACGCTGCTCATCAAGATGTTCCAAATGAATGAGGCGCTCTTTGAGACTAGAGGTCTCTGGAAGAAGCTAAACAGCTAGCTTAAGGGATGGAATTTCACACTCAATAGGAAAAATAGATTCCAGCCCATAAACTAACTGCAAAGGTATAAAATTGATAGCAATATTTACCGAGGTTCAGTATGCCCAGAGAGCTGGATACAACATGATATGCCAATTGGAGCGGTTTTTGTCAATTTTCCTTTGTAGGATCGTCTTGAGGGACTTATTCATGGCTTCAACTTGCCCATTGGCCTGAGGATAATACACGAATGCTCCTACCGGAAGCCAAACTTAAGAGCCAATTCAGTCATCAGTTGGTTCTGGAAATGACTGCCATGATCAGTGACATTCTCTCTCGGAATACTGAAACGTGAAATAATCTGATTGAAGAGGAACAATGCTACTGCCTCACTATTGTTTTTATAAGTAGGCATGGCCTCAACCCACTTCGTAAAGTATTCTATAGCCACTATAATGTACTTGTGATTCATCGTTGAAGACATATTACAAATAGTAAAGTTAATACCCCACTTTGTAAAAGGACCGACAGTGATAACATGGAAAATAGGAGCTGGATGCACGCACATATTTCAAGTATAGACTTGACAAGAGTGGCAACGTTTGATCGCTTCAATACAATCTTTGAAAATCAAAGGCCAAAAGTAGCTGGCACTCAAGATTTTCTGGGCTGTTGCAAGCCCAAATAGATGGCCACCACACGGTCCACTGTGGCAATCATTAAGCACAAACTCTGCTTCCTCTAAGGTTAAACAATGCCTAAGGATTGAATCAACCCCTCGGAAATATAATGTATCACCAATGATGACATAGTTCTTAGCCAGGTGACGTAATTTTCGACGTTCATCCTTGGAGGAAGTAGGATGGAACTTCGAAGTCTGGAGATAGATGATGATATCTCCATACCAGGGATCTTGTGAAGAGATAAGGAATAGATATTCGTCTGGGAAACTTTCCTCATAAAAAATATCTTCTTCACAAGGCAGCTTGAAAATTAATTCTACAAAAACCAATGATTTCTTAGACTTGGCTAACAAGAACTCAAGATCGAATTATTGTATAATAAAAATCCATCAATTGTATTTTCCCCCAATCACTCACCTGCTAAGGACAAATTGGAAAGGATTGACCGCTACTAAGACGAACGTTTTGCGTAGCAGAATATAATGACGAAGCCGCTGGACAACATGGACAGCTGCTAAGGCCAATTTCTCAACCAGAGAATAGCATAGTTCAGGGCCTACCAAGCCTTGACTCAAGTAGTCAATCACATGCTCCGTGAGAGCATCATCTTCCTAAACCTGAACCATACCTATGGTTGATTCTGTGGCTGCAAGATATAAAAGGAAATCTCTACCATAATCCAGTGGACTCAAAAACAAGGCAGAGATTAACACCTACTTCAAGGCATCAAAAGATCGTTGTGCAAATTCATCCAATAAAAATGTAACTCCTTTCCTCATCAAATGCATAAATCCTTTAGTTATCTCAGCATAGTTTTCTATAAACTATCTCAAGAAATTTGCCTTTCGCTAAAGACTCTAAAGCTGTCAGATGGAAGACGGGGGAGGCAACTGAATTATTGCCTCAACCTGTTAGGCCCCTATACTACTAGTGTAACCCCTTATTGTTATTAGTATAACCCACTTATTATATTTATGTACCCATGTAGTGCCCATATTATTACTATTGTGCCCCATAGAAGCCAACTATTATTATTATTGTGCCCTTACATTATTATTGTTATGTTGGCTCTGATTATGTTATGACCCCTTAGACTCCTATATATAGAAAGGAGGTCTTTTCATTTGTATCATCCAAGAATTGTTCATTTATGTAATGTAAAGGAGGTTTCCCCCTCGAAGAGGCTGAATTCTAAGGCGTTGATCTATCTTTTCTATCTTTTTCTTGAGCTGGTTTCATAACATTTGGTATCAGAGCTTTGGATTCTAGGGTTTCGCTGCTCCAAACAGGTCATCGTGGAATTTTCGCTATAACGTTTTTTCTGCGACGTTTCAGATGTTGCAAAAAAAACCCATTTGAGAAGAAATCGCGTGGAACCTTGGGTCCAAGTTTTAGAGCTTTTCACGCTGTATTTGCGGAGATATGATCTGAGGAAGTTGGTCTTTTTCCAGACTCTTGAATTACATTCCAAACAGGTGACCTGGGGAAAATCGTCATAACTTTCTCTCTGGGGATCGGATTGAAATTTCGTAAGAAGGTAAAGAAAGCGGACGGACTGTAGTTTTTTTTATATCTTTTTCAGATCCAAAGGTAGAAACAGTGACATGTGGCACTTAATACAAGTTTTCTCTTCTGGAAAGGTCTATAATCAGGTCATCTTGGGAGATTGTGCATAACTCTTTCTTAGAGAATCCAATTTGGATCAGACTAGTGGCATTGGAAAGAGGACACGGAGGGCTACTATAGGTCACAATCTCAGAACTTAAAGATCTGAAAGTACAGAGTTACAGTTGTTTCAAGGTCGAGCTCCTAAAATTAAGAAAAAGTAAGATGAGGAAGTTTGATGGCAAGGATCCGGTAAATTGGATACTTCAGATGGAGCAATATTTTGATGTACATGGTGTACAACTATTAAAAAAGGTATGTATTACATCTTCATATTTAGAACCAGATCAATTTTTATGGTATGAAGGGCTTTGTTCTCGTAAACAACTTGTTACGTGGTCAATTTTCACGGAGGAAATGATAGCACATTATGAGGATACAAAGAGAAACACCTTCTTTAGAGCAACACCACAACAATTGGAAAGAGTAAAAGAGCTTTGTGACATAGTGGAAAGAAAAATTATGGAAACCAGGAAGCTTAACCCTCACAACTATAAATATGGAAGTGTTGTTTCTCCTAGCCTTCCACAACCTACAAGGGTTACACCACAACAATTGGAAGAAAAAAGAGAAAAAGGGCTTTGTTACAATTGTGATAACAAATGCACTAAAGGACATAAGTGTGCTGAGAAGAAATTATGTTACATAGAATATGAAGAGGAGGAAGAAAAGGATCAAGAAACATCAAAAGAAGAAGATATACGCTAGGACCCCACCCCAGAGAAAGAAGAAATGAATCAGACCATATCTTGTAAAGCATTGGCAAGAATTACCACTCCTAAAACTCTCAAGATAGAAGGACATACCAAGAAGAAAAATGTGCAAGAAGTGAAAGATCACATCGATAAAGAAGAAATGAATCCAGCCATATCTTGTAATTCAGTGTTCGAAATTACCACTCCTCAAACTATCAAGATAGAAGGACATATCAAGAAGAAAAATGTTCAAGAAGTGAAAGATGACATCGAGCATCAAGAAATGAATCCGACCATATCTTGTAAAGGATTGGAAGAAATTACCACTCCTCAAACTCTAGAGATAGAAGTACATATCAAGAAGAAAAAGGTTCAAGCAATGAAAGATCACATCGAGCATCAACAACAAGTTCTCCAACTTTTAAAGGATAATGCCACCTTGGTGCAAAATCAAACGAAACAACAAGTAGATAAACATCGTAGTGAAAAATGTTTTGATGTAGATGATTGGGTATTTTTACTACTACATCTCAAGCAAGCTATTTATAAGAAGGAAATGTTAGCAATACTACATGCACTTAAAAAATGGCGAACTTACCGAATAGGAAGACTCTTCAAGGATGAGGATGTGGAAGCATTGTTTTGTGTTATTTATATTATCTAACCAGATTGGATAAACGAAGGAAGGGATGAATGGCAGAAGGACGAAGAAGTATGGCCACTTATTCAAAAGTTGCAAAAGATCCCAATTCAAACAATATTGCCAGAAATTGAAGAGGAAGGAAAAATCATATTGGAACCTGGAGCAGTCACAGAAACAAGAACCCGACAGCTACGAAATCGATCAATTTCAGAGTATCTCATCAAGTGGAAGAACTTACCCGCTGAAGATTCCACATGGGAGGACAAGAATTTTATACAGAAGCATCAAGAACTACTCAAGTGTTGAGGACAACGCTTTTTGAAGGAGAGGGGCATGTTAGGCCCCTATACTACTAGTGTAACCCCTTATTGTTATTAGTATAACCCACTTATTATATTGATGTACCCATGTAGTGCCCATATTGCTACTATTGTGCCCCATAGAAGCCCACTATTATTATTATTGTGCCCTTACATTATTATTTTTATGTCGGCTCTGATTATGTTATGACCCCTTAGACTCCTATATATAGAAAGGAGGTCTTTTCATTTGTATCATCCAAGAATTGTTCATTTATGTAATGTAAAGGAGGTTTTCCCCTCGAAGAGGCTGAATTCTAAGGCGTTGATCTATCTTTTCTATCTTTTTCTTGAGCTGGTTTCATAACACAACCTTGAAGGGATCAACTCGAATCCCTTAAGTTGATACTATGAACCCTAACAACAAACCAAATGTAACTGCAAAAACGCACTTATTTGGATTCAACCAGATCTTGTAAAATCGACATCTCTCAAAAACTAACCAAAGGTGACTAGGATGATCGATTCTCTTTCGAGAATGAGCAGCCAAATCATCCAAGTATGCTTCGATGACATGCTTGATGTCATGGAAAGCGTAAGACATGGCCTGTTGAAATGTAGCTCCAGCATTTTTAAGACCAAAAGGCATCTTTTTGTGTGCAAAGGTGCCCCAGGGACAAATGAAAGTTGTCTTATGTTGGTCTTCTGGATGAATAGATAATCGATTATAATCAAAGAATCTATCCATGAATGAGAAAATCTCATTACCCGCACATTCATCAACTATTTGATTAATAAACAGTGTGGGGTAATTATCTTTCGGACAAGCTTTGTTCAAATCCCTAAAGTCAATGCACACTCGGATCGTTCCTTCTTTTTTATCAACTGGGACTGGATTAGAAACCCACTCCATGAGTGGAACGGGGTATATGAAACCCACCTTAAGCAGCTTTTCTACTTCAGCTTTAATAGTTGCTGCTTTCCTAGGATTGACTGGCCGAAGCTTCCGACGAATCGGCTTGGTGTTTTCATACGTCTTGATCTCATGCTGAATGATGGACGGATCAATACCAGGATTTTCTTCATTAGACCAAGCGAATACATCTTGAAACTCTTTAAAGAGGTTGGTGTAAATTTGAATCTCTTCAGGGGAACACTCGGCTCTGATGAAGACATTTTCTATCACATTAGGGCTCCTAGAGATGATTATTGGTACGGTTTTTGAAATGAACGACATATTACCTTTGGCACGTATGTGTGTTGGAGCCAAAGGGTTTGGAACCATACAAACATCGCTAGTAAGCAGATTGGAGAACCTGGATTCGACTTCCTGCAATGGAAGAAGAAAATATGAACGATGATGTAAATCTTCCCACGGTCGATCTACACCCATCATTGCTTCTAAGATTGCTTCCTCTGATGGTAAAATTGTATCTAAGAAATCCATAGCAGAAGTGGAGTCAAGGGTCCAAGCTGGAGCGACATCACCATCTAACTCTTCCTCTAAAAAGGGAGTAAGATGGTCATTTGCAGAGTTAATGATAGATTGATATCTAAGCTCTACTGCAGACATAGGTGTTGGAAATAATACTGAGAGGGGGGGGGGGGGGGGGGGGGGGGTGAATCAGTATTATCAGATCAATAAAACTTTTTCAATGCTCAGAAACATATACGCTACTTCAGTTAAGTGAACCAGCGTGTACACGCAACTGTGTCTAAAGAAACCAGCGTATAACAATAAATCTTATAATCCAGTTAGTTTATCTTCAGTTAAATGCATTAGGACATTATTCACCATATTAAGAGTAAACAGATGCAGTATAACAGAACAGATCATCACACAAAAGCCACACACATGAACACCATGATATAAGGTGGAAACCCAATGTGGGTGAAAACCACCTACTGCAAGTCGTCTCTATCTTTCTTTAATAAGAACTTCAGTTTACAATGTTTTGTATTGGTGCAGCCTTATACCAGTATGCAGGCTACAACCTGCAGAAGGCTTCAACCTTCTCTCGTTCTCCAAACTTCCTTGGAAGGGAGCTCCAACCCCCTTTGCTCTTGTACTAGCTAAGATACTAGTACGTAGGTGCAGGCCTACAATCTTCTTTCCTTCAGGTACCACTTTTCATACATTTTCAGACTGGATATTCCTGAAGCACAAAATTACAATCTGAAGACCACAATTCATTCAACTTTCATAGCAGATTACAAAACAATCAATACTCGCATCAACAATCTCTGAATCACTGAACCACTGAAACCCTGTCAAACCCAGTCACCAGAACACAGAGCAAACTACAGAACTCTGCAATAACAGTCAGGCCCAGCTGCAACCCAAAAAATCGAGCTCCAAAAGATATACGCTACTTCAATGAAGGCAACCCGCGTATACACGCGGTTTTACCGAAGACAACCTGCGTACAGATCTAAAAATAACTTTTCATAACTTGCAGCTGTACCAGATATCAGTTATACCCAGAACATAACATTGCGTCAGTATGCAGATCTAGAAATACGCATAATCAACCATATAAAGATAGTTCATTTCAAACCATTTGATCCCGATCTCTCCTTAGATCTTGTTCTCCATCAACCGATGAGATCTCTCCTTAGCTCAGATCAAGCAATACATCATCAATCAATAACCTGCATACTGGATCTAATACTTCATCAGATATTCAAGCCTTTTCAGATACTCTTGCCTAATGATTTCCTTCTCCTTATATAGCCTTAGGCCTTGTTCAATACCAAGGGCCAAAACCATAGAAATACAATACCATCAACTTCAAAACTAGGGATCAACACGTCCATCGAGACACCAAGGTCCAAAACCATAGGCACAACTTCCAAGGAATAACCGCCGTGGACCAAAGATAAGTTTTCCACATACACGCGCTTTTACTGAAGCCAACCGGCGTGTACACGCGACTTGGTATATAGCGAACATGTGTATACGCGACTTGGTATATAGTGAACCTGCTTGTATACGCAACTTGGTATATAGTGAACCAGCGTGTATATATTTTTCTTCATACTTGTAGACTGATCATCAATTCCTTGCTGCTATCCTTCTGCACTATGATTTGTCATCAGTGTGATTTGCCATCAAGGACAACACTTGTCTCATAATGCCAACAATAGGGAATGCCATTCCACCAACCTAAACTTCATCTAATGTGGTTGTAGGCGAATTTAAGGTCCAAGGGTCTGAAAAATAACAAGTCCACAAGAACTCTTCCTGTGAAGATTCTTTGGAGGACGAAATGGCATTGATTCTAGCTATAGGAGTGGGAAAATCAAATGTACACATCAATGAAGAATACATCCCAACTCCTAGATTCTCGATAGGTTGACAAGGGTTATCCACCAACGGAACAGTAGAATCCGAAGTTGCATGAGGGTCAACTGGAGAATAATCCAATTGATCAATTTTAACAATTCTCCCCTCATGAGGAAAACAAAGGACGCGAAACAGAGTCAAAACTACGACATCCATTTCATAAATCCAATTCCATCCTAAGAGGAGATTGTAATCTAGATTGGCATCAATGATTTCTACTTCGATATTAATGACCTTTCCTCCAACACATATAGGAAAGGCCGGGATAATCCCGTGTGGCTTGTGAGAATGTCCGTCAAATGCTGTCAAGAGATTGGGTGAAGGAATAGCTGAAGGCGATCCAATGGCCTTCCAACATGACATAAACATTACGAATGTGGAAGCTCCCTCATCTATAATTGTTTGAAAAATATTAGTTTTCCAGTAAATAGACTTTATTTGAAAAGCCAAATGAGGAGGAAGTCTCTTTTTGACATTAAGAATATCAAAAGTGAGCACTAAAGAATTGTTTCGATCAATTGCCTCGATTGCTGAAAGCAAAGCACTTCGTTGAGTAGGACACAACTGGAGTACCTCTAAACTAGACATAGCGCAAGGACTTTGAGCCAGATCTTCTACAATGGAGTAGTTTTGGGCTGCCCTAGCATTAGGGTTAACAGTCGTGCACTTGGTGGAACATTTCGGTATCCGAGGTATAGACTCGACAAAGGGTTGCTCAATATGAAGTGGATTCGTAGTTCCGGGAATATATTTATCCTTAGATGTTTCTACTTCACCATAATCATGTGACCGTGTAGCCACATTGACCTTATAACTCATCATGAAAAAACTTGAGGAATTATCCCCTTCCTGGTTGCCCCCTGCGGAGGTACCAAGGTTTGAGTTTGCGCCAGCAAGTAACTGTTGCCCTTGGGGGAAAGGGTTAGTTAAGATAGCTTGGGAGATAGAAGACCCTTGCTACACTAACAAGCACTAAGCATCTGAATTTCAGGCAGAGATGAGTCAAATGATCTCCACTGCATAACTTGCATGGAAATTTAACCTTTTTCTTAGACTCTTTTCTACCCTCACCAGCATCATTTTCGGGCTTGTTCGCATTACCCTTCCCATCCTGATTCTTCTTTTTACCTCGTCCCTTCTTCTTCCCATCAGAATTTTGATTTCCTTTGGGGTTAGAGGCTTGAACGGTGTTTATGGAAGAAGGTTGGGAAGGCGAAGGAGTAGACGATGCAGCCTTATTAGAAGAAGCATTTTGTAAAGACAACTACTACAATTGATTCAAAAGTTTCACCGCATTTGCATCAATTGATCCAACTATACCATCAGCGTGAGGGCTTGGCTTCGGTTTGGCTACATCAACCGTGGATCTAGGAGCATCAAGCAAGATTTTCTGAAGAGTCCTAGACTGAGAATATATCAGTTCTAACTACTGGGCATGAAAGATAGCCTGTTCTTCCGAATAAACGCCGGACATAGAAACATCCTTGGAGATCTCAGGTTGTAATGATTTTAAAAACCATTAGAGACAGAATTCAAGTGGAATTTCAACTTTGATGAGATTTTTTCTCTGTCTCCATTTGTAGATATGATCCAAAATGTGATTAGCTATGTCCTAATGAAAATTGGTGAGAAGCTCAGTTCTGGCTTCATAACAGACAAGAAATTGAAAATGGTTTAAGAAAATGTTAGCCAAATCGGCTAATGAAGTAAAGGTGCCCCCTGGAAACTCTACATACCATTTAGCTACATTCCTAGTTAAGGTGCACTGAAATAATCTCAACCTGATCGAATCATCGATTAGGGAGTTAGATGAGCACCATAAATGGAACGTGGTTACATGGTCGCCTGGGTCTTCACCACTCTTCCCTTCGAATTTTGGAATATCCTATGGAAGTTTGGTTGGGACCAAAGGCCAAGTCGGATTGTATATGATTGGATCATTTGTCAACTTATTCAAGTCTAGCAGATTAAGTGTGGCCAGAAAAGGAAGTCGTGGAGGACCTTGGGGATTCCATCCAGATTGGGCGGGGTTCCTAAAAGTCTAAAAATAATAACCTGGATTTTGAAAGGCACTACGTTGCCTGAAGTAATTGGCAGAACCTACTGAACCAAAAGGTGACCCTTGTGGTCTAGCAAAATTTGGAGTTTGACCAACTCCAGCCGGAAATCCTTCGTAACCAGTAAAGTTTCCCCATAAAGAATTATTGTAAGGAGTTGACAGCCCCCGATAAGGGTTCCAAGTGTTAGCTAAGGGTGGAAAACTTTGGAATGAATTGACCGAGGAATACAATACATTCTCTTGTTGGCCAAAAAACTGATTCCCAGTTCATATCCCACTAATCGCAGGGTTTGTCCAACTCTGAATGGGATTACTACCTTGACCTGTGAAAGGAAAAGGCATAGACCCTACTGTTAGATTGGAATGTGGTATATGACCACTTCCAAAAGGGAAACCCTAAAAAGAAGCTGATCCACTCATCATGGACATGGAGGCGGTTGATGGTACATTCAATGAAACTGAAGGAATACCTTGAGAGGGCATTCCAAAAGGGAAGAATCCAAAACTGGATGCATTGGCTTGAGAATTTCCACTCGTCGACGGAATGGAAGTAGATCCAAATAAGGATGTGCTGGGAGTGTTAGAAGGGATGGAAATAGTTCCTCCCCCTTGCACAGATATAGAAGTCTGCATACTCGCAACACTCATGGTGGATGTCATGCTTCCAACAGTGGTCATCAAAGGGATAGATGTGTGTGGACCTGGGCTCGAAGGCCTGTGAGTCAGAGTTCCAACGTATGAAAATACGTCTGGATGATTGGGAGGGAGAGGAGAATTCGGAGCCGCAAATGACTCTGAAATCTCTTCCACTTCAGTACTATCTTCCGACTGGAAGAGCACTCGAGAAAGAACTAAAGTGTTCCTATCTAACTCTGTAGTAATACCAGGTCTATCTTGCGAACTAATGCCCCCAAGTGGAGGATGAATCTCCAATGCACCTGCTACCACTGGTTGAAAACCACTGGCAGACTTGCTCCTACGCCTTCTAAGAGAAGGCTCTGGACTCACAGGTGAAAGCCCACAAAGTCTACGGGACCGTCGAGGTGGTAGGTCAACCACTTTGAATTATTTTTATAAGATCTACTTAAAGACTCAAGAAAATTGAAAGCTAGGCTGACTAGGAGCATAGAACACACACTAAAAATGTCCCTAAAGAAATCAGCAATCAAACAACTTCCAAGTATTTCCGCTCTGGGTGATTAGGACTGGACACCAAAATACAAGAAAGTTAAATAATAAGGGCCTTCCAAAAATAGATTGGGGTAATTACGCCCCAAGTCTACTAGCGAAGGTATCAGAGGTAGTTACGCTAACCTCTAGACAACAGCCTTTGCCGATGCAAGCCCCCAAGCTTCGCAAGGGTGCTCTCCAGAAGTACCGTTGAACATGATGCAACGTCAACCTCAAGTGCCATGGGATTCGCCTCTGTAGCCACCTATGTAGATCCCTAGGATAGGCAACTAAAGACACAACTCGTATCAGAAGTCACACGGAACAGTCGTGAGGTAAGATCCGACAAGTAAGAGAGGGGGTTATCTCTTGTCCTTATCTTCACAAACCCTCATTCTTAACTCCCAGTCACGGAGCTTTCCTGGTCTCCCTAACGCTGTTGGATTTCACTCTTTAATCAGACTTCTATATTTTACAATTTAGAGTGGCCTTGGAGAGTTTATTCTCCTCTTGCCTAATCCAAGGCCCTAAATAAACCTAAAACTTGTTGGTGTATACTGATTAACAATACAAAAAGTTCTAGTTTATTTTATTAAGCGCTTGATTTTAAGTGGTTTTTATTTTAAGTCAAAGGGACAATATGGAAATGAACCCGATGGTGTTTGTATGACACAAAAGAAATTAATGAAAAACTAACTTATATGCAATTCACTTGTTTGTTCTTCGATGAAAAGAAACTTTTACTTGGGTTCTAAGAAACTTCTATAAAGAAAAAACTTTTTCCTTTTCTTTTCTTATAGTAGACTTCACACTCACAAAAACTAAAAAGACTACTGATGCTTTAATAATTCAAAACTACCCTAATGCAAGGTGTATATGGTAATGCAAAATTATAGACTACTTTAAAAAGAAATCAAAGAAATTGTTTAAAACTTTTGAATAAACCAACTTAAGCGTTCGAAAAGAATATGAATTTTGAATACAAAATCTTCCCCAAATAAGAAGGACTAATCAAATTGATCACAAAACACTCTAAAAAAAAATGAAAGAAACCAAAAGCAAACTTGGCAAAAGAAAGCAAAAACAATGTTTTTTAAGAACTTTTCTTTTTCAAGGAGCAATGAAAAAAACTTTTCAAAAGCACTCGAAATGCCACTAAAGACTCAAAGACCAAAAGAAAAGCACAAGGAAACTTTGTAAGCTACCAATTCGACACAAATGAAAACTTGAACAAAAAGTGGTTTCAACTTGCGCTAAACGATCCAAAAGCAACAAAAGAGCGTTGAGAAACTGACCAAGAAGTCTAGAAAGATACACTTTCAAATTCATCAACAAGAAACTTTTTAAAAGCAAGAAAAGGTGTAAGGCCACAAAATGGAAGAATGCAAAGCGAGTAAACCAATAATCAAGTTTGACACAAATATTGAAAACAATCTATTGTTTTAGAAGACTAGAACAATCAAGAACCTCTATAAGAAGCCCTGTGTGTTCAAACACAAATCACAAGACTCACTCTAGAGCAAACTTGAGCCAAGACTTTTCAAAGCAGAAGAGAATTTGAAATAGTAAGCTCACTGGATAATGAAATTCTAAGGACAGAAACTGACCACTTAGAAACCACACAGACCAAGAAACAAACCTTTCTGGGAAAAAAGATTTGAAAAAAGCTTGTAAAAAATGGTATACACGACTGTGTTCTTACATAGGTGCGTGTACATGCGCTTCTGACAAAATAAACTCATGAATATGCGGTTTTAGCTCACATAAACAAGTGTGTGTATGCTTCTATAAATAGACAAATCTGCGTATATTAAGCTTTACAAGAAAAATAAAAAATGAGGCTTGATGAAAAAGATCAGACTTCAAGTTTGAGTTCTACAGGAGTAGGCAATACTGACACAGCAAGAAAACCAAGAACTGAGCCCTGATTGACACTAAAGAACCCAAACTAGGAATAACAAGATTGTTATCCCTAGCGGAGTCACCAATTCTATTAAGGGAATAAGTCCCCTAGGGCTTTAGGTCAGAACCCCAACAGAGAAAGAGTAATCTACAGCAAGAAATACGCATACAACTCAGGCAACATGCTTAAATGAACAAACTATGTAAGGATGAACATACCCAGATGTCGTTCCTTTGGGTAGTTCCAGCAAGAGTTCAAACCCTCTACAACTCCTGATGATCTTCGAATCTGCAAATCAACCAATCCGAACATACATAGCAGCATATAGATAAAACATTTTAGTGAAATCGAATTTATATCATATAAGAAAATGTTTAGTTATACATCAAAATAATCATTCATACATGAACTATAACAACATCTGATGCATAAATAAGGTCAATCTCAGGAACAAGACAACGTTTCTTTTTATTGTAGAAAACTATAATAAACATGGAAAGAGTTCACCTGAGTCTCCTTCTTCCAGCTCTAAGCAGAACCATCCTCCGGGTCCGTCCAGTCCCAATCTTCAACAGCCTCCATCCATAACCAATACCATGATATCTCAAGCAAGTGGGAGAATATCAACACTCAAGGAAACAAGGGTTTCCTAAACTTGGGGAAGTGCTTGAAGCACAAGGATACTTCAGACTTGATCACGAGATAATCTCAGTATAGTAATTCTATCTCCTCTCCCCCCAAGGCCTTCCCATGGAAGTCTCTTTATACTTCTCCCAAATTAGTTTTTTAGTTGGGAACAGTTGGGCCACGGGCACTAGGAGGTAATCAACAGGTAAAACCCGTGAATTCCACCCATAATTAAGGAATTTTTTTTTTTAAGTGTTTTAACACATATACGCGGGTTGGGTATAAACTAACCCACGTGTACACACTTTTATCATAGGTCAAAGTAGTGTACAGGGAGTAAAACACTGTTTTTTAAATATTTGGACCAAGTCTAGAAGGAGGGGTTTCCCTAGGCCATAAACCAAGCATCACAAATACCAATGGTGATATTTGGAGCTATAGCACCTTGTTTCCTTCCTCTAGTTGAGCTTTTAGTTTGGTAGATTCTTCTTTGAAGGCACATTCCCTTTTGTCCAATAGTTCTTGTTGATCTCTAATTTTGTTCGTAAGCCTTTTAAATTTTGCCTCTATTCAATATCTTTCTTCCTCACCCATAAGAGCAAATTCAGTTGTTTCGCTATCACTTTCATCATCTTCAAATGGATGGAGAAATGTATCACCAGAGGATAACAAATTCATACCTGATAGTTCTTTTTCTTGTTCATCTTCATTCTGAGGTATTTCTGAATATGAAGAGTTTCTTCCACATATTCCCCAATCGATTCTCCCATTGTCATAGTTCCTTTGAGATGTCTTCTTCTTCTTAGGTGCTTTCTTTTTTAGCTTCTTTCCCATTGTTCTATGGGTCTCCTTCAAGCGATCAAGCTTCTACCAAAGGATCTGCTCTGATACCAATTGATGGAAATAATACTGAGATGGGGGGGTGAATCAATATTAGCAAATCAATAACTTTTTCATTTCCATAATCAGATTCATATACGCTACTTCAGTTAAGGGAACTCGCGTGTACATGCAACTATGTTTAATGCAACTAGTGTATATCTAGCAAACTTATGATTCAGTTAGTTCATCATATGTTGATCTTTAATCAGTGCATCAGTGCTTCATTAATCATATAAACAGTAACCAGGTGCAGTAAAAACAGAATAAATCATCACATATAAGAAACACACATGAACACCATGATTTAAGGTGGAAACCCAATGTGGGTGAAAACCACCTACTGCTATTGTCTCTATCTTCTTTTAATATTAACAAAAATTATTTACAACATTCTACTGGTGCAGACTCATACCAATATGTAGGCTTCTACTTGCAAAAGGCTACAACTTTCTCTCATTCTCCAGCTTCTACTGGAAGGGAGCTACAACCCCCTAGATCTTGTACTAGCCGATATGTTTACTAGTATGTAGGCGCTGACCTACAGAAGGCTACAACCTTCTCTCATCCTCCAGGGACCTTATTTCATAAATTTTCAGACTAGATACTCCTAGAACACAACATCATAATCTGAAGGCCACGTTTCATCCAATTTTCATATTGGACCCATCAACAACATTAAAGCTCAAAATCAATCACCACTGCAATACATCCATCAACTATATCTGCATCAACCAATCACCGAAACTCAATCTGAATCAACCAAACTCAATCAATCACTAACAACCTCTGAACCTTTAACACAACTGTGTGTATATGCATCTTCCCTGAAGAAAACCAACAGGTAGATCTGCAAACACTTTGCTGTGCTTCCAGACTTCAGACATAGTCATACATAGAGGATAGAACATGTGTTAGTGATCAGATCTAGCCCATTCATTATTAGATCACATAATGATAAGTCATTATGATCCTGATCCATCATTAGATTTCATCCATCAACACTAAAGCTAATCACAATCAACCAATCTGAATATGCAGAATGCTGTCACCAGAAAACAGTCACTAGAACACAATGCAGAACCCTCAATACTGCAACATCAAACAAAACCCTTATAGATCATACTTCAGAAGATATACACTACATCCAAAATCCGAACCAGCGTGTATATGCCTTTTTACTAAGGGAAAAAAGCATACAGATCTGTAAATTCCATCCTGTGAGGTATATGCTACTTCTGTATGTTGAATCACCGTGTATACAGTGTTTTAAAAAAACCAACCTATGTATAGATCTAAAAATCTAACTTAAAGCATCACAACTATTTCAGACTTCATTCATACCTAGATCATCACATTTACATAATAAAACATGCGTTAGTATTTAGATCTAGAATGTTCAAGATCAAACCACATAATGATAATACATTTCAAGCCTTAGGATCCTGATCCATCATCCATCATCTTCCACACAGGTGCATCCTTAGTTCAGATCAGGAAAACCATCACAAACCCATAACCTGCATACTTGATCTTATGCTTCATCAGATATTCAATACTTCCTTTACTTGGCCTAATGATCTTCTCCTTCTAATATAGTCTTAGTCCTTTCTCAATACCATGGACCAAAACCACTTAGGACCAATACCACAGATCAAATACCTTGGGTCAGATACCTTGGACCAAAGAAATACCTTGGACCCAAGAACTTTTTTTCCCAAGATATACATGCTTTTCCCTCTGTGAAAGTGCATGTGTACGTATACGCTTCTTTTATACAGTGAACCCACGTGTATACGCAGTTTGGTCAAGGTGAACTTGCGTATACCTTTCTTTCTTCATTCTGTATGGCCTGAACTATAATTCTTTGTTGTTAACTTGCAGTACTTGATCTTTCATCTGAGTGAGTTGCCATCAAGGACAACACATGTATCATAATGCCAACAATCTCCCCCTTTGGACTTGATGGCAATATTAACTTGTTGCACTGTGGACTATCATCTTAGCGAGTTTGCATTGTACATTACTTCTAAACTGATTCCTTGAAGTTTCCCTGCAATTCATCATCTCTATAAATACCACTGCCATGCATTCTGTCACATCTAATATCTCTTTTGTAGATTCATCTAGTTACCATATACAAGAGAGTTGTTCTACTACAAGTGGGTTGCCATCAAGTACAACACATACATCATAATGCCAACGGAATTCTGAAGGAGGTTTCTGGCTATGAGATCTCTCTTTACTTCTGAAACACCTGCACTACATCAAACATTGATATTTGCCCAAAAATCATGTAAACATGGAGAATTTCAATAAGCTAGGAAAACAAATTTTAATGAGCTAGTTGTCTACTTCATGCATGAGGAAAACTTGTAGAATAATATGGAATCATTTATGAGATCTACTATAAGGCTGAAGATGGAAGAAATGATGACTAGGTCCTACTCTTGCAACTTAATCAAATGCTAGCTTAAGTACATAAAACTCTAAATTCTATGAGAAAGTAGAACTCTATCTTTTTGGGGCTGCATAGGAGTCCTTTCCTCAAATCATGATCCCTCAAGGGAGAATTGAGGCCAAAACACCTATTGATAGCTTTTTGATGGTTTTTTATCTCTTCTAAACTACTGTTGAAGTAAATCACAAATGGAAGCAAACTAATCAAATCTACACTACTTGCAATGAAATTATTCTAAGGACAATTTAACCATTAATCTATGAAATCAATCTAAGAATACAAATACAAGAAGAGGATCCTTTGCTACTAGGGTTGGGCCCTAATCCAAGAGCTTCAACCCTCTGAGTTAACTTAGTATTGGATCAAGAAGAAGCTCATTATCATTATCGAAACAAAAAATTACATATCAATGTCTTCCACAAGTCTGGAGCTAAAAAATAACTAGATTTTTTACAGCAAAAATTTGAATCCTAATGAGACTCTAGGCCTCTTTATTTATACAACTGAAGTCCCCAACAACTTCCTTAAATCTAGGGAGGCTCATCTCCCAAACTCAATATAAACTAACTCTTTGACTGTCACTTGCTCGACTGCCTTTTGATCTTCATGACTTGGATGCTTGTACTCCGAGCTAGTGTGATTGATGGAGGAATATTCGAATGAGGGAGGAGTAAATGAGGAGGATTTACCTCCTACAATCTCTCTTCCTTTTCCCATTCTAGTTTCATCCTTCAATCTTGCCAAAATCCCTAATTTTCTCTCACAAACCTACATTCAATGCACATTAGTCCACTAGGAATGATATCTCACTTTGACTCATCTCATTAAACAAAATATAATCAAAACATGTAATAAATTGTGATAATAGTTTATTTGACTAAGCTAGGAGGTGAATTAAGGTCCATATAGTTACCCAATGATGAGGCTCATCATCACCCCCCTACTGAAAGTGTTGCTCATCCTTTGAGCAACTCAATCAATATCCATATCTTTCAAAGCCCTAGTGGCCTCCCTGGCATCCCTGCTTCTATTGTGGTTTCCTCTTCTTGTGCATATAATCATGCCTTCCTTTCTATCTCCTCCCACTTCTTTCTTTCTTCCTCTTCATTCCTGCCTTCTAACATCCCCAAGAGAAGTGGTGGACTGAGTCTCAAGCTAATCCAATTGACTTTGAGCCTTTGGATGGTTTTCTTGTACATAGGTGTCATGTTCAGTGCTTCTCTCATTCTTTGAGGAGAATGGTACTCTCTAATTTTCAAACTGTATGGAAACTTATTCCATCTCCTTTGGAAAGCTTGCATGTTGTCATCCCCTAACAACCTGAACATATCCTCAAAATGTGTAATTGCTTGCTCTTAGGCAGTAAGATACCTGGGTGCAAGTTGAGGATCATTTTCAATTAAATTATGTGTGTTAATGATAGCCATTGGATTTGACTGCTCAAATCTTATCATGAGAGGATCTGTTTGTTCCCTTGCCAATATATTCTTCATTTATACAACCCTTTCTTCGTCATGGTTCATCCATGATGCCAAATCCATCAACTGTAAATCCCCTAGTTTTGCATTAGGGTCCCATACATTCAGATTTGTCAAGGCCATGTTATGCAAGTAGAACTTAGACATCTTAGCCCTATCCTCCAATGTGCTTTGATCACAAAGATCAATGAACTGTCTATAATCCTAGAATGGCATAGTTCTTCTATGTGCTAGGGTCTTGAATTGGAACTGTAGCCACTATTCCTTAAGGTATAATACATAGGACTTAACTAGCATCCTATACTAGATTGCCTCTAAAGATAGGCTAGCCATGGTTGCCAATTGATTATCTTTTTCTTGCAGTTGTCCTTTCAACCATGCATTTTCTGCCTCCAACTGAGTTTTCATTATGGCCTCTCTATCCCTCAGGCTACTTAGTTCTCTGCCCATCTCTTTGAGCTTTTCCTCCATGTGACCTATGTCCTCCACTCCCTTGGACTTGGCAATCTGCATCCATCTATGTGTTCTTGCTCTTTCTTTCTCAAGCTCAAATAATAATGGGATGGAAATTTTTTGTGGAATGACCCTGCCCCCTTCAATAAATCTATAGTAGGAGTCAAGGTTAGGTTAACGACTAGGTTCCCTTAACTCTGGATACTCCTTTATTTCTTGCTGCATATTCCCTTCCTTATCCAATTTTTGAGTTCCCTATAGGTTTAGCAAAGTTTCTTGTAGGATTGCTTCTACTTATTATAGGTCTTTTTGTGTATCCCGTAGGATGTCTTTTCCCTTGGATGAGGCAAATCTAGTCGCGGGCCTTCTCACATAAGTGATAGGAGACTTAGAGGAGGTTTGTCTTGAGGATCCTTCTCCTTGAGTTTGTCTAAGAGGAGCCATCTTCTCCTGTTTTTTAGGTGAGTCTTCAATAACAATGGGAAGCTTGGTGGGAGTTTGAGGTTTTCCCTCCCTTATTCTTGTACGTTTTCTTGTTCTAAAGTACAAAGGAGTTTGTCTCTATATTTTTCCTTTTATTTATAGGGGTGCTAAGGATAGTGAGGGCAGTTGCTGCCTCTTTCTCCATGGGGTCTGGGACACCCTAGGTGACTCCTCCTTGTCTTCTGCCTCCTATTTTCCATTGCCCTTTTCATATTTTTCTTTCTCCTCTTCTTCTCCCTCTAGTTCCTCACCTTGTTCATCAATTTCCTCCTTGGCAACTTCTTTTGTTTCTTCACCACTTTCCTTCTCTTTCTCTTCCTCTTATTCCTCATTTATTTCCTCTTCATCCCTCTCTGCTTCTTCTTCATCTGTTTCAGTCTCTTCTTCATCCCTTTCAATGGAAATAGAGCTCTTGTCATATTCGAGGGCTTTTATATCCTCCTTTGTCTGCATGTCTCTAAAAATTTCCCATGTGATAGGAATTCTAAGGTTGTGGAGGGCATATTCTATGATGAGTCTAATTAACCCATGATGGGCCAACTATTGGTAGTTTCCTTCCTTCACCTTCATGCTCATATCTATCAGTGATTGAAGAAGGAAGTAGGGTATGTTGAGTCTGTGGTGAGGAGGTGTATCTACTCCAAACCTCAATTCTTCAAGAAGCCTAAAGTGGTATCCATATACCACACTATACCTACCTTCACATGATATATATTTTATAAGGTGGTAGCTTATTTCATTCTAGGGGTATGGTAGGCTTGCTCTTCTTACTCCATTTTTGTCTTCCATGGCTTCCTCTCCCTCTAAAAAGAATTTCTTATTTGCAGTTTGGCTATTTCCCTTGTCTTCCTTTCTCCAAAGCACTCCTAAGGGGAGTGTGATAATTCTACTTATGAGTTCAGGGGTGAGCTCTTTAGAGAGGCCTCTCACCATAACAGTGGCATGGGTCCTAGTTAGTGGAATGAGGGAGAGAGACAAATCTATGGCTACTTCATCATCATACCCCCTTACTTTCTCAAAGAAACCCATCCAATTATGCCTTGTGAATATTTCTAGCATAGGAGGGTGTTGGTGAATCCTCACAGTGTTGATGGGCTCCCTTCTATTAAACCCCCCTGTCATTTTTTTTTATAGATGGAGGAGTATATATGTCTGATACAAAATTTTAATGGAGGAAATTGAACTGAAATTTCTGTGGATACAATTCCCTTTTACTGCAATCAATTTCAACAAACTAGAGGATTTTTTGTTCCTTTCACTTGGAAAAATAGGAGGAAATGTAGAGCCTACCTCCTTACAATGCTTGATGTAGCCAACCCCTGTTTTTCTCCCTTTGAAATTGCTCACTACCAATCCTGTAGATTGCTGGAGGGCCGGAAACAACTTTTCTATTGTGAGCCTCAAGAATGTGAATGCATCTATGCATGGGTATCAATGTGTATTTCCTCTTATGGTTGATTCGAGTGAGGTGGTGTGTTGGCAGCCAAGGTACGAATATCTATTTTTGGACCATTGGTCTCACTACCACATCATCATTCTCCTCACCTCGTAGTCAACTCCCACTTTGAGCATCCATAGTCTTAACTACTTTCGACCTGGACTAACTGTTTTGTCCTCGTTGACTGAACGAAGGTGGCCAAATTAAATGGTCACCTTTCACTTATAAACCAACTCGTTCACAATTTTACATCTTTTGATCACATTATGAAAATGAGAGAGTGGAGGCGAGATACTTACCTGTGGTAACAATACCTTGCTACAATTGTTAAAGAAATGAGGTCTTTGTTGTGTGTTCGCTGCATGTGATGTCTCCTCTCTTTTTTTATTTTCCTTTGATGATTTTATTTTATGTGTAGGTTCCTGGGTTTGATGATGATGATGTTGTCGTTTTTTCTAGGCTCTAGAGGAGCTTCTTCTACCTTTGGATTTCCATGCTTGAAACTTGTTGCAACCAATTATTTTTGTTTTGTGGGATAGGCTGCTACAGGATTTCCTACAGGAAGTCATGTAGCTGCTTCTCCCTTAAAAATTTTAATCATATTCTACTGCTCAGACCTAAGGATGATCAGCATGGGTAGAGAGAAGGTATAGGGGTTTGTGAATGGTGAAAAATAACCTTTAGGCGTTGTCCCCTTTCTCTCTGCCTTCATCTTTTTCTCTCTTTTTTTTCTTGAAAACTGTAAATTTTTTGAAACTGATCTTTTTTTTTAATGAATGCATGGGTGATCAAGGTGGAGAGAGGTATGGTAATGAGATGGTGATGTAGGAATTTATTTCTTTGACATGGGCAAGTCATTTCCTTGCTCTAGTGTTACTTCCTTTAGGATTCCCAAGCCACTGTAATTCCTACAAGATCATCTTGTTGGTTTTTAGGGAATCCTGTAGGTTTATAGGGAATCCTGTAGAAAACAAAGAACCCTTTCAAACTGAGGAAAATGAGTGAAAAAATGAAAGGAATGGTGAAATGATGAAGGATAATGAATGGAGAAATAAAAATATGAGCTGAATAAGTCCCTTTTGATTCTCCATTATTGCTCTGATCATCCTCCTGGTGACCTGCAAACAATAGTTTTTTTGAAAAACAACTAGTCTGACTCCAAGAGGTTTTCATCCTAGCTGCTTGCCCTAGGCACCTCAAGAGAGGTTTTCACCCAAGGATATTTTCATTTCTCTCTTTTTTTGTTTTGACACCATTGGGCTGCCTCAAGAGGTTTTCAACCCAACAGTGGAAGTCAGGCACCTCATGGAGGTTTTCACTTGAGTCTCCTTATTTTTATTTTTTATTTTTTCTATTTTCTCAGGGACTTGATGAGGTAGGAGCTGAGACTTGCTCCACCACCATCACTGTTTTGTTGATACCATCAACGAAATCTTTCTTTTACAACTTCCTTTTGTAAACTTTCAATCTATGCCCATTAACATGTAAAGGAATGGCCTTTGAATCTATGGTTCTGATCTACACTAAACCATTATCATGACATTTTTCTATGACATAAGGCCCTAACCATTGAGTCCTTAACTTGCCCTTGAAGTCTTTATCTTTGGAATCATATAACAAAGCAAAATCACCTTCTTGAAATTGTTTGTCCTTGATGTTCTTTTCATGCCAGATCTTCCTCTGAATTCAAGTTACCTCTATGTAGGAGGGGCTACATTCTGAACTCATCTAACCCATTCAACTAGAGCAATATCTCTTTTTGTGCACTGCTGAGATCTAGATCTAGTTGGGCTACCATCCTCAATGTATTGTACTCAAATTCAATGGAAAAAAGGGCCTTTTTCCCCTAGACCAACTCATATGGTGTGAATCTAGTG
Organism: Pinus tabuliformis; assembly: GCA_031772625.1. Classification (NCBI taxonomy): domain Eukaryota; kingdom Viridiplantae; phylum Streptophyta; class Pinopsida; order Pinales; family Pinaceae; genus Pinus; species Pinus tabuliformis. The sequence continues at coordinate 2,065,565,540 of CM062818.1, read as the reverse complement.
GTGGTCTTCCAAGTGGTATTGTAGGCCCGAGTGGTCTCAACTAGTCTATCTACCCAATCTTTTATGTTGTTGCTAACCACTTTGGTCAGGATGCCCTCCAGCGCTCCGTTGGTCACCTCCACTTGCCCATTAGCTTGTGGGTGATAGGGAGTGAAGGTCCTATGCTTGATCTTATGCTGGCTTAACAAGATCATGCTAGATGTAAACTGGTTGCCTTGATCAGTGACCAATTATCTAGGGTACCCAAACTTGTAAAAAGCATTTTCCCTTAAGAACTCATCCACCTTCTCCTCTGTTGCTGCCTTGATTGCCTTGGTTCCAACCCACTTAGTCAGATAGTCAGTGCACATTATGGTGTATTTCTTTTGCTTGGAAGGAGGGTCAATAGGTCTAATGAAATCCATGCCCCACTTGTCAAATGGTTCGAAAGTCACTTGAGGTTGCAGAGGCATTTCATCCTTTGTAGTATGATTTCCCATCCTTTGGCACCAATCACACTGAATAGTATATATTTTCACATCCTAATGAAGAGTGGGCTAATAATAACCAGTTTTTAACACCTTGAATGTTGTCCTTTTTGCTACAAAGTGACCTCCAAGAGGCCCATCATGACAAGTCAGAAGGGTGTCAAAGACTTCCTCCTCCCTGACACATCTTCTCAAAATTTTATCTGGGCCTAGTTTGAAGAGGTTTCCCCCAATCCAAGTGAATGGGGTGCTCTTCCTCACAATCTTGCTTTTCTCTTTGGAGGACAAATTCGGTGGGAACTGTGCAGATACCAAATAGTTTTCTATGTCAGCAAACCATGGAGAGAGAATTGAAATGGCGAATAAGTGTTCATCTGGTAACTGATCATCAACCATTCCTTCCTCACCTATAGGCAAAGTTAATCTGGATAAAAAATCTACAACAACATTTTCCTTGCCAGGCTTATCAACAATGGTTAGATCAAACTGCTATAATAAAAGTAACCATCTAATAATCCAGGCATTCACATCAAGTTTATTCATTAAATATTTGATTGCAGCATGGTCAGTATGTACAAATGTTTGATAACCTATAATTTAATGCCTAAATTTGTTCAATGAATGCACAACAGATAGAAGCTCCTTTTCGGTCACTGTGTAGTTCAGTTCGGCCTTTGACAGATTCTTACTGATAAAGTAAATGGCATAAGGCAATTTTTCATTTATCTTGCTAAGAGTTGCTCATATGGCTTTGTGTGAGGCATTAGCATGTATATGAAAAGGAAGGGCCCAATTTGGGCCTAAGAGAATCGGTGCAATGGTTAACTTTTCCTTCAGGGTGTCCAAGGCCTCTTGACAACTTTTTAAACATACAAACTCAGAGTCTTTGGCCAACAATCCAAATAAAGGAGAAGCTAACTTGCTGAATTCTTTTATAAACCTTCGATAGTATCCAGCTAACCTTAGGAAACTTCTAACATCTCTCTGCTTTTGCTGAGGTGGACCCTTTGGATGATAGCTATCTTGTTTGGGTCCAACTACAATCCTTGTTGGGATATTGAATGACCAAGCACAGTCCCTGCAGTCATCAAGAACTCACATTTTTTCGGACTAAGAGACAACTTAATTTCAATGCAATTGTTCAACACCTTACCTAAGTTGGATAGAGCCTCCCCGAAATCACATCCATAAGGTGTAAAATCATCCATATAAATCTCTACTGCATAATGGACTTACTCGACAAAGATACTCAGGACTGCTTCCTAGAAAGTGGCAGGAGCATTTCATAGGCCAAAAGGAAGGACCCTATAGGCGAAAGTACCTCAAGGAAAAGTGAAGGTGGTTTTACCTTGGTCTTCTAGGTTGATTTGGATTTGATTGTACCCATTGAATCCATCTAGGAAAGAGGAAAAAAAATTCCTTGCCAGGCCATCTAATACTTGGTCGGTCAAAGGTAGAGGGAAATGGTCCTTCTTTGTGGCTTTGTTTAACTCTCTGTAATCGAACAAATCCTCCATTTACCATTTTTCTTTGGAACCAACACCAAAGGAGAGACCCACTCACTATCGGAGATAGGGTAAATGAATCCTACATCTAGCAACTTTTGCAGTTCTTCTTTAACTATATCTTTGAGAGCTGAATTCATCCTCCTTTGGGGTTGCTAGTCTGGTTTGCAACATTATTTGATATAAATGTGGTGAGTACACACCAAGGGGTGCACTCCCTTCATTTCTTTGTAACTCGAAGCAAAGGCATCCAAGTGTTCCTTTAGCATGTTGCACAACTTTTCTTCTTGGTGAACAGAAAGAGATGGGTTGATTTTCAAATTTCTCTTAGGGTCGAATTCTATGGTTTTCACACGGATAGGGTTGGAATCGGTTAAGAATAGGTCCATCTGATGGTTGCTATGGGTTTCCTTTACTACTTATTTTAAGGACAATGTACTTGGAGTTGGACTTTGGAGTATGTGTTCAATTAAATCATCTTCATCCACTTGTCCCCCTCCCATGGTTATTTCTAAGGTATAGAGTTGGGCAGAATAAACTTCATCTTCTTCCTCCTCTTCCATCCATAAAGATAAGTCATGTTCTAGAGATGGTTGGGTAGGAGGATATGACTAAATGCTTGGACATATGGCCATTCTTGATAGTCATATTTCCAACCCTGTAGCTAATCTAGGCATCGACAGTGGCTAGCTAGGGCCTCCCAAGGATGAGAGGGTAACTAGTAAGCTTGGCCTTAGGATGGAGAACTAGGAAATATGCAGGGCATTCCCAAGAGTCAATGGAGACCATCACATCCTCAACAATCCCCTCAGGGGTCACTGTGGAGTGGTTTGCAAGTTACAGGACTGTTGTGGTCTTTCTCAACAAACCCTGGAGGTTGAGCTTGAGCATGATGTCCTTAGTCATCACATTAATGGAAACCCCAATATCAATCAAAGTGTGTGGGACAATGGTGTCATTGATGTGTACATCTACTATAGGGATTCCAGGGTCCAAATACTTTGGACATATTACTTGCCCCAGCATTAAGGCAGACAGTTGTCCAATGACATTAATGGTAGGGGAATCTCTTCTTCACCCCCCTGGATGCTTGAAGCACTTCTCCTTGATCAAATTGTTGTAAATAGGCACATATTTTATATCTTGGAGAAGTAGAATTTTGACACATAAATTTTTCAATTCTCCCAGAAGTTCAGTCTCTTCTAGGTAGGCTGGAGTGGTTGGGTTAATCTCTCAAGAAAGGGTGGTGGATTTACTTTAGGCATGATTTCCTCTCTTTCTTCATCGAACTCCCTAGGTGGAGGTAGAGGTTGGTTGTCCAAGAGCACTCTCCCAGATCTCAAGTTGATTTCCTAAGTTTCGATAGCATAAGCTAAATAGGATGTCTCTCCATTGTATATTGGTTGTGCATGTCTGTTGTTCAGGTTTAGATTTGGCTGGGCAGGCATCTAGGGTTGTTTAGGTGGAGCAGAGTATAAAAGTTGTGGTTGAGTAGGTGGTGAAGGTAATAAAGCTGGAACATTGTTTTATGGGGGCCTCCACCCCTGGGGCGGTGCATTCCAATGAGGTTGTGGTAGAGCATATGGTTGAAATGACTAGCTAGTTGGCTGGGAATGATACTGAGGTGCAAAGGACCAAGGAGGAGGTGTAGAATAGGAAGGATGAGCAGGGGGTCCCCAATAGGGAATGGATGTGGTCTGGTTGGGGTTGTAATATGCATGGGATGACCCTTGCATGCCCTGCTGGTATGGCCTAGGCCCATGGGGTCTCCTTTGGTTTATGTAGCAGAGCTGTTCAGTTACCCCTTCAGCTCCTTGATATACAACTTTTAGTCCAGGTAGAGAAGGGCACTTGTTTGTGGAGTGGTTTTCTTCACAGACTAAGAATATTTCAATCAAATTCAATGGACATTCATTCCTAGGATGCCTCCTAGTGCATCTAGGGTAGAAAATGGCTAAGGCTCTCTCTGCTTCCTCCTATTTTCTCTTAATGTGCATAGTGTCCATCTATAGAGCAAGGGTTTGCAACATCTCGCTCTTGAAATCCTCCAGCATGTTTCCAATTTCACCCTAGAATGTTTTCTAAAGAAAGTCTTGATATCCTCATAGGGTAGCTGGTAGATGTCCCCTCTTGCTAACAATTTTAGGGTATCCAAAATATCTTGCCTTACTCCTCTAAGTAGGACTAGCTTCAGTGACTCAGGGTCAAGTGTGAACCTAGCCCTTTTGGAGCTAAGCTGGAATCTTTCTTCATAATCCTCTAGGGGTTCATCATGCCCTAAGGTCATCCTAAAAATTTCCTCTTTAGTGTCTTTAGACCTTCAGTAGTATTGATACTTGTTGCTGAAGGCTTGTTTCATCTGAGCCCAAGTGGTGATGCTATCCCCAGGTAAACCCATGAACCAGCGCAAAGATGCATCCTTGAGAGTGGATGGGAATAGTTTCAACTTCTGCTCATCATTGGTGTAGTCATAGGTTTGGCATATGACAACAAATTCAAATAAGAAAGTGTCTGGATCTTCAGTGGTCAGGCCATGGAAATGACAAAGGACATAAGGGCTTATATTCTTCATCTTAGTATCCCCATTGGTTTCCATGATGAGGAAGGCACCCTCAACTCTTTCTCTCTTCCCTCTGTCATTTATATTTTCAGGCATTGGATTAGTAGGAATGCGTTCTTCTTCTTCTTCTTCTTCTTCCCCTGTAGGTTCTTCAAATACTTCAGGTTGCTCACCCAAGGGTTCCTCCAATTCACATCCATCGAGGAAGAGGTGAGGCTGGTTGTTTGAAGTAGTGGGGGTATTTGGCAAAAAATTCCTGAAGTTATCCCTATTCCTACAAGGCATGAAAGAAATGTTTTTGTTTTGTTTTGAGTTTTTTTCAAACTTTGAAACTGACTTTAGAATTGAAATTGTATACTGAATGAATTAACTGACTGGATGAAAACTAACTACTTGAATGAAATCTTACTTGTAGAATGGAAAGGAAAGCAAAGAATGCAGAATGGAAAAGAAAGAAACTAAATTACTCTTGCAGAACTAAAACTAATAGTAGAATATCATAAACAAGAAATGGAAGAAAGAAAGCAGTAATCACATATTACTCAGACACCTCCCAAAAAGTGATGAGCACTAGTATTGCAGCAAGAATGTTGCAACTCATGGGGCTACCAGATTTACTTTATCAACCCGAGGTCTGTATAAACTTGGAGGTGACAGTGCTATATACACAAGAAAAAGTGATGGTTCTGCCCTTTTTTCACTGTTCAGCTGGTGAGAGACCACTAGGTGTTGGGAACGGGTCCCCTGTGGTCAATTTTTGGGTTAAAAGTCCAAGTTTTGGGGCAAAAAGCCCAAGTTTTGGGGCAAAAGGCCCAAGTTTTGTGTAAAGTCTCTGCATTTTGTGGTCGCAGATCGCGAAGATGTAAAGAGTCAATAAAGGGTTTCCACCCTTCTTTTGTGTAAAAGCACATCAGCTTTAGACATCTACCCATGGTCTGGAGACCATGGTATTGTATAAAAATGAGGTCTTAGAGGATTCTAAGATAGTTCAGTTCATATTTGAGCCTTGTTATGTTTTATGAATGGGTCTATGAGAGCTAAGAGCGAAGAGTCTTAGCGTAGGAAAAGGCTCTGCAGTTGAGTGCGCAGAGGCCTAGTGTAGAAGTCCACAACTGAGTGCACAGACCCCTGCAGCTGTGTGCACAGGGTAGCCAGAGTCTGCACTAGATATTTGAATCAATAATAAAGAGGAGTATTCTTAAATTACTTGTGTATTTTACTTATGTTCATTGCATGCAATTATGTTATGTTGACTACTGGGTTTATGTTTTAATGCTACTCTGATGCGCGAATCTATATGTTTCTCTATTTTATATGACCACAAGTAGACATATATGTTTACATGAAGATAACCATAAATGCATGTTAAAGTAACCAATATTTAAGTGAATCTGGGTAGATACAAAAGTAAGAGTAATTACAGGGGTGCATAAGTGCCTGATATATCTATTTAGGGCTTGCAAAGGATGATTGGAGACTTTCATAGAGGCTTCAAGGATGAATAAGAAAAGTATTTTGATAAGCCCTAAAGGTCTTATTGATCTAGGTGAAGAAAGGCTAAGGAAAACAACCAACATCACAACCATCTCAGGGTGCGGAAACCTAGTTCCTGCATCCCCCCATACTGCTTCCGGTGATACTTCAATCTGTGCTCTGCGGATTGATGCCGAAAGGGCCAGTAGTGTAGGGATTTGCTTGGCTGCTTAACATTGAACCTAGTTCAAGGCCCATCAAGCCAAAAAATGGTTTCATTGTTGCGAACAGGATCTGCATAACGAGATGTGTGATGTCGCATCATTGGAATCCAAATAAGAAGGAGATTGAAGACTGGTTGGATAGAAATATCCACGAATTTGCGGCGTAAGAAAATAGGAATCCACGATTGACAAAAGAACAGTGGTTGGACAGATATCTATACACAGAGATACACGAAATTTTCTTTTGTTCCTTCCCGGTTGAATTAAATGAGGGGATCACAAAGTTGGCAGATGGCAAAGGGAGGTGGAGGCTTGACGGTCCAATTGTCTAGACCCTGGATTTAGTGCAGAAATTGGAAGCCTTTGAAGATAAGATCTCACACGTTGTTAATCATTGGCTCAACCGTATCATAGGATGGTTTGTGACAGAGTTCATGGTCGATACTTCGATTAGTTATAGCGAAGCAAAGCGCCACTTCTTCAAGGGGCCGCGAGGTAAGTATTTGAAATCATTAAATACTTGGATTAAGATGCTCTTGTGTGAAAAGCAGGTTATGTAGTTACCTTGATGTTTGCGGCTATGCAAAGTGGAAGGAGTTTCAGGGATAGAGGAAGAAAAGATCCTGAATATAGCCCACTAATTTAGCCTCCTCTAAGTGATGACGAAGGAGCAACACAAGCTTCTCCACTGAGCGTTATTCAGTTGATAAGACAAGGGTTCCCACGAATACCAACACCACCTCCATCCTCAGCTCATCCATCCACACTGCCTCCATCCTCACCTCCACCGCTTACCCCCTCACCCACACCACCACCACCACCATTCAACATGGCAAACTTTGTAAAGCTACTTGTGTTCAAGGGCATAGGAAATGAATATCTGGACCAGTTTTGGTTCATCGTGAAGGCTATATAGGAAGCTCAGGGTATCACGGATGGTCAAATGAACAAAGCAACATTAGTTAGTACTTTGGAGGACTGCGCGCTAACTTGGTACATTAAGTACTGCACTCATAATCCAACGTCCGTGTTAGCCCATATCCAGACCACGCTGAATAAGGAATTTAGTAGACCTAAGTCTGAGGTGCAATCAATTGTGGGATTCAAGGAGATCCGGATGAAGCCTAGAGAGATGCCCTCAGATTAGGATCAAAGATTGAAGTGTATGATCCATGAAGCCAACATGAATCTGACTGATGGGAAGCACCACAAATGGTTTGTGACCTCGCTCCTGCCTCACCTAAGGGTTGCGCTATCGCAACAGAAGAACGAGACCCAGGTGGAAGCTCTGGAAATCGAGATGAGATTGCATAAGAAACCAATGCAAGATGCTAATCTGGGGGTTCAACAGATTCATGTGCAGTAGGAGAACCGTTGCCTTGAATTGCAAAGTCTGAAGAAAGATAAAATACCTCAGCCAAAGGCATGTGAAGAAGTGTGGTGCCTAAAGTGTAAAAGCCAGGGGCATGACAAAGATCATTGTCCTGTTTTCACAAATTATGTTGTATCAGGGGTCCAATGCCTCTGAGGCTAGAAGCTGTAGCAGGGCCAAGTACAGGGCCTATGCTATGGTGTGTTATCTGTCAGGTAGCTAGGAAACATGTGACAAACAATTTCCATTTGCTGCAGAAATTCGTACAGACACCGCAACATCTCTTCTACAACTTTTGTCAATCTGTGGGTCATGATGAACGCAATTGCTGAAGTTATGAATTAATGATGGACAAGACACCTGCATAAAAGGTGTAGGTAGAAATGTAGCCTCCAGACCAAGGCACTGGAGGTGCGCAAGGTGAGTATCAGGGGTGCGGCTGAGGCCAAGGTGGAGGAGGACCTAGTAGAGGTTGAGGGTAGATTATTTGTTACAATTATGGAGGACTAGGAGACTACGCGTGAGACTGCCCGAATCTGACATGGCTGTCATGCTGCTATTGTACTCAGTTTGACCATGCAATGGAGGATTGCCCTATATTGTTAGCCAAGATAGATGAGAAGGGGGCACAGCCTCAGCAACCGACTCATAACCTGCAGATGATGAGGGTTGAGCCTTGTGAGGAAGACCCCATGGTAAATATTGTGCTGGGGAGTGGAGTGACGACTAGTGAGGATAAGAGGAATTAGCCCGAAGAAGGCGAGTGGGTCCGCAAACCACCAGAAAAGGAGACCAGGTTTGATCTAGAATGCGTGAAAGAAAAATTTATGGAAGAAAATAAAAGCTTCGCTAAGGCCTCTACCTCAAGAAGTCAGGAGAAACGGTTGAAGAAATGGACCCATCCATAATTACCACATTTTTGGAGACCTGCATGAAACTGCTCTGCGATAGTAAGGCTGTGAAGGGATTGCTGGAACTGATCAATCGGTGCGCTAGCAAGGAAAACGTTATTGACAAACCGTGCATAGTCAAAAAGCTTGTTAAGCATAAGGCAAGGACTGGATGTGAGATGAGACTCACCGCGCAGATAGGAGAATACGAAATGGACTGACGTGAATGTTTTGTCGAAACAAACATGGGAAAGAATGGGGAGGCTTGCGCTACAGTTGTCTCCGATTAAGTTAAGGATGGTGAATTAGCAAAAAATCATCCCAATGGGGAGGTTGTAGGGGGTAATAGTTGATGTCGAAGGCACAAGCGCACTAGTAGATTTTGAAGTAATAGAGATTATGGATGATAGAAATCCCTACCCCGCACTCCTTGGGATCGATTGGGCCACTTACATGAATGGGGTAATCAACCTGAAGAAGCGAAAGATGATATTTGAGCAGAAATCACTCTGTGTAGTGGTGGCATTGGATCCTGCAAAAGGACCACGCTATAGAGAACTGGTCCGTGATTATGAAAGTGATGACGAATTGGACCAGATTTACAAGATAATGGCATGAGATGAGGATTGGGTGAATTTGACAGCAGACGGACATATTGCATGGGACCACAAGAGCTCCTGCACATCAGATTCAGACAAAGAACTGGAGCACTAGCAGAATCGACTGCATGAAGTATCTACGCTGCGTTGTAATATGATGACCAAGTCGTTGCACTGTGTATCATCAGAGGTAATAAATCTACCTCACTATGATGGGTTAACTGATGTTGATCACTTTTTGGATGCATTTGAAAGGGAAGTACCAGAGAAGCATCACTTCCAGGCATTAGATTGGGCATTGTGCACTATGCCCGCAAGATGGTGGGGTACACACAAAGATAGTTTTGATGATTGGCGCAAATATAGGAGGATGATGAGGGTACGCTTTGGTCATCTGAAGGTGTGATTAACAGAAAAATATGATGGTAGAAACAATCTATGTGACCATTTAGCCAAATGTACTGAAGTGTATGGAGCAAAGCCTCAATTGGAATGGGTCCATCTATTTTTTCATACCGTGGCTATTATACCAACGAATTGGTACTTTGAGACGGAACTCTACCATGGCTCCGAAGAATGGGATGTTTTGCACCAGGGATTTTTTATGATATTAAATTTTGAGGATGGATTTGAATCTATCGATGAAGCATTGCAGGAAGCTAAGACAACAATTTTTAGGATACCACAGGTTCCTCTATATTTGATTCAACCTGATTGGACCACCAAACTGATCCACGAGCTGGAGTGCTACAATGTCATAGAGGAATTAGAAGTTGAAGACTCGAGGAAGATTAATATTCCAGAGACTGAAAGACACTGCGAAGTTGAAGGACCACAGCTAGAGAACCCAAACATAACTGAGCCACTCAAGACCAGCCAGGTGAACATTGGCATAGAGGCAGAGCTGAAGTTTGCAAAGATTGGGGACTACCAGGATGACGCGACAGTAGATAAGGTCGCCGAACTACTCCGTGAATATCAGGATTTGTTTCCCACAAAGTTTTTGGATCTGAAAAGGATAATAGGGGACCTGGGTGTTATGAAGATGACCCTAAAACCGAACGCAAAACCTGTGAAGGAAATACCTTACCGCCTCAATCTGAAGTATAAAGAAAGGGTTCGCCTAGAGTTAAAAAAGATGATCGCAGTAGGTATTATTGAACTGGTGGAAGAATTTGATTGGGTAAGCCCAATAGTGGTTTAGGAAAAGAAGCAAAATGAAGAAATAAGGATATGTGTAGATCTCAAGAAGTTGAATGATGCCTGCGTGTATGATCCCTTCCCAACCCTGTTCACCAATGAGGTCCTAGATAATATAGGTGGCCAGGAAGCAGATTCGTTCACTGATGGGTTCTCTGGGTACCATCAGATCAAGATCATGCTGGAGGATAGAAGTAAGATGACCTTCATAACTGAATGGGGATGCTTCCAGTATACGGTGTGTTATCGCTCTGGTAATTCCTTTGAAGTAATAAGAAGGAAAAACCAAAGGTAACCACTATCCACTTTTGGAGATCAGGACCTAACATTCCTGATGCTCAGAGAGGGCTCTCTCTTTAAGTTTTAATTTTGTTTTAGTTAAGAATGTTCTTCATCTGAATTGGATCCTAAAGAACTCTCTAAGTTTTTGTAACTCTGTAAAATTCATGCAAAAATTTCAAAGTCTTACAAAGGTCAAGCTTATCATAGATATCCTCGAACAGTTGTAATTTGTGAGTAGCACCGAGCAACGAGGACCCTCGGTCAAGCGCGTGGACCGTTGGCCCATGGTAACGTGCGCTGCCACGAAACAACAAAATGGGAAGTATTTTTGAGAAACAGGGGATGTTTCTGATATGTGATTAGCGACAAGTCGCAAATCACATATCACCGGGGAAACCCCTCAGAGAAGAAAAAGCCCTGAGTGACCTGGACCCGAAAAGTCAAAAAACCATACGGAATTCGCCAATTCCATCAGAGGTGGGTTCCACATGAAAACTAGTAGGATATCAGAAGGACTTCAAGTGGTAAGTGGTTTCAACCGAGTCCCGCCCGATGCCACACATTGGGTGCCATGCGTCCTACGGAAGAGAGAGAAACCGCTCACATCGAATGGGTAAACGTCATGAAACTTACCCGCCTAATATGGATGGAGACCGTAGGATCTGGAGGCACCATATTGATGGCAGACATGCAATCCGATGGATGACCAGATTCACCGGGGTAAACAGGCCGAGTTATATAAAGGTTTAAAGTCTAGCATGAACGATGAGTTGGCAGAGGAATCATGTTCGCGAGCATCTGGGAGTTAAACGGAAATAATGACCGTTCAAACATTTTCAAGAGAACTGACACTCAGTTCATTATGAAATAGGTGGCCACCTCCCTGTAAATTGTTACACTGTGATGATGATGCAGAACAGAGGAATTCAAACAAACAAAGTTAGGAGATGCAGAGCACCGAGAAGTGGAAATGAACAGTCAGAAAGTAGATTGGCTTTAAAGCCACGAACTGATAGAGAAACAAAGCAAGCAGAGAGTTAGTCAAGGTAGAAAGCTAAGAGCAGAGAACAGAGCCAAGCTGACCTGAAGGTAGCATCGAGCCAGACAGAGCCAGAGAGAGTCAGAGAGTCTGTGTACTCCAGGGAAGGCTTGAGAGTTTCAAGCAAACTCCTCGGTAAATGTTTGTCATGTATTGAGTCTCAGATTGGGCTCATACTACTGTGACCAATAGAGGTCGAGTTTCAGTAAGGAGAGTCTGTGTACTCCAGAGACTTGGGGGATCCAAGTCCAGTCCTACTGATTTATATCTGTTGAGTGAGACTCAAATTGAGCTCACTGTTGTAAAAACTCTGCTTTGAAAACATAATAGAGAGGCCACCACTAAAGGCTGGACCAAGAGACGTAGCCCAGGAGTATTGGGTGAACTCCTTATTAAACTTGTCATGTTTACATGTTTGCCTGTTATGTTTTCTCTAACTGCTTCAGTGTCTATGTATTTTGCAATCTTATCGATCCGTTGCATAAAGTAACATAGGCACATCCATGCACATGAGTCTATAATACCTTTAATTCTTTGTCCTGGATAAATTCTAGATCAAGCAGTATCAAAGCATTAGGTTACTAAGGTTAGACAAGCTTGTGCTGGATTTTATTGTTGAATGCTAACTAGATCAAAGCTTAAATTAGGAGAAGGAGAGTTGGTTGAAACTAACCCTGAAATTGGAAGAGTCTATCCTAAGAGGAAAATGTCAGAAGAAAGTCCCTTGGAATCAGACCCTCAGTTCATGGATAGTTTCATGACCATGAGAGCCATGGTAGAGGAAATGTATAGAGAATTTAAGAAAGTTAGAGAGGAAGATGCATCAAACTCCAAATGAGATAAAGGAGCAGAAGAATATCTCCTCCATGACCACTCTAAAGGCAAAGGGAAAGAAGAAAAACTTCCCACACCTCCTAGTAGCCTTGAAAACAAAAAGAAGACATCTTTGATTAAATTAGATGTTAAATTTGATTTACCAATATATGATGGAGAGTTGAATGCAGAGAAGCTGGATAATTGGATTAGACAGATTGATGTTTATTACAAAGTGCAGAGCATTGATTCAGACAGTAGTAAGATTCAGCTGGCTAGCCTACGCATTAGAGGCATTGCGTTGGTATGGTGGGAAGGCAGAACAGAAGCTGACATGAAGAAGCATGGTAAAATTCTTCCTGTCTGGAGTGAATTTGTTTCTGCAATTAAAAAAAAGTTATATCCACTAGCTTATATGCAGCAAGCCATGATGAGTTGGCAAACTCTTTGACAATTAAAAGGGCAAAGTGTACAAAGTTACACCCAAGAATTTAGGAAAAGAGCTTTGATTCTAGGAATTTCTTTAGACTCACCTGAAACTTTGTTGAAGTATATAGGTGGTCTACACAGCTACTTAAGGCACACTATTCTCATGTTTAATCCCACTAGCATAGATGAGGTATCTGTTCAAGCTACACATCTAGAGGCTAGAGGCAAGAATGTGAACCCAGAAGTTGGGGGATCATCAAAACCCACTGCAAGCAAGAATAAGGAGAAAAGAAAACAGAAATGGAAAGAGAGGAAGACAAATACTATACAAAAGACCAAATCTTCATGCACTCACTATAAGAAGGATGGGCATGATGATGAACACTGCTGGATTCTGCATCCAGAGCTGAAACCCAAGAAGTATGATGGCAAGAAGAAGAAGACTGCTACAGCTATTCAAAAAGATTTGGGGTCAGATTCAGGAGATGAAACAACAATTGCAGCCATAGGTATAAAAGGTAAAAATTCTGAAGCATCTACTAGTAATTCTACACAATCTGCTGACAATGAAGAAAATGATAGGAAAAGACATGATCTTTTTCATATTTGAGTTGTTTCCAAGCATCAAAATATTGATACTTTGTTTGATAGTGGCTCACAAGTAAATTTAATTTCTGAAGCAATTGTAAAGAAGTTGAGATTACTAATGACACCTCACAAAAAGCCATATCCATTAGGTTGGTTATGTGATAAAGCACAGCTACAAGTGACTAGACAATGTAAACATAGGTTTTCTTTTGGGTCAACATTTGTAGATGAGGATCCCGGATGCGGGTGACATCACTGTCCATGCCGCGAGTTAGAACAGTTATGAGGCATGTGGCTTGTCACATGGGCCTCTGTCAGCCCGGACAAGCCACGCCAAGCCAAGGAGCAGGCTCCTTAAATTCGCCGGAAGGCGATGCAATCAGCAAATTCGCAATGTTTTGCGTGGAGAGGAATGTAGTTAGGCTGTCTAGTCTGGAGCAGGGGAACGACGGGGGAATGTACAGGAGGTTGCTGGCGCCATTCAATGCGCTGCAACATCCGAGGAGCATGGGAGCTATTAAGGTTGCCTCCCTGACCTCTCTGCCGCATTCCAGGCCGTTTGAGTGGGTTATTGCTTGGAACAAGGTTTCTGGAGGAATTATAGGTGAGGGAAGCCATCGCCAAATGCCAAGGGAGAGGCTCAGGATGAGCAGTCGCAGAGGAATGGCTAGAGGGCATTCTGCCTCTCAGAGGCCTGAGATTTCTCCAACGTCCTCAGTTGAATTTACCTCTGAGCAAAACAGGCCTCCAGGTCGCAATGCTAGAGGCAATTGGGGCATTCCGGAGTGTGGTCACTCGGAACATCCGGCCATTCGATATAGAATTCCCTGTGCTTTTGCTAATAACACTCTGATAGTGTCGGTTACTGTGGAGCATTGTAGCAGTGCTCGTGGGCGCTTGGATACGGTGACTGTCCCGCGGGTCGACATGGAGACTCCCACTGTAGACTTCACGCGTCCGGTTCAGACGGATGAAGCTGGCCCCAGCGAACCTGTTCAGAGAAGCTCGTGCCAGGGTAAGGAACCTGCTCAAAGGAGCTCGTGCCAGGGTAAGGAAGCAGCGGAAAAGCTCAAGGGTCCAGCATCTGATGAACCTCACACCACGGATGACGATTAACTCAGCAGTCGCCAAGTCTGGGCAGCAAGGAATGAATTTCTCTGACCTTTTCATTTTCATGATTTTGTACATCTATTATGGAGTTTATGTCTGTAATTTCGGTTCATAGTCTCAGCCCACGCGTCGTTCAACATGTTCACCATGTCGTTTTCCATACGCAGCGTGTCGATTTGTGTTCACCTTGTCCAGTAATGCATCCATTGTGTCAGTTTCGGTACTCACCGTGTCATGTAATGAATCCACCGTGTCGATTACTGTATGCTACGTGTCGCTCTTCTATGCAAGGTAGCAATGACTGATATCTTCTCTGAAGGTACAGGGCTTTGGCCCAGATGTAATTTTTGTAATATTTTTGACTTTTTGTAATATAAATAGATCAGTGTTATCGAGAAAAAAAAAAAACATTTGTAGATGAGGTTGAGTTACATATTGTCCCCTTGGATATATGTGGAATTGTTTTAGGAAGTCCTTACTTGTATGATAGAAAAGCTATTTTCTATAGAGATGAAAACAAGTATCAACTCATTAAATATGGAATTGAATATATTTTAAGAGCTCATAAACTCAAGAACAATTATACTCTCATAAACTCAGGGCAGATGAAAAGAATTGTAAATTCATGCGAACAATTTTTACTAATGGTTGTAAAGGAAAAGAAACTTGATAAAACCAATGTATTTGAGGGTTGTAATGCTAAACAACAAGCTGATTTAGAAAAATTTGTTTCAGAATATGATATACTATTTTGAGAACCTAAAGGTCTACCACCCAAAAAGGAAATAGTACATGATATTAATTTGCAGCAAGATGCTCCATTGCTTAACATCGGAATGTACAGGTTGTCCACTTTAGAGAATGCAAAAATCAAGAAGCAGGTACAGGAGCTGCTCGAGAAAGGGTTCATAAGACCTATCACATCACCTTGTGGGTCTCCAATTGTCTTGGTGAGAAAGAAAGATGGCTCATGGAGAATGTGCATTGATTACCAAGCACTAAATAAAATAACGATAAAAAATCGGTATCCCCTTCCTCGCATAGATGATCTATTAGATTAGTTGAAAGAAGCTGTTTATTTTTCCAAGTTGGACTTGCATAGTGGCTATCATCAGGTCAGAGTTGCAAAGCAAGATGCATGGAAGGCTACTTTCAAAACAAAGCAGGGATTGTATGAGTGGTTGGTTATGCCTTTTGGCTTAACTAATGCTCTTGCTACTTTCATGAGAATGATGAATGATGTACTTAGACCTTTAGTGATGATTTTGTCATTGTATATTTGGATGAAATTCTTATATTTAGTAAGACATGGGAAGAACATTTAAAGCATGTCAAGTAGACTCTAGATGTTTTGAAAAAAGAGAAACTTTATGTTAAGCTCTCAAAATGTGAATTTGGAAAAACATTTTTGAATTATTTGGGTCATATTGTAGGGGGTGGAGAATTGAAGATAGATCCCTCTAAGGTCATAGTCATTGTAAACTGGCCTAAATCCAAATCTGCTACTAAAGTTAGATTCTTCCTAGGAGCAGCACAATATTGGAGAAAGTTTATTTCTAACTTTTCCTTGATTGCAGCTCCCTTACATGCTTTAACAGGATTGAACAAGGTGTTTCAGTGGGGAGGAAAACAACAGAAAGCCTTCGACACCTTAAAAGAAAAGATTAGTACAGCACCAGTACTAGCACTGCCCGATCTTCAAAGACCATTCGAGATTGAAACTGATGCCAGTGACTATGCCATGGGAGCAGTGTTGATGCAGCATGGTAAACCCATATCTTATCATTCTGAGACATTTAATTATGCAGTAGTTAACTATCCCACATATGATAAAGAATTGTATGCATTAGTATAGAGTGTGAAAAAGTGGAAACATTATTTAATGGGTAAAGAGACAATTATACATACCGATCACCAACCACTTCAATATTTGCACTCACAAACTAAGTTGCAGCAATCAAGACACTATAGGTCGATGGGTTTTCTACAACAGTTTCATCTTGTCATCAGATATAAAAAGAGCATACACAATAAAGTTGCAGATATGCTAGCCAGACCAATCATAAATACATCCACTATACTTAAACATAATCCAGTATTGCATGAAAGCTACATTGAACAATATGCTCAAGATATAGATTTTAAAGATGTATATGCAACTTTAAGTCATGGCAAACAAGTAGAAGAATTGGATTATGTTGGGTGTGGAGCTTGATTATCTTCTGTATTCAAAGGTTTCAGCCGGATGTATACCCCAGGAAGACTGTACACCCCTGCACGCAAGGGGGGTGGGGGTCTGAGGGGGCTACCCCCCCCCCCCCCGGCTGGGGGGTCCGAGGGCTAGCGGTCCCCCGGCGGGGGTTCGGGAGCAGCGCCCCTGAAGCTAAAAATAGATGTAAATTTGCCTTGTAAAAGTCTAGTAATTTCTAGTCAATCTGGGCTGTTCATTAGGCGGATGATCTAATGGTAGAAGTTATGTTTAATTTAGGATTTTTTTCCCTAGAAGGAAACCCCTCACTATATATGAGGGAATTGTATTGTGTCTATGCATATTTGTATCCCGAGTGAGGAAGAGAGAGGAGATTGAGAGCAAAGAGGGTGTTACAGCAGATCTGTTGTAGGTTGTATCTCTTCAGTTTGCTGGATAATATAAAAGGAAGGACTGGTTGTTTCTTCGTGGACGTAGCCCAAACTGGGTGAACCATGTATATCTATGTCTCTCTTGTTTTATGTGTTTTCTGTGTTTATATTTCTGTAATATTTTATGTGTTCCATTGCTTCATAATATATAATTTTCTAACAGATTATCATGTTAAGGACCAACTCTTGTATCATTTGGGAAAGTTATGCATTCCTCAAACAGAAAGAGTAAAGATAATTTAAGAAGCACACACTTCTCTAATATCAGGTCACTTTGGTATAAGTAAAACAGTTGCACAGCTGCAAAGATTTTGTTATTGGCCAAAAATGCATGAGACAGTTTCTAAATATGTAAGAGGATGTACCATGTGTGCTAAAAGCAAGCCCAGCAATAGAAAACTAGGCTTGTACACTCCATTACCAGTTCCTTCTCACCCCTGGGAAAGTATTTCCATGGACTTTGTTGGGGGACTGCCTAAATCTAGAAAGGGTCATGACTATTTATATGTTGTTGTGGATAGGTTCAGCAAAATGTGTATTTTAATACCTTGTAACAAATAGATTATAGCTGAACAAATTGCAAAGTTGTTCTTTCAGCATGTATGGGTTCATTTTGGATTACCCACTTCCATTATATCTGATCGAGATACCCGATTTGTTGGGAAATTTTGGTCAAGTTTGTGGGAATTGATGGACACCAGACTGAAGAAGAGCACAGCTTTTCATCCACAAACAGATGGCCAAATAGAAGTGATCAACAGGACAGTGATCCAGTTGCTCAGAGGCTATTGCAGCAAGCATCCCAAGCTTTGGGATGAACATTTATGTTATGTGTAGCATGCGTACAACCGAGCTAAACATTCTTCTACAAAGAGATCTCCTTTTGAGACCTGTTTTGGTTTCACACCCAAGTCTCCCTTGGATTTTGTCTTTGGTAAAGACATCACGGTTGATGAACACAATGATGTGGACAAGGCAACCAAGTTCATTGAACAAATCCAAGAGATTGACCAGGTAGTATAGGAATAGATAGAAAAGAGCCAAGCCAAGTACAAGGCAAGGCATGATAAGCATTGGACTGAGCATAGTTTCCAAGTTGGTGATCAAGTCTGGCTGTATATCAGCAAAGATAGAATGCAAGGTGAAGGTAAGAAGCTGAAGCCAATAAGGTATGGACCTTTCAAGATACTTGAGAAAATTGGTGAGAATGTTTTTTCGCCTTGATTTACCATCTTACATGCACATCTACTCAGTTGTTAATGCAGACAGCTTGAGACTATTTGAACCTTCATTGATTGAAGATCCCGAAGAGCAGAGTCAATTGCCTTCTATTGATGATCTATTACCTGAATATCTCAATGATGTAGGAATTTACAGGGTAAGTTCCTCAGAAAGAACACCAAAAGGACACCGCTCACAACCAGATCACAGATCAATACACCAGTATTTTTGACGTGGTTAAAACCCTAAAAGAGGGAAACAGTCCACGGCCTGCGCCAACGTGGCTACTACAGGCAATTTATTAATCAAAGAATGAAAATTTACATAAGCTTCTCTCATGCACGGATTACCCGAACAATGACCCTCCATGCGCTTTAAATAGAACTCATGGACCAATCGGGTGTCAAGCCACGGATCAAGTGTCGGTAATACCAAGGAGAGAGTGAACCGTCGGATCACTACATATCGTGACCGTCGGATTGTAAGTTACAAAATGTACAACGGTAAAGAAACACACTTTACCTAACTCTATACCTAACTCTATACTAGACCAAGTTGAACTTAACTATTTCCTATGTGTCGGAATATCCTAACATCCCCCCTTAAGAACAACTTGGGATAGGATTGAAGGATTTACAAATATGACACAATAGGAGAAGGAAGGACGCACTAGAGCCTATCCCCCCTTAGTGACAACTTCCTGAACTCCAAGCATATATCGAAGTTTAGTGAACTTCGCCTCTGTGAGAGCCTTTGTGAAGATGTCTGCAACCTGATCATCTGTTGAACAATATTGCACTTCAAGAACATGGTCATGAATGAGCTTTCTGATGAAGTGCATGTGTAGTTCAATGTGTTTACTGCGCTGATGCTGGACTGGATCTTTGCATAGCTGAATGGCATTTGATTATCACACCAAAGTGTGGTTGGATGCTGCTGCTCAAAGCCAAACTCTGATAGGATCTGACGAAGCCACAAGGCTTCCTTACTAGCTTCCACGGCACCACGATACTCTGCTTCTGCTGACAAAAGAGAAATGGCAGCCTGCTTCTTACAAGCCCATGTAATAGATGCCGAACCAAGAGTGAAGACATAACTGGCAGTAGACTTCCGATCATCAGTGTCACCAGCCCAATCAGAATCAGTGAAACCAACTAATAGAGGAGCTGCTTTGGCACTGTAATGAATCCCAAACTGTACTGTACCTCGAACATAACGAAGTATTCTTTTGGCTGCTTTCCAATGACTTTCACAGGGGTTTTGCATAAAACGAGCAACAAGGCCAACAGCAAAGGAAAGATCAGGATGAGTATGGGTTAAATACAAGAGTTTTCCTACAAGTTGACGGTATAAGGTAGCATCAAATTCAGGAGAAGTACAAGAGATTGAAAGTTTGACTCCAGACTGAAAGGGAGAAGGGGCTGGCTTACAGTCTTCCATGTGAAAATGACGAAGAATATCACAAGCATACTTGGACTGGGAAAGGGAAATACCCTCCTTGGATTGCAAGACTTGAAGACCGAGAAAATAGTGTAAGTGTCCTAAGTCTGTCATTTCAAATTTCTTTTTAAGGCTGGACTTCACATGGTTGATAAGGTTGGGATCACTACCAGTAAGAATAAGATCATCAACATAAAGAACAAGGATGATAAGAGAGTTGCCCACTTTCTTGGTGTAGACAGTATTGTCAGAATAACACTGAGAAAAGCCAGATTCTAAAAGAAAGCTATCCATTTTGGCATACCAAGCCCGAGGAGCTTGCTTGAGACCATAGAGAGATTTCTTAAGTCGACATACAAGGCTGGAGTCTGTTTGGATGAAGCCAATGGGTTGTTCCATATAGATTTCTTCATGCAAGTCCCCATGCAAGAAGGCAGATTTAACATCCATCTGATGGACTTCCCATTTTAAAGAGGCATCAAGGGAAAGAACAAGGCGGATAGAGTTCATTTTGGCAACAGGGGAGAAGGTTTCAGTGTAGTCAATGCCTTCAACATGTGAAAAACCCTTAGCAACAAGACGAGCTTTATGTTTGTCAACTTTCCCATCTGGTCCATACTTGGTTCTGTAAACCCATTTACATCTAACAAGTTTGCGTCCCTTTGGTAGAGGAACAAGATCCCATGTATCATTTGTCAACAATGAATGATATTCTTCATTCATAGCTGCTTCCCAATGTGGATGGCCTGAAGCTTCTGCAAAAGTGTCAGGATCATGATTTACTGGAGCTTGAGCCAGTAAAGAAGAGGCTCTTTCAAACTGAGAACGTGTACGTCGCTGATCTGTAGGATCACCGGCAAGATCACCTGCTGCATCCCGAGTAGCACGGACCCATCTTGGAAGTTGAGGATCCTGAGAAGGTGGGGAAGGATTATCATCCTCACTTTCATCATCTGAAGAAGAAATGTTTTCAAAAGTAGAAGAGATAGGAAGAGGTGGCACATTCGCCGGACTAGGCTCGCAGGCCGATTTATTTTCATCAAATTTTACATCTCTTCTAATGATAACATTTTTGGACTTAAATGGAATAAGTCTATAACCTTTTACATCTTCAGAATATCCAACAAAAGTACATTTCTCACTCTTAGGTTCTAAAGCTTTATGCTTTTCATCTGGAATATGGGCCCATGCTTCACTTCCAAAAACACGAAAGTGACTTACATCTGGTTTAATGGAACTCCAAGCTTCTTCTGGAGTGATATTCTTTAGAACCTTAGTAGGAGTGCGATTGATTATATAATTTGCACAATTAATTGCTTCGGCCCAAAAACTAAGACTGAGTCCTTTAGATTGCAGCATACAATTAGCCATTTCCTTTAAGGTGCGATTTTTCCTTTCAGCTACACCATTTTGTTGTGGAGTGTATGGAACAGTATGTTGCATTTGAATTCCATTTTCGGTGCAAAAGTTGATGAATGTGTTTTTAACATATTCTCCACCATTATCAGTTCTTAGCTTAAGAATTTGATGTCCAGATTGTTTTTCAACAAAGGCTTTGAAGGCCAAAAATGTGTTAAATACTTCGCTCTTGAGTTTTAAGAAGTATACCCAAGTGCGTCTGGAGAAATCATCAATGAAAGTTAAGAAATACTTGCAGCCAGAGAATGAAGCAACAGGAAGTGGACCACATAAATCACTGTGCACAAGCTGTAAAGGGGCTGAGGCATGCCAAGAGGCACGTTTGTCAAAACTGTCCCGATGATGTTTTCCGAGTACACATCCGGAACAAACACCATCTCTGCAAGATACCATAGGAAGACCTGTCACCATATTTTCTTTACATAGATGCTGAAGGGGAGATAGTTTAAGTGACCAAATCGCTCATGCCAAAGT
This sequence comes from Pinus tabuliformis, assembly GCA_031772625.1. NCBI lineage: Eukaryota > Viridiplantae > Streptophyta > Pinopsida > Pinales > Pinaceae > Pinus > Pinus tabuliformis. Next base: position 2,065,543,795 of record CM062818.1, on the reverse strand, counting down.
TTGCTCACTTCATCATTATGAGCAACAAATACTGAGGGAAGATTTGATGACCCAAAGTTGTGAAACTTATACAACCTTGTGGAATCATCAGCAATACCAGTAGCTAGAATCTGTTTAGGATCTCTTAGATCCTTGATTACAACATCATGAGGTGAAAATTCAACAATTTTACCTTCACCTGAATGAGTTATCTGATATACAGATAGAAGGTTGCAGGATAAGGTTGGAACACATAACACATCATTAAACTGACCATTGTCTAGATGAACAGTTCCAGTCCCTACAACATTAAGAGATCTATCATCACCAACATATATATTTTTGGTGTTACAATCATTTAAAGAAGAAAACATGGCTTGGTTTTTGGCCATGTGATAAGAGGCTCCAGAATCAATGAGCCACTCATGAGAAGGAGAAAAAGAAGATACATTTAATGCATAACTAGACTGAGATGATTGAAAACGACATGCAGAAAGTGCCATTCCGGAAGTTGAAGTTGAAGTATGCTCCACATGGATGTTATGTTTCTTCATTGCGGCTTCCAAGGCTTCCATCTTCTTAAAGCATTTAGATTCTAAGTGGCCATCTCGATTACAAAAGTTACAATGTCTATCAGTCTTCTTCCATTTGTTTTTATTGGTCTTATCATTTTGCTGAAATGATCTTTCATTTTGAGGCTGAGTTTGCTTAGGACCCTTGTTTGGTTTAGGACCATTCTTTTTAGGATATGACTTCTTAGGATTCTTTGAATTTGGTTGCTGCTGGGCGGCTAACGCTTTCTTGGAAGAGTTTCCAAGATTAAGAAGACCAAGGTGTAAGAGTTTTTCTTGTTCTCTTATTAAGGAATCACAAAAGGAGTCAAAGGAAGGGGCCTTGTAGTCTTTTCTTTGACAAATGAAAGCTTCCCTTGTAGAATGGAAAGTGGAAACAAATACAGAGTAGGCTGGTCCCAACTTAGTAAGGATGGAATAAATAAGGTTACTATCTTCTTTCTTAACCTTAACACCTTCCAAGAGATATCTAAGGGTCTTGAATTTGGACAAGAAATCTTCAATGCAAGAAAAATTATTAGGATCCAAAGTAAGCAACTCATTTTCAAGTTGATGGGCTCTAATTTCATTTTTAATCCCAAAAACTTTAATGATTTTTTCCAATGCTTCATGAGGAGTCTCAAGTTCTGCAATATGGAATCAAAGATCAGGAGAAATAGACATCCCTATCAAACCACGTGCTTGATCTTGTCTATTTTCCCATTTTGCAGCCTTGTCTTCATCTTTTGGTTTCTTCTCTTGGTCTGTGGCTATTCTGTAGAGACCTTTACTTCTAAGTAAATCTTCCATGTAGGCTATCCATTGGAAGTAGTTAGTGCTGTCAAGAATGACTTGGCATGGACTTTCCATTTTTTTTTTTTAAATGAAGCTGAAGATGCTGAAAGTAAGTGTTCCAATGGATAGATCTCGAAAAATTAGGCTGTTTTAAAAAAAACGGCTCTGAAAAAGGCTTTCGGATGAAAAAGTTATGACTTTTTAAAAAAAATTTGTTGAAGTTGCCGGCAAAGTGCGCGAATGTGCGGGAATGAAAAAATCCGCCCCCACAAAATGGAGACTTGAACCCAAGACCTCTACTCTCTTAAAATAGCTTTGAACCGATTGATCTATACAAAAAATTTGAGAGAGAGAGAGAGAGAGAGAGAGGGGGGGGGGGCCTTGGTTTGCGTGCTTGCCTTGAGAAAGCTCTTTTTCCCTACAAAACACAAAACACAAAACCCAACACGAATATGCAAAGAAAAAAGAACCTTGCAGCTCGAAGTTAGCTTTAGCCAAAAAACTAGATATTTTAAAAAAAAAATAAACCTTGCGGCTCAAAGTTAGCTTTAGCCGAAAAACTAAATATTTTTCTCAATGTTTCTGATTTTCCGAGATCACACTAAGGTGCAGGGAAAAGAGCATACGCATGAGAAAAATCCTTCCTTTCTGTTTCTGATTTGCCCAGATCGCACAGAGTCACAGGGCAAAGAGCATACGCAGAAATGAAAGGTATAGATCCGGTTAAAAAAAAAGGCTAAATAAACCGAAACCGAAATAAGCAGAGAGAAAATAACAGTAAACTGCAAAAACACTGTATACCTCCCGATCTGAAAAATGACGCAGCTAGGGCTACCGGAAACCTTTTCGCGTGAAACGAAAGGGGTTCCTCACTGGAACAGATGCTCTGAACGCAACAGAGCAGTCCTCTCGGCCCGAAAGCAGTCAGAAACAGCAGATCTAGGAAACGACAGCCGCATGCAGTTCTACCGGCTTCAGATTTGGATCACCAACGGACGCGGCCCTCAAATAGCTCCGATACCATGTAGGAATTTACAGGGTAAGTTCCTCAGAAAGAACACCAAAAGGACACCGCTCACAACCAGATCACAGATCAATACACCAGTATTTTTGACGTGGTTAAAACCCTCAAAGAGGGAAACAGTCCACGGCCTGCGCCAACGTGGCTACTACAGGCAATTTATTAATCAAAGAATGAAAATTTACATAAGCTTCTCTCATGCACGGATTACCCGAACAATGACCCTCCATGCGCTTTAAATAGAACTCATGGACCAATCGGGTGTCAAGCCACGGATCAAGTGTCGGTAATACCGAGGAGAGAGTGAACCGTCGGATCACTACATATCGTGACCGTCGGATTGTAAGTTACAAAATGTACAACGGTAAAGAAACACACTTTACCTAACTCTATACTAGACCAAGTTGAACTTAACTATTTCCTATGTGTCGGAATATCCTAACAAATGAGTTGCAGGAAGATATAGTTCTGGATAGGAAGGTGAGTTTTACGTGCAGGGGGGGATGTTAAGTACCTGAGGATTGGACTCAAAGGTTCAAAACTAAGCAGCGCAAAATGGATAGAAATTGGGAAAGCGAGGAATCTGTACCCTCACTTGATTGATGCTTAAAAACAAACTTTTGGTGGTCTAAAATATTTTCAGTGGGAAGGCCGTGATCCAAATTGGATCCTAAAGAACTCTCTAAGTTTTCGTAACTCTGTAAAATTCATGCCAAAATTTCAAAGTCTTACAAAGGTTGAGCTTATCAGAAATATGCTCGAACAATTGTAATTTGTGAGCAGCACCGAGCAATGAGGACCCTTGGTCAAGCGCATAGACCATTGGCCCATGGTAACGCGTGTTGCCACGAAACAGTAAAACGGGAAGTATTTTTGAGAAACAGGGGAGGTTTCTGATATGCGATTAGCGATAACTCATTAATCGCATATCACCGAGAAAACCCCTTAGAGAAGAAAAAGCCCCGAGTGTCTAGGACTCGAAAAGTCAAAAAACTGTACAGAATTTGTTGATTCTGTCAGAGGCGGGTCCCACATAAAAACCAGTAGGATATTGGAAGGGCTTCGAGCGGTAAGCGGTTTCAACCGAGTCCCGCCGATGCCACACACTCAGTGCCACGTGTTCGGCAAAAGAGAGAGAAAACCGCTCACAGCGGACAGGTAAATGTCATGCAACTTACCCACCCGATATGGACGAAGACCGTAGCATCTGGAGGCTCTAGATCGACAGGCGGACATGCAATCCGACAGATGATCGGATTCAATGGGGTAAACAGGCCAAGTTGTATAAAGGTTTGAAGTTTGGCATGAATGATGAGTTGGTAGAGGAATCATGTTCGCGGATATCTGGGAGTTAAACGGAAATAATGACTGTTCAAACATTTTCAAGGGAACTAACACTTAGTTCATTATGAAATAGGTGGCCACCTCCCTGTAAAGTGTTACACAGTGATGACGACGCAGAATAGAGGAATTCAAATGGATAGAGGTAGGAGAACCAGAGCACCGGGAAGCGGAAATGAACAGTCAGAAAGTAGATTGGATTTAAAGCCACGAACTGATGGAAAAACAAAGCAAGCAGAGAGTTAGTCAAGGTAGAAAGCCAAGAGCAGAGAATAGAGACAAGTTGACCTAAAGGTAGCATCGAGCCAGACAGAGCCAGAGAGAGTCAGAGAGTCTATGTACTCCAGGGAAGGCTTGAGAGTTTCAAGCAAACTCCTCAATAAATGTCTGTCATGTATTGAGTCTTAGATTGGGCTCATACTACTGCGACCAATAGAGGTCGAGTTTCAGTAAGGAGAGTCTGTGTACTCTAGAGACTTGGGGGATCCAAGTCTAGTCCTACTGATTTATATTTGTTGAGTGATACTCAAATTGATCTCACTGTTGTAAAAACTCTGCTTTGAAAACATAATAGAGAGGCTACCACTGAAGGTTGGACCAAGAGATGTAGCCCAGGAGTATTGGGTGAACTCCTTATTAAACTTGTCATGTTGACATGTTTGCCTATTATGTTTTCTCTAATTGCTTCAGTGTCTATGTATTTCGCAATCTTATCGATCTGTTGCATAAAGTAACATAGGCACATCCATGCACATGAGTCTGTAATACATTTAATTCTTTGTCCTGGATAAATTCCAGATCAGTTCTAGGCTAGCTATGATTGTTTTGGGGGTTTTGATTTTGTTTGAAATTGGGTGGTGGGATCTTTTAAACAGATCAATAAATTGATGTCTTTTGGACCATTGGGTTATGGAGTCAACTGATAAGGGAGCAAGGCTGGATAAACTCACTAAAGGGTATGCTCCAAGGGCAAGATAGGAGAGTGTATTTCATATGTTTGAGACAGAGGGGTCAAAGGGTTTCACTCGGGGTGAGAGAGAAATTAATGGTTCTCAGACCTATATAATGAATGAGGAAGGAAGGGGTAATTGAAATCAATGGGCAGTTAAGAATCCTTTAACCTAGATTATTTACGAAATCAATCTAAACCAAAGAGAAATTAATAATTCTTTAATTTAAATATCAGAAGAAAACATTCAAATGCTTAACTGTTAAAACAGAGTGTGATTTAAACAAGTTCTGAAATATTATTCCAGTTATAACATTTAGATTGAAACACATATAAGATTATGAATAACTTTGAGAAAATGACAATAAAATAAGAAAATACTCGTCTAAAATTTGCTCAACACATGAATCCTTGGAAAAGTCTAATATTTATTAATCAATCCAGCTTGTTGGCTCATCAACTGATACAATAACCTTCTCGGTCTTCTTGATCAAAAAGTATATAGAAATGTCTAATAGAATCCACCCTACATACTTCGAATTGTGAATTATTTATACAAGATTTTATTACAAAATATCTCAAAATAATTTGAGATTTAATCTAGGAAATAAAAATATCTTCTTGCAAGAAGATAGAGACAGCTATTGAACTGTTTCATGCTGTCTCTTTTATTTTGGTACTGCTGGTTTTTATAGTTTGATTTTAGCCCTTTACGTTGCTTTTTTGTTTTATCTTTCACGTTGGAAGACTCATTTACTTTAGGCTTTCATCTAATACACTTTGACACTGATACACTTTAACTATGTTGATCTGTCTTCATCTTTTTACCTGGTTGTTTTACTCTTACTGTACATTAACCTTTTTACTGCATATTTCTACAGTAAATCAGTCAATTTTTCCCACATTTCATCCTCGGGTAATTGGATTTTTAGCATCCTCCTATATATTTCATCTTCCTCGGTATATTTGGCAAAAGTAGGCTTATTGATAAACAAGTGTTTTACCTCATGCTAGAGGTAAAACAAGTTTTCAAACATTTGATAGAGTACCTTGCCTGTTGGAAATGCCTTGATTGATGATGTATTGACCTGTTCTTTTGCTAGCTCTCTAATTTTGCTATTGTAATCCTATTGTGTCATAAGCTTTTCATTTATCACTAAGGGACTGGGTAACCCTTTCTCTCTCAAAACTTGAAACCTATCCATAAATTTGTCACTGGCTATCTGCATATTCTGACACTTGTCCTCCAAGTTTAGCATTAAGTTTCTCTTGGAGAGGACCTTTCTCAGCTCCAAAATTATTTCTGTTCTATCCTCTATTTCCAATTCTTGAAGCTCATACTTATTCTTACTATTGAGGAACTGGATAATTCTGGTAGCATCTTCTGGCATTTCTCCTAATTCTTCTTTTACTCTTTGGATGGCCTTTGTATCCATCTTTATTAGATCTATCTGTTCAAAAACTACTTGAATAGATGGCCAAATATCATTGACAGAGTCAATGATATTGGCCCATAGTAGTTCCTTAGCCTGCCCAAGGGGTTCCTTTAGTCTTAATTCTTTCTCCATGGCTTTTAATCTCTCGCTCATCCTGGTGGCATTTTGCACTTCTTCCTTGTGCATGATCTTGGCAAGCTTGTAATCAGTTTCCAAATTTATCACCTTTTCTTTGAGCTTATTTATCTCTATAGTCTCTATGGACATTTCTTCCATAGCTGTAACCAACTTTGCTGCTTCTTGTACCTGTTGCTGATGTAGACTCTGTTGAAACCTGTTGTGTTGTGGCCATAGGAGATGTGGGAGCCAATGAGGCTGCCAATGTAGAAGGAAGAGTTGTGGTGACTGCTGGGATGACATTCACTGATGTAGTGCCAAGATCAATTTGCTTCAATTGGAATAAACTATCCAATTCTCTCTCTATCTCCCTTAACCAATCGTTTAGTTTGAGGACTAATTCCATCAACTCTTCATGCCTGGTTTGGTTTTCCAAGACTTCCTGTGTCTGGGGATGCTACAGCTGAGGTATCTTCAATTGCTTCTTTAGTGCTACAATGTCATCATTCTTTTTCTTGATCAGTTGATCAATAGCTTTGATGTCCTTGGGATCATGTCCCAATTCAATCACTAAGTCTTCCAAAGACTTGATTATGGTGTCCTTGGCCTATGAGGAGGCCTTTTCTAATTGATACTAGGCTGAAATGTTGTTCAATGAATTCTGCAACTAATGGGCAGCTATGGCATTTCCTGTAAGGATAGAGTAAATCATTTCTCCATCCTGTTTTTGAAATTCAATTTGGTCAATGGGATGAATATCCCTTGCCAATACCTCAAACTCAATCTTCTTGAAGTCTTCTAATGTTCTTGGTTGTTGCACAGTTGGTTTTATGAAGGTCATCTGCATCTTTCCTTCCTTGATGTCAAAAGCTGACATCAACCTAGTTTGATTTGTAGGTGTAAGTTTTGGATACTGTGCATAAGACTTTGCCTTTAGTTCCTCATTTCTCAATTTGATTTCTTTGAACCTGTCCTTAATGTCCTTATCTCTATCAACAGGCCTACTAAATGATATAGGTTTTAATCCCATACAGAAATTAACTGCATATGAATTCTAAAACATAGAAAATAAACAATGCGAGAGCATAACACATAAAACACAGAGATTTTCCCCTGGATCCCAAAACCGGGACTACTAGCTTGATTTTTTCATTATGTTCATTTCAATGTTACAATACATATTTATACATGCTGAACCATCCAATACCATGGATCAAAAACCATCACGTCCAAAACCATGGACCGAAAACCATCACGTCCAAAAGCATGTGCAAAAATCATGCACAAAACCATAGGTGGGTCCACCCAACCTAACATAGGGTCCAAAACCAAAATTTTCCAGGGAGCTGCCCCAAACCCCATAGAGTGGGGTTACCTGCACCCCTCAAACCCCCTGTGACTCCCCCCACTACGCAATCAACACAATAAGGGGGGGCTCTGCACCCCTCCTAACCCCCTAGTTAACTACGTGGGCTAGTCGTGGAAAGAATATAACACAACCCAACATTCTCCCACCTATTGTTTTCTTTCCACAGGGGGCCACAAGAGAGCTTAGTCATTTATCCAACCCTGCAATGCCCATTGTTTCTCTACACCAAGAGAACTTCCCAGAGCTCACAGATTTTTTCAATGCATCTGCAGTATTCTTCAAAGTGTCGACCTTTACCGGCAACACCTTTTTGTCTTCTATCGTATCCCTCACAAAGTGATACTGAAGATCAATGTGCTTTGTCTTTGAATGATATGTGTTATCACTCAGGTTGTTCCCCAAAAAGATCTGAGAAAAGGGAATACAATCGAGTTAACCACTAACCAATCTTTTATCTACAGATCCTAGCCAATCTGCAACTAGAGAGGGCTCTCTCTGTATGATTTAGCTTTGTTTTGCTATATGTTAGGCTAGTTATGAGGCACAAGTATTTGTTTGATGTTTGGAAGATGAAATTCAATAGAACAGGGCTGCAAAATAAGAGAAGTTCGGACCATTGGGTTAATGGAGTTAATGAAAATAAACCTCTGGGTATGGTTTCTTTGGCAAAGGAGGAACTACAGAGCAAGATAGTTAAACACAGAACAAATTTCAAGCTAGAGTAAGATGAAATAAAATCAGAGAATGAAAGGCAATTAAGAATCTTTCATTATGCTAACATAGGGAAAATGAATAAATATTACCAAGGAGCAATTAAGAATTCCTTAATTATATTTAAGTGTAAGAATCAGGGAGACAGGAGCAGTCAAGAATTCCTGCCTATGCTAGTCCTGAAGAAAACATTAAATTGACAGGAATTGAACACAGAGTACAGTAAAGTAATTTTTGGGCTATTCTTTTTTCCTGCAATTCAAAGCATGATATGTACATGATATATAGAACATAGGAGTAGTGAAACAATAGTTAAAAAGACTTATTGATCCATGAGGTAACATGAGAATTCTGCAACATATTCTTTTGCCCTTAATTCCACAACCAGCAAGTTCACCAGCAAAGCACTCCAGCAATCTTTATTCAGAAGAGTTCTAAAAATTTACAGTGCGGGTCCAGAATGATATTCACCAACCAACCCCCAATACATCTCTAGGGGAGGTATATATACAAAAAGAGTTTACAAAATATCTCATAGGGAAAATATCAGGCAATAAATTTATCCATCTACTTCTTCAAAGGCAATAAATGACATTGAAAACAGAGCGTAATGAATGTAGGAGTAACTCTGCTGTACTGGCTACCTTAGGTGGTCTGCTATGCTTGACTTTTTGACTCAATAAGTCAGCTGGTAGCTGTCTCTTTGATTTGCGTTCCTGAGTTGCTGTCACGGCCCTATCATCTGTGCCTGATTCTGCCTTAACGCATTTTAGCGTGAATTCCTTCCTTTGTTATTTTTGTTTTTTGTTAGGTGGCCTGTATTTTTTAATTTGCTTTAATGCAGATGATCAAAAAGAACAGGAACCCAATTACCTTGGTAAAACCTCCAGCATGCTCTGCCACCATTGGTCTGTTGGCAATTGGTGTCTTTGTAGTTTTATCAGTATTTCATCAGCTTCAGTATATCTGTAGAAATTGGGCTGCACCTCAAAAAGATGTGTTATTTCATGCTCAATATAGAACAGATTTTCCAACTTGTCATATAAGCTTTGTCCAGTAGGAGGTACTATGTCTTCTGAAGTGCTTGATGATGCTGTGATCTGATTTGCAACATATGTGTTTACCCTGTGAGCATATTGTTCATGTGTCAACAGTCTCTGGTTGCTGGTTAATAAACTGGGTAGACCCCTCTGCTGTAAGGCTGCAAACTTTTCTGTAAAAGCATTTATTTCTACCTGCATCTCTTGACATTTTCTCTCCATATTTTGCACAAAATTCTTCATAGTTAGCACCTTTTTAATTGTCAAAATTGTACCTATTCTATCCTGAATATCTAGAGCTGCTAGTTGCTCTCTGGTATGAGTATTCAAAAAATGAATTAATCTATTGGCCTACTCTGGCATATTTCTTAATAATGCTTTGGCCTTTTGAGTCTCCACTCGGGCTATTTCTATAAATTCAATTTGCTCATGAATTGTTTGAATTGATCTCCATTGATGAGTGATGGACTGGCCAATTTTAGTCCACAAAATTGTTTTGATTTCAGACAGAGTTTTATGAAGAGTAAGCTCTTTTTCCAAAGATTTTACCTTATTTTCCAAGGCCTTTACTTCCCTTGTTTTCTCAGCCACAATGATTTTTTATTTATCATAGCTAACCTCCAACTTGGCCAGTTTTTCTTTGGCTTCCTTTAGCTCTGCCATTTGGAGTTCTAAGGCCTTTATTTCCTCCATCATCTTCTCCATGCTCATGTTGGTATCTGGCATTGCTTTTGTTGCAGCTGTTGAGGTGTCTGTGGCTATTGTACCTATTGTTGATGCTGGGGCAGTGGGAGGGACTGATGTTGTTGCTGTAGGAGGAGCAGTTGTAGCTATTGGGGCTGTTTGAGCTGGCTGAGAGGCCAACTCTCTCTCTTTTTCCTGTAATGCTTTCTCCAAAGCCTTCTCTATTTCTGCCAGTCTTTCATTCATTTTTATTAGCAGCTCCATCATATCTTCTTCTTCTTTTTCTTTCACCATCTCTGTGGTTTGCGGATGCATAGTAACTGGCAGTTTCAACTGTTTCTTGAGGGCAGCTATGTCATCCTCCTTTTTCTTTATCAATGCCTTTATTGCCTTAGGGTCCTTGGGATTATGACCCAATTCAATGATGATTTCCTCTAAGGACTTTATCCTATTGTCCTTGGCCAGAGAGGATACCTTTTCCAATTCTAACTGAGCAGATGTATTATTTAGTGAATTTTGCAATTGCTGAGCTAATATGGCCTTATCTGCTAGAGTGGAATAAATCATTTCACCTGTTTGTTTGTGCAGCTCAACCTGGTCCAAAGGGTGAATGTCTTTGGAAAAATCTTCCAGGTTTGTCCTAATATAATCGGCAGCTGACTGTGGCTGTTGCACTGTGGGCTTGAAATGACTCAAGATCAATTTCCCTTCCTTGATGTCATAGGCAAACATCAATCTTTGCTGTTTGGCAGGAGTCATTTTGAGGAATTGGTCGTAAAGTTGCATTCTTATTGGCTCATTTTGTGCCTTAATCTTCATAAATGGCCTCTTAATATTAGAACTCTGTTTGCTTTGTGGCCGTGCTGATGAAATCTCCATAATAGGCTGTTTTCCAAATTGTTGTCCATGCGAACTAGTAGGTGATTCTGTCCCTGCGGAAATTAATGGGCTGGCTGCCCTTTCACTTCTTGGACTTTCAATAATCTCCTCAATAACTTCCTCTTCAGGTAGAGGATCCACTCTCTTCCTTTTTTCTTCTTGCTGTTCTGCTGGCCCACTGATTGGTGTGTCCTCTTCCCGTCTCTTTTTTTGCCCTTCTCCTCATTAAGAGGAGTCTGGAATATTGGAATCTCTGGTGCATGGATTTGAGCAGGAGGAATTTTCCCTTGGCCTTTCTTCTATGATGATGTAGGCTGATCTCTGACCTCTTGTTGTTCTGAATGCATCACTTCTGTTAGCACCTAAATCTGCCTTAGGCTGAAGGAAGGCAAAATCAGGGTAGCCACAAACCACGCTCAGTCTGGTAGCTAGCCCTACCAGAACAGGAGAGGGCTCTCTCCGAGTCACACTTAGTGAATGGGTAAGCAAAAAATGGTCTGAGATGACTTACAATGAAATATTGATCTTAGGCTAGTAAGTGAAAATGGGTACAAGAAACAAATTTTATGAATGACCGAGCTTCTGGGATGGTATGGGACCTGTTTGGTCAATTTAGTGATGTCTAAATTGCAACTTTTAAATGTCAACCCGGGGCTCGTAAGCTGATGAAGTGAGATGTACTATACGTACTTAGATAACCTTTTCTTAATCTTTTGTCGTTTTTATCTTTTTAGTTTGTTTTTGATTTATCTTTCCTAATGTGATGTGATGGAGATGTAATCAAGCGAGTGAATGTGTGTGTTTGTGGCTACTTCTAAATGATTTCTTGAAACTTAAAGAGTATTCTAAAGAAAGCTTGAACAATAACTGAAATGAAATCAAAGCTTTAAAGGAAAGTAAAGGCATCAAATAAAAGACCAATGGCATCGGCCCAGTACCTCTACTGCTGATGAAAATGAAAATGAAAATGACATCTACATTAACTCAATTAAAAACAAGAACGACTACTTTAACTCTTCAATTAAATCTTAAGCAATGTAAAATCTAGATGACAAATCACACCACTTAATTTTCCCTTAACCTTTCTGCCTTCAGCTGGATTGATCATGTAAGAAAGAGTTATGAGCAAGTTAGCAATGTGAGTCTTAAAACAAAATAAACCAAGCTGCACTAAGTGATATTTTGGCTCCACTAAAGTTAGTTGATTATGACAAAAAGAGCCATCAAAAGATGAACAACTTGATAAGCTATAAGCAGAAAGTAAAGTGCAAACTAAAGCAATGATACTAATGAAAATCAAAAATAAAAATCAGCAGTCTAGATAAGACGATCACAAATGCCACTAGTTGTAAAAATAGAAGAAAGAAAACTGTCCCAGGCTCCTAAGAAATCTGAAAAAACACACTGATCAGTCATGAACAAAAGTGCAGAAATGTAAATCAGCATAATTCAAAGTTTATGTACACTAATATACATGTTGAAAAATAAGATGTAGCAATTCATAAAGGAAACTGTACATTAATATACATGAAATCAGAAAAAGAAATGCAAGAAAGTAAAGTAAAACTACTGTACAGTGGCTGTAGCAGACAGGGGCCCTCCGCCTACTTCAACCAATCCAAAAGATCAGTTACACGCTTAGAAACAGAACGGTCTTCTCATGTATTAACAACACATATAAAAAAATATAGTGGGGAGCTTACAAAAGGTTTATAAAATAGGTCTCAACAGAGTTTACAACCAATTACAAAGACTAAAAAGACTAACTATCCAGCGTTTAGAGACGCTTTATTTATAGCAGAGAAAGCAAACTAACTTAACGCAAACTAAGCTATTCTATCAGCTGTGTAAAAACACGTAATCTGGCATCGTCCTCGGATTTAGGCAACGGTCGTTATGGGCTATCAATCTTCTATTGGATTCTTGTTTCCCACAGTCCTCGTGGCTGAGGAAGAGGCCAGCTATTCTTTTCGTGCTCCAAACCGAACACGCAGAGCCGTGCCACCGCCAATGACTTCAGTTTGACCGTATTTGCCTCCTCGTTGACCACGGGTTTTGATGACCAGTTTGGGTGAGCTAGAAGGACACAAAACATGTCCTTGATCCCACAAACTTTCCCATGTGGCTCTTCTACCTGGAGGACACCTGGAACATAGCATTTAAGAAAACAGCTGCGAAATCCGGGGTTGGCTGCGGAAACCGGGATCAGCTGCGGAAACCCTATGTGAGCTGCGGAAACGCAACGGTTTGAACCAAAAATATAAACCAACAACAGTCGTTAACATAATTAGCAAATCATGTAAAAAGTCCTATAATACAATGATTTGAGCAATTTGATGAAGGAAATGAGTGGCAAAAGAAGGAAATGAGTAGGAAAAGGAGGCTGAGAGGATGTGTAAAGAAGTGCAGGTTTGAGGCTCAACATACCCCCACTGTGAAGGTGTTGCATGTCCTCATGCAACCAAAACTTTGTCATTGTTTTTTTTCAATCCATATGCTCAGATGCTTCTGCCAAAACATCCAGCCTTCTTCTCTTTCTTCTTGCTGCCAAAATTGTCCTTGGTTTTCTGACTAAACACCTGAATTTCAAATTGATCAAGGCCCTGCTCAGCTTCTTACATTTTCTCTTCAATTTTCTGTTCTTCTTCTGCCAGAGTCCTAAGTGAAGCATGGTATTGTCATGGACAATTTTGTCCACCTTGCTTTGTTCTTTCAATGCTTCGTTTTCTTGTTTAATATGCCGGTTCAGGACTTCTAGCTCAAACACCTCCTGTTTTAAAGATTTGACCTGTTCATCAAGGGGCAATATAGTGCTCGGACCTGCAACTGATTGCTCTAAGGTCTCCAAATAATTGTATACCTCCTGCTGGTCAGGGTCAATGTCAGGTGTTCTTCTTGGGCTCTGTTCAAATTCAAATTCTGTTTGAGGCTCTGGCTGAAAGGGACTTTCTTCATGTGGAGGAGTGGACTCAACACGTGGGGGACTTGATTGTATAACTTGCTGAGCTGGACCTTTTTCAAGTGTTCCTAAGTCAATGAAATGTGATTGTTTAGTCACACTTGTTTTTCCTTTAAGTCTACTGCTTCTTCTCACTTGTGCACTAGTGCTCTTTTGCTGGGCACTTTGTTTTTCTTTTTGTTTCTTCTTTGAGAGGGCAGCAGCTTGAAGTTGTGCTAGTCTATCAGCCAAGGTTTGAGAGTCTTCTTCTACTGAAGGTTCAGGTGATGGATGTGATTCTTGAACAATTGTTTTCCCTTTATCCTTTTTCTGCTTCTTAGTTCTGGCTCCCTCCTCTTCTTCTTGAGAAATTTCTTGGGTTTCTACTATAGGAGGATCTTGGGTTGCAACATCTCTTTTTCTTCTCCTACTTCTTTTTGGGATTCTAGGGGAGCTGCTAGAGGCTTCAGTCACCTCTTGGAAATGGTTTCTGATTAGAAACTTTTCCCATGTATCCTTGTTATTCTTCAATTTCTCTTCTATGAGAATTCTAATGAACCCGTGATGATACAAGTGGGATTCAATATGGCCTACATTCTTTTGGACAGTGAAACTCATTTTCTTTAGGCTTGCTAATAGAAAGTAGGGTAAGTTGAGGGCATGGCCTTCCATGAAATTCATCATAATTCTTGCATGGTACATATACATAGTGCCAAAGCGGCCCTCACATGTGATAAACTTTTGAACAAGCAATAACAATGCAGTCCATTCTTCCTTAATTACATGCACAGGAATCCCCTTAGTGAATATTGAAGTGTCCATACCTGGGTTCTTAAGCATGTTTTTCCATTCCTGATCTTCCACTCCTCTGTTCTTGAACCATCGTTCTCCTTGCTGAGGTAAACCGGTTGTTGTGGCTATGGTGGTCTCTGTTATTGTGAACTTCAGGTCCCCTACTTCCACGGTATTTCCATTGAAGGACCGGGCAAATGCCTTCGTTACCTCTTTATTATACCCTTTGAATTTTTGAATAAACTTTAACCATTTTGCTTTCTGTAGTGCCTCCTTCATCTGTGGATACCCTTCTAAATACTTCGAACCCTCAGGTTCAGCTCTAAGCAGCTTCCCCATCTTCGGATCTCAACTTCGGCTGAAGCTTTGACAGTGTATGGATGCTCAAGGAGGATGCTCACAGGAAAAATGGGTGGATTACGGCTGTAAGTGGAGTAGCCGTAACGTAATGCAAGGTGTAGTGCAGAACTGTAATCGGGGTTTGAACAGAGATGTGGAGTTTGCAGCGGAAACGAGAGTGGAAATGGTGTGAGTACGAGAGAGTAGAAGACAAACACGGGAAATGAGTTCATGCATGTGGTAAATGGAGTGATAAGTAGATGGAATAACGGCCGAATCCTTAAGAGTCGGGTGGCTTGCACACGTCTTCAACGTTGGTTGTGGATATGATGGTAAGTAGAGCCGTAGTACATTAGGATACGTCACAGAGGTATGGCCAGTAATGGAGGAGCAGCCTCGTCTCAAGTTTTGAATAAATGATGATTATGGGACCGTTAGAGAGGTATGAGGTGGATTAAGCATTACCGTGGAAGAGGAGTGGGGTGATCTTGCCAAATCATTGCATTTAGTGGCTCTTACCACGATTCAATAACTATGCATAAAATGACATTAAATTGTTGTTTGGAAAAGAATTGGATCATACCTTCATAAGTTTCCATTTGTTGATTAAAGTTGCTGATCCATTATTGCTTTCTGACCTTGTAGATGCCTCATATCCTTGCTGCTCTTGATGATGATGATACCTTTGACTGTGATTTTTGAAAACAGAGTAATCCTGGTTGTAGAGACAGAGTGTGCTGGCTGCGGAAATCGTTTCGAGCTGCGGAAACTGGTGTTAGCTGTGGAAACGGTTCCCAGCTGCGGAAACTGAGACACACTCTTTTCACTTCACAAAATAGTTAGAAAACTGAATGAAATAGTCCTGAGAGGGACTTTTATTGATGGAATGGAGTGAGATGAATGAAATGGAATGAAAATGAAGTGGAATGAAGATGATGGGATTGATGAACTGAAATGGCGAATGAGATGGAAAGAGAGAGAGAGATTTTTTTTTTTTTGGAAAATACAAAGTGTCAGGTGCCCCTGATTTTCACCTTATATTTTCTGCATAAGACTGCCAATTCAAGATTGGTTTTCAGGCTTATACAAGAGACTTTTTCTTTTCTTTTTTTTTTTCAACTGAAAGAAACAAAGACTAGGCTGATGGAGGAGAAGAATTCTTCTCCACCAGCCTCATTGCAGAATCTTCTTGGAACATTTTAACAAATTCCTCCTTTGAGAGTGGCTTGTGGTAGACTTTCAATCGGTGGCCATTCACAATGAGAGGAGTCTGAAACTCATCAATGGTCTTTACTCGAACTGCTCCATTGCTAAAGACTTCATCAATCTCATATGGTCCAAGCCAATGAGTTTGAAATTTTCCTTTGAAGTCCTTAAACTTGGAATCAAACAATAGTGCCCAATCTCCCTTCTGAAACTTTTTCTCTTTGATGTATCGATCATGCCACTTAGTTCTTTGGTGCTGAACTAGATCAGTCCTTAAAATTGCATCTTGTCTTATCTCATCTAGCTGCTCCATTCTGTGTTTTTGGGCTTCTGATAGATTCATCCCCAACTGCACTGCCATCTTGTAGGTCTTGATTTGAAACTCAATGGGGAGCAAGACTTCTTTCCCATAAACAAGTTCATAGGGAGAATGTCCTGTTGTGTTCCTCCATGTAGTTCTATAGGCCCATAAGGCTTCAGGAAGCCTTTCTGCCCAATCTCTTCTATGGAGATGAATAGTTTTGGTGATGATGCTCTCAAGAACTTTATTTGTGGATTCCACTTGACCATTTGCTTGCGGATGGTATGGAGTAGATTTTCTATGCTTAATTTTGTATTCTTCCGTCAGCTTCTCCATCAAGTTAGATGTAAATTGGCTTCCCTGATCTGTTACAATTTCTCTTGGGACACCAAAACGAGTAAAAATATCCTCAAAAAGAAATTGAACAACTGAATTTTCAGTGGCAGAAGGCAATGCCTTGGCTTCTACCCATTTAGTAACATAATCAGTGCAAACCAATATATACTTCTTTTGTTTAGATGGTGGATTGATAGGTCCAATGAAATCTAAAGCCCATTTTTCAAAGGGTTCGATGAGTACCTGTGGTTGTAATGGCATTTCATTTGAAAGAGTTGGTCTTCCACCTCTTTGGCAACTGTCACACCTTCTAACATATTGTTTTGCATCTTTGAAGAGAGAAGGCCAATAATATCCCAAAGAAAGGATTTTATAGGCAGTCCTCTTGTCAGCAAAGTGTCCACCGCACGGTTCATCATGACATGCCTTAAGGATGTCAGGCATTTCATCTTCCCGAACACATCTTCTGATCACACAATCTAGCCCTGTTTTGAACAATTCATTAGAAATCCATGAATACTTTGAACTTTCCTGAATTATTTTCCTTTTCTCATTAGGAAATAAGTGTGGAGGTAGCTTCCCTATAACCAAATAGTTAGCAATGTCTGCATACCAAGGGGTTTTAGTAGTTATTGCAAACAAATATTCATCTGGAAACTTATCCTCTACAGGAGAATCTTCATTAGTATTTTGGATTCTAGACAAGAAATCAGCTACTGTATTTTGTTTCCCTGGTCTATCTAACACAGTAATATTGAATTCTTGTAAAAGTAAAAGCCATCTTGTAACTCTGCCATTAGTAATAGGTTTATTCATGAGATATCTAATTGTAGAATGATCAGTATGGACAAAAGTTTCATAGCCGGTTATATAATGTCTAAACTTGTTGATTGCATGAACAATGGCTAAGAACTCTTTTTCAGTCACAGTATAATTTAACTCAGTGGGAGTCAAATTTTTACTGGTGTAGTAAATGGCATAAGGGACCAAATCCTTTTGTCCCAATACAACTCCTAGAGCTGTATCTAAAGCATTTGTAGAAATATGGAAAGGAAGTTTCCAATTTGGCCCTCTCAGAATGGGTGCTTCAGAGATCCTTGTTTTTAAAGCTTCAAATGCAGATTGGCATTCAGGATCCCATTTGAATTCACAGTCTTTTGTAAGTAATTTGAAGAGCGGAGATGCTATCTTGGTGAAGTTTTCAATAAATCTTCTATAATACCCAGTAAACCCAAGAAAACTTCTAACATCCCTTTGACAATTTGGAATAGGTAACTTGGAGATGACTTCAACTTTTGATCTATCAACCTTAATCCCATCTCCCGAAATATGATGTCCTAAAACAATCCCTTCAGTAAACATCATAAAACATTTTTCATGACTTAATGAAAGATTTGTTTCTTTACATCTTATAAGGACTTTTTCCAAATTTTCTAATGCTTCTTCAAATGAGTTACCATAAACTGTAAAATCATCCATATAGACCTCTACACAATCATGAATTAGATCAGAAAAGATTCCTAATACTGCCCTTTGAAATGTTGCGGGTGCATTACATAATCCAAAAGGAAGTACTCGGTAAGCAAAAGTCCCCCATGGACAGGTAAATGTGGTTTTGTCCTGATCTTCAAGTGCTACCTGAATCTGATTGTAACCACTAAAACCATCCAGAAATGAGAAATACTTTTTACCTGCTAAAGTATCTAATACTTGATCAATAAAGGGTAAAGGAAAGTGATCCTTCAAAGTTGCTTTGTTTAATTCCCTATAATCAATGCAAACCCTCCATTTACCATTCTTTTTAGGTACTATAACCAAAGGAGAAACCCACCGGCTATCTGAAATGGGGTAAATGAAGTTTACATTAAGTAACTTTTGGAGCTCTTCTTTCACTATTTCCCTAAGGTTTGGATTCATCCTTCTTTGAGGTTGTCTGATTGGTCTACTATTTTCCTCAATATAGATGTGATGAATGCAAGTCTTCGGGTCAATACCTTTCATATCTGTATATTCCCATGCAAATGCAGTAGAATGCTTTTGCAAGACTTTGGTTAGCTCTTCCTGTTGTGATTTTTCCAAGTTTTTGTTGATATTCAGTGTTTTTCCTGGAAAAATCTCAATGGCAGAACTACCAAACTCTTCCATAGAGAAAAGAGACATCTGTCTAGATGATAGACACTCAATGTCAGAATCCAACTGAAATTGTGTGTGGTCATATTCTGAAGATGGTTCAAAATTTTCTAATGTGTTCAGAATTTGACTATCTTCACTAATCTCAGAAATGGTAAAGACAGGTTGTATAGTATCTTTATCATCAACCCACTCATTATCCCCTATTTCTGTAATTGCTTTTGCTGTAGGATACAGATTGAACTTCTTTGTCGAATTACCATCAGAAATATACATATCCCCAGACCTACAACTTATGAAAGCATCAGCTATGGCTAGCCAAGGTCTTCCTAAAATAAGAGGATGTCCTCCTAGATTACTCTTGGGGGTTAAAATCATGAAATCCACTGGATATTCCCAAGAGTCTAGGGAGACTGGAATGTCTTCTAATACACCATCTGGTTTAATAACTGATCGATCTGCAAGTTGCAATAAAGTAGGTGTAAAAAGAAGATTAGGAAGTTTTAGCTGGTCCATAGTCTGTCTACTCATGATGTTGATAGCAGCCCCTAAATCAATCAAAGTATTTGGTATTTCTACCCCATTGATATGTGTTTTGACAACTGGACTACCGGGATCTACATATTTCTGCATAGTAATTTTTCCCATCATGATATCTGCAATTTTTCCTACCAGGTGGATCCTTCTGGTATCTCTTGGTTTCCTTCCTGGTCTTTTAAGACTCAACTCCTTTATTGTTTTTGCTAGAATAGGAATCTCTTTAATGGCTTGTAACAAGGGAATCTTGATACAGACATTCTTTAATTCATCTAGAAAATTATAGTCAGGCAACCAAATTTGTTTTTCCACTCTTTTATCAATTTGTAATCTTTCAGGGAAAGGAGGTGTGGATAAGGATGCAGGTTGCTCAACTATGGGAGTTGTGGGGGTTGATTCTTTTTCTTTTTCTTTTTGAGTGTTTGGGTTTTGAAGAGATGCTTCAGAACCCTTATTGGCTTCAAGAGACTCTTCCTCAAAAATGCTTTGCTTTTGATCATTTATAGAAGGTTTATCTAAGACTCTACCTGATCTGAGTTGTACTTCATTGAGAGGAACAATCATATAGGTAGGAAATTGCTGACCTTCCATCATGTAGGCATTTTGAGGGTTTTTATTATTGGGGTTTGGCAATGGCTGAGAAGGAAGTTTATTTGACTTCTGTTGGAACGGAAGCAAGAGTTGAGAATTTGGATTATGTTGGGAAGGTTGTTGTTGTGGAAATGGCAATGATAGTTGTGGATTTTGATTTGGAAGTTGTGGAGCTTGTTGGTTTTGAAAAGATGGAGGATATTGATAAAATTGAGCAAATCTCCCATAAGGATTTTGCATACCTTGTACCCATGATTGAAAAGAATTTTGAGGTTGGGACCAAGGTTGTTGCCAAGGATTCCAATTTGGTTGGGGTTCAAAATTCATAGAGTTGTTAAACCCTTGATTTTGTTGCCCCTGCCAAGGTCTCCTTGCAACAAAACAGAGAGATTCGATTGTATTTGGATCTTCTTGAAAGACAGCTTTGAGCCCAGGAATTGAAGGACAATCCTTGGTCTCATGGTTCTCTGAACAGATTACACATGTTTCTACAACTTTTGCATCCAAGGGACATTCCCTTAGAGCATGTTTCTTCCTACACTTTGGGCAAAAGATGGCCAAAACCTCAGCTTCTTCTTTCTGCTTATTGTGAATCTTAAGGGTGTCTAGTTGCTCACCAAGGCTCCCTAAGATATCAGTTTTGAATTCATCAAGCATGTTGCCAATCTCGGCCCTACTTACCAACCCAGTTGTAGATTTATTTGCTCTGATGAGAGAAGGATCTCTAGACCCTTTTTGAGTTTTGGATTTCCCCCTTGAGAGATGGACACATAATTCTGCTATATCAAAAAGTGGAAGTTGAGATACATCTCCTTTTCCCATCATATTCAAAAGATCTATCCATTCATCTCTAATGGATTTTAGTAAAAGGGCTTTCAAGGTCTCCTCATCCAAGTTACTCATTTTTGCTCTTTTCAGATTATATTGAAATCTTTCAAGTAATTCCTCCAAGTTTTCATCTTCTTTTTGCATCATTTTGAATACCTCATCCTTGTGATTGGTGGGCATACAATAGTCCAGGTACCTATCCAAAAATGCCTGTTTCATATCATTCCAAGACCTAATGGATTGAGTGAGTAATCCCATGAACCATTTCAAGGCTACTCCTTTCAATGTTGAAGGAAACAGTTTGAGTTTTTGAGAGTCATCCAGATAATCATAAGTTCGACACACTACCTCAAACTCAAATAGAAATGTTTCAGGGTCCTCATTCCTAAACCCATGGAAGTTTGGGACGACAGATGGTGAGATGTTTTTCATTGTGGCTCGGGAGTCCTCATCAACTATAGGAAACCCGAATGAGTTATCCCCATCCCTATTTCCTCCAATGTTACCTCTACCTCCTCCATTGTTTCCTCCTCCTCCTCTACCTCTACCTCTACCAAATCCAGTTGTTCCTTCCTCTGTCATGGTAGTTTCCTTGGAGACTTCAGAGTCTTCTGGTTCTTCTACTAAGGGTGTATGAGAAGGAATTTCTCCCTCTTCTTCAGGTGATTCTACTTCTTCAATTACAATTTGTCTCTCTGGAGAAAGAAGGAAAGGATCTCTCTCTAATTCAGATTCGATGGAAGGTATGGGAGAGTCGACTCCTGCCTCTTGAATTCCAGGAATCCTAGGGCTAGGAGTGTAAGTTGGAGATGATGGAGGTGTCTCTTGTCTATTCCTTGAAGTATATGGAGTTGTAAAAATCGAACTTTTGGCTCTAGCTAAAAACCTTCCCCTAGAATCTCTTGCCCTATGCATGTCATTTTTTTTATTTTTCTTCAAGTCGGGCTAATAATTCTCTTTCTGATCTTCCAGGTCACTCTAGGTGCAAGAAGAGAGCATACTCAAGAAACTATTAAACCAATAACTCTCTCTTTTCTGATCCTCCAGATCACATTAAGTGCAAGAGGAGAGCATACTTTGAGATGTTATCAATTTCCTTCCTTGAAATTTTCTTATTGTGTTTTTTTTTTTTTTTTTTTAAGAATCTGGCTACCTAATTTCACTTCCCCGGCAACGGCGCCAAAATGTTTGGTCAATTTAGTGATGTCTAAATTGCAACTTTTAAATGTCAACCCGGGGCTCGTAAGCTGATGAAGTGAGGTGTACTATATGTACTTAGATAACCTTTTCTTAATCTTTTGTCGTTTTTATCTTTTTAGTTTGTTTTTGATTTATCTTTCCTAATGTGATGTGATGGAGATGTAATCAAGCGAGTGAATGTGTGTGTTTGTGGCGACTTCTAAATGATTTCTTGAAACTTAAAGAGTATTCTAAAGAAAGCTTGAACAATAACTGAAATGAAATCAAAGCTTTAAAGGAAAGTAAAGGCATCAAATAAAAGACCAATGGCATCGGCCCAGTACCTCTACTGCTGATGAAAATGAAAATGAAAATGACATCTGCATTAACTCAATTAAAAACAAGAACGACTACTTTAACTCTTCAATTAAATCTTAAGCAATGTAAAATCTAGATGACAAATCACACCACTTAATTTTCCCTTAACCTTTCTGCCTTCAGCTGGATTGATCATGTAAGAAAGAGTTATGAGCAAGTTAGCAATGTGAGTCTTAAAACAAAATAAACCAAGCTGCACTAAGTGATATTTTGGCTCCACTAAAGTTAGTTGATTATGACAAAAAGAGCCATCAAAAGATGAACAACTTGATAAGCTATAAGCAGAAAGTAAAGTGCAAACTAAAGCAATGATACTAATGAAAATCAAAAATAAAAATCAGCAGTCTAGATAAGACGATCACAAATGCCACTAGTTGTAAAAAGAGAAGAAAGAAAACTGTCCCGGGCTCCTAAGAAATCTGCAAAAACACACTGATTAGTCATGAACAAAAGTGCAGAAATGTAAATCAGCATAATTCAAAGTTTATGTACACTAATATACATGTTGAAAAATAAGATGCAGCAATTCATAAAGGAAACTGTACATTAATATACATGAAATCAGAAAAAGAAATGTGAGAAAGTAAAGTAAAACTACTGTACAGTGGCTGTAGCAAACAGGGGCCCTCCGCCTACTTCAACCAATCCAAAAGATCAGTTACACGCTTAGAAACAGAACGGTCTTCTCATGTATTAACAACACATATAAAAAAATACAGTGGGGAGCTTACAAAAGGTTTATAAAAATAGGTCTCAACAGAGTTTACAACCGATTACAAAGACTAAAAAGACTAACTATCCAACGTTTAGAGACGGTTTATTTATAGCAGAGAAAGCAAACTAACTTAACGCAAACTAAGCTATTCTATCAGCTGTGTAAAAACACGTAATATGGCATCGTCCTCGGATTTAGGCAACGGTCGTTATGGGCTATCAATCTTCTGTTGGATTCTTGTTTCCCATGGTCCTCGTGGCTGAGGAAGAGGCCAGCTATTCTTTTCGTGCTCCAAACCGAACACGCAGAGCCGTGCCACCGCCAATGACTTCAGTTTGACCGTATTTGCCTCCTCGTTGACCACGGGTTTTGATGACCGGTTTGGGTGAGCTGGAAGGACACACACCATGTTCTTGATCCCACAAACTTGCCCATGTGGCTCTTCTACCCGAAGGACACCTGGAACATAGCATTTAAGAAAACAGCTGCGGAATCCGGGGTTGGCTGCGGAAACCGGGATCAGCTGCAGAAACCCTGTGTGAGCTGCAGAAACGCAGCGGTTTGAACCAAAAATCTAAACCAACAACAGTCGTTAGCATAATTAGCAAATCATGTAAAAAGTCCTATAATACAATGATTTGAGCAATTTGATGAAGGAAATGAGTGGCAAAAGAAGGAAATGAGTAGGAAAAGGAGGCTGAGAGGATGTGTAAAGAAGTGCAGGTTTGAGTCTCAACAGGACCAACGCTCAGCAAAGAACAGAGAATTTAATACAAAGGCACAGATTATTCCGTGAGGCAAGGTAGGTGTAAAATGTAACAATTTAGTTTGAGGTACCGCGGCATGAATAGATTGCTGAAGAAAGTGAAAAGGGCATAGTGACATGAATCCTTTTCAACAGAAGAAAAACACTGAACATGAAATTTTACCACAGGCGGAGCAATGAAATTGAATTCTACCTAATCTCACTTAGAAAATTTCACTGGAAATGAACATGAATTGAATCATGAAACATAAAAAAATACATATGAAAACATAAGAGACACATTTGCTACAATCACAACCACAAGAATCTCATGAAACAGAGCCACTGCCTTTCATTAATTCTCTGTAAAAAATATACAGTGAAGAAACAGAGTTTCTTTCCCACAGTCTCCCAGAAGTTAAAAGCCAACCAAACCTTTGCAAATAACTTTCATACAATATATATAATGTTTAAGGAAGAGATATAACACCCAAGGTTTGGAGAGTTACTCGAATCATTGCAAAATGGAGATGGAGAGCCAACCATCAGCTACAGGTGCAGCACTACCAACATGACATTTGGCTTGGGTGACCGTTTGCCTTCCTTCGCCACTTTGATAGAAGCCAATCTGGAGAAAAAACACTTTAAATTCCACCTTTGTTGCCAAGAAACCGAAATGTAGATGAGCGGGCCCACTTGGAGAAGTCGCGAACCGAAATTTCGCGAAACAGAAGCAAATTGGGCAATTTTTCCTCTGTGCGCCATGCTACTTTGGGGCTTGTTTTTGGGCACTTGCAGGTGTCAAAAATGTGCCCAAGTTGGCTTGTTGGAAATTTTGTCCTATCTACTTTCTAACCCCACTGCAATTTTTGAATTTGGTGCTCATTTTCCCCTCCAAATCTTCATTCTCCCAAGACCGCTTCATATGTGTCAAAAAAGTGGCAGAGAGGCCATTTTTGGGTGTTTTTTGACCTTTTGGAGACTCATAACTTGCCAAAATTTCTTGTCCAGACACCAGTAGTCATGATTTTCCATGCTAAATCCAAAAATGCAAACCATTCCTCATTTGGAGCTCTAGAATTTTAGCGCCGCGCCAGTGGCACGACGCACAGGGAGAAAAACCCTGTTTTTTGCCCAAAAATTTGTGAAGTGACCAAAAATTCCCCAAATTTCTTGAAATTTGGGCTGGAGGTTCCCTATGGGGTGTTATGATGGGCCAAGGAAGCCTCAGCCAAGATTCAAAGCTGATCTTGCTCTTTTTCCTCTTTTTCCTTTCTTGTTGCTTTCTTCAATTTCGCTTTCAAACTCCTTATTCGGGCCTGTGCACTCATGTTTCACACCCTGTAACAGAAAGCCATGTGTCTCAGTAGAGCAAGGTCTTTGTCAGCCTTGTCCAGCAGCCTCTCCAAATGCATGTTGACCCTCTCAAGGTTGGCTTCCCGATCCTCATTGATTTCTTGCTCCAAAGATGTAAGCTCAACCCTTCTCCTTTGAGCAGCTTGGTGACGCTCTCGAATGTTTTGCAGCTCCATGATCGCCCGCTAGTCCTCAAGCTGCTTGTTTCTCTGCTCTAGGTACTTCATGTTACACTTGGCCCTCTCCAAGTCAAGGGATAAGGACTCAATCACTGATTGCTGCTCCTAGATGATCTCTGTAAGCTATGCATTTGTTGGTTCTGCATCTGTCTCATCATCATGGAGGAGAACGAATTTGGTCTCTCGTTCACCTGATGGCCCTTCCTCCTGCACTGGCTCCTTACCCCTACCCTGATCATGTGATGCCGATGTCAGAAGCGGGGCCCCTCCCACCCTGGGTGGAGATAACACTCGCTTTGCTGCTGCAAACAAAGGTCTACTGCCTTTCTGGTAGGTGATGCATACTGGCATGGTAGCAGTCTCATGGTGCTCATACTGATGTGAAGGACCACCTACCTCATGCTCTGCCTCTGATACTACCTGTGGAGTGCTGAAGAAGTCATGAGAGATGAAGTCCTTCCAAGCAATACCCTTTAATCCCAATTGATGGTCCACCAAAATCCGGATAAGAGAAAAGTGATAAACATTGTTGAGCTGCTGTCGAGGGGTCTTGTGCTGCATGAAAATTTTCATCCTATCTATGTTACTGCAAATGAAAAATGGGAGGTTCATCATCCACACCCTGGTAAAGTGCATGAGAAACCTAATGTGATAGGAATAAAGGCAAGAAAACCTCCCCTCACAACTGAAGTACTTCATGATCAATTTCATGAGCAGAGCATACTCATCTCTCAAAAATCTGAATGGAAAAACTCTCGTGAGCTGACTCAAACAATTGGCCTTAATGTAAGGCTCATAATGATGCCTCTCCACCTTCTTTTTCTTATGCCACTTTTCTCCAATGTTTGGTACGCCTACTGCCACTGATATGGTTTCGGGTGTCAATGTGAAAGTGACCCCAGCCAAG
The DNA here is from genome assembly GCA_031772625.1 of Pinus tabuliformis. Classification (NCBI taxonomy): domain Eukaryota; kingdom Viridiplantae; phylum Streptophyta; class Pinopsida; order Pinales; family Pinaceae; genus Pinus; species Pinus tabuliformis. The sequence continues at coordinate 2,065,517,466 of CM062818.1, read as the reverse complement.
GTAGACTGTCCTCCATGTAGGTGAAGTGCAAAAAGATGGGCCAGCTCATGATGAACTCTGACATTTGCCACCCTTTGACAAAATTCAAAACATGATAAGTGCTGGAAACATGACATAGCAAGAGGGCATGCCTGCAACTCGGTGAGGGTGTTTGGCTCATCTCTAACATGTTTTCCACTTCGGTGATGTCTTCTAGGGGCCTTTTCTCATGAAGCTGTATCATTGTGGGTCTCCTCCTCATATTCTAATGAAACCTCAGATGCCATGACTGCTGTTTGTAAACTGAATTTAGGCTGCCCTTTGATTATTGTGAAGCTGGAGGTTGCTTTGACAATCTGCCACCAAGGGGACAATTAAAAGGGAGTATTAGGATGGGGGATAATATAATGGGAATAAGGGTCTATAGGAAAATTTTATTTAGGGATATACAAGGGGTTTTGGGGTATTTTGATAGGGTAGTGTTTGTGTTGTTGGCAAGGTAGGGTTTGGGTTTTTTGAGCAATAGGAGGAGGGGGAAAGGGAGTATGATTTTAGTAGTGTTAAGGTAGTGATTATGGGGAAAATGGCATAGGGGAATGAGTAATAGGGGTAGGGTAGGAAAAACACCTTGGCAGCAATATCACTGTAGCACAAACCCTAGCATCATGGTTTTCTTGATGTCTTCTTGTGTTTGTTTTATAAAAAAAAAATTCATTTTATTATAATCATAAAACCATCGTATCTCTTTCAAATTTGATGCACAAGTGGAGGTAGGTTTCCTACCTTGCAATTGGATGAGTTCCACAAAAAAATTTGAGTGAAATTGGTAAGTTCTGGGCACTTTGCCCCTGTGCGCCACACGCAAAGCCCAGTGCGCCGCGCCAGTGGTGATTTTAAACGGTGGGCAGGCTCTGTGTGTGCCGTGCCCGGTGAGTGCGCCACACTCCTGTCTGTGTGCGTCGCGCACCCAGAAATCGCCCCAAGCTGCTCCAAATCGCTCCAACCTTCAACTCACGACCTTGCAACCTTCCTCCAACGCCTTGCTTGCACAATGAGTTTGTTTTATGATGATATTTGTGTATATAGGCTTGGAGGTCATATTTTTAAATTAACTTTAAAAAAAAAACCCACTTTTCTAATGTCTTGTTCAACACCTTTCACTGACTTTAATATAACCCTGATTTTCACCTTTTCTCTGAATTTTGGGCTCAAATGATGAAATTTTCGACACTTTTCATAGGGATTGCATGACAAAGCACTTTGGCCACAGAAACCATGACTGCACCTGAAGAAATCAATTGTCGACCCTTTTTTGAAAATTTTGTCACCAATAGCACTGTTGGACTTTTCTTCAAAACAGAGTTTTGAAGAACCGTCGATTTTTGTCAATAAGATGATGGAGAGCTGCGGATCATTACTTTGCAAGAGCATCACTCTAGCCTGCATGGCTTTACTGGGCATATTTCGAGACCAAACTGATCAATTCCCAGACCTAATGACCAAAAATGACTTTTGTCCATTGAAGGACCAGACCTTGACTGTTATGGACTTTTTTGATTATTTGACACAAAGACTTAAGCCAACAGGAACCAGACATGAGGGGAAATGACTAGCGTGACCTTCTCCGTCAGATTATGGCATGCCCCTAGCAAAATGCAGCTAAGTGAATGGAGCGGGACACCTAAAAATGAAATGCATAAAGAGTTTTGATCTCTGACGGAGGGCTAAGCAGACTGACTCTAACAACTTCTTTGCCTTTGGATGTGCCTGCAAGAGGAGTATCTTCTTGGGCCGTTTGTTGTGAAGTTGTAGCAGCTGATGTGCCCACTCCAATGTGTTGAGGCAATTTGAAGGAGACCTGTCCAAAAGAGTCCAGGTCAAGAGTTTTTTCAAGGTTTTTCATTGCCTGCTCCATTTTCTCTTCCTTAGTAATCTGTTCTACCAATGTGCCTTCTACCCATTCATCTTGGTTAGCATACTATTCTATATTAGGGATTTTACAATGTTCATAGCCTGATAGCCTATATTTTGTCTTTCTATCATGGATAAATCCCTTTGGGTCATAGGGCACCCACCAAAAACTCCTTTTTAGCTTGAGCTACTCACTTAGTATCTTTTCAACATCTTTCCACCCTTCCTTTTTGTTAATGATGAGGGGGCCTAGTTGGTTTCTTAGCTTCAGCTGAGCCTTTTTCTTGGCTTCATAAAAATGAGTCAAATCTGAGCTAATGAACTGCCTAAATTATTCAAGGGCAAACAATCTCATAGGCACATATCTTGGCAGCTTCTAGGGACATAATTCACAGCCATAAATTCTGATCTCTGTGTAATTTTGGTAAAAGTACCAATCACCTATTTTATAACTTTTGGACAGCTGCAAGATTTTTTGCATTTCAGCTGTGAGTCTGGGAGGGGGACTTGTCATCAACAAAGATGAAACTAGATATATGAATAGGTCAATGAACTCACAATAAGTATAAGGAGAATTATGGACTATATGGAAGACTGGGGTCCAAAATATGACAGATCTCCTTTCTCCTTTTGCATCCAATTTCTTGACAGGGAACTGAAAACTATCAGTTTGATAGTATAAGAATAGATGATATATATAGGTTGTATACTTAAAAACTCCTTCCCTATTTAGGCTCATGAATTGCTCATGGATTTTGTTGCTAATGAAGGTAGAAAAGTCAAACTTGATAGAAGGAGAGTGCCCTGTAATAAAGGTTGACATCACAGCTAGAATGGTTTCATCAACATACTCACTTGTTCTAAAACCCAGGACATAGGATATCATGTCAATAACAGTTCTCCCAACTTCATTGAAATAGACCTGGTGAAAAGGAGGTGAGTCTCTGGGCTGGGAGTTTGGGCTCATGAATAAGTTGGAAATTCGACCTATTTCTACAGAGGATAGCTTGGAGCCTTGGTCCAGCAACTGTTTCATAGACAGAGGAGTCAGAGGATGATTAGGCTTGAAATGCAACATCTCATTGATTGAGTCAGGGGTGATATAGAACAAAACAGTGCCATTTGGGGACATGACTGCCCTTTGAGTAGGATCATAGTTAGCACAACACAATTGGATGACATCTGGAAATACATTGATTGATGGAAGATAATATCTGGGCAGGTTGGACTCCCAGATGTCATAGAGATCACTCTTGTTTAGATAGTTGTTTCTAATATCACAAAATGTTTGCAGATGATTTTTCATACCCAGTAGGTCTTGTATTTGGAAGTCCTTATCAGCTAAGGGCAACCATTCCAGCTCCTTGTGTGGTGCATTCAAAGGGGAAAAATTGAGGGCAACAGGAGTCTCCATTTTTCAATTCTCTGTGACTTTTTAATTTAAAATTTTGAGCTTCCACAGTAATAGTAGGTAAGAAGGTGAATGAAAACGGAAATGGCTCCCTGCGTCTCTCAAAATCTCGGTGAATCCATGCCTAATCTCGCACGAAGCCCAGATGTGCCGACAAGAGCGGGGTTGCTGAACCGATTGCTAAACTTGGAGCTACAAAAATGACCAGATCTGGGAACCTGGACAATTCCTCTGCGTGCTGATCTTCCTCAATTGGAACCCTGCACTAGACGAGCATCGATTGGAGTTAATGAAGCGGTTCGGTGTTATAGACATTTTTGTGCACTGCAACCCCAATCATAAATGTCCATAAACCAAGGGCTCTTAAGTCCCTAAAAGTGTTGTTCCAACCCCTAAAAGAACAAGGTCAGCTGATTACATCATCTCCCAGAGGTTCTCATTGAAAAACTACTCAGAACTGGTCAAAACTAGACCATGTCACCTGCTCCATGGTCAAAGTGCACTGCATCCCACCTAAATGCACACGGGAGGTGCGATGCATACTGAAAAACCCTTCTATGGGGTGCGATGGGCGAGAGTGGACAAATGACAGGGTCAATCTGCAAGGTGGAGGATCATGGAATCTTCCAGAAACTTCTCCTGTGACACTTTCCTCTCTGCATTCGCCTAGGGGTGAGTAAGAGATCATCAATCTCCAAGTGGAATCAAGAACTATCAGAGAGAGGACACTAATCAAATCTCAAAAGCTGACTCACCCCCCTTACAAACATCTATATATGGATCCCTCATCCCAAAGATCCAGAGGCTGGAATTTTGTATCTTGTAAGGAAGTGCTGCTGGTTTCTTGGTGTAACATCATAGCGTTGGGTGATCTAAGCTTTTCATGAGGTGAAGAAGGGCTTTCTTGCTGAGAGGATGACGCTGGGTTAGAACAATTGGTTGTAATCCTCTTTGCTATTCTTGATTATTAATAAAGCTATTCAAGTTTTCCTCCACATTCTTGTATGATTGATGATATATGCATTTGTGTGGTCAATATATATCTGGTCCTATATTGTTTATGATAGTAGATCTCTATTCTTGTATAGTCTTATGCCACTTTGATTCCACAGGTGCTCTTTGAAGCTGGGTAGACGAGGAAGCGAGTGGCAAAGATCTATCAGAAGGGAGAGGAATCAAACAATGAACCAAGCACAAGACAGAGGTTGGTCTCCTTTGTTCCCCTCTTATCTACTTCTCATAAAGGAAAATGAAAGTAGTTTTAGTTTGTTTGTTTCTAAGATAGCTACCAGTCTTAGTGGGACTAGCAGCGCTGCATAGACACTAGATTTCCTGATAACAAAATGGCAACTCCGCTGGGGAGCGAATAGATTGTTTGTTTGTCTATATTTGTTTGCTTTATAAACTTACAGACGGAGCCTGAAGTCAAGCCAGCTAGCCTTTGAACGGAATTTTCTATGCAAATGCAAAGTAGATCAATGCTGCTTCAGTCTATCTCCGGGTTTTGTTTATGAACTGAACAATCAATTTACAAACTCTCTAATTGCCCTTGTGATGGCCCTAGTAACCTCTTTAGATCTGCCCCTGTGATTTATTTACTGATTGCCACTTGCTCGGCCTAAATCCCTGAACTGTGCTGCAAACTGTGATCAAGAACTAGATCAAAAGTCTCGCATTATACCATCTCACCCTCTCTTCAAGGATATCAGTTTGCATCACACTTCTCGTGTGCTGTAGGTGGGATGCATATTGGAATCCCTATGTAACAGGTGTGCTGATCAGAAAGGGATAATTTTGTGTCCAGACTTTGGTTTTTTCACTCTTTTCAGCTCTATTCAGGAGTTTTGTTGTCTGTAGTTAGTATACCTCTGTTGGAAACCCTCTTCCTTGCCATTATTCCACCTCCATTGAGAAAATAACTGTAAATGTTTTTATGTATTGTGAGCCATTTTCAGTTCTCTTTTACAAAGAAGTAGCGTAATTGAACTGTTGTTTCTTGATCTGGAAGTGTCGCAAGTATCGTTTTCAATCATAGAAGAGAATCTAATTGTTCTTGATAGTCGATTACACTGTTACTCTTGTATTTGATTTGAATTAGTAGTTTTTCAAGTTTCGAAAGCAAGTTTTCAATTCCAAATCGCAAAGTGTCATCATTGTCTTCATTTTTGTCTTGAAAAGAAACTTGTTAGTAATGTCGCTTTGAAAAATAATTCAGATTTGCGCTTAGCTTTCTTTTTATCATTCACACATTAAGAAGGCTGAAAACAAATACATGCATGTGCATTTGCATTTAGACTATTTGTTGGTTTGATTTAGGACAGTGAATATAGTGTGTGCTCTCTGCTCTATGTTGAAAGAATATCGTCTCTCTTTCCTTAGTAGCTAGGATTTTCATTTCAAAAAGAAGATTAAACGATTGTTTATCATCTTAGATTGCATTTTAGGAATTGTATATCTACATCACGCATTTCCTAAGCAAGATCAACTGTAAAATAAATTTAATGAATCTAAAAATGCTTTGGAACCTAACGCACAACATTTAGAAGTCTAGGCTAGAGACGTATTCCGGCGTCGTAAAGCCTGGTAACTGTTGTTTTCATTGTTGGTTGGGTGATTCCTCCACTTTGAGACGAAAAGTGCCAGTACAGACTTGTGCTCCCACATACCGTTGAGTATATATTGGGAGACCACAATAGGCTTTATCCTTTATCCATAGGAAGCCGTGTCTACCACCCTATCGATCGTAATGCACTGAACACAGCATTCGGGAAGATTGACTGCCGTACCGTAAAAAGTATTCTGGAGTTTTGCGATTGGTTTGGTAATCCCTCTATCTAGATTTCCAGGGTAGTCTCTTTCGTTCCTTTTCAGACTCCTTAAAGGAAAAGGTCCATCTGAGCACTTGTCACTTCCAGCTCATTAAAAATCGAAGGCGACTTGAGTCATCTTTTGTTTTTTCTCAACTCTTAAAAATTGAAAAAACAAGTTGTGTCAAAGTGTCTAAAATTTATTTTAATCGGAATAAACATCACCTTTCCTATGTTGGTCTTAGGTTGAGAAAAATGGAGTCCACCAACCAAGGATTTTCCCTTGGAGGAAATCCTAGTCCTTTCTCCTCTTGGGGAGATGTTGGTGCACCCCATATGGCCACATTGTCGCTTCCAGGATTGACAATCAGCTTGCCCATATGGCTCTTCTCGACCTCTGTCATTCAGAACACCGTGATTCCTGAACAACAAAGTCAGCAACTAAATGATACCAGGGTTACCCCCCAACCTTCTACTTCGTCCAATTCTCCCTCTCCTCCTTCCTCTTCGCTTGATGAAGCTGGTAAAGCCAAAAATCAAGTAACTGAGAAGAAGAAGGAGAAAAAGAAGAAAGAGAAGAAGAAGAAGGAGCCAAAGGCGAAAAGGGGCAACCAGGCGTCGTCTAGCGAAAATCCACACACTGCGTTGTCCAGGCCTAAATCGCCATGTGTCATTTGCAAAGGAGACCACTATCATCGAGATTGTCCTTGCATCCCTCGGATCCTAAGGGACTGGTCTCCTCGTTTTCACAATCTGGTGTCATCAACCTCTGACGATCATGTTGAGAATACACCGTCAACTAGTGAAAGTGAAGCCCCTGGACAAAAAGGAAAATGTAAATTTCCTTGTAAACTGTGTGAAGGTGATCACGCCATCCACTGTTGTCCCTTCTTAGATGAGGCTAAAAGAGTCTTGGACGACTGTCCGGTTTCACCGTTATGGCTTCCTCCTGGATATAAGAAACTCTTGCCGAGTCCGTCACTAGTTGAAAATCCGGCTGAGACGCCATTGTGGCCGGCTAAAGCGTCTATCATTGAAGATGAACCCTCTGAATCCACACCAGACGAAAGTCAAAAGGTCAAGGCGGCAGTTGACCCGGTCTTGCCTTCAGAAGGTCCATCTTCAGATGATACAGCCACCGGAGAGAACAAGAATGACACCGTTTAAATTCTCTTCGTAAGCACAAACTCCGATGAACATGGGGGCAGTCTACCCGTTCCTTTACCGCATGAAGGAAGTTCATCAAAGTCATATCCGACCATCTATTCGGTCCCACCTCCAAGCAACCTAGTTGTTTCCTTTGATTGGAATCTACTAGGCAGACCCCGTTTACTGGCCAGTGTACCATTTTGAATCATTGCTCAAATATATAGAATGGTCATGGCCGGTACCATCATAGATGAAGGGGCTTCTGTGAGTATCCTTTCCTCAACTGCTTGGAAAGCGCTGCTTTTGCCTGAAATGAGAAATCTAACAAGCTTTGACAAAGGAACCAGTCGACCATTAGGGATCCTTCCCAATGTGCTGATAACATTGAGAAGGAAAACCATTCACATGAATGTAATGGTAGTCCAAGGACCCCTGGATTATAATCTACTCCTTGGACGCGACTATATTTATTGGATGGGAGCCATTGTCTCCTCACTCTTTAGAGTAATGTGTTTTCTGCATGAAGGAAGAGTGGTCAAGCTTGTAGACCAGCTTTCATTCCCCGATTCACACATAGCAAATAGTCAAATACCATCCCTGAATGGTCGTTTCACGCAAGGAATGTCTCATCAATCCCCAGTCCGTCCACCTGATGAGCGCGAGTGATTCAGAGGACATGACTGAAACCCAGGGGGCATGCACCCTGGTCTGTTTCGACAGGAAAACCTTGGGTATAGGGTAGGTTTCCGTGAAGGATAGATGACTGGTTTATGAGATTAGACTGGAATAAGATTCCTTCGTCAAAGTTATGTGAGTGGAGCCAGTTGCGCCACTCACCTTTATTTATTTCGGTAGACATCGCCGAGGAAGTGTTTTGTCCACAATGCGGATAGAACAATATTTGGTAACTTGGAAATTTTTCGCTATACCCAGGGGCATGCAAACCTTTTGGCGTGCAAGCGAAGAGCGACCATTTATTTTTTAAATTTTTAGGTCCTCTAACCCTTTAAACTCGTAGGATTGGTCGTTTCCTAACTTGCATAAAGAAAGGATGCGGGGCAAAGCTTTGAAAAAATGCCATTTTAAATGATACATCCTTATTATACAACTAGATCGAGCAGTTTTAACACGGAATTCAAGCTCCTTAAAAAATAAACATAAGCAATGAGGAAACATTCCCCCAAAGTTTAAGCTCATTAAAAAATGAACCAATTTCCGGTAAATAACCATCGTGAATGAATTATCATCAGCCTTTGAAACCTTGGTCGTGTTCTCATCATCACCTCCACTCTAGATTGGCCAATCATTCACCTCCATTTGATTGTTTACCCTTTTTGAGGAACACCTGCGAAGAGTGATCCTGTTAACCATCCTTGTGACACTGCCATGAATGGAAAATTCCAAACCTTACCTGGAATTAGCTGCTACACGAATTTATCACTCGTTCCTCGAAAAACAAGTCTCCTTTAAGCTCTTTTCATCTGACTCGTAAAATATGAAAAGATTGCCGAGCAATTGGCCTCTCCAGCTTGTTAAAGTGACTGGAAGTGCTATCCCTCCTTTAGATTTTAATCTTTTTGGACCTGAGGGATTATTACACAAAAATATCGAGCGCTTGTTTTGTTTGGCTCGTTAAAATTACCGAAAATTCATCCCTTTTGTATTATTTTATACTTTTTCGGACTCAAGAGATTATATGACGAAAAAGGATTATTGGAATTTTCTTTACGTCCCTTTTCAGACTCTCTAAAATTGAAAAGGACCGAGTTATCTTTGTCGTTAAACTCGTTAAAACCGAATAGCGACAAACTTGTCCATACAGACAAGAACGAGTTTCACTATCGCTAGGCTCGTTAAAACATAGCGATGGGTTTGCCTGAAGGGAAAATTATAGAACAAGCATATGTTATCCTCCTCAAGGTTGACAAAAATAAAGAGGTACTGGTCAGAAACGACTGGAGAAAAATTGGGAAGAAAACTTGAAGAAACTTTATTGGTAGCAAGTCGCTCTTGAACATGACACTTTCACTCTGCATCCGAGTTGGGTTGGGTTGTTCCGTTCACTGGTCATATCACCATTGGTCCATCACACCATCCATATTTGGGGTTAACACTACCAATCCATCATGTCAGTTTCACCGATATGTTCAAGAGAAGTCGCTCAGAGAATTCACCTGTGTCTCATCCACTGCAATACATTTACGCTCCATTCTTTCATGACCGCCACCCTAAACCTTATGTCATCAGATCGTTTTCACCTCCATTAAAATCATTTGCTCCATTTCGTGTCATTGATGTGGGATTCACTAAGGCCCTCCTATGATGGATCGCTTCTTGTCGACATCAGCTCATTATCTAGGAAGTTGATCTAGGAACAACCCTTTCAGTACTTTGAAGCTTGCATGCCTCAATGGCAAGTTTCTCACTTCCGGTGACAGGTTTACATCAATGGCCTTCGACCGGAAGATTTTGCATAGTGTTCGATGCCAAGTCCCTTATTCACACCACGTGAATTGTACTGTAGTACCTTGAGGGTCATCATCATTATTGGTGATTCCTCTTGCGCCTGTTAACAACTTACATCATTGGCTGGTAATCAGGTGATGTCTTTCCATGTTCGACTCCATAACATCTCTCACATGGATCAAATTGTACTTTGAGTGAAGATCGAATGAGATTGAAGACCACGGATCTAGTTTCATCCATCCGGGCTGCGATATATATTCAGGAAAATAAAGACATCAAATGTACATCATTACTGTAGAGATACTCATCCAACCTAAGGGATGATGGCTCTACCAGAATCATCAGTCTGCACAAAGACGATTGTCTGTTTTATGTACATGAAAATGAATTTATAAAGCTGAGCATGGGAATGCCCGCCTCAACTCAATCATGAAAATATTATGAAGATAATGTGTTGTATTGTATCTTATTACAGGTCGTCTTCCAGCTCGAAAAAACTTCGGATCCTCATGATAAAGCATTTCACCCGACATCGAAAGATTAACAACCTCATGATTTAGGGGGCAACTGTTATAGACATTTTTGGGCACTGCAACCCAAATCATAAATGTCCATAAACCAAGGGCTCTTAAGTCCCTAAAAGTATTGTTCCAACCCCTAAAAGAACAAGGTTAGCTAATTACATCATCTCCCAGAAGTTCTCCATGAAAAACTACTCAGAACTAGTCAAAACTGGACCATCTCACCTGCTCCATGGTCAAAGTGCGCTGCATCCCACCTAAATGCACATAGGAGGCACGATGCATACTAAAAATCCCTTCTATGGGGTGCGATGGGCGAGAGTGGACAAATGGCAGGGTCAATCTGCAAGGTGGAGGATCATGGAATCTTCCAGAAACTTCTCCTGTGACACTTGCTTCTCTGCATTCGCCCAGGGGTGAGTAATAGATCATCAATCTCCAAGTGGAATCAAGAACTATCAGAGAGAGGACACTAATCAAATCTCAAAAGTGGACTCACCCCCCTTACAAACATTTATATATGAATCCCTCATCCCAGAGATCCAGAGGCTGGAATTTTGTATCTTGTAAGGAAGTGCTGCTGGTTTCTTGTTGTAACATCATTGTGTTGGGTGATCTAAGCTTTTCATGAGGTGAAGAAGGGATTTCTTGCTGAGAGGATGATGCTGGGTCAGAACAATTGGTTGTAATCCTCTTTGCTATTCTTTATTATTAATAAATCTATTCAAGTTTTCCTCCACATTCTTGTATGATTGATGATATATGCATTTGTGTGTGTTGTGGAGGTAAATCCTCTCTGTGGACAGAGACGATCCCTACTAGCCCTGACCGGGTCTAGAAACAATCAAACAATGCTATCACACAAGTTCCTAATTGCGAATTAAAGGTGGATGATGAGAGCCTACTTGGATTCCAACGCTAATATTCGTAGAAGAGACGTTGCTCTCGTTCCTTTGCTTCGGCTGGTCACGATCCCCACGATCTTCGTGATTGGACACCTACACATGAAAAGAACAGCACAAACACAAGCATAAAATCTAATAGATGCAATTATATATCAGTCAGAAAGGATATAACTCAACATCAATCATAGGGCAATGAGAGTGGAACCATAATGATAGTCATCTATTATTGATAATCAACAAAGAAGAATACAACCATAGTTCTGACGTCAAATCCTCCTTTGGCTGGGTAGTCAGCTACACAAGTCTTGCAAAGCTTGTTGGGATGGGAACAAGCCTCTCTCTCTTGGGTGACAAGAATCTCCTTACTTAGATTTAGCCTTATGGGTGCAAAGAAGGCTCTTGCAGTTTCAAACTCTTGAACTCCTGGTATTCTCTATCACTATGCTGGAACTGGAACTACTATAACTCTGACTAGCTTGCTCAAGGCATAGAGGCAAGCTTTTATAGATAGAGAGGAAAGAGATAGGATCAACCACATTATTCATGGGATTGGCTTTATCACTTGGAAACTTCCATGAAAGGTGGCAAACCACTTTCCCTTCTATGGAGATTCGAAGCCAAACCATCCTAGCTCAACATAGATTCAGTTGGTGAATGGGTTGAAGAGAACCTTCGGAAGCTTGTTGGTTAAAAACTTTACTCAATTCGGTTGGCGCGAGTGCGACTCTGAGACAGAGCGCCAATGGCGTGCCCTTTTTAGAGGATTTCCCTCATTGGCGCGGGCAGTGAACTGTGGACCCGCGCTAATGCAAAAAGAGCTGTTTTCATGGAGATTTTGCAAGAGATGTCTTCAGGGCAAATGAAGATCATACTCAGAGGAATATAATGTAAGTGGTTTCAGGTCATGTCACTTCTCACAGGTCCCGGAATGAGTCCTCCAGTGTGCGGGTAAGGGGTAACAGGGACGGTGACAAATTGCTATGTAACAGATGCCCCCTAAAGCATGAGGCCCGAGAGAGAGAGGGGTGAAATGCTTTACAAGAACATGCGTGACTGAAAACACGGCCGCCGGAGAACCTGCGTAAAGAAGTACAACTGATATCTCAAGTACACGATATATGTGGTATGGGCGCAGCCATCCATAATAGAGTACATAATAATCTAGATCCAAGGCATGGACGCAACCATCCAGGGAGGATCGACAAAGAGACTCAGGCATGGTCGTAGCCATCCAATGTATGAGTCATGTAATGATCATAATAAGCCACAAATCACAGCCTGGATTCCAATAAACAAAATCCAGGGTCTTGCGCTCCATCTCGACCCGAACAGAGTACAAGTTCAGGCATGCGAATACATGAGTTGAAGTCGAACATGCATGAACATCGTCTGATTACCAGTCAATAATGAAAACTGTTAACAGACGCGAGAGGTACCACCAATAATGACAATGGCCCTCAAGGTACTATAGGTACAATCTACGACGTGCGAAGAAATGAGCTGGCATCGAACACCCCTAGAATCATTCGATCAGAGGCCAATGATGAAAACCTCTCATCGAACACGAAGAACCTGCCATTGAGGCATGCAGGCTCCACGGCACCGGAAGGGAGTCTCTAGATCAGCTTCCTGGATAATGAGCTGAAGTCGACAGGAAGTGACCTTGATCAAAGGTAGGCCATAGTGTTTCCCACATCAGTGACACGAGACAGAGGAAGAGTGTTGTGGTGAATCAAAATTATGTGAGGTATCAGAGGAGGTTGTACTACTGCAGAGGTCAACTTCTCTTGAACATATCGGCGGCATGACAGTGGACTTGGCAGTATTTGACATCAAATGAGCAGAGGTCATGGTGACAAGGCAATGAGCAGATGAGAGGGCAAATAGGATAACCCAAACCCATGGAGGCTAGTGTAAAACAAGATGAGATGTCCCCACCCAGACACGAATGCAGACAAGTGCCATGTTCAAGAGCGACATACTGCCGACACGACAATAATTATGGGTCCATTTTCCCCACCATTTCTGGCGAGTACCCCAGTTATTTTTAACAAGCTTGACGGGGATAGCATATGCTTGTAAGGCGTCATTTCGACAGAACCCGATGTCATTAAGTTTTAACGAGTCTGACAAAGGAAGAACTCGACGTCTTTTCATGTTTAGAGAGTTTGAAAAGACAACAGAAAAGAAAACTCCAAGGGTGTCCTTTTTCGTAAAGTTGTGTCTCTCGAGCCCGAAAAAGTATAAAACAATGCTCAAAAGAACCGTCCGACCATTATGATCGAGGAGTACTTTTCATGAGTAGTGATTTCGACCTGAAAAAGTAAAAAAGTGATCGAAATCACGTCGTTTCATAACCATTAACGAGCCTGAAACGACAAAGACCCGACAATCTTTTCATTTTTACACGGTCGGAAAAGAGTTTAAAGACGACCACCCCTTATTTAAGTTTAGCGAGTCAAGAGGAATAACTCGGCAATATTTTCGTCTTTAAACGGTCGGAAAAGAGCGGAAAGCAGACCTCCATTTTTATTCTCTTTAACGAGTCAAAAAGGGAAAAATACTCGGCGATCTTTTCATATTTTACGAGTCAGAAAAGAGCTTAAAGGAGACTCTTCCTAGAGGAACGAGTAGTATAAAGGGTAGCAACTAGTTCCGGCAATGGTGGAGCTGCTCAAAACATGTAATGGTCAAGAGGCTGGCTAATCAAACCACTCATCGCGACGGTTCCTCAGGGAAGGAAAAACAACCAAGTGAGACCATGTGATCAGCCAAAGAGATGGTAGCGATGGAATGAAACAACCCAGGCTCATCTAACAAAATTTAGCAGATAAAAGGCAATCACGAGATGTAAATCAGGTATGGGTTCATTTTTACACAAGCTTGAACCATAGAGAACTTTTCTTGGATTCGGTTTCCTGTTTACACAAGCTTGAAACGAAAAACTATGCTTGTTATAAGTTCGCATGCCCCCAGCATAATAATGCAAAACAAGGTACATGCCCCCCAAGCTTCATTGCATTCAACAAAGTGGATGGAATGAAGGTTCACTTTCGAGATCTTGGAAAGACTCGACTTGGATTTTACGAGATCTTAACCAAAAGACTCGATTTGGAAAAGGAGGAGTTGTTTCATTTTTTAATGAGGTTGACACAGTGAAAAAGAACTATCCTCAGAGCCCTTGTTTCATTTTTTAACGAGCTTCACACAAGATCAAGAACTATGCTCGAGACTCCTTGTTTCATTTTTTAACGAGGTCGACACAAGATAAGAACTATCCTCGTGACACCTGGCTTCATTTTTTAACGAGGTTGACACAAGAACAAACTATCCTCGGACCAAACCTAGTTTCATTTTTTAAGGAGATTGACATAGGAAATCGAACTATGCTCCGACTAGAACTTCATCATAATGAATAGGAAGTTGAGGCTCCCAAGAGTGCCACTCCTAATGGAAGGCCAACATCTTGGAAGTCAGGGCCCAACGCCCCCAGGACACTGTGCACGATGGCGGCATCACTGGATCCAGGCATGGGATAGGTGGCCATGTAGTTGATCTGTGGTGGGGTAGATGCAACTGGTGGATGAAAACTAGGAGGGGACAACAACGGCGCAGGAGGCATCGGGGGACTAACGAATGACACTTGATCGATAGTCACAATTCTTCCATCGTGTGGAAAGCAAACCACACGGAAAAGCGAAGAAACGAGGGCCCCCATGGCGTAAACATAGTCGCGACCAAGGAGAAGACTAAAGTCTAAAACACCTTGGGTAACCAAGATGTCTATATAGACGGTTTTGCCTCCCAAAGTAATAGGGAACTTTGGGAGAACTCCTAGAGATGGACAGGCTCCTCCGTCGAAGGCCAACAGATTCTGAGTGACTGGCCCAAGCTGCGGGGAATCTAAAGCTTTCCAAGTAGTGTACGGCATAAGACTGACAGATGCCCCTTCATCCAAAACAGTGCCAGGTACTGCCTTAGCATAGGCATGTACTGTGATCTGGAAAGGCATATGGGACGGAAGGCGACTGGCGATCAGGCGATTCCAATCAAAGGAAGTGACCAGACTACTTGGTCGGGGAATCGTATGATAGCCCCCATGTGCTAAAGGAACCGAAGGAGAACCTTCGGGAGCAGCTGGGTTAGGAGAGTCATTTCGGGACTCAGGAGAATCTGAAGAGACGAGAAGAACATGGGCGTGATTCTCTTCTGAAATAGAGTGAGCGAGCGGTGGACTCGAGTCGACACTCTTTTCGACCAATGGTTGGTCTGGAACAGGCTGGGGGCAACCGGGTTCGGGAAGAGGGGGATGGACAAGAGAAGAATTTGAAGAAATCTCTTTGTCAGTAGGGGAACGATCTGCGGCTACAGAGAGACGTTGATAACCAGCGGGAAGTTGGGGTGGAGGAGCTGTAAGACTTTCCAAGACAACGGAGGCTTTATCCATGAGTGGACAAAGGTGAAGGGGATGATTGCCTTCACAAAGTCTACAGGGGATTCGAATCTTCCCTTTTCCCTTACCATTCCCAACTGATAAGGTAGCATCGCCGTGAGCTTCAGAGGACAATGAGGGGCGGGCTGGATAGCGAGACCATACTTCTAGTACCCTGGGAATGCCAGGACAATCACGAAGAAGATGGTCTTCCTTGCATAATCTACAAGGAAACTTGACCTTCCGTGGAGGAGCGGAAGGGGGCCCAACTTCAGGTGTACTCGAGGGGGTAACTACACTTGTAACCTCTCCCTTAGGAGCCTTCTTCTTCTTCATCTTCTTCTTCTTCTTCTTAGCCACCTGGTTACTCGAATCGAGACTTTCACCAGGTGAAGTGGAAGATGAGGATGTAGAAGTGGGCGTAGAAGGGGAGAGATCCACCTTAGAATCAACATGATGTTGTTCAGGTGGAGGGACGGATTGACTAGACGGTGAGATAGCAGGGACCAAAGAGGTTGAGAACAACCAGACCGGCAACCCAACAGTTAACCCTGGGAGGGACAACGTCGCCATATAAGGAGCACCAACATTTCCAAAAGGAGCGAAATGACCAGGGTTCTCATCAGAGGGGATCCCTGGGTTGGTGAACCCCGGAAAAGTTGCCATCGAGAACGAAAAGAAGCCTACTCAAGCTAACGCAAACAAGATCTAACCGGATAAATGTGAACGCGGCTGAATAAATTTTAAGACGCAAGGACACAACTTGACCTTTTCATGTTTTAAGAGTCGAGAAAAGGACAAAAAGGTGGCTCTAGTCGCCTTCGAATGTTTTGTGAGCCCGAAGTGACAAACTGCTCAAGTGAGCCTTTTCTTTTAAGGAGTCCGAAAAGGATCAAAAGTGACTACTCTGGAGAGACTAGGCAAAGGGTTTACCAAACAAATCCGTAAAACTGCATATACACCTTGGTAGTCATATGAAAACCAAGGACTTCCCGTACAGGAGTCAATCTTCCCGAATGCTGTGTTCGGTGCGTTATGGCTTCTAAGGCGGCAGACGCGGCTTCCTATGGATAAAGGATGATAACCTAGTGGGGTCTCCCCTATATACGCGACGGTACGTGGGAGCTCAAGTCCATGCTAGACCACTATCGAGTCACAAAAGGAGGAATCACCCAACCGTAGTGTGAAATAACAATGACTAGGTTTAACGACGCCGGAACATGTCTCTAGCCTAGACCTCTAATCAGTGAGCGTTATGTTCCAATGCGTTTTTAAGTTTATTCAGTTCATTTTATGGTTGATCTTTGATTAAGTTTCAATTTCCAAGTCCTACCGTATGTAATCTCTCACAATTCCCTAAATGCAAGCTATATGCCAAAGAATATCATTTCGTTCAATGAATACTAACTACGAGAGAGTTAAGAATTTTTCAAACAAACAAAATGACCACAAACAAACAAGAACCACTCTAATGCAGCTAATGACAAATAAATGAAACTTTTCTTTGTTTTAAATCGCTTAATCAATGAAAAGTTTCTACTTCTAATTAACTAATTCAACGCAAAAGAGATTGTTCATTTTCTTTTCAATGGCAAAGTGCACTAAACAAATTTTGAGAGATAGTAACACTGAGAAAAAAGACCAATTTCACTCAATGAAAACACAATCGAATCCCCAAAACAGTCCTTCAAACCAAGAAGAAAGCACAAAGACCTTTATGAGCTATGTGATCTAAGCCCAAACGAAGCCAAGCGAAACCCAAGCGAAAAATAAGCAAATCACTTGAATATCAAGAAAAAGCTTTGACAACTACTGAGCAAATGCAAAAGAATAATCACAAAGTTGACCGGACGATCAAAGAACACAAAACACCTACGGGAGGCTCGACGCACAAAGCCACTAGATGCCCTAGGGCTAAAATGTGAAATCGATAGAAAGAGGAAAACACCCGAAGGATGAAGGTCTAAAACCAGTCAAACAAGGATCAAACACACTCCAGTAATTGAAAAAGACACAGCAAGATACAAATCCAAGCTCAGAGTGCTTGAAGACAAGCGAACTGGAAAAGTTGACAGGCCTGGCGTGACTATCAGGCTACAACTCGCGCTTTTATAGGATTGGCGCGGGTTGTATTTGAGCAACTTGTGCCAATAGCACGACTGTAAGGCTAAAAAGTGTGCTAATCAAGTTTGCTAAATCAAAAACAAAAGAAAGCAACCCAGGGCTTGAGAACAGTATCTAGGAAAACCAGGAAGCAAGAAACAGCAAGAAATCCAACCCAGAAAGCTATCTAAGAAATCAAACGAGAAACCAAAGAGACAAGACAAACTCCAAGTCGTTTAGTTCGTAAACCAAACCGGAGATTGACTGAAGTGGCGTTGATCTACTTCGCTAATGCAAAGCAATAGCGTTTCGAAGGCTATCTGGCCGTACTTCAAGCTCCATCTAAAGTTTACAAATCAAACAACAAGTTAACTCCCCAGCGTAGTCGCCAAATTGTTGTGGAGGTAAATCCTCTCTACGGACAGAGACAATCCCTACTAGCCCAGAACGGGTCTAGCAACAATCAAACAATGCTATCACGCAAGTTCCTAATTACGAATTAAAGGTGGATGATGAGAACCTACTTGGATTCCAACGCTAATATTCGTAGAAGAGACGTTGCTCTCGTTCCTTTGCTTCGGCTGGTCACGATCCCCACGATCTTCGTGATTGGACACCTGCACATGCAAAGAACAACACAAATACAAGCATAAAATCCAATAGATGCAATTATATATCAGTCAGAAAGGATATAACTCAACATCAATCATAGGGCAATGAGAGTGGAACCATAATGATAGTCATCTATTATTGATAATCAACAAAGAAGAATACAACCATAGTTCTGACGTCAAATCCTCCTTTGGCTGGGTAGTTAGCTACACAGGTCTTGCAAAGCTTGTTGGGATGGGAACAAGCCTCTCTCTCTTGGGTGACAAGAATCTCCTTACTTAGATTTAGCCTTATGGGTGCAAAGAAGGCTCTTGCAGCTTCAAACTCTTGAACTCCTGGTATTCTCTATCACTATGCTAGAACTGGAACTACTGTAACTCTGACTAGCTTGCTCAAGGCATAGAGGCAAGCTTTTATAGATAGAGAGGAAAGAGATAGGATCAACCACATTATTCATGGGATTGGCTTTATCACTTGGAAACTTCCATGAAAGGTGGCAAACCACTTTCCCTTCTATGGAGATTCGAAGCCAAACCATCCTAGCTCAACATAGATTCAGTTGGTGAATGGGTTGAAGAGAACCTTCGGAAGCTTGTTGGTTAAAAACTTTACTCAATTCGGTTGGTGCGAGTGCGACTTTGAGACAGAGCGCCAATGGCGCACCCTTTTTAGAGGATTTCCCTCATTGACGCGGGCAGTGAATTGTGGACCCGCGCTAATGCAAAAAGAGCTGTTTTCATGGAGATTTTGCAGGAGATGTGTTCAGGGCAAATGGAGCTCATACTCAGAGGAATATAATGCAAGTGGTTTCAGGTCATGTCACTTCTCACAAGTCCCGGAATGAGTCCTCCAGTGTGCGGGTAAGGGGTAATAGGGACGGTGACAAACGGTGACAAATTGCTGTGTAACAGTGTGGTCAATATATATCTGGTCCTATATTGTTTATGATAGTAGATCTTTGTTCTTGTATAGTCTTATGCCGCTTTGATTCCATAGGTGCTCTTTGAAGCTGGGTAAATGAGGAAGTGAGTGGCAAAGATCTATAAAAAGGGAGAGGAATCAAGCAAGGAACCAAGTGCAAGACAGAGGTTGGTCTCCTTTGTTCCCCTCTTATCTACTTCTCATAAAGGAAAATGAAAGTAGTTTTAGTTTGTTTGTTTCTAAGATAGCTACCAGTCTTGGTGGGACTAGCAGCTCTGCATAGACACTAGATTTCCCGATAACAAAATGGCAACTCCGCTGGGGAGCGAATAGATTTTTTGTTTGATGGGGGCTCGCGATATGGATGAGGACCATCTGATCTGGGGGATCGGATCCGACGGCTGGCGGCACGGTAAACTGTTGGAGAAGTAATGTACGGGGCCCACTATAACATTTCAGCGTTTTTTAATGTTTTTGCAAAAAATTGTAGTGTAAAGCGATTTTGGGTTTCGTGGGTTGGTTATTTAATTAACCAAGAGTTAATTAAATCCCATGGTATATGCATGTGTAGGGAGGGTTGTTATAAGGTTCCAAGTGAACCTATAACTCCCGAAATTCATGTTTTATGGCTATAATTTCCGGGGGTTGGGATATTATAAAGTTTGGGATTTTTATGGGTTTTATGTATAATAGGGGTGGGGAAAACTTTTAAATAGGGGCTATATAATAAAGTTAAAATGTTAATATGGTTTTATGGGTGGGAAACGCTAAGTTTATAAGGTAACAACTTAGGTTTTTTAGGGAAATGAAACTGAAATGGAATGATTATTTTTACACAAGAAATGTGGCTTGTTTTGGCTAAGTAAACACAGAGTTTCACTTAGTATTTCTCATAAAATGAAATGAACTAGGACCATTGAGTAGATCCCAATGTCCTTGAAAGGATGTTAGTAAGTGCTCTTGGGGAAATGAGAGGGGAAATTAGTCATGCTTCACCTGAAATGCAACCACCTTGCTATGGTATTTGTGATATTTATGAGATAAATCATATTCAAAGAGATAAACTGATCACAAACTTTCCTCTGCAACATCAAACTACTTACCCTGCCTAATTACACCTAACATTTTTTCTTCCTTTTGATTGGTTGCATTTGAACTAGAAAACCCTTTCATTGTTGTTTTCTTTTAACTGCCCTCATATCTAAGTCTGTCCTTATCTCTTCTAGGGGCTCAGATTTAGCTATTGAGCACCCTTGCTTCCCTACCTAACTACTTCTCTACCAAGCTTAAACTGTTTGGACAGACTTTATTCTCTAGTTCTACAACAAGAAATTTAAACATGGATTGGCCAAGATTGAGTTGTTTGGTCATCCATCAAGGGTGACACAAGTCAATGATTGCATAATCTAAACTTCTTTGCAAAAAATAGGATAGTAGTGGCATTTTGACTAGCCACTTTCCTGGTCTTTTCTTTGGGGTTCATTTTCTCTCTTTCTTGACCAATTGATTCTTTTTTTTTTTTTTTGCCCTTTGATTTTTCTTTTAGGGCATACCGTCTTTACATTTTTAAAATTTTTTATTTTTTTGAAAATATGGAACCTTTTCAGCATGGAAAGGATGATCATATTTGGCATTTCCACAGTCAATCATGAAATATGACACCTATTGGTATAGGAACCTAACAGTGGCTCCACTTGGAGATGGCTTTTCCAGATGAAAAGCCAAGAATAGCAAGTCAGATGGCCTTATACTCAATTCTTGCTGCAATCTGAAATTTCCTTTTGTTGTAAACCAGCAACCTGTATCTCTGTGATATATATACATTTCTCATGAGTTGATCTGAACAGAATTAGAGCTCTGTATTTGCTAGTTTGTCTGATTATTTGTCAACATTTTTGTAGTTCCCAAGTCTTCTTCTTCACTTCTTCTGATAAAATCCAAATGTAATACAAAAAGTTGGCACAATTATTTGCTTTTTCCCAAAATTTGCTACATCTTATTCACTATCTTATTTCTGTAATGAACTGCTGAAAATAGACATTATTATGTACAAAATACAGTGTTGTTATGTTAACAAAGAGGATCAAAATAATGCTTGAGCATCTGACCATTGACTGGCCCTTCCTCTGCTTCTGTACCATCCAAGCTTCTCAAAAAATAGGTGTTGTTTCCTTGTACAGTCTGGATGACAAAAGGTCCTGTCCATAGGAAATCAAATTTGCCATGTTTTCCTTTATCTTCCCTTCTGGAATCCCATTTCAGCACTTTGTCTCCTATGAAAAAATCCTCTGCCTTTGTCCTTTTATCAAAAAATTTCTTCAGTTTCTCTTGCAGGATTTGAGTTCTCTGATACACTTCTTCTCTGGTCTGCTGCAAGTGAATTGTTTGATTGACTCTTCTTTGAATATCATTGGGTTCTGCCTGTATTTCTTGCAGTAATTTTATCACAGGGATTCCCAAAGATGAAGGGAATATAGCCTCCATGCCATAAACCAACTCATAAGGGCTTGTCCCAATAGATCTCTTTGTGGTTAACCTGTCTGCCCAAAGGGCATTGACAAGATTTTTGTGCCAATTCTTCTTGTTTTCCTCCAATACTTTCTTTATGATGTTGATCAAGCTCTTATTGGATGATTTGGCTAGGCCATTACCTTGAGGGTAATAGGTTGTGGAGTGGCCCAAGGTAATATGATATTTATGACAAAAATTGATCATTCTCTTGGATTTAAAGGCAGCAGCATCGTCTGTTATGATCTTTTCCGGACAGCCAAATCTGGATAGGATATTGGTTTCTAGGAATTGCATGATGATTGAGTCATTGGCTTGCCTACAAGGGATGGCCTCTATCCATTTGGTGAAGTAATCTGTGGCAGTTAAAATCCACTTATGTTGGCCAGAAGAGGAAGGGTGAATTTCTCCAATGAAATCCAAACCCCATTGTTGAAATGGTCTTTCAGTGGAAATGGGTTTTAGGGGTGAAGGTAACAGTTTTCTCTTGCCTCCAAAGATTTGGCATTTATGGCAAGAAACTACAAACTTCCTCACATCAAAAAATAGGGAGGGCCAATAAAACCCAACTCTTAGGATTTTATCAGTTGTTGACTTCCAATACAAATGTCCACCACAGTCCCCTGCATGAAATTCTTTCAGCATTTTGTCAATTTCATTCTTTGTTAAGTAGTTTAGCAAAATACCTTCATGATTTTTCCAAAATAAAACATTGTCTACAATACAAAACTTTGAAGCTTTCATTTTCAAGAATCTCTTCTTAGTTCTGGATAACCCTGGAGGAGCTTGCAGGTTTAACAATACATAAATTATATCAGCATGCCAAGGTGATTGTAATAAGGCTTGATTGATCTGTGGAGTCGCCATCTCCTGTTCGTTCTCCAGTTCATTGATGTCAAGGGCTTGAAAATTGGTTTCAGCCATCAGTTTGGCTAATCCTTGTTCTTTTATCAGTTTTGTTGGCTTTATTTCCATGTCATATTCCAAAATGTTAGCTATCCACTTGCCCCTCTTCCCTTCAATTCCTTCTTGAGTTAGAATGTCTTTGACCACGGCATTAGGGACATAAGCTATCACATGAGAGTACAAGATATAAACTCTGAAATCCTTGATGGCCTTTGTTAACACCCAGGTTGTTCCCTATGACTCCCAAGGGAATACGGCCGGGGTAACCACTAACCAATCTTTGGATCACTGTTTCTAGCCAAACTGTGATCAGAGAGGGCTCTCTCTTTATGATTTGTAACTGTTTATGATAGGGTTTTAGGCTAGCTATTATGCACAGGTTTTGTTTATGTTTTGGTTGAAGAATTTCTTTCAGATCTCTTGTGATGTAATTTTCAAAGAGTTAAATATCATTGGGCAATGGAGTCTATGGCTGTAGGTGTTTAGAAACCTTGAGATGAACTGGTGAAACTTACAGGGCCATTTGGATACTTCATAGAACAAATTTTGATTTATAACACGAACAGGAAAAACAAGCAGTGAGAGCATTCAAGGATTTTCACTAAATGTTTAAGTATTTTCACCAAACTGGTTATAAGAAATGGATGGATGTCTCAGGGGCAAACTTGAATCCCTGGGAATATCTATCACTGTAAAAGATATAGTTTTAAAGTGCAGCAACTAAGAATTACACTTCTTTTACTGTATCTGAAGAAAACATGGATAATAGCTCAGTTTGAGTTCAGGGTAATCAGTGATTAAATCCTGGAACTATTCTTCTACTTTGCTATTAAGTGTAAAATATTTAGACAACAAAAGAGAACAAAAGACTCGAAAACATGTAATACAGAGATTTAAGAAAACTTATTGTTTTATGAAACACTCTGGAATCCTGCAACGTTCACCATTCATCACAACGCATCAAATACACCAAGCTTTGGAAATTCCATTCTCCCTTTGTATTATTTCTCTGAGAATTTTTACAGCAAGTGAGAGTTCCAAAGGAAAATAACAACAACCCTTAAGCTTCTGTGAGGGGCCAATATATACTTGCGGTTGTTTACAAAAATATCTGAGTCCTGAGTTATCTCAGACTTAATGTTCTTACCAACTTTGAGATATTATTATCAGAAATTTATTACAGCATTGAATACAAGATAAAGGCGCTTTAATGTTCTGTCAGAAGATATTTTGGCCTTTGGGATCTGCTGAGTCGGTTGAGATACTTTGATTAAATGCTGGAGAACCCGACTTTATGGCTTGTGCGCTGTATGCTGTGTTTGTCACCTGTGATTGTGACTGCTGCTGTGGTGAGAGAATAGCTCTGCTGAGTTGGCTCAGCCTCTGCCTCTTCCTTGTAGATTTTATTCATCAAAATTGTGCCTGCGCATGACTGCTCATGTACTGGAGAAAATTAGCGCTACAGGTTCTGGCCTGACAAAATTATCTGTGTCAAATTCCTCCATACTTCCTGTGTGGGCAATTGATGATTTATGATTGCCCCCATAGTCTCATCTGCCTCAGTATACTTAAAGAAATTCGGTGGTGTATCAAACAGATGATCAATTTCATTCATAATAAAAAACAGATTATCCACCCTATCATACAGATTCTGCCCCGATGCTGGCCCTGTGTCTGCTGAGGTACTGGGCTGTTTTGCAATTTGTGCTACTGCATGGGCATCAATCCTTTTGTTGTAATTTTCTAGGGTGAGCAGTCTTCCTACACTGCTTAAAATGCTGGGGAGGCCCCTGTTCTGTAATGCCAGGAATCTGTCCAGGAATTTGTTGATTTCAGTCTGCATGTCCTGTGTTCTCCTCTCCAGTGTTCCAACTAGGCTTCTTAGTGTCAGGACTCGTTTAACTACTGAGATTGTTTCAGTCCTGTTAGTAATTCCCATGGCAGCTAGTTGAGAGCTAGTTTTGTTATTTAAAACATTGACCATTCTGCTGGCAGCATCTGGCATGTGGCCAAGGCTTGCTCTTGCTCTGTGTATTTCCTTGTTTGCCTTTGTGATGAGTACTATCTGCTCATCCATAGTCTCAATGTACTGCCACTGATTGGTGATGGATCGACCGATGTTACTCCAGAGGACTGCTTTTAGTTCTGCTGTTACCTTCTCTAGTGCAAGCTCCTTTTCTAGTTCAGCTATTCTCTTTTTTAGAGCTTTTATCTCTCTCTCCTTTGTTGCTTCATTCTG
Source organism: Pinus tabuliformis (assembly GCA_031772625.1). NCBI lineage: Eukaryota > Viridiplantae > Streptophyta > Pinopsida > Pinales > Pinaceae > Pinus > Pinus tabuliformis. The sequence goes on along the minus strand of CM062818.1, from coordinate 2,065,492,596 downwards.
CTTGCTTTTGTCAAATTTTTCATTCACCTTGGCCAAAGTCTTCTTGACTTCATCAAGCTCTTTCATTTGGGACTCAAGAACTTGGATCTCAGCTTGTAGCTTCTGCATATCCAGACTGGGAGTCTGTCCTGGTGTTGGTGTAGTTGTTGGTGTAGTTGTTGCTGTAGATGGTGCTGTAGTTCCCGTTTGCTGAGGAGGAGGAGTAGTTGTTGGAGGGACTTCCTCAAGATTAATTATCACAGGAGGAGGCTGGGAGGGTTGGCCCTCTTCTCTTTGCTTCATTGCTGTTTGTAGTGCTGCCTTTGCAGCTTCTGATTGTCCTAGCTGGTCTTGAGTCCTAACCAGCTCCTTGTACAGGGATACCAGCAGGTCTGTAGCATCATTTTCCTGCCTTTGCTGGGCAACCTCGTCTGTTTGTGGGTGGATGGTGGCTGGGAGCTTGATTTTCTTTCTTAAAGCCGCCATGTCTGCATCCCTTATCTTCAGGAGTTCTTGGATACCCTTAACATCTTTAGGATCATGTCCTATTTCTATAATTACCTCTTCCAAGGACTTGATCCTGTTGTCCTTGGCTTGTGATGATGCTCTCTCCAATTCCAGCTGAGAGGCTGTATTATCAAGGCTGCTCTTCAATTTGTAGTTCTCCAATGTCTCACCTGCCAAGGAGGCATACACCATTTCACCAGTTTGTTTATGTAATTCAATCTTATCCATAGGGTGTATGTCTTTGGCCAGAACCTCCATGTTGGTTCTTAGGTAATCCGAGGTAGATTGAGGATGCAGCGTTGTGGGCATGAAGTGACTCATGATCATCTTGCCTTCACCTACATCAAAGGCGGACATGAGTCTTTGCTGATTGGTAGGAGCCAGGTTCAGCAAATGATCGTACAGCTGTATTTTAATAGGATCACTCCTCCTCTTAATGTCAATAAATTGCTGTTTGATGCTTGACTGTCCTTCTCTGTGCTGGCTGGAGGAGCTGACCTCTCCTCCTATAGTTCTATCATGTTCATGCTGAAATGAACTGGCTGAAACTTCTCCACTGGGTGGGCCCATACCCATTGCTTGCCTCACTGCTATGTCATCCTCTTGGGAGTCATTTAGTCTTTGTCTTTTCTCTCCCCGATTAATGGATGAAGTCAGGGGAGTCTCTCTATCCCTTTTTCTGGTAAAGTCCTCCTTTTGTGGGGTTTGGAGGACCGAGGTATCAACAGTAGTTTCTGCTCTAGGAGGCACCATTGTCTGAGCCTGTTGCTCAGTGGAGCTTGGAGGATCAGTCACTTTTTCTTGCTGCAAGGGCTGCTGTTCACTAAACTGTTCCTCTTCTTGTTGCTGCCCAAGTTCCTGCTGCTCCATCTCTTCTTGCTGCTGTAGCAATGTGTCCACTTGTTCTTCTGTCAATGGAGGTGGCTGTTCCACCTGCTTCCCTTTATCCTTGCTTGCTGTCTGTGGTGCTTTCTCGGCAGTTTGCTGCTGTGCTGTTGATGATGTAGCAGCTGCTCCAAGTTGCTTTTTGTAGGAGAGGGGCACCTGTCCACAAGTTTCCAAGTCAGCTTCCTTTTGCATATTTCTAGCCTCTCTCTCAAGTAACTCTTCATTAGTAATTTCCTCCTCTAGGGTACCCTCTTCCCAATTTGATGCATTGGCATACTGTTCAATCTCGGGTTGTCTCTTGTGTGCATAGCTACCCAATTTGTATCTAATCCTCCTGAGGGAGATAGCATGATTGGGGTCATAGGGTATCCATTCAAAGCTGGTTTGCAGTCTGAGGCCTTCCAGGATAGTGTTTGCCTCTTTCCATCCCTCTTCTTTCTTGTTATATAGGAAAGGACCCAGCTGGTTCCTTACCTTCAACTGTGACTTCTTGTTGTTGCTCTGAAAATGAAGATAGTCTGAGTTCCGAAACTGTCTGAAATATTCCAAGGCAAAAAGCCTCATGGGGACATACCTTGGCAACCTAAATGGGTTCAACTCACAGCCATATATCCTGATGACTGTGTGGTTTTGGTAGAAGTACCAATTACCAATGCTGTAGGACTTATTCAAATGGAGAATTCTCCTCATGTCATCAGTTAGTCTAGGAGGAGGAGTACCATGCAATACTGTCATGACTGGATAGATGAATAAGTCAATGAACTCAGTGTATGTGTAAGGTGATACAGAGGTATGATGAAAAACAGAAGTCCAGAACACAACTGACCTTGGAATTCCCTGGGCATTGAGTGGCTTCAAAGGAACAGAGAAGGTGGCTGGCTGATAGAACAAGAATAGATGGTATATATATGAAGTATACCTGAATAGTCTTTCCCTCTTCAAGTTCATAAACTGCTCATGGATTTTATCTGCAATGTAGGTTGCATAGTCATAATGTACAGCTGGGGGTTTACCAGGAGAGAATATAGACAGCATTGCCATTAGGCTATCATCCACATCCTCTATCCCCCTGAATCCTAGGACATAACTGATTAAATCCACTAACATCCTGCCCAATTCATTCAAATAGTGATACCCAATAGGAGGGGTTCTGACTGATTCAGAGCCTGGTCTTACAAACAACTGATTGATTTTAATGATTTGGTCATTTGACAGCTTGGTCCCTTTGTTTATCAAATTCTGCATAAAGAGGGGAGTCAATTGCTTGGCAGTTTGGAAGTGCAGCATTCCATTTATACTCTCTGGGGTAATCTGGAACAGGATTGAGCCTGTGGGGCTGATGACAGCTCTTTGGCTTGGGTCATAGCATTCCTGGCAGCTGTAGATCAGTTCTGGCATAGGATTTACTTGGGGAAGGTTGTAGATGGGCAAATTTGAGTCCCAAATTCCCAAGATGTCTGCCCCACTCAGGTGCTGGGCTTTTAACTCATTCATCATCTGGATATTGTATTTGGTTCCCATAGGGAACCAGTCCAGCATTTGGTAATCCATGTCTCCCAGGGCTTTCCATGCTAATTCCTGGTGAGGAGCATTGAGGGGCTTGATATTTAGAGCAATAGGAGTCTCCATAGTTCTTCAAAGTGCAACAGTTGTAGGTGAATAGTCAAAATGGAAGCAACACAGAATAGAGGTGATTCTCTGTAAAGACAGTTTGTATTTTGGATACCAGAGGGGAATTTACTCAACAGCAATTGAAATACTGTTTGTTTTTTAGGAGCAGAGCTTCTCAAGGTCTGACTATGTCCTCTTTTTGCGGGTAAATTGAGACCAACTAGGAATTAGCCGAGAATACACAGTGAGTGTTGCTTTCTGGGCGAAAATACAGGTATTAAGGCTCGGCCGGTGTTTTTTGGACTTCACAGTTACAATGGTGGACGTGCAGAGGGAAATGGGCGGTATAAATGTAGTTTCAAGGTGTCTTAAGCCTTCTGAGCAACTTAAATTTCAATAACAGTCGTATGGAGGGCAGAACAATGGTAAATACCTGTTAATTGACGAACAGAGGTTGCGCAGGTGTGCACGGTTGCTGCTGAGGAGGTCGCCCGGGTTAAATCAACAGGTTGGCGGAAATTCGAACGTAAACGGTCATGCAGAGAGAACAACAGCGACAGGAGTGAAAAGTGGGAAAAAACACGTTTTTTTGGGTAAATATAGACTTTTTTACCATTTTGGCGCTTTTTAGTGATGACGTCAGCATGACGTCATTGGTGGGTCAAGGTGAGGTGACGTCAGCTGACGTCATCGGGTGACGTGGCGGTAGACTATTGGTCCAAGGGGGCGATGAGGTGGCAGCCATGTCAGCGGCCAGGTGGACGAATAGCGGGAGCGAGTACAGGTGGATGTGACGTGGCGATCCGTTGGCGGAAAACAGGTGGCGGTTAGGACCATAGCGGTTACGGTTAGGGTTAACCGCTACGGTTTCTCGGGGCGGTTTAGGTACGACGCTGAATGTGTCAGGCCTTGCTCCGAGAGGCTTTAGCGTTTGACACGTGGAGAGGTACTGACGTGACGCAACGTCACCTTCTCGGGCGGTAAAGGACAGCAGTGGGAGCCGCTCCGATATTGACGTGGATCGTCGGATCTTCGGGCCTTGATCCGACGGTGGGCGGAACAGGAAGATGCTCGGGTTGTATGCGGGCGGAAAACTTTGGGTAGAGGGTTTTTGTTGGTTTTTCATTGTTTATTCATTGTTTATTATTTAAAACAAACAATGCGCTAACCTTTGGAAATGCGCCAGAGGCGGGTTTTTTGGCTTTGGTAACTTTTGCAAAGGATTTAAAGGCGGAAGAGGGTTTTATAAGGGTTTTCCAATGCAAATGGTGGTTTGAGGAGCAGTTTGACTTGCAGCAAGGGGGAATGGGATGGGACAGGTTCACCAAAGTGACCAGATGTCAGTTTGGTCCCTTTTGAAGAACATATGGCTATAATGCCAGGGGGAAGGAGTATTTATAAGATTTGGGGCTTTATACACCATAGTGTTAGTATTATTAGGGGAAAGGGTAAAATATGGGAGCTATATAGTACAATTAGAGGTTAATATGAATGAAGGGAGCAAATGAAGGGGTTTTTACTGAGTTTATCTGAAATTGACTTGGTTTTGAGAGTAGATCAAAATGAAAAGATTTTAGACAAGAAATGTGGATTCTGAATGAACTAGAACCACCATAAAACCATGATCTCTCTTCATAAATCTCAGCTAAAGAAAGGGAGTGTTAGTAATGGAATAGAGGGGAAGAGGGAGGTTAGTTATGCTCCTTGCTGTAATATGATGGGATTAACCACTTTGTTCATTGATAGATTTTTCTTTGGCAAAACACCTCTTGACATATGTGTAATGATGAAAATACCCTTTCTGCAACCACAACTGCCTACCCAGCTATTTTCCTAGCATTTTTTTGTTTCTCCATAGAGGGTGCATTTGGACTTGCAAACCCTTACTTGCCTTTTCTTTTCTTTGGCTTTTTCTTTTTCCTTTCTATCTACTTCTACCCTTATCTCTTCCAAGGTCCCAGATTAAGCTGTTGGGAACCTTTGCTTCTCTACCTAAACTAGTTGTCTGCCAAGATTAAGCAGTTTGGACAGACTTCTTTCTCTATTCTATAACTCAAAATTGAAAGATGGCATGATCCAGATTAGACTGTTGAATCATCCACAAAATTGAAATAAGGTCCTCAATACTTGAAACACTTTACCCACCTCTTGCTTTCTAGGAAATATGGGATCTTTGTGAACTCAAAGCAGAGCATATTTGGCCTTTCTCTTTGCCAATCATGAAATATGAAACCTATTGGTATAGGTATCCAACAGTGGCTCCACATGGGGATGGTTTTTCTTTTGAAAGACCAAGAACAGCAGGTCAGATTGCCTTGTTCTTTAGCTGTTCATACCAATCTTTGAAACTTGCTGCCTCAATGTGTCAAAATGGTGTGTTTCTCTTTTGGAAGACTTCTGAGTCTATCAGCCTCTTGCTGGTTGGTGAATCACTTGGGAAAACTACTTTTTACAATCTAAAACAGAAGATAATATGTACATCTGTATATATACAATGAATCCTTAGGTTCCACTCATGGGGAATAGTCAAAGTAGTGCTTCAGCATCCTGCCATTGACAGGACCTTCATCCAAGTCAGTTTCAGTAAGACTTTTGAGGAAATAGGTGTTGTTCCCTTGTACTGCTTGGACAGCAAATGGTCCTTTCCATAAAGAGTCAAACTTTCCATGTTTCCCTTTCTCTTCTCTTCTTGCATCCCACTTTAAAACTTTGTCCCCTACATTGAAATCTTCTGCTTTGGTTCTTCTATCAAAAGCCCTTTTCAGTTTCTCTTGTAGTATCTGCACTCTGCTGAAAACTTGTTCTCTGGTCTGTTGTAAACAAATTATCTGGTTAATCCTTCTTTGCATGTCATTTGGCTCTGCTTGGCTCTCTTGCAGAAGTTTCATAACCGGCACTCCTAGTGATGAAGGAAATCTGGCCTCTAATCCATAGACTAACTCATATGGGCTGGTCCCAATTGATCTTTTAGTTGTTAGTCTGTCTGCCCATAAAGCATTTACTAGTTTCTTATGCCAGTTCTTTTTGTTCTCTTCCAGCACTTTCTTTATGATATTTATCAAACTTTTGTTTGATGATTCAGCAAGGCCATTTCCTTGAGGATAGTAAGCTGTAGAATGGCCCAAAGTAATGTGAAATTTATGGCAGAAGTTCACCATCTTCTTGGATCTGAAGGCAGCAGCATTGTCTGTTATTATCTTGTCTGGGCAGCCAAATCTAGCCAGTATATTGTTTTCCAAAAATTGAATGATTACTGAATCATTTGCTTGTCTGCATGGGGCAGCTTCAATCCACTTGGTGAAGTAGTCTGTTGCTGTTAGAATCCATCTGTGTTGCCCTGAAGATGAGGGATGAATTTCCCCAATGAAATCCAAGCCCCATTGTTGAAAAGGTCTCTCTGTTGCAATGGGCTTCAAAGGAAGTGGCAGCAACTGTCTTTTGCCTTCAAACAGTTGGCATTTGTGGCATGAGGCTGTAAATTTCTTAACATCAGAGAACATAGTAGGCCAGTAATAACCAGCCCTCAATATCTTGTCCACAGTGGACTTCCAGTACAAATGTCCACCACAGTCTCCAGCATGGAAATCTTGCATGATATTGTTAGTTTCATTCTCTATTAGACAGTGCAGCAAAATACCTTCATGGTTTTTCCAAAGTAAATTTCCATCTATTACACAAAATTTAGATGTTTTCATTTTTAGGAACCTACTTTTAGTTCTGGACAGTCCTGGGGGAGCACACAGGTTTTGTAACACATAACAGATATCAGAGTACCAAGGAGATTGTTCAAAGGCTACATTGATCTTTGGAGTCGCCAGCTCTGTTTCACTGTCCAGTTGGTTGATGTCTAAGGCTTGGAAATTTGCTTCTGTCATTAATTTGGCCAAACCTTGCCCTTTTATTAGCTTTGTGGGTTTTATTTCAATGTCAAATTCTAGTATATTGGCAATCCATTTTCCTCTCCTGCCCTCTAAGTTTTCTTGGGTGAGAATGTCTTTGACAATAGGACTTGGTACATAAGCCACAACATGGGAGTAAAGGATGTAAATCCTAAAGTCTTTAATAGCTTTGATCAAAGCATAGGCTTGTTTTTCCATTATTTGATACTTTAGGGGGGCATCTCTAAGAGCTCTGCTGAAGAAGGCAATAGGCTTCTCATTCCCTTGGTCATCTTTCTGTAATAATACAGCAGCAATAGTATGTTGGGAGGCAAAGGAGAAAATGATAAAGTCTCTGTCAAACTGAGGATTGGTTAACACTGGGGTTTGAGTCAAGGCTAACTTTATACTTTCAAAGGCTTGTTTTGCTTCAACAGTCCATTTGACCTTTGAATCTTTCTTTAGCATATTGTTTAGTAATCTGATTAATTCTGCCAAATTCGGGATAAACCTTCTTAAAAAGTTGATTTTCCCTAAAAATCCTTGCAACTCCTTGACATTCCTGGGATGGGGCATTTGTAGGATAGCTTGTATCCTATCTGGATCAATTCTTATGCCATCTTTTGAAATAATATGTCCTAGAAGTTTCCCTTCTTCTAAACCAAATAATGACTTCTTGGGGTTTAAGGAAATGCCATATTTTCTGCATGTTATGAAAATCTGTCTCAAATGTTTCAAGTGTTCTTGGTCAGACTTTGAAAAGGGTGTAAGATCATCTAAGTAAATAACCAAGAAGTCATGAATCTCTTTTGCAAAAGCAATGTCCATTGCTCTTTGAAACGTTGCCCCTGCATTTTTCAATCCAAAGGGCATTTTGACATATTTGAAAGTTCCCCATGGAGTAGTAAATGCAGTTTTGTCTTGATCATCAGGGTGTACCAGGATTTGATTGAAACCTGAGAAACCATCCAGCAATGATATCCTTGAAGCCCCTACTACTCTTTGAAGAATGTGATCCATTTTGGGTAAGGGGTAGTTGTCTTTGAGTGACACTTGGTTCAAATTCCTTAAGTCTACACAAAGTCTAATCTCACCAGTTTTCTTTCTTGTAGGGACCAAATTTGAAATCCACTCAGAGAACCTGATTGGTGCTATGATACCAGCTTTGAACATTTTCTGTAATTCTTTTTCAATGGAAGGAAGGAGCATAGGATTGATCCTTCTCAATTTCTGTTTGAATGGTTTTTGATTAGATTTGAGGGGAATAGTATGCTGGATAACAGAGGTATCATAGGACTTTAGATCCTCATAACCCCAAGCAAAGACATCTTGAAACTCTTTAAAGAGATCAATGTATTTGGGTTTTTGATCAGGGGGCAAAGCAGCAGATAGCTTTATTATTTTAGGCTTGTCAGTGGTACCAATGTTGCATTCTTCAATTGCTGCATCTAATGGCTGCATCTTTGGTTTTCTGGGGACATCATTTGAGTCAAAAATGTCCTCTAGTGGGGTAAGGCCTGCTGGAAGGAAATTGTCTTTGAGTTGTATGATTTCATCTTCAGCGTTGCTCACCTCTTCACAGTCAATTTGGTGAATTTGCTGAATGTTTTCATTGTCGAAAATGGTTGGAGTCAGTAATTGTTTTGCTGTCCTAGGTGACATTGGGTGAGCTGACTGTTGAAACTGTATTTGTGATGGACTTGTTCCCTCAAATATTTGTGATTGACATGCTGACTCAAGCATTTGTGATTGGCATGCTCCATCAATATCAATATTTAATCCTGTGAACTCTTGTTGCAAGGTCAAAAAATTGTTTATTTGCATGTCATCCTCAAATACTTGCCACTCTTTGACATTGTTTGGAATAGAGGGTCTGTATTTGACCTCTGCTGTGAAACAATTGTTGGGTTCCAATGGGAATTTGAAGGTGCTGGCAAATGTTGCCAGGCTGTGTGCATGGAGATTGTGGCCCCTTGAAATTTTTGTGATAACAAACTCAGAGAAGGTCTCTAATATTTCAATTACAGCAGACCTGTAGGACCTCAATCTCTTGTCATTGGTGACAAAATTTCCTTTTACCTGTTGAATTACTAGGTCAGAGTCCCCCATGATGGAGAGGCTAGGTGCTTGTAATGATTTTGCTAGCTTTAGGCCCAGGAACAGAGCTTCATATTCTGCCATGTTATTAGTGCATCTAAAATTCAATCTGTAAGCTCTGCCTTCTGCATAGCCTTTCTCTTTGTTATGTATCCATACTCCAGCTCCTGCCCCTAACTTGTTGACTGAGCCATCAAACTCTAGGACCCACAGAATGTCTTGCTGAACAGGAGATTTAAAATTCTGTTCATGGGATGGCAATGTGAGCATGAGTTGGGGTTTCTTTTCCCATTTGTTTTCTAGGACAATTTCATCACTTTTTTGACAATCTTTAACAACTAGAGGAGGGTGAATGTGTATTGTTGGGCTGATTGATGTTTGGCAGGTGCTACTTGTTTGATCAATGTTTTGTTCTTGTATGAGTGCTTCGGTCCTAATGTCATTGTTTGAGAGGCTTGTGCTGTCATTGAAGAGGATGAAGGAGTCTATGTCCGAATGGACAGCATATATTGGAAAATTTTGAGGCTTTTCTTCACTGCTGACCATATACTTCATGAGTGTTTCCCTGTAAAGTCTTTTTGGTTGCCCAAAGACAGAGATAGTTGCATATGACATGTCCAATTGCAGGGAGCCTTGGAGCTTGGCTCCCCATGATCTCGATAACAGCATCCCATATTTGGGTGGGATATCAGCAACTACAACATCCATTAGAATAGTCTTGTTGGGAAATTGAACCAGGGACACACATAAATCTTTTATTAGGCCTAAACATTTGACTTGACTGGAATCAAAGGAAAACAGGTCTTTGTATGGCCTTGTTATATCCAAGTTTAATCTTTCCATGACAGCTTTTGGCATAAGGTTGTGAGAGGCACCTGAGTCAAACATTGCATTATGCAGTATTTTATCATGAACATGCAGGCTGACATAAAAAGGTAAAACCCCTGTGACTACTGTTTTTCCATCTACCTCGGGGCCAAACAGTAATTCTGGAGTGTCATCTAGCACATTTACATCATCTTTGCTATTGGTGAGCTGAAGGGATTTTTTGATCTGTTGCTTATATATGTCATGTTTGGCTAGCTCTGAAAGGGGAATTGCTACCTTTAACTTGCCGATCTCTGCTCCTAGGTCAAAGGGTTTGTCAACTTGGGTTTTGGAGTCACGGGTAGCAGTCCTTTCTCTGTTGATTAAATCTTCTTGTTGGATTTCATCTTGATTTTGGAACCTGCCCCTTACATTCATGTCTTGAGGGATAATGTTTGGGTTAGGGTGAGAGGACGAGGTCGCCATGGGCTGTTGTAGTGGGGACAGTAGTTCAGTAACCTCCTCAACCACTACTTCTTTTGTAGGCAAGTTTGTTTTGTCATTAAGTTCTGTGACTGAGGTTTCTCTAGACTGCTGTTTCTCTTTTGTCTTTTCAGGCTGATTTACATTCACAGTCCTACTCCTTAGTTTGTATTGTTTATGGACTTCATAGACAGCAGTATCATATCCTTGTTTAAAGTCAAAGGATTCTCCTGATTTAGTTTGGAATGTTTTGCTTTCATCCTCCTCATGGTCTTCTTGTGTTAAGAATACATGGCTTTTACCATCCAGACCCATTAAGTTGATTTCGGGGTCTTCATTGAGCTGATTGGCTGAGGAAGTTTCTGCATAGTTCTCTTGAAAAGGGGGTCTGATATCTTGGTCTGCACTTGTTTTTCCTATGTTTGGGTTCTGAGTTCTCCTAAAATTTGGGTTTCTAGGAGGGTTGCTTTGTGAGGCCTCCCATGATGATTTTCTTTCAACTGATTCCACTCTTTCACCCAGTCTCTTCATGCTGTTTAGTATAGCATCCAACTTTTGATCAAAACCTGAGGGCTCTTCTCTGAAGCCAGCCTTCTTTTCCAGCTTTGCCCTGTTTCTTTTGGCAATTAGGTTGGCCTCTACAGTGACTGCAACTCTTTGAGCTTCTGCAAGGGTTGGAGGATCTCTTTCTTTCAGCTGATAGGCCATATCGGAGTCAAAACCGTCAGGGAAGTTATACAGGGCCAAATCAGGAGGGGGTCTTAAGTTCTGGGGGATAGCATTATATACATTGTTAAACCTAGCACAATATTCCAAAACTGTTTCTTGGGGACCTCTTTTAATAGTGTTATATTCACCGAGTATATGTAGAGGATCTTTCTTCTTCTCCCATCTGTTGGTAAACTCTTGGTACAGGACCTCAGGGGTTGCAATGGAATTTGCATTCAGGGATCTAAACCAAGTTCTGACATCCCCGGTTAAGCTTTGAACAAAAATTCTCATCCTGACACTGTCATCATCTATTTCATAGGTCTCAAAGTGGTCTTGCATCTTCTTAGCATGCTGGACAGCTGTCAAAGGGCCATGGGAGTCAAAAAATGAGATTTTGGTTTGGTAGTCTTGGGGTAAAGCTGGAGCATTGGCTGGTATCTGCAGAGGTGCATATCTGTTAGCCATGTTTATGGGGTTTATGGGGTTAATAGGAACAAATGGGACAGCAGGGATTACAGGTGTAACAGGGTTAATAGGATGGGTAATAAGCGGGGAACTGTTTGAGGGAGTATGTGCAGATGGTGAAGATGGGAGAGGAGGGCTTTGAGGTGTTGATGATGAACTAGGGGAACTAGGGGTGGACCGAAAAAGGACTTTGCAAGGAGTAGGAATGAGGATAGGTTGGTCTGAACTTATATCTGAATCAGCAAGCTTCTCCTGCTTTTGCTGTCTCCTAATGTTCTTTGGAATGATATTTGGATTATCAACAACGATGGGTTGATTAGGGTCAGGGTTTGCCCTAGTGTGCCTTGGGTTTCTTTTGGGAGCCAGCTTCTAAATATTCTTTTAGAACTTTATACAGGAGGCTTTATATGTACAAGGACTAGGTAAGAATTCAGGAATGACTATATATGTTTCAAAGCTAGGATGAAGATTCCCTAGTTAGCTCTTCCCTAGAGCTGTCCCTGTGTTTACAGAAACAGTCCTAAGGCCTCTTGGCTAGTTTCAGGCTTGATGGTAGCTTTGGAAGATAGATAGTAATTGAAAAAACTTTAAGAAGTCCCCAGTGGAGTCGCCAATTATGTTAACACCCAGGTTGTTCCCTATGACTCCCAAGGGAATACGGCCGGGGTAACCACTAACCAATCTTTGGATCACTGTTTCTAGCCAAACTGTGATCAGAGAGGGCTCTCTCTTTATGATTTGTAACTGTTTATGATAGGGTTTTAGGCTAGCTATTATGCACAGGTTTTGTTTATGTTTTGGTTGAAGAATTTCTTTCAGATCTCTTGTGATGTAATTTTCAAAGAGTTAAATATCATTGGGCAATGGAGTCTATGGCTGTAGGTGTTTAGAAACCTTGAGATGAACTGGTGAAACTTACAGGGCCATTTGGATACTTCATAGAACAAATTTTGATTTATAACACGAACAGGAAAAACAAGCAGTGAGAGCATTCAAGGATTTTCACTAAATGTTTAAGTATTTTCACCAAACTGGTTATAAGAAATGGATGGATGTCTCAGGGGCAAACTTGAATCCCTGGGAATATCTATCACTGTAAAAGATATAGTTTTAAAGTGCAGCAACTAAGAATTACACTTCTTTTACTGTATCTGAAGAAAACATGGATAATAGCTCAGTTTGAGTTCAGGGTAATCAGTGATTAAATCCTGGAACTATTCTTCTACTTTGCTATTAAGTGTAAAATATTTAGACAACAAAAGAGAACAAAAGACTCGAAAACATGTAATACAGAGATTTAAGAAAACTTATTGTTTTATGAAACACTCTGGAATCCTGCAACGTTCACCATTCATCACAACGCATCAAATACACCAAGCTTTGGAAATTCCATTCTCCCTTTGTATTATTTCTCTGAGAATTTTTACAGCAAGTGAGAGTTCCAAAGGAAAATAACAACAACCCTTAAGCTTCTGTGAGGGGCCAATATATACTTGCGGTTGTTTACAAAAATATCTGAGTCCTGAGTTATCTCAGACTTAATGTTCTTACCAACTTTGAGATATTATTATCAGAAATTTATTACAGCATTGAATACAAGATAAAGGCGCTTTAATGTTCTGTCAGAAGATATTTTGGCCTTTGGGATCTGCTGAGTCGGTTGAGATACTTTGATTAAATGCTGGAGAACCCGACTTTATGGCTTGTGCGCTGTATGCTGTGTTTGTCACCTGTGATTGTGACTGCTGCTGTGGTGAGAGAATAGCTCTGCTGAGTTGGCTCAGCCTCTGCCTCTTCCTTGTAGATTTTATTCATCAAAATTGTGCCTGCGCATGACTGCTCATGTACTGGAGAAAATTAGCGCTACAGGTTCTGGCCTGACAAAATTATCTGTGTCAAATTCCTCCATACTTCCTGTGTGGGCAATTGATGATTTATGATTGCCCCCATAGTCTCATCTGCCTCAGTATACTTAAAGAAATTCGGTGGTGTATCAAACAGATGATCAATTTCATTCATAATAAAAAACAGATTATCCACCCTATCATACAGATTCTGCCCCGATGCTGGCCCTGTGTCTGCTGAGGTACTGGGCTGTTTTGCAATTTGTGCTACTGCATGGGCATCAATCCTTTTGTTGTAATTTTCTAGGGTGAGCAGTCTTCCTACACTGCTTAAAATGCTGGGGAGGCCCCTGTTCTGTAATGCCAGGAATCTGTCCAGGAATTTGTTGATTTCAGTCTGCATGTCCTGTGTTCTCCTCTCCAGTGTTCCAACTAGGCTTCTTAGTGTCAGGACTCGTTTAACTACTGAGATTGTTTCAGTCCTGTTAGTAATTCCCATGGCAGCTAGTTGAGAGCTAGTTTTGTTATTTAAAACATTGACCATTCTGTTGGCAGCATCTGGCATGTGGCCAAGGCTTGCTCTTGCTCTGTGTATTTCCTTGTTTGCCTTTGTGATGAGTACTATCTGCTCATCCATAGTCTCAATGTACTGCCACTGATTGGTGATGGATCGACCGATGTTACTCCAGAGGACTGCTTTTAGTTCTGCTGTTACCTTCTCTAGTGCAAGCTCCTTTTCTAGTTCAGCTATTCTCTTTTTTAGAGCTTTTATCTCTCTCTCCTTTGTTGCTTCATTCTGCTTGCTTTTGTCAAATTTTTCATTCACCTTGGCCAAAGTCTTCTTGACTTCATCAAGCTCTTTCATTTGGGACTCAAGAACTTGGATCTCAGCTTGTAGCTTCTGCATATCCAGACTGGGAGTCTGTCCTAGTGTTGGTGTAGTTGTTGCTGTAGATGGTGTTGTAGTTCCCGTTTGCTGAGGAGGAGGAGTAGTTGTTGGAGGGACTTCCTCAAGATTAATTATCACAGGAGGAGGCTGGGAGGGTTGGCCCTCTTCTCTTTGCTTCATTGCTGTTTGTAGTGCTGCCTTTGCAGCTTCTGATTGTCCTAGCTGGTCTTGAGTCCTAACCAGCTCCTTGTACAGGGATACCAGTAGGTCTGTAGCATCCTTTTCCTACCTTTGCTGGGCAACCTCGTCTGTTTGTGGGTGGATGGTGGCTGGGAGCTTGATTTTCTTTCTTAAAGCCGCCATGTCTGCATCCCTTATCTTCAGGAGTTCTTGGATACCCTTAACATCTTTAGGATCATGTCCTATTTCTATAATTACCTCTTCCAAGGACTTGATCCTGTTGTCCTTGGCTTGTGATGATGCTCTCTCCAATTCCAGCTGAGAGGCTGTATTATCAAGGCTGCTCTTCAATTTGTAGTTCTCCAATGTCTCACCTGCCAAGGAGGCATACACCATTTCACCAGTTTGTTTATGTAATTCAATCTTATCCATAGGGTGTATGTCTTTGGCCAGAACCTCCATGTTGGTTCTTAGGTAATCCGAGGTAGATTGAGGATGCAGCGTTGTGGGCATGAAGTGACTCATGATCATCTTGCCTTCACCTACATCAAAGGCGGACATGAGTCTTTGCTGATTGGTAGGAGCCAGGTTCAGCAAATGATCGTACAGCTGTATTTTAATAGGATCACTCCTCCTCTTAATGTCAATAAATTGCTGTTTGATGCTTGACTGTCCTTCTCTGTGCTGGCTGGAGGAGCTGACCTCTCCTCCTATAGTTCTATCATGTTCATGCTGAAATGAACTGGCTGAAACTTCTCCACTGGGTGGGCCCATACCCATTGCTTGCCTCACTGCTATGTCATCCTCTTGGGAGTCATTTAGTCTTTGTCTTTTCTCTCCCCGATTAATGGATGAAGTCAGGGGAGTCTCTCTATCCCTTTTTCTGGTAAAGTCCTCCTTTTGTGGGGTTTGGAGGACCGAGGTATCAACAGTAGTTTCTGCTCTAGGAGGCACCATTGTCTGAGCCTGTTGCTCAGTGGAGCTTGGAGGATCAGTCACTTTTTCTTGCTGCAAGGGCTGCTGTTCACTAAACTGTTCCTCTTCTTGTTGCTGCCCAAGTTCCTGCTGCTCCATCTCTTCTTGCTGCTGTAGCAATGTGTCCACTTGTTCTTCTGTCAATGGAGGTGGCTGTTCCACCTGCTTCCCTTTATCCTTGCTTGCTGTCTGTGGTGCTTTCTCGGCAGTTTGCTGCTGTGCTGTTGATGATGTAGCAGCTGCTCCAAGTTGCTTTTTGTAGGAGAGGGGCACCTGTCCACAAGTTTCAAAGTCAGCTTCCTTTTGCATATTTCTAGCCTCTCTCTCAAGTAACTCTTCATTAGTAATTTCCTCCTCTAGGGTACCCTCTTCCCAATTTGATGCATTGGCATACTGTTCAATCTCGGGTTGTCTCTTGTGTGCATAGCTACCCAATTTGTATCTAATCCTCCTGAGGGAGATAGCATGATTGGGGTCATAGGGTATCCATTCAAAGCTGGTTTGCAGTCTGAGGCCTTCCAGGATAGTGTTTGCCTCTTTCCATCCCTCTTCTTTCTTGTTATATAGGAAAGGACCCAGCTGGTTCCTTACCTTCAACTGTGACTTCTTGTTGTTGCTCTGAAAATGAAGATAGTCTGAGTTCCGAAACTGTCTGAAATATTCCAAGGCAAAAAGCCTCATGGGGACATACCTTGGCAACCTAAATGGGTTCAACTCACAGCCATATATCCTGATGACTGTGTGGTTTTGGTAGAAGTACCAATTACCAATGCTGTAGGACTTATTCAAATGGAGAATTCTCCTCATGTCATCAGTTAGTCTAGGAGGAGGAGTACCATGCAATACTGTCATGACTGGATAGATGAATAAGTCAATGAACTCAGTGTATGTGTAAGGTGATACAGAGGTATGATGAAAAACAGAAGTCCAGAACACAACTGACCTTGGAATTCCCTGGGCATTGAGTGGCTTCAAAGGAACAGAGAAGGTGGCTGGCTGATAGAACAAGAATAGATGGTATATATATGAAGTATACCTGAATAGTCTTTCCCTCTTCAAGTTCATAAACTGCTCATGGATTTTATCTGCAATGTAGGTTGCATAGTCATAATGTACAGCTGGGGGTTTACCAGGAGAGAATATAGACAGTATTGCCATTAGGCTATCATCCACATCCTCTATCCCCCTGAATCCTAGGACATAACTGATTAAATCCACTAACATCCTGCCCAGTTCATTCAAATAGTGATACCCAATAGGAGGGGTTCTGACTGATTCAGAGCCTGGTCTTACAAACAACTGATTGATTTTAATGATTTGGTCATTTGACAGCTTGGTCCCTTTGTTTATCAAATTCTGCATAAAGAGGGGAGTCAATTGCTTGGCAGTTTGGAAGTGCAGCATTCCATTTATACTCTCTGGGGTAATCTGGAACAGGATTGAGCCTGTGGGGCTGATGACAGCTCTTTGGCTTGGGTCATAGCATTCCTCGCAGCTGTAGATCAGTTCTGGCATAGGATTTACTTGGGGAAGGTTGTAGATGGGCAAATTTGAGTCCCAAATTCCCAAGATGTCTGCCCCACTCAGGTGCTGGGCTTTTAACTCATTCATCATCTGGATATTGTATTTGGTTCCCATAGGGAACCAGTCCAGCATTTGGTAATCCATGTCTCCCAGGGCTTTCCATGCTAATTCCTGGTGAGGAGCATTGAGGGGCTTGATATTTAGAGCAATAGGAGTCTCCATAGTTCTTCAAAGTGCAACAGTTGTAGGTGAATAGTCAAAATGGAAGCAACACAGAATAGAGGTGATTCTCTGTAAAGACAGTTTGTATTTTGGATACCAGAGGGGAATTTACTCAACAGCAATTGAAATACTGTTTGTTTTTTAGGAGCAGAGCTTCTCTAAGGTCTGACTATGTCCTCTTTTTGCGGGTAAATTGAGACCAACTAGGAATTAGCTGAGAATACGCAGTGAGTGTTGCTTTCTGGGCGAAAATACAGGTATTAAGGCTCGGCCGGTGTTTTTTGGACTTCACAGTTACAATGGTGGACGTGCAGAGGGAAATGGGCGGTATAAATGTAGTTTCAAGGTGTCTTAAGCCTTCTGAGCAACTTAAATTTCAATAACAGTCGTATGGAGGGCAGAACAATGGTAAATACCTGTTAATTGACGAACAGAGGTTGCGCAGGTGTGCACGGTTGCTGCTGAGGAGGTCGCCCGGGTTAAATCAACAGGTTGGCGGAAATTCGAACGTAAACGGTCATGCAGAGAGAACAACAGCGACAGGAGTGAAAAGTGGGAAAAAACACGTTTTTTGGGTAAATATAGACTTTTTTACCATTTTGGCGCTTTTTAGTGATGACGTCAGCATGACGTCATTGGTGGGTCAAGGTGAGGTGACGTCAGCTGACGTCATCGGGTGACGTGGCGGTAGACTATTGGTCCAAGGGGGCGATGAGGTGGCAGCCATGTCAGCGGCCAGGTGGACGAATAGCGGGAGCGAGTACAGGTGGATGTGACGTGGCGATCCGTTGGCGGAAAACAGGTGGCGGTTAGGACCATAGCGGTTACGGTTAGGGTTAACCGCTACGGTTTCTCGGGGCGGTTTAGGTACGACGCTGAATGTGTCAGGCCTTGCTCCGAGAGGCTTTAGCGTTTGACACGTGGAGAGGTACTGACGTGACGCAACGTCACCTTCTCGGGCGGTAAAGGACAGCAGTGGGAGCCACTCCGATATTGACGTGGATCGTCGGATCTTCGGGCCTTGATCCGACGGTGGGCGGAACAGGAAGATGCTCGGGTTGTATGCGGGCGGAAAACTTTGGGTAGAGGGTTTTTGTTGGTTTTTCATTGTTTATTCATTGTTTATTATTTAAAACAAACAATGCGCTAACCTTTGGAAATGCGCCAGAGGCGGGTTTTTTGGCTTTGGTAACTTTTGCAAAGGATTTAAAGGCGGAAGAGGGTTTTATAAGGGTTTTCCAATGCAAATGGTGGTTTGAGGAGCAGTTTGACTTGCAGCAAGGGGGAATGGGATGGGACAGGTTCACCAAAGTGACCAGATGTCAGTTTGGTCCCTTTTGAAGAACATATGGCTATAATGCCAGGGGGAAGGAGTATTTATAAGATTTGGGGCTTTATACACCATAGTGTTAGTATTATTAGGGGAAAGGGTAAAATAGGGGAGCTATATAGTACAATTAGAGGTTAATATGAATGAAGGGAGCAAATGAAGGGGTTTTTACTGAGTTTATCTGAAATTGACTTGGTTTTGAGAGTAGATCAAAATGAAAAGATTTTAGACAAGAAATGTGGATTCTGAATGAACTAGAACCACCATAAAACCATGATCTCTCTTCATAAATCTCAGCTAAAGAAAGGGAGTGTTAGTAATGGAATAGAGGGGAAGAGGGAGGTTAGTTATGCTCCTTGCTGTAATATGATGGGATTAACCACTTTGTTCATTGATAGATTTTGCTTTGGCAAAACACCTCTTGACATATGTGTAATGATGAAAATACCCTTTCTGCAACCACAACTGCCTACCCAGCTATTTTCCTAGCATTTTTTTGTTTCTCCATAGAGGGTGCATTTGGACTTGCAAACCCTTACTTGCCTTTTCTTTTCTTTGGCTTTTTCTTTTTCCTTTCTATCTACTTCTACCCTTATCTCTTCCAAGGTTCCAGATTAAGCTGTTGGGAACCTTTGCTTCTCTACCTAAACTAGTTGTCTGCCAAGATTAAGCAGTTTGGACAGACTTCTTTCTCTATTCTATAACTCAAAATTGAAAGATGGCATGATCCAGATTAGACTGTTGAATCATCCACAAAATTGAAATAAGGTCCTCAATACTTGAAACACTTTACCCACCTCTTGCTTTCTAGGAAATATGGGATCTTTGTGAACTCAAAGCAGAGCATATTTGGCCTTTCTCTTTGCCAATCATGAAATATGAAACCTATTGGTATAGGTATCCAACAGCCTTTACAAGGGCATAAGCTTGTTTCTCCATGATTTGATATTTGAGTGGAGCATCTCTAAGTGCTTTGCTGAAAAAAGCAATGGGCTTCTCACATCCTTGATCATCCTTTTGTAATAGGACAATAACAATAGTATCCTCAGATGCAAAGGAAAAGATTATGAAGTCTCTATCAAACTTTGGGCTTGTGAGGACCGGTGTTTTAGTTAAAGCTATTTTGATTTCCTCAAAGGCTTTCTTAGCTTCTATTGATCATTTGACTTTAGAATCCTTCTTTAGCATGTTATTCAACAACCTTATTAGTTCAACCAAGTTGGGTATAAATCTTCTTAAGAAATTGATCTTTCCTAGAAAAGCTTGTAATTCTTTAATGTTTCTTGGATGAGGGACTTGGAGGATAGCTTGTATTCTGTCCGGGTCAATTCTAATGCCATATTTTGAAATTATATGACCTAAGAGTTTGCCTTCTTCTAGGCCAAACAATGATTTCTTTGGGTTCAATGATATGCCATATTTTCTACAAATTAGGAACACCTGTCTTAAATGTTCTAAATGTTCTTGATCTGATTTGGAAAAAGTAGTGATATCATCAAGATATATGACTAAGAAATCATGAATCTCTTTTACAAAGGCTATGTCCATGGCTCGTTGAAATGTGTCCCCTGCATTTTTAAGTCCAAAAGGAATTTTAACATATTTGAAAGTTCCCCAAGGCGTTGTAAAGGTAGTTTTATCTTGATCATCTGGGTGAACTAAGATCTGGTTAAATCCTGAGAATCCATCTAACAGTGAGATCCTAGAAGCTCCTACTACCCTTTGTAAAATGTGATCCATCTTGGGTAAGGGGTAGTGGTCTTTGAGAGAAACTTTATTCAGGTTTCTTAAGTCAACACACAACCTTATCTCTCCCGTTTTCTTCCTGGTGGGCACTAGATTTGAAATCCATTCTGAGAACCTGATAGGTGCAATTATTCTAGCTTGATACATTCTTTTGACCTCTTTCTCAATGAGAGGAAGGAGGACTAGATTAACCCTTCTAAGTTTTTGTTTAAAAGGCTTTTGATTTTCTTTTAAAGGTATTGTATGTTAAATGACCGAATTATCGTAAGACTTGAGGTCTTCATAGCTCCATGCAAAGACATCTTGAAACTCTTTAAACAGCTCTATGTATTTCAAATTTTGATTTGGAGGCAAAGCTTTGGACAATTTTACCATCTTATGGTCATCTGCAGTTCCTATATTACAGTCCTCAATTTCTGCATTTAAGGGCTGCATTTTTGGCTTTCTTGGTATGTCATTTGAATCAAAAATATCCTCCAAAGGAGTTAGGCCTGTGGGCAGAAAATTATCCTTCAACTTAATTACTTCAGATTCTTCCTCAGCAATTTCATCAAGGTCCATTTGTTTCAGCTCTTGCAAATTTTTGCTAGTAAAGATCGTTGGATGCAAAATGTAATTTGCTATTTCAGCTGATATATTTTTCTCAATTCTATCTGTTTGTTGTTGTTCACAAAGGGTGCTTGTGTCTATGTTTATGCTTGAAAATTCCTCCTTTAAAGTCAAAAAATTATTGATTTGTGTATCATTTTCAAACACTTGCCAATTTTTGACATTATCAGGAACAACAGGTCTGTGTTTGATTTCAGCAGTGAAGTGGTGATTAGGCTCAAATGGCAGCCTACAAGTGCTGGCAAAAGTTGCCAAACTATGCGCATGTAAATTATGGTTTCTCAGAATTTTAGTGAGCTGAAATTCTAAGAAGGTGTTAAGTATTTCAACTGCTGCCCCTCTGTAAGCTCTTAACCTAAGATCATTTGTAACAAAGTTTCCCTTTATCTATTGGATAATCAAATCTGAGTCCCCTAGAATTGAAATCTTGGTTGCCCCTAGACTTCTAATCAGTTTGAGTCCCAGCAAAAGGGCTTCATATTCGGCCATATTGTTCGTGCATCTAAAATTTAGCCTATATGCATGTCCTTGAGCATGGTCATTTTGCATGTTGTGTATCCAAATCCCTGCCCCTGCTCCTAATTTATTCACTGACCCATCAAACTCTAAGTACCATAAGATTTCTTGACTGTAACTAGCCTTGGAAGTTTTGAAAACTTGTTTAGTGGGCAGACTTGGATTTTGTAACTCAGATGGTTTGGTTTGATTGTTTGTTGCATCAAATACTTCAACAATTTTTTGATCTTGAGCAGTAGATTCTTCATTTATGTCTCTTGCTTGCACTAGTTCTAGAAGTTTGCCATCAGTTTTTGGGCAGATTTCAGCATTGTATAAGATAAATGAATTCATATCAGAATGTATGGAATATATGGGAAAATTTTGAGGTTTCTCTTGACTGCTGACCACATACTTCATCAATGTTTCCTGGTACAATCTCTTTGGCTGGCCAAAGACTGAGATGGTGGCATAAGACACGTCTAGTTGCAAAGATCCTTGGAGTTTTTCACCCCAAGATCTAGACAAAAGCATTCCATATTTAGGTGGGATATCAGCTACCACCACATCCATTAGAATTGTCTTGGTAGGGTATTGTACAAGAGATACACACAAATCTTTGATTAGGCCTAGACACCTAACCTGGCTAGAATCAAATGAAAACAAGTCTTTATATGACCGTGTGATATCTAGGTCCAATCTTTCCATTACAGACTTAGGCATCAAATTATGGGAAGCTCCTGAATCAAACATTGCGTTATGCAGCACTTTGTCATGAATATTTAAGCTTACATAGAATGGAGGGACTCCTCCATCTACTGTTTTACCATTTACCTCAGGACCAAAAATCAACTCTAGTTGGTCATCTAAAACATTGACTGCATCTCTATTCTCTGATATTTGAAGTGACCTGATGATTTGTTTCCTATAAACCTCATGTTTAGCAAATTCAGACAGTGGAATGGCTATTTTAAATTTTCCTATTTCTGTTTCTAGGTTGAAAGGTTTTTCCACTTGAATTTTTGTATAGCAGGCAGCAAGGTTTTCCTTTTTTGCTGTCGTTTCAGTGATTTTTTCTCTATCAAAATTGCTATTTGGGACTAGATCTGCTTTGACATTATTTTCAGGAGGGCTGTTCACATTTTCTTTTGGAGGAAAAGAGGTGGATGGCTGATTTTTTGAGGGCTACCAGTCTGTTATGTCCTCAACCGTGGGTTCTTTTGGGTTGAGGTCTGTTTTAGTAGGGAGTTCTGTCAGGGCAGTTTTATCCTTTTCTTTCTTGGGCTGCTTAGTATCTTTCAGCTTGCTAGGTTAAGGCACATCTATTCTGCTTCTTAATTTGTATTGTTTATGAACCTCATAGACAACTGCATCATATCCCTCTCTAAAATCAAACGATTCTCCCGATTTGGTTTGGAATTGGTTGAAATTATGAGCTTCTTGGTCATCTTGTGTTAAAAAGATTTGTTGTTCACTACTCAAACCCATTAGGTTGATTTGATTATCCTCTGTGGGCTCACTAGAGGTTGAGGCTTCGGCATAGTTCTCTTGAAATGGAGGTCTAATATTCTGATCAGGGCCAGCCTTGCCAGTGTTAGGATTTTGATTTTTTCTAAAGTTTGGATTTCTAATGGTGTTACTTGGCTGCCCTGCCCAAGAAGATTTTATTTCAATGGTTTCCACTCTATCACCTAGCCTATCGATACCTTTGATGATTGCATCAAGTTTTTTCTCAAATGCAAAAGGATCTTCTTTGAAAGTAGTCCTTCTTTCAGCTTTAGCTCGAGCTCTTTTAGAGATCAAATTTGCCTCTACACTAACAGCTATGCTTTGCATGTCTTCTAAGCTGGCAGGAGCTCTTTCCCTTAGCTGATATGCCATGTCAGATTCAAATCCATCAGGGAATTTGATCAAGGCTAAGTTTGGTGGAGGTCTAAGGTTTTGAGGAATAGCATTGTATACATTGTTGAATCTAGCACAATAGTCTTGGACAGTTTCTTGTGGGCCTCTTCTTAAGCTGTCATACTCTGATAGGATATGCAGTGGGTCCTTCTTATTTTCCAATCTATTCAAAAAGGTTTGGTACAAGGCATTCGGGTCAGCAATTGTGTTTGCAGCCAGTGCCCTAAACCAGGTCCTTACTTCACCGGTTAAACTTTGAACACAAATTTTCATTCTCACATCGTTATCATCAATTTCATAGTTCTCAAAATAGTCCATCATTTTCTTAGTATGTTGTTAGGCTATATAGAAGCCATTACCATCAAAATATGTAATTTTGCTCTGATAATCTTGAGGCATAACCCTTAGATTTGCAGGCAACTGCAGAGGGGCATATCGGTTTTCCATATTTAGAGGTCTAAATGGGACAGCTGGAAGCACAGGGATAACAACTGAGACAAACACAGTGGATGGAGGAGTGGAAGAGGTGCTTTGAAGTGATGATGGTGAACTAGAAGAAGCTGCAGCAACAGTCGAAAGGAATGTTGCTTTTCCAGGAAGAGATTGGGTCAAATTTTGCTGAAGTATATCAAGATTTAAATCAGCGGAATGTTATAGATTTTCTTGTGTTTTAGGATCTTTGGAGATCAAATTAGGGTTTTCAAAAATAGTTGGAGGATTGGGATATGGATTTGATCTAGTGTACCAAGTTTTCTTCTTTGGAGCCAGTTTCAAAATTTGTTTTTGGTATTTTCTGAAAGTATTTGTAAGACACGGTTTTTAACAATATTTTTTCTAGGGGATTATAAATTGTGACAGTCTTGAATTTTCCTAAATATCTTTTTGAAAACAAGAGGAAACTGATCAAAATTTTGGGACAATTGTTTAAAGCCTAAAGCTACACTGGAGATAGACTGAAGCAGCTTTTATTTACTCCTGTAAATGTACAACAGAAACAGTTTCAAAGGCTACCTGGCTAACTTCAGGCTCCATCTGCAGCTTTAGAAAATAGACAGTAGCAACAAACACAATCATTCAGATCCCCAGTGGAGTTGCCAATGATGTTATCACTCAGGTTGTTCTCCAAAAAGATCCGAGAAAAGGGAATACGGCTGAGGTAACCACTAACCAATATTTTAGCTACAGATCCTAGCTAATCTGCAACCAGAGAGGGCTCTCTCTGTATGATTTAGCTTTGTTTTGCTATATGTTGGGCTAGTTATGAGGCACAAGTATTTGTTTGATGTTTGGAAGATGACATTCAATAGAACAGGGATGAAAAATAAGAGAAGTTCAGACCATTGGGTTAATGGAGTCAATGAAAATAAACCTCTGGGTATGGTTTCTTCGGTAAAGGAGGAACTACAGAGCAAGATAGTTAAACACAGAACAAATTTCAAGTTGGAATAAGATGAAATAAAATCAGAGAATGACAGGCAATTAAGAATCTTTCATTATGCTAACAGAGGGAAAATGAATAAATATTACCAAGGAGCAACTAATAATTCCTTAATTATATTTAGAGTGTAAGAATCAGGGAGACAAGAGCAGTCAAGAATTCCTGCCTATGCTAGTCCTTAAGAAAACATAAAAATTTGACAGGAATTGAACACAAAGTACAATAAAGTAATTTCTGGGCTATTCTTTTTTCCTGCAATTTAGAGCATGATATGTAGATGATATATAGAACATAGGAACAGTGAAACAAGAGTTAAAAAGACTTATTGATCCATGAGGTAACATGAGAATTCTACAACATATTCTTTTGCCCTTAATTCCACAACCAGCAAGTTCACCAACAAAGCACTCCAACAATCTTTATACAGAAGAGTTCTCAAAATTTACAGCGCAAGTCCAAAATGATATTCACCAACCAACCCCCAATACATCTCTAGGGGAGGTATATATACAAAAATAGTTTACAAAATATCTCATAGGGAAAATGTCAGGCAATAAATTTATCCATCTACTTCTTCAAAGGCAATAAATGACATTGAAAATAGAGCGCAATGAATGTAGGAGTAACTCTGTTGTACTAGATGCCTTAAGTGGTCTGCTATGCTTGAATTTTTTACTTAATAAGTCGACTGGTAGCTGTCTCTTTGATTTGTGTTCCTAAGTTGTTGTCACGGCCCTATCATCTGTGCCTAATTCTGCCTTAACGCATTTTAGTGTGAATTCCTTCCTTTGTTATTTTTGTTTTCTGTTAGGTGGCCCGTATTTTTGAATTTGCTTTAATGCAGATGATCAAAAAGAACAAGAACCCAATTACCTTGGTAAAACCTCCCGCATGCTCTGCCACCATTGGTCTGTTGGAAATTGGTGTCTTTGTAGTTTTATCGGTATTTCATCAGCTTCAGTGTATCTGTAGAAATTGCGCTGCACCTCAAAAATATGTGTTATTTCATGCTCAATATAAAACAGATTTTCCAACTTGTCATATAAGCTTTGTCCAGTAGGAGGTACTATGTCTTCTGAAGTGCTTGATGATGCTGTGATATGATTTGCAACATATGTGTTTACCCTGTGAGCATATTGTTCATGTGTCAACAGTCTCTGGTTGCTGCTTAATAAACTGGGTAGACCCCTCTACTGTAAGGCTGCAAACTTTTCTGTAAAAGCATTTATTTCTGCCTGCATCTCTTGACATTTTCTCTCCATATTTTGCACAAAATTCTTCATAGTTAGCACCTTTTTAATTGTCAAAATTGTACCTGTTTTGTCCTGAATATCTAGAGCTGCTAGTTGCTCTCTGGTATGAGTATTCAAAAAATGAATTAATCTATTGGCCTGCTTTGGCATGTTTCTTAATAATGCTTTGGCCTTTTGAGTCTCCACTCGGGCTATTTCTATCAATTCAATTTGCTCATGAATTGTTTGAATTGATCTCCATTGATTAGTGATGGACTGGCCAATTTTAGTCCACAAAATTGTTTTGATTTCAGACAGAGTTTTATGAAGAGTAAGATCTTTTTCCAAAGATTTTACCTTATTTTCCAAGGCCTTTACTTCCCTTGTTTTCTCAGCCACAGTGATTTTTGATTTATCATAGCTAACCTCCAACTTGGCCAGTTTTTCTTTGGCTTCCTTTAGCTCTGCCATTTGGAGTTCTAAGGCCTTTATTTCCTCCATCATCTTCTCCATGCTCATGCTAGTATCTGGCATTGATTTTGTTGTAGCTACTGAGGTGTCTATGGCTGCTATACCTATTGTTGATGCTGGGGCAGTGGGAGGGACTGATGTTGTTGTTGTAGGAGGAGTAGTTGTAGCTATTGGGGCTGTTTTAGCTGGCTGAGAGGCCAACTCTCTCTCTTTTTCCTGTAATGCTTTCTCCAAAGCCTTATCTATTTCTACCAGTCTTTCATTCATTTTTATTAGCAGCTCCATCATATCTTCTTCTTCTTTTTCTTTCACCATCTCTGTGGTCTGCGAATGCATAGTAACTGGCAGTTTCAACTATTTCTTGAGGGCAGCTATGTCATCCTCCTTTTTCTTTATCAATGCCTTTATTGCCTTAGGGTCCTTGAGATTATGACCCAATTCAATGATGATTTCCTCTAAGGACTTTATCCTGTTGTCCTTGGCCAAAGAGGATACATTTTCCAATTCTAACTAAGCAGATGTATTATTTAGTGAATTTTGCAATTGCTGAGCTAATATGGCCTTATCTGCTAGAGTGGAATAAATCATTTCACCTGTTTGTTTGTGCAGCTCAACCTGGTCCAAAGGGTGAATGTCTTTGGCAAAAGCTTCCAGGCTTGTCCTAATATAATCGGCAGCTGACTGTGGCTGCTGCACTATGGGCTTGAAATGACTCAAGATCAATTTCCCTTCCTTGATGTCATAGGCAGACATCAATCTTTGCTGTTTGGTAGGAGTCATTTTGAGGAATTGGTCGTAAAGTTGCATTCTTATTGGCTCATTTTGTGCCTTAATCTCCACAAATGGCCTCTTAATACCAGAACTCTGTTTGCTTTGTGTTCGTACTGATGAAATCTCCATAATAGGTTGTTTTCCAAATTGCTGTCCATGCAAACTAGTAGGTGATTTTGTCCCTAGGGAAATTAATGGGCTGGCTGCCCTTTCACTTCTTGGACTTTCAATAATCTCCTCAATAACTTCCTCTTCAAGTAGAGGATCCACTCTCTGCCTTTTTTCTTCTTGCTGTTCTACTGGCCCACCGATTGGTGTGTCCTCTTCCCGATCTCTTTTTCTGCCATTCTCCTCATTGAGAGGAGTCTGCAATGCTGGAATCTCTGGTGCATGGGTTTTAGCAGGAGGAATTTGCCCTTGGCCTTGCTGCTGTGATGATGTAGGCTGATCTGTGACCTATTGTTGTTCTGAATGCATCACTTCTTTGCCTTTGGATGTGCCTGCAGGAGGAGTATCTTCTTGGGTCGTTTGTTGTGAAGTTGTGGCAGCTGATGTGCCCGCTCCAGTGTGTTGAGGCAATTTGAAGGAGACTTGTCCAAAAGAGTCCAGGTCAAGAGCTTTTTCAAGGTTTTTCATTACCTGCTCCATTTTCTCTTCCTTAGTAATCTGTTCTACCAATGTGCCTTCTACCCATTCATCTTGGTTAGCATACTATTCTATATCAGGGATTTTACAATGTTCATAGCCTGATAGCCTATATATTGTCTTTATATCATGGATAAATCCCTTTGGGTCATAGGGAACCCACCAAAAACTCCTTTTTAGCTTGAGCTGCTCACTTAGTATCTTTTCAGCATCTTTCCACCCTTCCTTTTTGTTAATGGTGAGGGGTCCTAATGGGTTTCTTAGCTTCAGTTGAACCTTTTTCTTGGCTTCATAAAAATGAGTCAAATCTGAGCTAATGAACTGCCTAAAGTATTCAAGGGAAAATATTCTCATAGGCACATATCTTGGTAGCTTGTAGGGACATAATTCACATCCATAAATTCTGATCTCTGTGTAATTTTGGTAAAAGTACCAATCACCTATTTTATAACTTTTGGACATCTGCAAGATTTTCTGCATTTCAGCTGTGAGTCTAGGAGGGGGACTTGTCATCAGCAGAGATGAAACTGGATATATGAATAGGTCAATGAACTCACAATAAGTATAAGGAGAATTATGGACTATATGGAAGACTGGGGTCCAAAATATGACAGATCTCCTTTCTCCTTTTGCATCCAATTTCTTGACAGGGAACTAAAAACTATCAGTTTGATAGTATAAGAATAGATGATATATATAGGCTATATACTTAAAAACTCCTTCCCTATTTAGGCTCATGAATTGCTCATGGATTTTGTTGCTAATGAAGGTAGCAAAGTCAAACTTGATGGAAGGAGGGTGCCCTAGAATAAAGGTAGACATCACAGCTAGAATGGTTTCATCAACATACTCACTTGTTCTAAAACCCAGGACATAGGATATCATGTCAATAACAGTTCTCCCAACTTCATTGAAATAGACCTGGTGAAAAGGAGGTGAGTCTCTGGGCTGGGAGTCTGGGCTCATGAATAAGTTGGCAATTCGGCCTATTTCTGCAGAGGATAGCTTGGAGCCTTGGTCCAACAACTATTTCATAGACAGAGGAGTCAAAGGATGATTAGGCTTGAAATGCAGCATCTCATTGATTGAGTTAGGGGTGATATAGAACAGAACAGTGCCATTTGGGGACATGACTTCCCTTTGAGTAGGCTCATAGTTAGCACAACACAATCGGATGACATCTGCAAATACATTGACTGATGGAAGATAATATCTGGGCAGGTTGGACTCCCAGATGCCATAGATATCAGTCTTGTTTAGATAGTTGTTTCTAATCTCACAAAATGTTTGCAGATGATTTTTCATACCCATTTGGTCTTGTATTTGGAAGTCCCTATCAGCTAAGGGCAACCATTCCAGCTCCTTGTGTGGTGCATTCAAAGGGGCAACATTGAGGGCAATAGGAATCTCCATTTTTCAATTCTCTGTGACTTTTTAATTTAAAATTTTGAGCTTCCACAGTAACAGTAGGTAAAATGTGAGTTTCTGGGGCTTTCTGCTGGAATTGCAGGCGGAAATGAGCTTAATTTCAGCTCAATGGGCGATTTTTGTAGAGGGAACACATTCCACAGGTTTTCTTTGGGAAAAATGGGCTGAACAGAGGTTAAATTGCAGAGGTTAGGGGCAACTTTGTATTTTTAATTTAAAATCTAGTTCTATGGGCAAATGTTTGGAGAAAAACTTGGAAAAACACGTTTTGGGAGAATAATTCGGGTAAATACCTGTTTGATGGATGTCGGGTGCACAATGTGGGTGGCAGAGCGAGCTTAGGGACCGAGCAACGGAGTTGAATTGCCTGGTTGGTGGACTGTGCAGTAACAATGGCGTTCTGGTCGTTGAAAACCATGCAAATAGCGCGTAGAACAAACAAAGTGAAATGAACAAAAACAATGTTTTAATGACTTTTTGACAAAATTTAGATTTTGGCGGGTTTTTGGCGCACTTTGGTCGGGTGACGTCAGCATGACATAATGATTTTGTTGGGTAGCGGGTGTACGGAAGGTGACTTGGCGCTGACGTGGTGGACACGGCGGACGGTGCAGAGGTGGGGTGGCGGATGACATGTCTGATGACGTGAGGGTGACAAGCGGGTGATGTCAGTGGGGCTGGGGCATAGGCGGTAAGCGATTTGGCCCCTGCACCGCCTTTGGGCCAAAGTGGTTTTGTCAAAGGGGTCAGCGATCACGCCGGGCGCTTGACACCTGTCCTTGGTACGGCGACAATACCGCCCATCCCCCGGACGCTATCGTTCGGCATATGGGGGCTCGTGATATGGATGAGGACCGTCCAATCTGCGGGGTTGGATCCGATAGCGGGCGGCACGGTAAACTGGCAGAGAAGTAATGTATGGGGCCCGCTATAACATTTCAGTGTTTTTTAATGTTTTTGAAAAAAATTGCAGTGTAAAGCGATTTTGGGTTTCGTGGGTTGGTTATTTAATTCACCAAGAGTTAATTAAATCCCATGGTATATGCATGTGCGGGGAGGGTTGTTATAAGGTTCCAAGTGAACCTATAACTCTCGAAATTCATGTTTTATGGCTATAATTGTCGGGGGTTGGGATATTATAAATTTTGGGATTTTTATGGGTTTTATGTATAATAGGGGCGGAGAAAACTTTTAAATAGGGGCTATAAATAAAGTTAAAATGTTAATATGGTTTTATGGGTGGGAAATGCTAAGTTTATAAGGTAACAACTTAGGTTTTTTAGGGAAATGAAACTGAAATGGAATGATTATTTTTACACAAGAAATGTGGCTCGTTTTGGCTAAGTAAACACAGAGTTTCACTTAGTATTTCTCATAAAATGAAATGAACTAGGACCATTAAGCAGATCCCAATGTCCTTGAAAGGATGTTAGTAAGTGCTCTTGGGGAAATGAGAGGGGAAATTAGTCATGCTTCACCTGAACTGCAACCACCTTGCTATGGTATTTGTGATATTCATGAGATAAATCATATTCAAAGAGATAAACTGATCACAAACTTTCCTCTGCAACATCAAACTACTTACCCTGCCTAATTACACCTAACATTTTTTCTTCCTTTTGATTGGGTGCATTTTAACTAGCAAACCCTTTCACTATTGTTTTCTTTTAACTTCCCTCATATCTAAGTCTGTTCTTATCTCTTCCAGGGGCTCAGATTTAGCTGTTGAGCACCCTTGCTTCCCTACCTAACTACTTCTCTACCAAGCTTAAACTGTTTGGACATACTTTATTCTCTAGTTCTACAACAAGAAAATTAAACATGGACTGGCCAAGATTGAGCTGTTTGGTCATCCATCAATTGTGACACAAGTCACTGATTGCATAATCTGAACTTCTTTGCAAAAAATAGGACAGTAGTGGCATTTTGACTAGCCACTTTCCTGGTCTTTTCTTTAGGGTTCATTTTCTTTCTTTCTTGACCAATTGATTCTTTTTTTTTTCTTTTTTTTTGCCCTTTGATTTTTCTTTTAGGGCATACCCTCTTTACATTTTTTAATTTTTTATTTTTTTGAAAATATGGAACCTTTGCAGCATGGAAAGGATGATCATATTTGGCATTTCCATAATCAATCATGAAATATGACACCTATTGGTATAGGAACCTAACAATATGCAGGGCTCTTTGCCAAGAAAATTGCACTTTCGTTGTCACAGTCTATCCTTATAGCTCCCTGTAATAACCCCATACTTGAACACAATCTCTACAACCAAACTGCTTCCTTGCTTGCATGAGTGGCTGCCATGTATTCTGCCTCTGTAGTTGATAGTGCCACTACAGATTGTTTCTTACTCATCCAACTGACTGCACCTCCAAATAGATTAAACACATACCCACTTGTAGATCTTCTCTGATTGAGATCTCCAACCCAGTCTGCATCAACAAAGCCATGAATATCCACCAATCTATCCAATCTTGGTCTTCCTTGATAGCACAAACCATATTCACTAGTGCCACACAAATACCTGAAAACCCACTTCACTGTTGTCCAATCCTCCTTTCTCGGTTTTGATATAAACCTGCTCAATACTCCCTGTTACATAGTAATTTGTCACTGTCTTCATCCCAGTCTTCCTACTGTGTCATGTGTCCAAAATCATTCATGCTCATGTTAGACAAATGCTCTCTGATGTTGCCAAATGACCCACTTTTCCTAAGTTATTTGACCCATCGCGTCTGTTGGCTAAATAAACGCGCTGAAGGGCGCTCTCAAACAGTCCAGAAGCGCTGCCATCATGGAAGTACACTTGATTCCCACGATGGTCCGATTTTATGTGCCAGCGCGAGGTCATTTGTAATCTTCAGCGATGACCTGACTAGCTACGTTGTTCAATAGCGATGTCAGTGCAGAAGATCAGTTATGCCCCTGCGATGATCCAGATTGAGCGAATTTGTTGCAACAGTCGGCCTTCTAGATGACTCCAGACCTGGTTGTTGGCATAGTTTATGTCGCCCTCCTTTCTCTGGTATGGCTATTCCGTCATTTGTGCTACCTTCCTTGGAGATAATCTCACTCTTCCACCTTTCATGGAGACTCCTCCTCTCATTTAAACTCTCACCATTGCTATGTGCTGCTAGTTTTGGGGAATGGTTGCTCATAGTTGACTAGTAGAGCAGTGCTGTTAGTGTTTGTGAGTTTTCTAGATAGCTAGTGTAAGTTTGACAAGTGTGGGATTGTTGATAGCTTGAGGAAGGTTGTGAAGTGCCCTTAATCTTGTGTAAAACTTGTGAGTGAGAGAGACTTGTATGTTGAGAGATCCATCTTCAAAGAATGAATGCTTGAGGAACATACTGGCTGGACCTTTCTGAGAAGGCTTGTGATGTCAAGACTTTGGTTGTAAGCTTACTCTTATTTCATTATTAATGCAATCAATGATGTTTTCCTATGTCTTGTATGTAATGTACTTGATAGCTCATGACTTCTTGACTTTGTGAGTAAATAGATCATTTTTGTTCCAGTTATGTGCTTTGTTGTATTTCCTTTGCATTGTTTCAGGTTGATTACTCATTAGGAAGCGGAATCGAGAGCAACGCAACGTAACTCCATCGACCACCAGTTGAGGTAGGCCTCCAACTATGACTGTTTAAGGAAGGCTATTGTTGATCTGTCCTTGTTTGTGACTAGACCCACTCTAGGGCTAGAGGGGTTGCCTCTATCCGCAGAGGGAACACTTTCCTGCATCACAAATTGGTGACTCCGCTAGGGAGCTTTGGCCTTTGTTCTTTTCTTGTTTACTCTTGTCTTGATTTTTGTTTTGGTATCTTTTGAAGTTTTGGGGATTAGTTACCAGTCTTTTGAGTTTCCTAGCTTGATCTAGTAACACCGCTGATTTGATTGAAGATTTGACTATTTTTTATTTGGGAGTTTTTGGTTCGCCTGTTACTGTTTTGAACATCATCGCGGCTTTAAATTTAGCAGTTGCGCTGTCATCGCGTCCACCATTTTGTAATATCCTTTTCATTGCATGATTACGCCTAACAGTCGCGACGTTTCTGTAAATCGAACCATCGCGGGAAAGTCATGTACTCCTGCGCTGACATCGCTCTGTTGTTGCGGCGTGTTCTTCATCAACGCTTGTTGCTCGTGTATTACCCGCGTTGATTGCTGTAGAATTGATTTTTTCAATTCTGCCTCCTGAGTCCATCAGTGCTGCTAGTCCTTTTCTGTTATCACTTGTTTGATAACTTGTTTTTCACTATTTATAGGTTGAGGCACTCTCTTGTGAGCTTTGTTGAATGAATCTTGTTTTCTTACTTCTGTGACCTAGTTTCATTGTTTCAAGTCTTTTAGATCAGTTTTTCTTGGTTGCCTGGTTGCTCAAAGATTCGTTTGTAGCTTGTTGTTGGTTTGATTGAGCCTTCCCCTTTGCTTACTGTTGGTTGATTGTTTAGTGATTTTTATTGGACCAATCTTTGGCATTGGTTCGATTTCTCTTCACTATCCAGACATAGATTACAATTGTTTGGATCAACCATTTTTCCACATTTTCTTATTGCTTATTTGTTTCTTTTAGAATTAGAGACATCAAAATCAAAAGAATTGCATTTATTTAGTATACGAAAGTGAAAGTGAATTTGCATTTCAAGTTTACATATTGGAAAACGAATGTTTAAATCTGTCATTAGTAGTATCCGTGCACTTTAGGAATTGATGTCTGCTTGCATTGAGTGATTGTTTTGTTGTCTTGGTTTTCTTGGTTTGGGAATGATCTCTCTACCCTTTTGTAGGTAGGTGTTCATTGAAAAAAAATATATATATTTCATTCATTCTAGCTGCATCCTAGGATTTGTTATATACATACAGTAAGGCCTGAAAACTAGAACATAATCCAAGATCAACTCTAAAATGAATTGAATAAATATAACAACGCATTGGAACATAACACACACTATTTAGAGGTCTAGGCTAGAGACATGCTCCGACGTCATTAAACCTAGTCACTTTTGTTTCCACTCAAGGTTGGGTGATTCCTCCTTCTGTGACTCAATAGTGGTCTAGCACGGAATTGTGCTCCCATGTACCATTGAGTATATGCTGGGAGACCCCACTAGGTTATCATCCTTTATCCATAGGAAGCCATGTCTGCCGCCATACAAGCCGTAACGCATCAAACATAGCATTCGGGAAGATTGACTTCCGTACGGAAATTCCTTGGTTTTCATATGACTGCCAAGGTGTATATGCAGTTTTATAGATTTGTCTGGTAAACCTTTTTGCCTATTTCTCCAGAGTAGTCACTTTCGTTCCTTTTCGGACTCCCTAAAAGAAAAGGTCCATATGAGCACTTGTCACTTCAGGCTCATTAAATATTCAAAGGCAACTAGAGTCATCTTTTTGTCCTTATTTCGACTCTTTAAAGATGAAAAGGTCAAGTTCTGTTCATGTGTCTTAAAATTTATTTGGCCACGTTTCACATTTTCCCTGTTAGATCTTGTTTGCGTTAACTTGAGTAGGGTTCTTTCTTGTTCTTGATGGAAACATTCCCCGAGTCTACCGGCTAAGGCTTTCCACCAGATCGAAATCCTGGTCTGTTTTCCTCATTTGGAAATGTCGGTGCTCCGTATATGGAAACCTTGTCTTTTCCTGGGTTAACCATCGGTTTGCCCATATGGTTGTTTTCAACTTTGGTGGTCCCGAGAGTCATGACTCCTGTTCCACTGTCTCCTTCATCTGAACCACGACGCGATGATTCCAAGGTTGAGCCTACGCTTTCTTCTCCTATTTCTTCCTCCTCCTCTCCTCCTTCGCCTAGTGAAAGCTCCATATCTAGTAACCAAGAGACTAAGAAGAAGAAGAAGAAGATGAAGAGGAAGAAGAAGTCTGATAAATCCAAGGCCACCTATGCAATTACTGCTCCGAGTCCATCTTAGGTCGCACCACCTTCTGCTCCTCCGCGGAAGGTTAAGTTTCCTTGTAAATTGTGCAAGGGCGACCATATTCTTCGTGATTGTCCTGGCATTCCTAGGATCCTAGAAGTATGGTCTCACAACTCAGCTCGTCCCTCATCATCCTCTGAAGCTCAAGGCGATGCTATCCTTTCAACTGGCAACAGTAAGAAGGAAGGGAAGATTCGATTCCCCTGTAGACTATGTGAAGGCAACCATCCCCTTCACCTTTGTCCACTCATGGATAAAGCTTCCACCATTTTGGAAAGTCTTAAAACTTCTTCACCCCAACTTCCCGTTGGTTATCAGAGGCTCTCTTTAGACCCTCCCTCCATCGACAAAGAGATTGACTTAGATTCTTCTCTTGTCCATCCTCCTCCTTTCGAGCCTGGCTGTGCTAAGCCTGTTCTAGACCAACCATTGGTTGGAGAGAGTGTCGACTTGGGTTCACCACTTGTTGATCACTCTGTTTTAGAAGAGTGTCATGCTCATGTTCTTCTTGTCTCATCAGATTCTCCTGAGTCTGAGAACGACCCTCCTATCCCTGTTGATTATGAGAGTCCTTCTTCGATTCCTCTAGAGCATGGGGGCAATCATACGATTCCCCCACCAAGTAGTTTGGTCATTACCTTCGACTGGAGTCACTTGACTGCTTTCCACCTTCCATCCTATGTGCCTTTCGAGATTACAGTACACACCTATGATAAGGCAGTACCTGGCACTATCCTAGATGAGGGTGTGTCTGTCAGTCTTATGCCCTCCACTACCTAGCAAGCTTTGGGTTCCCCATAGCTTGTGCCAGTCACATAGAATCTGTTGGCATTCGACGGAGAACCCTATCAACCTGTAGGGATCCTTCCAAAGTTTCCTGTTACTTTGGGGGGAAAAACCGTCTATATAGACGTCATGGTTGTCCAAGGTGCGAATTTCAGTCTTCTCCTTGGTCGTGACTATGTTTATGCAATGGGGGACCTCGTCTCTTCACTTTTCCGTGTGGCTTGTTTTCCACATGATGGAAGAATGGTGACCATAGATCAATTATCATTCTGTAGTCCCTGGTGCCTCCTGCGTAGCCATCACCCCCTATCAGTTCTTGCTCGCAAGCAGTACCTTCCTTGCCACAGGTTAATTATGTGGCTACCCATTCCATCTCCGCCTCTGTTGATGATCATGCAGATGGTCTGGTACATCGTGTACTGGGGGCATTGGAACCTGATCTGTCATTGGTGCATCATGACATGTATTCCTCCCAAAGTGCATTTCTTCCATCCCGTGAAGACCTCTTTGGAGCCACGTTCTCGGATGGCCCATGAATAGGGATACGAGCATAGTTCCTGATCTTGTGTCAAGCTCGTTAATAAATGAAACAAGGATTCACGAGCATAGTTCCCGATCTTGTGTCAAGCTCATTAATAAATGAAACAAGGACCCTCAAGGATAGTTTTGATCTTGTGTCAACCTCGTTAAAAAATGAAACAAGGGGTTATGAGGAAAGTTCTTGATCTTATGTCAACCTCATTAAAAAATGAACCAACCCCCTTTCCAAATCGAGTCTTTGATTAAGATCTCGTAAAATCCAAGTCGAGTCTTTCCAAGATCTTGAAAGTGAACCTTCATTCCATCCACTTCATTGAATGCAATAAAGCTTGGGGGAATGTACCTCAATTTGCGTCATTATGCCGGGGGGGCATGCGAACTTATAACAAGCATAGTTTTTCATTTCAAGCTTGTGAAAACATGAAACCGAATCCAAGCAGAGTTCTCCATGGTTCAAGCTTGTGTAAAAATGAACCCATATCTGATCTACACCTCGTAATTTCCACTTATTGTGTCTTTTGCTTCTTGTACAAATGTCTGGTGCACCTTACGTTGGTTTCGTTGATGGGGCCTGCCGCAGTACCCGCAACTTGTCTTCTGCGGCATGGGTGATCTACGATCATCATGGTGAGTTGATAGACCTTCAAAGTGTTTGTCTAGGTTGTACCACAAACAATGTCGCTGAATATAGTGTTGTTATTGAGTTATTGGCTGAGGTGATTAATCTCTGTATTCATACATTGGTTGTGAACCTGGACTCTCAGCTTGTCGTCCACCAACTCAATGGGCGATATTCCATCAGAGACCATCAGATTTTAAGGTTGTATTTACATGTTAAATTGTTAGAAAGGAATTTTGATTTCATTACATATCAACATATTCCATGACGATTAAACACGCTAACTGATGCATTGGCTAATCATGTATTAGACAGACATTTGCGTAACATGTAATCAAAACAACATACAAGGAGCATGTAAAACACAATAATAAACCATAGGAATATGTATATCTATATCTATATATATATATATATATATATATATATATAGCTATATATCTCGTGTGGCGCACCGAGGCACTCAAAAAATAAGTGTACATGTCCAAATAGAGTCTGTGTTCTCCATACATCTGAGACACATGTCTCTCAAAAAATCACTAGCAAGAAATAAAAAACTTAGGTGTCTACTGCGATGCGTTATGCTCCCTATAGCATACCACCGCCCATGCCACTCGCCTCAATAGGCGATGCACCCTGGGTTCCACTCCTACTGTGTGGATTTGGAATGCTATGGGGACCTCCTCAATACCCATGTAATCTGGAATCCTGTTGTCAGGCCTTCAAGGTTTCGGGCCACTGTCTCCACCGTATCATCAGCTGGAGGAGCCAAGGCTAGTGCCGCGATGCCCTGCACATCCCTCTGCACCTTTGGAGCCAGCCAGACGGGTCTCACTGGTCCTACATCTGCAAACCATAGCATTCATTATTAGGACATATACATGAAAAATTAAAAAACATCATAAAAATAATAATGCAAAAAATGTGATCAAGTGTCTTACCACCATCATCCCACTGCTCTCCAGCAGGCAGTTGCATGTCAGGATCTCCGCGGAAGTCCATGCCAGCATATGGCCAATCCTCCACGAAGATCGTCTGGTGCTCCAGCCACTCCCGGAACAACGTCCCCCATGCCACTGGTCATCCGCCACCTCCTCGTGGCATGACGTGTGCCCATCGTGTGGCCCTAGTCTCACGTGGTCTGGGCAAATCCAAATCCATGTCCTGTAACTGCAGTGCCGGCACCTGCTCCAACATGAGCGGGACTAACATGGATCCATAACCAAACTGCTTCGTCTATCCTCGATGGTAGTTGGTGAGTTGCCTCTTCATGTTTGCCATCACCGTTTCTTCCCAGTTAAACATGGTTGGATTGAGACATTCGGGAGCCAACCGGAGATGGGTCTTCGAAGCCTCATGTTGGGCTTGGGACCTGCCACCTGTGTCACCATGAAAAGCATAGCACAAAGGACTATGTCGTCCACTATTGGGATTTCCACCTTCCCACTCCTCGTCTTGCGTGCCCGTGGGCACACTTGAGCCATCAGCATCTCTAAGGAATCACCCCCGGGTCGCTACCCCTCTAGAATGGGCCTCTCACCTCGACGGGACAGCCCAGTCAAAAAATATATGTCTGTAGCATCAAACTCGATATCCTGGCCTCGGATGATGAATTTCCCATCTGTGGGATTCCAAGCCCGAATTAGAAGCTCTATCAAATCAGTTTGTGATCAGAGATGCGAAGTTAGGAAGAATTTGAGCAATCTACATGCTCGTAATGCATTTCGGCACCCCGCATCGGCAAAAGCTTCTATGTCGTTATCATCATGCATCTGTTCTTGCCAAAAACACACCATTATCACCTACATGACGGAAAAAATTGAATTAGCACTTCGTTTATCAAATTCAATGCGTAATTTGCATAAAAAATAAGTTCGCGTCGTCATCGCGTCTATTTTTAAAACAGACGTGATGACGCGAGGTCGCTAGTTGTATTTTTTCGCGGTCATCGTGGAAGTACATCACTTTTCTGCAATGGTTGGAGCACGTTATGTGTCAATTTTTTCGATCATCACAAACCCGAAGGCTATACCCGTGATGACCGAGTGGCGGAGCTCGGTCCAAAAACCCGCCTTAACCAACACATTTAACATTCAAAATGCATGAAAAAGGTATGGAATTGAAGTACAGGACAAGCACTAATTACCTGGAACAAGTTTCAGGGTGAATGATGGATGAACAAAGCCGAATTTAGCTCGCCAACTTTGGTGCTCCAAAATGCTCCACAGTGGAATGAACAGTAACTATGGTAAAAATGGTTGAATTAACCCCTTTTTATAGTAATTTTTGGAAATTTAAAAATTATATTTTGTAAATGTGGGTTTATTTTCATTTTTTGTCACATGGATAGTCAAAATATGGTTTTTAACTATGTTTCTATGTATATTGTTCATTTTATATCGAATGGATTTACGTTTGACGTGCTTTGTGCGGGGCTTCAGGTAGTGGAATTATGTCAGTTTTGTGAGCACTTGATCCGAAAAAGTCGTCTTTAAGCTCTTTCTGAGTTGAAGAATGAAAAGATAGCCGAGTTGTTCCTCTTGACTCGTTAAAAGAAGTAAGAGGCGGTCGCCTTTAAGCTCTTATTCCGACCATGTAAAAATGAAAAGATTGTCGGGCCTTTGTCATTTTAAGCTCGTTATCAATTTCGAAATGACGTGATTCCAATCGCTTTTCTACTTTTTCGGGTCAAAGTCACTAGTTATGAAAAGTACTCCTCGATTGTAATGGTCAAGCGGTTCTTTCGAGTATCGTTTTATACTTTTTCGGGCTCGAGAGGCAGAAATATACGGAAAAGGACCCCCCTGGAGTTTTCTTTTCCGTGTCTTTTTCAAACTCTCTAAACATGAAAAAGACTCTGAGTTTCACCTATGTCGGACTTGTTAAACCCTGACAACATTGGACTCATCACCATGACGAGATTCGAGCTTCTCCTTCCTAGGGCTCGTTAAATTATTACTAGGTTGGACTCAACAACAAGTTTATCATTGATTGTCTATGGAAGCTAATCACTCTTGAACATCGACACTTTTGCTTCTTGTCGGGTTGGGACATCCACACAACGTCATTTGGCCTTCTGTGGGTTTGGGTTACCATTCAGCCTCATTCCATCCGATTCACACCATCTCCGTCATGCCTCTGATCCCTTGGTATCTGAATGTTGCCACCCTCCGGAGTCGTGTCGCTAACATGTTCAAGAGTATAATCCTTCTGTAGTTTACACCCTCGCCTTCTCCTCTGATACTCTGTTTCACCATCTACCACTTGTTCCTTATCTCGTGTCGTTGATGGGGGAAACATTATGGCCCTCCTGTGATGGGTCGTCTCCTGTCAACATCAGCTCATTATCCAGGAGATTGATCTAGAGATCCCCTTTGGTACCTTAGAGCTTGCATGCCTCAATGGCAAGTTCTTCGCACCTGACGGTTGACTTTCATCATTGGTCATCGATTACGTGATTCCACGAGTGTTCGACTTTAGCTCCTTTTTCACACTTTGTGGATTGTGCTAGACAGTACCTTGAGAACCATTGGCATCATTGGTGGTTTCTCTCGCGCTTGTTAATGGTTTTCATCATTAACCGGTAATCAAGCGACTTTCTATCATTCTCAACCTCAGCACATCTATTCGCATGTTAGAATCTGTACTATGATCGGATGGGTTCAAGACCCCGAACTCAGCTTCCATATGTTCAGGCTGTGTGGATTGGTTTATGATTACATGACTCATTAATGGATGGCTGCAACCATACCTGAGTCTTTATGGATGGCTGCGACCATACCTTTATCATCATCATGGTCTCATTAGCTGGATGACTGCAGACCTATTTCGTATGTCTTTTGGATGGTTGCGCCCATGCCTAGACTACATGTACTTCATCATTAGAGATATCAATTGTACTTGCATGCAGGTCCTTCCAAGATGGTGTTCCAGCTCAGTCAGTTTCGTAAAGCATTTCACCCCTCCCTCTCTCTCGAGCTTCATACTTTAGGGGGCATCTGTTACACAGTAATTTGTCACTGTCTTCATCCCAGTCTTCCTACTATGTCATGTGTCCAAAATCATTCATGCTCATGTTATACAAATGCTCTCTGATGTTGCCAAATGACCCACGTTTCCTAAGTTATCTGCCTCATCGCATCTGTTGGATAAATAAACACACTGAAGGGCACTCTTAAATAGTCTGGAAGCACTGCCATCACGGAAGCACACCTGATTCCCGTGATGGTCTGATTTTATGTGCCAGTGCGAGGTCATTTTTAATCTTCAGCGATGACCTGACTAGCTACATTGTTCAATAGCGATGTCAACGCAGAAGATCAGTTATGCCCCCGCGATGATCCAGATTGGGTAAATTTGTTGCAATAGTCAGCCTTCCAGATGACTCCAGACCTAGTTGTTGGCATAGTATATGTCACCCTCCTTTCTCTGGTATGGTTGTTCCGTCATTTGTGCTACCTTCCTTGGAGATAAGCTCACTCTTCCACCTTTCATGGAGACTCCTCTTATTTAAACTCTCACCATTTCTATGTGCTGCTAGTTTTGGGGAATGGTTGCTGATAGTTTACTAGTGGAGTAGTGCTGTTAGTGTTTGTGAGTTTGCTAGATAGCTGGTGTGAGTGTGACAAGTGTGGGATTGTTGATAGCTTGAGGAAGGTTGTGAAGTACCCTTAATCTTGTGTAAAACTTGTGAGTGAGAGAGACTTGTATGTTGGGAGATCCATCTTCAAAGAGTGAATGCTTGAGGAACATGCTGGCTGGACCTTTCTGAGAAGGCTTGTGACGTTAAGACTTTGGTTGTAAGCTTACTCTTATTTCATTATTAATGCAATCAATGATGTTTTCCTATGTCTTGTATGTAATGTACTTGATAGCTCATGACTTCTTGACTTTGTGAGTAAATAGATCATTGTTGTTCTGGTTACGTGCTTTTTTGTATTTCCTTTGCATTGTTTCAGGTTGATTACTCATTAGGAAGTGGAAGCTGGAGCAACGCAATGGAACTCCATCGACCACCGGTTGAGGTAGGCCTCCAACTATGATTGTTTAAGGAAAGTTATTGTTGATCTGTCCTTGTTTGTGACTAGACCCACTCTAGGGCTAGAGGGGTTGCCTCTGTCCACAGAGGGAACACTTTCTACATCACACTCCCACTACATGTGCAATGTCTAGTATAGTACATACCATTGCATACATCAGGCTACCGACTGCACTTGTATATGGAACACGGGACATGTCCTCTTCCTCTTCTTGTGTCTTGGGACACTATTCAGCAGATAACCTCACACCTACAAGTATAGGAACCTTCACCGGTTTACTATCCTGCATATTAAACCTCTGTAGTATTGTCTTGACATACTTCCTTTGGTTTAACCAGAGCTTCCTCTTTGCTCGGTCTCTTTTAATTTCCATGCCCAAAATATAGTTTGCAGCAACAAGATCTTTCATGTCAAATTTGGAGGACAATTGGGCCTTCAAATCCTAGATAATTTCTTTGTCATTTCCAACTAGCAACATATCATCCACATATAAGACCAAATAAATAACACGGTCACCAATTAATTTAAAATAAACACAGTAATTTGCTTTGCTTCTAGTGAAGCCAAGTCCCCATATATATGTATCAAATTTCTGATACCACATCCTTGGTGATTGTTTTAACCCATACAAAGACTTCTTTAACTTGCATACCAGTTCTTTCTTACCCTTCACTACAAAGCCTTCAGGTTGCTTCATGTAGATCTCCTCTTCCAAATCCCCATGAAGAAATGTTGTCCTCACATCCATCTATTCTACCTCAAAATCAAAAGCAGCAACAACAGATAAAAATAATCTAATAGAAGTTACTGTTAGCACCTAAATCTGCCTTAGGCTGAAGGAAGGCAAGAATTAGGGTAACCACAAACCACGCTCAGTCTGGTAGCTAGCCCTACCAGAGCAGGATAGGGCTCTCTCCGAGTCACACTCAGCGAATGGATAGGCAAAACGGTCTGAGATGACTCAATGCAATATTTACCTTAGGCTAGTAAGTGAAAAGGGATTTTGGAAAATATTTTATGAAGTGATCGAGCTTCTGGGATGTATATGGGACTGGCGCTCAGCAAAGAACAAAGAATAGAATATGAAAGCACAGATTATTCCGTGAGGCAAGGTAGGCTGCAAGCGCAGCAATTTCAGCTTAAGGTAACGTGGAATGGAAATATTGCTGAAGAGAGTGAAAAGGGCATGGTCGCATGAATCCTTTTCAACAGAAGAGTAACATTGTACATGAAATTTTCCCACAGGCAGAGCAATATAAATTGTATTCTACCTAATCTCACTTAGAAAATTTCATTGAAATGAAACGTGAATTGAATTATGAAACATAACAAGATACATATGGAACATAAGAACACATTTGCTACACTCACAACCACAAGAATCTCATGAAACAGAGCCGCTGTCTTTCATTAATTCTCTGTCAAAAATACACAGTGCAGAAACAGAGTTTCTTTCCCACATTCTCCCAAAAGTTACAAGCCAGCCAACCCTTTACAAATAACCTGCATACAATATATGGAATGTGTAGAGAAGAGATGGAACACCCAGGGGTTGGGAAGTTACTCAAATCATTTTGAAAAGGAGATGGAAATCCAACCATCAGCTACAGGTGCAGCGCTCTCAAGCATGACACTAGGGTGACCCTTTGCATTCCTTTTCCACTTGGATAGATGCCCATCTGGAGAGAAAAATCTTTAAATTCCACATTTGGTGCCAAAAAACCGAAGTGTAGATGAGTGGGCCCACTTGGAGAAGTCCCGAACCGAAATTTCGTGAAATGGAAGCAAATTGGCAATTTTTCCTCTGTGCGCCGCGCCATTTTCTCTGTGCATCATGCTACTTTGGGGCCTATTTTGGGGCACTTGCAGGTGTCCAAAATGTGCCCAAGTGGGCTTGCTAGAAATCCTATCCTGTCTACGTTCTAACCCCACTAGAATTTCTCAATTTGGTACTCATTTGCCCTCCAAATCTTCATTCTCCCAAGACTGCTTTCTGTGTGTCAAAAAAGTGCCAGAGAGGCCATTTTTGGGTGTTTTTTGACCTTTAGAAGGCCCAGATCTTGTCAAAATTTCT
The DNA here is from genome assembly GCA_031772625.1 of Pinus tabuliformis. Lineage (NCBI taxonomy): Eukaryota > Viridiplantae > Streptophyta > Pinopsida > Pinales > Pinaceae > Pinus > Pinus tabuliformis. Next base: position 2,065,448,474 of record CM062818.1, on the reverse strand, counting down.
TGCCCAGACACTAGTAGTAGTATTTTTCGATGCTGAATCGAAATATGCAAGCCGTTCCTCGATTAGAGTCCTAGATTTTTAGCGTCGTTCCAGTGGCGCGGCGCACAGGGAGGAATTTCCTGTTTTGTGTCCAAAAAATTTTCCTGTGACCAAAATTTGCCCAATTTTTTTGAAATTTGGGCTGGAGGTTCCCTATGAAGTGCTATGCTATGCCAAGGAAGCCTCAGAAAAGATTCAAAGCTGATATTTCTGCTTTGACTCCTTTGCCTCCTTTGCCTCTTTTGTCGCTTTGCTCAATTTTGCCTTTAGGCTCCTGATTCTTGCTTTGGAACTCATGTTTCGGGCCTGGTAGTGATGAGTCATGCACCTCAGCATGTCTTTCTCCCAGTTTGCTTTATCCAACCACTGCGTCAAGTGAACATTCACTTTCTCTAGCACATACTCCTGGTCTTCATCTCTTTGCTCCATAGGTCTGCCTTGTGCTACCAGGATGTGTCGCCGGTTTTCCTTGATCATTTGCAACTCTATCTCAACTAGCCGATCCTCAAGTTGCTTGTTCCTCTACTCCAGATACTGCACATTCCACTTGGCCCTATCCAAGTCCAGGGATAGGTTCTCAATCACAGACTACTGCTCCTGAATGATCTCTCCCAGCTCAACATTTGTAGGTTCAGCATCTGTCTCATCATCTTGTAGGAGAAAAAACTCGGTCTCTTGCTCACCTGATGGCCCTTCCTCCTGCACTGGCTCCTTTCCCTTACCCTGCTCCTATGGTGCTGATGGCAGAAGCAAGGCCCCTTCCACCCCGAGTGGAGAGAACACTCGCTTTGCTGCTGCGAACAATGGTCTACTGCCCTTCTGGTATGTGATGTATACTGGCATGGTGGCAGTCTCATGGTGCTCAAATGGATGTGAAGGACCTCCCACCTCATGCTCAAGCTGATGTGAAGGACCTCCCACCTCATGTTCTGCCTCTAATATCACCGGTGGAGCGCTGAAGAAATCACGGGAGATGAAGTCCTCCGAAGCAATACCCTGCAATCCCAACTGATAGTCCACCAAAATCCGGATGAGAGCAAAATGATAGACACTATTTAGCTGTTGTCATGGGGTCTTGCGCTGCGTGAATTTTTTCATCTTCTCAATGTTGTTGCAGATGAAAAATGGGAGGCTCATCATCCTCACCCTGGTGAAGTGCATGAGCAAGCAGATGTGATAGGCATAAAGGTGAGAAAACCTCCCCTCGCAACTGAAATACTTCATGATCAATCTCATGAGTGGGGCATACTCATCCCTCAAAAATCTGAATGGAAAAACTCTGGTGAGCTGGCTCAAGCAGTTGTTCTTGATGTAAGGCTCATAGTGATGCCTCTCCACCTTCTTCTTCTTATGCCACTGCTCCCCAATGTTCGGTATCCCTGTTGCCATTGATATAGCCTCCGGTGTCAAGATGAAAGTGATCCCAGCCAGGACAGATTGGCCTCCCTGTAGATGAAGTGCAAAAAGGCGGGCCGACTCATGATGGACTTTGACATTCGACACCCTTTGACAAAATTCATAACATGCCAAGTGCTGGAAACAAGACATAACAAGTGGGCATAGTGGGCATGCCTGTAGCTCAGTGAGGGTGTTTGGCTCATCTCTAAGATGTCTGCCACTCCGGTGATGTCTCCTATGGGCCCTCTCTCCTGAAGATGTGTCGTTTTGGGTCCCCTCCTCATACTCTCATGAATTTTCTGATGCCATTACTGCTGCTTGTACTTTGAGTTTTATGCTGCCCTCCGAATCTAATGAAACTGATAGATGCTCTGAAAATCTGTCACCAAGGGGACAATAAAACAGGGGAGTGTTAGGAGGGGAATGATGAAAAGGGGAATAGGGGTTTAAAGGAGAAATTTATCAGGGATTTGGGAGTGTTTGGGGTATGGTTTTGATGGGGTAGGGTTTGGGATATTTTGAGCTATAGGAATAAGGGGACGAATGGATATGATTACAATGTAGCTAGGGTAACTATTAGGGGAAACTACTCCAGAGGAATTAGCTGATAGAGGTAGGGAAGGAGCATATTTTAGCAATCATGTTATTGTAGCAAAACCCTAGCTTTTTGCCCTTCTTTGTGTCATTTTTGGGTTTACTTAATAAAATTTTTTCCTTTAATTTCATGGTCACCAAAATCATATTTTTCTTTGCGTTAAGGATCAATGGTGAAAGGATCTAGGGCCACCTTTGCAATTTTGAGAGCCATTTATAACAATTTAGGCGATTCAGTGTTTTTTCTAGGCTCACAAGTCTTTGCGCCGTGCACTTTGCCCAGTGCGCCACGCACCGGGTATGCGCCGTGCCAGTGCAATATTAACACTGTGGTCGGGCTCCCAGTGCGCCCCGCGCCCTGAGTGCACCGCGCCACCTTGTGTGTGCGCCGCGCACTATCAAATGACACTAATTTTCTTGGAACACCGGGGGTAGGGTCTTAGTGGAGATTTCTAGGGGGTTTCCTTAGGAGACAAGGTGGAATGGAGGCGAGAATGATGAGTGAGGGGACAAGGGGATGGGAGCAAAACCTTGGTGGCGTCTTCACAAATTTGCAACCCCGTTTATCATTTTTGCTTTGATGATTATTTCCATGGATGGCCAATGTGCTTTGGATATCATTCAACATCTTAGAAACACCAAACCATTGACCAAATTGACAGAGAAGAGGTCTCATTCAAACCTACCTCTTGCTTGCTAGCCTTCAACCGGGATATAAAACAAATTTGCAAGTGTTTTGAGCTCCCTGGCTGTGTGCATCGCGCGCCAAGCCCAGTGCACTGCGCGCCCTGAGTGCGTCGCGCCCTTGTTGATTTTGCACTGTGGGCTGGCTGCCAGTGCGTCGCGCCCTCTGTGTGCGTCGCGCTGCCTGGTGTGTGCACCGCGCCCTTTGGAAACCAGTGCTCCTTCACTTAAACCCTCATGAATTTTCTCTCTTACCTTTGTAATTTCTCTCCAAGCTTGCCAAAGCACAAATGGTTTTTTTTTTGGGCAAAAACAAGTATATATAGGCTTGGGAGAGTTGGGTTTAATTTTTTCTTCTTTGAAAACCCACTTTCTAATGTTTGTGTTTTGCACTTTTTCATTGACTTTAAAACACCCTGCTTTTCATTTTTTCTTTGAAATTTTGGCTCTCATGATGGGATTTTCAGCATTTCTTTGCAAAGACTGTGTGACTGGGCACTTGGCCATGAAAACCATGACTACATCTGAAAAAGGCAACTGGCGATTTTTTTGGAAAATTTTGTCATAGTTGACCTTGTTTGACTTTTCTTCAAAACAGAGTTTTGAAGAAGAGTTGATGTCTCTTTAGGTGATGATGAAGCTTTCAGAACCATAGTTGTATAAGGTCTCCCTCTGGCCTGCATGGCTTGTTCTGGACATGTTTTTTCAAAGACCATATTGATGATTTCCTAAACCGAAACATAAAAGATGACTCTGTCCTGTAATATGCCCAGACCTTGACTATCATAAATTTTCAGTGATTATGGACAAAGACCTGAGCCAGCAGGGGCCAGAGATGAGGGAAAATGACCAGCATGACTATCTCCGTCAGATCATGGCATGTCCCTAGCAAAATGCAGCTGAGTGGATGGAGCGGGACACCTAAAATTGAAATGCACAAAGAGCTTTGATCTTTGACGGAGGGCTGACCAGACCGACTCTAACATTGGCTCCAATGGGGGATGGTAGCTCCTTGGAGGTGCCAAGAACAGCAGATCTCTAGAGAAGCTAGGCAGTGCATTTTGTCCATTGGGATATGGAGTCATCATTTTAATAAACAGCACAGGACTCTGACTTATTTATAAAACTGGAATAACCAAGAAATTGACTCAAACTTGACAATTGGAATAACTCAAAAACTGACTTTACATACTGAAACCAAACTGAAATAAAAATGGTATTTACAATGACAGTGGAAGCAGCGTTAATAGATCAACAATGATACCGCTTGAGCAGCCGACCATTGATCGGCCCTCCAGGACAGTCTTCCCCGTTCATCTCCTTCAGAAGAAAGGCATTTTGCCCCCTATATGCTGCAATCTTGAAAGGACCTTTCCACATATTTTCAAACTTTCCGTGCTTGCCTTTCTCTTCATTCCTTGCATCCCACTTCAACACCACATCATCCAACTGAAATTTATCCGCTTTTGCTTTTCTGTCATAGATTTTCTTTATCTTCTCCTGCAACTTGGATGTGTTCTTGAAAACTTCTTCTCTTGTTTGCTGCAAGTGGATCATTTGATTCAGCCTTCTCTGCATGGGATCTTCCTCGCTGTCGGCCTCCTAGAGAAGTTTGACCACCGGGGCAGCAAGGGAAGTGGGAAATATTGTGTCCACTTCATAAACCAGCTCAAACAATGACATACCAATAGACTTTTTCTGACTGATTCAATCTGCCCAAAGCACGTGGACCAACCTCTTGTTTCAGCTCTTCTTATTTATTTCCAGCAGCTTCTTGATGATGTTGACCAAAGATTTATTCGAAGATTCCGCCAATCCATTGCCTTGTGGATGATAGGCAGTTAAATGACCCAAAATTATATGATATTTGTGACAAAATTCTACCATCCTTTTCGATTTGAAAGCTGCTGCGTTATCAGTGATTATTTTGTTTGGACAACCAAAGCAAGACAAGATGTTATTTTCAAGAAATGAAATGATTACCGTGTCCGTCGCTTGTCTGGTAGGGGCTGCCTCAATCCATTTTGTGAAATAGTCCGTCGCTGTAAGGATCCACCTATGCTATCCGGAAGAGGCGGGATGAATTTCCCCAATGAAATCCAACCCCCACTACTGGAATGGAGTGCTCACTTCGATAGGCTTAAGTGTCAAAGGCTGTAATTTCTGTTTTCCTTCAAAAATTTGACACTTATGACAGCGCTTTACCATCTTATGCACATCAGCAAACAAAGTAGGCCAGTAGTACCCTGCTCTCAAAATTTTGTTCGCTGTTGATCTCCAAAAAAGATGTCCACCACACTCTCCTCCGTGGAAATCCTCCATTACTTTCTTTGCCTCCTCTTCCACCAGAAAATTTAACAAAATGCCACCGGGATCTTTCCAATACAGTGCAGAATTCAAGATACAAAACTTGGCAGCCTTCAATTTGAGTGTTCTCACTTTGTTTCTAGCCATGCCGGGCGGTGGTGATAGATTTTTCAGCACATTTATTATATCAGAATACCATGGGGACAAAGAAAACATTTTGGATACCTGAATTGATGTTCCTTCCTCATTCTCATTGAACATGGTAGTGATCAGATTTATGTCCAATGCATGCAAATTTGATTCAGCCATTAGCTTTGCCAACCCATGCCCTTTGACCAGCTTTGTACGCTTTATGTCCACATCGTATTCTAGCAAGGTTGCGATCCATTTGCCTCTTCTCCCTTCCGCATCGATCTGCACTAGAACATCTTTCACAGCAGTATTAGGAACATAGGCCAGAATGTGAGAATGTAAGATATACACCCGGAAATACTTCAATGCCTTCACCAATGCCAGGGCTTGCTTCTCAATGATGTTGTACTTCAAAGCTGCATCCCTTATAGCCCTGCTAAAGAATGCAATGTGTCTTTCATGATCATCCCTCTTCTGCAATAGTACCACTACCATAGTGTGCTCAAAAGCAAATGAGAACAATATGAAATCTTGAGTGTAATCCAGGCTGACTAGAACTGGAGCTGAAGAAAGGGCCAATTTGACCAAGTTGAAAGATTTGACAGCATCCTCTGTCCATTTCACCTGGCTGTATTTTTTAAGCATGTTGGTCATTTCTTTCAAGTGTTCTGCAAGATTAGGCACAAAACGACGTAGAAAATTCATCTTACCATTGAATGATTGTATCTCCTTTTTATTCCTGGGCAGAACGATTTGCTAAATTGCTTGCACATGTGCTGGGTCTATGCGGATGCCATATTTTGAAATGATATGCCCAAGTAATTTGCCTTCCTCCATGGCGAACAAGCTCTTCTTAGGATTTAGCGATAGACCATATTTCCTGCACTTTTGAAAGACGATTTTTAGGTGATGCATGTGCCCTTCATCAGATTTTCAAAACACCGTCAAGTCATCAAAGTACACCACCAAAAACACATCCTTCTCATTTGCAAACGCCAAGTCCACTGCACACTGAAATGTGGCACCTGTATTCTTTAAACCGAATGGCATTTTGGCATAGTGAAAGGTTCCCCATGGAGTTGTGAATGCTGTCTTATCTCTATCATCTTCATGGATTGAAATTTGGTTATATCCGGAATAACCATCAAGCAGCGACATACGAGATGCCCCCACTACTCGCTGAAGTATATGGTCCATCTTGGGCAGTGGATAGTTGTCCTTCAATGAGACCTTGTTTAGATTTCTGAAATCGATGCATAGGTGGATCTCACCGATCTTCTTGTGTACAGGTACTAAGTTAGATATCCAATCTGGAAATCTGATAGGCACAATGATACCTAACTTGTATAACCTATTTACTTCCTTTTCAATTGATGGCAGCAACTTTGGATTGGTCCTTCTCAGCTTTTGTCTAAATGGTTTCTGGTTGGGCTTGATAGGTATTGTGTGCTGAATTATATTCGTATCATTGGTCTTTAAATCAGAATAATCCCAAGCAAATACATCTGCAAATGAAGCCATCAAACTGATATATTTGTCTTTGATTTTTGGTGGTAATGCTTTGGACAATTTTACCAACTTTGGATTTGCAGCTGTACCAATGTTGACTTCCTCCACACCTTTCTCTGTCAGCTGCAATGTTGGCTTGTGAGCTACATCATCCTGATCGAAAAGTTCCTCTAGGGGTATCAAGCCTTTATGAATGATGTTATTCTTCAGCTGCAATATGTCCATTTGATTGATCTTCACTTCTTCTGTACCATTCCCTTTGTTCTCATCATTTTCCACATCAATTGAGGTTTCTTTGAACTTGCCTTTGTTGAGTAGAAAATCCTTAATCTCCTCATCATCTTGGAACACTTGCCAATGTCGCTGATTGTCTGGAATGGTTGGACAATGCTTGACATGGATTTCAAATTTATTGCTGGAGTTCATGGGGATCTTCAAGCTGCTCGCTACCTTGGCAAGAGCATCAACAATACTATTTTGTATTTGTGTCACACATGTCAAGGTGTATTTGGAGAATAGCTTCAAGATGTCCAAAACTGCATTACGATAGGCCCGCATCCTAGGATGTTTTGCTTGATACTCACCTCTGACCTGTTTTATCACCAACTCGGAGTCGCCATATACTGAAATCCTCTTTGCATTCAGCTTTCTAAGAATCTTCAAGCCAGCAATCAGAGCTTCATATTCAGCTTCATTATTTGAACATTCAAAGGCCAGCTTGTAAGAGCAAACTCTCACGCTACTAGGCAATTTGTTTGGGGCGGAGAAAGGACTGTGTACCCAAATACCAATACCAGCGCCATCATTCCCTACTGCTCCATCAAAATCCATGGTCCACAAGCCTTCTTCATCTTCTTGCAAGTGCTGAAAATCTTTTTGCTATCCATTGTTTGCTTGTTGTCCATCGTTTTCAGCTGATTGCCCAATCTTTTGCTGCTTTTCTTGTCCTTCTTTCTTCAAAATCTCTCTAGAACTTTCTGTTATTTTCGGAATGTTGTCTACTTCTACTATCTGACTATCTATCTCATTTAAACTATCTAAAAACAAAACAAAAGACTCTAAATCTGTATGTACATAGTTAATAGGATGATTTATCGGTTTCTCCCTGCTTGTGATCATATATTTCATCTTTTGTTCCCGGTATAACTTCCTCATTTGTCCAAACACAGGGATTGTTGCATAGGAGAAATCCAGTTGTAGTGTCCCTTTCAATTTTGCTACCCAAGACCTGGAAAGAAGCATGCCAAACCTTGGAGGAATGTTTGCTACCACTACATCCATCAGAATGTTTTTCATAGGAAGTTGATCTAAACTCACAACTAAGTCTTTGATGAGCCCTATGCACCTTACTCTACTGGAATCGAATGAATAGAGATCATGATATTGCTGGGTGATGTCCAGACAAAGCTTATCCATGATAGCCTTGGGCATGAGATTGTGAGAGGCTCCGGAATCAAACATGGCATTGTGTAGCACAAAGTCATGCAATCATAAACTAATATATAAGGGTGGCACATCGCTATCAAGAGACTCACCATTCGTTGCTGGCCCAAAATCATTTCAGGCTAGTCATCTTCTACGTTTACCATGTCGAACATTAGGTCCAAGTTCAACATTTTAGAAATCTGTCCTATATAACCGCTGCTATTCATGATTTCAGTTAAAGGGATGGATACCTTTAGCTTAGAAATCTCATTCTCTAGGCTGAAAGCGGGATTTTTTTCTACCTCTTTGATTGGGATCTCTTTCCTTTCCTTTTCTTTTGATGTGGCCGGTTGCTACGATTGTTCTGCTGATTTTGTTTTGCTGCTCTCAGGACAAACCACCTCCTTTCCCTTTCTTTGTGTAGCTGATGGATCATTCTTTGTCGTTTCACCCTCCTTCTTTTTCTGAATTGGTTTGGCCAGCACATCTCTGTTTCTAAGGGAATATCGCTGTTGTTGTGCGGACAAAGCATTCATATACCCCCTTTGATATTCTTCTGATTCCTCTTCCAACACGGTTTCGTTAGCTAGAATAAAATCAGTGTCTTGGTGTGTAGCTGAATTTACTGCACATTCTTCTTCTTCGGTGATGTAAGTAGGCAGCTCATCTGGAGTAAAGAGATGTTTTTCCTCGCCTATTACATTCCCGTCCTCATCTAACTCTAGTCCATGCACAAAATTCTGCTGCAAAGGTGTTTGTACCTACTGTTGTGCTGTCTGCTCTTGAGTATGCTGATCTCTTTGTCTAATTCTATATTGTGGCTGTTGTTGGCCACGGAAGTTAGGATTCCTAACTTGTGGATTTGGCTTGTCAAGTTTTACTCTCTCAAGCATATGTTCTACCTTTTTGAGCAGCTGATCCATTGAAGAAGATTCTTCTTTCACAGTGGTTTTCTTCTCTGCTTTCGCTCTTGCTCTTTTGGATAGCAGATTTGCCTCAACGCTGACCGCAATTTTCTGCATGTCTTCCATTGTAGCCAGTTCTCTCTCTCTCAATTGGTATGCCATGTCAGCATCAAAACCATCTGGAAACTTCATCATTGCTAGTCCCACAGGTGGCTTTAGATGGTCTAGAATTTTGTTGTAGACTGCATTAAATCTAACACAATAATCTTGGACCGACTCACCGACATTCCGTTTGATTTGCTCGTATTCGGCCAGAATTTGAAGGGGATTCTTTTTCACTTCCCACCAGTTCAAAAACTGTCTTTGTAGTTTAGCCAAGGTGGTGATACTTGCAACCATCAAACCTCTGAACCATTTCCTCACAACATCTGCAAATGTTTGTACAAAGAGCCTCATTGCCACGTTCTCAGCATCGATCTCATGAAGTTCATAGAAGTCCACCATTTTATCCACATGTTGTTGAGCTGTAATACTGTTAGGAGTGCCATCAAAAAATGGTATTTTACTTTGATAGTCATTTGGCATGTCATCTAGGACTTGGGGCAGAACAAGGGGTGCGAAACGGGTAGCCATCATTCTCGGTGGATTTGGCCTTGGAGGTGTTGGAGGAGTGTGCACAATTTGCAAGGGGCTTGCACTTGGAGTTTGGGGCTGTGTGGCAATGTAGTTATCGATTAATCTATTAGCTTTTTCTGTCTCGAGGTCTACAATAAATTGCGGATTAGGGACGGTGTAATCAACCGCCCTTTCGGATTTAGACTCAAACAAAGATATCTCAAATCGTTCGTCAAACTCAAGCTCTTCAAGCTACTCAAAAATGTCAGGACATGAATGGGATTTGAACATGGGCGTTATGGTGCTTTCTTGACAAAGGAGTCTCAGGATCAAATTGGGATTTTCGTAATTGTGAGGAGGGTCCCGGATTGGATTTGCTCTGGTATATCGTCTCGAAGCCAGCGTGCTATTGGGATAAATTACGGGACACAACCAACTTACTCAGCCTTTCCAATCCTAATCTCATCATCCGGAAGCCTAGAATTCTTATGAAACAAGGGGATTTGATTTTCAACTTCTCCCCAGTATGGTCGCCACTATGTTAGCACCTAAATCTACCTTAGGCTGAAGGAAGGCAAGAATTAGGGTAACCACAAACCACGCTCAGTCTGGTAGCTAGCACTACCAGAGCAGGAGAGGGCTCTCTCCGAGTCACACTCAACGAATGGATAGGAAAAACGGTCTGAGATGACTTACAATGCAATATTTACCTTAGGCTAGTAAGTGAAAAGGGATTTTGGAAAAGATTTTATGAAGTGACTGAGCTTCTGGGATGTATATGGGACTGGCGCTCAACAAAGAATAGAGAATCGAATATGAAAGCACAGATTATTCTATGAGGCAAGGTAGGCAGCAAGCGCAGCAATTTCGGCTTAAGGTAACGCGGAATGGAAAGATTGCTGAAGAGAGTGAAAAGGGCATAGTCGCATGAATCCTTTTCAACAGAAGAGTAACACTGTACATGAAATTTTCCCATAGGCAGAGAAATATAAATTGAATTCTACCTAATCTCACTTAGAAAATTTCACTGGAATGAAACGCGACTTGAATTATGAAACATAACAAGATACATATGGAACATAAGAACACATTTTCTATACTCACAACCACAAGAATCTCATGAAACAGAGCCGCTGTCTTTCATTAATTCTCTGTCAAAAATACACAGTGCAGAACCAGAGTTTCTTTCCCACAGTCTCCCAAAAGTTACAAGCTAGCCAACCCTTTGCAAATAACTTGCATACAATATATAGAATATGTAGAGAAGAGATGGAACGCCCAGGGGTTGGGAAGTTACTCAAATCATTTCAAAAAGGAGATGGAGAGCCAACCATCAGCTACAGGTGCAGCGCTCTCAAGCATGACATTTGGCTGGGGTGACCCTTTGCATTCTTTTGCCACTTGGATAGATGACCATCTAGAGAGAAAAATCTTTAAATGCCACCTTTGGTGCCAAAAAACTAAATTGTAGATGAGCAGGCCCACTTGGAGAAGTCGCGAACCGAAATTTCGCGAAACGGAAGCAAATTGGCAATTTTTCCTCTGTGCGCGGCGCCATTTTCTCTGTGCATCGCGCTAATTTGGGGCCTGTTTTGGCGAACTTGCAGGTGTCCAAAAAGTGCCCAAGTGGGCTTGCTGGAAAGCTTGTCCTGTCTACTTTTGAACCCCATTGGAATTTCTCAATTTGGTGCTCATTTTCCCCTCCAAATCTTCATTCTCCCAAGACTTCTTTCTGTGTGTCAAAAAAGTGACAGGGAGGCCATTTTTGGGTGTTTTTTGACCTTAAGGAGGCCCAGATCTTGTCAAAATTTCTTGCCCGGACACCAGTAGTAGTATTTTTCGATTTTGAATCCAAATATGCAAGCTGTTCCTCGATTAGAGTCCTAGATTTTTAGCGTCGCGCCAGTGGCGCGGTGCACAAGGAGGAATTTCCTGTTTTGTGTCCAAAAAATTTGCCTGTGACCAAAATTTGCCCAATTTTTTTGAAATTTGGGCTGGAGGTTCCCTATGAAGTGCTATGTTGTGCCAAGGAAGCCTCAGCCAAGATTTGAAGCCGATCTTTCTCCTTTGCCTCCTTTGCCTCCTTTGCCTCTTTTGTTGCTTTGCTCAATTTTGCCTTTAGGCTCCTGATTCTTGCTTTGGAACTCATGTTTCGGGCCTGGTAGTGATGAGTCATGTGCCTCAGCATGTCTTTCTCCTTGTTTGCTTTATCCAACCACTGCTCCAAGTGAACTTTCACTTTCTCTAGCACATACTCCCGGTCTTCGTCTCTTTGCTCCATAGGTCTGCCTTGTGCTGCCAGGATGTGTCGCCAGTTTTCCTTGATCATTTGCAACTCTATCTTAGCTAGCCAATCCTCAAGTTGCTTGTTCCTCTGCTCTAGATACTGCACGTTCCACTTGGCCCTATCCAAGTCCAGGGATAGGTTCTCAATCACAGACTGCTGCTCCTGAATGATCTCTCCCAGCTCAGCATTTGTAGGTTCAGCATCTGTCTCATCATCCTGGAGGAGAACAAACTCGGTCTCTTGCTTGCCTGATGGCCCTTCCTCCTACACTGGCTCCTTGCCCTTACCCTGCTCCTGTGGTGCTGATGGTGGAAGCGAGGCCCCTTCCACCCCAGGTGGAGATAACACTCGCTTTGCTACTGTGAACAATGGTCTACTGCCCTTCTGGTATGTGATGTATACTGGCATGGTGGCAGTCTCATGGTGCTCAAACTGATGTGAAGGACCTCCCACCTCATGTTCTGCCTCTGATATCACCAGTGGAGCGCTGAAGAAATCATGGGAGATGAAGTCCTCCCAAGCAATACCCTGCAATCCCAACTGATGGTCCACCAAAATCCGGATGAGAGCAAAATGATAGACACTGTTTAGCTGCTGTCGTGGGGTCTTGCGCTGCATGAAGTTTTTCATCTTCTCAATGTTGTTGCAGATGAAAAATGGGAGGCTCATCATCCGCACCCTGGTGAAGTGCATGAGCAAGCGGATGTGATAGGCATAAAGGCGAGAAAACCTCCCCTCACAACTGAAATACTTCATGATCAATCTCATGAGTGGGGCATACTCATCCCTCAAAAATCTGAATGGAAAAACTCTGGTGAGCTGGCTCAAGCAGCTGTTCTTGATGTAAGGCTCATAGTGATGCCTCTCCACCTTCTTCTTCTTATGCCACTGCTCCCCAATGTTCGATATCCCTGTTGCCACTAATATAACCTCCGGTGTCAAGGTGAAAGTGACCCCAGCCAGGACAGATTGGCCTCCCTGTAGATGAAGTGCAAAAAGGCAGGCCAACTCATGATGGACTTTGACATTCAACACCCTTTGACAAAATTCATAACATGCCAAGTGCTGGAAACAAGACATAGCAAGTGGGCATGCCTGCGGCTCAATGAGGGTGTTTGGCTCATCTCTAAGATGTTTGCCACTCCGGTGATGTCTCCTATTGGCCCTCTCTCCTGAAGATGTGTCGCTGTGGGTCCCCTCCTCATACTCTCATGAATTTTCTGATGCCATTACTGCTGCTTGTACCCTGAGTTTTATGCTGCCCTCCGAATCCAATGAAACTAATAGATGCTCTGAAAATCTGTCACCAAGGGGACAATAAAACAGGGGAGTGTTAGGAGGGGAATGATGAAAAGGGGAATAGGGGTTTAAAGGAGAAATTTATCAGGGATTTGGGAGTGTTTGGGGTATGGTTTTGATGGGGTAGGGTCTGGGATATTTTGAGCTATAGGAATAAGGGGACGAATGGATATGATTACAATGTAGCTAGGGTAACTATTAGGGGAAACTGCTCCAGAGGAATTAGCTGATAGAGGTAGGGTAGGAGCATATTTTAGCAATCATGTTACTGTAGCAAAACCCTAGCTTTTTGCCCTTCTTTGTGTCATTTTTGGGTTTACTTAATAAAAGTTTTGCCTTTGATTTCATGGTCACCAAAATCATATTTTTCTTTGAGTTAAGGATCAATGGTGAAAGGATCTAGGGCCACCTTTGCAATTTTGAGAGCCATTTATAAAAATTTAGGCGATTCGGTGTTTTTTCTAGGCTCACAGGTCTGTGTGCCGTGCACTTTGCCCAGTACGCCACGCCCCGGGTATGTGCCACACCAGTGCAATATTAACACTGTGGCCGGGCTCCCAGTGCGCCGTGCGCCCTGAGTGCGCCGCGCCACCTTGTGTGTGCGCCGCGCCACCTTGTGTGTGCGCCGCGCACTGTCAAATGAATCTAATTTGCTTGGAACACTGGGGGTAGGGTCTTAGTGGAGATTTCTAGGGGTTTCCTTAGGAGACAAGGTGGAATGGAGGCGAGAATGATGAGGAGTGAGGGGACAAGGGGATGGGAGCAAAACCTTGGTGGTGTCTTCACAAATTTGCAACCCTGTTTATCATTTTTGCTTTGATGATTATTTCCATGGATGGCCAATGTGCTTTGGATATCATTCAACATCTTAGAAACACCAAACCATTGACCAAATTGACAGAGAATAGGTTTCATTCGAGCCTACCTCTTGCTTTATAGCCTTCAACCAGGATATAAAACAAATTTGCAAGTGTTTTGAGCTCCCTGGCTGTGTGCATCGTGCGCCAAGCCCAGTGCGTTGCGTGCCCTTGTTGATTTTGCACTGTGGGCTGGCTGCCAGTGCGTCGCGCCCTCTGTGTGTGCCGCGCTGCCTGGTGTGTGCACCGTGCCCTTTGGAAACCAGCTCTCCTTCACTCAAACCCTCATGAATTTGCTCTCTTACCTTTGTAATTTCTCTCCAAGCTTGCCAAAGCACAAATGGTTTTTGTTTTGGGCAAAAACAAGTATATATAGGCTTGGGAGAGTTGGGTTTAATTTTTTCTTCTTTGAAAACCCACTTTCTAATGTTTGTGTTTTGCACTTTTTCATTGACTTTAAAACACCTTGCTTTTCATTTTTTCTTTGAAATTTTGGCTCTCATGATGGGATTTTCAGCATTTCTATGCGGAGACTATGTGACTGGGCACTTGGCCATGAAAACCATGGCTGCATCTAAAAAAGTCAACTGGCGATTTTTTTGGAAAATTTTGTCATAGTTGACCTTGTTTGACTTTTCTTCAAAACAGAGTTTTGAAGAAGAGTCGATGTCTCTTTAGGTGATGATGAAGCTTTCAGAACCATAGCTATATAAGGTCTCCCTTTGGCCTGCATGGCTTGTTCTGGACATGTTTTTTCAAAGACCACATTGATGATTTCCTAAACCCAAACATAAAAGATGACTCTATCCTGTAATATGCCCAGACCTTGACTATCATAAATTTTCAGTGATTATGGACAAAGACCTGAGCCAGCAGGGGCCAGAGATGAGGGAAAATGACTAGCATGACTATCTCCGTCAAATCATGGCATGTCCCTAGCGAAATGCAGCTGAGTGGATGGAGCGGGACACCTAAAATTGAAATGCCCAAAGAGCTTTGATCTCTAACGGAGGGCTGACCAGACCGACTCTAACAGTTACCTTGGCAACAGGAGAAAAAATATCACCAAAATAAATTTTCAGAACCTAGGAATAACCTTTTGCTACCGAGCGAGCTTTGTATTTCTCCACTTTTCCTTCTGCATTTTTCTTCTTTTTGAACACCCATTTGCTGCCAATGGATTTCCTTCTAGCCGGCAACTCCACCATATCCCAAGCCTCATTTTTATGCAAAGATGTCATTTCATTAACCATGGCCTCTTTCCAGAGTTTTCCATCCTCTGAATCCACTTCTTCCTTCACAATTTTGGGATCATCATCAGTAACAGACAAAGAAAAATTTGAACAGAAAGAAGATGGACTATACCTTTCTGGCTACCTTCTTTCTTGAACTGATCTTCTTACACCCAGAGTTTGTGGTTCTTCATCTTCTAATTCATCCTCTGCTGTAGAGTCTGATTCTTCCCCCTTTAGCTCAAACTCTATCTTCTCAAGTTCCTTTCGTTGTACTTCATGTTTAATAACATCTTTCACCTCTCTGAACACCACATATCGGCTGTACACAACCTTCCTTGTCACTGGGTTCTGAAGCTTATAACCCATTAAACCATCCTTATACCCAATGAAGATGCACTTTTCAGATTTACTACCCAACTTGGTTCTTTTCTCCTTTGGAACATGTACATATGCATCACATCCAAATACCCTCAGATGTGAAATAGATGGTTTCTTACCAGTCCATACCTCTTGTGGAGTCTTATCCTCCAACGTTGATGAAGGTGACCTGTTGACCAGGTAACATGTAGTATCCACCACCTCTGCCCAGAATTCCTGTCCTAACCCGGCACCACTGAGCATGCTTCTTGCCCTTTCCATCAACATCTTGTTCATTCCTTCTGCAACTCCATTTTATTGAGGTGTCTATGGAGTATTCTTCTACCATGCTATACCAAACTTCTTAATGAATTCTTCAAATTCCTTGCTGCAAAGCTCTCCACCATTATCTATCCTCAGCACCTTTATCTTCTTCTCTATCTAATTTTCCACGAGAGCCTTAAATTCTTTAAACTTGTCAAAGACTTCAGATTTATTCTTAAGGAAATATATCCATGTATTCCTTGAAAAGTCATCTATAAATGATACATAGTACATAGATTTACCCAGTGATGGAACCTTCACAGGTCCAAACACATCACTGTGCACAAGCTCTAATATCTGTTTGACCCTCTTACCACTAGAGGGGAAACTCACCCGATTATGCTTCCCATATACACAATTTTCACAGGAATCAAAATCCAAAGAGCTATTACTCATACCTTCTACCATTACCATGAGGTATTCAAAGGCCCTTCTCTCCAATATGTCCAAGCCTTTGATGCCATAGCATGGTCTTCTCTCCAGAGACAACTAGATTTTCTGCTCCACATTTAGGAACTACAGAACTATTGCACCCATCAACAACCGTGCTACCTTGTAGCTTGTACATAGTTCCAATCCGAACTCCCTACATCAATACCAATGCTCCCTAAACCATCTTGCAGGTATCCTTCTCGAACACTATTTTTACACCTACATCATCTAGCTTGCTAACAGAAATCATATTTCTGGCTAATCCAGGAATCTGTAGAACACCCAGAAGTGTTCTAACCCTTTCACCTTGTAGCTTCAACTTTACTTTTCCACGACCAATGATTCTAGCCTTCCTGTCATCCCCCAAGAAGACATCACCACCATCATATTTCTCATACTCGCAGAACCACTCTCTATGGGGAGTGAAGTGAAAGGATGCACCTGAGTCAATCAACCATGGCTCATGATCTACATGTGTACTTGAAGAATCCAAGTACACATCCCCACCTTCATATGAGGTGGTTTTCACCTCTGCAGAAAGAGCATCATCAGATCCCTTTCCTTTATCAGGAGCTTTTGATTTACAGTCCCTTTTTTAGTGCCCTTCCTTTCCGCATTTCCAGCACACCACTTTTATAGGTTTTCCTGGAGATTTAGATCTCATTATAGATTTAGATCTCCCACTTGATGACTTATTTTTGTTTCTATTATGGGACCGTTCTCATACAGAAAAGGCATCACCATTCTGGCTCTCCATATTTTTCCATCTCATCTCCTTCATCAGCAAGGATGAGACTATTTCATCAACTGCAAGGTAGTTGCATTGCTACCTATTGCAATAACCATACTATCCCACGAATCTGGTAGAGAACACAACAAACTGATGCACTTATCTTCATCTGAAATTTTAATATCAACAGATGCTAACTAACTTACCACAGTATTAAATGCATTCAGATGCTCTGTCACTGAGTCTCCATCTTTCATCCTCAGGTTATACAGCTTTTTCTGCAGGAACAGTTTATTCACCAGAGACTTAGATTGGTACAAAGTCCCTAACTTGTCCCACAAAGCCTTCGCCATAGCTTCCCCTGATACATTCAGCAATACTGAATCTAAGACACACAATCGTATTGTGCTCTTTGCCTTCCAATCCAACTTCTTCCATTCTTCATCGGACACTCCCATTGGTTTAGTACCCAGATCTACTGCGATCCACTGATCTTTATCCACCAACAAGTCCTCCATCTTGAGTTTCCACAACTCAAAACTCTGACCATTAAATTTCTCGATCTCTATCTTTCCACTGCTCACCATCTTCTTTCACCACCAGAATTGATCTCGTAGATCTCCTACTGAACAGAATCTACCACAGGCCCGAGCGAAACCCCTCAACAACAAAGGTGTCCCCTTGAAGCCAAAATAGCTTCAATACCAAATGTAGGTTTTAACCCTGTACAGAAATTACCTGCATACAAATTCTAAAACATAGAAAATAAACAATGTCAGAGCATAACACATAAAACACATATACACAGAGATTTTTCCCTGGATCCCAAAACCGGAACTACCAGCCTGATTTTTTCATTATGTTCCTTTCAATGTTACAATACATATTTATACATGTCGAAGCATCCAATACCATGGACCGAAAACCATCGCATCCAAAACCATGGACCGAAAACCATCGCATCCAAAAACATGTGCAAAAATCATGCACAAAACCATAGGTGGTGTGGAGCGATAAAAAGGTGTCTTTTAAACTCCTAATTACCTCACATTAATTGTCAACCCAGGGACGACTTTTTATTTCAAGAGTGTACTCAGTCTGAGGCGGCTATTTACTCAAGAGTAATGTTTAGTAGTACAGCGTTCAGAGAACACAAGAGTAGACGGATGCTAAACTATGACTAAATTACTTCAAAAGGACAAAATCACACAAGACAGCTTATCAGTCAAGGGTGCAGAAGCGATAACCCATCCCTCTAGAAACTGATGGAAAATAAATTAGAGCATGGACCAAAGTTCTGGGAGCTAGGCAGCGATTCCTGAGGCTCACGACAGCCTTAGACCTTCTCTCACACCAAAACAGCAAATGCAAGTAAATGGAACAGCAATCCAATAAACTAAATCATTCACTCAAACAACCATCAATTGAGGATACAGTAGCAATAACTCATTCCTCTGGATATTGATGCAATTGAAATCAAACACACAACATTAAATAACCAATTGGAAAGTGCAAAGAATTAAATCAATCGTATTACTACAACTCGATGAAAATGAAACAATTGTGCTAATTAAAAGAATGCTGAAAGGTAAGCTTAAATAATTGCAGAAAGTAAATAAATAACAACGCTAAGTATTAGAACTGAATAGCCAAACTTATATAACTGTGATGAACAGAAAATTGTTAAATCACTGGAGTGATCAGCGCAGCTTTGAAGATGAAATGAACAGCGCAACAACATGCTGACAAAAAGCAGTGAGCTCTGTTAAGAAGGAAATGAACAACAACGCAATTTAAGTACAGTATATAAAACATATCAGTTCATTCAGTCTGGAAATACCAATCAGTAAAATTACATGATTACGATAAGTAGAAATAAAATCAAACCATCACACAATAAAGATCATGAAATAATGGTACAAGAACGGCAAGTGAATCCACTGGGGTTGGGCCCGTAACCACCAGCGATCACTGCCGGTAGTGCTTCAGAAGATGCGAAGGAATAATAACTCTGCTTATATATTGATCATCAAATTGAACAGCATTATATTGAGTGGTGCCTTCTCAGCAGTGAGAGTCTGCAAATAAAATTACAGTTCAACATAATACTCGTTCCATCTCTCCCCCTATCCTATCACTCTTGAATCTCTAATTCTACATCCTCAATTCCATCATTCGAATCCCAAAAGTCCTTCTGAAGTCATCCTGAAGCCATCCTCTCTCTGATCTTTGTTTTCATTTAAATAGAGAAAGATCAGAGAGCAGTTACAACATAGATAATTACAACATGATTTCTTTTACAAATTTGGGTTGATTCTAACCAGATGATCAACAAGAAAATATATTTCCTTTCATCTCTCAACAAAAGCAAGACGAATTTGGGTTTGCAGCTGAGATTTGGAGGACGGCCGCAACTGCAAATCTGAGAAAATCGTGCTCAAAGAACCCTGCGTTTCTCCCTGTACAAGCCGAATTTGGGCAAACCATTCTTTGAAAAGTTAATTGGGCCCGTTCTGGACAAAACCCATGTTCCGGATTTCTCAAATTCGTCTTCATTTGCTCAGAATCTCAACCGCAAAACTGTCACTCCTTAAACCAGCGAATTTCTGAGTTGGCAGATTTAAAAATCAAATCTTCAATCTGGAAGTTACCTTGGAGGCTAAAAATGGTGAATAATGTTATAACCAACTTATTAGAACTATCATTGGTAAAATAATGCATAATCATCAATTTATTAGAAATAAAGGAGAATAAATAATATAAGAGCATAAATCATCATAAAATGGATTTATATAATAAATTATAATAAATGACATGATGAAGAATGGTAGAAATGGGTGGAATAAACGTTCACAAGTGACAATAATAATGGCATATTAACGACCCAACAGGTGGGTCCGCCCAACCTAACATAGGGTCCAAAACCAAAATTTTCTGGGGTGCTGCCCTGGACCCCATAGAGTGGGGTTACCTACACCCCTCAAACCCTCTGTGACTCCCCCCGCTACACAATCGGCACAACAAGGGGGGCTTTGCCCCCCTCCTAACCCCCCAGTTAGCTACGTGGGCTAGTCGTGGAAAGAATATAACACAACCCAACAAATGAGGTGACTTATACACATAGCTGCCTTTCTAACATTTGAGTCTTTGATGCAAATGGCTCCTGTGTTTCTCTAGATGGAGCTATGCCCTTTCTCATGTCTAACTCAGTATTAGTTATTTCTGTTGAGCTTCTGTGTCTTCCTGTTCTGAAACAGGATTGAACCTTGGCCTTTTGCTCTAGTTGGCTTCATACTGCACATTTGAAGTGTCCATACCTGAAGTAGAGGCTCCCTCTCTATTCCTTTTGGGATTCTTTTCCTCATTCTGAGGAGTCTTCAAAACAACAGGGGTACTCATGCTTGCTTCTTTCTGTGGTACCTGTAGGAATGAGCTTTCATCAAGTTGTCTTTCTAAATCACACAAGGTATTTTCAACATCTACCTTTGTACTATCCCCGTCTATGAGAGCGTTTTCCAACCACTCAGATTGATTGGCATATCTTTCTATCTCTGGTATGGGATGATGAATGTAATGCCCCAATTTGACCATTTGTATAAGTTTAGTCATAAACCCTAAGGGTCATATCTCCACATGAAACTATTTTGGAACTTCATTTTTTGCAGAATCTGATCTGCTTCCTTCTCTGCTTCTCTAGAATTGCAAATGAAAGGGCCTAACTGATTTTTGACTTTGAACTAAGTCATTTTCTTGGCTGAGACAAAATTGACTTCATTAGAGTTGATTATCTGCCTATAATACTCTAGAGAAAATAACCTCATGGGGAGGTATTTGGGGAGTTTGTATGGGACTAGCTGGTAACCACAGATTCTTATTTCATTGTGATTTTGGTAAAGGTACCAATCTCCCACTTTAATTTTCTTAGACAATTGGAGGACTCTTTTGATCTCTTAGCTTATTTTGGGTGGAGGACTTCTTGTCAGCATGGTCATGACTAGATGAACAAAAGAGTCAATGACGTCTATATAGGTGTATGGTGATGAATATTTGTGAAAAAGTGGTGTCCAAAATATGACAGACCTGGGCTAACCTTTGGTATCCAGTTTCTGGAGGGTGAAGGGAAATCTGTCTGACTAATAATACAAAAACATATGGTAAAGTACAAATGAGTATTTGAATACTCTCTCATTGTGCATTCTAGTAAAATTCTCATGCATCCTTTCAACTATGAATTGGGCATAATTGTACAAAGTAGCAAGAGGCTTTCGTGGGGTGAAAATGGACATGAAGGCCAGGATAAGCTCATCAACAAATTCATCAATGGTACAACCCAAAATACATGATATCATAGTTATGATTTGCTTGCCCCTTTCAGAGAAAATGGCAAAAACATATGGAGGGGCATATTTAGGAATGTGTTGCTCTTCTATAATGAAAGTTTGGAATATTTGGGCCAGTCTAGATGGACTCAATTTGGTGTACTGGTCTAACAGATCCCCAATGGAGAGTGGGGTTAGGTTTGAACTAGGTTGGACTTGCAACATCTTATTAATTGATTCTACTGTAATTGTGAACAAATCCTTTTGGTTAGGTGACATTATAGCTCTCTGGCTGGGAATGTAATAGGCATGGCACATATGGACAATTTTATGAAATATATGTACTTGGGGAAACTGGTATTTGGGAAAATTGGACTCCCAAAGGCCAATGTCACTAGAATGGTTCAGATATTTGTCTTTACTCAAACAATTAATTTTGAGCAGGACTTCATGTGTCTCTTATTTTAAAATCCCTGTCCGCCAGGGGAAGGTGGTCAAGGTCCAAATGAGGAGTTGTGATAGGTCTAACATCCATGGTGATGGGGGTAGCCATAATTCAGTTATTGTGGATTTGAATTTGGCTATACAGGTTTATTCAGGAGTTTTGAAGGAAACTAGAAGCTTTCATAAGGGTTTGGGTGTGTGCTTTGAATTTAAAGTAATTTCAATTAATTTTACTTAATCAAAACACTTCAAATACTGAACGTTTTCAAATTGAAAGGGTTGTCTGGTAATTTGTCTTCAAATACCTAGAATTTGGTGAATTAACTTCAAATTTGGAGTTCACGGAAACTGCAAAGGTTTGAATGGCTCAGGTATGGATTTGAAAACTTGATTGGGGTCTTTGTAGCTTCTTTAGGAGAGAAATTGGAGTTTCAATGGGCGAATTCAGTGTTTGTAGGTGTCACAATGGTTTGCAGAGGTTCATAAAGAAAATGAGCGAAAAAAGGCGAAAAAGGGCTTCTCGGGCTTTTTATTGAGCAACGGTCACTTTTTGGCGAGTAATTTATGAATGAACAGTGGGTGGTTTTTTAGGTTTGGCGGGGAGGTGGTTTCCCAAACCATCACACTACTTTTATGGAGGAGGTGGTTTTTGGGAGGGGTCACTTGATCTATGCTAGCGCATGACACATAGCAGATTGGGGGCCAGGAAAACCACCTTATCGGGCAAGTAAAGGTCGGCCATCAGGTGAAACTGATATGGCTATGGACCGTTGGATGTGGGCACTGATGATTGGATGGGAGTCAGGCGAGGGATGTGCATGGGTGATATGAGCATAGGCTTCAGGGGGGCCCAGGGCTTTAATCCTTGGCAGTTTGGGATTAAACAATGGGGCGGGGCTTAATGATGGGATTAATTTAGCTTTACTGTGCAGTGGTGTATTAAGTGGGTTTTGTTGGGAATATGGGACAAAGTATAGTTTATATTAAAACTAAGGGTTGGGATATTTATATAGGGGATTTATTTAATATACAAGAAAAGGTATATCAGGAATTATATAATTAAGTTAAAAATTAATATGAAATGAATGTGCGGAGTGAACATACCACTAAGCATAATGTAATATTGATGCACTTTCTTCACATACACTTACACTTAGGATAAAGCACTTTTGTGGGTTTTTTGAGTGAAATAGGATTTAACATGGGGGTTTTTTACTTTTCATAGGCAAATGAAGTTTATCCTTAGGAAAAGGGGTCTTATTAGGATAATGAAGGGAAATGAATTTTATGAAGGGAATTCTAACACTTGATGTCCATAAGTCATTAAGCCGAGGGTCCGGCCCCACCAAAAGTCAGAGAAATGCTCTGAGCCTTTATGACTTGAAGGATTTTAAGTCCTAGAACTTACTTGTGGATGGGAAAATTAGTAAGTAAAGGGGTGAAAAGAATTAAGGGGAGTTAATTAAATGAACTTGTAAACCATTGTTTCTGCCTTCCTAAATGCTCATGCACATTGAAATATATAATCAAGCATGATAAATGTGCTTTTATCCAATCAACTTTATACTTCAGCAACCTTTCTTCTACTTACCCATTACTTGCCCTACCAATTTTTCTTCATTTTATTTGGGTGCATTTAGGCTAGCAGACCCTTATCATTCATTTTTCTTTTGAAAAGTAAAATATCTAATTCTAACCTTATATCATCCAAGGGCTCAGATTAAACTTATGAGCTCCTTTTATTTTCTCTACTTATCTAATGATTTGCCATGATTAAACTATTTGGTCAAATTTTATTCTCTAACTATAAGCATAAAATTTAAAGCATGGAATAGTCAAGATTAAGTAGTTTGACTACCATGGGTTGTGGCATGTATGACAAGCTGCACACAACCTTTATTTAAGGCAGTAAAGTAGTAAAATAGTTGTGGCATTTAGACTTGCACACTTTCATGATGTATTTTTGTTTTTGGGGTTCACATTTTTTCATTTTTTGATATTTTCTTATTCTTTTTGTCCTTTGATATTTCTTTTAGGACATACCCTCTTTAAATTTTTGAATTTAAAATGGAAAACATTTGCAAAAAGAAAAGGTATGTACAATATTACAAGGCTCAAACTTAGCCAATTCAAAATTATGAATCCTATCACTATAGGACTCTAACACGGTGATGCCTTTTAGGCTGAAGAATTCGTCGGCGATCTTTTCGCACGTAGTCATCGCGACGTTCAAGGATTTCATTCATAAATTTCTAGAAGTATACTGTGATGATTGGATAGTGTTCGGACTAGTGAAGCGCCATGTGGTAAGTCTGTGCTTGATGCTAGATACATGTCGAAGGTACCATATCGTGCTCAATCTGAAGAAATGTTTGTTTTGTGTCCCTTTTGGGATCTTGCTGGGCCATGTGGTATGCAGACAAGGCTTGATGGTAGACCCTATGAAGATCGCGGTCATAATCAATTTGGAGGCGCCAAGGAGTGTGAAATAGTTGCGTGCAACGTTGGGGCATATGGGATACTATAGGAAATTCATCAAGAGCTATGCCCAGATCACTGCGCCAATGGAAAAATTGTTAAAGAAGGATGTTATGTTCTGTTGGAATGAAGAATGCCAGAAGAGCTTGGATGTGCTAAAGGAGAAAATGGTCACCGTGCCGATCCTAGTCTTCCTGGATTGGAAGAAGGAATTTCATGTGCATGTGGACACGTCATGTATTGCGCTAGGAGCAGTACTAACACAGGTCGGTGAAGAGGACCTAGATCACCCTATAGAATTCGCAAGTAGGAAGTTGTCCAAAGCCTAGAAAAATTATTCCACAACAGAGCGCGAAGGACTAGCTATGGTGTACGCGCTCCAGAAGCTCAAGCATTATTTGTTGGGCGGAAGATATGCAGGTTAACAAGCTTGTGTTGGTGGGGAAGATATGCAGGTGGTTGTTGTTGTTCTAGGAGTATGATTTTGAAGTTATTGTGAAACCAGGACACTTGAATGCTGGACTGGATCATCCGTTGTGCATTGAAACAGGAGAGGAACCTACGAATTTGGAGGAAGGACTACTCGATGCACAGCTCTTTGCAGTATGCATCACTGACAACCACTTTGAAGATATTATACACTTCCTGAGGATAGGTACGGCCTCGGAAGGATATACAAGCCAACATAAGAAGGAACTGGTGGTGCGTGCAGCAGACTTTTTTTTCATTGTAGGGCACTTATACAAAATGGGTTCAGATGAAATATTGTGACGTTATGTGCCAGAGTTTGAACAAAAAAGCATCCTCGCTAAGGCTTATGATGGACCCACAGGAGTTCATTATGCAAGAGAAGCAATGGTAGCTGAGGGAACTGCCCCAGAAGATGATCAGGCCACTGTCCGCGCCCTCCAGAAAGTTGGGCTAGACTTGGCCACACTTCTAAGAGAAGTCCTTCACACCTTGCATGATGGTGTGATCGTAGAACTTCGGGCTCAGGAACAGCGAGTATCGAATGTCATTAGTGAGTAGAAGTTGAAAAATGCCCAAATTTTTTCTGTTAGACTTAGTCTTGTCAGGCCTCTATCAGAGTCAAATTCACCAAGGTTCATTTCTCGCCATTTGCAGTCATCAAATGCCATTTTGGTCAAAAAGAGTCATTTTAATTCTTGAGTCCAGGGTTTTGTCTCCAGAAGTGTGAAATAACGCTTGCAGGCCAGAAGGAGGTTCAGTAAGTTTTTATTTCAGGAATGTCACCGTCAATAATGCGAGATTGATTCTTCTTCAAAACCCCGTTTTGAAGAAGAAATCATCAAATGTGTTTTTGTAATAAATTTGTCAAAATGTTTCGAAATTGTACAGCTCTTCAATGGCAGCAGCTTTAGCTGCTCCTATCCCTGCAAAAGCACAAACAGAAAGAACATCATCAGCACAAAGAGACAAAGCAAAATCAAACGAAACAGAGTTTGCATTCAAATGCCAGAATGCCAAAATTATACAACTTGGTGGGCCGAATATCAGAAGATGAGGTTAAGGAGGTTATTGTGCTAAGTGCTTCTGCAAACAGACTGGAAAAGTTGAAGGAGAATGTTGCGGAATATGTTGGTCTCATCATGGAGGAGCTTGATCTAGATCATTTAGGATACATTGAGATATGGCAGCTTGAAGCCCTGCTACAGGGCATGGTGAACACTCATGGGAACGAAGGATGTGTAAAGCACAGCAAAATGTTGAGTAAGACTATGATTCCCAAGCATTGGAGAAGTCCCATTTACAGATTCCTTGAGGTCGCAAAGGATTTTTTCCATGAGAACTGGAAGCGCATCTAGATCATATTACTGTGGATAGCCTTGAATGCTGGTCTCTTCACATGGAAGTTTATGCAATACAAGCACAAAGCTACATTCCAGGTGACGGGTTACTGCGTTTGTGTAGCCAAGGGCGTTGCTGAGACGTTGAAGCTTAACATAGCTCTCATTCTCTTCCCTGTATGTCGCAACACAATCACCTAGCTCAGAAAGAACAAGGCTAGTTCAATTGTCTCGTTCTGATGACTATATCAACTTTCATAAGGTGATGGCGGTGGGAATTACAACCGGAGTATTCATTCATGGGGTGGTGCATCTCTCCTGCGACTTCCCCAGAATTGTTTCATGTCCTGACCTCAAATTTATGGCTACAATAGGACGTGGGTGCCTCTCACCTCACCTCGAGCCCTCTGGATACCTGATGATTCCACTTCTCATTATATCCTTGAAAGAGTTGCAAAGATTTTTTAAAATTAATCTTTTTGAAAGTCAGACAGCATTATCTGATTCAATAGAGAATGATAGAAGGGAGTGAACCAAGTCACGCAGGTAGTGATTATAATCTACCATATGGGAATGGCATTTCAACCACCAAATATCATCAATTCCATGAACTTTCATCCTTTCATCCAAAAGATGGGATTCGAACTATGACAAAAGATGCATGCTGATAGCCGAAGGTCAGTTGAGCATTATTGAAGGGCCACACGGCACACTAGTTAAGTGGCGCGGCGCACTGAGCAAGCGCGGCGCACTGGGCGCCTCCACGCAGTGTGTTTTTTACATGGGCGCGACGCACTGGTGTGGCGTGGTGCACTGGGTGTGCTGCGCAGTGCACATAGCCAGGAAGCCTGAGAATTGCCCAGATTCACTCCAATTGCCCAAAAACACGTGAATTCACCTTGTGCCAAATGTTTGAGGATCGCATTGAGCTTATTAATCGATCAGGGCGCCTCCCTAAACAATAACATATCAGTTTCAGCTTTATAGATTTTCGAAGCTCTGGAAGTTTGTATGGCACCAAATCCGAACCTTGGCCGTGGAAAATCCACAGGACTCCAGTGGAAAACAGAGGAGGCGGCCTTGAATGACACAATCTAAAACCGCCGAAGTTGACTGAAATATGGAGACTCCTTTTATCCTTCTTGTCCGACACCCAATCACTCTGTTCACTTTGCTTCGATTTAGGATTCGTAGACTTATTGGATCAGGAGCATGAATTACAATCATATTACAATGACTAGACAGTATGGAATTCAAGGTAGTGACTCTTCATGTTACAGTTATGGTAATGGTGGCGGCGTTAACATATGATATGGCTACAGCTCTTCCTTGGAACAAGAAGACGCTCAGAATAGCCGGTGAGATCAATAAAGAAGGACCATGGATTGGTTTGGTCACTGTGTATCCACCGGAAGAAGTTGCCTTCATGTCCACAAAATTTCTGAAAGCGTCATCCCAAATACCCCTTTGCCCGACTTTTCTGGTCGCAGATTTCGCATTGGAACAATCTATGGCAAAAGGTGATCTATGTAAGATGCGGTGTAGGTGTAGTGACTCAGATGATGTCTGATATGTTTAATATAGTTGGAGTTGTGTGTTTTGACATTGCTGGCAATGAAAACAATTCTCTTTCAATAGGGGATGGAACAGTCCCCAAATATGTTGCCCACACTTGAACCTGGGAGTGGCTAAAATTAAACGACACAAGAGGAGGCGGCCTTGAATGACATGCATTTATCTCTTTGGTTGCAGAAATGGCCCTTTTAATACCTGTGGAAACAGGTCATGCTGGTCCACCTAAACCTTTGCAGTACTTGGATACACATCAGCCATGGTTAAGTTTGTATGGAACAAGAGTTCGACCAGTTCCTACTTTTGGAAGCTTGAGCAATAAGCCTGCTTCTCACCCAGCTCTAATACACTGGATTTTACCTGATGAGCTACTTTTTGAGTTTTTTTCACGTATGATACCTTACACTTTAGGAAGGGCAGCATGTGTATGTCAAAAATGGCGCTATGCCCTTCGGACCCCTTGTCTTTGGTGCAATGCATGCATTAATACCTGGCAGCTTTCTGGACTAGAAGAAAATTATAAGATTCTAAAAACTGATTTTGGAGGCTCTTGGCATAAAATGTGGCTTCATCATCCTAGGCTTCGTTTTGATGGACTGTATGTTAGTCGAAACACCTATATTCGTGCCGGAATTGAAGAATGGAAAACCACCAATCCAGTGCATTTGTTATTGATTGGAAGATCATTGAAATTACAGCTGCCAGAAAAGACAAATGTTATCAGTATCAAAAATGAAAAAATGAAATCATCAGATGTTCAAGTTCCATGGCAGAAAATCTTTTAACTGAAGAGTTATAGTAGATCTTAAGGTATGCTACTATCGCTATGTGTGTTTTTTTTTCCCAGTGGTAAATTCTTGTACAAGAGCTCATCTTAGAAGGTGAAGGATGTTGCAAAAGCTATGCATGGATGGGCATCAAAAGCTGAGTCTATCTTTGGTGGTTACTACACAACGATAAAGGATCAGGTTGAGGTAGCCATTTTGTACCCAGGTTTACGACCTACTGTCCTAAGAATTCGTCTAAGATTAAGAGGTACAACTATTGGTGCAAACAATCGGTTGGATCTTGTCTCTCTTGTGACTAGTGGCATCGGAGAGAATGAAGTTAATGTTGAAGAGGATGTGCTAGGGGCAATAGAAAGGTGCGAGGAAGATGAAACTCATAATCCTGATGTGCCTGCTGTTTCACATAGGAGGGGATTATTTGCCTTAGTATTTGTTCCATTTGATGAGGTTGACACCTCAGATATGATTTTGCCAGTTGAAAAAATGGGTTACTCTGTCCCTGGATGATATGGCAGAAGCCTTTTCAATTCTGTGCCATATCTACATGCAGTTCATGTTATTAAAGAATTTTACAAGGATGCTCTGAGTTTCAATCCATGGCATTAGCTGGAGCCCGATGTAGAAAACAAAAAAACTGGAGAAACAATGAAGTTTTTTTCTTCCATTTGGAGCAGGAGGTCGATTCTGCGTGGGAGAAGAACTTGCTAAGCTTGAGATCTCTCTGTTTATTTATTATTTTGTCAGTAAATACAATCAGTTTCTTTCCTTTCAGCTTTCAATATTGTAGGGTTGGTAGATGAATTCTATCATAATGATTCATCCCCAATAAACAAGATAGCCCGGGAGTTGAACGGTCCTTCTACGGTGAATAGCTCAGATTAGTTTCACGGCAATCGACTCATTCTGAAAGCATGTAACTTCTTCTCTTTATCCTATATTTCCAATGCCTAAATTTAAAGTGTGTAACATCAACCGCAGCAGAGAAATAAGCCACGGGGCCTCTTTTGTCTTCAGTTACGATTTCATGAGATTTGCACCTACAGATGCCACCTCTCCATTGGTCATCAAGATTTTCAAATGAAATGATGTTCTGTCTATAGAATAGATGGACGGTTCATTTCATATCCTCAGGATTTTAGTTGTAACAGCTCTCCATTTGGATCGATTTGTTTTCTCATAGTAGAGCTTATTTATTGCATAAAAAATCATTTGTAAAGGGTTCTGAGTTCTAGCAAACAGTGGGAGAGCTGTGAAGGAAAGCTTCACTGTACAATTTTTGACAGGGATTTAATGAAAAGATACAGCTTTGACTCCTGAGATTCTTGTGGTATGAATTTAGCAAATGTCTTTTCCTTTGTTTCATATGTAGCTTGTTATGTTTCCATTTCATTTCATAATCATTTCTAAATGAATACTTTTAAGTGAGAAAGGCAGAATCCAGTTTGTTGCTCTTCCTTGGGAAGGTATTCATGTTTTGTGCTTTCTTCTGTTTGATAAGGATTCATCTATTTCCCTTGTCAACCTCTCAACATTCTTTTCATCCCATATAATTTTAAAATTGAATGCTAAATTTATTGCCTGTCTCGCCTCCTGAGATAATCTGTGTCTCGGATTTAATCTCCCTACTCACGCTATTCTCGATCCCACGCTGCCCAGAAAACCCAGTCATTTATCAAATTACCCCTTTCCTATCCATTTACTAGCCTAAAATCAATTCCCATTTTTTAGTCATCTCGCACCCGATTGCTCATTTTATCGAGATTGACTGGAGAGAGCCCTCTCCTGTCCTCGTAGCGCTAGCTACGAGGCTGAGCTTGGTTTGATGTTGCCTCGAGTTTTGCCTTTTTCAGCCTGAGGCAGATTCGAGCACTAACATTTTCCAAGAATACTTCTGCCATCGAGCTCTTTAAGGCTATCACCGCAAAGAATGAGCACACTACCAAGGTAGTAGCA
Organism: Pinus tabuliformis; assembly: GCA_031772625.1. Lineage (NCBI taxonomy): Eukaryota > Viridiplantae > Streptophyta > Pinopsida > Pinales > Pinaceae > Pinus > Pinus tabuliformis. The sequence goes on along the minus strand of CM062818.1, from coordinate 2,065,417,983 downwards.
GTGGCATGCAGGGCTGTCCCTAAGTTGGATATTCCTGAAGATTCGCTGGTGAACGAACGAATTCAGAAGCTCGATGCCAGAGTGTGCGAAGTGAGATTAGAGATGGCCAAGGTTTAGTTGGAACTGAACCTTAAGATCACAAAACTTGCATTGAGGTACCAACCCTTGACTCTGCCACAGGTAAAGGAGCAGTGTGAGGCCACTGTCAGAGATGCAGTAGCCATTGTAGATAGCGCAGTGAAGGAGTGCACAACACTCTTCGAGCAGGCACTCGAAGTGGTTACCAATTTGCAAGAGGATCCCACCTTGCAAAGGTTGGAAATAGAGGCCCGAGAGCTGCAGCAGAGATATGATGAAGTCAAAGCAATGGCACGCACCATCACCCTTACGCAGAGGCTAGCAAAACTATAGGAGGCAAAGGTGCTAAAGGAGCAGGTGGATGCAGCGTAGTGCAAAGAGAGTGTCCTCAAGGCCAGAATAGGGCCTTGGCTTGATGAAGCCTATGTGCTCACAACCACCATCGAAGGAAAATTGGCTAGTCTGCAAGGAACACAGTAGAAGGTATAGGTAGATGGCACAGGGCCAGCGACGGAGAAGCTAGTCGAACAGATGAAGCAAGCAGCAACACAGTGCATCGCTGAAGTTGCAGTCATATAGGTGGAGATGGGAGTTCTTTGCAATAAGATCTTTATGCCAGGAGAGTTACTCAAGGGCAAGTCACCAGATTTGTGTTTGGCGCCTATTGGGAACAGGTCCCTTGGGGTCAATTTCAGGGTTAAAAGCCCAAGTTTTTTGCAGAGTCTCTGCATTTTATGGTCGTAGAGTGCAAAGATGTCAAGAGTCAATAAAGGGTTTCCACCCTTCTTTTTTGTAAAAGCATGTCGGCTTTAGAGATCTACCCATGGTCCACAGACCATGGGATTGTATAAAAAGGAGGTCTTAGAGGAGTCTAAGATAGTTCAGTTCATAGTTGAGTCTTGTTATGTTTTATGAATGGGTCTGTGAGAGCTAAGAGAAAAGAGTCTTAGCATAGGAAAAGGCTCTACAACTGAGTGCGTAGAGGCCTAGGGTAGAAGTCCGTAGTTGAGTGCACGGACCCCTGCAGCTGTGTCAACAGGGTAGTCAAAGTCTGTACTGGATATTTGAATCAATAATAAAGATGAGTATTCTAAAATTACTTGTTTATTTTACTTCTATTCATTAGATGCGATTATGTTATGTTGACTACTGGGTTTATGTTTTAATGCTACTTTGATGCGCGAATCTATATGTTTCTCTGTTTTATATGACTGCAAGTAGAGATATATGTTTACGTGAAGATAACCATAAATGCATGTTAAAGTAATCAATATTTAAGTGAATCTGGGTAGATACAGAAGTAAGAGTAATTACAGGGGTGCGTAAGTGCCTGATCTATCTATTTAGGGCCCATGAAGGACGATCAGAGACTTTCATGGAGGCTTTGAGGATGAATAAGAAAATTACTTTGATAAGCCCTAAAGGGCTTATTAATCTACGTGAAGGAAAGTTAGGGAAAATAACCGACATCACAACAATCTCAGGGTGCGGAAACCTAGTTCCTGCATTCCCCCATACTACTTCGGGTGAGACTTCAATCCGCACTCTGCTAATTGATGCCAAAAGGGCCAGTAGTGCAGGGATTTTCTTGGTTGCTTAACATTGAACCTAGGTTAGGGCCCATCAAGCCAACACTAGGTTTTTTCAAGCCAGACTTCTATGGATTCAGAAGAAGTTTGATTACTGATGAGGGAAAGAGAAATCTACTCTAAGAGAAAGCTTGTTTACTGCAATAAGGAAAAAGATTGAAATCCAATGCTAAAATCACACCATTTTCTAACTAACTGCTAAGAGACTATGCTTTAGAAATAATGCTATGTTAACATGGATGAAATTTTATTGTCCTAAGCATGTAAGTTCAAAACATCAAACATTACTACTGTGTATGTAAATGAATAGAATAAATTTGTTTTTCTTTTTATCTTTTTTATGGAAGAGTGTGAAAGCTAATCTCTTTTGGCGATGTGGAAGGTCGCTTAGGAATTCTGGTGGATGGTTGGATGGTTTGGGAGACCCTTAGGTGACCTTTTCTAGCTTCCTAGAGGCTTTTCCCTCAATTCAGCCTCAAAACAGGCCACTACAGGAAAACCTACAGGATGTCCTAAAAACCTACAGGATTCCCTGTATTTCTACAGGATACAGCCGAGAGAAAAATGATGGGTGCTGAAGGTGATGGAAGGCTTAGTGACTGTGGTTGGTGGATGGAATGAAGCAAGAAAATGCCTAGGATCACTCAGAATTCAAAACCAAGTTTGGGAGGTGGTTGGATTTGCTCAACATGCTTGGAGAAGTTTCCTTGTAAAATGATGAAATTGGTGAGGGTCTTAGTGAAAGCAAGGAATGATCATGGATGGATGAAGTTTGAAGGAGGTTTCTGGCTATAAGATCTCTCTTTACTTATGAAACACCTCCACTGCATCAAACATTGATATTTTCCCAAAAATCATGTAAACATGGAAAATTTCAATAAGCTAGGAAAACATAGTTTAATGAGCTAGCTGTCTACTTCATGCATCAGGAAAACTTGCAAAATAAGATGGAATCATTTATGAGATCTACTGTAAGGCAAAATATGGAAGAAATGATGACTAGGCCCTACTCTTGCAACTTGATCAAATGCTGGCTTAAGTACAGAAGACTCTAAATTCTATGAGAAAGTAGAATTTTGTCTTTTTGGGGCTCCATAGGAATCCCTTCCTCAAATCATGATCCCTGAAGGGATAAGTGAGGCCAAAACACCTATTGACATATTTTTGATGTTTCTTTGTCTCTTCTAAACTATTTATGAATTAAACCACAAATGGAAGCAAACTAATAAACAAACTAATCAAATCTGCACTACTTGCAATGAAATTCTTCTAAGGACAATTTGACCATGAATCTATGAAATCAATCTAAGCATACATATACAAGAAGAGGATCCTTTGCTGCTAGGGTTGGGCCCTAACCCAAGAGCTTCAGCCCTCTGAGTTAACTCAGTACTGGATCAAGAAGAAGCTTTTTCTCATTATCAAAATAGAAAATTACATAGAAATGTCTTCCACAAGTCTGGAGCTCAAAAATAACTAGAGTTTTTATAACAAAAATTTGAATCCTAATGAGGCTCTAGGCCTCTTTATTTATACAACTGAAGTCCCCAACGAATTCTTTAAACATAGGGAGGCTCAAATCCCAAACTCGAGATAAAATAACTCTTTGACTGTCACTTTCTCAACTACCTTTTGATCTTCATGACTTGGCTGCTTGTACTCCAAGCTAGTGTGATTGATGGAGGAATATTCGAATGAGGGAGGAGTAAATGAGGAGGATTTACCTCCTACAATCTCTCTTCCTTGTACCATTCACGTTTTAGCCTTTAATATTGCCGAAATCCCTAATTTTCTCTCACAAACCTGCATTCAATGCACATTAGTCCACTAGGCATGATATCTCACTTTGACTCATCTTATTAAACTAAATATAATCAAAACATGTAATAAATTGTGAGAAGAGTTGATTTGACTAAGCTAGGAGGTGAATTAAGGTCCATATATTTATCCAATGATCAGGCTCATCACTTGGATTTGTCCTTTGTTCTGCAATTTGGGGGCATCTTTCCCTTGCTTCAGATTCACATATCCAAAGTCTCACTTCTTCTGTTTAATTTTTTTTCTCGATCTTGACAGCATATCGATAGGTGGCACCAAGCAAGGACCCGTTGTCTAACGATTAAAGAAAAAAATTTCATTTCTGCTATGACTACCAAGGTATATATTTAAGTGAAAATACAATATATAAATATTTGACTCCTACATAGAGATCAACAACTTCAAGATCAAAAATACCTCAACAAATATGATTTAGAAAAATATGCCTCAAACTCTGTTGTATCAAGTCTAGTAAGAGGTGGAGCCAAAGGCTAAGGTTCATCATCATCATCCCAGCCCAAATCATTTAAGCATGTCCTATAACTTAACATTTCCATATCCAAACCTATCGATCTCTCTAGTCCATTTGTAGTGGATTAAGTAGCGAAAACTCCCTCCCTCAAATGGGATAACATTATATGTAAATTCTTGGATACAAATTATGAAATACAAGGAATCAATGATTTTTGGCCCTTAATGTCTAATTTTCAGGAGTGGGTACACCATATTGGTCTCAAAATCTTGTGTTGCAATTATATTGAAAAGGATTCATTTTCATGCTCTTTAAATATTTACAAGACTAAAAAAAGGCTTTTGATCAAGTACTGTAGTTTTGAGGTCACCCTAGTCTCTCTTTTTAACCATGATTTCCTTATTTTAATCTTCTTTCCATGACAACTCTAAGAACCCCTATCTAGGTAAATATCCATAACCTTCCCATCCACTTGTCACATTCAAATTCCTAGAAAATGTGGGAAACTTAATAAGTCACTTCATCAAAACCATCACTAACAGGATGGAAAAAAGAATTATCACATTTGTACACGTATGTGTTGAAGTGGACCTTAATAAAGAATTGCATACTAAAATCCTTCTCAAATGGATGGGTAGGGTTTATTCACAACCATTGGATTATGAAAACACTGTGTTTCATTGCAAAACTTGCCAACAAACCAATCATCTTGAAAATGCCTACCCCTTTTTGCAAGGTTCCTATATTCACTCAGTTTCTAAGAAAAGGAGTTGTGGATGGAAAGATCCAAAGAGAACCATAGGAGCCAAAACCATTATGACTCACAAGCAAGATACTAGACAGAAATAAAAGGCACCCATAACAAAATCAACACCAACAAACTCACTCAGCACAATGTAGAGGCATGTTCTCTCTCAATAAAGGAAGCCCACCCTTTGACAAAGAGAAAAGAGACTGCCATAATTTCAAATCAATCAATGAGTGGGCACAAGCACACCCACGAATCTCACTCGAATAGTGGAAAGGAAACAAAAATTATGCTAGAACATTGAGAAATGGAAGTATCTCAAGGAAATGACATCATTTTCACATCTTCAACTACTCTTGATATCTCCTCAAAATGGATAAACGAAGGAAGGAAAATAAGGAAAAACCCATGCACAATCCTAGGATGTAAGACCAAGAAATATCCACCCTTGGAGTGAGTAAAAACCCTTTACAACTTCACAAAATCATCTGATACATCTGCCAATATGATGAGATCGCTCGTTCAATCATAGCTCACCATGGATTTTCCTCACAACTTAATATCTACCTCCAACTAAGAGGGGTCAAAGGGTGTTTTGGCGCTCTTCTGATGGGAATCGCTATCGAGGATGTCCAAAAGAAAGAAAACAACCTTGATTTTAGCAACAATTTGAAAGGAAACCAAATCTTCCATTTGATTGTTGATAGGACACTAAAGTCAAACGCCACAACTCAAGTCAGCCCTGACACATGAAAAGTGGTGGTCCATGGATTTCATGCATCACTCCTTGCTCATGGGAACTGGAATTAGTTGAATCTTACAAAGGCGTTAGAGAACATTCACCAAGCTTAATGAAAACTCAAATACCAAGGCCTCTCCATCTCCAATGTTCTTTTTTCTCCCGAGCAAAGTTTACTACCCCAAATATGGATGAATTTTTATCTTTCTGAAACCAATCTCAAGGGGCTCTATTTTTTTTGTAGGTTGAAGACAAAGATTTGGGGTTCCACTCTCGCTTCTAGGATACAGATTTGGGTGAAAATATTATAGAAATATTTGATCCCTACAAGGAGGTGAAGAGCTTCAGGACTAGAAATAACTTAATAAGTACAACATGAAAAAAGGATGTCTCAAATATATATTGTATCAAAAGTAAGAAGTGAAGCCAAAGGTTGGAGTTCATCCTATCCCAAATCCTTTAAGGATGTCATAAAACCAAGATTAGAAATTATGTTGGGTCCTTCATTTGAAGGTGAACCCGTGGGACAGGAAGAAACAGCCCAGGAAGAAGCAGCACAAGAAGAGGTGCAGCAATAGCAAGGAGAAGTAGAAGCGCCAAATGATTGACTCAGGGACAAATCAATAGATTGTGGTCAGGCCTTGTTGGGTCCTTATTTTTTGGGGAACATACTTTTGCAATATTTTGACCAGGGTTTGACCAGAAAGTGGTTGTGCAAAAGACTGTCGTAGAAAAGGAAAGGAATAATCCAAGAACAATCAAACACTAAAGATGATGACAAAAAGGTGCAGAAAGGAAGGAAGGTGCAGTTAAGGCAGAGTTCATAGTGACTACCAAAGGAAGATAAGGGCACATAAACAAGCAGTTGAGGTTGAGTTTACAAAACTCATTGAAATGAATGGGTGTGATATCCAAGGTGACCACGGGCAGATCAGGCGAGCGAGAAAATCTATAAAAGTTAAAGGGATGATAGTAGAAGAGGAGATAGAGGACCTTAGGCTGAGATGCTTCCACTGCATCAATTGAGACTTATTTTATGCATTTCTCTCTATTTCTGAGCTCTAGCATGTAATATGATTAACGTTCTTGTTGTAATGACCAAGCTACCATGCTGTATTAATAATATTATCTATTAATAAAAGGGTAGTTATGAAAATGTCTTGTGTCCTTGAAATGTGATGAAATCAATGGGCCCTTTAAAATTTATTTTGTATACAATATGAATGCTCTATGTTTTTCCTAGACATGTTGCAAATCTATATTTTATCCATGATGCATGTATATTTGTTGGCAATGTAGTGTTGGCATTGATGTCAATAGGTTCATGGTGTTGCTTGTCATGTGCATGTGTGATGGATGTTTGGCTTGATGGTATTGTTATTTGGCATTGATGTCAACATACTTATGACTAGACCTAGTGGAGATGATGTTATGGCTACTGAGTAGAGATGGATTTCACATGTGATGACTGGATTGAGGTTGGCATGTTTTTGTTGGTTGGAGATGATGTTGTTGTAGGTTATTGGATTGTTTCTCTAGGTGTTGCATATGTCTCTATATGTCTTGGAGACATTAGATATGCTGATATATGTGTTGAGTTGTGGTTTCTTATGTTGGAGGTGCCTCTATCAGTGTTGGAGGCAATTGAATGACTTGATTTTATTGTTGTAGGATTGGGAGGTTCTGCTATAGGTGCAAGAGGTGTTTATAGATGTTATGGTTACTGCTTAAGGAGTTGGAGGTGTTGGTATTTATGTTGAGGTCGGTAGACTAGGCCTTGCATATCACTAACTTATTCTATAGGTTCTTGGCCTATGTCATTAGTTGCAAACTTGTCACAGAGGGTTAGAGGAGTATTTAGATGCTGAATATGGTGTTTCATCAGCCAACAAAGGTTCTAGACTAAAGTTCCATGGTTTTTCTTCAACCTTAGCCCCAGTTGGATGGATCCAATCTTGTGGGAGTAGTTGAAAAGCTCCAATCGCTAGAAGACAGGTCTATGGGAATGACTATATTATCCTAGTCATATGGAGCTAGTGTCATGAGTTCAACCAAGCATTTGCACGATTTTTTCTTCAGATGTCTCACATTGTTTAGCTAATTTTTGTGTTGCAATGACATACTTGTTCAAAAAAAACCAGTTTATGGTTGGAAAAGTTCATGGGACCTACAAAAGTTAATTAAAGTTGAAGATATCAAAAGGAAAGTGGATTTAGTGGTTTCATAGAGTCAATGAGTTGAATCTCGATCAATTCAAGCATATGAACGGAGTTTTGAAGCCCAATAATTCTTGGTAATTATTGTAGGTTTTAACCCCGTACAGAAATTACCTGCATACGAATTCTAAAACACATAAAATAAACAATGCGAGAGCATAACACATAAAACACATATACACAGAGATTTTCCCCTGGATCCCAAAACCGGGACTACTAGCTTGATTTTTCATTATGTTCCTTTCAATTTTATTATACATATTTATACACACCGAAGCATCCAATACCATGGACCAAAAACCATCGCATCCAAAACCATGGACCAAAAACCATTGTGTCCAAAAACATGTGTGGAAGTCATACACAAAACCATAGGTGGGTCCGCCCAACCTAACATAGGTTCCAAAACCAAAATTTTCTGGGGCACTGCCCCGGACCCCATAGAATGGGGTTACCTGCACCCCTCAAACCCCCTATGACCCCCCCGCTATGCAATCGGTGCAACGAAGGGGGGGCTCCGGCCCCCCTCCAACCCCCGGTTAACTACGTGGGCTAGTCGTGGAAAGAATGTAACACAACCCAACATTCTCCCACTTGTTGTTTTCTTTCCATAGGGGGCCACAAGAAATCTTGGTCATTTATCCAGCCCTGCAACACCCATTGTTTCTCTACACAAAGAGAACTTCTCAGAGCTCACAGATTTTTTCAATGCATCTGCAGTATTCTTCAAAGTGTCCACCTTTACCAGTAACACCTTTTTGTCTTCTATCATATCCCACATAAAGTGATACCGAACATCAATGTGCTTTGTCTTTGATTGATATGTAGGGTTATTTGCCAAGAAAATCGCACTTTGGTTGTCACAATCTATCCTTATAGCTCCCTGTACTAACCCCATACTTGAACACAATCTCTGCAACCAAACTACTTCCTTGCTTGCATGAGTGGCTGCCATGTATTCTACCTCTGTAGTTGATAGTGCCACTACAGAGTGTTTCTTACTCATCCAATTGACTGCACCTCCAAATAGGTTAAACACATACCCACTTGTAGATCTTCTCTGATCCAGATCTCCAGCCCAGTCTACATCAACAAAGCCACGAATATCCAACACTCTGTCCAATCCTAGTCTTCCATGGTAGCACAAACCATAATCACTAGTTCCATGCAAATACCTGAAAACCCACTTCACTACTGTCCAATGCTCCTTTCCTAGTTTTGACATAAACCTGCTCAATACTCCCACTGCATGTTCAATGTCTAATCTAGTACAGACCATTGCATACATTAGGCTACCGATTGCACTTGCATATGGAACATGGGACATGTCCTCCTCCTCTTCTTGTGTCTTGGGACACTTTTCAGTAGTTAACTTTACACCTACAGGAATAGGAACCTTCACCGGTGTACTATCCTGCATATTAAATCTCTACAGTATTGTCTCGACATAATTCCTCTGGTTTAACCAGAGCTTCCTCTTTGCCCAATCTCTTTTAATTTCCATGCCCAAAATATAGTTTGCAACACCAAGATCTCTCATGCCAAATTTGGAGGACAATTGGATCTTCAAATCCTGGATAATTTCGTTGCCATTTCCAACCAGCAACATATCATTCACATACAATACCAAATAAATACCATGGTCACCAATTAATTTAAAATACACACAGTGATCTGCTTTACTTCTGGTGAAGCCAAGTCCCCATATAAATGTATCAAATTTCTAATACCACATCCTTGGTGACTATTTTAACCCATACAGAGACTTCTTTAACTTGCATACCAGTTCTTTCTTACCCTTCACCGTAAAGCCTTCAGGTTGCTTCATGTAGATTTCCTCTTCCAGATCCCCATGAAGAAATGTTGTCTTCACATCCATCTGTTCTACCTCAAAATCAAAAGCATCATCAACAGATAAAAGTAATCTAATGGAAGTTACCTTGGCAATAGGAGAAAAAATATCACCAAAATCAATTCCCGACACCTTGGAATAACCTTTTTCTACCAACCAAGCTTCATATTTCTCCACCTTTCCTTCTACATTTGTCTTCTTCTTGAACACCCATTTGCTGCCAATGGGTTTCCTTCCAATCGGCAACTCCACCAGATCCCAAGCCTCATTTTTGTGCAAAGATGCCATTTCATCAACCATGGCCTCTTTCCAAAGTTTTCCATCCTCTGAATCTACTACTTCCTTCATAGTTATGGGATCATAATCAGTAATAGATAAAGAAAAATTTGAACAGAAAGCAGATGGACTATACCTTTCTGGCTGCCTTCTTTCTCGAACTGATCTTCTCACACCCGGAGTTTGTGGCTCTTCATCTTCTGATTCCTCCTCTACTGTAGAGTTTGATTCTTCCTCCTTTAGCTCAAACTCTATCTTCTCAGGTTCCTTTGGTTGGAATTCATGTTTAATAACATCTTTCACCTCTCTGAACACCACATCTCGGTTGTACGCAACCTTCCTTGTTACTGGGTTCCAAAGCTTATAACCCTTTAAACCATCCTTATACCCAATAAAGATGCACTTTTCAGATTTACTATCCAACTTGGTTCATTTCTCCTTTGGAACATGTACATATGCATCACATCCAAATACTCTCAGATGTGAAAGAGAGGGTTTCTTACTAATCCATACCTCTTGTGGAGTTTTATCCTCCAACGCTGATGAAGGTGATCCGTTGACCAGGTAACATGCTGTCTCCACCACCTCTACCCAGAATTCCTGTCCTAACCCAGTACCACTGAGCATGCTTCTTGCCCTTTCCATCAACGTCTTGTTCATTCTTTCTGCAACTCCATTTTGTTGAGGTGTATATGGAGTAGTCTTCTGTCGTGCTATACCACACTTCTTACAGAATTCTTCAAATTCCTTACTGCAAAACTCTCCACCGTTATCTGTCCTCAGCACCTTTATCTTCTTCTCTGTCTGGTTTTCCACTAGAGCCTTGAATTCTTTAAACCTATCAAAGACTTCAGATTTCTTCTTAAGGAAATATATCCATGTATTCCTTGAGAAGTCATCTATAAATGATACATAGTACACAGACTTACCCAATGATGGAACCTTCATAGGTCCAAACACATCACTATGCACAAGCTCTAATATATATTTCGCCCTCTTACCACCAGAGGGGAAACTCACCCGATTATGCTTCCCATATACACAATTTTCATAGAAATCAAAATCCAGAGAGATATTACTCATACCTTTTACCATACCTTTACCATGAAGTATTCGAAGGCCCTTCTCTCCAATATGTCCAAGCCTTTGATGCCACAGCATGGTCTTCTCTCCAGAGACCACTATATTATTTGCTTCACTTTCAGGAACCACAGAACTATTGCACCCATCAACAACCGTGCTACCTTACAGCTTGTACAGAGTTCCAATCCGAACTCCCCACATCAATACTAGTGCTCCCCAAACCATCTTATAGGTATCCTTCTCGAACACTATTTTTACACCTGCATAATCTAACTTGCTTACAGAAATCAGATTTCTGGCCAATTCAGGAATATGCAAAACATCTGGAAGTGTTCTAACCCTTCCACCTTGCAACTTCAACTTTACTTTTCCGCGACCAATGATTCTAGCCTTCCTATCATCCCCTAAGAAGACATCACCACCATCGTATTTCTCATTCTCGCAGAACCACTCTCGATGGGGAGTGAAGTGAAAGGATGCACCTGAGTCAATCAACCATGCCTCATGATCTACATGTGTACTTGAAGAAGCCAAGTACACATCCCCACCTTCATCTGAGGTGGTTTTTTCCTCTGCAAAAGGAGCATCATCAAATACCTTTCCTTTATGAGGAGCTTTAGATTTACAATCCTTTTTGTAGTGCCCTTCCTTTCCACATTTCCAGCACACCACCTTTACAGGTTTTCCTGGAGATTTAGATCTCCCACTCGATGACTTATTTTTGTCTCTGTTCTCGGACCATCCTCATACAGACAAGGCATCACCATTCTGGCTCTCCTTATTTTTCTGTCTCATATCCTCCATCAACAAGGATGAGACTATTTCATCAAACTGCAAGGTAGTTGCATTGCTACCTATTGCAATAACCAGACTATCCCATGAATCTGGTAGAGAACACAACAAACTAATGCACTTATCTTCATATGAAATTTTAATATCAATAGATGCTAAGTGACTTAGCACAGTATTAAATGCGTTCAGATGCTTTATCACTGAGTCTCCATCTTTCATCCTCAGGTTATACAGCTTTTTCTACAGGAACAGCTTATTCACTAGAGACTTAGATTGGTACAAAGTCCCTCACTTGTCCCATAAAGCCTTCGCCGTAGCTTCCTGATGAGCCCCAATTTTGGTACAATTTGGGCTCATTTTGGCCTATTCTACTTGCTCAAACCATTCATTTTTTACTGCTTATGCATGCATTTCTTAGTTTATTCATGTTGTTTGTAGGAAGAAGGGTAGGCACTCTATCTACGTGACTAATGCATTGTGATTCCAGGTTTTGGCATTAAAAGGGAGCAAAAAAACAACGAAAAGGAGACAAGGAGACAATGAAGTGGCACTGCTGACTTTTAGGAGAGGATGTCCACGGTCTTGGGGACATTCCTCGTGATTCCCACCAAGAACTCCGAGCTCCAATCCATCTCCCCTCCGAGCTTAGAAGCAGCCAGCTGTTCTACAGGAACAGCAGTTATAAACTGCTCTACAGGAACAGCAGTTATGACCGTCCTACAGGATCAGCAGTTAAACTCTAGTTGGACAGCCGAGCTCCTAAAATCAAGGACACTTGTTGGATCATCGTTTTGTATAAGTGTAGAGGCCTTAGCCTTGGATAGGTTGTTGAAACTCTCATATTGCTATTGTAATTTTGGAGCACAGTTCAGTTTTCGTTCCTTTTTGTAAGCCAATTTGGCATGACATCAGATTATGAATAAAGAAGAAAGTTTGTGATCTAGTTCTGAGTTTCTTAAGGAGACTATAGCTCTCAGGTTAGGGCCCAACCTGAGAGCCATAGATCCCCTCTGCTGTAGTGTTGTTTCCATTTCATTTCAGCACTTTGAGCTTTTCATTTGCACATGCAATTCGAATTACAGGTTGTTAAGTTGGTCTTTTTCATGAGTTAGATAGGATTTGCTTATGGTGAGTTTGTTTACAGTTGTTTAGTGTAGCAGAGGATAGATATAGTCCATTGGAGCTCCAACAAAAAGGGTTGTTAAGGCTCACTGCCATCTCATTTGGGATTGGGGTGCAGTCCATGACTAACCACCAAAAACACGCATTTCTTTATTTCATGATTGCTGCAAACACAGTCACGTTATGTTAGATGCTTCCTTGTCATTCACACCTGCACCACACTCCTTTACCACAGCTTCATGCACATTCTCCTTCGCGTTTTGGATTGCTGTTCATTGAATTTACAAGCACAGGTAGTTTAGGGTAATGCATTTTTGGTTTGGTAACAGTCACAAGCATTTGTTTCACTTGCACTGCCCTCTCTCGTCCATTACTTCATTCTCCATCTTGATCACGCATGCAACACATCTCCTCGACCTTTACCCCGCTCTGTTATCTCCCAAAGTCTTTCACTCCTCACGTACTTCCATTCTCTAAGCCCTTTCATTGACCTAGCCCTCTATCTTCCAACCTACTCCCTACATTCACTCCCTATCCTATTCCTCCACTTCTACAGCCATCACCAGCCTCATTCCTACCTTACACATCTCCCCCTACCATTTCATCACTCCTCCATCACGCCAAACACTCACGGTAGGTCATCCTGTAGCCGTTTGTAGACATCCTGTAGAAACCAGAGTATCCTGTAGGATCCCCTGCAGACTTCCTGTAGGAGGCCACTCACTCGGTTTCCGAGCTTCTGAATGCGAGGAACCTCTGTGGATGGATGCTAAGGATCCCTAGGGACCTCTCCTAGCCTCCCCAACCTGTCCCATGCTTTCCTTCCTTCTCCATCCCATCTGCACAATCAAACCCTAGTTAGCACAAAATCACAATCATTCCACACACTTAAGGGAAAAATACAAAAACATATCTTTCATGATGCATGTAGTTTAGATCCATGCATTTGCACTTATTAGAGGTAACAGCAGCATTGGTAGAAGTTTCATTCACATTTCTTGCATTGTAGAGGTTAGACTAGTTAAATTAGGGTTTCCTAGGTTTACATGCTTTGATTTGCTTTCAGTCCATTTTGTCAAGTAGAGTAGTTTTCCTTTGAGAATAGCTTTCGTCCATCAATTAGCAAGCTTCTTCTGAGAGCCTATAGAAGTTGGCTTGAGCCCTAGCGGACTTGTGCCAGCTGACCAAGTGACAGCTGTGACAAGAGCTAGTACTTGTGCATATAGAACCGTCGCTTCCAAGTTTGTACGAACTACCGGGTTGATAAAATGAGAGACAGGAAGCCCCAAGAGTTGTAGCATTATTGCTACAATACTGGAGCTCACCATCTTTTTGGCGCCGTTGCCAGGGAAGCGTCAGAGTATTAGTAATTGTTGCTTTTCTTCTACTTTTGTACTCTTACTTCTGCTCAGTAGTTTATTTCATTTCCATTCTGCAAAAGTAGCTTAGCATTTCCTGCTTTCCTAGAATAGCATTTCCTGCTTTCCTAGATTAGCATTTCCTGCTTCCCTAGATTAATATTTCTTGCTTTCCTAGACTAATATTTCTTGCTTTCCTAGATTAGCTTTCCAATTTTGCAATTTCATTTGAGCAATATAGTTAGTTGTAGATCACTTTGTTTCAGTTTTGCAGGTACCAAAGAAAAAGCAAAAGCACTCAAAAAAGAAAAGTCCTTTCCATTTCATGCCTCGTAGGAACCGAGATAGATCAGGCAAATTCCTACCAAACACCCCCACCACATCACTGAGTCACCCTTCTCTCTTCTTTGGTGACAGTGACCCAGAGGAACCTATAGGTGAACATCCTGAGATATACCAAGACCCTATAGAAGAAGAAGAGTTAGAGACCACTCCATCTGAAGCCATGGCTGATAATAGGAGAGAAGATGAGAGAATAGAAGGAGCTTTCCCCATCTGAGAGACCAATGGAGATATGAAAATGAAAAACATTAGCCCCTCCGCCTTGCCTCACTTCCATGGACTGACCTCTGAGGATCCTGATACCTTCTTGTTTGAGTTTGCTGTCCTTTGTAGAACCTATGACTATACTGAAGATGAGCAAAAGCTGAAGCTTTTCCCTTCCACTCTTAAGGATGCAGCACTACGCTGGTTCATGGGATTACCTGGGAATAGCATCGCTACTTGGGCTCAGATGCAGCAAGCCTTCAATACCAAGTATAGGGATTATTGTAGGTCCAAGGAAACCAAGGGAGAGATCTTTCGAATGACCATGGGGAATGATGAGTCTTTAGAGGATTATGAGGAGAGGTTCCAACTTAGCTATAAATGGGCCAGGTGCACACTTGACCCTGAATCCCTCAAGTTGGTTCTACTCCAAGGAGTCCCTGAAGATCTCTTAGACACCCTTCACATGTTAGCTGGGGGGGACATTTACCAACTGCCTTATGAGGACATCAAGACTGTGTTTCGAAATCATTCCAGGGCAGCTAGAAAACGAGGTAGAGGAAATCTCCTCTCCACCGGTGTCCCTTTCTCCAAACATGAGTTTACAAACCAATTAGAAGATCTTAAGAGTGAGGTGAGATAGACCATTGCCATGCAGCTGGACACATTCAGGATCCAGCAGAAGAAAGAAGAAGCTGAGAGAGCCTTGGCTGTCTTCTGTCCTAGGTGCACTAGAAGACACCCTAAGAATGAATGTCCATTGCATTCGGTTGAAGTGTGTTTCGTTTGTGAGGAGGACCACCCAACAAATCAGTGTCCAACCTTACCTGGGTTTAAAGCCATGTACCAAGGAACCGAAGCCACCACTGAACCTCTCTACTTCATCAACCAAAGGAGGCCTCAAGGATCTAGACCTTATCAGCAGGGGATGCAAGGGGCATCTCAAGCTTATTACAACCCCAACCACTCGACTCCCATGCCTTCCTGGGGTCCCCCTGCTCATCCTTCTTGGTCCATGCCTCCTCCATGGTCTTATCCACCTCAGTACCCTACTCAACCTACTTCTCATCCATATCACTCACATACCCAGTCACAGCCTCAATGGAGTGCTCCTCAGTCGGGATGGAGGCCCCAATACAACACTCCTCCTGCCATTTTGCCTCCACCACCAGTTCAACCTCAGCCTTTACCTCCTGCTCCTCCAAGGCAACCTCAGATGCCTGCTCAACCGAACCCGAACCCCAACAATAGACAGGCTCAGCAGGTATATACTGGGAGACCTCATGCCCTACCTATGCTGTGGAGATCCAGGAGATCAATCTTAGATCTGGAAAGACTCTTCCAGATCGCCAACCTCCTCCCCCAGAGGATGAGGAAAACCATCAGGAGAGTGAACCAAAGCCTATTCCACCCTTTCTTGAGAGACTAACAGCCACCACACAACCTAACCCAGAAGAAGATGAGCTTTTGGGTGAGCTCAAGCAGTTGTGTGTAAAAATCCCACTTCTCCAAGCCATCAAGGATGTGCCAATATATAACAAGCTGGTTAAGGAGAAGTGTTTCAAACACCCAAGCAGACGGAAGAAAGATGCCTCAACTATGAATGTCATAGGATAGCTGTCTGACCTTATGCTAGGACAAGTCATCTGCCCAAAGTACCTAGATCCTGGAAGTCCTGTAGTAGATGTTCACATCAATGGCACCATTATCCCCCACACCTTGATTGATCTGGGGGCGGCCATCAATGTGATGACCAGGGATACCATGCTTAAACTCAATCTTCAGGATTCCTTGAGGAAGACCTCGACAGTACTGCAATTAGCAGATCGCTCCACCGTGACTCCCGAAGGGATTGTGGAGGATGTCTTGATCTCTATCGATTCTTGGGAATACCCTGCAGACTTCCTGGTTCTGCAACCAAAGGCCAAGCTTACTGGATATCCTCTCATCTTGGGAAGGCCTTGGTTAGCTACTGCGGATGCTTACATAAGTTGTCGGGCAGGAAACATGACCATCAAAAATGGTCCCATGTCCAAGCAACTAGTCCTATACCCTCCTGCCCAACCTTCTTTAGAGCATGATTTACCACTCTGGTTGGAGGAAGGAGAAGAAGATGAGGTGTATTCAGCACCTCTGTGTACCCTAGATACCACTAGAAGAAATCCCCCAACCGAGGATGATTTGATCGAGAACTTGATCCAAAACCCACCTACCAGTGCACTACCTTTAGAAAAATTGGTGGAGGATGCCCAAGCTAGCACCTCAGTGGATCTTTGTACAACCAACCCTGTCACTCCCAGAGTTAAGAGTGTGGAGTTCGGCCCTGAGAGAGCATTGAAAATCAGCTCCTCCCTATCTCCTTCTCAGGAAAAGGAGCTGTGCAACCTGTTGGCCAGCCACCTAGATGCTTTTGCTTGGAGCTATAAGGAGATGAAAGGAGTCCATCCCTCGGTCTGTACTCATCATATATACATCAAAGAGGACTATAAACCGGTTAGGCAACCTCAGAGGAGAATGAATCCAGCCCTTAAAGACATTGTCAAGGAAGAATTGCAAAAACTGTTGGATGCCGGATTCATCTACCCCATCTCAGATAGTGAATGGGTGTCCCCTCTAGTGTTGGTTCCCAAAAAGAATGGGAAGTGGAGGATCTGTGTAGATTACCGTGAGCTGAACAAAGCTACCAAAAAAGACCATTTCCCTCTACCTTTCATAGATCAAGTGTTGGATGGACTGGCAGGAAAGAAGTTCTTCTCTTTCCTGGATGGGTTTAGCGGGTACAATCAAATCCAAATCAGCCCGGAAGACCAAGATAAGACCACCTTCACTTGTCCTTGGGGTACCTTTGCCTACCGAGTCCTTCCCTTTGGGCTATGCAATGCTCCTGCTACTTTTCAGAGAGCTGTCTTGAGCATCTTCTCGGAGTTGGTCCATGATGCAGTGGAAATATACATGGATGACTTTACTCCTTATGGGGCCAACTTCCAGGAAGCATTGTCCAACCTGGGGAAAGTCCTAACCAAATGCACCGAGATGAACTTGTCCCTCAGCCCTGAAAAATGTGAATTCCTAATGACTGAAGGGACCGTGCTAGGCCATACCATTTCTTCCCAAGGATTGCAGGTGGATCCTAACAAAATTGCTCTCATCAAGAGGGTTCCACCTCCTCAAAAAGTAAGGGATGTCCGGAGTTTCTTGGGATTAGCAGGATACTACCGGAGATTCATTAAGGACTTCAGCAAGTTAGCCTCACCATTGTTTGGTCTGTTGGCAAAAGATGTGGAGTTTAAGTGGACTGACGATTGTCAGAGGAGTTTGAATGAGTTAAAGGACAAGTTGGTGTCAGCACCAATCTTGAGAGGTCCAAACTGGGCCCTACCTTTCCACATCCACACTGATGCCTCGAACAAAGCCATAGGTGCAGCCTTAGGACAAGTTGAGCAAAAACTTCCATATGCCATTTACTTCGTTAGCAAAAACTTGTCCAAAGCAGAGCTGAATTACACTGTAACCGAGAAAGAGTTCTTAGCTGTAGTCCATGCACTAAACAAGTTCCGTCATTACATTACCGGGTATCAAACATTTGTACATACTGACCATGCTGCTATTAGATATTTGATGAATAAACCAGATGTGAATGCTCGTATTATTAGATGGTTACTTTTATTGCAGCAGTTTGATCTAACCATTGTTGATAAACCAGGTAGAGAGAATGTTGTTGCTAACTTTTTATCTAGATTGGATTTGTTTGCAGGTGAAGATGGGACGGTGGATGACCAGATGCCTAATGAGCATCTGTTTGCTATCTCAGTACTCTCTCCATGGTTTTCTGATATAGTGAACTACCTTGTTTCAGCTCAGTTCCCTCCGCACCTCTCTTCAAAAGAGAAGAGAAAAATCATCAGAAAAAGTGCCTCATTTACTTGGATCGGGGGCAACCTGTTCAAGCTTGGCACTGATCAGATCTTAAGGCGTTGTGTAGGGGAAGAGGAAGTCTTTGACATCCTCCTCACCTGTCATGATGGGACTTGTGGAGGACATTTTGCAGCAAAGAGAACTGCCTTCAAGATCCTGCAGGCAGGCTACTATTGGCCCACACTTCATCAAGATGTCAGAAGATATGTCAGCCAGTGTGACCAATGCCAAAGGATGGGGAAACCAACCCAAAGGGATGAGATGCCTCTCCAACCTCAAGTGACTCTTGAGCCATTTGAGAAGTGGGGCATGGAATTTGTGGGTCCAATCAATCCCTCTTCGAGGCAGAGGTCCTACATCATTGTGTGTACTGACTACTTGACAAAGTGGGCAGAGACTAAAGCAATCAAAGCAGCAACAGAAGAGAAGGTGGTCGAGTTCTTAAGAGAGAACATCTTCTACAAGTTTGGCTACCCAAGAGAGCTGGTGATCGATCAGGGGAGCCAGTTCACATCCAACTTGATTGAAGTTCTTCTAGCTCATCACAAGATCAAGCACAGGACTTCCACCCCCTATCACCCTCAAGCAAATGGGCAGGTGGAAGTCACCAATAGAGCATTAGAAGGGATCCTGACCAAAGTGGTGAGCAGCAGCAGAAAGGACTGGGCAGATCGCCTGGTTGAGGCCACATGGGCTTACAACACCACCTGGAAGACCACCACCGGCTTCACACCTTATGAGCTGGTCTATGGGAAGGAAGCTTTGCTGTCCATTGAGTTTGAGTATAACACTTTGAGGATGGCAGCTCAGCTGGACCTAGATCTCAGCCATGCACAGCAAGAAAGGTTATTGCAGCTGAATGGACTCGATGAGCACCGCATGCAGGCCCTCCTTCACTCAGAAGTGGTTCAACTTCAGAGAAAGGTGTGGCATGATCAACATCTCCATGACAAGCAGTTCCAGCCGGGAGATTGGGCTTTGTTTTATGACTCCAGATTCAAAGATTTCAAGGGGAAGTTGAGAACCAGATGGCTAGGACCATACGTAGTGGAACAGTGCCATGACAATGGATCTGTCCTCATTCGAACCATTGATGAGGAAGCCATTCCCATGCTTGTCAATGGACACCGATTGAAGATCTACAGAAGACCTCTCTCAAGACAAGAGTTTATCAGCACTATGGAGAAATCTGTTTTGGTCATAGAGAAGGGTTCTGCCTCCACTTTGGGCATACCCTGAAGAGAAAAAAGAAAAAAAAAAAAAAAAAGAGAAAAAAGAGAGAAAAAATAAAGATCCTTGGGTGAAAACCTCTCTGAGGCGCCCAAGGCAGGCAGTAGGGGTGAAAACCTCATTGAGGCGCTCCTATTGTCTTTCAAAAAAAAAAAGAAGAAAGTTAAAAAAAAAGATCCTTGAGTGAAAACCTCTTTGAGGCGCTCAGGGCAGGTAGCAAGGGTGAAAACCTCTTTGGGGCGCCCCTGCTATCTTTTCAAAAAAAAAAGAGAGAAAAAAAACAATAAGCACAATAAAAGTTTTGCATGCAAATGTTCTATGGAGGAGAGGAAGCCTCTCAAGTCAAAGTCAAAGGTCCTTCTCATGCAGCCAGGACACCTCACAAGCTCCTCCTCCAAGAACGCTTATGCTTTTCAAGGTATGTGCAATTTTTATCATGATTTGGATCTTCTACAGGAAGATACAGTTTTCTACAGGAACAGACAGTCTTCCTACAGGAAGACGCGGATCTTCTACAGGAAAGTGCAAAATTTCTACAGGAAGCTTTGTGTTCTACAGGAAACTTCCTGTAGAAGGTTGCGACAGCCGAAATGTGTTTCAAGTGAAGATCTAGCGACTGAGGAGTGGATTGAACGCATGCATGCCACTGATGGCACCCCTGAACATTGCTATTATCTTGCTCCACCATCCTCGTCGCCATGCAACCAAGATCCCTGCAGCAGCACAACAAAGCAGTGAGTTCTCGTGAAAAAACATCTGTCAAAGAAAAACCAAGCACCGAGAGCCATACCACATCCACGTTATGCATCAGAAGCGCTGGGATCGTGATCGAGAGGCCAGAACCGCCAGCATGCAGCATGTACCCAAGGAGAAAGGACTGTGACAAGACCCCTCGCGGGGATCCTGTAACAGTTCAACCTGCTCGAGTGAATACCGTCCACAGCACCGCCATCTGAGATAAAACACGGGCGCATGAACGCGAAACCATCCACTCCAGCGTCAGCAACCGGTAGCCATGTGCCTCCGGGTCTGTGTAAGCCGCATGCAGCAGGTAAATCCATCGTCCACAAACTGGAAATCATGTGCAGCCGCGCGCAGGTAAGTGTTCTAATCCTTCTCTCCATCAAATCGCATGGATATTACTTTGATTTGTTTTGCATGGCATAAAGGTGAATGGTTGAGCGGCCGTAAGGCCAGTTGACTGGCCACATCGGCTAGTGAAGGGATAGTCAGATGATGGGTGGCAGCCACGACAAAGGGAACACGCAGCATGCACGTGAAGATCAGTCCCGTCAACCGAGAAACGAGTTTAACCGAAAAGGGCGGCGGCGGATCTGTGGGAATGAATGCAGCAGCAAGTGAATGTGCAGGCGGATGATGGGTGACGTCACCCAACGGTCCGGCGGGGACAGCTCACCCTCCGCGCCACGAGCCACGCCGATTCAAAATCTAATCAGCTAGATTGTGCACGTATATCCATCCACCTCCACTTCAAAACTTGAGTAACTCTTCTGAATACCTCTGCATGTTGATACGCCAAGCTTTCGGCCGACTGAACACCAGTGAAGCGCACCTCAACCGCAGTCCAACTATAGCTCCCCCCGAAGTCTGCGCACTGCTCCTACAGGAACAGTTTCTACAGGAACGCAGTCCTACAGGAAGCAGTATCTACAGGAAAGCAATCTCTACAGGAAGGTGAAGTCTTCACGTAAAAAAGGTGGCAGAAAAGAGACGAGAGCCCACTGATTCAACCACATTGAGGAGAAATCAGGCAGTGGTGGAGCTCTTTACACAAACACAGTGGATGTCTTTTTGTGATAAGTTGCAGGGGTACGATGAGGAAGTGGCCGAGGAATTCTTGCAGGCCCTGAGGCCAAAATCCAAGGTGTTGGCCACAGTCAATTTCAGAGGCCTAAGCCTCAAGATAACCCCGCAGTCCATCAGTAGAATCACTGAGCTTCCTATGGGTCTCCCGTGGGATAAAGAAGAACGAAAACAGAGCCAGCAAGCGAAGAAGGAATTCTTTCCACCTGAGGAAGAATTCTCTGAAGATAAGAATGGAGTACGAAGGAATAGTTTGACACCACCTTGGAACGAGGTCAGTTTGCAGATTATGAAATATATTACATGTGAGGGGCGCTATAGCATCGTCTACGGGTACCATTTCCGATTGCTGAACGAGTTAAGGCACCGAAGTGAGCTTCCTGTAGAAAAGAAATTAAGCATTCCTTATTTCCTGTTGCAATCTTTAATGGAATGTGCTACGAAGCTGAAGGGTGGCGTCCCAGATCAGGTGGCACACCATGGGCTGATTAAGTTGCTTGTAGAAGATGCACTGCACTCCTATAAAGTTCCCCTCTCCTGGGAGTCATTTAGAAATCTAACACGAGATGGGGACATCAAAATGCTGGTCGAAGATAGTGGCTCCTCCAGCAGTGAAGACAAAGAGGCAGTGGCCAAAGAAAAGAGGGAACCAGGTCAGAAGACCCCTGCCACGGTGCAGAGGAAGGAACAAAAGAGGAAGCAAGAAGAAAAGGAAGACGAAGAGGAGGGTGACACACCTGTTTTGACAGCAAGAGAACAGAGGATGAAGAGCAGAATGGACAAAGCGGAGGTGGTCCTTGTCAGCCCAAGCACCTCGTCAGCTCCTGCAGTCAAAGCCAAAAGCAAAATCCATGCAACCAAGCAAGAAAAGGTGGTGAGAGTTGCATCTGCAGGAACGCAAAAACTGGCTTCTACAGGAAGCCCAAAAACACACACACAGGCTTCTACAGGAAGCCCGAAAACACAAACACAGGCTTCTACAGGAAGCCCGAAAACAAAGACAAAGGCTTCTACAGGAAGCCCGAAGATCAGTAAGGAGCAGGCTTCTACAGGAAGCCCAAGAGCAACGACCAAGGCTTCTACAGGAAGCCCGAAAATCGTTGGAGAACAGGCTTCTACAGGAGGCCCAAAAACGGAGACAAAGGCTTCTACAGGAAGCCCGAAAGTGCAACCACAGGCTTCTACAGGAAGCCCGAAGACAGAGACAGGGGCTTCTACAAGAAGCCCAAGATTGGAAAGAGGGGCTTCTACAAGAGGCCCGAAGGTCATTGAGAAACAGCCTCCTACAGAGAGTCCGAAGACAAAGAAAGAATCTTCTACAGGAGGCCCGGAAGCAGGAAAAGCAGGGTCTTCCACAGGAAGCCCGAAATCTAAAAAGGAGGGGCCCTCTACAAGGAGCTCTGAGAGAGCAAAACGCAGGAAAGAGAAGGCTGGCATTCTCGAAAAGGAGGCAGCAGCGGCACTGGCTGCCCTCAGCACACCTCCAAAACTGAAAGAGAAAAGGGAGAGGGAGACCCCTCTACCACCTGAAGCCAGGAGAAGCAAAAGGATGACCGCGGGCAAGCCACAGCCTCCACCCAGCAGCCAAACCACTTCAGGGGATGTCCCTACTTCACCCAGTGCAAGGACCCCCTCTAAAACATCAGCTACCCCCGAAAAGGGGAGCCCAAAAATAACTTCCTGGACACGAAAGATAGGCCAGTTGCCTTCCGAAGCCCGACTCAAGGAAATAGGAAAGGGGAAGGAAGCATCACCCTCGTCACCACCAGGGGCAGAGAAGGCAGGGCCATCAAAAGCAGAAAAGAAAGAGCCTGTTCCGGTCCCGAGTCCTCGGCCAAGGACAAGGAGCAGGAGCAAGGTTTCTCAAGGATGAGCAAATGGTTCAGCTGGGGGGTGATGATGAGCCCCAATTTTGGTACAATTTGGGCTCATTTTGGCCTATTCTACTTGCTCAAACCATTCATTTTTTACTGCTTATGCATGCATTTCTTAGTTTATTCATGTTGTTTGTAGGAAGAAGGGTAGGCACTCTATCTACGTGACTAATGCATTGTGATTCCAGGTTTTGGCATTAAAAGGGAGCAAAAAAACAACGAAAAGGAGACAAGGAGACAATGAGGTGGCACTGCTGACTTTTAGGAGAGGATGTCCACGGTCTTGGGGACATTCCTCGTGATTCCCACCAAGAACTCCGAGCTCCAATCCATCTCCTCTCTGAGCTTAGAAGCAGCCAGCTGTTCTACAAGAACAGTAGTTATAAACTGCTCTACAGGAACAGCAGTTATGACCGTCCTACAGG
This sequence comes from Pinus tabuliformis, assembly GCA_031772625.1. Classification (NCBI taxonomy): domain Eukaryota; kingdom Viridiplantae; phylum Streptophyta; class Pinopsida; order Pinales; family Pinaceae; genus Pinus; species Pinus tabuliformis. The sequence goes on along the minus strand of CM062818.1, from coordinate 2,065,394,026 downwards.
ATCAGCAGTTAAACTCTAGTTGGACTGCCGAGCTCCTAAAATCAAGGACACTTGTTGGATCATCGTTTTGTATAAGTGTAGAGGCCTTAGCCTTGGATAGGTTGTTGAAACTCTCGTATTGCTATTGTAATTTTGGAGCACAGTTCAGTTTTCGTTCCTTTTTGTAAGCCAATTTGGCATGACATCAAATTATGAATAAAGAAGGCAGTTTGTGATCTAGTTCTGAGTTTCTTAAGGAGACTATAGCTCTCAGGTTAGGGCCCAACCTGAGAGCCATAGATCCCCTCTGCTGTAGTGTTGTTTCCATTTCATTTCAGCACTTTGAGCTTTTCATTTGCACATGCAATTCGAATTACAGGTTGTTAAGTTGGTCTTTTTCATGAGTTAGATAGGATTTGCTTATGGTGAGTTTGTTTATAGTTGTTTAGTGTAGCAGAGGATAGATATAGTCCATTGGAGCTCCAACAAAAAGGGTTGTTAAGGCTCACTGCCATCTCATTTGGGATTGGGGTGCAGTCCATGACTAACCACCAAAAACACGCATTTCTTTATTTCATGATTGCTGCAAACACAGTCACGTTATGTTAGATGCTTCCTTGTCATTCACACCTGCACCACACTCCTTTACCAAAGCTTCATGCACATTCTCCTTCGCGTTTTGGATTACTGTTCATTGAATTTACAAGCACAGGTAGTTTAGGGTAATGCATTTTCGGTTTGGTAACAGTCACAAGCATTTGTTTCACTTGCACTGCCCTCTCTCACCCATTACTTCATTCTCCATCTTGATCACGCATGCAACACATCTCCTCGACCTTTACCCCGCTCTGTTATCTCCCAAAGTCTTTCACTCCTCACGTACTTCCATTCTCTAAGCCCTTTCATTGACCTAGCCCTCTATCTTCCAACCTACTCCCTACATTCACTCCCTATCCTATTCCTCCACTTCTACAACCATCACCAGCCTCATTCCTACCTTACACATCTCCCCCTACCATTTCATCACTCCTCCATCACGCCAAACACTCACGGTAGGTCATCCTGTAGCCATTTGTAGACATCCTGTAGAAACCAGAGTATCTTGTAGGATCCCCTACAGACTTCCTGTAGGAGGCCACTCACTCGGTTGCCGAGCTTCTGAATGCGAGGAACCTCTGTGGATGGATGCTAAGGATCCCTAGGGACCTCTCCTAGCCTCCCCAACCTGTCCCATGCTTTCCTTCCTTCTCCATCCCATCTGCACAATCAAACCCTAGTTAGCACAAAATCACAATCATTCCACACACTTAAGGGAAAAATACAAAAACATATCTTTCATGATGCAAGTAGTTTAGATCCATGCATTTGCACTTATTAGAGGTAACAGCAACATTGGTAGAAGTTTCATTCACATTTCTTGCATTGTAGAGGTTAGACTAGTTAAATTAGGGTTTCCTAGGTTTACATGCTTTGATTTGCTTTCAGTCCATTTTGTCAAGTAGAGTAGTTTTCCTTTGAGAATAGCTTTCGTCCATCAATTAGCAAGCTTCTTCTGAGAGCCTATAGAAGTTGGCTTGAGCCCTAGCGGACTTGTGCCAGCTGACCAAGTGACAGCTGCGACAAGAGCTAGTACTTGTGCATATAGCACCATCGCTTCCAAGTTTGTACGAACTACCGGGTTGATAAAATGAGAGACAGGAAGCCCCAGGAGTTGTAGCATTATTGCTACAATACTGGAGCTCACCACTTCCCCTGATACATTCAGCAATACTAAATCTGAGACACACAATCGTATTGTGCTCTTTGCCTTCCAATCCAACTTCTTCCATTCTTCGTCAGACACTCCCGTTAGTTTAGTACTCGGATCTATCATGATCCACTGATCTTTATCCACCAACAGATCCTCCATCTTGAGTTTCCACAACTCAAAACTCTGACCATTAAATTTCTCGATCTCTATCTTTCCACTGCTCGCCATCTTCTTTCACCACTAGAATCGATCTCATAGATCTCCCACTGAACAAGGTCTACCACAGGCCCGAGTGAAACCCCTCAGCAACAAAGGCATCCACTTGAAGCCAACAAAGCTCTTATACCAAATGTAGGTTTTAACCCCGTACAGAAATTACCTACATACGAATTCTAAAACACATAAAATAAACAATGCGAGAGCATAACACATAAAACACATATACACAGAGATTTTCCCCTGGATCCCAAAACCGAGACTACCAAATTGATTTTTCATTGTGTTCCTTTCAATGTTATAATACATACTTATACATGCCGAAGCATCCAATACCATGGACTGAAAACCATCACATCCGAAACCATGGACCGAAAACCATCGCATCCAAAAACATGTACGGAAATCATCCACAAAACCATAGGTGACCTAACATAGGTTCCAAAACCAAAATTTTCTAGGGTGCTGCCCCGGATCCTATAGAGTGGGGTCACCTGCACCCCTCAAACCCCCCTGTGACCCCCCCGCTACACAATCGGTGCAATGAATGGGGGGGGAGGGGAGCCCCCCCCTCTAACCCCCCCGTTAACTACGTGGGCTAGTCATGGAAAGAATATAACACAACCCAACAATTATTGAGTTGACCATCTTAATTCATCTATACATTTGAGGAAGCTCAATTCTAGTTTGGTTGAGTATTTTTTGTATTGATTGAGTGTGTGTGTGGAGGACTGTGTGCAAGCTACATGAATTGTCTAGTGCATAATTTTTTGAAGTAGTTTGTACTTGTAGCGGTAGTGAGCTGAAGTATGTTTCAGTCATCATATTTGTGCAGTAAGTAAGGTGTTGAAGAGTGGATTGAAGTAGTGAGTTGAGGAGATTTTATTGCAATTTGTGGATTATTTGGAGTTTGGAGTTTCTATTTTGATTCTACTTTGACACTATGTTGTTGTAGTGCTCATGTTGAGAAGTTCTTAATTCTAGTCTAAAATATTTTGAAACGATAACCATATAGAGGATTGGAGTTGGGTGACTTAGGAGAAATCAATATAAGTGAGAAATCTTATCAATCCAATGGTGGTTGGATAGTTCAGCAGAAACTAGATGAGGCTTGTTGGTTGTGGTGGCTTCCAGCAGATCGGAGTCTGTAGAGTCATGATAGTTCAAGATTAACCGAGTGAGGATGTTGGTGGCCTTTAGCGGATGGTAGGCCATAGATCCACATGAGAAATATTCTTCATTTGATAGTATCCATATTTGTATCTCTATGTAAAGAATTGTGTAACATAATATAATTTGAGCAGCGCAACAGCAGCGAATTGTTTTTCCCTAGAGATGGTTTTCCACCAAAAACATATGTGTCCATTGTGTTGATTGTTTCATGGTTTCTGGTTTACGTTTGATGCTTTAATATTTGATTATTTATTTTAGTTTATGCATGCTTAAAGACTAATTAATTAGAGAAAAATTGTACAAGTGTTCACACTACTGATTCACCACCCCCCCCCCTCTCTCAGTATTGATCTAGTTTCCAAAAATTGGTATCAGAGTGGGGCTCTTGGGTGTAGCTTGATCACTAAAGAGTGGATCTTAGAGATTTTGATAGGAATTTGAAACTTTTTTTCAGAATGAGTTCTCCAAAGAAATTGGTTCTTACTGGTGCAAATTACAATGTATGGAAAGAAAATGTGAAAAATAAATTACTGCTTTGTGGCTCTAAAATTTGGAGATTGGTTTATGAAGGACATGATGTATATTTTCCTTCATCTAAATTTTGAAAGAAAAATTCTCAAGCACGGAAAATTATTTTCAAAAATATCCATAATAAAGATTTAGAGAAAATTGGAGATTTAAAATATGTCAAGGAAATTTGGGATAAATTGCATGTAATATATGGAGCCGGTAGAAGCAAGAGTATTGAAAATATTGAGAAGAGAAACAAAGAGAAGAAGGAAGCTCCATTTGAACCACAAATCTGAAGCTATACGCCACAATGATATACTTTTGATTTATATTTTTGATAGCGGTAATGAAAATGATTCAGATTTAGCTATTGAAATAGATGATGATCACAATTATATGCTCCTTAAGGCTCAATATGAATCATCCATGGTTGTTATTGAATAATTTTCTACTGAAATTGGTATACTAACAAATGTATGCAAGGAGCATAAGAATAAATTGTAGGATTGTAATCAAAAGGAGAAAAATCTCGAGGAAATTACTACCTTGAGAACATAGCTGGAAGAATCAAAAAGATCAAAAGAGGTCAATTACAGCAAGAAAAAACATAGGAATGATTATGTTGAAGTTCTTGAAGGTGTGATAAAAAATTTGATAAAGGAGCTTGAGGAAAAGAACCAGCAATTGGAGAAAGTGAAGAGCACCATAGCAGTAAGAAGACATGGCAGCAATCTTCAAAAGTGTGAGACAAGCATGCATGTAGGAAATAATAATAAAGAAAAACCAAAGAAGACTACAACAAAGAATGTGACTAGCAATAGCAGTAAGAAAGAAGAGAGAAAACAAATTCACTAGCAGCAGCAAAATAGAAAAGGATCCTTTACATATAGAAGACCATTTGATCCTATGGTTGAAGGTAGCAATTTTTAGAGGAGAAGTCAAAACTCCTTTGCCCCCTTGATGGAAGAAATCGAATGCTTCAATTTTCACAATTTTTGTCATGTGGTAGCTGATTGTAGGAGGATAATACACACTTTCATGTAGCAGTATGATCAGCCAAAAGGAGGACCTACATTCAGGTATAAAAGTTATTTCACTGGTCATTGGTTTTCTTGTAACATGTTTGGGCATAAATCCATTGATTGCAGATATAGCATAAGAATATGGAGGTCCAGTATGAGCAACAAGAGATTAGATCCTTTGGCTACATATATTGGTCATATATATTTTTATGTACGCCATAATTTTGGGCACATGGCCAAAGATTGTAAGATTCTTAGATCCTTGGGGCCATTTGTTCAAAAGTAGCAATCAAGGGAGATTGTGCAACCAAGGAACATATGGAAGAAGGAGAAGAAGCTAGGAAGATGTGGGATTGCACTTTGTTCTCATGATGTGGATGATGTGTGGTATATAGATAGCAGATGCTCACACCATATGTCAGAAGGTAGGAGAAAAAATTATTTTCTCAACAAAACCAAGGATGGTTGTGTTGTGTTTGAAGGTAGTGAAACAACTAGAGTGTTGGGAAGTGGCAAAGCCAATATTGGTGAGAAGAGGAAAAATGCAGAAGATGTTTGGCTCATTGAAGACCTAAAGCATAATATCTTGAGTATGAGCCAAATGGTTGATGGAGGAAAGGAAGTGATTTTCAACTCCAAAGGTTTCACCATCTGGAAATAAGGATCAAAGAGAGTGATTGCAAGAGGAATCAAGACCCTAGATAATGTGTATGTGTTGAAGGGAAGAGTGAAAAGTAAGAAGAGACCAAGAGAGTACTCCCCCACATCAGATTTAGAGTGGATGAGATCAGTCCCTACTGCAATCCATTCTTGCATGTTAGATCTACTTGGTTGCATTAGAATGCATGAGACTAGCATGGTCTCTGGTGGAGTGTTGGCAACTTGATTCAGTTTCTTCGTGCACTTTCATATTGGCCAGATCACTTCATATGAGGTATATTAAGCTTAGGGAGAGCTATGTTTTTCAAGGATTGATTCTTTATGTTTATCTATTTTCACTCATTATTTTTGAAGCTAATGTATTTATTGTATATGAGTGGAAAATGCATGTCTATCAGCACTGTTGTAGCATTCATTGATTATCTTTCAGCTATATTGTTACTGATGGTTTTTCGAGTAACTACATGTTGGGTTCTTGTGATGATATTGGAAGTATGAAAACCACACGGTTGTCTTATGCACATGGTCTAGGTGTCATGGAGGATCACACATTTAGAGGTAGCATATGTGCTTCCTAATGGATTTACAAAACGTTGACATTTTTTTGATGTAGGATGACTTTTATTGTTGTTGCCACACATTGCTAGTTGGACGAGATAGTATGGTTGCATGGAAAACTTGGCATGCTACTAGTGTTTTCATTGTTAGATCATAGTCATGACATGCCTTATTATACTTATTGTTGCCATGGAGTTTTTGATGATGTGATAGAGTTGGCCCATTTAGAGTAGATGTACCTCATTGCTTATGTTTTCACTTATAGATGAATCATGTATGTTGTTGATATGTTTTAGATGGCTGAATTATATGTTGATATTGCATGGAGAGAAAGAGCATGATGTTGTTTATGATGTGTTGGACAGTGATTTGGTTGAGCCATGTTGATTCATATCGATTCTTATGTATGGACAGACTGTTCCTAATCATGATGAGGATGTGTTTTCTACTGCCTCATTGATATATTGCCATGTTTCTTTTATTAGATGATTTTATTTTTGTACCTATGTGGAGCATGGTTATCTTGTTGTAGGATGTTCTTTGTTGGGATGATGATGGCCAAGGTGTTGAGTGGCCATGTACTAGCATATAATGTTGTTAGTACTTCTATTGTTGTTGCTATATATCGGGAGCAGATATAATTTCTCATTGTTGCCATGTACTCATGTCATTTCATGTTTTGGACATGTATAGAAGAGAGAACACTTATGTGCATTTGTAAAAGCCATGTATTATCATTGTTTGAAATTTTGGGAACATTTCTCATGGAGAGACCCATGGTTTCAAATATGTCTTTTCATTAGCTTTATATGGGTCAATGGAAGTCCAAGTCATGCATTATTTTGAGTATCATTGATGTAGGCCCACTTAATTGGGTGCATGATGTAAACTTGGTTCCATAGAGTCATGGTTGGTGATAGGAGAGTTTACAGAGGACTCATATATTAGTCGCATGTATTTTTCATAGCCGTGTATTTGCTTCATGAAGCATTATATGCATTGTACTTCATTGTGTATCTTGTCCAAATTCAGTTGGATTCATGGTCATGAGGAGTAGTCCCTTGCACTTGGCAAGGAATCTTATTGTAGCAAGCTGAGCGTATGATTGCAACTCCATTACATGCTTAGGGAGAGCATATTCAGTTTCAAAGATTGCATGGCAATGGTAGAGATATGATTGCCAACTGAGATTCTTGACATGGGGAGAATTTCTCTCATCCAGCACATTATTTGGCATTGTACTTCAGTGTTTGTATGGCCCTTTTCCATTGATGTCAAATTAGGAGATAAATTGGATTGATAGAGATCATCTTCAGAGTTGCAACTTCAATGTGGACAGTATATGGAGATCAGCCTCACTTATTGGATGGAGGTTTACATTAATACCAAAGGGGGAGTTTGTTGGCATTGTATTATTGGCATTGATGTCAACAGGTTCATGGTTTTTCTTGTCATGTGCATGTGTGATGGATGTTTTTTCTTGATGGTCTTGTTAGTTGGCATTGATGTCAACATACTTATGACTAGACATAATGTAGATGATGTTGTGGCTGCTGAGTAGAGATTTATTTCACATGTGATGATTGGATTGAGGTTGGAATGTTTTTTTTGGTTGGAGATGTTGTTATTACAGTTGGTTGGAGTGTTTCTCTAGGTGTTTCATATGTCTCTATATGTCTTGGATACATTGGATATGTTGTTACACATTTTGAGTTGTGGATACTTGTTTTGGAGGTACCTCTATTAGTGTTGGAAGCAATTGGATGGCTTGATTTTGCTACTGCAGGAGTTGGAGATGTTGCTACAGGTGTAGGAGGTGTTTAGATATGTTGTGGTTGCTTCTTGAGGAGTTGGAGGTGTTGATCTCGATGTTGAGGTTGGCAGACTAGTCCTTACAAGTCACTAACTTGTTGCAAAGGTTCTTGGCCTATTTCATTAGTTTCATACTTGTCACATAGTCTTGGAGGAGTGTTCAGATGTTGAAGATTGGGTTTCATTAGCTGACAGAGGTTTTGGACTGAAGTTCCATGGTTTTTCTTCACCCTTAGCCCCAGTCGTAGCCCCATTCGCATGGATTCAAGTCTATGGGAGTGGCCGAAGAGCTCAAGTCACTAGTAGCCATGCCTATGGGAGAAAATGTCTTGTCCTAGTTGCATGGATCCATTTTCATGTGTGTGACAAGCATTTGCTTGATTTTTTCTCTGGATTTCTCACGTTGTTCAACGATTTTTTTTGTTGTGGCAACATTCTTGTTCAGAACTTTTCAGTTTATGGTCAAAAAATTTTGTGGGACCTCTAGAAGTTAATTAAAGTTGAAGATATCAAAAGGAAAGTGGAGTGAGTGGTTTGATAGAGTCAATGAGATGAATTTGGATCAACTCAAGCATATGAACAGAGTTGTGAAGCCTAGTAGTTCTTCGTAAATATTAAGTTGACCATCTGTCGTAGTGAAAACACAACACCCCCATTTTATTCTATCATAATAGACACAGGGACCCTTATTTGCATTGAATGTAGGCTTTGAGTGTGATTACTTCATTTCAAGTCTAATTTGCCTTTTATTTACAATTGTTTTATTTTTATAGTTTTCCTAAGTTTGATTAAGTTTGTTTGTTAATAAAATTTGTAAATAAGTTTTTTTTTAAACATCCTAGTTAATTAGACTAATGAATAAAATATCCCCTGAGACCAAGATGTGTTTATAGGCTTTAAGCCTTAATCATTAAACAAGTGGTTATAATATATCAGAGATATCAGAGCTTTGACATCGGAGGAACCATTTTAGAATTCCCTAATGTCAAAACCTCGATTCATAATACAATGGCTTAGCCCTTTTTAATAACCACACAAATATAAACTCTAAACCATATGACAAATGGCTTTAATACAAACAAATGAATATAGGTTTCGGTGATATATATTATAAAGTGGTTGAAGTATTACGGAGGACCCAGATAACACTTAACCTTCCTCCACTCCCTTATATCGGAGAATCCATCATATCGGAGCTTTTGTTATGTGTCACCTCTTAAAAATTCCGATATGACCAATGCTTGATATCCATGTCGCTCTGATTTCCGATATGCCAATCCCTCTTATCTCCTATATCCTGATGTGCCTCTTGTTAGTGTCAGTCTTTCCATCCTTCCTCCAGTGATCAAACGTACTCTTACAAAGTGATTTTGAAGTGTCAAGGTCAAATTTTGTCATTTCAGTGAGTCTTCAAGCAAAATTTGGTCACAAGGCATTAGGTCTAGGGTTTGTTTTCACTCCTTTCAAAGTTGCCCAAATGTCAGTCCATGTCATCATTCAGCTGAGTGTATCATCATTCAGAGGGTTGTCATCATCATATTAGGTTCCATTGGGTCATGTTACACCTTGTTCATGCTTCAGTTGCACCTAGGCAAGGTCATTTCCCTCTCCTAGGGTTTTGAAGGAAAATTTCTCTTGGATGGTCAAATCATCGGCAAAAATTGTATCCTGATGTTCATAAAACTTCCCCTATCCTTAAAGTACCTTATTAAATGCTTCCCATCCCTTAGATCCCCCAAAATCCTCATTTTCGCACAAACCCTAGTTTCTAGCTACAACCTGGCAATTTTCTAGGTTGGGCCTGTGTTTTTCCCTTTTGGACCCCTTCCCCTCACTCAATCTCTGAGATTCCACTTTCCCCTACTTCCTAACATCCCTCCCTACTTCCAAAAATTTCCCCAAGAATTTAGAAGCCCCTTATCCCTTCATTTCGCTTCATTTCGACAAAATTCCTTGTTTCACACATCGGGATAAGTTTCACTCAAAAGATGTTTCAGAGCAATCAAAGATGAATTTGGGAAAACTAAGAGAGGTTTTTGTCCACAACATGCCAAAAAAAAAAACCTCCTTCACTTTTTGCACAGGTGTCATGGTTTTAGAGAAATGTCAAAATTACAATCGCCAGATCCAAGGAGGTTGGCCAAGGCACTAAAACGACGAAAAAGGCCCGATCCCCTTCAAATATTGGCTGAGGATTCCTTGAAGGAGCATGATATTAAATGACCTCACTACAGCACAAATTTCAAAAAAATTTGAGCATTTTTGGTCACTTATGAATTTTTGGGCAAAAAACAGGTTTTTCTCCTTGATAGGTCGCGCGCAGTGCGCGACCTATTCGATGGGCAACCTCATTTTGGGAAAACTCAGCATTTCTGGATTTTTCATGCAAAGATACACCTGCTCAGAAATTACCAAGAGATTTCATCAAGTTTTGAGCCTCCAAAAGGTCAAAAAACATGCAAAAATTGACTTTCTGCCACCATTTTGACAAACAGGGAGCAGTCTTGGGAGATTGCAATTTTGGAGGGGAAAATGGCCACCAAATTCCGAAATTCTAGTTGGGTTGGAAAGTAGACATCCATACCTTTCCAACAAGCCCACTTTTTCCTCATTTGGACACCTGGAAGTGCCTCAAACGGAGCTCCAAAGAAGCACGACCTATCAGGCAATTTTCATCATTTTTCACCTACAGCTCAGGAATTCGCCCAGCTTTGGCCAGTTTTGACTTGGGACGGGATTTTTCACCTTTTTTGATGTAATTAATGTATTTTCATGTTGATATGACACTTATTTACCTATTCTAGAAGATTCATTCATGAAATAGCAAACATTTAATTAATGAATTGGTTTCCTAACTTATAGAGGCAAGTTGTTTTGACTGCCTAGATTTTAGTGCTCAGTTTAGAATTGGTTGAAACAGCTCCTAGAAGGATGAGCTCGACCCCTAGAGGCAAGGAAAGATGTTAGATTGCCTATATTATGTACTTTCTTGGTCATTTTCATGGTTGGACTCTTGAGGGAGAAAGCTCTATTGTATTATTCATTGTATCTCTGCAATTTTGGCAAAGGAAGAAAGACCAGGGTTTTGCAGTCCTTTTTGGGATTCCTGTGGTTACATGTACTAATGGTGTGCTTCTCTTTGTACTTGTAAGTTTGTTATGTGAAATCATCCTCTTTCTTTTTCTTCTGAAATTAGGCAAATGAAGTGTTAAAGTAGAATTCATGATTTCCATGCTCTGCTTTTAAATTTGCTTAATATCAATGTTTTCATCTGTTTAAGGAGAACTCAAGGTGATTGCTTGCTCTCCTTAGCTTCTCACCGGTCATTCCTACCCATTCACTTAATTTAAAGGCATCAATACAGTCTCCTACCTTGCCCCAAAGAATCCCCTGCAAAAACTGTGTCCAATCCCCGCACCCAAAATTGCCTTTCCCCGATTTTCCACCAAAATCCAAAAAATCCCAAAACAAACTCTTTTATCAGTTTACTAGCCTAAAATCAGTGTTTCCTTATTGGTTATCTCACCCTTTGAAGATCTTTACCGAGATAGATCAGAGAGAGCCCTCTCCTGCCCCATAGGGCTAGCTACGAGGCTAAGTGGTTTGATGTTGCCTTGAAGTTTGCCTTTCTCAGCCTGAGGTGAAATTTCAAGCGCTAACATATTGGCGACCATACTCAGGAGAACAAACTTGTCTGTGGGTTGATGTGTTTGTTTTATAAGCTACAGACGGAGCCTGAAGTTATGCCAGGTAGCCTTCGAAATGCTTTTGCTTTGCATTAGCGGAAGTAGATAAACGCTGCTTCAGTCAATCTCCGTGAGCTTGTGAATACAGCACTTCATTTGCATTTTACCCCAGTACATGTATCAAGTTCAGATCTGATTGTTGATGGTGAACAACAATCAGACACTTGAAAGGCTGAAATCATTCACCTGGCGACTCTAAATCAGTTTCGAGATCAGATCCAAAGACTCCACTGGAGGATGATCCCGACCAGCAGAAACATGAAAGGACAACATGGATAGATCAGGTATTCAAGTTGGAATTTCATCCAAGACATTTTGTTCTTTGTCATAAATTATTTCTTCTCTTTTCCCGAGAATGTAAAGAAGGCTTTGCAAAATATACTATGCTTGAGAAAAGATCCCAGGCCTGTAGTTGATTCTTTCCCTTTGAAGATTGTGAATACCGAAGATTTGCATGCCTTTGAGCTTGATCAAGACCTTTCTTCTAAATCTTGTGGTGAAGCTCAAAAGACCAAGACTGATTCTATACTTGCTGTACATACCCCTACACCTTGTAAAATTCCAGATCAGTATAAACCTCTTGTTTTACCTTCTGTTCTTCATGCTTTCCCCAAAAACTATGATCTATACTTGCCAAGGTTTGATGGTGAAAGTAAGAATGTCAACGCTGAGCAACATGTGCAAAATTTTGAGAATTTTCTAGATCTTTTTGAAGTTGATGAAGAAGATGTTAGTATAAGGCTTTTTGCTCTTTCTTTGCAAGCCAAAGTGAAGAGTTGGTTCAAAGCCCTGCCTGATGCAAGCATTTCAGATTTCTAGCAGTTCGTCAAAGTTTTTCTCGACAGGTGGATGATCGAGAAGAACCTTTTCTTGATTGTAGAAGAGTATAACCAGCTGAAAAGATTGCCAGGGGAGACAGTACAACAATTTTCTGCCAGATTTAACCAAGTTTATTATTCGATGCCAGTTGATATAAGACCTTCTCCTAGATCTGCTCTCTTGCACTATCCGGGTGCCTTTGATCCAGAGATGGAGTTTCAGCTGAGAGAAAGGGATATTGCAACACTTCACGAGATGCAAAATAGTGCAGTAAATGTAGAGGCTCATCTGTTGATCTGAAGGGCAAGGATGAAGGAAGAAGAGATGAAAAACATAGATCCGGCCGAATCAACATCTCTAGAGGTGAAGCTTGACATTTTGGTAAGTGCAGTGGAAAAGATGATGGACAGGATCACCACAAGGAATGATTATGATGTTCAATCTCAAGGCTCGCTGATTGAAAAGGAACAAGTTGCTGATCCAAAACATCTTCTTTCTTATCCCAGTTGTCATAGATCTGATAATGATTATTTTGTAGATCACCTTGGCGAAGAAAGCACTGTTGATATGACATGTATGCTCGATGATGTGTTTTATACTGATGATTTGCCTCAGTTTGATCAGTATGATGATGATTATGTTCTCCAAACAGAAGCTAATCTTGCAATCAAACAAGTAGCTAGTTTGTGGGAGGAGGATGTTCACTTACAGCAGCTCGAGTACAATGTTCAGCCATCACATATCAGCTATGACAGTGATGAGGAAAGTGCAGCAAAGTTTGAAGTAAGTGGAGGATCTTTGCCTTTTTGTTTTGATTCGTTTCAGTTCATCAGAGATAACTACCATGCAATCAGAAATCAAATGTCAACAAGTCTTGATTTGAATCATCTTGAGAGCAATGAAAATTTTGTTCAAGATTTCTCATATTCAGATTTGCAACCCCCGAGAGCCATTGATTGTCAAGTTGCAGATGAAGACTTGGAAGTGCACACACATGATTTAATGATTCAAGGTGACTCCGTACCATTCTGTTTTGAATCATTTCAGTTTTTGAAGGGTATATTGCATAGTAAATCTTTAAATGAACAGCCTATAACAAATTAGCAATCTCTCAATGTTAATGTTGAGGATGAGATAGATAACAAAATTCTTGAGCAGCCTGTAGCATCAGATTTGCAGCCACCAAATGAAATTGAAGGGCAGATTACAGATGAAGCTGTGGAAGATTATTTGATTATGAAGGAAGATTCTATACCCTTTTGTTTCGAAGCATTTCAGTTTATAAGGCAGAATCTTCGTAAAATCTCTCAAGAAAAAGATGAACAGCTAAAAGGATGTCATACATTTTCAATGGATACATTACAACAATCTTTTCAAGTTTTTCATGATCCAATAGCTGATGTTTTGGATGAGGTTTGCAGTCAAAGTCTTTTTCCATTGATTATAGGTGAGCTTGAAACATGTGCTGATATGAACTTGATCCAGCAGCTGGTTTCTTTGTCATTTTCAGCAGAGGTCTCGTCACAAGGCTCAGATCAAAATTTGCATTCATGGTATGAGGAAAAGAGAAGTAATCCATTGGATGAGCAAAGTTCCAGTGTGCTTGAATTTCAAGATCCTTATGCAGTGTTTTTGGAGGCGGATAGAGAATTCATATCATTCAACGGATCTGTTTCCAAGTTGTCATGGGAGTTGCCTTTCAGTAGTTCTCTCTTGTTGGTCATAAGTGAGCACTTGCAGAGACTTCGAACAGCAAACGGGATACTTACTTGGTTGCATTGGTTGTTTCATTTCACTTGATCAGGTGATGAATGAAACTGTTAGAGTAGGTTTTGATGAATAAGCTCCCCTTTGAGCATCATTTCCAGTTTGTCGGTTGTGTTTAAGTATTGAGTCAGTTTTTAGTTGAGTCATGAGTCCTTTGTGAGTCAATTTTCAGTCTTGTTGTTAAGTTAGTTTGTGTCGGTTTTCAGTCATGCATTGTAGTTTGAGTTTTTGACTCCATTGCCCAATGGATGAAGACACTATCTAGCTCTTACAGAGATCTGCGGTTCTTGGCACCTCCAAGGAGCTACCATCCCCATTGGAGCCAATGTTAGTGTCAGTCTTTCCAGCCTTCCTCCAGTGATCAAACGTACTCTTACAAAGTGATTTTGAAGTGTCAAGGTCAAATTTTGTCATTTCAGTGAGTCTTCAAGCAAAATTTGGTCACAAGGCATTAGGTCTAGGGTTTGTTTTCACTCCTTTCAAAGTTGCCCAAATGTCAGTCCATGTCATCATTCAGCTGAGTGTATCATCATTCAGAGGGTTGTCATCGTCATATTAGGTTCCATTGGGTCATGTTACACCTTGTTCATGCTTCAGTTGCACCTAGGCAAGGTCATTTCCCTCTCCTAGGGTTTTGAAGGCAAATTTCTCTTGGATGGTCAAATCATTGGCAAAAATTGTATCCTGATGTTCATATACCTTCCCCTATCCTTAAATTACCTTATTAAATGCTTCCCATCCCTTAAGTCCCCCAAAATCCTCATTTTCGCACAAACCCTAGTTTCTAGCTACAACCTAGCAATTTTCTAGGTTGGGCCTGTGTTTTGCCCTTTTGGACCCCTTCCCCTCACTCAATCTCTGAGATTCCACTTTCCCTTGCTTCCTAACATCCCTCCCTACTTCCATAAATTTCCCCAAGAATTTAGAAGCCCCTTATCCCCTTCATTTCGCTTCATTTCGACAAAATTCCTTGTTTCACACATCGGGATAAGTTTCACTCAAAAGATGTTTCAGAGCAATCAAAGATGAATTTGGGAAAACGGAGAGAGGTTTTTGTCCACAACATGCCAAAGAAAAAAAACCTCCTTCACTTTTTGCACAGGTATCATGGTTTTAGAGAAATGTCAAAATTACAATCGCCAGATCCAAGGAGGTTGGCCAAGGCACTAAAATGACGAAAAAGGCCCGATCCCCTTCAAATCTTGGCTGAGGCTTCCTTGAAGGAGCATGATATTAAATTACCTCACTACAGCACAAATTTCAAAAAAATTTGAGCATTTTTGGTCACTTATGAATTTTTGGGCAAAAAACAGGTTTTTCTCCTTGATAGGTCGCGCGCCGCGCGCGACCTATTCGATGGGCAACTTCATTTTGGGAAAACTCAGCATTTCTGGATTTTTCATGCAAAGATACACCTGATCAGAAATTACCAAGAGATTTCATCAAGTTTTGAGCCTCCAGAAGGTCAAAAAACATGCAAAAATTGACTTTCTGCCACCTTTTTGACAAACAGGGAGCAGTCTTGGGAGATTGCAATGTTGGAGGGGAAAATGGCCACCAAATTTAGAAATTCCAATTGGGTTGGAAAGTAGACATCCAGACCTTTCCAACAAGCCCACGTTTGACTCATTTGGACACCTAGAAGTTCCTCAAACGGAGCTCCAAAGAAGCACGACCTATCAGGATTAGGGCGCGACCTATCAGGCAATTTTCATAATTTTTCACCTATAGCTCAGGAATTCGCCCATCTTTGGCCAGTTTTGACTTGGGACGGGATTTTTCACCCTTTTTGATGTAATTAATGTATTTTCATGTTGATATGACACCTATTTACCTATTCTACAAGATTCATTCATGAAATAGCAAACATTTAATGAATGAATTGGTTTCCTAACTTATAGAGGCAAGTTGTTTTGACTGCCTAGATTTTAGTGCTCAGTTTAGAATTGGTTGAAACAGCTCCTAGAAGGATGAGCTCGACCCCTAGAGGCAAGGAAAGATGTTAGATTGCCTATATTATGTACTTTCTTGGTCATTTTCATGGTTGGACTCTTGAGGGAGAAAGCTCTATTGTATTATTCATTGTATCTCTGCAATTTTGGCAAAGGAAGAAAGACCAGGGTTTTGCAGTCCTTTTTGGGATTCCTGTGGTTACATGTACTGATGGTGTGCTTCTCTTTGTACTTGTAAGTGTGTTATGTGAAATCATCCTCTTTCTTTTTCTTCTAAAATTAGGCAAATGAAGTGTTAAAGTAGAATTCATGATTTCCATGCTTTGCTTTTAAATTTGCTTAATATCAATGTTTTCATCTGTTTAAGGAGAACTCAAGGTGATTTCTTGCTCTCCTTAGCTTCTCACCGGTCATTCCTACCCATTCACTTAATTTAAAGGCATCAATACAGTCTCCTACCTTGCCCCAAAGAATCCCCTGCAAAAACTGTGTCCAATCCCCGCACCCAAAATTGCCTTTCCCCGATTTTCCACCAAAATCCAAAAAATCCAAAAACAAACTCTTTTATCAGTTTACTAGCCTAAAATCAGTGTTTCCTTATTGGTTATCTTGCCCTTTGAAGATCTTTACCGAGATAGATCGGAGAGTGCCCTCTCCTGCCCCGTAGGGCTAGCTACGAGGCTAAGTGGTTTGATGTTGCCTTGAAGTTTGCCTTTCTCAGCCTGAGGTGAAATTTCAAGCGCTAACACCTCTAACTTCCGATATCTGCCAGGCTCTGATATCCAGACCCAATATATGTATTAACAATGGTCTAATCGAAATATCATGTTCGCCTGTATATCGTAACTTTTAAATGGTTACAATTGTAAAACTTTTGAAATCAAATCTCTGATATAATGGCCCCCGTAAAGCTCTTAAAGGGAGTTGAATATGTTGAAAATGGAAACAAGAAATGCTAAAAATAGAAGTGCTAAAAATAGCAGTTTGGGTACCAGTGCTAGATTGAGCAACAGGGAATGAAAAATGGAAGTTGTCAGCCGGATCATGGTCAATTAGCTTTTTGGATGCCCAATTACAAGTATCTACTATTGACCAGGAGATCTGATCAGGAGAATCAATCAGCACAGCATCTGCTTGATTGGTTACATTGGAAGGCACATTACACATGATTGTACATATTGCATTAGTATGCAGGTGGCTGTCATCATGATTTGGAACCCTCAGATCTTGATGGACCACTGCCATTGAAAAATTTTTGTGAGTTCTTGTTTTACTTAAGTTAGTCATGAGTCGTTTCCTTTTCTTAGAGTCAAGTTTTTTCAGTCATGTTAGTTTGCATTGAGTCAGTTTCAGTCAATAATTGAGTCAAAGTCTTGTGTTGTTTGTCGAAATGATGACTCCATAGCCCAATGGACGAAAAAGGCACTGTCTAGCTCCTCCAGAGGTCTGATGTTCTTGGCACCTCCAAGGAGCTACCATCCCCCATTGGAGCCAATGTTAGATTCAGTCTGGTCAATCCTTCGTCAGAGATCAAAACTCTTTATGCATTTCATTTTTAGGTGTCCCACTCCATTCATTTAGCTGCATTTCGCTAGGGTCATGCCATGATCTGACAGAGAAGGTCATGCTAGTCATTTCCCCTCATGTTTGGCCCCTGCTGGCTTAGGTCTTTTGTCAATGATCACCAAAGTCCATGACAGTCAAGGTCTGGTCCTTTAATGGACAAAGGTCATTTTTGGTCATTAGGTCTAGGAATTAAACAATTTTGTCTTTAATCTGTCCAGTAAAGCCATGCAGGCCAGAGTGATGCCCTTGCAAAGTAATGATTCACAAAGTTTCATCGTCATATTGATAAACTTCGACTATTCTTCAAAACTCTGTTTTGAAGAAAAGTTAAACAGTGTTATTGGTGACAAAATTTTCAAAAAGGTCTTCAGTTGATTTCTTCAAGTGAAATCATGGTTTCCATGGCCAAATGTCCTGTCAAGCAATCCCTGCAAAAAGTGTCGAAAATTTCATCATTTGAGCCAAAATTTCAAAGGAAAAGTGAAAATCAGGGTTGTTTTAAAATTAGTGAAAAAGTGTCAAACATGACATTAGAAAAGTGGGTTTTTTGAAAATCAAAATTTAAAATCATGACCTCCAAGTCTTATACACAATTTTCCATCACAAACCAAACCTATTATGCAATCAAAGGCATAGGGAAAACGTTGCAAGGTCGTGGAGTGTGAAATCGCGCAATTTGGAGCAGTTTGGAAGAGGTTTCAGGGGCGCGGCACACACAGGCAGGAGCGTGGTGCACACACAGGGCGCGGCGCACACAGATCCTGCCCGCAGTGCTTTTTTATAACTGGCACGGCGCACACCCAGAGTGCGGCACACTGGGTTTTACGCACGGTGCACAGAGACAAAGCGCCCAGAATTTGACAAACTCCCTCAAATTTTTTTGTGAAGCACATAAATTGCAAGATATCACAAACAACACTCAATTTCACCATCATCAAAGGGCAGCCTTAATACAGTATATAAACAGCAGTCATGGCATCTAAGGGTTCATCAGAGTATGAGGTGGAAACTCACAGTGATACAGCTTCAGGAGAACAGGCCCACAAGAGACATCACAGGAGTGGGAAACATGTTAGGGATGAGCCAAACACCCTTACTGAGTTGCAGGCATGCCCTCTTGCTATGTCATGTTTCTAGCACCTAGCATGTTTTGAATTTTGTCAGAGGGTGAAAAATGTCAGAGTTCATCATGAGTTGGCCTGTCTGTTTGTGCTTCACCTACATGGAGGTCAATCTATCTTGGCCGAGGTCACCTTCACATTGACACCCGAAACTATCTCAGTGGCAACAGGCATACCAAATGTTGGAGAACAGTGGCATAAGAAGAAGAAGGTGGATAGGCAATACTATGAGCCTTACATTAAGGCCAGTTGTTTGAGGCATCTCACAAGAGTCTTCCCATTCAGATTTTGGAAAGATGAGTATGCTCCGCTCATGAAATTGATCATGAAGTACTTCAGTTGTGAGGGGAGGTTTTCTCGCCTATATGCCTATCACATCAAGTTGCTCATGCACTTTACCAGGGTGCAGATGATGAACCTCCAATTTTTCATTTGCGGGAACATAGAGAGGATGAAAAATTTCATGCAGCATAAGACCCCTCAGCAGCAGCTCAACAGTGTTTATCACTTTTCTCTTATCCGGATTTTGGTGGATCATCAGTTGGGATTGCAGGGCATTTCTTGAGAGGACTTCATCTCCCGTGACTTCTTCAGCACTCCATAGGTAGTATCAGAGGCAGAGCATGAGATAGGTGGTCCTTCACATAAGTATGAGCGCCATGAGACTACTACTATGCCAGTATTCATCACCTATCAGAGAGGCAGTAGACATTTATTTGCAGTGGCAAAGCGAGTGTTATCTCCACCCGGGGTGGAAGGGGCCTCGTTTCCGACATCAGCATCACAAGAGTAGGGTAGAGGTAAGGAGCCAGTGCAGGAGGAAGGGCCATCAGGTGAACGAGAGACTAAATTCGTTCTCCTCCATGATGATGAGACAGATACAGAACCAACAAATGTAGAGCTTAGAGAGATAATCCAGGAGCAGCAATCAGTGATTGAGGCCTTATCCGTTGACTTGGAGAGGGTGTTGAAGCCCCGAAAATTGGGTCGACAACAAGGGGGATACCCACCCGGTCCGGACCTTGGTTGGCAGCTCCTTATCCGTTTGGTATAGCGGGTCCGACTGGGGATAATGGGACCAGTTTCCCAATCTATGAGTGTGTGTGTGCAGAATTTGATGTTGTTGATCTAACAGTTCCTATTTAAGATATTCTAATTCAAAATTTAATCTAATTCTATGCTATTGTAATCTAATAAACAGCACATCTAAGTCTCTACTAACCCGGGATGTAATTATTCTATTATGCGATCTAAAGAGATTTCAAATAACAACTGGTAATAAAGATTATCCAGCGATTATAAGAAAGGAAATCAATAAAGATGAACCACTTCGCATAAAAAGTTAGACGAAACAGTTGTGAAAAACATATCGCATAATGAGCTATTCATACATTAAGCATAAATAAATAGCTATCACCGTACAAAAGTGCCAAATGATAACTCAGGCATTCATGCAATAATACATAAACAACTAAAAACTATATATCACTTTAACATATAAGCAGAAATGGTCAAGAGATAAAAGTGCCATTTATGACTTGTCCTACTCATAAGCTTCAAGCGACAATGATTTATCTCTCCTTGTTCTAACATCCACTAAGATTACAGAAGTGCAACATCAATAGCAGATATCAAATGCAAACATCAACAAATCTTGATCCATTCATTCACCAAAACCACCTCTGACGGTGCAAAAGTGCATGTTCTGAGGACAAGTTTTTGATAAATTTCTGGACCCTTCTCTAAATGCATGAGAAGGGTTTAAATACTACTAACTAAATAACTTAATTCACAGATTCAGGATACGGTTTAAATGACCGCCCTGTTTCTAAGCAAAAATAAAACAAAATTATTTCTAAAAATTAAATCTAATATCTAACTATTTCTGCATTTGCTCCTTAATGTTGCAAGCATTCAGTATTTGCCTGGGTAGAGTCAGCTGATTGTCTTCCGCTTTTGGTTGAGCTAAGCAAACAGAAATGGTAAGAGATGGCACCATCTTTTCAGCAAAATAGATGATATACTCGAGAGTCATCTTCTGACTATGTGGCTTCACTGCGTATGCTCAGTAATAATCCAAGTTCAACTTGGTTAACCCTTGAATCGCTTCTGCCTTTTCTTTAGCTTTATGTTTCCCGTTTGTTCTTTACCATTTCTTTTTTTCATTTTTCGGACTTACAAGTGACTGAGCAATTAGAGGCTTTGCTTTTTGAGCAATTTTCTCAGCGATGCGCGATTAGTGCTGGGTGCTAATCGCGCATCAAAAACTACCTCCGTTCTTTGATCCGGGCTTCTCTGATGCGTTTTTCTCCTTTGGCGCCTTTTGCTTTATCGGGTATAAAGCTTTAGAATTTGTAAAAATAATTCTTTCGTGAGCTCTTTACCTTGAGCGTTAAACTGCCTATTGATATCAGCACCATTCAATACTCATTCAACCATGGCTGTAAATGAAATATCTGTAGTGGATGGCTCAGCAGCGTTCTGTGAATCTGTGGCTATGTTGCATGCGGGCGTATTTTCTCTGTCTTTGAACATTGGAGTTTTACCCTTTTTCCTCATGGCTTCCTACACATTGCTTTGTGTAACTTTTTGTTTTTCGTTCCTGCAGTTCACAAGTGAGGAGAGAGTAATGATAATAAAAATCGACAGGAAAGCTTTAAATGCTACGGATATGCAAAAACATGCCACCTGACGTAAACTGGCTCTTCGAACAACACAAAACCATCTTTCATTAACAACTGGCGTATAATTCATTAATTATCATTAAAGCGCGTATCCAGTTCTTGGTTTATGGAAAACTTTTCTTGAATATTGAGCCAAGAAAATTTGCGATGGAATTTTTCTATGATCTGCATCGCAGTATCGCATTATCGCAAGGTTGCTTGATTGCGCTATCACAAGATCGCGGATCACAGTATCGTAGTATCGCAAAATCGCAGATTGCTGTAATCGTTAAATCGTTATGTGTTTTTCATGCAATTTTGCGATATGCGATATGCGATATCGCATATTAGTGATTTTTTAAGGTTTTCCAATGTGATTTTTTATTAATGCATGTGATGTGATGGAGTTCGCGTCGCAATCTCGCAGTTTATCATTTTTACTCATAAGGAAATGTCCTATCATTCTTTGCGGGATGTGATGTTTCTCAAGGAGTAAAAATACATGAGCCTTAATTGATTTTTTGATTTTTTTTACTAAGGGTCCCCACTTACCTAGTATTATTGCTAATACTAAATAAGGAGGGGGGTTGTTGGTGGCCACAACAATTGGCGATTCACTTGGAAGAACCAGTTATCTCTGTTTTTCTATTGAATTTTGTAAACTTCCAAAATAGAAAATTTTTCAGAAAATTAAACTTTATTATGGAAAGATAAAGTACATTATGCTCTAAACTGTCAATGATATTTTGTTTCAACCATTTTCCACTTTGATTATTTGCTTCCTCAGGCTAGTCCTTGTATTTACATCAGTCATTACTTGGTCTTGTAAAGATAAAACAAAGTCTATAAACCAGTTTTAAATATGCTCATTTGTTGTAGGTAGAGCCTCTGCTGCCAGCAGGCGTTTATAGCCTCGACGGGGTTACTTGTTACCCAGCAATGATCCTGTATCCTACTTAAGGAAACCTACAACTTTCAAAGAAAAATCCATATCCACACTTATTGATTTGATTTTCTTTTTTATTCTTAAAGAACAATGTCTTGGTTTGGTAGCCAAATTATGACACAGTCATTCACTTGATTTATAACTTTGCTGAACAAGCTGGCTCGTGATGAGACCCCTTGTCTTTTGATTGCAACAATCTTGATTCATTGCCCTGTTGTGGTGTACAATATTGGCAAAGTCAGCAAGTTATAATATCTGTGATTATGATAAGCCGACTCATGATGAGACCTCTTATTCTTCAAGATAAAGTGTATCCTTGGGTTGTTCCTCTGAAAGTTGTGATTTCCTTAATAGGGAGGAAGTCATTGTTTCCTCAAGATAGCTCTGGACGACAATAATAGAGTTTTTGGAAACAGCTGTTCTACAGAGAATCTTTTGTTATTGATACCTTTCATTATACTGAGATAAAACAATTTCTTCACTAAAGGTTGTTTTCATCAAACTTTTTAAAGTTGAAACTATTATCATATCTAGGTTGTATCTATCAATAATAAAGATCAGTTTTCCAAAAGATTTGTTATTTATACAAGAGAAAAGTTCAAAATCTGAAAGAGAATTGGTGTCTTTTTCGTAAATGCCTAATGTAACCACTCACAACTAGTTTTATTATGAAAAAGAAAAACAACTACTCTTACAAAAATAGAAGAATAATCTCCTATGGAAAATATTTCTTGAGAATTTGTCCATTAACAGGCAAAGGATCCCTCTTACCTGCTAAATCCTGTAACACAAACGTTGATGGACCTATGACTTCTACAATTTGAAAAGGACCAAGCCACATTCTTTGAAATTTTGTATGTTTGCCTTTTCTTCATGAGCCTTGTCCCACTTTAAAACTAAATCTCCCATCTGAAAATCTTTTTTGGTCATTATGTTTGAATCAAAAGAGGATTTTACTAGTGCTTGATGATGAGCATGCGTTTTCCTAGCCTGATCTCGTTGTTCTTCTAATTTAATTATTCCCATTTGTCTCAGTTGTAAGGAGGAAGTGGGTATTTCATCAATGTATTGAACTAAAGACAAAGAGGGAATTGCTAGGTGAGTCGGAAGAACCACTTCTTTCCCATAAACTAAATTAAAGGGAGAAGTGCCGATAGAAGCTTTTTGCGTTATTCCGTCTACCCATAAAGCATATATCAAAGCCTTGTGCCAATTCTTATGATTTTGGTCAACTGTTCTTTTAATAATCCTGATTAGGTTTTTATTTGTTGACTCAGCTAACCCATTGCCTTGTGGGTAGTAATTGGCCGAATACTTAAGTTTGAATCCTCTTTTAAGTGCGAATTCAGTCATTGTATTTCCATAAAAGTATGATGCATTATCAAACATTAAAGCGGATGGAAATCCAAACCTAGTGATTATAAATTGATCTATGAATTCAATGATATTTTCAGCGTTAGTCATCTTGAGTGGAACTGCTTCTACCCACTTAGTAAAATAATCTGTTGCTGTGAGGATGTATCTATGTTACTTAGAAGAGTGAGGAACGATCTCACCTATTATGTCCAATCCCCACTGACTGAAAGGTTGCTCGATGTTTATCGGCTGTAATGGCAAGGACGGCTTCTTTTGTCTTCCAACAGTAGTTTGGTAGACTTGACATCTCCTCATGTAACTATGCGAGTCTTTAAATAACGTGGGCCAGTAATATCCTACGCGTAAGATTTTATGTGCAGTAGCATCTCCAGCATAGTACCCGCCTGCCGGCCCATCGTGGAGTTCCTGCAAAACGTTTTCAGCTTCAGCTTTCTCAAGAGACCTAAGAAGAACAGAATTATAATTTTTCCTAAAAATAATATCATTTATGAGCTGATATTATTTGGCTTTCAACCTTAGAGCTCTTTTCTTAGTATGATCGAGGTTTGAAGGAGCATACCCATTCTTAAGATAATAAATGATATCAGCGTATAATGACTCTGCATCGTTTAGGCTTACCTCGCACATTTGTACCTCTTCAAATGGAATTTCAGAAATTTGCGATGCTCCAGCCAGCATTTTACAGAAGCCTTGACCTCTTACAATGTTTACTGGTTTAATCTCAATGTCATATTCCTGTAAGGTAGTAAACCAATTGGCCCTTTTCTCACCCACATCCTTCTGTACTAGAAGGTTCCTTACCGCTGGAAATGGTACTATAATCTTAGTATGGGTTTTAAGTAAGAAAGGTCTGAAGTATTTGACCGCTTTGAAAACAGCATAAGCCTATTTCTCCACGTCTGAATAATTTAGTTTAGCACCCTGTAAATTTGAACTAACAAATGCAATTGGGGCTTCCGCTTTTTCTTGATTTGCTTGAGTTAGTATCGCAGCATATGACTTATCTGAGGCAAATGTGTATAAAATAAAAGGCTCTGAAAAATTCAGAGTTGCTAAAGATGGAGCATTAATAATAGCTTGTTTGATCAGGTTGAATGCTTCATGTTCATCTTGGCCCCATTTAAAATTTGAGTTCTTTTTAATCATGGTTTGCAAAGGAGACACGATTCGTGAAAAATCTGGAACGAATCTCTTTACAAAGTTGATCTGACCAAGGAAAGATTGCATGGCTTTTTTGTTGTGAGGTAGGGATATTTCAGAAATTTCTTTGATTCTGTCGGAATCGATGTGAATACCGGATTTTGACACTATGAATCCTAGAAGTTTCCCTTCACTTAATGCGAAAAAAGATATCTTTGGGTTAAGTGAAATTCCATACCTTAAACACCGTTGAAAGATTTGTTTCAAGTCTTTGAGATGGTCGCTTCGCTTCTTCGAATACACTGTTATATCATCCAAATAAATTACTACAGATTTATTGACTAAACCTTTGAATGCGATGTCCATGGCTCTCTGAAATGTGGCACCAGAATTAATCAAACCAAATGGCATCTTTCAATATGTGTATGTGCCCCATTTAGTTCTGAATGTGGTTTTCAATTGGTCATCAGGATGTACCAACACTTGATTGTATCCTGAAAATCCATCCAAGAAAGACATTAATTCTGAGCCCACCACTGCCTGCAGTATCTGCTCCATAGATGGTAAAGGAAAATTATCTTTTTCACAGGCTTTGTTAAGGTTTCAAAAGTCAATGCAAATCCTAATATCTATGTTTTTATTTCTAACAGGTACCATATTGGAGACCCATTTAGAATGTCGGACGGGAAAGATTATTCTGGCTTTCAATAACTTATTGAGCTCAGTTTTTATCTGATTTTCTAAATTGGGGTGGATCTTTCTCAGATTTTGTTGGACAGGTTTTTCATTATCGATCATGGGAATAGTATGTTGGATGATGGAAGTGTCGTATGTTTTCAGCTCATCATAATTGTAGGAAAAAACATTTTTATATTGTCTCAAAAGATGAATATATGCTAGTTTTTCTTCAAGGGTTAGGCCGAGACCTAGATTAATGTTTTGTGGTCTGGCATCGGTTCCTAGGTTTACTAATTCGCAGTTCAAGGTTGAACTTTGGAGTTTTGAATTGGTAGACCTCTTAAACCGATCTTTCAAATCATACAAGTCTTCTAACTTGACCATCGACTTAGGTATAGCATTATTAGTGCTATCTTGTTGCAATTGTCGATCATGTTGGTCTTTGTCAATTATTTGATTGGAGTGGGATCCTTCAGATGTGAGGAAATTTACAATATCAGGATCGTCATTGAATACTCTCCAATTTGTGATGTTATCAGGAATGGATGATCTAAAGATTAATTCTATTGAGAATCTATCTGGACGAAAATCTTGTGAAGGAATAAGCTTAGAAGCTACGTTAGCCAAAAGGTTTGCACTTGCGTTTTGGAGTCCGGGGATTGAAGAGATATTAAACGCTATGAAATGCTCAGTCAGATCTTGAACTAAGGATTGATAATGTTTTAAATGACCTGATAAGCAATGTATAGTGTTACGTACCTGTTTAACCATAATCTTAGAGTCTCCAAAAACTTGAAGATACTTGACGTCTAACCCGATTGCTTTGTACAAGCCTTGGACCAAAGCCTCATATTCTGTTGTATTTTTGGTGCAATCAAATTCAAGTCTGCATGTGAGCATGATTTTATCTCCTTCTGGACTAATCAAAACGCATCCTGCTCCTGCTCCTTCGTTAGATATAGAACCATCAAAAAATAATTTCCAAAACAAATATTTATTTACAAGTTTATCTAAAAAATTGATACATTTCGAACTATCAGTTCGAGAAAAATTTTCAACTTCGAACAAAACAAAGTGTTCTAAATAGGGTGACGCATGAGCATTGAAATTGACGAGGAAAGAATCTACTGAGTAATTGTCAATAATGCTGTTGTTATATGCTACTGGTTCATTTAGCCCCTCTAACTCCGTTACTATGTATTTCTGGTGTAGCTCTCGTTCAAATTTTATTTGATTTGGTTTACCGTTGTAGGGCAGCCACATGTGCGACCAGTCGGTTGTGAAGTATCCATGAAGTTTTTCTGACCAATCCCTGCTAAGAATTAAGCCATAGAATTCAGGAATGTCAGCAACTAAAATGTCAATAACTTGACATACTTTTGGGTTGGATGACAACCTTATGGTTACTTGATTTAGTTCGCCAATCACTTCGAATTGAGATCGATCTAGTTGAACTATGTGTACAACGGATTTCTGTGGTTGAACGTTTAACTTGGCACATATGGATTTGGGTAAAATATTCGATGAAGCACCAGAATCTACCAAACAATTGTGCACATTTTTATTGAAGAATTCGTAAGTAAGGAGAAACGGGGGAGTGTGAGATCTTGATCTTCCTCTAATTAGGGCGATGTCATTAGGATCAATCTTATTGATCGCGTTAGTTGGAGGTCTTCCCATGTTATGGAAGCTTGAGAAAGTACAGCGGCAGACAAAGGTGCAACTAGCACAGCATGTAATTCTTTCATCATTATCTTCTGTTGATGCTTCAACTTGCTCAGTTCATAAAGGGTGATGTTAGCCCTAGTCTTTTTCATGTCTTCTATAATATTGTACTCCATTTCATCCGACACGATCAGTGTTTTAGATGGATTTGATTCATCTGTTTGGACTGGGCTGGTTTGAGTTGCTGTAGATGTCATTTTCTTTGTTGCGACTTTATCCTTTATTGCAGAGCTTGTGCTCTTCGGCTTAGGGATAGTCTGGGGAGGATCAAGCTGATTTTTGCTTCCTGTGCTAACTGGAAATACTTCTTGATCTTCTTCTTGTGGGAGGATGAAATCCCACATTCCTTGTAATTCCACAACTTCTTCTTCATCAGTCTGCCCTTCAGTGGCAATTTCCTCTTCCTCTTCCTCAGATTCAGCATTTGAAATAGCATTGGGTGGCTTTGAATCCATTGAAGGACCTCTTTTAAAAGCTCTGTAGGGCTTTTTTGAAGAAGTTTCTGCTACTTGATTTTTGATGTCGACCATTTCATTCGACGTGGTCTTTAGAACTTTCTACAATCCTTCCAAATCGAATGGATCTTTTGCTTGTTTCTTCTTGGAGTCTTCCTTGAAGGTGACTTTTTTTTATTTACGTTCCTCTATCGTGGATTTCTTTTCCAGGGCTATTATTCGTTTCTCTACTACTATTCCTTCTTTCATGTTATCGGCTAAGGTTGTTTTATTGGCCCTGTCCACGAAGATTGTTATATTTGATGGTAGAGCGGTGATATACCACTCACATTGTACTTCTTCGCTGGGCTGGGAAGCAGTAGGAATTTTGTTGAAAATTTTATTGAAACGTAAATTGAAATCCTTGATAGGCTCTCTAGTTTCGGCTCTAAGGTTGGGTAGGTCATTGATTAACGTTGTTGTAGACCTGTCATCACCAAACTTGGTTAGGAATTGCTCCTAGAAGATGTCCCAACTAGTGATGGATCCGGAGGGTAATGAAAAATACCATGACCTGATTGTTCCTTGCAGAGTATAAGGAAAAAGCCGAACAACAACATCTTCATTAGTAACCCCATTGAGATTAATGGATAGCATGAAGTTGTTTATGTGCTCTTCTACTAGCATGCCTACCTCGGGATTAAATTTAGGTAGCCATTTCTCAGGATGGGCTGGTATTTAACTCAAGGGTGCAGGCATTAAGACTGCCCCAGGGTTATTCCATGGAGACTGGGCCATTGCTGAACTGCTAATAGAGGAAAGTGCAAAAGATGATCCCTGTGGCTGGGAAGATGAGGATACTACGATTGTAGATGATTGAGGAAGAGTTGTGGGGGTTCCAGTGGATGGATGGACGATGATCTGGAGTGGTGGCGTGGATGGTTGACTTCGCGGTGAAGAAGTTGAGATGGATGAAGTTGACGAAAGAGTCTCGCTGTCGGACTCTTTAGGTGATTTCCTCGCTCTTTTCCTGGTGGGAAGAGGTAATTCGGTTGGTTGAACGCCAAACTTTTCACTCTTTAGCCTGGTCAGGGGATGAGGAGGGTTATACTGCGAAGTCACGCTACCTTGAGATTGTTAGGATATTCCGACACATAGGAAATAGTTAAGTACAACTTGGTCTAGTATAGAGTTAGGTATAGAGTTAGGTAAAGTGTGTTTCTTTACCGTTGTACATTTTGTAACTTACAATCCGACGGTCACGATATGTAGTGATCTGACGGTTCATTCTCTCCTCGGTATTACCGACACTTGATCCGTGGCTTGACACCCAATTGGTCCATGATTTCTATTTAAAGCGCATGGAGGGTCATTTGTAGGGTAATCCGTGCATGAGAGAAACATATGTAAATTTTCATTCTTTTATTAATAAATTGCCTGAAGTGGCCGCGTTGGCTCAGGCCGTGGACTGTTTCCCTCTTTGAGGGTTTTAACCAAGTCAAAAATACTGTTGTATTGATCTGCGATCTGGTTGTGAGCGGTGTCCTTTGGTGTTCTGTCTGAGGAACTTACCCTGTAAATTCCTACATGGTATCAGAGCTATTTGAGGGCTGCGTCCGTTGGTGATCCAAATCTGAAGCCGGTAGAACTGCATCCGACTGTTGTTTCCTAGATCTGTTGTTTCTGACTGCTTTTGGGCCGAGAGGACTGCTCTGTTGTGTTGGGAGCATCTGTTCCAGTGAGGAACCCCTTTCGTTTCACGCGAAAAGGTTTCCGGTAGCCCTAGCTGCGTCATTTTTAAGATCTAGAGGTATACAGTGTTTATTTGCAGTTTAGTGTTATTTTCTCTCTGTTTATTTCGGTTTCGGTTTATTTAGCTTTTTTATTACTGGATCTATACCTTTCATTTCTGCGTATGCTCTTTGCCCTGCGACTCTGTGCGATCTGGGCAAATCAGAAACAGAAAGGAAGGATTTTTCTCATGCGTATGCTCTTTTCCCTGCGCCTTAGGGTGATCTCGGAAAATCAGAAACATTGAGGAAAATATTTAGTTTCCAGCCAAAGCTAACTTTGAGCCACAAGGTTCATTTTTGAAAATATTTAGTTTTTCGGCTAAAGCTAACTTCGAGCCATAAGGTTCGTTTTCTTTGCATGTCCGTGTTGGGTTTTGTGTTTTTTGTTTTGTAGGGAAAAAGAGCCTTCTCAAAGCAAGCACGCAACCCAAAGCATCAACCTCTCTCTCTCTCTCTCTCTCTCTCTCTCTCTCTCTCTCTCTCTCATTTTTTGTATAGCTCAATTGGTTCAAAGCTATTCTAAGAGAGTAGAGGTCTTGGGTTCAAGTCTCCATTTTGTGGGGGCGGACTTTTTCATTTCCGCAAATTCCCACACCTCGTCGGCAACTTCAACAACTTTTTTTCAAAAAGCCATAACTTCTTCATCCGGAAGTTGTGGGGGCGGACTTTTTCATTTCCGCACATTCCCGCACCTCGTCGGCAACTTCAACAACTTTTTTTCAAAAAGCCATAACTTCTTCATCCGAAATCCGTTTTCAGAGCCGTTTTTTTTAAACCAGCCTAATTTTTCGAGATCTATCCATTGGAACACTTATTTTTAGCATCTTTAGCTTTAGTTTCTGTTGAAATGGAAATTCAATACCAAGTTACCCTTGACAGCACCAACTACTTCCAATGGTTGGCCTACATTGAGGATTTACTTAGAAGTAAAGGTCTCTACAGAATAGCCTCAGGCCAAGAAAAGAAACCGAAGGATGAAGATAAGGCTGCTAAATGGGAAAATAGGAAAGATCAAGCGCGTGGATTGATAGGGATGTCTATTTCTCCAGATCTTAGATTCCATATTGCATAACTTGATACTCCTGATGAAGCAATAAAACAAATCAATAAAGTTTTTGGGATTAAAAATGAACTTAGAGCCCATCAACTTGAAAATGAGTTTCTTACATTGGACCCTAATAATTTTTCTTGCATTGAAGATTTCTTGTCCAAGTTCAAGACCCTTAGATATCTCTTGGAAGGTGTTAAAGTTAAGAAAGAAGATAGTAACCTTATCTATTCCATTCTTACAAAGTTGGGACCAACCTACTCTGTGTTTGTTTCCACCTTCCATTCTACAAGAGAAGCCTTCATTTCTCAAGGAACAAACTACAAGTCCCCTTCCTTTGACTCTTTTTGTGATTCTTTAATAAGAGAACAAGAAAAACTCTTACACCTTGGTCTTCTTAATCTTGGAAACTCTTCCAAGAAAGCGTTAGCCGCCCAGCAACAACCAAATTCAAAGAATCCTAAGAAGTCATATCCTAAAAAGAATGGTCCTAAACCAAACAAGGGTCCTAAGCAATTTCAGCCCCAAAATGAAAAATCATTTCAACAAAATGATAAGACAAATAAAAACAAAGGGAAGAAGACTGATAGACATTGCAATTTTTGTAATCGAGATGGCCACTTAGAATCAAAATGCTTTAAGAAGATGGAAGCCTTGGAAGCAGCAATGAAGAAGCATAACATCCATTTGGGGCAATCTTCAACTTCAACTTCATCTTCAGGAATGGCACTTTCTGCATGTGGTTGTCAAGCATCTCGGTCTGGCTATGCATTAAATGTATCTTCTTCTTCTCATTCTCATGAGTGGCTCATTGATTCTGGAGCTTCTTATCACATGGCCAAAAACAAAGCCATGTTTTCTTTTTTAAATGATTGTAACACCAAAAATATATATGTTGGTGATGATAGATCTCTTAATGTTGTAGGGACTGGAACTGTTCATCTAGACAATGGTCAGTTTAATGATGTATTATGTGTTCCAACCTTATCCTGCAACCTTCTATCTGTATATCAGATAACTCATTCAGGTGAAGGTAAAATCGTTGAATTTTCACCTCATGATGTTGTAATCAAGGACTTAAGAGATCCTAAACAGATTTTGGCTACTGGCATTGCTGATGATTCTACAAGGTTGTATAAGTTTCACAACTTTGGGTCATCAAATCTTCCCTCAGTATTTGTTGCTCATAACGATGAAGTGAGCAAACTTTGGCATGAGCGATTTGGTCACTTAAACTATCGCTCCCTTCAGCATCTATGTAAAGAAAATATGGTGACAAGTCTTCCTATGGTATCTTGCAGAGATGGTGTTTGTTCCAGATGTGTACTCGGAAAACATCATCGGGACAGTTTTGAAAAACGTGCCTCTTGGCACGCCTCAGCCCCTTTACAGCTTGTGCATAGTGATTTATGTGGTCCACTTCCAGTTGTGTCATTCTCTGGCTGCAAGTATTTCTTAACTTTCATTGATGATTTCTCCAGACGCACTTGGGTATACTTCTTAAAACTCAAGAGTGAAGTATTTAACACTTTTTTGGCCTTCAAGGCCTTTGTTGAAAAACAATATGGACATCAAATTCTTAAGTTAAGATCTGATAATGGCGGAGAATATGTTAAAAACACATTCATCAACTATTGCACTGAGAATGGAATTCAAATGCAACATACTGTTCCATATACTCCACAACAAAATGGTGTAGCTGAAAGGAAGAATCGCACCTTAAAGGAAATGGCTAATTGTATGCTACAATCTAAAGGACTTGGTCTTAGTTTTTGGGCAGAAGCAATTAACTGTGCAAATTACATAATAAATCACACTCCTACTAAGGCTTTAAAGAATATCACTCCAGAAGAAGCATGGAGCTCAATCAAACCAAATGTAAGTCACTTTCGTGTTTTTGGAAGTGAAGCGTGGGCCCATATTCCAGATGAAAAGCATAAAGCTTTAGAACCTAAGAGTGAAAAATGTACTTTTGTTGGATATTCTGAAGATGTCAAAGGCTATAGACTTATTCCATTTAAGTCCAAAAATGTTATCATTAGAAGAGATGTAAAATTTGATGAAAATATATCGGCCTGCGAGCCTAGTCCGGCAAATGTGCCACCTCTCCCTATCTCTTCTACCTTTGAAAACATTTCTTCTTCAGATGATGAAAGTGAGGATGAAAATCCTCCCCCACCATCTCAGGATCCTCCTTCAGCTCCTGAGCTTCCAAAATGGGTTCGTGCTACTCGAGATGCAGCAGGTGATCTTGCCGGTGATCCTACAGATCAGCGACGCACACGTTCTTAGTTCAAGAGAGCCTCTTCTTTACTGGCTCAAGCTCCAGTAAATTATGATCCTGACACCTTTGCAGAAGCTTCAGGCCATCCAGATTGGGAAGCAGCTATGAATGAAGAATATCATTCATTATTGGCAAATGATACATGGGATCTTGTTCCTTTACCAAAGGGACGAAAACTTGTTAGATGCAAATGGGTTTACAGAACCAAGTATGGACCAGATGGGAAAGTTGATAAACATAAAGCTCGTCTTGTTGCTAAAGGTTTTTCACAGGTTGAAGGCATTGACTACACTGAAACCTTCTCCCCTGTTTCCAAAATGAACTCTATCCGCCTTGTTCTTTCCCTTGCTGCCTCTTTCAAATGGGAAGTCCATCAAATGGATGTTAAATCTGCTTTCTTGCATGGGGACTTGCATGAAGAAATCTATATGGAACAACCCATTGGCTTCATACAAACAGACTCCAGCCTTGTATGTCGACTTAAGAAATCCCTTTATGGTCTCAAGCAAGCTCCTCGGGCTTGGTATGCCAAAATGGATAGCTTTCTTTTAGAATCTGGCTTTTCTAGGTGTCATTCTGACAATACTGTCTACACCAAGAAAGTGGGAAACTCTCTTATCATCCTTGTTCTTTATGTTGATGATCTTATCCTTACTGGTAGTGATCCCAACCTTATAAACCATGTGAAGTCTAGCCTTAAAAGGAAATTTGAAATGACAGACTTAGGACACTTACACTATTTTCTCAGTCTTCAAGTCTTGCAATCCAAGGAGGGTATTTCTCTTTCCCAGTCCAAGTATGCCTGTGATATTCTACGCCATTTTAACATGGAAGATTGTAAGCCAGCCCCTTCTCCCTTTCAGTCTGGAGTCAAACTTTCAGTCACTTGTACTTCTCCTGAAGTTGATGCTACCTTATACCGTCAACTTGTAGGAAAACTTTTGTATCTAACCCATACTCGTCCTGACCTTTCCTTTGCTGTTGGCCTTGTTGCTCGGTTCATGAAAAACCCCCGTGAAATTCATTGGAAAGCAGCTAAAAGAATACTTCGTTATGTTCGAGGTACAGTTCAGTTTGGGATTCATTACAGTGCCGAAGCATCTCCTCTATTGGTTGGTTTCACTGATTCCAATTGGGCTGGTGACCCTGATGATCGGAAGTCTACTGCCGGTTATGTGTTCACTCTTGGTTCAGGACCTATTACATGGGCTTGCAAGAAACAAGGTGCCATTTCTCTTTCATCAGCAGAAGCAGAGTATCGTGGTGTCGTAGAAGCTAGTAAGGAAGCCTTGTGGCTTCGTCAGATCCTGTCAGAGTTTGGCTTTGAGCAGCAGCATCTGACTACACTTTGGTGTGATAATCAAAGTGCCATTCAGCTATGCAAAGATCCAATCCAACATCAGCGCAGCAAACACATTGAACTGCACATGCACTTCATCAGAAAGCTCATTCACGACCATGTTCTTGAAGTGCAATATTGTTCAACAGATGATCAAGTTGCAGACATCTTCACAAAGGCTCTCACAGAGGCGAAGTTCACTAAACTTCGATTTATGGTTGGAGTTCAGGAAGTTGTGACTAAGGGGGGATAGGCTCTAGTGCCTCCTTCCTTCTCCTATTGTGTCATATTTGTAAATCCTTCAATCATATCCCAAGTTGTTCTTAAGGGGGGATGTTAGGATATTCCGACACATAGGAAATAGTTAAATACAACTTGGTCTAGTATAGAGTTAGGTAAAGTGTGTTTCTTTACCGTTGTACATTTTGTAACTTACAATCCGACGGTCACGATATGTAGTGATCCGACGGTTCATTCTCTCCTCGGTATTACCGACACTTGATTCGTGGCTTGACACCCAATTGGTCCATGATTTCTATCTAAAGCGCATGGAGAGTCATTTCTAGGGTATCCGTGCATGAGAGAAACATATGTAAATTTTCATTCTTTTATTAATAAATTGCCTGAAGTGGCCGCGTTGGCTCAGGCCGTGGACTGTTTCCCTCTTTGAGGGTTTTAACTACGTCAAAAATACTGGTGTATTGATCTGCGATCTGGTTGTGAGCGGTGTCCTTTGGTGTTCTGTCTGAGGAACTTACCCTGTAAATTCCTACAGAGATTTATCAGACCCTTGAGGAGAAATGGAAAATCGCTGAAGTTTGTGAATGAGAGATTCGACTTCAGGAAGTTCAACGGTAGATTGTTCTGAAATGTCAGGGTGTGTAGCAGCGGTTGATACTCGAGCGACTTCTAACTCTGGATTTAAGTGTAATGGAGAAGTCGGGGGAGATGGTGAGGGTGATTTACTCTCAGAATGGTATTCAGATTTGGATTTACTTGCCA
The DNA here is from genome assembly GCA_031772625.1 of Pinus tabuliformis. Taxonomy (NCBI): domain Eukaryota; kingdom Viridiplantae; phylum Streptophyta; class Pinopsida; order Pinales; family Pinaceae; genus Pinus; species Pinus tabuliformis. The sequence goes on along the minus strand of CM062818.1, from coordinate 2,065,358,946 downwards.
TTCATAGTTCAGGCCCCCCTTCTAGCGCCAAATATGTTGAAGCCCCGAAAATCGGGTCGACAACAAGGGGGATACCCGCCCGCAAGGATAATTTTAGGGGCGAATGTTTGCCCTTTGGCGAAATTAAGGGGTTTTAAATTTTTAGTGGGCGAATATTTTGTATCATAGTAAATTTTTACAAATCACCTCAAATAGCCCACCTTATTTTAAGGGAGAGGGTAAAAAAGGTAAATTTAGCCCTTGAAATTAGGACTTACAACCTTCCATTCGCCCATTTTCAAGAATAGGTTTTATTTAAGTGAATCCAATGGGCCAAATACCATATTTATAAAAGAGGTATGGTAAATAAATAAAACATTTTTTATATTTACTCCATAAGTCACCTTATATACATGTAAGGTGTAAACAAATAAAAATATAAGTAAAGTGGAGGTATGGTAAATAAATAAAACATCTTTTTGTACTTACTCAAAAGGTATGGTAAATAAATAAAAATATAAATAAACTAGACGTATCGTAAATAAATAAAACCTCTTTTTATATTTAGTCCATAACCCTGTTCTATTTATGAAGACTCAAGAAAGAGGTTTTATTTAAGTGAATCCTATGGGCCAAATACCATATTTGTAAAAGAGGTATGGTAAATTAATAAAAATATAAATAAACAAGAGGTATGGTAAACAAATAAAACATTTTTTATATTTACTCCATAAGTCACCTTATATTTACGAACACTAAAAAAATGGGTTATTTTTAGGTGAAAATTATGGCCAAAATATTATGGGACAAATACCATGGACTAGATTGTTATTAATACCATGCAAAAAACCATTATTAACCCTAATATTAGAATTAATAAAAATAAAAATGGCACATGGTATTGACCCATGGTATTCACCTGGAATGTAGCCTATTTAAATGGGGGAATTAAACCAGCATGTAGCCTATGCTAAGATTCACTATGACTTTACAAAGTTTTACTATTTAGTGAAAGACTCACCAAGATCTTACAAGATTTTATAATTGAGTAAAATATTCACCATGCCTGGTGAGAGATTCACCAAAAAATTATATATACATATTATATTATTGATAAAATCGCCTTCCATTTTTCCTATATACCATGGACATTCGCCCATTTATTATATTTATAAATTTAGGGGGGGTTCTTAAAATTTTCCCTGCCCACCCGGTCCGGACCTTCGTTGGCAGCTCCTTATCCGTTTGGTATAGCAGGTCCTACTGGGGATAATGGGACCAGTTTCCCAATCTATGAGTGTGTGTGTGTAGAATTTAATGTTGCCGATCTAACAATTCCTATTTAAGATATTCTAATTCAAACTTTAATCTAATTCTATGCTATTGTAATCTAATAAACAGCACATCTAAGTCTATACTGACCCGGGATGTAATTCTTCTATTATGCGATCTAAAGAGATTTCAAATAACAACTGGTAATAAAGATCATTCAGCGATTATAAGAAAGGAAATCAATAAAGATGAACCACTTTGCATAAAAAGTTAGACGAAACAGTTGTGAAAAACATATCGCATAATGAGCTATTCATACATTAAGCATAAATAAATAGCTATCACTGTACAAAAGTGCCAAATGATAACTCAGGCGTTCATGCAATAATACATAAACAACTAAAAACTATATATCACTTTAACATATAAGCAGAAATGGTCAAGATATAAAAGTACCATTTATGACTAGTCTTACTCATAAGCTTCAAGCAACAATGATTTATCTCTCCTTGCTCTAACATCCACTTAAGAGTACAGAAGTGCAACATCAGTAGCAGATATCAAATGCAAACATCAACAAATCTTGATCCATTCATTCACCAAAACCTCCTCTGACGGTGCAAAATTGCATGTTCTGAGGACAAGTTTTTGATAAATTTCTGGACCCTTCTCTAAATGCATGAGAAGGGTTTAAATACTACTAACTAAATAACTTAATTACACAGATTCAGGATACGGTTTAAATGACCGCCCTGTTTCTAAGCAAAAATAAAACAAAACTATTTCTAAAAATTAAATCTAATATCTAACTATTTATGCATTTGCTCCTTAATGTTGCAAGCATTCAGTATTTGCCTGGGTAGAGTCGGCTGACTGTCTTTCGCTTTTGGTTGAGCTAAGCAAACAGAAATGGTAAGAGCTGGCACCATCTTTTCAGCAAAATTGATGATATACTCGAGAGTCATCTTCTGACTATGTGGCTTCACCGCGTATGCTCAGTAATAATCCAAGTTCAACTTGGTTAACCCTTGAATCACTTTTGCCTTTTCTTTAGCTTTATGTTTCCAGTTTGTTCTTTACCATTGCTTTCTTGCATTTTTCGGACTTACAAGTGACTGAGCAGTTAGAGGCTTTGCTTTTTGAGCAATTTTCTCAGCGATGCGCGATTAGCGCTAGGCGCTAATCGCGCATCGGAAACTGCCTCCGTTCTTTGATCCGAGCTTCTCTGATGCGTTTTTCTCCTTTGGCGCCTTTTGCTTTACCAGGTATAAAGCTTCAAAATTTGTAAAAATAATGCTTTCGTGAGCTCTTGACCTTGAGCGTTAAACTGCCTGTTGATATCAGCACCGTTCAATACTCATTCAACCATGGCTGTAAATGAAAGATCTGTAATGGATGGCTCAGCAGCGTTCTATGAATCTGCGGCTCTGTTGCATGCGGGTGTCTTTTCTCTGTCTTTGAACATTGGAGTTTTACCCTTTTTCCTCATGGCTTCCTACACATTGCTTTGTGTAACTTTTTGTTTTTTGTTCCTGCAGTTCACAAGTGAGGAGAGAGTAATGATAATAAAAATCGACAGGAAAGTTTTAAATGCTACAGATATGCAAAAACATGCCACCTGACGTAAACTGGCTCTTTGAAAAACACAAAACCATCTTTCATTAACAACTGGCATATAATTCATTAATTATCATTAAAGCACGTATTCATTTCTTGGTTTATGGAAAACTTTTCTTGAATATTGAGCCACGAAAATTTGCGATGGAATTTTTCTGCAATCTGCATCGCAGTATCACATTTCGCTGTATCGCATTATCGCAATTTCATTGTGTTGTGTTATCGCAAGGTTTCTTGATCGCGTTATCGCAAGATCGCAGATCACAGTATCACAGTATCGCAAAATCACAGATCGCTGTAATCGTTAAATCGTTATGTGTTTTTCATTCGGCGATTTTTTAAGGTTTTCCAATGTGAGTTTTTATTAATGCATGCGATGCAATGGAGTTCGCATCGCAATGTCACAGTTTATCATTTTTACTCATAAGGAAATGTCCTATCATTCTTTGCGCGATGCGATGTTTCTTAAGGAGTAAAAATACATGAGCCTTAATTGATTTTTTGAATTTTTTACTAAGGGTCCCCACTTACCTAGTATTATTGCTAATACTGAATAAGGAGGGGGGTTGTTGGTGGCCACAATAGAGGGCTAAGTGGAACATGAAGTACCTGGAGCAGAGAAACAAACAGCTAGAGGATCATTGGGTGATCATGGAGCTACAAAACATTCAAGAGCATCGCCAAGCTGCACAAAGAAGAAGAGTTGAGCTCACATCATTGGAGCAAGAGATCAATGAGGACCGAGAGGCCCATCTCGAGAGCGTTAACATGCACTTGGAGAGGTAGTTGTACAAAGCCGACAAGGACCATGCCTTGCTGAGACACATGGCTTATCATTACAGGGCAAGAAATATGAGTGCAAAGGCCCGAATAAGGAGCTTGAAGGCGAAATTGAGCAAAGTAACAAAAGAGGCAAAAGAGGCAAAAGAGAAAGATCAGCTTCGAATATTGGCTTAAGCTTCCTTGGCACAGCATAGCACTCCATAGAGAACCTCCAGCCCAAATTTCAAGGAACTTGGGGAAATTTTGGTCACATGACAAATTTTTGGGCAAAACACAGGTTTTTTCTCCCAGTGGCGCGGCGCTAAAAATTGGGAGCTCCAAATGAGGAATAGTTTGCATTTTTGGATTCATCATGAAAAATCACGACTACTAGTGCTTATACAAGAAATTTGGGCAAGATCTGAGTCTCCAGGAGGTCAAAAACACCCAAAAAATGACCTCTCTACCCCTATTTTGACACACAAGAAGCAGTCTTGGGAGAATGAAGATTTGGAGGGGCAAATGAGCACCAAATTCAGAAATTCTAGTTGGGTTAGAAAGTAGACAGGACAGGCTTTCCAACAAGCACACTTGGGAACATTTTGGACACCTGAAAGTGCCTCAAATCAGGCTCCAAAGTAGCGCGGTGCACAGAGAAAATGGCGCGGCGCACACAGGAAAAATTGCCAAATTTGCTTCCGTTTCGCGAAATTTTGATTCGCGACTTCTCCAAGTGGGCCCGCTCATCTACATTTCGGTTTTTTGGCACCTAAGGTGGCATTTAAAGTATTTTCTCTCAAGATTGGCTTCTATCCAAGTGGAAAAGGAAGGAAAACAGTCACCCAAGCCATTTGTCATGTTTGTAACGCTGCACCTGTAACTGATGGTTGGCTCTTCATCTCCATTTTGTAATGATTCGAGTAACTCCCCAACCCTTGGGCGTTCTATCTCTTCATGGCACATTCTATATATTGTATGCAAACCATTTGCAAAGGGTTGGTTGGCTTGTAACTTCTGGGAGACTGTGGGAAAGAAACTCTACTTTCTTCACTGTATATTTTTGACAGACAATTAATGAAAGGCAGCGGCTCTGTTTCATGAGATTCATGTGGTTGTGAGTGTAGAAAATGTGTCACTTATGTTTTCATATGTATTTCTTTATGTTTAATAATTCAATTCATTTTCATTTCCAGTGAAATTTTCAGAGTTAGATAAGGTAGAATTCAATTTTATTGCTCTACCTGTGGGAAAATTTCATGTTCAGTGTTCTTCTTCTGTTGAAAAGGATTCATGTTCCTATGTCGTTTTCACTCTCCTAAACAATCTCTCCATTCCGCGTTATTTCAAACTAAATTGCTACACTTTCTTCCTACCTTGCCTCATGAAGTAATCTGTGCCTTTGTATTAAATTCTCTGTTCTTTGTTGACCGTTGGTCCCATACCATCCCAGAAGCTCTGTCATTCATGAAAATTGTTTCTTGTATCCATATTAGCTTACTAGCCTAAGATCAATATTTCACTGTAAGTCATGTCAGACCGTTTCATTTATCTATTCACTGAGCGTGACTCGGAGAGAGCCCTCTCCTATTCTGTTAGGGCTAGCTACAAGACTGAGTGTGGTTTGTGGTTACCCTGAATTTTGCCTTCCTTCAGCCTAAGGCATATTTAGGTGCTAACACCCTACACTACTCTACTCAGCTCTATTGGCTCTGCTCTGCTCTGCTCAGCTTTGTTGGCTCTCCTTTGCTGTGCTGGCTCTGTTGGCTCTGCTCTACTCTGCTCTGCTCTGCTCAGCTTTGCTGGCTCTACTCTACTCTGCTAGCTTTTCTAGCTCTGCTCAGCTTTGCTAGCTCTGCTCAACTTTGGTGGCTCTACTCTACTCCACTGGCTCTGCTGGCTCTACTCTGCTCTACCCAGCTCTGCTGCCTCTGCTCTACTCTACTTAGCTCTACTGAACCATGAAGAAGAAGAATTGATCGAGAATGTCTCATACCATTCTCCACTAACCCGAAGTCAGTCTCAGAGTGCGTACCACTAGTCCCAGACCATTCTCAGTTGACCCAAAGTCAGCATCATAATGGGTACCACTCCTACCACTAGTCCCAGACCAGTATCATCAGTCTCATAGTGTGTACCACTGGTCCTAGACCAGTCTCAACCAACCCGAAGTTAGTGTCATAGTATGTACCACTCTCAGTGGTCCCAAACCAGTCCTCCACTGAATTGAAGTCAGTCTCAGAGTATGTACGACTGGTCCCAGACCAGTCTCAACCGACCCAAAGTCAGCGTCATAGTGGGTACAACTCCTACCACTGGTCCCAGACCAATATCATTGATCCTAGATCAATGAAAGTCATCCTAGCATGGGGAGTATGGTAGATACAGTGTTGTGTCCATTGGTACTACTATGGTCCCTATGCTCATTTCCCTGCTCATTGATCAGATGAGAGGTACTTCCCATGATTCCCAAACTGCATGGGTAGGATGCCTCAACAGGAGAACTAATCAATCCTGTCCTCACCGAAGAATTAATCATCCTGTTACACAATCGTCATGGAGAACACATCATCCAGACCTCACAGGGAAACTAATCATCCTGTTACACAATCGTCATGGAGAACACATCATCCAGACCTCACAGGAGAACTAATCATCCTGCTACACAAGAAAGAAAATCATCTTGTCCACAGGAAAGTGAATCATCCTATCCATAGGAGAGTGAATTATCATGTCTCACAAGAGAGTGAATCATCTTGTTCTAGTGTGAACCACCAAGGGAGGGTGAGTCACCCTGTGGTCGTATGTTGTTCTAGTAAGAATTGTAAGCCCCCAGATCTCCCAGAGCTCAATGTATGCAACATGCTAGACCCTTTTACAAGGGTCTCTCGAAGACTCCAAGTCATATGGGAAAATCACAGATTTGATCTTTCCCCGGGGCTCTGTCAAAATGTCAGCGACCTGTACATCAGTCTCAATGTAATGGAGCCTCCTTGCTCATCGACTTACCGTATCCCAGATAAGGTAGCATTTGATGTTTATCTGCTGGAGCAACCATCAAATACGGGATTCCTCTATAACCGAATCCCACCTCTGGTTGTCACAGAGAATCACAGTGGTATTCATCATGTGTACAAACAACTCTCTGAAGAGCTTCCGCAACCAAACTTCCTCACAGGAGGCCATGCTAGCAGCAATGTATTCTACCATGGTGGTGCTCAGAGCCACCAACTTCTTCTTCCTACTCATCTAGGATATCGAAGCAAATCCCAAGGAGAACCAACACTGAGAAGTGCTTTAGTGATCCTCCACACTGCCTGCCCACTCAGCATTTGAAATATTCCAGGCAGTGTATCTCAATCCATGAGAGATTGTGCCCTGAAGATATCTCAGAAGATTCTAGGAACCAATCCAGTGAGACTCAACCAAATATGAGCTCATCATGCTAGCTGCAATACATATGTCCGGACAGAAGTTCACCAAGAACATCAACGCGAATGAGTTTATGAAACTCAGAGGCATTTCCCAAAGCTGGTTTGACATCACTACCATATAACTTCTGAAAGTTAAGATTCTCAAGGTAGTCACAGGCTTGCAGTTTATTATTCCACATCTAGAATCCAACTCCCTCTTACTTCTGCAAATGAGAGGATCTGCACCTGTCAGAAATAGTTCATCCACGTAAGGTGTCGGTATGAGAGGTATATCATCCACAAACTTTGGGTAATGGTTTGGATCGGTTTCACTCCTAGTGAATCTCACCTTCATCAAACAGCTATCAATACTCTCATACTATGCCCGGGGTGTTTTGCTTCAAGCCATAGAGGGCTTTCTTCCACCTATATACATGAGATTCCTATTCATGAATCTCAACCTCCACGGGTTGTTCCAAACCTGTGGCCCTGCTACATGAGGGGAATGGTCCCCATGTAAGATTTTCCTTCGGTACATCTCAGACATGTACTTTCATGCTCCTTTTGAATTCTGGATTCCCTATCACAATCTGACTCACAGACCTCCGGTGCTATGTGTTAATGGACATGGTCCCTAGTGGACTTCCTACAACCCTGAACTCAAAAACATCTTCGAAAATTCTATTTTCAAACACGTACCTTTCCATCAACGAATGCCACCATAAAACCTTTGACTTCCATTCCCTTTTCGAGATAGGTGGCATCAAATCCAAGTGTAATCCCACGATTGTTTCCATCTTTACCAAATTAGAGAGTGCACCCTTCTATCCGATGAAGTGTGTTAAAGCACTACAATTAATACGCCAAATTCCTAAAGAATCTGAAGGAGAGGGCCAATACAAGATAACACTTCTTTATCTTATCAGAAACAATATTTGATTCTTCATACCTAAGGTTCCTTGCTTTCTTTGAAGAGTCGACCATTTTTCCTTGATGAACTACATTATCTGTCATTCTTTTGAAGATGTCTCTGGAATGATCATCAAGTGATGTGTCCCCGCCAATTGGACACTCCTTCTCATAATGGCTGAACTTATTGCAACCAAGGCATCCACCTTTCCTTTCACCCTTAGATCCGAACTTCTTAATGAAGTGATCTTTAGATGGGCCATCAGAAACTTCCGCTAAGCCATTCTGATAATATGCTCTGCTTCGACTTCACCCATGTGAATTTAGAAGAGAGATGTGGAACCCATTGAACCTTTTGTCTTGTCCCTATTGTCTTTGGTGATTTCTCTTTCACTCTTGCTTGGGCATTGTCTTCACCTCAGCTCCGATACCATGTTAATTTTACGTATGTTCTATGCCAGAGCAATTTATTTCAGTTTATTTTCCAAATTAGCAATCACATCAGTATAAAGTAAACTGAAGATAGAACATAAATATAAATGGCAGAAGACAAGCCAAGACAAGAGGACACAAGATGTGGCGCTAGCCAGGGACAAACCCCAATGTGGGGAAACCCTTGATCAATTCTTCTTTTATGTTCTTCAATGTTCAGCAAATAAAGTGAGAGAGATAGTACATTTACAATAGAAGTCAATATTTTGACTTTTGATATTGCATGAGATCAGTTGAAGACATATTGCTTCAACTGATTCTCTAAGGTGACTCCTTCACCTATCATAGTGCTGCCTTTTGTCCATTTCCTGTACATAACCGTGTTGTACTGTCACATGTGTTGAACCTTGATGACTGAGCTGCTCTCATCTTCATGTTGCTCATCATGCTGCATCTTCCATGGTCTTCTTCATCATCAAGCTGCCCATGCTCATGATCTCATTCATCATTATGCTGCCCATGCTCATATCATCATGTAGAGACTAATCATCCTTATCATTCTCATTATGGCTTCATGATGCCCAGACTATATTATTTCTTTATTATGGTGAAGAATTAGAACTGCTTCTCCTTATAGACTGTAACACTGCTTCGTATGTTGAGATATATAGATCCAAGTCATACTGCTCAATGTGAAGTATTCTTGTTTCCATCTATACCACAGTTATCATCACTAAGACTGTGGGCTATCTGCTACAGGAGTATCCAAAGTTTTTCATCTATCCGAGATTGATATGCTGAGATGCTCATGCTTCATCCTTTCTTTGCTGCTCTCTCCACACAAGAATACCTTCAATCTACAGGTATGCTGAGAGGGTGACCAACCTTTGTTCTACTGATCCTTAACCCATTCGAGGAAGTAGCTTGAACCCTTTGACATATCTCACCTTAATGCGGATTCGATTGTGGCTTCCTTCTTTGTGACTGCAACTTCCATGTGTTGACTGCGGCTACACCTGAGGACTGTGGCTCCTCTTCTCCATGATTGCAGCTCCATGTGTTGACTGCGGCTATACCTCAGGACTGCGATTCTTCTTCATGACTACAGCTCCATGCATTGACTGCTGCTACACTCTATGCCTGTGGGGTTATGGCTGCGGCTTGACTGTGGCCTTCTCATTATTATGGAAGCCACCATCTATGTGGCTACCATCTTCTGGGCTACCATCTATGCCTGCGGGATTATTACTGTGGCTTAACTGCGTCCACCATCTATGTTATAGCGTGTAAATGTCTCTATTTCTGTGTATACATATTGGCATTACTGCGTATATGTATCTCCATTATCAGCATATATATATTTCCATTGCCTGCGTGTATATATATATAATGTCTTTTATGTCCGTGTATAGATGTCTCCATAGACATGAATTAGGGCATCATGTTGACTGTAGCTAGGGCTTCATCTGCAGCTAGGGCATTCTTCATTAGTGTCTCTCCTTCACAAAAAACCCAAGACGTGGAGAGAAGATCACTTGAAGTATGTCTGTTCAAATGACTTCAAGTCCTTTCCAATTTATACTAAAACGTAGATGATGAATAGGCATGTCTATTGGGCTTCTGAGCCTACTCAAGTCGCTGGTTGGCTTGATAATAATTCCATAATTAAAATAAATTCATATCTCCATAAATAATTATCAGAATTAGATGATCTCTAGATCTATCCTACACCTCTTGATGAGAGGGATCCAATAAAAATATCAGCTGCCATAAATAAGTTGACCCACATGGAGTTTGGCCCTAGTTGCCAATTTTAACAATAGCTCGGTCCAGGAAGGGCAAGAAGGGAGAAGGGTTGAATGAATTCTCCTATCCCAAAGGACCTCAAGGAAATCCTTGAAGCAAAAGAGGTTTGTCGCAAAAGGTTGCTTAAATAAGCTCTTTAGTAATCTTGAATGAAGTTCTTTTTTTCATTGGTATAATGACAACTTCTACAAGTGAGTCCTCAAACTCCTCTTGCATCACAAGACTCTTTGATGAAGAAATGAAGTAAGACCTAGCCACCATGATGGATATGGTGAGAGAAATGTATGAGGATGGAAGGAAGAACAGCGTACTTAGAGAGCAGTTGAATTCCATTAAGGAAGAGAAGTAGTTGCTTTTTGACAAATTGAAGGAAATGGAGAGGCAACTTCATATTGCAAATATGAACCTGAAAAGGATGCATGAGTTGGAGGCACAACTCTTTGTTGCCCAAGAAGCCTTAGTCAAGTATCAACTTGAAGAAGAGCTAAACCATTCCAGTTTGTCTTCAAATTCTTCTAAGAAAGCTTATATTGGTACTTTTGAAAAGAATACCAAAGGCATAGGTTCCAAGCTAATGTCTAAGATAGGCTATGAAGGAAAAGGCTTGGGTAGACATGCACAAGGTATTGTTGAGCCAATAATGATTTAGGAAAGGCCTAAGTATTTGGGTCTTGGCTATGGACAAGCTTATGGAGAAAGTTCCAAAGCTGCCATGAAGACCATTAAAACGGCTCCAAGAAGGAGTTGCATTGCAGGTCTTCAATAGTGTGAAGATTGTATTCAGGAGGAATGCAATATCTTGAAACATCATTTGCAAGATGCAGGTGTTCAAAAGCACACACTTGAACCAGAGAGTTAGGGAGACTCTAACAGCCTTGAAGAGATTGATGGTGTTCCAAAGGGAGCCACCTCTTCATTTGCTTCACCTCCTCATGAAGGCAATAAAGGTGAAAGAGAAAGGTATAAATCTAGTTTGAATCGTCTTCCTTTTGATTTTGCAAAGCATGATAAATTTCCACATAGATATGGGAAAAGAATTGCTTGTTCCTTTTATGGTTTGGATAACCATAATGTTTCTAGATGTTGGAAGAGAATGGCCACATACAAGAAACTTTTGAAGGAAAGGAAGCAAGAAGCCAAAGTTCCATTGGACAAGGCAAATCATGTTGTGAATAGAATGCACATGCAGTGCACTTACTGTCATAAGCAAGGACATCTTGCTGCAAAATGTTGGACTTTGAATCAAACAATGTTTCCACCAAAGCTGAAGAAAGTGGAAAGATAAGATGGAATAAATGGAAAGGAATATTCCATGATTGATGTGTTTCAAGATGATTCACATGTTGATGCTGATGTGCAGAAAAAGGTAGTACCTTTGAAAGGGATTGGTGAGGAATGGTTAGAGTTCTTATCCAATCAATATTGCATGTCTATTGATGCATCTATTTGCATTTCTTTATTAATGGAATGCAAGTTGCAGGATTTGACCAAGTAGGTGAATGGAGAAGTTGAGCAGGAGACTCACTTTGTTGCTGCAACATTATATTTCATTTCAACTTTGAAAGTACAGTGTGCTTAAGCGAAAGTTAGAGAATGAAATGCATGCATAAGCTTGAGATGCATGAACACAAGGATGTTGATGATTTCCATGTATTTGAACATGTATGTGTAATTAACTAAAGGGTTGGTTGCTTTGGCATGCATGTAATGTTGACTTGGGGAAACTTAACATGGTCTCCAAGTTGGAGATAATGATGAAGTGTTTCATCTTTTGAAAAAGAGTCATAATGGTCTTTTTCTACATGCTTGACTTGAAGGGTCATTTGTTTTAAAGGCATGTTTTGTGGGCTTGTTATCTAGTCCATAATTTGTATGCAATGTAAGACATGGAGGTGTTCACAAGATGTGAAAATCTGTTTCTTTTGTTGAAGCAGGAGTTTATGTCATCCAGTTGTTGTCTGTATTTCTGTTGTTGTTGACATCTTTTCAAACAGGTACAAATGAAAGTTTTGTGGCGCAGATGTACTTCACATTTGTTTGAGCCACCTTGGATCAATGATTAAGGCAGAGAAGTTCAAACTACCTTCTATGACCATTTTAGTAGGAGTTCTGTAGGAAGGCAAGGAGGAAGACAATTATTCCCAGGAGGACCAGCCCATCTAGGAAGGGAAGTGGTCAGAGAGTTTAGTTCAGAGGCACTGTGCAAGGAAAGTGCATGGAGGCTGAAAGAAGAGGGTGTTGTTACTCTCATTTAATGTTAAGATTAGTATCTTAGTCTTTTGGAGACCAAAAGTTCTTTTAGTGGGAAGGTGTGATCCAAAATGGATTTTGGATAGACTCCTAAGTCTAAGTGTTCCTCACAGAGGGAAATGAAAGTCCAATGAAGTTCTTGGAAATAGCCCCATGGCAGAGATCTTTTCATTCTGAATCTACTGCAACTTGAATGGGCAAAAAATGGACTTAGGATGCAGAAGTTATCGCAGAAAGAAGATGCCCTTTGTTCTAAGGAAAAAGAGGCAAAATCCCCTAAAAAGGGCAAAAAACCCTTATAAAGGGAAATCACATCGAAGATGGTCTAAGAGGCGGACTTAAGCGGAAAGGGGAGAAACCCTCGATTGCCGATCCCTAACATATCAGGTCAGAGGCAGGATGGTGCATATAACATGAGGAAAGGACCTAGGCCGATGCGATATTATGATCGCCAATATCAGCAGATCGCAGTCGGCGATGCCATGAGGCAAAGGCAGGGACCCCAGGCCGATGCGATGTGCGATTGCTGATATCAGCAGATCGGCATCGGCAGTGGCATGAGACAAGGGACAGACCCCCAGGCCAGCGCAACTTGCAATTGTGATATATCGCATCACAACGTTGCTTCCCAACGATGAAGAAGGGGTGATAACACCGGACCTGATGGGTTTTATAAACTTGGCTTCATAATGTTTTGAGTTCCAGAAAAAGGGACTTTCCTGTGTATAAACATTTTTCGATGAAAAAGTAAAAATGCAAAGTAACGACACTGGAAGCGATAAAGCGGACCCGGAGGGGAAATAAAGGTGCAACTCATAAAATTTGAGTTCCGTAAGCGGGATTTTGGGCATGCCTCAAGTGGTAAATGGTTTTGGGCTGACTCCGCCCGATCCCATACAATGAATGACGCGTGGCTGGCAGAGGAGAGAGGAAAACCGCATTTTTGGGTGAGTAACCTCTGTGCCCTTAAGCCACCTGAGATCGCATATGGACCATTGGATCGAGGATACCATAGATAGATTGTTGGGATTGCGAATGCAGCCAAAGGTGAACACGATGCGATATTAGGGCAGATGCGATAAACATTTGAAATCCGATAAAAGGGATTTTGTCAGGTTTTCATCGTTTTCCCGTGTATTTGGTATTTTGCCCAATACACTAATGTGATGCAATATACTGCCTAATGCAAACCCGATAGGGATTTAGGGGTGATCGAATGTAATTTCACATCCGAAATACACACCCGATAGTGTATTTTTTCCAGAAAAACTTTGTGTAATGGATTTTTCTCAGTTTTGGGTTTTTACCTATGAAATAGCCTTGATTCCTTCTGTAACCACTCCTGATCATCATGCCATACTGTAGCAGGAATTTTTAGAGGCAATGATGCATTTTGAAGCCACAGAGCCGCAGAGCCAGATGGCTAGTCTAACCGACAGGTAACAGAGAAGCCGCAAAGCCAGCGATGGATAATGAAATGCAGAGAAATGGCTAGGGTAGCCGAAAAGCCAGAAAAAGTACCTCAAAGAAGGCAGAGAGCTCAATTGAGGGCGGAGAAGGCAGAAGGATAGAGCGCAAAAGCTGAAGCGCAAAGCAGCTGAGACAGTCGCTTTGAGGTCAAGCGGACTTCCGAGAGCTCAGAGAAGCCAGAGCTGAAGCTAGAGCCAGAGCCGAAGGGCTAGAGCAAGAGCCAAGAGCTAGAGCCAAAGAGCTAGAACCAAAGACAGAGAGCCAGAGCCAAAGCTAGAGCCGAGAGCTAGAGCGAGAGAGCCAGAGCGAGAGCACAAAGCTAGAAAACCGAGAGCTTCAAGAGCCAAGGATAAGATGGTGTCTAAACCCATTGTGTTCTGTGTAAACCAGTGGAGTTGAACCAAGAGCTTGTAAAAAGGACTTTGCCATAATCCTATAGAGCCTAGTTGAGTTGACTAGAACTCATGGAGACGTAGCCCAAGAGTTTTGGGTGAACTCCTAATTAAATTGATGTCTTGTGTGTTTATTTTATGGCTGCATTGTTTATTGTTATATGTATGTTATATCAGCATAAACAACATATTTTAAAAGCACATAAATAGTTTTAAAATAAACAATAGCATACACTATATTGTCAAGCATGTTATCAATTCTGCATTGGTTAATCATAAAGACTTGGGAATAATTTAGCTTTGGAAGTGGGAGAGGTTCTTGTAAGTTAGACAAGAAGCCTAAGTGCCCCATTTTCAAATCACGAGACCACTTTTATCTTCCCATAGGGAAATTTTTCTTATCGATCAAGTTGTCTTTTGGTATTAAAAATGTTGGTGCTACTTTCCAACGAGCCATGTCCTATGCTTTTCATGACATCCAACACATACTTGAAGTCTATTTGGATGACCTTGCCACTCAATCCCTCTAACGTGAGGATCATCTTTCCCATATTAGGGAAGTTTTTCCACATTGTTGACATTCTAGGATTCATTTGAAACCACATAAGTGTGTCTTTTGTGTGGTGTCTAGGAGGTTAGTGGGATTTTTGTATACTAGGAAGGGATCATAATTAATCATTCAAAGGTCAATGCTATCATCAATTTTTCTCCTCTTTGTACTCTTAACCAACTTCAATGTTTATAATTAAACATTAATATCTTGTGTAGATTAAGTTCCATTTATGCTAAGATAACAAATGGTTTTATGTGACTATTGAAGAAAGGTGTACCTTTCATATGGGATGACCAAGGTCATAGATATTTTTATGCTTTAAAATAAGCATTGTTTTCTACCCCACTATTGAGCCCTCTTGATTTTAATTGGGATTTGTTTCTCTATCCCAAGGCCCTATGAATCAACCATTGGTATGGTTCTTGTCCAAGAAGATGAGATGCGCAAGGAACACATCATTTTTTACCTCAACAAAGATCCCATTGGTCCTGAACTTGGTTATTCCCACATCAGGAAGTTGGCTTTGGGGTTATCTATGTTTGCCAATGATTGAGGCATTGCATACTTTTACAAAAGACCACGATAATTGTTGAATACAACCCCATGAAACATATCCTTAGTCATCTGATCATTGGGGGGAAATACTCAAAATGGATTGTGATCCTTTAAGAGTTCAATTTGGAGTTTTTTATTTCCAAGTCAAACAAATTTTTGGCATCTCGATCAAAAAATTTGCAGGTAGGGTGGGGTTTCTACATTGGTTTAGTTCTCAACTAGAAAATGTGAAAATTAACTCTATTTTGGCCCTTTTTCCTCTATAAGACCTCAACAGTACTTACGTGTTGTTGGAATAATTCATGTTATTGATGTTAAAGGAAACACTAGTTCATGAATGAAGTTACATAAGCTTGTAGAGCATTTCAATCTCTTTCTAAAAAGTAGTTACTTTCCCCTTAAATTCACCTTAGTTTATTCGGAATGAAGAAATTCATATTTGTCTCTAGTAATAGTCGGCCTACATAAGTCAACCTCACCCAATAGATAGGTCAATTCACCACAGGTTTGAACAAGTATAAATAGAAGCTATGATAATTATATATTACAAAGCAATGGAACACATAAAATATTGTAGAATTATAAACACAGAAAACACATAAAACAAGATAGACACAGGTATATGTGGTTCACCCAATTTTGGCTACGTCCACGGAGAAACAGCCAATCCTTCCTTTTATATTATCCAGCAAAATGAAGACATACAACCTACGGAAAATACGTTATAATTCCCTCTTCGCTATCTCACAATCTCCTCTCTTTTTTTCTTTCAGAATACACATCTACATAGCAGCAATAAAATTCCCTCATATATAGCGAGGGGTTTCCTTATAGGAAAAAAAAAAAAACCCTAAATTAAACATAACTTCTACCGCCAGATTTCCGCCAATTCTTGCCAATGCTTTACAAGATATGGTTAGATTCATTTCTTCTTTCTCTGGGGTTGGTTCCTGGTGTATATCCTCTTCTTTTGATGTTTCTTGATCCTTTTCTTCCTCCTCTTCCAAATCTATGTAAAATAATTTCTTCTCGGCACACTTATGACATTTAGTGTATTTGTTATCACAAATGTAACAAAGCCATTTTTCTCTTTTTTCTTCCAATTGTTGTGGTGTAAACCTTGTAGGCTTTGGAAGGCTAGGAGAAAGAAAACCTCCATATTTATAGTTGTGAGTGGTGGGATTACTTGTTTCCATAATTCTGCTTTCAATTTTTCTTGCCAACCTGAATGCCTTCTCCAATGAATCAGTTTCCCAAAGACGAACCTCATGTTGAATGTTATCCTTTAAAGTCCCTATGAAGACTGTTGGAAATAATACTGAGAGGGAGGGGTGAATCAGTATTATCACATTAATAAAACTTTTTCATTTCCATAATCAGATTCATATATGCTACTTCCACAACTTCTTATGATTAAGTTAATTGATCTTCAATGAGTGCATTAGAACATTATCAACCATATTATCAGATAACAGATGCCATAATAGAGAATAGATCATCACACATAAGGCACACACATGAACACCATGATATAAGGTGGAAACCCAATGCGGGAGAAAAACCACCTGCTGCAAGTCATCTCAATCTTCTTCTTAATAAGAAAATCCTTTTACAATATTTGTACTGGTGCAGTCTTATACCAGTACGGGAGCTACAACCCCCTTTGCTCTTGTACTAGCCGATCCATTTACTAGTACGCAGGCTGCTACCTGCTACAATGCTCCAAAGATCTCCCTTAGCTTTTGTACTAGCTTAGATACTAGTACATAGGCGCTGGCCTACAATCTTCTCTTCTCCAGGTACCACGTTTCATCAATTTTCAGACTGGATACACTGAAGCACAACACATAATCTGAAAGGCCACTTTTCATCCAATTTTCATACTGGACCCAACAACAACATTAAAGCTCATAATCAAACAACCTTCTGAATCACCCAATCACCAGATCCATACATATACAATGATATTATGAGAGTTATCAACCAGATCTAGTACATAAAGATAAGTCATTAATCATGTTGTTATCTAAACTCAATACCAGTAACCAAACATCAGTTATGCACCCAAAACCCTGCAGAATAGTCAAAGGCAGTAAAAACAAATTTTAAGCAGGGATCGCAACTTCACTGGTATAGATCTGCGGATATCTGTACTACCTCCGCACCTGCACCTTCTATGGCGCCGCGACCACCGCACCTGCGCCTTCTGTGGCGCCTCTGCACTGCGCCTCTGCACTGCGCCTTCTGTGGCGCCTCTGTGGCGTCTCCGCACTGCACCTTCTGTGGCGCCTCCGCACTGCGCCTTCTGTGGCGCCTCCGCATTGCGCCTTCTGTGGCACCTCTGTGGCGTCTCTGCACTGCGCCTTCTGTGGCGCCTCCGCACTGCGCCTTCTGTGGCGCCTCTGTGGTGTCTCCGCACTGCGCCTTCTGTGGGGCCTCCACACTACGCCTTCTGTGGCGCCTCCGCACTGCGCCTTCTGTGGTGCCTCCGCACTGCGCCTTCTGTGGTGCCTCCGCACTGCACCTTCTATGGCGCCTCTGTGGCGTCTCCGCACTGCGCCTTCTGTGGCGTCTCCGCACTGCGCCTTCTGTGGCGCCTCCGCACTGCGCCTTCTGTGGCGCCGCAGACCTCCGCACCCGCACCTTCTGTGGATATAGATAATTTCAAGACTTCAAGAATAACCCAGACTATCAGATCTACAGATCTGATCATGCGCCGAAGTGATCTCAATCCATCAGTAGATTCGCCTTATTTAGATCTAGACATTACTCCCAAGAGATCATAGTATTTCAGATCTAGCTCCCATAAGATGTTCAACCCAAAAACTACACAAGCCAAATGATCTCCTTTGCTTTATATAGGCAAGCTCTTCCTCAAATCATGGATCAATACCATGAGCCAAAACCATAGGATCAAAAAACTGTTGGACTAATACCATGAACCAACCATGAAAGTACGTGAGATCAACACTTTTGGATGCAATACCACGGGCCAAAACCATAGGATCAAAACTGTCGGACTAATACCATGAACCAACCATGAAATTGCGTGAGATCAACACTTTTGACGAGGTACCATGGTCCAAAACCATAGGTTCAAATACCAAGGACTAACTACCATGGACCAAAGGTAAGTTCTCCAACATATATGCGCTTTTCCTCATAGGTTCAAATACCAAGGACTAACTACCATGGACCAAAGGTAAGTTCTCCAACATGAAAGTGCGTGAACTTTTTCTCTACATGAAATAAGCTTTCCTCTACATGAAATAAACTTTTCTCTGCATAAAAGTGCGTGAACTTTTCTCTACATGAAATAAACTTTTCTCTGCATATAAGTGCGTGAACTTTTTTCTACATAGAATAAACTTTTCTCTGCATATAAGTGCGTGAACTTTTCTGCACTATAATTTATTTTCTGAGATGAGTGGGTTGCCATCAAGTACAACATATGTATCATAATGCCAACAATGACATCAATCCTTTGCTTATCTGGAATATTATTTACCCTTATATTCAATTTTTTAAAGTCCTCAATGTGTTGTGCCATTGAACCCTTTTGTTTGAGATTTATCAATTGGCTAAAGAAGGTGTTTCTCTTTGTATCCTCATAATGTGCTATCATTTCCTCCGTGAAAATTGACCACGTGACAAGTGGTTTACGAGAAAGAAGCCCTTCATACCATAAAAATTGATTCGGTTCTAAATATAAATATGAAATACATACCTTTTGTAACAGTTGCACCTCATGTACATCAAAATATTTCCCCATTTGTAGTATCCAATTTAACGGATCCTTGCCATCAAACTTCCTCATATCATCTTTTCTCCATTTTAGGAGCTCGATCTTGAAACGACTGTAACTCTGTAACTTCAGATATCCCACTTTTGCAATTATGACCTGCTATATCCCTCTACGTCCTCTTTCCAATGCAACCAGTCTAATCGAAATTGGATTCTCCAAGAAATATTTATGCACAATCACCTAAGATGACCTGATTATATACCTTTTCAGAAGAGCTAACTTGTACGAAGTGTCACATGTCATTGTTTCAACTTTTGGATCTGAAAATGATACATAGAAATCTACAGGTCGTTCTCTTTCTGTAACTTCGTACGAAACTTCAATCTGATGCTCAGAAGGAAAGTTATGATGATTTTCCCAAGGTCACCTATTTAGGATGTAATTAGGGATATTGCAAAAAACCCTAATGTCTTGGACTGTATCTTCGAAAATATTGCGAAATAGGATCTAAAATTCGGGCCCGAGCTTCACCAAGATTTTTTCTCAAAGGAGTTTTAATTTCAGAATCTCAACCTTCATAGAAAACAAATTATAGCGAAAATTCCACGATGACCTGTTTGAGATGGAATCCTGGAGCTTGCAAAAACGCTAACTTCCTCAAATCATATCTCTGAACATATAGCGTAACAATATCTGAAATTTGGACTCGATGTTTAGTGAGATTTCGTCTCAAATGGGTTTTTTTTAGCTTCTGAAACATAGCATAAAAACAATTATAGTGAAAATGCTACGATGACCTGTTTGGAGCAACGAAACCCTAGAATCCAAAGCTCCAATACCAAATGTTATGAAACCAGCTCACAAAAAGATAGAAAAGAAAGATCAACGCCTTAGAAATTAGCCTCTTCGAGGGGGAAACCTCCTTTACATTACACAAATGAACAATTCTTGGATCCTACAAATGAAAAGACCTCCTTTCTATATATAGGAGTCTAAGGGGTCATAATGTAATCAGAGCAGCCATAACAATAATAAAGTAAGGGCACAACAATAACAATAGTGGGCTTCTATGGGGAACAATAATAACAATATGGGGACTACATGGGCACAACAATATAATTAGGGGATTTTACTAATAACAATAAGGGGTTACACTAGTAGTATAGGGACCTAACACTCTGTCAATCGTCGAGAGAAGCTACTAGATTGGGATCGACTATGGTCAGATTTGATGCAGGATGAGATCAGGAGGAACACCAAGGATGGCTCTTCATCAAAGGTTGATGATTAAGAGAAATGTGCCTTAGTGATTAAGGCAAGGAAAGGAAAAGGTAAAATTTCTCGTTCCAAATCAGATTCTTATCATGGAGGTAAGAAGAAGGACATGACGAAAGTTAAATGCTTTCATTGTCACAAGATGGGTCACTTTGCTACAAATTTTCCATTGAATAAATCCAAGGAGAAGTTCTCAGGAGGAGTGATGGGTGAGGCTTTGGCTTCCCAATTCAAATTGGAAGTTTCCCTCAATTCATTCATGGTGTATTCAATGATGGGAAGTGTCTGGTACTTAGACAGTGGAGCTTCTTTCCACATGACTGGTGACAAAGAGTTATTCACCGAACTGGAGGAGAAAGATCTCAAGATGCATATTGAGATGGGTGATGACGGTAAGTATAGTGTTATTGGTGTGGGCATTATTACTTTTCAAAGGGAGCATGTGGCTCCACTCACCTTGAAGAATGTTATGCATGTACCTAGACTGACTAAGAACTTGGTATAAGTTTCCATGCTTGAGCATAGAGGTTATGATGTGATCTTTTCGAAAGGAAAGGTGTTCCTTCGACATATAGCCACGGGTCAAGTAAAGAAGATATGGATTCAAGTTTAGAATCTCTATAAGATAGAGGTAGAGGATTGTGCTACTTTGAGTTCAAAAGTGGAAAATATGTTGAGCCGAGACGTCGGCAAGTTGTGGCACAAGCGATTGGGCCACTTGCATCATGGGGCTTTGAAGATATTGTAGCAAATATCTACTGGTATTCCCAAAGGTACGCTTCAGAAAGTTGATACATGCAAGGGTTGTACTTTGGGAAAATACACCAAGTCTTCCTTTGGAGACAAAGACAGTCGAGCAGAGTCTATTCTGGAGAGAGTCCATTCAAATGTGTGTGGACCATTCTCGATAGCATCCACGACCAAACGTAGGTATTATGTTATATTTGTAGATGACTATTATCGTAAATGCTAGATAATTTCCATCCAGAGGAAGGATCAGACATTCACAAAATTTTGTGAATTTAAAGCATTGGTTAAGAAAGAGTCAAGCAAGAAGGTTAAAGCTCTACGGAGTGATAACAATGGAGAATATGTCTCCAATGAGTTTAATAACTTCTATGTAGCGGAATGGATTAAACAAGAGTTAAAGACACCTCATAACCCTCAATAGAATGGGGTTACTGAGAGGAAGAACATGATCATTGTAGGGGAAGCAAGGGTAATGTTGCATGATCAGGGCCTACCAATACACTTGTGGGCTAAGGCATGCAACAAAGTTGTTTATGTTCAGAATCATAACCCACATCGGATACTTGAGAGTAAAACACCAGAGGAAGCTTATTCTGGTAAGAGGCCAGATGTTGGTCTCTTCAGGATTTTCGATTCATCGTTTTATTGCCATGTGACCAAAGATGCACGGAAGAATATTGAGCCAACAGCATAGTTGGGGATCTTTATGGGGTACACTAATACTCCCCACAACTATCAAGTGTACATGCAAACCAGTCGGATGACAGTGGTTTGCATGGATCTCAAGTTTGATGACGAGAAGGCCATGCAAGTATCCCTTGAGAGGGATCTTGAGCTACATACGGAGAAGGAACTTTTAGTTCCTAAGGTTGAGGAGCCTTAGATTGATGTGGAGCAGCCACATGCAGAGGTTCCAGGGTGGAGACAAGCACTCAGGTAGAGTCTTCGAGAGAGGGAATAAAATGCACTAGAGAGGCTAACACATTGTTGGATGATGCATGGGAGAATGTGGGAGCACCCTCTTCTCAGCGTAGATAGAGTAGGTCACTAGAGAGGTACACTAGATACATGGCACTTATGGGTTCATGTGTTGTGACAGAGCCATCTTCCTTTCAGGAAGCAGTGTAGTAGCTAGTTTTGGTTGATGCGATGGTGGACGAGTATGACTCCATAGTTCGAAACAGTGTTTGGGATTTGGTCCAGAGACCGAAGGACAAGTCATTTGTGAGCTCCCATTGGCTTTACAAGGTAAAGTAAGCTACAGATGGTAGTGTGGAAAAGAATAAGGTCATATTTGTGGCCTGTGGCTTTTCACAGGTAGAGGGGATTGACTATGGTGAGACCATTGCTCCTACTACAAGGTACTCGTCAATCAAATCTATTTTGGAACTATCAGCACAGATGGGTTGGAAGATCCATCAAATGGATGTGAATACTACCTTCCTCAATGGCATGATTGAGGAAGAGGTGTACATAGAGCAGCTCAAAGGTTTTGAAACCTTGGACCGTGAGTCGCATGTGTGCTGACTCAAGAGAGAGTTGTATCACCTGAAGCAAGCACCCCATGCTTGGTACACTAGGATAGAGTTAACTCAGTTTATTGAGTTAAGTCCAGTTAAATTAGTTCCAATCAATTTCAGGAACTAAAGTGAGTAAATAGTCAGATGGAAAACTAGTGACCTAGTTAGTGCTACTCTAGTTATCTAAAGCTTCCACTATCCGAAACTCATGCATGTTGATTCTGAGAAAGACCTAGTTGAGACTAGAGTGCAGGGACAATGTACTATTTGTTTTATATTTTTCTGAGTTGCACTAATAGTGCATGCATTTAGGAGCTGATCCTTGAGGGATCGCGCTATTTTGAGAGTTTTTATTTCCCTTTAAATATAAGTTATCCTCCATAGGAATTACACATTGGAATAGAGACTTGGAGAGCTTTTAATTGGATAAGCATTGGCCTTGAGCTTGCTTATGAGTTGGAGATTGAATTTTCTATGCTGGGATTGTTCTTGAGAGAATAAGAATTGTAATCTCATCTTGATTTTCTAGATTAATACAAAACAAATAGTGGGGTTTTGAGTTGTGGCTTTCCTTAGATATTTATTGTGCTATGTGCCTTTGATTCTCTTCCTCTATTGATTATTGTTTGCTTGATGTTTATGGGCTTCCGCTATAAAGAGTAGAAATAGATTCTTGTCTCTTGTTTTAGTAGATTACATGAGCTTGTGAATCTATAGGTTTTTCTATAGACTGCCAAAGAAAAGGAAAGGAATAATCCAGGAACACTCCAACGTTGAAGATGAAAAGAGAAAGGTGTGAAAAGGAAGAAGGAAGGAGCAGTTATGGTGGAGTTCACAAAGACTACCAAAGGAAGATAAGCACGTGGAAATAAGATTTTGAGGTCGAGTTTACAAAAGTCATCAAAGAGGAATGGGTGTGATATCCAAGGGGATCACAGGCAGATCAAGTGAGTGGGAAAGTCTATAAAATCTAAAGGGACAATAGCAAAAGCGGAGATTGAGGATCCTAGGCCGAGATGCTTCCATTGCTTCAATTGAGACTTGTTTTATGAATTTATCTCTCTTTCTGAGCTCTAGCATGTAATATGATTGATGTTCCTATTGTAATGACCAAGCTACTGTGATGCACCCATAATATTATCTATTAATGAAAGGGGAGTTGTGGAAATGTCCTATGTCCTTGAAATGTGATAAAATCAATGGGCCCTTTAAAATTTTATTTTATATATGATATGAATGCTCTTTGTTTTTCCTATTCATGTTGTGAATCTATAGTTTATGCATGATGCATGTCTGTTAATGGGGACTTTTGTTATGAATGTGTGAACCAAATTGTTTGTTGTGTTACTCATTAATGCCTTTCTGTGATCCCTTACCTTTCTAAGTCTCAACACACCTTGGGTGAGACATCTTGTTTTATTATTAAGGTGAAAATGTTGGTGTAATTCTAGACTACAATGGATCACTTTGTTGGCACCTTGTGCCCAAACCTAGGGTCTCCCTCCATTAAAATTTCGAGCCAACAAATGGTATCATTTTCAGGACCTGAAGTTTCTTGAAGAGATCTAGACCATGGTATTGAGGATCCTTTAGGGAGATCTTCAGGATTGGTGGCATGAACAGGTGGATCGATTTGTTTCCGAGAAAGCACAATTACACGAGAAGAGTGTGAAGTGGGTGAAGGAATAATTTTTGTACTCTGCACCTACTAGTGACCATTACGAAATATTCTAGTGCAAATTCCCTGAAGAGCTTGTAATTGGTTGTGGAAGCTACAGGTAAAAGGGGGATCTAGAAATTGGCGTAGGTCCCCTCGTACCAGGAACGTTGTTGATCTAACTGAGCTACATAGGCTAGATACAGAACTGACAAGAGTCATTGATTTCTGGGTATAGAAAATTCTAGAGAGCTATATCATCGAGTTTGTGGTGGGAGACCATCTGTCCTTCTCCAAATAGGAAGTTGTGTTCATATTAGGGTTGCGGTGAAGGTTGCTGAAGGAGATCCCCATCTGGTTTAAATTTTTTATGGTATAAGAGAACCTACTATCATTCCAAGGCCAGACGATGGTTGCTTAAACTCTAAGTACTGCGGGTAGGATTTGGGGAGCAATGATACCTAGTTGCAAGGGATGAAGATGTTGATGCAATGGATGCAGATGACTTGTGAAGGGTTGGATATTTGAGACAAAAAAAGAGGGCACAGATCACTTATGAATCTTGGGAGAAAACTTTGCAAGAGATATGAAGGAGACAAAAATAACTACACCAAATAGGAGAAGTGTTGAGTAGTCTAAAGTTGCAAGAAGGAGGATCAAGTCAGTTGGAGTCACGAAAAGTGGAGGGTAGTGACAGTATGATTCCTGGACAAATAGGAGGGGTCAGAACTAGTGTTACAAAATAGATGGAGAGAAGCAGAGGAGATCACCATGTACTAGAAATAATAGAGACACTATATGGTTCGGGGCCTACAATCCTAGTAGTGAGCCAGGTTCACTCTCTCGATGATGACATGAATTTTCTGATGAGGAGACTATTTTCTAAAGATGATGTGTCTCCTAAGAGAAATAGTTCATTGCCCAACTGCACAGGTAGCACCTCCCCTGACATTCCCCCGGTACTTTATCAAGGCCCTACTCATTTTCTTCCAAAGTTAGTTAAATTCATAAAGGTTAATAAAGTATATAGTACCTACACAATCGGTACTCTAGTGGTAGTGGTAGTAGTTTTCACTCAGGTTCTCCATGATCTTTGTAACCCGATTCTCAAG
This sequence comes from Pinus tabuliformis, assembly GCA_031772625.1. Lineage (NCBI taxonomy): Eukaryota > Viridiplantae > Streptophyta > Pinopsida > Pinales > Pinaceae > Pinus > Pinus tabuliformis. Next base: position 2,065,333,480 of record CM062818.1, on the reverse strand, counting down.
GGTTCATACTTGTATTTCCCAGTTAATTAAGAATGGTTGGTAACATAGCGGATTCATTCAGTTTGTATCTTTATTTCTCGAGACAAGGGAATGAAGATGTTGAGAAGCATTAGAACTTTTGCACATCCATATGGAGAGCTCGCAAAACTCCATATGCTACTAAACTCAGTGAGTTTTAGCCCACCTTGGGAGAGATGGATCTTAGGTGGTTCATTAAGTGGTCTTGATAATAGATGAGGTTCAGTTGTACAATAATTCAAAATTCCACAGACAAATTAGTAGTGGTTGTCTAAGTTGTGGGAGATCAAGCAACAAGAAGGGGTAACTACATGGGAGATGATGTAATATCTTAAGGATGCTATTGGCAAGTTGAGTTACCCTAATGATCCCAAGCACCAGCGGGATTGGTTCATCAAGGCTTTGTTTCCATTAACTTGGAAACCATTGACTTAGCAGTGGATGGTTACTATGTATGATGTGTTGGAACAAACCACCAGTATTGAAGCTATGGCAGTATACCTTCATGAGCACTGAGGGGGGTTTGTTTTGAATGATCCTACCCTTATTAGATTACAACGTCATATTGTTGATCTAACTGAGAAGTTAAAATATATGCACCCTTCATGGCCTATACTACCTCAAGTGTGGTGTACCAATTTCCATGTTGAAGGACATAATGCTACAAAATTCTCGAGACTGAGGGGGTTGGGTTCCTCCATACATGTGGGTCCCTTTCCACCCTTTCCCACTTCTGGAGTTCCACAAGTTGGTATGCATATCTTATTTCAAGTTTGTACTCAATTTCAAGCATTCCCCATCCAACAAAGTGCATGTTTGACTAAGTACTGTGAAATATGTCGTGCGTATGGACACCTCCCCTGCCTTTGTCCTATATAATAAAAATACTCAAGTGTTCCAAACAATGTATTCTATGAATTTTATGCGTCACCAACCCATCACATAGATTAGTGTAGAGCTTTGGATGCTCTAACTGACTGGTTAGATCATTCTTCCTTTAGAATAAATGAAATTCCTAAAGGGCGAGGAGGTGGCGGAAAATGTGGGGAAAGACTAGAGGAAGAGGTCCAATGTGTTTCTATAATTATGACCAAGAGTGACACATCACTTCTGACTATCCATTACCTAGAATGCGTTGGTGTTCATAGTGCAGATTAAACACACATGCAACAGAGGATTGTCCTGAATTGATCGCTAGGTGGGAGGAGTGGAATCAGAAGAGAGGAGAAAACTTTATGAATATAGAGCATGGAGAACCCAAACTAGTCCCTATGCCTAATATCAATATAATCACTCGAGGAGGAAAGACAACAAGAGCAGACTCAGGTGTCCCTGAGAAACTAGCAATGATCAAACCTGCATCGCCTAAGAGATCCTATGACTCTACACAGCAAAAATATATTATAGGGATGTGGCATAAATTTTCAAGTAGTTGTCACCGTCCCTTAACCCTCAATCGCAACGAGCAGAGTAATCAAGGTTGGGGAGCCTGAAGCCCTCACAATACATGCCCTAGTGTGTGCTAGAATGGTTTAAGATATTCTTACAAATAATGGGCGATGAGTAGATGTTGGGCCAATTGCAAAGAAACTCAAGGTTTTTGTTAAGGATGGAAAACTATTGGAGGGACTTATCTTTGCAAATTTTCCAGAAAGGCACTCCGGATGAGTTCAGCAAAATAAGAGCAAAACTACAAGGGAATTCAGGATCAATGCTCAAATTGCAGGGTTCTAAATCAAGGATTATATGCTAGATTTCGGCTCTAATTTCAACATCCTACCAAGGAAGACCTGGGAATCCCTTGGGAAACCAAAACTAGCATTTTCACCAATTCAGTCATGAATGGCCAATCAGTATTATATCCTTCTTGTTGGACATCTAAAGGATTGAGGTGGATATCGCAGGGGTGAAGACATGCAGATTTTGAAGTGATAAACATTATGGGAGACAAAGACTCCTATCCTACATTATTGGGGATAAATTGGGCCTTTTAGAACTATGTTGTAATTGATCTAAAAAAGGAAAAAAATGACTTTTTGAAATGGATGGGGCCAAAGTGGTTCATCCCTTGGATCCTTATCAATGTCTTAGATTTACGTAACTAGTGGACAACATAGAGGAGTCTAGTATTCTGGACCAGATATATCAACTCATTGCAGGGAAGAGGGAGAATTATATCAACCCCGTAGTTGAAGGCTCAATTAGTTGGAGAAGTGTTCAAATCATAGAGGTTGGTTCAAAGGTTGCGTGGGACGATTAGAAACAAGGAGATCACGAGTTACATGCACAAGTATATGCAATTGTCCATTATGCCTGTTGGATTGGTATTGAGGTATGGAAGTATCATAATTTCAATGGTATGGGGCGTGTTGATTTCATTACTGAAATTGATTTGGAAATTGAGGAAACACAAAATATCCCCTTGTTGTACATTTCCCCTCAAGAAACACAAACGAGGTGGTGGGGAGATCATCACAACTAGCTCTAAGGGTAAGAAAATGTCAAGTATACTTTACTAAGTCACTTTGGTGGCCCAACGTACTATTCATCTAGTATTCCTAAGTATGAGGGGCACACTGATCCGTACAAACACATTCAAAATTACAAGATTAAGTGTACCAAAGAAGGACTTCTTGAAGCATTGTGGTTGCATCAATTCATCCATACCTTGGGAACATTTCCACACGCTTGGTATGTAAGGGAGGAAATGAGGAGACAAAAAAATGCATGGGAACCAATGGTAACCCAATTTTCCAAGGATTCCTCTTTTTTATGATGAGTATGAAAATATTATGGGAGCCCTAAAAGCAATCAAGAAGGTTTTTTTCCCTGCAGAGAGGCCTATTGAGGATTATACTGGCTGAGATATTTCTTATCATATATATGAATCAGGATTCCATGAGTTTGTTATTTCCAAGAAGGTAAATAAAGACCCTGATGATGATGACTTGGCAGAACTAAGGCACTTGGCCTTCAAATAATCAGAAGGGGAGTGAAATATAAAGCATGGGTCTGTCACATATGCTCCACATTTAGATCCATTGAAGTTGCAGAAGATAACATTGGCACTGAGGAGAAACCTAAGCTAGCTTTTATTATCGATTATTAGGATGTGCACACTACCAAAGACATTATTGATCTTTTGAATGAATACAAATATATTTTTCCTATGTCAGTTGTGGAACTCATGGGAATTAAGGGAGATTTGGGGGAAATGAAAATTTTTCTGAAGCCAAATGCCAGACCAGTGAAACATCAGCCATATAGATTGAATCTCAGAGTAAAGGAGAAGGTAAAGAAATAAATCGACAAGATGCTCGCAGTTGGCCTCATTTTACCTGTTGATAAAGTTGAGTGGGTCAGACCCATTTTCATTCAGGATAAGAAGGGTTCATATGATATTTGGGTGTGCGTATACTATCGAAGCCTTGACAATGTTTACATGCATGACCCATTCCTTACTTCTTTTAGCGATGAGGTATTAGAAAATGTTGCTAGCAATAAAGCGTACTCATTCGCTGACAAATTTTTAGGATATCACCAGGTGTGTATTATTGAGGAGGACAAGCACAAGACCACATTCATGACTAAATGAGGCTCCTATGCCTACCGTGTGATGCCCTTTGGCCTTAATAATTCCCTAGCAGTATTTGCAAGAATCATTATTACAAGCTTTCGAGAGTACATTCACAAATTTTTAGAAGTTTACATGGAAGAATGGATAGTATATAGCCTATTGAAGAATCATTCCAATCTTTTTCAAGTGATGTTCTATCATTGTCAACAATTTTGTATCTCCTTGAATTTGAAGAAATGTATTTGTGTTGCTCCCTTTGGAACTTTTATCGACCACATTGTCGACAAGGATGGAGTATGTGTAGACTTGACCCAAGTCATAGTTATTCTGAACATGACACCACCTACCAGTGTCAAGCAATTTTGTTTGACCATGTGACATACCGGGTACTACCACAGGTTTATTCGCAACTATGTCATGATCACTACTATGGAAAATCTATTGAAGAAAGTTGAGCGTTTTGTTTGGGATGCCAAATGTGATGTTGCATTTGATACTTTGAAAGAGAAGCTTGCGAGTGCACTAATTCTAGTCTACCCCGACTAGAACAAGGAATTTCACATGCATATATATTATTTGGGGATTGCTTTAGGAGTCATTCTAACTCAAACAGGGGAGGGAAATCTAGATCACCCCATCTATTTTGCTAGTAGGAAGTTCTCTACAACAGAAAAGGATTATACCACCACACAGAGAGAGGCTCTTTCCATGGTCATTAGAGAAATTTTGAGGTATAAAATGGGCCTCCTAAGGATATTATAAAATAATAGTGAAAATAATAAAATAATATTAGATTACATCTAAATTTTAGAGGGAAAAAAACAAAAAACTACATTTTCAACTCATATTTTCAGCTTGTCTCCTAATGGTTTTACTCAGACTCTAAGTGAGAGAACCTGTTGGATGAAAAATTTAATTCTTCATCCAAGGAGTACCCATGTTGTATACTTTTGATGGACCCTAATATACAAAAGAATGAGAAATACATGAAAAAATGTTAACCCTCGTAAAGCAACTTTTATCCCCCTATTCAATAAGTGAACGGGCGAAGCGCTATGCCTTCCCCTATAGCCTGACTAGCTAGAGGTAGGGAAAGGTATAACCTGATCTGAAGAAAAACTCAGTACTGGACCAAAAACTCTTAGAATTTGGGTTTATCTATTTTGTACCCTTGATGGAGTGGGTTTATAATCCTTTTCTAGTTACTAAGAAATAAGGGATGATTATGGTTTGTGTTAATTATAGGGACCTTAATTTGGGATGTCCAAAATGATAATTATCCAACCCCTTTCATCAACCAAATTCTTGATCTTGTGTTAGAAGCTCTATCTTCTCCTTTATGGAATTTTTTTTCTGGCTATAATCAAATACATATCAAACTGAAAGATCAACACAAGATGATCCAAAATACATTTTGGATAGACTCCTAAGTCTAAGTGTTCCTCATAGATGGAAATGAAAGTCCATGGAAGTTCCTGGAAATAGCTCCATGGCAAAGATCTTTTCATTCTGAATCTACTGTAACTTGAATGGGAAAAAATGGACTTAGGATGCAGAAGTTATCGCAGAAAGAAGATGCCCTTTGTTCTAAGGAAAAAGAAGCAAAATCCCCTAAAAATGGCAAAAAACCCTTATAAAGGGAAATCGCATCGGAGATGGTCTAAGAGGCGGACTTAAGCAGAAAGGGGAGAAACCCCCAATTTCCAATCCCTGATATACCGGGTTGGAGGCAGGCTGGTGCATATAACATGAGGAAAGGACCCGAGCCAATGTGATATTGTGATCGCCAATATCGGCAGATCACAGTCGGTGATGCCACGAGGCAAAGGCAGGGACCCTAGGCCGATGCAATGTGTGATCACCAATATTGGCGGATCGGCATCGGCGGTGGCATGAGAAAAGGGACGGACCCACTGGCCAAAGTGACTTGCAATTGCAATATATCGCATTGCAACGTCGCTTCATAGCGATGAAAAAGGGGTGATAACGCCGAACCCAATGGATTTTATAAACCCAACTTCATAATGTTTTGATTTCTAGAAAAAGGGACTTTCCCGTGTATAAATGTTTTTCGGTGAAAAAGCCGAAATATAAAGCAACGACCCCCGAAGCGATATAGCGAACCCGAAGGGGAAATAAAGGTGCAACTCATAAAATTTGAGTTCTATAAGCAGGATTTCGGGCGGGCCTCAAGCGATAAATGGTTTTGGGCCGGCTCCGCCCGATCCCATACAATGAACGATGCGTGGCTGGTGAAGGAGAGAGGAAAACTGCCTTTTCAGGCAAGTAACCTTCATGCCCTTAAGCCACCCAAGATCGCATATGTACCATTGGATAGGGGATCCTGTAAATCGATGGTGGGGATTGCGATAGTAGCCAAAGGTGGACGCAATGCGATAAACATTTGAAATCTGATAAAAGGGATTTTGTCGGGTTTTCATAGTTTTCCCGTGTATTTGGGATTTTGCCCAATACACTAATGCGATGCGATATACTGCCTAATGGCGGACCCGATAGGGATTTAGGGGTGATTGAATGTAATTTCATGTCTGAAATGCACTCCCGATAGTGTATTTTTCTAGAAAAACTCTGTGTAATGGATTTTTCTCAATTTTGGGTTTCTGCCTATGAAACGGCCCCGATTCCTTCTATAACCACTCTTGATCATCATGCCACACTACAGCAGGCATTTTTACAAGAAATAATGCATTTTGAAGCCACAGAGCTACAGAGCTAGATGGCCAGTCTAACCGATAGGGAGCAGAGAAGCCGCAGAGCCACAGAGGGATAATAAAATGCAGAGAAACGACTAGGATAACCAAAAAGCTGGAAAAAGTACCTCAAAGAAGGCAGAGAGATCAATTGAGGGTAGAGAAGGCAGAAGGAGAGAGCGCAAAAGCTGAAGCGTAGAGCAACTGAGACAGTCGCTTGGAGGTCAAGCGGACTGCTGAGAGCTCAGAGAAGCCAAAGCCAAAGAGTTGAAGCCAGAGCCAAAGCCGAAGGGCCAGATCCAGAGCCAAGAGCCAGAGCCAAAGAGCCAGAGCCAAGAGCTAGAGCCAAAGAGCCAAAGCCAGAGCCAATGCCAGAGCTGAGAGCCAGAGCCAGAGCACAGAGCCAGAAAGCCGAGAGCTTCAAGAGCCGGGGATAAGATGGTGTCTAAACCCAATGTGTTCGATGTAAACCAGTGGAGTTGAACCAAGAGCTTGTAAAAAGGACTTTGCCATAATCCTAGAGAGCCTAGTTGAGTTGACTAGAGCTCACAGAGAGGTAGCCCAAGAGTTTTGGGTGAACTCCTAATTAAATTGTTGGCTTGTGTGTTTGTTTTATGGCTGCATCGTTTACTGTTATATGTATGTTATATCAACATAAACAATAGATTTTAAAAGCACATAAACAGTTTTAAAATAAACACCGGCATACACTATATTGTCAAGCATATTATCAATTCTGCATTGGTTAATCATAAATACTTGGGAATATTTAAGCTTTGGAAGTGGGAGAGGTTCTTGTAAGTTAGACAAGAAGCCTAAGTGCCCCATTTTTAGATCAGGTGGTATCAAAGCATAAGATTGATTAACCCCACCTTCAAAGAAGGTTATATCAGAATGCTTAATTGACAGAGCAAAGATTGCTTGTCTGAAAGGTGTTTGGGCAGTCAAGGATTGATTGTCTGATTGATTGTATGCTTGGTTGTAGACTAACTATTGTTTGAGTATGTAGAGGTGAAGGGAAAGCTATTGATAGCTGTTAATTTTACGTATGTTCTATGCCAAAGAAATTTAGTTCAATTTATTTTCCAGATTAGCAATCACATCAGTATAAAGTAAATTGCAGATAGAACATAAATATAAATAGCAGAAGATAAGCCAAGACAAGAGGACACAAGATGTGGTGCTAGCCAGGGACAAACCCCAATGTGGGGAAACCCTTGATCAATTCTTCTTTTATGTTCTTCAAAGTTCAGTAGAGAAAGTGAGAGAGATAGTACATTTACAATAGAAGTCAATATTTTGACTTTTGATATCGCATGAGATCAGTTGAAGACATATTGCTTCAACTGATTCGCTAAGGTGACTCCTTCACCTATCATAGTGCTGCCTTTCATCCATTTGTTGTACATAACTATGTGACACCATGTTGTACTGTCACATGTGTTGAACCTTGATGAGTGAGCTGCTCTCATCTTCATGCTACTCATCATGTTGCATCTTCCATGGTCGTATTCATCATCAAGCTACCCATGCTCATGATCTCATTCATCATTATGCTACCCATGCTCATATCATCATGCAAAGACTGATCATCCTTATCATTTTCATTATGGCTTCATCATGCCCAGACTATATTATTTCTTTATTATGGTGAAGCATTAGAACTGCTTCTCCTTATAGACTGTAACACTGCTTCGTATGCTGAGATATATAGATCCAATTCATACTACTCACTGTGAAGTATTCTTGTTCCCATCTATACCACAGTGATCATCATCGAGACTATGGGCTATCTGCTACAAGAGTATCCAAAATTTGTCATCTATCCGAGATAGATATGCCGAGATGCTCAGGCTTCATCCTTTCTTTGCTACTCTCACCATACAAGAATACCTTCAATCTACAGGTATGTTGAGAGGGTGACCAACCTTGGTTCTACTACCCCTTAACCCATCCGAGGAAGCAGCTTGAACCCTTAGACATATCACACCTTAATTCAGATCCGATTGTGGCTTCCTTCTTCGTCACTGTGGCTTCCATGCATTGACTACGGCTACACCTCAGGATTACGGCTCCTCTTCTTCATGATTTCAGCTCCATGTGTTGACTGTGGCTATACCTCAGGATTGTGGCTCTTCTTCATGACTGCAGCTCCATGCATTGACTGTGGCTACACTCTATTCTTGTGGGATTATGACTACGGCTTGACTGCGGCCTTCTTGTTATTACGGTGGCCACCATCTATGTGGCTACCATCTACTGCAGCAACCATCTATGCTTATGAGATTATTACTACATCTTGACTATGGCCTTTTATTACTGCGGCCACCATCTATGTTACAGTGTGCAAATGTCTCTATTGTTGTGTATACATATTACCATTACTACGTATATGTATCTCCATTACCAGCATATATATATTTCCATTGCCTGCGTGTATATATATATATAATGTCTTTTATGTCTGTGTATAGATGTCTCCATAGACATGAATTAGGGCATCACATTGACTATAACTAGGGTTTCATCTACAGCTAGGGAATTCTTCATTAGTGCCTCTCCTACGCCAAAAACCCAAGACATGGAGAGGAGATCACTTGAAGTATGTATGTCTGAATGACTTCAAGTCCTTGCCAATTTATACTAAAACGTAGATGATGAATAGGCATGACTATTGGGCTTCTAAGCCTACTCAAGTCGCTGGTTGGCTTAATAATAATTCCATAATTAAAATAAATTCATATCTCCATAAATACTTATCGGAATTGGATGATATTTAGATCAATCCTACACCTCTCGATGAGAGGGATCCAATAAAAATATCAACTGCCATAAATAAGCTGACCCACATGGAGTTTGGCCCTAGTTGCCAATTTTAACACTCCCTCTCAACTAGGGAGAAATCCATCCACTGATCCATATGTTCTACCGTACTGTCTCTGCCATCAGTTCACTGCACTTCTCTACTCAGCTCTGCTGGCTCTGCTCTACTCTACTCAGCTCTACTCAGCTTTGTTGGCTCTCCTCTGCTCTGCTGGCTCTACTCAGCTCTGTTGGATCTACTCTGCTCTACTCAGCTTTGCTGGCTCTGCTCTACTTTGCTAGCTTTTCTAGCTCTGCTCTACTATGCTCAGCTCTGCTCAGCTTTGCTAGCTCTACTCTGCTCTACTCAGCTCTTCTCAGCTTTGCTAGCTCTTCTCTGCTCCACTGGCTCTGCTCTGCTCTACCCAGCTCTACTGGCTCTGCTCTGCTCTACTCTACCCAGCTCTACTGGCTCTTCTCTGCTCTGCTTAGATCTACTGAACCATGAAGAAGAAGAATTGATCGAGAATGTCTCATACCATTCTCCACTGACCCAAAGTCAGTCTCAGAGTGTGTACCACTACTCCCAGACTAGTCTCAGTTGACCCAAATTCAACATCATAATGGGTACCACTCCTACCACTGGTCCCAGACCAGTATCATCAGTCTCATAGTGTGTACCACTGGTCCCAGACCAGTCTCAACCGACCCGAAGTCAGTGTCATAGTATGTACCACTCTCAGTGGTCCCAGACCAGTCCTCCACTGACTTGAAGTCAGTCTCAGAGTATGTACCACTGGTCCCAAACCAGTCTCAACCGACCCAAAGTCAGTGTCATAGTGGGTACAACTCCTACCACTGGTCCTAGACCAATATCATTTTTCCTAGATCAATGAAAGTCATCCTAGCATAGGGAGTATGGTAGATACAGTGATGCGTCCATCGATACTACTATGGTCCCTATCCTCATTTCCCTGCTCATTGATCAGATGAGAGGTACTTCCCATGATTCCCAAACTGCATGGGTAGGATGCCTCAATAGGAGAACTAATCAATCCTGTCCTCACAGGAGAACTAATCATCCTGTTACACAATCGTCATGGAGAACACATCATCCAGACCTCACAGGAGAACTAAACATCTTGCTACACAATCGTCATGGAGAACACATCATCCAGACCTCACAGGAGAACTAATCATCCTGCTACACAAGAGAGCGAATCATCTTGTCCATAGGAGAGCGAATCATCCTATCCATAATGTAGTGAATTATCCTGTCTCACAAGAGAGCGAATCATCTTGTTCCAGCGCGAACCACCAAGGGAGCGTGACTCACCCTGTGGTCGTATGTTGTTCCAATAAGAATCGCAAGCCCCCAGATCTCCTAGAGCTCAATGTATGCAACATGCAGGACCCTTTTACAAGGGTATCTCGATGACTCTAAGTCATATGGGAAAATCACAGATTTGATCTCTCCCTGGCACTATGTCAAAATGTCAGCGACTTGTACATCAGTCTCAATGCAATGGAGCCTCCTTGCTCATCGACTTACCATATCCTAGATAAGGTAGAATTTGATTTTTATCTGTTGGAGCAATCATCAAATACGGGATTCCTCTATAACCGAATCCCACCTCTGGTTGTCACAGAGAATCACAGTGGTATTCATCATGTGTACAAACGGCTCTCTAAAGACCTTCTGCAACCAGACTTCCTCACAGGAGGCCATGCTAGCAGCAATGTATTCTACCTTGGTGGTGCTCAGGGCCACCAACTTCTTCTTCCTGCTCATCTAGGATATCAAAGAAAATCCCAAGGAGAACCAGCACTGAGAAGTGCTCTAGTGATCCTCCACACTCCTTGCCCACTCAGCATTTGAAATATTCCAGGCAATGTATCTCAGTCCATGAGAGATTGTGCCTTGAAGATATATCAGAAGATTCTAGGCACCAATCCAGTGAGACTCAACCAAATATGAGCTCATCATGCTAGCTACAATACATATGTCCGGACGGAAGTTCACCAAGAACATCAACACGAATGAGTTTATGAACTCAAAGGCATTTCCCAAAGCTGGTTTGACATCACTATCATATAACTTCTGAAAGTTAAGATTCTCAAGGTAGTCATAGGCTTGTAGTTTATTATTCCACATCTGGAATCCAACTCCCTCTTACTTCTGCAAATGAGAGGATTTGCACTTGTCAGAAATAGTTCGTCCACATAAGGTGTCAGTATGAGATGTCTATCATCCACAAACTTCGGGTAATGGTTTGGATCGGTTTCACTCCTAGTGAATCTCACCTTCATCAAACAACTATCAATACTCTCATACTACGCCAGGGGTGTTTTGCTTCAAGCCATAGAGGGCTTTCTTCCACCAGTATACATGAGATTCCTATTCATGAATCTCAAACTCCATGGGTTGTTCCAAACCTATGGCCCTGCCACATGAGGGGAATGTTCCCCATGAAAGATTTTCCTTCGGTACATCTCAGACATGTACTTTCATGTTCCTTTTGAATTCAGGCTTCCCTATCACCATCTGACTTACACAAACCTCCGGTGCTATGTGTCAATGGACATGGTCCCCAGTGGACTTCCTACAACCCTGAACTCAAAAACATCTTCTAAATTTCTTTTTTCAAACACGTACCTTTCCATCGACGAATGCCACTATAAAACCTTTGACTTCCATTCCGTTTTCGAGATAGGTGGCATCGGCTCCAAGTGTAATCCCACGATTGTTTCCATCTTTACCAAATTAGAGAGTGCACCCTTCTATCCAATGAAGTGTGTTAAAGCACTACAATTAATACGCCATATTCCCAAGGAATCTGAAGGAGAGGGCCAATACAAGATAACACTTCTTTATCTTATCAAAAACAATATTTGATTCTTCATACCTGGGGTTCCTTGCTTTCTTTGAAGAGTTGACCATTTTTCCTTGATGAACTGCATTACCTGTCATTCTTTTGAAGATGTCTCCGGAATGATCATCAAGTGATGTGTCCCTGCCATTTGGACACTCCTTCTCATAATGGCTGAACTTATTGCAACCAAGGAATCCACCTTTCCTTCAACCCTTAAATCCGAACTTCTCAATGAAGTGATCTTTAGATGGGCCATCAGAAACTTCCGCTACGCCATTCTGATAATATGCTCTGCTTCGAATTCACCCATGTGAATTTAGAAGAGAGATGTGGAACCCATTGATCCTTTTGTCTTGTCCCTATTTTCTTTGGTGATTTCTCTTTCACTCTTGCTTGGGCATTGTCTTCACCTCAACTCCGATACCATGTTAATTTTAGGTATGTTCTATGCTAGAGCAATTTATTTCAATTTATTTCAATTTATTTTCCAAATTAGCAATCACGTCAGTATAAAGTAAACTGAAGATAGAACATAAATATAAATCGTAGAAGACAAGCCAAGACAAGAGGACACAAGATGTGGTGCTAGCCAGGGACAAACCCCAATGTGGGGAAACCCTTGATCAATTCTTCTTTTATGTTCTTCAAAGTTCAGCAAAGAAAGTGAGAGAGATAGTACATTTACAATAGAAGTCAATATTTTGACTTTTGATATCGCATGAGATCAGTTGAAGACATATTGATTCAACTGATTCTCTAAGGTGACTCCTTCACCTATCATAGTGCTGCCTTTCGTCCATTTGTTGTACATAACCATGTGACACCATGTTGTACTGTCACATGTGTTGAACCTTGATGACTAAGCTGCTCTCATCTTCATGCTGCTCATCATGTTGCATCTTCCATGGTCTTATTCATCATCAAGCTGCCCATGCTCATGATCTCATTCATCATTATGCTGCCCATGCTCATATCATCATGCAGAGACTAATCATCCTTATCATTCTCATTATGGCTTCATGATGCCCAGACTATATTATTTCTTTATTATGGTGAAGCATTAGAACTGCTTCTCCTTATAGACTGTAACACTGCTTCGTATACTGAGATATATAGATCCAAGTCATACTGCTCACTGTGAAGTATTCTTTTTTCCATCTATACCACAGTGATCATCACCGAGACTATGGGCTATCTGCTACATGAGTATCCAAAGTTTTTCATCTATCTGAGATAGATATGCTGAGATGCTCATGCTTCATCCTTTCTTTGCTGCTCTCTCCACACAAGAATACCTTCAATCTACAGGTATGCTGAGAGGGTGACCAACCTTGGTTCTACTGCTCCTTAACCCATCTGAGGAAGTAGCTTGAACCCTTAGACATATCTCACCTTAATGCAGATTCGATTGTGGCTTCCTTCTTTATGACTGCAGCTTCCATGTGTTGACTGCATCTACACCTCAGGACTACGGCTCCTCTTCTCCGTGACTGTAGCTCCATGTGTTGACTGCGGCTATACCTCAAGACTACGATTCTTCTTCATAACTGCAGCGCCATGCATTGACTGCGGGTACACTCTATGCCTACAGGGTTATGACTGCGGCTTGACTGCGGCCTTCTCATTATTACGACAGCCACCATCTATGTGGCTACCATCTACTACGGCTACCATCTATGCCTGTGGGATTATGACTACGGCCACCATCTATGTTACAGCGTGTAAATGTCTCTATTGTTGTGTATACATATTTGCATTACTGCGTATATGTATCTCCATTATCAACATATATATATTTCCATTTCCTACGTGTATATATATATAATGTCTTTTATGTTTGTGTATAGATTTCTCCATAGACATGAATTAGGGCATCATGTTGACTGTAGCTAGGGCTTCATCTGCAACTAGGGAATTCTTCGTTAGTGTCTCTCCTTCACCAAAAACCCAAGACGTGGAAAGAATATCACTTGAAGTATGTCTGATCAAATGACTTCAAGTCCTTTCCAATTTATACTAAAACGTAGATGATGAATAGGAATGTCTATTGGGCTTCTGAGCCTACTCAAGTTGTTGGTCGGCTTTATAATAATTCCATAATTAAAATAAATTCATATCTCCATAAATACTTATTAGAACCAGATGATCTTTAGATCAATCCTACACCTCTTGATGAGAGGTATCCAATAAAAATATCAACTGCCATAAATAAGTTGACCCACATGGAGTTTGGCCCTAGTTGCCAATTTTAACAATAGCTCAGTGCAAGATGGACAAGAAGGGAGAAGGTTTGAAGGCATTCTCCTATCCCAAAGGACCTCAAGGCAATCCTTGAAGCAGAAGAGGTTTGTCACAAAAGGTTGCTTAAATAAGCTCTTTAGTAATCTTGAATGAAGTTCTTTTGTTCATTGGTATAATGACAACTTCTACAAGTGAGTCCTCAAACTCCTCTCGCATCACAAGACTCTTTGATGAAGACATGAAGTAAGACCTAGCCACCATGATGGATATGGTGAGAGAAATGTATGAGGATGGAAGGAACAACATCATACTTAGAGAGCAGTTGAATTCCATGAAGGAAGAGAAGTAGTTGCTTTCTGACAAATTGAAGGAAATGGAGAGGCAACTTCATATTGAAAATATGAACCTGAAAAGGATGCATGAGTTAGAGGCATAACTCTTTTTTTCCCAAGAAGCCTTAGTCAAGTATCAGCTTGAAGAAGAGCTAAACCATTCTAGTTTGTCTTCAAATTCTTCTGAGAAATCTTATATTGGTACTTTTGAAAAGCATACCAAAGGCATAGGTTCCAAGCTAATGTCTAAGATGGGCTGTGAAGGAAAAGGCTTGGGTAGACATGCACAAGGTATTGTTGAGCCAATAATGATTCAGTAAAGGCCTAAGTATTTGGGTCTTGGCTATGGACAAGCTTATGGAGAAAGTTCCAAAGCTGCCATGAAGACCATTAAAACGACTCTAAGAATGAGTTGCATTGCAGGTCTTCAATAGTGTGAAGAATGTATTCGGGAGGAATGCAATAGCTTGAAACATCATTTGCAAGATGCGGGTGTTCAGAAGCACACACTTGAACCAGAGAGTTGGGGAGACTCTAACAGCCTTGAAGAGATTGATGGTGTTCCAAAGGGAGCCACTTCTTCATTTGCTTCACCTCCTCATGAAGGCAATAAAGGTGAAAGAGAAAGGTATAAATCTGGTTTGAATCATCTTCCTTTTGATTTTTCAAAGCATGATAAATTTCCACATAGATATGGGAAAAGAATTGCATGTTCCTTTTATGGTTTGGATAACCATAATGTTTCTAGATGTTGGAAGAGAATGGCCATTGTTAGAGTCGGTCTTTGCATCCCTCCGTCAGAGATCATTACTCTTATTGCATTTCATTTTAGGTGTCTCATTCAGCTCGATCATTTGCATTCCACTAGGGGCATGCCATAATCTAACGGAAGGGCCTTGTCACTCATTCCCCTCATGTCCTTTACTTGTTGGGTCAGGTCTTTTCATCAAGGTCCATAAAAATCATTTTCCAATCAATGATAGTCAATATTTGGTCTCTTGGTCAGCAAAGGATCATTTTAGTCATTAGGTCTAGGGTTTAGTGAATTCAGTCTTCAAAGTGTCCAATAATGCCAGCAGGCTAGAGGGAGGTTCTAAACAAGTTTTTATTTTAAAAATTTCATCGTCATATTGCTGGACTATGACTTTTCTTCAAAACTCTGTTTTGAAGAAAATTCGACATTTTGTCTTTTGTAATATATTGCCATGTAAATTTCAAAATTTTCAGTTCTTGGATATTTCAGATGCAGCCCTGGTCATCCTTTGCCGAAATCCAATGCCATCATCCCTGCAAAAAATTTCCAAGAGGTTCATCATTTAAGTCAAAAATCAAAGGAAACAACGAAAACAGAGTTTGTATTAGAAAGTGAAAAGTGCCAAAGCAAAAACATTAGGAAAGTGGGTTTCATGAGCTAAAATTTCAAAAGCTCTTGGTTTATAAGCAATGTCTTCATGTGATAAGCTCATTTGCAAAAGAGAAGTAAGATAGAGCAAATTTGATGGGCAAGTGAGAAATTGGGTGAATTTGGGCGAAAATCGGCCGGCGTGGCGCACTGAGCAGGAGGCGCAGTGCACTGGGGAGGCATGGCAGATTGGGCGTGATGCACGACGCACACATCTAAAGGCCCGAAACTGCTAACAATTCCTCCAAATTGCCAATAACTCGCACAGATCTACCAGGTAGAGCCTCCATCTTTGTGTTTCGTCCAATTTTGTGCTAGGGTATGGTGGTTGATGGATGGTAATGGTTAAAACAAAAAAACATCAAACCCTACCTTTTAAAATACCTTAAGGAAAATTGCTGCTAGGGTTTCAATTCCCTGTTTTGTCACCAAATTCACTCCCTCATCTCACTTGTCCCTTGTTTTCATTATTCCCTAAGTTCCACTACCCCTTAAATTCATTCATCCCCTATCCCAAGTTCCCTTTCCCAATTTTCCTAATGTGAAATCCTAAACCCTAATCCTATACATAAACTCTCAAACCATCCCATATTCCCCTAACTAAATCTATCCCAACAGTCCCTAATCCCTCACTATTTTCCCCTCCCTTTGCAGCCCCTCATTTCACTGTTTGTTCCCTTGGTAGCAGAGGTCAAGCACATCACCAAAAGGCAGTCCAACATAGTTTTCATACATCAGCATCTATTTCTCTAGGGAAATTTGTTTACCAGCAGTTATGTCATCCGATCATTCATATGATTATGAAGTGGAGACCCAAAGTGACTCACCCACGGAGGGACATGCACCCAGGAGGCCTCATAGAGGTGGCAGACATATCAGAGAAGAACCAACCACCCTTACTGAATTACAGGCCTGCCCTCTTGCCATCTCTTGTTTCCAGCATCAGTCATGTTATGAGTTTTGTGAGAAGGTTGCTAATGTTCACTTTCATCATGAGTTGGCTCGTCTGTTTGTACTTCATTTGCATGGTGATCAGACCACTTTAGCTGGTGTCACTTTCACACTAACACCAGATTCCATTTCATTAGCAACCGGAATACCAAACATTGGAGAACCATGGAACAAGAGGCAAAAAATTGACCGGAAGCACTATGAACCATACATCAAACCCGGCTTTTTGAGACAGCTCAAGAGAGTGTTTCCATTTCGATACCTCAAAGATGAATATGCGCCTTTAATGAAACTGATCATGAAGTATTTCAGTTGTGAAGGATGATTCTCCCGCTTGTATGCTTATTACATCAGGCTGCTGATGCATTTCACTCGGGTACGGATGATGAACATTCCTTATTTCATATGCTAAAACATAGAAAGGATGACCACCCTTGTGCAACACAAGACCCCTCAGCAGCAGCTTAACAGTGTTTATCATTTTGCTCTCATCAAGATTGTGGTGGTTCATCAGCTTGGATTACAGGGCATCACTTGGGATGATTTTATCTCTCGTGAGTTTTTCAGAGCTTCACAGGGATCTTTAGAGGCTGGACATGAGACAGGTGGACCTTCTTATCAGCATGAAGGTCATGAGACACATACTGCTACTATGCCAGTATTCATTACTTATCAGAAGGGCGCTAGACAGTTATTTGCAGCAGCAAAGCGAGTGTTATCTCCACCTAGGGTGGAAGGGGCCTCACTTCTGACATTATAACCACAGGTACAGGACAAAGGCAAGAGGCCAATGCAAGATGAGGGGCCTTCAGGTGAACGGGAGACCGGCTTCATTCTCATTTAGGATGACGATACAAACATGGGCCCGCAAAGTGCCAACCTTAGAGATATCATCCAGGAGCCGCAAATAGAGATCAAAGCCTTGTCCCTCAACTTGGAGAGGGCTAAGTGGATTAAAAAATACTTGGAGCAAAGGAATAAGCAGCTTGAAGATCAGCAGGTAATTATGGAATTACAAAACATCAGGGAGAATCGTCAAGCTGCCCAAAGGAGGAGGATTGAATTCACTTCATTGGAGCAAGAGATTAATGATGATCGGGAGTCTTGGCTCGAGAGAGTTAACATCCACTTAGAGGGACTGCTGGACAAGGCTGATAGGGACAAAGCATTGCTGAGACACATGGCTTTCCACTACATGGCGCGGAACAATGTTTGCAAGGCACGAATAAGAAATTTAAAGGCGAAACTAAGGAAGGCATCAAAAAGGCAAAAGAGGAAAAAAGAGCATGATCGACTCCGGATATTGGCTGAGGCATCCTTGGCCCATCATAGCTCTTGATGAAGAAGGTCCAACCCAAATTTCAAGAAATTTGGAGCAATTTTTGCATTTTGAAAATTTTTTGCACTAAAAAAAGGGTTTTCCTCCCTATGCGCTGCGCCACGTGCCGCTCGCTTTCGCTAAAGGGCTCCAAATCCAAAAAAATTTGCATTTCTGGATTTCTCATGATAAATTATGTTTTCCTACCTATGGCCAAGAAATTTTGGCAGGTTTTGAGCCCTCAAAAGGTCAAAAAACACTCAAAAAATGACCTCGCTGCCCCTATTTTGACACACAGGAAGCAGTCTTGGGAGATTGGATATTTGGAGGGAAAATGGACACAAAATCCAGAAATTCCACTTGGGTTGGAACGTAGACAGGTACGGATTTCTAACGAGCTATCTTGGGCTCAATTTGGACTTCAGGAAGTGCCTCAAAATCAGCTCCAAAGTGGTGCGACGCATAGAGAATTTGGGCGCGGTGCATAGAGAATTTTGGCCCATTTTTCACTCTCCAGCTCAGAATTTCGGCCAGTTTTGACTAGTTTCACTTTTTGATGTTACTCTTGATCTTCCTTGATGTAATTTCATGAACATGATGTAATTTTGGCACATATTTACTTTTTTTTGTAGATTCATTCACTAAAAAGTGAAAAACAACTGAATGAATCAGTTTCCTAACATATAGAGGCAAGTTGTTTCATTGCCTATTTTTCAGTTCCTTGTTTAGATATGGTTGAAACAACTCCTAGAATGATGAGCTCGACCCCTAGAGGTATGGGAAGGAGTTAGACTTGTCTATATCATGTAATTTCTCAGTCATTTTCAAGGTTGGACACTTGGGATTGCTTGGCACTCCATTGTACATTTGATTTCTGCATTTTTGGCAAAGGAAAGACCAGGGTTTTGCAGTACGTTTTGGGATCCTTGTGGGTCTGTGTTTTGATGGTGTTTTTCTTCATGCAATTTTAAGTTCATTGATGTTTCATGTATGCCAATTTCCTTCTCTTTTCTTCTGAAATTAAACAAATGAGTGACAAAAGGTAGAATTCATTAGCTTGTTGTGCTCTGCCTGTTAGTTTGTTTAATTTTCAATGTTTTCTTCAGTTTGAAGAGGATTCTTGGTACCCTCTTGCCCTCTTCAGCTCCTCAGCGGTCTTTTCCATCCATTCATTTAATCTAAAGCATCAAAACTACTGCCTACCTTGCCCCAACCAGAACTCTGCAAAAATTTGGCCTCATCCCCAGACCCAAATTTTCCTTTCCCTTGATTCCAACAAAACTCCTAAAAAATCAAATCAAATCCTTGCACTTCATACCTAGCCTAAGATTAGTTGTTAAATTAGTCATCTCAAGCCCCATTTGATTATTTTTCACTGAGATAGACCCGGAGAGATCCCTCTCCTGTCCTCGTAGGGCTAGCTATGAGGCTGAGCGTGGTTTGATGTGGACCTAGAAGCTTAGCTTTTCAGCCTGAGGTAAATCTAGACTCTAACATAGTGGCGACCATACTGGGGAAATTCAATTATTTGTTTGTTGGTATTATTTGTTTTATAAACTACAAACAAAGCCTGAAGATTAGCCAGGTAGCCTTCGAAACGTTTTTGCTTTGCATTAGCGCAAGTAGATAAACGCTACTTTAGTCAATCTCCAATCTAGTCTTATAAACGGAGTATCTAAGTTACAGATCACCCTAGTATATCTAAGAATTCTAAGATTTTGTATGATAATTTTAGAATTTGATAGGCTGAACAAGTTGTTTATGTCCCTTTGATTTCTTGAAATAATAACACACTGGCTTCCAGAAGACATACCAGAGAAAATCCGGATCCTGATCCCCCTCCTGTCTACGAAAATCCCAATCTTATTCCAAGAATCGTTCACCAAGGAAGTTTTATCATTCCCGTGTTCAAAGCTCAGTCGTGTCCTGTTGGTTTTGAGTATCTTGAGGATCAAGAATTTGACGAGAAGTTTGAGTTGTCTTTGTTTGAAACCAAATCTGAAAGCGTTGTCGCTTCCACTGTCTTGAATCCTGAGTTTGTTCGAAATCTTGAAACTAAAAGAGCTAATAAATCCATTGATGATTACATTTTGAACCAGCTCCAGACTTCAATTACAGCTTCTAATATTGTTGATTTCTTAGAGACTCCTTTTGCAACCCTTGGGTCATCTGCAATTGCATCTAGTTCAAGAATTCCCACCGAACCTCCCTTCATTCCTACCCTTCCCCCGCAACCTACTATTTCTGATCAAAAATCTGCAGTTGTATCGCCTCCGTCTACTCCTTCTACTCCTAAAATACCCAAGATTGTTTCACCTCCGCATACACCTCCTCATACACCTCACACATCAGCTACACCCACTCCCCCAACATCACCAAGACCGATTGCAAATCCACCAAGAGCAATGGCTGCTCGTTTTGCACCTCTTGCGCTGCCTCAAGTTTTGGATGACATGCCCGTAGATTATCAGAGTAAAATTCATTTGTTTGATGGCACTCCTCATGGTACCATAACTCTGCAACATGTGCACAGAATGACGGATTTCTTCGATCTTCATGAGATTGATGCAGAAAACGTGACCATGAGATTATTCGTGCAAACTTTCGGCGGTGAGGTAAGAAAATGGTTCAGAGCTTTGGCCACTATAAGTATTCCCACATTAGAAGAGCTTCAAAGACAGTTCTTGGATTGCTGGGAAGTAAAGAAAGATCCTCTTCAAATCACTTCTGAATATACCAAGATCAAGCAGAATGTCGGTGAGTCCGTGCAAGACTATTGTATTACATTCAATGCGGTTTATAATGCAATTCCTGATGATTTAAGGCCATCTAGAAAGTCAGCTTTGCTTAAGTTCCTGGATGGTTTTGATCCGGACATGGCATATCAATTAAGAGAGAGAGATCCAGCTACCTTAGAAGAAATGCATAAAATTGTTGTTAGTGTTGAGGCAAATTTGAATGACAAGAGAGCTAGATTGAAAGCTGAGAAGAGAGTCTCAATAAAGGAAGAAGCTTCTACCTCAGACCAAGTGCTCCACAAGGTAGAAAAGATGATTGAAAGGTTAACACTTGATAAGCCTGAACCGCAGATTCGGAATCCTAATTTCTGTGGCCAGCAGCAGCCACAATTCAGGATCAAACAGCGTGAGCAGCGAGCACAAGAATCGGCATCACAACAGCAGCAAGTAAAGACACCTCTTCAGTAGAATTTTGTTGGTCCTGAATCTGATGATGAAGAAAATGTAGTAGGAGAAGAAAATCACTTCTTTACTCCTGATGATATGCCCACTTTTATCACTGAGGATGATGAGTATGCAGAAAATTCAGCTGTACAGAAGGATGCAGATTTTATCTTGGCAAATGACACAGCTCTTGAAGAAGAGTCGGATGAGTACCAGAGAGGTTATATGAATGCTTTGTCCACCCAGCAACGTCAGTATTCACTTAGAAACAGAAATGTCCCCATCAATCCAATCCAGAAGAGAAAGGAAGTTCCAACATCTAAGAATGAGCCACTTATTGTGCCAAAGAAAGGAAAAGAAATTGTTGATCCTACTACTAGCAAGTCTCCACCAACAAATGAAAGAGTAAATCAGCCAATTGTATCAAAAGATAAAGCTGAAAGAAAGGATGTTCCAGCCAAAGAGGTAGAAAATATTTCTGCTTTTAGTTTAGAAAATGAAATTTCTAAATTGAAGGTATCCATTCCCTTGACTGAACTAATGAGGAACAGCAGTTATAGAGGTCAAGTCTCTAAAATTTTGAATTTTGACCCAATGTCTGATATGGTGAGTGTGGAAGATGATCAACCTGAATTGATTTTTGGACCAGCATTAAATGGTGAGTTTCCAGACAGTGATGTGCCACCTTTTTATATCAGTCTGAGATTGCATGAGTTTGTGTTGCACAATGCTATGTTTGATTCCAGCGCTTCCCACAATCTTATGCCGAAGCCCATCATGGAGAAGTTGGGTTTGGACATCACAAGGAAATACCATGATATTTATTCATTTGATTCTAGCAGGGTGAGATGTATTGGGCTCAATAAAGACTTGGTTGTAAGTTTGGATCAGATTCCAACGAAGAATGTTTTGATGGATGTTGTTGTCGTAGACATTCCTCCCAAATTTGGTATGCTTCTTTCCAGGTCCTGGGGAGCAAAATTGCAAGGGACGTTACAACTAGATTTCTCCTATGCAATGATTCCTGTATTTGGCCAAATGAGAAAACTGTATCGGGAACAAAAAATGAAATACATGATTACAAGCAAGGAGAAACCGGTTAATCATCCAATTAATTATGTTCATACAGATTTAGAGTCCTTTGTTTTGTATTTAGATAGTTTCAATGATATCGATAGTTAGTTAGTGGTAGTAGATGATATTTCAGAAATAGCAGAGAATTTCAGAGAAGTTTTGAAGAAAGAAGGACAAGAACAGGAAAATACCGTTCAGTAATCAGATAAAGATAATGGACAGCAAGCAGGAAAAACAAAGCAAACAGAGTTTCAGCACTTAGAAGAAGAGGAAGAAGGTCTGTGGACCATGGATTTCGATGGAGCAGTGGGAAATGATGGTGCTGGAATTGGTATCTAGGTATGCAGTCCTTTGTCTGCTCCGAACAAAGTGCCTAGTAATGTGCGGGTATGTTCTTTCAAGCTAGCTTTTGATTGTTCAAACAATGAGGCTGAGTACGAAACTTTGATTGCTGGCTTGAAAATTCTAAGAAAACTGAATGCTAAGAGGATTGTTGTATATGGCGACTCTGAATTGGTGATTAAGCAAGTCAAAGGCGAATATCAAGCAAAGCATCCTCGGATGCGGGCATACCGGAATGCTGTTATAGACATCCTGAAGTTGTTTTCTGATTATACCCTGACGTGTGTGCCTCGTATTCAAAATAGCATTGCAAATGCACTTGCTAAGGCAGTGAGTAATTTGAAGATTCCTATGAACTCAAGTAATAAATTCAAAATCCATGTGAAACATCATCCGACTGTCCCGGACAATCAGAGATATTGGCAAGTTTTCCAAGATGACAAGGAGATTAATGATTTTCTGCAAAATAAAGGTAATTTTAAAGATACCTCAATTGATGTAGCACATGATGATGGTAAAGATGATGTACGGATCAATCAAATGGAAGTGTTGCAGCTTAAGGATAATATTATTCCTAAAGGCTTGATACCTTTAGAAGAACTCTTTGATCATGATGACGTAGCCCGCAAACCAACATTGCAACCAACATAGAAGGGAGTCGAACAAGGATAATTTTAGGGGCGAATGTTCGCCCTTTGGCGAAATTAAGGGGTTTTAAATTTTTAGTGGGCAAATATTTTGTATCATAGTACATTTTTACAAATCACCTCAAATAGCCCACCTTATTTTAAGGGAGAGGGTAAAAAAGGTAAATTTAGCCCTTGAAATTAGGACTTACAACCTTCCATTCGCCCATTTTCAAGAATAGGTTTTATTTAAGTGAATCCTATGGGCCAAATACCATATTTATAAAAGAGGTATGGTAAATTAATAAAAATATAAATAAATGAGAGGTATGGTAAATAAATAAAACATTTTTTATATTTACTCCATAAGTCACCTTATATACATGTAAGGGTGTAAACAAATAAAAATATAAGTAAAGTGGAGGTATGGTAAATAAATAAAACGTATTTTTATACTTACTCAAAAGGTATGGTAAATAAATATAAATATAAATAAACTAGACGTATCGTAAATAAATAAAACCTCTTTTTATATTTAGTCCATAACCCTCGTTCTATTTATGAAGGCTCAAGAAAGAGGCTTTATTTAAGTGAATCCTATGGGCCAAATACCATATTTGTAAAAGAGGTATGGTAAATTAATAAAAATATAAATAAATGAGAGGTATGGTAAACAAATAAAACATTCTTTTATATTTACTCCATAAGTCACCTTATATTTACGAACACTCAAAAATGGGTTATATTTAGGTGAAACGTATGGCCAAAATACTATGGGACAAATACCATGGACTAGATTGTTATTAATACCATGCAAAAAACCATTATTAACCCTAATATTAGAATTAATAAAAATAAAAATGGCACATGGTATTGACCCATGGTATTCACCAAAATGGCACATGGTATTGACCCATGGTATTCACCTGGAATGTAGCCTATTTAAATGGGGGAATTAAACCAGCATGTAGCCTATGCTAAGATTCACTAGGACTTTACAAAGTTTTATTATTTAGTGAAAGACTCGCCAAGATCGTACAAGATTTTATAATTGAGTAAAATATTCGCATCATGGTATTCACCTGGAATGTAGCCTATTTAAATGGGGGAATTAAACCAGCATGTAGCCTATGCTAAGATTCACTAGGACTTTACAAAGTTTTATTATTTAGTGAAAGACTCGCCAAGATCGTACAAGATTTTATAATTGAGTAAAATATTCGCCATGCTTGGTGAGAGATTCGCCAAAAAATTATATATACATATTATATTATTGATAAAATCGCCTTCCATTTTTCCTATATACCATGGAGATTCGCCCATTTATTATATTTATAAATTTAGGGGGGGTTCTTAAAATTTTCCCTGGAGTCGAAGAGGTGAATATTGGAACAGCTGAAAATCCAAAGATGGTAAAGCTGTCCAAAGCATTGCCACAAAAGGTAAAGGCCAAATATATTAGTTTGTTGTCATCCTTTGCTGATATGTTTGCTTGGGACTATTCCGACTTGAAGACATATGATACCAATATAATTCAGCACACTATTCCTATTAAGCCTAATCATAAACCTTTCAGACAAAAGTTGAGAAGGCTAAATCCAACATTGCTACCATCAATTGAGAAGGAGGTAAACAGGTTGTACAAATCAGGAATTATCTTTCCCATCAGATTTTCTGATTGGATCTCTAATTTGGTGCTCGTATGAAAGAAGACAAGTGAGATTCATTTGTGCATTGATTTTAGGAATCTCAATAAAGTTTCATTGAAGGACAATTATCCGTTGCCAAAAATGGATCACATACTTCAGCGAGTAGTTGGAGCATCTCGTATGTCACTACTCGATGGTTATTCAAGATATAACCAATTTTGGTCCATGAAGACGACCAAGACAAAACAGCATTCACCACTCCGTGGGGGACTTTTCATTACGCTAAAATTCCTTTCGGTTTGAAGAACGCAGGTGCCACATTTCAGCGGGAAATGGATATGGCTTTCGCAAATGAGAAGGATGTTTTTTTGGTTGTGTACCTTGATGATTTGACAGTGTTTTCCAATTCAGATGAAGAACACATGTATCATTTGAAAATTGTCTTTCAAAAGTGCAGAAAATATGGTGTGTCGCTGAATCCGAAGAAGAGCTTGTTTGCCATGGATGAAGGCAAACTACTTGGACACATTATCTCAAAAGATGGCATTCGTATTGATCCAGCATGTGTAGAGGCGATTCAGAAAATTGACCTTCCCCGGAACAAGAAGGAGATTCAATCTTTTAATGGTAAGATGAATTTTTTACACCGCTTTGTGCCTAATCTTGCTGAACACCTAAGAGAGATTACAAACATGCTTAAGAAGGACAGCCAAGTGAAGTGGACCGAAGAGGCTGTAAAATCTTTCAATCTAGTAAAATTGGCTCTTTCTTCAGCTCCGGTTCTAATCAGCCCGGATTACACTCAGGATTTTATACTGTTTTCATTTGCTTCGGAGCATACTATGGCAGTTGTATTAATGCAGAAAAAATATGAGCATGAAAGACCAATTGCTTTTTTCAGCCGAACTATAAGAGATGCAACCTTGAAGTACAACATCATTGAAAAGCAAGCCCTTGCACTTGTAAAAGCATTGAAAGATTTTCGGGTATATATTCTGCATTCTCATATTTTGGCTTATGTTCCTAACACTGTTGTCAAAGATATTTTGGTACAAACAGATCCAGAAGGAAGACAAGGCAAGTGGATTGCAGCTTTGTTGGAGTATGATGTGGAGATAAAGCCCACAAATCTTGTTAAAGGATAGGGATTGGCAAAGTTAATGGCTGAATCGAATCTGCATGTCTTAGACATAAATCTGATTGCTGCTATGTCCGATGAAAATGAGGAAGGTTCGTCACTTCAGGTATCTGAAATATTTGTTCTTTCTCTGTGGTATTCAGATATCATATATGTGCTTCAGAATTTGTCCCCACCACCTGGTATGGCTAGAAACAAAGGTAGAACTCTCAAGTTAAAGGCTGCTAAGTTTTGTATTTTGAATTTTGCACTTTATTAGAAGATCCCAGCAGTGTTTTGTTGAATTGTTTGGTGGAAGAAGAAGAGAAGCAGGTCATGGAGAATTTCCATAAAGGAGATTGTGGTGGTCACCTTTTTTGGAAAATGACGGCAAATAAAATTCTGCGAGCGGGATACTATTGGCTGACATTGTTTGTTGATGTATATAAGGTTGTCAAGAGCTGTCATAAATGTCAGATTTTTGAAGGAAGGCAGAAATTACAGCCTTTGCCACTTAAGCCCATTGAGGTGAGTGCCCCTTTTTAGCAGTGGGGGTTGGATTTCATTGGTGAAATTCATCCTGCTTCTTCAGGTCAGCATCGATGGATCCTCACGGTGATAGATTATTTCACGAAATAGATCAAATAAATTCCCACTAGATAAGCTACAGATGCGGTAATAATTTCATTCCTTGAGAATAATATTTTGTCTCGTTTTGGTTGCCCGAATAAGTTAATCATTGATAACGCAACAGCTTTCAAATAAAAAAAGATGATTGAGTTTTGTAACAAGTATAAAATCATTTTGGGGCACTCAACTGCTTATCATCCACAAGGCAATGGATTGGCGGAGTCTTCTAACAAATCTTTGGTCAATATCATTAAAAAGTTGCTGGAAATAAATAAGAAGAGTTGGCATAAGAAGTTGGTCCATGCACTTTGGGCAAATCGAGTGAGTCAGAAGAAATACATTGGTATGTCACCCTTTGAGCTAGTTTATGGAGTTGATACAGTGTTTCCTACCTCTCTCGCAACTCTTGGAGTTGATAAAGTGTTTCCTACCTCTCTCGCAGCTCCAGTAGTCAAACTTCTTCAGGAGGCTGGTAGTGAAGATGATCCTATGCAGAGAAGATTAAATCAAATGATCCATTTGCAGCAGACACGAGAAGAAGTTTTTCAAAACATGTTCAAGTTGCAGGAGAGAATTAAGAAAATTTGTGACAAAAAAGTAAAGGCAGACAAATCTCAGTTGGATGATATGGTGTTGAAGCAGGATGCAAGGAATGAGGAAAATGGCAAGCACAGTAAGTTTGAAAATCTCTGGAAAGGTCCCTTTAAGATTGCATCATATCGGGGTCAGAATGCCTTTCTTCTGAAGGAGATGAACGGGGAAGATTGTCTAGGAGGGCTGGTCAATGGTCGGCTGCTCAAGCGGTATCATTTCTGAGTTGTTTCTGTTGTTTACATTGTCACTGTATATACCATTTTATTTCAATTTCATTGCAAGTATGTGTTGTGATCTTTTCCTCAGTCTGGGGCCTGAAGTGAAGGCTATAATTCTGAAGAAATATTTCAGTTTTGGGTTCAGTTTGTCGAGTTAGTTTTTCAGTCATTTTGGTTCCGTAATTCAATCGGTTTGAGTAAAGTCTCAGTCAATCAATGAGTCAAGAATATTGTGTTAATTTGTCAAAATAATGGACTCCATAGCCCAATGGACAAAGGCACTGTCTATCTCTCCCAGAGATCTATCATTCTTGGCACCTCCCAGGAGCTACCATCCCCATTGGAGCCAATGTTAGAGTCGGTCTTTGCATCCCTCCGTCAGAGATCATTACTCTTATTGCATTTCATTTTAGGTGTCTCATTCAGCACGATCATCTGCATTCCACCTGGGACATGCCATAATCTGACGGAAGGGCCTTGTCACTCATTCCCCTCATGTCTTGTACCTGCTGGCTCAGGTCTTTTCATCAAGGACCATAAAAATCATTTTCTAATCAATGACAGTCAATATTTGGTCTCTTGGTCAACAAAGGGTCATTTTAGTCATTAGGTCTAGGGTTTAGTGAATTCAATCTTCAAAGTGTCCAATAATTCCAGCAGACCAGAGGGAGGTTCTAAACAACTTTTTATTTTAAAAATTTCATCGTCATATTGCTGGACTATGACTTTTCTTCAAAACTCTGTTTTGAAGAAAATTCAACATTTCGTCTTTTGTAATATATTGCCATGTAAATTTCAAAATTTTCAGTTCTTGGATATTTTAGATGTAGCCTTGGTCATCCTTTGTCAAAATCCAATGCCATCATCCCTGTAAAAAAATTCCAAGAGGTTCATCATTTAAGTCAAAAATCAAAGGAAACAACAAAAACAGAGTTTGTATTAGAAATTGAAAAAGTGCCAAAGCAAAAACATTAGGAAAGTGGGTTTCATGAGCTAAAATTTCAAAAGCTCTTGGTTTATAAGCAATGTCTTCATGTGATAAGCTCATTTGCAAAAGAGAAGTAAGATAGAGCAAATTTGATGGGCAAGTGAGAAATTGGGTGAATTTGGGCGAAAATTGGCCGACGCGGTGCACTAAGCAGGAGGCGCGGCGCACTGGTGAGGCGCGGTGCACTGGGCATGAATACACAGTGTTATTTTACACAGGCACGGCACACTGGGGAGGCGCGATGCATTGGGCGTGTTGCACGGTGCACACAACTAAAGGCCCGAAACTGCTAACAATTCCTCCAAATTGCCAATAACTCGCACAGATCTGCTAGGTAGAGCCTCCATCTTTGTGTTTCATCCAATTTTGTGCTAGGGTATGGTGGTTGATGGATGGTAATGGTTAAAACAAAAAAACATCAAACCCTACCTTTTAAAATACCTCAAGGAAAATTGTTGCTAGGGTTTCAATTCCCTGTTTTATCACCAAATTCACTCCCTCATCTCACTTGTCCCTTGTTTTCATTATTCCCTAAGTTCCACTACCCCTTAAATTCATTCATCCCCTATCCCAAGTTCCCTTTCCCAATTTTCCTAATGTGAAATCATAAACCCTAATCCTATACATAAACTCTCAAACCATCCCATATTCCCCTAACTAAATCTATCCCAACAGTCCTTAATCCCTCACTATTTTCAGCTCCCTTTGCAGCCCCTCATTTCACTGTTTGTTCCCTTGGTAGCAGAGGTCAAGCACATCACCAAAAGGCAGTCCAACACAATTTTCATACATCAGCATCTATTTCTCCAGGGCAATTTGTTTACCAGCAGTTATGTCATCCGATCATTCATATGATTATGAAGTGGAGACCCAAAGTGACTCACCCACGGAGGGACATGCACCCAAGAGGCCTCATAGAGGTGGCAGATATATCAGAGAAGAACCAACCACCCTTACTAAATTACAGGCTTGCCCTCTTGCCATCTCTTGTTTCCAGCATCAGTCATGTTATGAGTTTTGTGAGAAGGTTGCTAATGTTCAATTTCATCATGAGTTGGCTCGTTTGTTTGTACTGCATTTACATGGTGATCAGGCCACTTTAACTGGTGTCACTTTCACACTAACACCAGATTCCATTTCATTAGCAAGCGGCATACCAAACATTGGAGAACCATGGAACAAGAGGTATAAAACTGACCAGAAGCACTATGAGCCGTACATCAAACCTGACTTTTTGAGACAGCTCAAGAGAGTGTTTCCATTTCGGTACCTCAAAGATGAATATGCACCTTTAATGAAACTGATCATGAAGTATTTCAGCTGTGAGGGACGGTTCTCCTGCTTGTATGCTTATCACATTAGGTTGATGATGCATTTCACTCAGGTAAGGATGATGAACATTCCTTATTTAATATGCCGAAACATAGAAAGGATGACCACCCTTGTGCAGCACAAGACCCCTCAGCAACAGCTTAACAGTGTTTATCATTTTGCTCTCATCAAGATTATGGTGGTTCATCAGCTTGGATTACAGGGCATCACTTGGGATGATTTTATCTCTCGTGAGTTTTTCAGAGCTTCACATGGATCTTCAAAGGCTAGACATGATACAGGTGGACCTTCTTATTAGCATGAAGGTCATGAGACACATACTGCTACTATGCCAGTATTCATTACTTATGAGAAGGGCACTAGACAGTTATTTGCAGCAGCAAAGCGAGTGTTATCTCCACCGGGGGTGGAAGGGGGCTCGCTTCTGACATCAGAACCATAGGTATAGGACAAAGGCAAGAGGCCAATGTAGGATGAGGGGCCTTTAGGTGAACGGGAGACCAACTTCATTCTCATTCAGGATGATGATACAAACATGGGCCCGCAAAGTGCCAACCTTAGAGATATCATCCAGGAGCAGCAGATAGAGATCAAAGCCTTGTCCCTCAACTTGGAGAGGGCTAAGTGAATTACAAAATACTTGGAGCAAAGGAGTAAGCATCTTAAAGATCAGCAGGTAATTATGGAATTACAAAACATCAGGGAGAATCGTCACGCTGCCCAAAAGAGGAGGATTGAATTCACTTTATTGGAACAAGAGATTAATGATGATCGGGAGTCTTGGCTCGAGAGAGTTAACATCCACTTAGAGAGACTGTTGGACAAGGCCGATAGGGACAAAGCATTGCTGAGACACATGGCTTTCCACTACATGGCGCGGAACAAGGTTTGCAATGCACAAATAAGAAATTTAAAGGCAAAACTAAGGAAGGCATCAAAAAGGCAAAAGAGGCAAAAAGAGCATGATCGACTCCGGATATTGGCTGAGGCTTCCTTGGCCCATCATAGCTCTTGATGAAGAAGGTCCAGCCCAAATTTCAAGAAATTTGGAGCAATTTTTGCATTTTGAAAAATTTTTGCACTAAAAAATAGGGTTTTCCTCCCTATGCGCCATGCCACGTGGCACTCGCTTTCACTAAAGGGCTCCAAATCCAAAAAAATTTGCATTTCTAGATTTCTCATGATAAATTATGTTTTCCTACCTATGGCCAAGAAATTTTGGCAGGTTTTGAGCCCTCAAAAGGTCAAAAAACACTCAAAAAATGACCTCACTGCCCCTATTTTGACACACAGGAAGAAGTCTTGGGAGATCGGATATTTGGAGGGGCAAATGGACACCAAATCCAGAAATTCCACTTGGGTTTGAAAGTAGACAGGTAGGGATTTCCAACGAGCTATCTTGGGACCAATTGGGACTTCAGGACGTGCTTCAAAATCAGCTACAAAGTGGCGCGACGCATAGAGAATTTGGGCGCGGCGCATAGAGAATTTTGGCCCATTTTTCACTCTCCAACTCATAATTTCGGCCAGTTTTGACTAGTTTCACTTTTTTATGTTAATCTTGATCTTCCTTGATGTAATTTCATGAACATGATGTAATTTTGGCACATATTTACTTGTTTTTGTAGATTCATTCACTAAAAAGTGAAAAACAACTGAATGAATCAGTTTCCTAACATATAGAGGCAAGTTGTTTCATTGCCTATTTTTCAGTTCCTTGTTTAGATATGGTTGAAACAGCTCCTAGAATGATGAACTCGACCCCTAGAGGTATGGGAAGGAGTTAGGCTTGTCTATATCATGTAATTTCTTAGTCATTTTCAGGGTTGTACACATGGGATTGCTTGGCACTCCATTGTACATTTGATTTCTGCATTTTTGGCAAAGGAAAGACCAGGGTTTTGCAGCACTTGTTGGGATCCTTGTGGGTCTGTGTTTTGATGGTGTTTTTCTTCATGCAATTGTAAGTTCATTGATGTTTCATGTATGCCATTTTCCTTCTCTTTTATTCTGAAATTAAACAAATGAGTGACAAAAGGTAGAATTCATTAGCTTGATGTGCTCTGCCTGTTAGTTTGTTTAATTTTCAATGTTTTCTTCAGTTTGAAGAGGATTCTTGGTACCCTCTTGCCCTCTTCAGATCCTCAACGGTCTTTTCCATCCATTCATTTAATCTAAAGCATCAAAACCACTGCCTACCTTGCCCCAACCAGAACTCTGCAAAAATTTGGCCTCATCCCCGGACCCAAATTTGCCTTTCCCTTGATTCCAACAAAACTCCTAAAAAATCAAATCAAATCCTTGCACTTCATACCTAGCCTAAGATTAGTTGCTAAATCAGTCATCTCAAGCCCCATTTGATTATTTTTCACTGAGATAGACCTAGCGCATAGGGCTAGCTACGAGGCTGAGCGTGGTTTGATGTGGACCTAGAAGCTTACCTTTTCAGCTTGAGGTAAATCTAGGCTCTAATAGCCACATACAAGAAACTTTTGAAGGAAAGGAAGCAAGAAGACAAAGGTCCATTGGACAAGGCAAATCATGTTGTCAAGAGAATGCACATGTAGTGCACTTACTGCCATAAGCAAGGACATCTTGCTGCAAAATGTTGGACTTTGAATCAAACAATTCTTCCACCAAAGCTGAAGAAAGTGGAAAGATGAGATGGCATAAATGGAAAGGAATATTCCATGATTGATGTGTTTCAAGATGATTCACATGTTGATGTTGATGTGCAGACAAAGGTAGTACCTTTGAAAGGGATTGGTGAGGAATGGTTAGAGTTCTTATCCAATTAAGATTGCATGTCTATTGATGCATCTATTTGCATTTCTTTGTTAATGGAATGCAAGTTGCAGGATTTTACCAAGTAGGTGAATGGAGAAGTTGAGCAGGAGACTCACTTTGTTGTTGCAACATTATATTTCATTTCAGCTTTGAAAGTATAGTGTGCTTAAGTGAAAGTTGGAGAATGAAATGCATGCATAAGCTTGAGATGCATGAACACAGGGATGTTGATGATTTCCTTGTATTTGAACATGTATGTGTAATTAACTAAAGGGTTGGTTGCTTTGGCATGCATGTAATGTTGACTTGGGGAAAGTTAACTTGGTCTCCAAGTTGGAGATAATGATGAAGTGTTTCATCTTTGGAAAAAGATTCCTAATGGTCTTTTTCTACATGCTTGACTTGAAGGGTCATTTGTTTTAAAGGCATGTTTTGTGGGCTTGTTGTCTAGTCCATAATTTGTATGAAAATGTAAGACATGGAGGTGTTCACAAGATGTGAAAATCTGTTTCTTTTGTTGAAGCAGGAGTTTATGTCATCCAGTTGTTGTCTGTATTTCTGTTGTTGTTAATAGTTGTTGTTGACAGCTTTTCAAACATGTACAAATGAAAGTTTTGTGGAGCAGATGTACTTCACATTTGTTTGAGCCACCTTGGATCAATGATCAAGGCAGAGAAGTTCAAACTACCTTCTATGACCATTTCAGTAGGAGTTCTGCAGGAAGGCAAGGAGGAAGACAGTTATTCCCAAGAGGACCAGCCCATCTAGGAAGGGAAGTGGTCAGAGACTTTAGTTCAAAGGCACTGTGCAAGGCAAGTGCATGGAGGCTGAAAGAAGAGGGTTTTGTTACTCTCATTTAATGTTCAGATCAGTATATTAGTCTTTTGGAGACCAAAAGTTCTTTTAGTGGGAAGGCGTGATCCAAAATGGATTTTGGATAGACTCCTAAGTCTAAGTGTTCCTCACAGAGGGAAATGAAAGTCCAATGAAGTTCTTGGAAATATCCCCATGGCAGAGATCTTTTCATTCTGAATCTACTGCAACTTGAATGGGAAAAAAATGGACTTAGGATGCAGAAGTTATCGCAGAAAGAAGATGCCCTTTGTTCTAAGGAAAAAGAGGCAAAATCCCCTAAAAATGGCAAAACACCCTTATAAGGGGAAATCGCATCGAAGATGGTCTAAGAGGCAGACTTAAGCGGAAAGGGGAGAAACCCCGGCTTGCTGATCCCCAACATATCGGGTCAGAGGCAGGCTGGTGCATATAACATGAGGAAAGGACCTGGGCCGATGCAATATTGCAATCGCCAATATCGGCAGATCGTAGTCAGCGATGCCACGGGGCAAAGGCAGGGACCCCAGGCTGATGCGATGTGCGATCACTAATATCGGCGGATTGGCATCGGCAGTGGCATGAGACAAGGGACAGATCCCCAGGCCAGTGCAACTTGCAATTGCGATATATCGCATCGCAACGTTGCTTCGCAGTGATGAAAAAGGGGTGATAACACCGGACCCGATGGGTTTTATAAACCCGGATTCATAATGTTTTGAGTTCCAGAAAAAGGGACTTTCCTGTGTATAAACGCTTTTCGATGAAAAAGTCGAATTGCAAAGTAACGACGCTGGAAGTGATAAAGCGGACCCAAAGAGGAAATAAAGGTGCAACTCATAAAATTTGAGTTCCGTAAGCAGGATTTCGGGCGGGCCTCAAGCGGTAAATGGTTTTGGGCTGACTCTTCCCGATCCCATAAAATGAATGACGCATGGCTGGCAGAGGAGAGAGGAAAACTGCATTTTCGGGCGGGTAACCTCCGTGCCCTTAAGCCACCTGAGATCGCAGATGGACCGTTTGATCAAGGATCCCATAGATAGACTGTGGGGATTGCGATAGCAGCCAAAGGCAGACGCGATGTGATATTAGGGCAGATGTGATAAACATTTGAAATGCGATAAAAGGGATTTTTTCAGGTTTTCATCATTTTCCCGTGTATTTGGTATTTTTCCAAATACACTAATGTGATGCCATATACTACCTAATCGCAGACCCGATAGGGGTTTAGGGGTGATTGAATGTAATTTCACATCCGAAATACACACCCGATAGTGTATTTTTTCCAGAAAAACTCTGTGTAATGTTTTTTTTTCAGTTTTGGGGTTTTACCTATGAAACGGCCATGATTCCTCTGTAACCACTCCTGATCATCATGCCATATTGTAGCAGGTGTTTTTAGAGGCAATGATGCATTTTGAAGCCACAGAGCCGCAGAGCCAGATGGCGAGTCTAATCGACAGGGAGCAGAGAAGCCGCAAAGCCGCCGAGGGATAATGAAACGTAGAGAAATGGCTAGGGTAGTCGAAAAGCCCGAAAAAGTACCTCAAAGAAGGCAGAGAGCTCAATTGAGGGTGGAGAAGGCAGAAGAAGAGAGCACAAAAGCTGAAGCGCAGAGCAGCTGAGACAGTCGCTTGGAGGTCAAGCGGACTGCTGAGAGCTCAGAGAAGCCAAAGCTGAAGAGCTAAAGCTAGAGCCAGAGCCAAAGGGCCAGAGCAAGAGCCAAGAGCTAGAGCTGAAGAGCCAGAGCCAAGAGCTAGAACCAAAGAGCCAAAGCCAGAGCCAAATCCAGAGCCGAGAGCTAGAGCGAGAGCACAAAGCCAAAAATCCAAGAGCTTCAAGAGCCAGGGATAAGATGGTGTCTAAACCCATTGTGTTCTGTGTAAACCAGTGGAGTTGAACCAAGAGCTTGTAAAAAGGACTTTTCCATAATCCCAGAGAGCCTAGTTGAGTTGACTAGAACTCACGAAGACATAGCCCAAGAGTTTTGGGTGAACTCCTAGTTAAATTGATGTCTTGTGTGTTTGTTTTATGGCTGCATTTTTTATTATTATATGTATGTTATATCAGCATAAACAATAGATTTTAAAAGCACATAAATAGTTTTAAAATAAACACCAGTATACATTATATTGTCAAGCATATTATCAATTCCACATTGGTTAATCATAAAGACTTGGGAATATTTAAGCTTTGGAAGTGGGAGAGGTTCTTGTAAGTTAGACAAGAAGCCTAAGTGCCCCATTTTCAGATCACAAGACAACTTTTATCTTCCCATAGGGAACTTTTTCTTATCGATCAAGCTGTCTTTTGGTATTAAAAATGTTGGTGCTACTTTCCAATGAGCCATGTCCTATGATTTTCATGACATCCAACACATACTTGAAGTCTATTTGGATGACCTTTCCACTCAATCCCTCTAACGTGAGGATCATATTTCCCATATTAGGGAAGTTTTTCCACATTGTTGACATTATAGGATTCATTTGAACCCACATAAGTGTCTTTTGGGTGGTGTCTAGGAGGTTAGTGGGATTTTTGTATACTAGGAAGGGATCATAATTAATCATTCGAAGGTCGATGCTATCAGCAATTTTCCTCCTCTTTGTACTCTTAACCAACTTCAATGTTTATAATTGAACGTTAATATCTTGTGTAGATTAAGTTCCATTTATGCTAAGATAACAAATGGTTTTATGTGACTATTGAAGAAAGGTGTACCTTTCATATGGGATGACCAAGGTCATAGATATTTTTATGCTTTGAAATAAGCATTGTTTTCTACCCCACTATTGAGCCCTCTTGATTTTAATTAGGATTTGTTTCTCTATCCCAAGGCCCTATGAATCAACCATTGGTATGGTTCTTGTCCAAGAAGATGAGATGCGCAATGAACACATCATTTTTTACCTTAACAAAGATCCCATTGGTCTTGAACTTGGTTATTCCCACATCAAGAAGTTGGCTTTGGGGGTTATCTATGTTTTCCAATGATTGAGGCATTGCATACTTTTGCAAAAGACTATGATAATTGTTGATTACAACCCCATGAAACATATACTTAGTCATCTGATCATTGGGGGGAAATACTCAAAATGGATTGTGATCCTTTAAGAGTTCAATTTGGAGTTTTTTATTTCCAAGTCCAACAAATTTTTGGCATCTCGATCAAAAAATTTGCGGGTAGGGTGGGATTTCTGCTTTGGTTTAGTTCTCAACTAGAAAATGTGAAAATTAACTCTATTTTGGCCCTTTTTCCTCTATAAGACCTCAACAGTACTTATGTGTTGTTGGAATAATTCATGTTATTGATGTTAAAGGGAACACTAGTTCATGAATGAAATTACATAAGCTTGTAGATCATTTCAATCTCTTTCTAAAAAGTAGTTACTTTCCCCTTAAATTCACCTTAGTTTATTCGGAATGAAGAAATTCATATTTGTCTCTAGTAATAGTCGGCTTACATAAGTCAACCTCACCCAATAGATAGGTTGATTCACCACAGGTTTGAACAAGTATAAATAGAAGCTATGATAATTATATATTACAAAGCAATGGAACAAATAAAATATTGTAGAAATATAAACACATAAAACAAGACAAACACAGATATATGTGGTTCACCCAATTTTGGCTGCGTCCATGGAGAAACAGCCAATCCTTCCTTTTATATTATCCAGCAAAATGAAGGCATAAAACCTACGGAAAATTCGTTATAATTCCCTCTTTGCTCTCTCACAATCTCCTCTCTTTTTTTCTTTCAGAATACACATCTACATAGCCGCAAAAGAATTTCCTCATATATAGCGACGGGTTTCCTTATAGGGAAAAAAACCCTAAATTAAACATAACTTCTACTGTCAAATTTATGCCTAATGAATGACCCAATTTGAATATGAAATTACAACATTTTACAAGGCAATTTTACATCCCCCAATCCCCCACCAGGAGGGGGGCTCTAAAGAATCATCATCACCCCCCGTGGACCCCCCTAGTGGTGCGCATAAATGGGCAGTGTTGCCTCCACATTATGAAATGGGGTCTAATGTGGAGATACCTCTAAATAAATAAGATAATCAGAATCCACACCCAACAATCTCCCACTTGGAGATTGATTATAGAAACTCTATCGCTACTTCGTTTGTTGGAAAATGACTCCACTTTGGACCTAGTTGTTTCTCATCTTCATCATCATACTTGAAGAGCAATTGAAACCGAGCAGAATTTTAGTTTCTCCCTAGTTACAACTTTTGTTAACATATCTACAGGATTTTGGCTAGTGTGTATCTTCTCCAACTTCAACTGTCTATCTTCCAACAATGATCGTATGAAAAGGTACTTGAGCTTTATATGTTTAGTCTTGGAATGAAATATAGAATTCTTTTCAAGATGTATGGAACCCTGGTTGTCACTATATAACCTGCCCAACTCCTACTTCTTACCCAATTCATCCAGAAACCTTTGTAACCACACCATTTCTTTACTAGCCTCTGTAGAAGCAACATATTCTACTTTCGTCATTGAGAGTGCAACAACACTTTGCAGTTTTGAAACCCAACTGACAGTTGTTCCACCTACAATAAACACATACCCTGTGGTGCTCCTCCTGTTATCTCTATCACCCACCATATCTGCATCAACATATCCCTGTAGAGAAATGTTTGAACAACCAAAGCATAATGCTTGATTTGTGGTACCTCTCAAATACCTAAGAATCCACTTCACCGCCATCCAATGTTCTTTTCCTAGATTGTTCATGTACTTGCTTACAACTCCCACTACATGTGCAATATCAGGCATTGTGCACACCATTGCATACATTAAGCTTCCAACTGTTGATTCATATGGAACTTTAGACATATAAGTCATTTCTTCCTGAGTCGTGGGACACACCCCCTTAATTAGTTTGAAATAGCTAGCCAAAGGTATTCTAACTGGTTTTTCATTCTGCATATTAAATATTTTCAACTCCTTTTGTATGTACTCACTCTGAGACAATGTTAATTTGTGATTCTTCCTATCTCTAATTATTCTCAAACCAAGGATTTGTTTTGCAACACCCAAATCCTTCATTGCAAATGAGTTTGCCAATTTTATTTTGAGCACATTTATTTCCTGCATGTTAGAACCTACAACAAGCATGTCATCTACATACAATAACAATATAATATAGCTTCCATAATTTTTCCTTTTGATATTGTTGGGTGCGAGATCCCCCAAGGACAATTTTGGGGCTTAGAGCCAAGATTTTGGTCCGATTTTGTAATTCCAATGTAAAGACTCCGCATTTTGTGGGTGCGGAGTGCGTAGTTGTAAAAGAGTCATAGGGTTGTCCCCCCTTATTTTTATAATGTAATGTCATTTGTAGAAGATCTACCCATGGTTCGCGGACCATGGGATTGTATAAATAGAGCGAAGCTCTAAGTAGTTAAGGCATCGCAGAATGTCTAAGGAATGATGATGTATGCGAGATAGATCTAAAGTGTAAAGTCTAGTTTTTGGTCATAGCATAGGAAGAGGTTGTGTTGCTGAGTGCGTAGAGGCCTAGTAGTCTGCAGCTGAGTGCACGGACCCCTACAATTGAGTGCGCAGGGCGAGTCGAGTCTGTAATCAGTTGGAAGTATTAATAAAGATAAGTTTCTATCAATTCTGTGACTTTATTTCCTATGTTATGTGTCTGTTATATTGGGTATGAATTTTACTTCTAATGCTTATATGATGTGTGAATGTATATAATTGTATTGATTAAGTGAAAGCAAGTAAGGATATCTGTTACACGAAGATAACTAAGATCCGATAATAAGATAAGTAAGATACTCGATGTAGTTTGGGAAATAGCATAGTTCGCTGCCATACCAGCATGAAAGAATCTCAGCCCCTATTTAGGGTTGCGCGAAGGCCGATTGTAACAGATTACGAAGGTGGTGAAGGTTAGAACAGAGCACGAAGCAACCTATGTGAAGGCAGGTCTAGTTGGAATAAACTGACATCACATCCATCTCAAGGGTGTGGAAACTTGGTTCCAGCATCCCCCCATACTGCTTCGTGTGAGACTTCAGTCCGTGCTCCACGGGCTGATGCGTAGAGGGCTAGTAGTGTAGGGATTTGTTTGGCTAACTTAACTCTGAACCTAGGTTAGGCCCCCATAAGCCAACAAATGGTTATGTTGCTGGGACCAGAATATGCATGAGAGATGTGTGATGTCATATCACTGGAATCCAACTAAGAAAGAAATTGAAGGTTGGCTGAATAGAAGAATTCACGAGTTCGCGGCGCAAGAGAACAGAAACCTGCGACTATCAAAAGAAGAGTGGCTAGACAGCTACCTATATCCAAAGATCCACGAAATATTTTTGGCGTCCTTCCCTACTGAGCTATACGAGTGGATTGCAAAGCTCGCAAATAGCCAAGGAAGGTGGAAACTTGATGGTCCTATTGTGTGGACCCCAGAGCTAGTGCGGAGATTGGAAGCATCAAAGGATAAGATCGCATGCGTTGTCGATCATTAGCTCGATCGTATTATAGGAGGATTCGTTACTGAGTTCACAGATGACACCTTAGTTAGCTATAGTGAGGCAGAGTGACGCTTTCTCAAAGGACCGTGAGGTAAGTACGTAAAGTCCTTGAATACTTGGATTAAAATGTTATTGTACGAAAAGAGGGTTATGCAGTTACTTTGATGTTCGGAGCTATGCAAAGTGGAAAGGTTTATAGGAATGAAGGAAATAAGGGTCCAAAAAATAGCCCCTTGATTTCACCTCCGTGAGGAGACAAGGAAGAGCTCATGAAGGTCTCTCTGCGAAGTGTTATTCAGCTGATAAAACAAAGAATTCCATGAATACCACCTCCAACCACACCACCACCAGCTTCACCTCCATCTTCACCCATACCAACTCCACCACCACCGTGATTCAGTATGGCAAGCACAATGAAGTTTCCTGCATTCAAAGGTTTAGGAAACAAAGATCCAGACCAATTCTATTTCATTGTAATGGTTGTATGGGAAGTGCAAGGTGTTACAAATGAACATATAAAGAAAGCGACTCTGGTTAGCGCCCTGTAGGATCGGCGCTGACATGGTATATTAAGTACTCCAATGATAACCCAAATGTGAGAGTCACAGATATCCAAACAGCGCTAAATAGAGAATTTAGCAGGCCTAAATCTAAAGTGTAGTCGATCGTGGGATTTAAAGAGATCACAATGCTACCAGGCAAAACTCCTTGGGAACTAGATCAGAGGCTGAAATGTATGATTCGTGAAGCCAATATGAATCTAACAAATGGACAGCATCGTGAGTGGTTTGTAGCTTCGTTATTGCCATATTTAAGGAGTGTGTTATCACAGCAGAAGATGACAACTCAGGTAGAGGCCTTAGAGATTGCTATAAGGCTACATGAGACCCTGATGCAAGATCCTAATATGGGAGTTTAGCAGATCCACGCGCAACTGAAGAATTTGTGCCTTGAGATGCAAAGTCTAAAACAGGATAGGACGGTTCGACCAGAAGTGCACGAAGAAGTGTGGTGCATCAAATGCAAGAGTCAGATTCATGACAAAGACCATTGCCTGATTTTTATAAATTACCTTGCAGAAGGAGGACTGATGCCTCTAAGGTCGGAAGCTCAAACAGGATCTAGCGTGGCACCTGCTTTGTGGTATGCTATCAGTCAAATAGCTGAAAAACATGCCACAGACAATTGACACTTGTTATAGAAGTATATACACACTTCGCAACAGTTGTTCTGCAACTTTGTAGGTTGGTGGGACATGATAAGCATACTTGCAGAAGCTATGAGTTGGTGATGGATAGAATGCCCACCTACAAAGTTCAGGCTGAAACACGGCCCCTTGACCAGAATGCAGGAATGGTGTGGACAGGATTTCAAGGGCCCGGAAGACTCCGAGATGGAGGAGGACCTGGTAGAGGTCGCGAACAGTTGATTTGCTATAATTGCGAAGGGCCAAGACACTATGCCCGTGATTGCATGAATCCAACGCGCTTGTCGTGCAAGTATTGCGTGATGTTTGATCATGACACAGAATATCTTCCTACATTGATAGCTAGGATCTATTACAAAGGAGCACTACCCCCTCCCTTGACTCAGAACCTACAGATGATGAGGTTTGAGCCACGCGAGGAAGATCCGAATGTAAACATTGTGCTCTAAAGTGGAATCACGATGGGGGATGACAAAGGAAAACAGCTGGAAGATAGTACCTGGATTCGCAAAGCCTCGGTGAAAGAAGCTGAGTTTGATTTGGAGTGTGCTTAGGAAAACTTTATGGAAGCTAAGAAGAGCTTCGCTGAGGCCTCCACACCAGGGAGCAAAGATTAGCCTAAGTCAGAAATGGATCCCTCCATGCTCACAAATTTCTTGGAAACCTGTATGAAGTTACTATGTGACAGTAAGGCTATGAAAGGGCTACAAAAACTTATCAATAGATGTGTTGGGACCACACTAGGAGAACCGCGTGTAGTCCGGAAGATCGGAAA
This sequence comes from Pinus tabuliformis, assembly GCA_031772625.1. Lineage (NCBI taxonomy): Eukaryota > Viridiplantae > Streptophyta > Pinopsida > Pinales > Pinaceae > Pinus > Pinus tabuliformis. Next base: position 2,065,291,388 of record CM062818.1, on the reverse strand, counting down.
GCATAAGACAAGGACAGGCCATGAAATGAGACTAACCGCGCAGATCGAAGAATACGAGATGAACCAAGTCATTCTGGATTTGGGATCAGATGTGAATGTTCTACCGAAATAGACATGGGAACGAATGGGGAGACCCATGCTGCAATGGTCTCCAATTATGGTGAATCAGCAAAAAATAATACCTATGGTGCGATTGCAGGGAATAATTGTGGATATTGAAGGAGTGAGCCTGCTGGAAAATTTCGAAGTAATAGAGATTGTTGATGACAATAATCCATACCCTACAATCCTGGGAATTCACTGGGCCACTCGTATGAATGGGGTAATTAATATGAAGAAACGAAAAATGATCTTTGAAAAAAAGTCACTGCGCGTAATTATAGCCCTGGACCCTGCTAAAAGATCGCGCTATACAGAGCCGGTCCATGACTATGAAAGTGATGATGATATGTACTACATCTACAAGATAAGAACGTGAGACCTAGAGTGGGTGAATCCCACCGCAGACGGATGGATTACATGGGAGTGCGAGAGTTCCTACACTTTGGATTCTGACGAAGAAGTAGAACGATGGAAAAATCGCTTACATGAAGTAATTACGTTGAACTGCAATATGATGACAAGATCATTGCACTGCTTGTCAACAGAAGTAAATGTGATGCAGAAAATTGTTCCCTCTGTGGACAGAGGCAACCCCTCTAGCCCTAGAGTGGGTCTAGTCACAAACACAGACAGATCAACAATAGCTTTCCTTAAACAGTCATAGTTGGAGGCCTACCTCAACCGGTGGTCGATGGAGTTCCGTTATGCTACTCCAACTTCTGCTTCCTTCTCCTAATGAGTAATCAACCTGAAACAATGCAGAGGAAATACAACAAAGCACGTAGCCAGAACAACAATGATCTATTTACTCACAAAGTCAAGAAGTCATGAGCTATCAAGTACATTACATACAAGACATAGTAAAACATCATTGATTGCATTAATAATGAAATAAGAGTAAGCTTACAACCAAAGTCTTGACGTCACAAGCCTTTTCAGAGGGATCCAGCCAGCATGTTCCTCAAGCATTCACTCTTTGAAGATGGATCTCCAACACACAAGTCTCTCTCACTCACAATTTTTACACAAGATTAATGGCACTTCACAACCTTCCTCAAGCTATCAACAATTCCACACTTGTCACACTCACACCAGCTATCTAGCAACCTCACAAATACTAACAACACTGCTCCACTAGCTAACTATCAGCAACCATTCCAAAAACTAGCAGCACATAGCAATGGTGAGAGTTTAAATAGGAGAAGGAGTCTCCATGAAAGGTGGAAGGGTGAGCTTATCTCCAAGGAAGGTAGCACAAATGACAGAACAGCCATGCCAGAGAAAGGAGGGCGACATAAACTATGCCAACAACCAGGTTTGGAGTCATCTGGAAGGCCGACTGTTGGAACAAATTTGCCCAATCTGGATCATTGCGGGCACATAACTGATCTTCTGCACTGACATCGCTATTGAATAACGTAGCTAGTCAGGTCATCACCGAATATTACAAGCGACAGTCGCACTGGCACATAAAATCGGACCATTGCGGGAACCAAGTGTGCTTCCGCGATGGCAGTACTTCTGGGCTGTTTTGGAGTGCTCTTCACCGCGTTTATTTAACCAACAGACGCGATGAGGCAGATAACTTAGGAAAAATGGGTCATTTGGCAACATCAAAGAGCATTTGTCTAATATGAGCATGTATAACTTTGGACACATGACACAGTAGGAGGACTGGGTTGAAGACAGTGACAAATTGTTGTGTAACAGATGCCCCCTAAAGTATGAAGCCCGAGAGAGTGGGAGGGGTGAAATGCTTTATGAAACTGACTGAGCTGGAACACCATCTGGAAGAACTTGCACACAAGTACAACTTGTTAGAGCCTAGATTTGTCTCAGGCTGAAAAGACAAGGTTCTAGTTCCACATCAAACCACGCTCAGCCTCGTAGCTAGCCCTACGAGGACAGGAGAGGGCTCTCTCTGGGTCAATCTCAGCGAAAGATACTCAATGGGATGGAGATGACTGATTTAGAAACTTATTTTAGGCTAGGTATTAAGTGGAAAGGATTTGATTTGAGTTTTTTAGGGTTTTGTTGAAAAGATGGGAAAGACAATTTGGGCTCGGGGATGAGGCATAGTTTCTGCAGAGGTCTGATTGGGGCAAGGAAGGCGATCGTTTTGATTCTTTAAAGTGAGTGAGATGGATAGATCAGACTGGTGAGAAGCTAAGGATAGCAAGAGAGTCTCAATAAATCCCCTTAAACAGATGAAAACATGAAAATTTAAACAAATTCAAAGGCAGAGCATAACAGTTATGGATTCTACCTTAATCACTCATTTGTTCAAATTCAGAAGAAGAAGCTTGAAATGATACACATAACACTAGATAAACTTACAATTACTCAGATAAGAACACCATCAAAACATAAAGCCACATGGATCCCAAACACTGCTACAAAACCCTGGTCTTTCCTTAGCCAAAAATGCAGAAGTGAATGTACAATAGAGTGCCAAACTTTTCCCAAGAGTCCAACCCTGAAAATGACTTAGAAATTACATAATATAGACAAGCCAAACTATTCCCTTGCCTCTAGGGGTCGATTTCATCCTTCTAGGAGCTGTTTCAACCAATTCTAAGCAAAGCACTAAAAGCTGGGCAGTCAAAACAACTTGCCTCTATAAGGTAGGAAACTGATTCATTCATTAAATTTTCACCTTTTAGAGAATGAATCTTCTAGAACAAGTAACTAAGTGCAAAAATTACATCATGTTTACTCAATTACATCAAGATAAGTCAAAAATAACATCACAAAGGAAAACTAGTCCAACTGGCCGAATTTCTGAGCTGGAAGGTGAAAAACTGAGCAAAAATCCTCTGTGCGCCGTGCCAATTTCTTTGTGTGTCATGCCACTTTGGAGCTGATTTTGAGGCACTTTCTGAAGTCCAAATTGCACCCAATTGTGCTTGTTGGAAATCCCTACCTGTCTACTTTCCAACCCAAGTGGAATTTCTGAATTTGGTGCCCATTTGCCCCTCCAAAACGTCAATCTCCCAAGACTGCTTTCTGTGTGTCAAAATAGGGGCAAAGAGGTCATTTTTAGGGTGTTTTTGACCTCCTGAGGACTCAAAACTAGCCCAAACGTCTTGGCCATGCACCAACAATCATAATTTTTCATGAAAAATCCAAAACTATAAACTTTTTTGCATTTGGAGCCTCCTATCATAAGCGCGCGCCACATGGCGCGGCGCACAGGGAGAAAAACCCTGTTTTTTGCACAAAAAATTACAAAAATACCAAAAATGCCCCAAATTTCTTGAAATTTGGGCTGGAGCTTCCTTATCAAGTGTTATTGTGGGCTAAAGAGGCCTCGGCCAATATCTAAATATGATCGAGCTCCCTTTGCCACTTTTGCTTCTTGATTGCCTTCCTCAATTCCGCCTTCAAATTCCTGATTCGGGCCTTGCACACCTTGTTTCGCGCCATGTAGTGGAAAGCCATGTGTCTTAGAAATGCATGGTCCTTGTCGGCCTTGTCCAGCAGCCTCTCTAAGTTCATGTTAACTCTCTCGAGATTGGCCTCCCGATCCTCATTAATCTCTTGCTCCAATGACGTGAGCTCAACTCTTCTCCTTTGTGCAGCTTGGCGATGCTCACGAATGTTTTGTAGCTCCATGATTGCCTGTTGATCTTCAAGATGTTTGTTTCTCTGCTCCAAGTATTTCATGGTCCACTTAGCCCTCTCCAAGTCAAGGGATAAGGCTTTGATCTCTGTTTGCTGCTCTTCGATGATCTCTTTCCAGGATCAGTCTGGACCAAAACATCTTTGACAGTAGCATTAGGAACATAAGCTAAAATATGGGAATGCAAAATGTATACACGAAAATATTTCAGTGCTTTTACAAGTGCCAGGGCTTGCTTCTCAATAATATTGTATTTCAAAGCAGCATCCCTTATAGTCCCGCTGAAGAAAGCTACTGCTGTATATAAACTGTACTTGGACTGCTCTTTTTGGTGTTGTATTCAAATTCTGCCACCAAGGGAAAAAACAAATGCAATAGGGACTGTTAGGAGGGGGAAACAATAGTGAGGAATGGGAATTATTGGGAGAAATTTAATAGGGAAATATGGGAGAGGGTTTGAGGGATTGATGTATGGGAATAGGGTTTAGGGTTTGGGATTAGTTGTATAGGTTTTGAGGTGTGAGGTTAGAGGATTTCGGATAGAGTATGTAGGAGAAGGGAATAATGAATTTAGTTGATAGGGAATTAGGGATTGGTGAAGATAAGGGAACAAGGGGAAGGAGAAATGATTTTGGTGGCAAAACTGTGAGCTCTGAAACCCTGGCAGCAAATTTGTTTGTGTTTATAGAAAGAGGTTTGAATTTTTGTTTCAACCTTTATCACCCTTACACCACCATCTCTTATCATAAAATTTGATGCAACATCAAGATAGCAAGCCTACCAAGCAAATCCACGCAAGGAATGAGCAATTTGGGGAAGTTTGAAACAATTCCGGGCTTTGAACTGTGTGCGCCGTGCCAAAAACCCAGTGCGCCGCGTGCTCTCTGTGCGTTGCACCCGTTCAAATTAACACTGGGCAGAAACTCCCAGTGCATCGCGTGCTTCCAGTGCACCGTGCCACCTGTTATGTGCGCCGCGCTGGTTAGTTGCAAACGATTTCTCTCCAAAACACGCACTGCTCACCCAAATTCGCCTTGAAATGCTTTTCTCCAACCTTGGCATGCAGAATATCTTCATGGAAAAACCTTTATAAAGACATCAATTTGATTTTTGGTTCTCCAAAACCCATTTTTGTAATGTTTTGCAATTGACACTTTTTCACAATTAATAGAACTCTGACTTTTTGTTTCCTCCTTGATTTTTGGTTGAAATGATGAATTTCTTGGCAATTTTTTGCAGGAATAGTTATCATGGAATTTGACAAAGGAGACCAGGGCTGCGCTTGAAGAATTCAAGAACTGAAAAATTTTTAAAATTATTACAAATAACAAAATGTCGACTTGTCTTTATTAGACTTTGTCGAACACCAAATTGACTAACCCTAGACCTAATGACTAAAATGACTGTTATGACCTAGAAACTGCAACAGGACTGCAAATGACTTTTAAGATTTGATTTGATGGACAGACCTGAGCCAACAGTGCAAAGCATGAGGGAAATGAATGACAAAAGCCCTTCCATCAGATTTATGGCATGCTCCTAATGAAATGCAACTGATCGACAGAGATGGGACACCTAAACATGAAATGCAAAAATAGTTTTGATCTCTGACGGAGGGATGACCAGACCAATTCTAACACAACTGATATCTCTGATGATGGAGTACATGTAGTCTAGGCATGGGCGCAGCCATCCAAAAGACATACGAAATAGGTATGTGGTGTGGACGCAACCATCCAGCTAATGAGACCATGATGATGATAAAGGTTTGGTCGCAGCCATCCATGAAGACTCAGGTATGGTCGCATCCATCCATCAATGAGCCATGTAATCATAAACCAATCCACGCAACCCGAACATACGTAATCTGAGTTCGGGGTCTTGAACCCATCCGATCATAGTACAGATTCTAACATGCAAATAGATGTACTGAAGTTGAGCATGATAGAAAATCGCTTGATTATCGGTCAATGATGGAAACCGTTAACAAGCGCGAGGGAAACCACCAATAATGCCAATGGCTCTCAAGGTACTGTCTAGCACAATCCACGAAGTGTGAAAAAGGAGCTGAAGTCGAACACTCATGGAATCACCTAATCGACGACCAATGATGAAAGTTGACCGTCAGGTGCGAAGAACTTGTCATTCAGGCATGCAAGCTCTAAGGCACCAAATGGGATCTCTAGATCAATCTCCTGGATAATGAGCTGATGTCGACAAGAGACGACCTGTCACAGGAGGGCCATAATGTTTCCCCCATCAATGACATGAGATAAGGAACAAGTGGCAGATGGCAAAACAGAGTATCAGAGGACAAGGTGAGGGTGTAAACTGTAGAAGGATTATACTCTTGAACATGTCAGTGACACAACTCCGGAGGGTGGTAGCATTCAGATACCAAGGAATCAGAGGCTCGATGGAAACGGCATGAATCAAATGGAATGAGGCTAAATGACAACCCAAACCTGCGGAGGCTAAATGAAGATGTATGGATGTCCCAACCTGACAAGAAGCAAAAGTGTCGATGTTCAAGAGTGACTAGATGTCGTAGACAATCAATGATAAACTTGTTGTTGAGTCCAACCTAGTAATATTTTAACGAGCCCTAGGAAGGAGAAGCTCGAGTCTCATCATGGTGACAAGTCCAATGTCATCAGGGTTTAACGAGTCCGACATAGGTGAAACTCGGAGTCTTTTTCATGTTTAGAGAGTTTGAAAAAGACACGGAAAAGAAAACTCCAAGGGGGTCCTTTTTCGTAAATTTGTGTCTCTCGAGCCCGAAAAAGTATAAAACGTTGCTCGAAAGGACCGCCCGACCATTACGAACGAGGAGTCATTTTCATAACTAGTGACTTCAACCCGAAAAAGTAGAAAAGTGGTCGGAATCACGTCGTTTCGGAACCAATAATGAGATTGAAACAACAAACGCATGGCAATCTTTTCGTTTTTACATGGTCGGAAAAGAGCTTAAAGGCGATTGCCTCTTACTTCTTTTAACGAGTCAAGATGAAGAACTCGGCCATCTTTTCATTTTTCAAGTCGGAAAAGAGCTCAAAGACGACTTTTTTGGATCAAGTGCTCACGATGTTGACATAATTCCACTACCTGAAGCTCTACACAAAGCACGTCAAACGTGAACCTATTCGATATAAAATGAACAATATACATAGAAACATAGTTGAAAACCATATTTTAACAAACCATGTAATAAGAAATGAGAAAAAACCCACATTTACAAAATATAATTTTGAAATTTCCAAAAATTACTATAAAAAGGGGTTAATTCAACCATTTTTACCATAGTTACTGTTCATTTCACTGTGGAGCATTTTGGAGCACCAAAGTTGGCGAGCTAAATTTTGTTCGTCCATCATTCATCTCGAAACTTGTTCCAAGTAAGTATTCCTTGTCCTGCGCTTCAATTCCATACCTTTTTCATGCATTTTGAACGTTAAATGTGTTACTTTGGGCGGGTTTTTGGACCGGGCTCTGCCACTCAGTCATCGCGGGTATGGCCTTCGGGTCTGTGATGGCCGAAAAAATTGACACATAACATGCTCCGATCATCGCGGAAAAGTGATGTACTACCACGATGACCGCGAAAAAATACAACTAGCGACCTCGCGTCATCGCGTCTGTTTTAAAAACAGACACGATGACGACGCGAACTTATTTTTTATGCAAATTACGCATTAAATTTTATAAACGAAGTGCTAATTCAATTTTTTTCGTCATGCCGGCGATAATGGCATTTGTCTGGCAAGAGCAGAGGCATGATGATAATGACATAGAAGCTTTCGGCGATGCGAGGTGCCAAAATGCATTACGAGCATGCGGATTGCTCAAATTCTTCCTAACTCTGCATCTCCGATCACAACCTGATTTGTTGGAGCTACTGATTCGGGCCTGGAATCCCACAGATGGGAAATTCATCATTCGAGGCCGGGATATCGATTTTGACACTACAGACATATATTTTTTGACCAGGCTATCCCGTCAAGGTGAGAGGCCCATTCTGGAGGTGCAACAACCCGGGGTGATTCCTTAGAGATGCTGATGGCTCAAGTGTGCCCACGAGCACGCAAGACAAGGAGTGGGAAGGTGGCAATCCCAACAGTGGACGACGTAGTCCTCCGTGCTATGCTTTTCATGGTGACACAGGCAGTGGGCTCCCAAGCCCAACATGAGGCTTCGAAGACCCATCTTCGGCTAGCTCTCGAATTTCTCAACCAAACCATGTTTAACTGGGCAGAAACGGTGACGGCGAACATGAAGAGGCAACTCACCAACTACCATCGAGGAGAGACAAAGTAGTTTGGTTATGGATCCATCTTAGACCTGCTCATGCTGGAGTGGGTATCGGAACTACAGTTACAGGACATGGATTTGGATTTGCCCAGACCACGTGAGACTAGGGCCACACGATGGGCACACGTCTTGCCACGAGGAGGTGTCGGATGATCAGTGGCGTGGGGGACATTGTTCCGAGAGTGGTTGGAGCATCAAACGATCTTCGTGGAGGATTGGCCATATGCCGGCATGGACTTCCGTGGAGATCCTGACATGCAGCTACCCACCGGAGAGCAGTGGGATGACGGTGGTAAGACACTTGATCACATTTTTTGCATTATTATTTTTATGATGTTTTTTTATTTTTTCATGTATATGTTTTAATGACGAACGCTATGGTATGCAGACGTAGGACCAGTGAGACCCATCGGGCTGGCTCTAGATGTGCGGAGGGATGCGTAGGGCATCACGGCACTAGCCTTGGCTCCTCCAGCTGATGATACGGTGGAGACAGGGGCCCAGAACCTTGAGGGTCTAACAGAAGGGATTCCAAATTACATGGGGATCGAGGAGGTCCCCATAGCATTCCAGATCCACACAGTAGGAGTGGAACCCAAGGTGCACCACCTGTTGAGGCGGGTAGCATGGGCGGTGGTGTGCTACAGAGAGCACAACCCACCTCAGTAGTTGCCTAGGTTTTTATTTCCTGCTGGTGATTTTTTGAGAGACATGTGTCTCAGATGTATGGAGAACACAGACTCTATTGGGACATGTACACTTATTTTTTGAGCACCTCGGTGCGCCACACGAGATATATATATATATATATATATATATATATATATATATATATATATATATATATATATATATATATATATATATATATATATATATATATATATATATATATATATATATATATATATATATATATATATATATATATATATATATATATATATATATATATATACATATTCTTGTGGTTTACTATTGTGTTTTACATGCTTCTTGTATGTTGTTTTGATTACATGTTACGCAAATGTCTGTCTAATACATGATTAGCCAATGCATCAGTTAATGTGTTTAATTGTCGTGGAATATGCTGATATGTAATGAAATCAAAATTCCTCTCTAACAATTTAACACGTAAATACAACCTTAAAATCCGATGGTCTCTAACGGAATATCGCCCATTGAGCTGGTGGATGACAAGTTGAGAGTCCAGGTTCACTACCAATGTATGAATACTGAGATTGATCGCCTTGGCCAGTAACTCAATAACAACACTATATTCAGCGACATTTTTTGTGGTACAACCTAAACAAACACCTTGAAGGTCTATCAACTCACCATGAGGATCGTAGATCACCCATGCCGCAGAGGAAAAGTTGCGGGTACTACGGCAGGCACCATCAGCGAAACCAACATAAGGTGCACCAGACATCTGCACAAGAAGTAAAAAACACAATAAGCGGCAATCACGCCTACACACCAAGCCATAACATGAAAACACACACACAACACACCTACTAAAAACACACGTATGTACAAACCAAAGTGCATGAAACTCACGCATAATACTTTTTCAAGTAAAGCCCATTCCGGGGCTTATCGATAAGATTCCCTTCATAATCAATTAGCTCATAGGTGCCTTTCTGCAAAACTCTATTTACAATATAAGGCCCGTGCCACATGGGCTCAAATTTGCCTACCCCCAGCTTATGATTTGCTTGATCGTAGAGCAGGACTAAATCTCCTTCAACAAAAGAACAAGGATGGACAGTATGATCGAAGTGAGTTTTCACTCTCTTCTTTTGTGCTTCTATATCTAGAGAGGCTAGCCGACGGGTCTCGTCCAGCCATTCTAGGTAAAGAAGGTGTTCTTCTACCGGAGTAGTGTCGGGGGGTAATTCGACGGCTAATTTCAAAGAAGATATCTCGCACTCGATGGGAAGGGTAGCCTCTAGTTCGTAAACTAATTGAAATGGAGTGAAACCGATGGCATCCTTCACAGAAGTTTGATAGGCCCACAACGCAGAGAACAACATCAAGTGCCAGTTAGACTTGTGCATGCCAACGGTGCGTTGAAGCATCGTAAATATAACCTTGTTGACGACTTCTACTTGGCCGTTGGCTTGAGGATAGTATGGTGTCGAGCTATCATGTTACAAGAATAGCTGGGTTGTTAGCTCAGTCATCATGTGATTACGGAAATTCTTACCGTGATCAGTGACTATAGCCTGAGGGATTCCGAACCGTGAGATAACATGATTAAACAAAAATTGTGCTGTTGTGTGACCATCTTCAGATAATGTGGGCATCACCTCGGCCCATTTTGTGAAGTAATCAATGGCAACGATGATATACCCATGCCCCCTCTAAGCGAGGGTTACAGGTCATATAATTAATGCCCCATTTTTCAAAAGGGCCGACGATAAAAACAGGGTGCAATGGAGCGGGGGGCGCATGCATCTTCCGCTGGTAGATCTGGCACTCCTGACAGGAGCGGATGGCAAGAATGCAATCCTTAAAGATGGAGGGCCAAAAATAATCGGCATGGAGGATATTTTGAGCAGTATCATATCTAGACATGTGACCACCACAGGTGCCAGAATGGAAGTCATTCAAAACTCGCTCAGCTTCCTCGAATGTCAGGCATCGGCGGAGAACAGAGTCAGCGCCGAGACGGTACAGGGTGTCCCCAATGATACGGTAGGGCTAAGACTGATGACGAATCTGTTGCCGAGCATCCTTGGACACGTCGGGTGGAAAGAAGACATCTGCAGATAGACAATGATATCCCCGTACCAGGGATCGAGGGTGCTAATTAGGAACAGAGTTTCGTCCGAGATATGGTCCTCTGATCGAGAGGGCGTGGTAGACGATGGCAAAGAGCAAAGTAATTCAGCAAAGGCAAGGGATTTCTTAGACTTGGTGGTGGTGAATTCCAAGTCGAACTCTTGGAGGATAACGATCCACTTCGAGTACTTGCCCCCCAGCAGCTGGCGTGACAGAATGTACGTCATCGGGTTGCAATCAGAAACCACTGTCATAGTACGCAACAAGATATAATGGCGGAAACGTTGGATGGCACAAACAGTGGCCAATGCCAACTTCTCGACGTAAGCGTATCGAGTTTCCATATCTAGAAGATTGCAACTGAGATAATAAATGACATGCTCAGCGTCATCATCATCATCTTGAACAAGAACCATGCCAATCGTGCTATTGGAAGCAGCCAGATACAGAGTATAGTCGCGATGATAATTCGGAGGATGCAACAATGGAGCAGAAAGAAGGAGAACCTTGACATGCTGAAAGGACTCTTGAGCAGTGGCATCCCAATGAAAAGGGGTATCCCGCTTCAACAACCGCGTGAAACCTTTAGCCACTTCGGCATAGTTGGGAATGAATCGTCGTAAAAAATTCGCTTTGCCCTGCAAACTCTGCAATTGCTGCAAAGAAGCAGGGGTAGGAAGATTTAGAATGGCCTCGACTTTAAGGGGATCCAAACAGATGCCCTCTCGGGAGATGATAAACCCGAGAAGTCTGCCTGACTCAACGTAGAAGACACACTTATGAGTATTAAGCCTGATACGGTAGTGTCGACAGCGGAGAAATATTTCGTGAAGATGAGAGGGATGGTACTGGAATTTTGCTGAATGAGCTTGTAGATCATCCAGGTACGGTTGCACAATGTGTCGAATATCATGGAATGCGTAGGACATTGCGCGTTGGAAGGTAGCTCCAGCGTTTTTTAGACTAAAAGGGAGCTTTTTGTAGGTGAAAGTGCCCCACGGACAGATAAAGGCGGTTTGGTGTTGATCTACGAGTGCAATATTGATATGGTTATATCCAGAAAACCATCCATGAATGAATACATTTCGCTCCCAGCACACTCATCAATGAGCTGGTCAATGAAGGGTGTGGGGAAGTTATCCTTGGGACAGGCCCGGTTAATATCATGATAATCAACACAGACTTGAATAGTACCCTATTTTTCAGTCACAGGGACGATATTGGAGACCCAATCTGTGAGTGGGATGGGGTAAATAAAACCAGCCTTAAGAAGCTTTTCAACTTCCGCTTTAATAGCTGCCGCCTTTCAGGGGTGCACAGGGCATAGACGCTGGCGAATAGGCTTAGCACCCAGATACATAGGTATCTCATGCACCACGATACTAGGCATTTCTTCATAGGACCAAGCAAAGACATCACGAAATTCGAGAAAAAGATCAGTATAGAGCTTAATTTCCTCCGGAGTACAAGTTACTCCGACATGGATATGCTTGATAATCCCTGGTTTAACAGAGATGTCGATCAGTTGGGTTTATGTGATGTTCCCCATGTTCCCTTCAGAAGACACTTGATGAACTTGAATGGGTGTCTGAAAGGGTTGGGATGGGAGACAAGGATAAAACCACTCGAGACAGGTAAGCATTTCCCGGTGGACAGGGAGAAACGAGGAACGATGGTGATGATCGAACCAAGGGGGTTCCTCGAGAGACCTGGTCTCGATAATAGCTTCATCAGAAGGAAATATTTCCATTAAAGGGTCTGAAGAAGCATCATTTCCAAGCCAAGGGGAATGAGCGTACGAGTCGAGAGCCCTGCTCGAAAGAGCAGGTTCAGAAGGTGGAGCCGATGCAGTAACAATTTCGACATAGTTGAGCTCGGTAGGACTCAACGACATCTCATCGCCCCATGAGTCTATCTGATCGGCAGGGGGAAGGACCCAAGGATCAGAATGAACAAAAATCATATTAATAGGAGCGACGTTAGGAGGTGAGAGTGAAAAAACACCCATAAGGGTAGGATCTTTAAAAAGTCCAGCTCCCACACTGGCACATGGGATAGAGGTATGCTCCACAAAAGGCACATTACCTTCGGAAGACGAGGCAAAGAAAAACATCTGGTCTACTATGACAATCTTGCCCTGATGAGGGAAACGAATGACACGAAATAGAGATGAAGCCACGGCTTGCATGGCGTATGTCCAGTTGCGTCCCAAAAGGAGGTTGTAAGTAAGATTAGCATCAAAAACTTCAACTTCCACTTCGACCATCTTCCCTTCCAAAGTAATGGGTAAACGCTGGAGTATACCATAAGGGCGAGACTCTCTCCCATCAAAAGCTTCCAAGGTTGTAGGAGACTGACTCAGAGTCGGAGAACCAATAGCCTTCCAACAGGCAATAGACATGATACAAGTCGAAGTGCCTTCATCAATGACTGTTCGATGAATCGTTTTGGAATTGATGATGACCTGAATAAGGAAGGCAATTTGGTGAGGCAGTCTCGGTATATGGCTTTCTAGGTCAAAAGTAATTATATCCGAGTTAGTCGGGTCAATGCCACCGATGGTCGATAGTAAGGACTTCCTCTGAGAGGGGCAGCTCTGGAGAACTTCTAAGGCGGACATATTTGATGGAGCCTGGGCTAAGTCCTCATCGATGCTATAGTGCTGGGTAGCACGAGCATTAGGGTTGTAAGAAGATTTCTGGAGTACACGTTTAGGAGGGGGTCGGACGGGCGCCTTAGTGCTAGGTCTCTTGATATGGAGTGGACCAGGACTGGGCGGAGGAGCGCTAGAGGGAACCTCGGGCTCTTTCCCGGCAGGCGACGGATACTCTTTTGCCCAAGTACTAATGTGGATAGGAATCGTCCCAGCCATAAATACTTGAGACCCAAAGGGAGAAGAGGATTGGGATGGATCAGCCACCATTTGCATTTGCTGCGAGGGAAAAGGCTCTTTGAGCATGGCAGGAGTCCTGGGAGCACCTTTCAACAAACGATTAACTTCGAACCACCTTGGGCAGTCTTTGGTATAGTGATCCTTGTCGCAGATAAGACAAGGATACTTGGGTTTGCGTTTGGCACCTTCCTCGGGTGGAGGTTTAGGGGAATCCTGCTTAGGTTGATTCGCTTTATTCTTTCCTTTTCCCTTCTTCTTTCCTTTCGAGGCTTTGTCTGCCGTGGTGGATTGGACAGCGTTAACCTCGGAAGTACTACCAGAATTGGATACCACCTGAGAAGTATTTTCACTCGAAGCGTTTTACTTTTGCTTCCCAGGGTTCGTGGAAGTTTTCTTTGAAGGCGGATTAACAGAACCAATGACACCTTCAACAGATGGTGTTGGCAGGGCTTTGGAAGTTCCGGGTCTTGGGGCATCAGGCAAATAATCATATAGCGTACCAGACTGGGAGTAAACCAAGTCAAGGTACTGAGCACGTGCAATAGCATGCTCTTCAGTTACACATGGCCCCATAGCAATGTCCTGTGCTATTGAACCGACGAATGAGGTCATGAACCAGTCGGTGAGAAGCTGATCGGGAATCCAAAACTTAATCAAATGACAACACCATCTCCATTCATGGATATGATCAGAGATATGTGTAGCCATAGTCTGTTTAAGGATGTCAGGAGGTGTGTGCCCGTTTCATATCGAATCGGCAACTGAAAATGAGTTAAAAATGCCATAGCCAATGAGTTAAAATCCTGAAAAGATCCACGAGCTTGCTCAATATACCATTTAGCAGTAGAGCCAGTGAGAGTCCTTTGAAAAAGGTGGAGCCGGATTGAATCATCAAGCCACGAATTCGATGAACACCATAGATGATAAGTCATGACGTGAGCTTGGGGATCTTCTCCAGCTTTACCATCGAATTTGGGATAGTCACCGGGAATCTTGGTTGGAGCCGAGGGCCAATACAAATTATGAAGAATAGGATCATTTGTCAGTTTGGACACATCTGGTAATTCCAACGTTGCTAAAAAGGATAATTGAGGGTTAAAGGACATTTGAGGCCACGGGTAGGAGGTAGTACCAGAGTTCCAGCCAGCTGCTGATTGCCCCCATTGATTTTGTCCGAACGGATTTGACCCAGAAGGGTTTTGTCCATAGGGATTTTGTCCATAGGGGTTATAAGATGGCTGACCCTGGATTTGCCCCCCAGCATTCCATTCATTACCAACTTGGCCTGTAGGAGTAACATAAAGTTACTGATAATTCTGATAAGGACTCACCTGCAGTTGTTGATAATTTTAATACGGGGCGAATTGATTTTTCCCTTGGGATTGCTAGAAACCATAAGGCAGTTGGGCTCCAAACTCAGCCTAAGAGGAAGGCTACGTTTGATAGGCCAGTTGGGATTGAGATCCAACCTACATTTAAAGACCGGATTGGGTCTAGAGCCTAGCCTGGGGCTGGAAACTGGGTTAAGCTTGAGAAGCAACAATCATTTGAGTGCCTGGTTGAGCAAGCCCAGATGGATGTCCTTGAGAGAATTGAGGCTGAGCCATCTGGCCAGAAGGTTGACCTGGTTGAGATTGAGACTGACCCATTTTCCCATAAGGTTGAACTTGCTGGGTGTTTGGTTGTCCTTGCATAACTGAGGGTTGTCCTGATAGACTGGATGGCTGAGCAGACTGGACAGTTAGCTGACCTAACTGGATTTGAGGTTGACCAACTTGTCCAGATGGTTGACCAGACTGGACAGTGGGTTGTTCTTGCTGAACGTAAGGTTGCCCGACTTGCCCAGAAGGGTAGCCTTGCTGGATACTAGGTTGGCCTTGTTGCATGTAAGGTTGTCCCGGATTACTGGAAGGTTGCGCAAAATATGTAAAAGATGGACCACCAGAGGCCGAAGGTTGTCCCTGGAAGGGTTGTCCTTGTGGGCCTCCAGGTTGCCCTGGATAAGACTACCCATAATACTACTGTCCATAAGAGGGTTGCGTGTAAGATGGTTGGCCTTGATAAGGTGGTCCTTGAAGATGTGCAGGTGATATTTGGCCACTACCATAACTAGTGGTGGTCCAAGCAATGGATAATGGGACCGTGACCTCAACCGCAGGCTGAGGTGGCAAAGGTCCATGATGATAGAGATGAGCCCCTCTAGAATCATAATAATGAAACAGATTTTGAGGATCTGGATTCTGAAGAGCATGCAGATATGGATCGTATGCCCCCCCTACTGGAATGGAACCAGAAGAAGGTGGGGCACTTAGTGTAGGATCAACAAATCCAGATACAGATGCCAACAGGCCATTATTTGCCGACCCGGGAGAAGGTCCAGCAATAGTGGTCATAACTGAAGATGCAGTAACGGCACCAACAATGGGGGTTGAAGAAGCCACACAGATAGTTGGAATAGTCGGGACTGAGGTGACAGAAACATTGTGAATTTTAGGAATAAAAGACTCCGAGGTCGAAGTGACGGTGTGAGACCACATAGAACCCGTAAGGGGGGTCCTAGAACCCATAGCATCCCTCAAAGCCTTATAATGTAAAGGCAACATAACACCAAGAGGGGTGATACGGAAAGGTGTAGTTTCCGTTGAGACAGGAATTTCACCACTCGTCACAACGGATTCTTCACTTGTTACAAGGGATGTGTCCTAAATATCAGAAGAAGACATTGGGACCGAAACACTAGGAGTAGTGGGAATATCTTCTTCGGAAGGCTCCCAAATGGGGTTCCAGTGAATATCGTAAGTCTCGTCCTCTGGAGCGCAAGAGTTAATCGGTTGGATACTCGGAATAACAGGGAGAGTATCACTCACAACCAATACCTCAGGAGCAACAGAAGAAGGAGACCCTTGGTCACTTGGAACGGGAGACGGGATCGGTGATTCCGCCAGGATGATGATTCAAAAAACCCTAGGAAAACTAACGAGAAAGGACCCTACTCAAGCTAACGCAAACAAGATCTAACAGGGTAAATGTGAATCGTGGCTGAATAAAATTGGTTCAATAATCGACACTAAAAATCAACCAGCAAGAAAACAAGCAGTGAAAAAGCCTCAAGCAAATCAATAAGGCGGTTGTGGACGAACCTTGAACAGACAAGTAACCCAAGCAAATGGTTTCTCGACGAAACTTCTAAAGGGCTAGGTCACATGGTCTAAAAAACACAAGACTCACTCAAATGAAATCAAAGAGACAGTACCCTAACCAAAAGCATTTAAAACAAGCTAATGAGAGACAAGAAACAACAGGGGATAAACAAGATTGATGAATTCAGGAGGTAAAGTCATAAAAACAACTTTACAGGAATCATCGCAAGTGTTACACTGACAACTAGAGATGTCATCGCTAAATGAGATACCATCGCTAGTGATGGACAGACAACTAGAGATGTCATCGCTAAATGAGATACCATCGCTAGTGATGGACAGACAACTAGAGATGTCAGCGCAAGTTTTACATTGACAACCCGAGATGATCGCGGAAATACACCTATTTTCCGCGATGATGCGATTTCAAGAGTCGTCGTGGGAATTAAGCTAGCAACCCAAGATCATCGCGGGTAAAAAGCTACAAAGCGGCGATGACATCGCAACTGTTAGGCTTTTTTTCCACGATGATGTTCAAAAACAATGACAAATGAACAAAAACTCCTGAACCAAAACCAGTCAACCCTTCAATCAAATAGAGGTATTTCCCAGATCAACCCAGGAAACTCAAAAGACTGATAATTAATCCCCAAACTTCAAAAGAGACCAAATCAAAAATCAAAACAAGAGCAAACAAAGGAAGAACAAAGGCCAAGCTCCCTAGCGGAGTCGCCAATTTGTGATGCAGGAAAGTGTTCCCTCTGCGGATAGAGGCAACCCCTCTAGCCCTAGAGTGGGTCTAGTCACAAACAAGGACAGATCAACAATAGCTTTCCTTAAATAGTCATAGTTGGAGGCCTACCTCAACCGGTGGTCGATGGAGTTCCGTTGCGCTGCTCCAGCTTCCGCTTCCTTCTCCTAATGAGTAATCAACCTGAAACAATGCAAAGCAAATAAAACAAAGCACGTAATCGGAACAACAATGATCTATTTACTCACAAATTCAAGAAGTCATGAGCTATCAAGTACATTACATACAAGACATAGGAAAACATCATTGATTGCATTAATAATGAAATAAGAGTAAGCTTACAACCAAAGTCTCGACGTCACAAGCCTTCTCAGAGGGATCCAGCCAGCATGTTCCTCAAGCATTCACTCTTTGAAGATGGATCTCCAACACACAAGTCTCTCTCACTCACAAGTTTTACACAAGATTAAGGGCACTTCACAACCTTCCTCAAGATATCAACAATCCCACACTTGTCACACTCACACTAGCTATCTAGCAACCTCACAAATACTAACAGCACTGCTCCACTAGCTAACTATTAGCAACCATTCCAAAAACTAGCAGCACATAGCAATGGTGAGAGTTTAAATAGGAGAAGGAGTCTCCATGTGTTATCGGGAAATCTAGTGTCTATGCAAAGCTGCTAGTCCCACTAAGGCTGGTAGCTACCTTAGAAGCAAACAAACTAAAACCACTTTCGTTTTCCTTTATGAGAGATAGATAAGAGGGAAAAGAAGGAGACCAACCTCTGTCTTGCGCTTGGTTCCTTGCTTGATTCCTCTCCCTTCTGATAGATCTTTGCCACTTGCTTCCTCGTTTGCCCAGCTTCAAAGAGTACGTGTAGAATCAAAGCAGCATAACACTATCCAAGAACAGAGATCTACTATCATAAACAATATAGGATCAGATATATATTGACCACACAAATGCATATATCATCAATCATACAAGAATGTGGAGGAAAACTCGAATAGCTTTATTAATAATTAAGAATAGCAAAGAGGATTACAACCAATTGTTCTGACCCAGCGTCATCCTCTCAACAAGAAAGCCCTTCTTCACCTCATGAAAAGCTTAGATCACCCAACACTATGATGTTACACCAAGAAACCAGCGGCACTTCCTTACAAGATACAAAATTCCAGCCTCTGGATCTCTGGGATGAGGGATCCATATATAGATGTTTGCTAGGGGGGTGAGTCAGCTTTTGAGATTTGATTAGTGTCCTCTCTCTGATAGTTCTTGATTCCACTTGGAGATTGATGATCTCTTACTCATCCCTGGGTGAATGCAGAGAGGCAAGTGTCACAGGAGAAGTTTCTGGAAGATTCCATGATCCTCCACCTCACAGATTGACCCTACCATTTGTCCACTCTCTCCCATCACACCCCATAGAAGGGCTTTTCAGTATGCATCGCACCTCCCGTGTGCATTTAGGTGGGATGCAGCGCACTTTGACCATGGAGCAGGTGAGATGGTCCAATTTTGACCAGTTCTGAGTAGTTTTTCATGGAGAACTTCTGGGAGATGATGTAATCAGTTGACCTTGTTCTTTTAGGGGTTGGAACAACACTTTTAGGGACTTAGGAGCACTTGGTTTATGGACATTTATGATTGGGGTTGCAGTGCCCAAAAATGTCTATAACAGTTGTCCCCTAAAGCATGAGGTCGTTAATCTTTTGATGTCGGGTGAAATGCTTTATCATGAGGATCCAAAGTTTTTTCGAACTATAAGGCGACCTGTAATAAGATACAATACAATACATTATCTTCATAATATTTTCATGATCTAGCTGAGGCAGGCATTCCCATGCTCAGCTTTTATAAATTCATTTTCATGTACATAAGACAGACAACCGTCTGTGTGCAGACTGATGATTCTGGTAGAGCCATCATCCCTTAGATTGGATGATTATCTGTGCAGTAATGATGTACATTTGATGTCTTTATTTTCCTGAATATTTATCGCAGCCCGGATGGATGAAACTAGATCCGGGGTCTTCAATCTCATTCGATCTTCACTCAAAGTACAAGTCAATCCATGTGAGAGATGTTCTGGGGTCGAACATGGAAAGACATTGCCTGATTACCAGCCAATGATGTAAGTTGTTAACAGGCGTGAGAGGAACAACCGATAGTGATGATGACCCTCAAGGTACTACAGTACAATTCAAGTGGTGTGAATAAGGGACTTGGCGTCGAACACCACGCAAAATCTTTCGGTCGAAGGCCATTGATGTAAACCTATCGCCGGAAGTGAGAAACTTGCCATTGAGGCATGCAAGCTTCAAAGTACTGAAAGGGTTGTTCCTAGATCTACTTCTTGGTAATGAGCTGATGTCGACAAGAAGCGATACGTCATAGGAGGGCCTTAGTGAATCCCACATCAATGACACGGAACGGAGCAAATGATTTTAAGGGAGGTGAAAATGATCTGATTTTAGGGTGGCGGTCATGAAAGAATGGAGCGTAAATGTATTGCAGTGGATGAGACACAGGTGAATTCTCTGAGCGACTTCTCTTGAACATATCGGTGACACTGACATGATGGATTGGTAGCGTTAACCCCAAATATGGATGGTGTGAAGGACCAATGGTGATATGACCAGTGAACGGAACAACCCAACCCGACTTGGATGCGGAGTGAAAGTGTCATGTTCAAGAGCGACTTGCTACCAATAAAGTTTCTTCAAGTTTTCTTCCCAATTTTTCCCCAGTCATTGCTGACCAATACCTCTTTATTTTTTTCAAGCTTGAGGAGGATAACATATTCTTGTTCTATGATTTTCCCTTCGGGCAAACCCATCGCTATGTTTTAACGAGCCTAACGATAGTGAAACTCGTTCTTGTCTGTATGGACAAGTTTGTCGCTATTCGGTTTTAACGAGTTTAATGACAAAGATAACTCGGTCCTTTTCAATTTTAGAGAGTCTGAAAAGGGACGTAAAGAAAACTCCAATAATCATTTTTCGTCATATAATCCCTTGAGTCCGAAAAGGTATAAAACAATACAAAAGGGATGAATTTTCGATACTTTTAATGAGCCGAACAAAACAAGTGCTCGATCTTTTTGTGTAATAATCCCTCAAGTCCAAAAAGATTAAAATCTAAAGGAGGGATAGCACTTCTGGTCACTTTAACGAGCTGGAGAGGCCAATTACTCGGCAATCTTTTCATATTTGACAAGTCAGTTGAAAAGAGCTTAAAGGAGACTCTTTTTTTGAGGAACGAGTGATAATTTTGGGTAGCAGCTAATTCCAGGTAAGGTTTGGAATTTTCCAATCATGGCAATGTCACAAGGATGGCTAACAGGATCACTCTTCACAGTTGTTCCTCAAAAAGGGTAAACAATCAAATGGAGGTGAATGAATGGCCAAAATAGAATGGAGATGATGATGAGAACACGACCAAGGCTTCAAAGGCTAATGATAATACATTCACGATGGTTATTTACTGGAAATTGGTTTATTTTTTAATGAGCTTAAACTCTTGGGAAACATTTGCTCATTGCTTATGTTTATTTTTTAACGAGCTTGAATTCCACGTTAAAACTGCTCGATCTAGTCGTATAATAAGGATGTCTCATTTAAAATGGCATTTTTTCAAAGCTTTGCCCTACATCCTTTCTTTGTGCAAGTTAGGAAACGACCAATCCTATGAGTTTAAAGGGTTAGAGGACCTAAAAATTTAAAAAACAAATGGTCGCTCTTTGCTTGCACGCCAAAAGGTTTGCATGCCCCTAGGTATAGCGAAAAATTTCCACGTTACCAAAGATTGTTCTATCCATACTTCAGGCAAAACACTTCCTCGGCGATGTCTACCGAAATAAACAAAGGTGAGTGGCACAACTGGCTCCACTCACATAACTTTGATGAAGGAATCTTATTCCAGTCTAATTTCATAAACTAGTCATATATCCTTCGCGGAAACCTACCCTATACCCAAGGTTTTCCTGTCGAAACAGGCCAGGGTGCATGCCCCCTGGGTTTCAATCATGTCCTCTGAATCACTCACGCTCATCAGGTGGACGGACTGGGGATTGATGAGACATTCCTTGCGTGAAAATACAATTCAGGGATGGTATTTGACTATTTGCTATGTGTGAACCGGGGAATGAAAGTTGGTCTACGAGCTTGACCACTCTTCCTTCATGCGGAAAACACATTACTCTAAAGAGTGAGGAGACAATGGCTCCCATGCAAAAAATATAGTCATGTCCAAGCAGTAGATTATAATCCAGGGGTCCTTGGACTACCATTACTTCATGTGAACGGTTTTCCTTCTCAATGTTATCGGCACATTGGGAAGGATCCCTAACAGTCGACTGGTTCCTTTGTCAAAGCCTGTTAGATTTCTCATTTCAGGCAAAAGCGATGGCGAACCAAGCGCTTTCCAAGCAGTTGAGGAAAGGATACTCACAGAAGCCCCTTCATCTATGATGGTACCGGCCATGACCATTCTATATATTTGAGCAATGATTCAAAATGGTACACTAGCTGGTAAGCGGGGTCTTCCTAGTAGATTCCAATCGAAGGAAACAACTAGGTTGCTTGGAGGTGGGACCGAATAGACGGCCGGATACGACTCTGACGAACTTCCTTCCTGCGGTAAAGGAACGGGTAGACTGCCCCCATGTTCATCGGAGTCTGTGCTTACGAAGAGAATTTGGACGGTGTCGTTCTTGTTCTCTCCGGTGACTGTATCATCTGAAGATGGATCCTCTGAAGGCAAGACCGGGTCAACTGCCGCCTCAACCTTTTGAATTTCGTCTGGTGTGGATTCAGATGGTTTATTTTCAATGATAGATGCTTCGACCGACCACAATGGTGTGTCGACCGGATTTTCAACTAGTGACGGACTCGGCAAGAGCTTCTTATATCCAAGAGGAAGCTGTAACGGTGAAACCGGATGGTCGTCCAAAACTTTTTTAGCCTCGTCTAAGAAGGGACAACAGTGGACGGCGTGATCGCCTTCACATAGTTTACAAGGAAATTTACATTTTCCTATTTATCCAGGGGCTTCACTTTCACTAGTTGACGGTGTATTTTCAACATGATCATCAGAGGTTGATGACACTGGATTGTGCAAACAAGGAGACCAGTCCCTTAAGATCTGAGGTATGCAAGGACAATCTCGATGATAGTGGTCTCCTTTGCAAATGACACATGGCAATTTAGGCCTAGACGGTGCAGTGTGTGGATTTTCATCAAACAATGCCTGGTTGCCCCTTTTCGCCTTTGGCTCCTTCTTCTTCTTCTCTTTCTTCTTCTTCTCCTTCTTCTTCTCAGTTACTTGATTTTTGGCTTTAGCAGCTTTATCAAGCGAGGAGGAAGGAGGAGAGGGAGAATTGGACGAAGTAGAAGGTTGGGGGGTAACTTTGGTATCGTTTAGTTACTGACTTGATTGTTCAGGAATCACGATGATCTGAATGACAGAGGTCGAGAAGAGCCATACGGGCAAGCCGATTGTCAATCCTGGAAGCGACAATGTGGCCATATGGGGTGCACCAACATCTCCCAAGAGGAGAAAGGACTAATATTTCCCCCAAGGGTACCTCCTTGGTTGGTGGACTCCATTTTTCTCAACCTAAGACCAACGTAGGAAAGGTGATAGTTATTCCTATTAAAATAAATTTTAGATGCTTTGACACAACTTGTTTTTTCAATTTTTAAGAGTCAAGAAAAAACAAAAGATGACTTTAGTCACCTTCGATTTTTAATGAGCTTGAAGTGACAAGTGCTCAGATGGACCTCTTCCTTTAAGGAGTTTGAAAAGGAACGAAAGAGACTACTCTGGGAATCTAAATAGAGGGATTACCAAACCAATCGCAAAACTGCAGAATACTTTTTACGGTATGGCAATCAATCTTCCCGAATGTTGTGTTCAGTGCATTGCGATCGATAGGGCGGCAGACACGGCTTCCTATGGATAAAGGATAAAGCCTATTGTGGTCTCCCAATATATACTCGACGATACGTGGGAGCACAAGTCCATACTGGCACTTATCGTCTCAAATTGGAGGAATCACCCAACCAGCATTGAAAACAACAGTTACCAGGCTTTACGACGCCGGAATACGTCTCTAGCCTAGACTTCTAAATGTTGTGCGTTAGGTTCCAAAGCATTTTTAGATTCATTAAATTTATTTTACAGTTGATCTTGCTTAAGAAATTTTCCTTTCAGGTTCACCGCGTGATGTAGATATACAATTCCTAAAATGCAATCTAAGATGATAAACAATCGTTTAATATTCTTTTTGCAATGAAAATCCTAGCTACTAAAGAAAGAGAGATGATATTCTTTCAACATAGAGCAGAGAGCACACACTATATGCACTATCCTAAATAAAACCAAAAAATAGTCTAAATGCAAATGCACATGCATGTATTTGTTTTCAGGCTTCTTAATGTGTGAATGATAAAAAGAAAGCTAAGCGCAAATCTGAATTATTTTTCAAAGCGACATTACTAACAAGCTTCTTTTCAAGACAAAATGAAGACAATGATGACACTTTGCGATTTGGAATTGAAAACTTGCTTTCGACACTTGAAAAATTACTAATTCAAATCAAATACAAGAGTAACAGTGTAATTGACTATCAAGAACAACTAGATTCTCTTCTATGACTGAAAACGACACTTGTGACACTTCCAAATCAAGAAACGACAGTTCAATTACGCTACTTCTTTGTAAAAGAGAACTGAAAATGGCTCAAAATACATAAAAACATTTACAGTTCTTTGCACAATGGAGGCGGAATAATGGTAAGGAAGGGGGTTCCAACAGAGGTATACTGACTACAGACAGCAAAACTCCTGAATAGAGCTGAAAAGAGTGAACACAGAAACCAAAATCTAAGAGCAGAAGAGGTCTTGTCTGATCAGCGCACCTGTAACACAGGGAAAGTGAGATGCAGTGCACCTACTACACACGGGAAGTGTGATGCATCCAGATTCCAAAGAAGAGACAGTGCGATGGTCCAGGGACGAGACTTCAACTGGGTTTCGGGTCACAGTTTGCAACTCAGTTCAGGGATTTAGGCCGAGCAAGTGGTAATCAGTAAATAAATCACAGGGGTAGATATAAGGAGGTTACTAGAGCCACCGCAAGGGAAATTAGAGAGCTTGTAAATCGATTGTTCAGTTCATAAACAAAACCTGGAGATAGACTGAAGCAGAATTGATCTACTTTGCACTTGCATAGAAAATGCAGTTCGAAGGCTAGCTGGCTTGACTTCAAGCTCCGTCTATAAGTTTATAAAGCAAACAAATATGGACAAACAAACAATCTATTTGCTCCCCAGTATGGTTTCCATTTTGTTATCGGGAAATCTAGTGTCTATACAGAGCTGCTAGTCCCACTAAGGCTAGTAGCTACCTTAGAAACAAACAAACTAAAACCACTTTCGTTTTCCTTTATGAGAGATAGATAAGAGGGGAAAGAAGGAGACCAACCTCTATCTTGCTCTTGGTTCCTTGCTTGATTCCTCTCCCTTCTGATAGATCTTTACCACTTGCTTCCTCATTTACCCAACTTCAAAGAGTACCTGTAGAATCAAAGCAGCATAACACTATCCAAGAACAGAGATCTACTATCATAAACAATATAGGACCAGATATACATTGACCACACAAATGCATATATCATCAATCATACAAGAATGTGGAGGAAAACTCGAATAGCTTTATTAATAATCAAGAATAGAAAAGAGGATTACAACCAATTGTTCTGACCCAGTGTCATCCTCTCAGCAAGAAAGCCCTTCTTCACCTCATGAAAAGCTTAGATCACCCAACACTATGATGTTACACCAAGAAACCATCAGCACTTCCTTACAAGATACAAAATTCCAACCTCTGGATCTCTGGGATGAGGGATCCATATATATATGTTTGTAAGGGGGGTGAGTCAGCTTTTGAGATTTGATTAGTGTCCTCTATCTGATAGTTCTTGATTCCACTTGGAGATTGATGATCTCTTACTCATCCCTGGGTGAATGCAGAGAGGCAAGTGTCACAGGAGAAGTTTCTGGAAGATTCTTTGATCCTCCACCTCACAGATTGACCCTGCCATTTGTCCACTCTTGCCCATCGCACCCCATATAAGGGCTTTTTAGTATGCATCGCACCTCCCATGTGCATTTAGGTGGGATGCATCGCACTTTGACCATGGAGCAGGTGAGATGGTCCAATTTTGACCAGTTCTGAGTAGTTTTTCATGGAGAACTTCTGGGAGATGATGTAATCAGTTGACCTTATTCTTTTAGGGGTTGGAACAACACTTTTAGGGACTTAGGAGCCTTTGGTTTATGGACATTTATGATTGGGGTTGCAATGCCCAAAAATGTCTATAACACCATGAAAGGTGGAAGGGTGAGCTTATCTCCAAGGAAGGTAGCACAAATGACGGAACAGCCATGCCAGAGAAAGGAGGGTGACATAAACTATGCCAACAACCAGGTCTAGAGTCATCTGGAAGGCCGACTGTTGGAACAAATTCACCCAATCTGGATCATCGCAGGCACATTGTTACACAGTAATTTGTCACTGCTTTCATACTAGTCTTCCTACTGTGTCATGAGTCCAAATCATTCATGCTCATGCTCTCTGATGTTGCCAAATGACCCACTTTGCCAAAGTTTTTGCATCATCGTGACTGTTGTCAAAATAAACGCGCTGATGAGCACTCCAAAATAGACCAAACGCGCTGCCATCGTGGAAGTACACGTGATTCCCGCGATGGTCGGATTTCATGAGACAGCGCGACTGTTGCTTATATTTGATCGCGATGACATGACCTTCTCCATTATGCAGTAGCGATGTCAGCGCTCCAGCACAGTTATGTACCCGCAATGATCCAGTCTGGGCGAGTTTGTTCTAACAGCCGGCCTTCCAGATGACTCCAGACCTGGTTGTTGGCCTTGTATATGTCGCCCTCCCTTCTCTGGCATGTTTGTTTCGTCATTTGAGCCACCTTCCTTGGAGATAAGCTCATCTTCCCACCATTCATGGAGACTCCTTCTCCTATTTAAGCCTCCACCATTGCTATGAGCTGCTAGTTTGGAATTCATAGTGTTTGAAGTGTTGCTGATAGTGTTGTGAGCTTGATAGGTAGCTGGTGTGACAAGTGTGCGATTGTTAAAGAGCTTAAGGAAGGTTGTGAAGTGTTTTGATCTTGTGTAAACTTGTGAGTGAGAGAGATTTGTCTTGGGAGATCTATCTTCAAGGGTGAATGCTTGAGGAACTTGCTGGCTGGACCCTCTTAAGAAGGATTTGATGTCAGAACTATGGTTGTATTCTTCTTTGTTTATCAATAATAGACGACTATCATTATGGTTCCACTCTTATTGTCTTTATGATGGTGATTGAGTTATATCCTTTCTGACTGATATATAGTTGCATCTATTGGATTTTATGCTTGTGTTTGTATCGTTCTTTGCATGTGCAGGTGTCCGTTCATGAGGATCGTGGGGATTGTGACTAGCCGGAGCAAAGGAACGGGAGCGTCGACTCTTCTACAAGTACTAGCGTTGGAATCCAGGTAGGCCCTCATCATCGGTCTTTAATTTGCAATTAGGAACCTGCGTGTTAGCGTTGTTTGATTGTTGCTAGATCCTATTTGGACTAGTAGGGATCGCCTCTGTCCGCAGAGGGGATTTACCTCCACAACAATTTGGCGACTCCGCTGGGGAGTTTTACCTTGTTGTTTGATTTGTAAACTTTAGACGGAGCCTGAAGCATGGCCAGATAGCCTTCGAAACACTATTGCTCTGCATTAGCGAAGTAGATAAACGCCACTTCAGTCAATCTCCGGTTTGGTTTACGAACTGAACAACTTGGATCTGGCCTTTGTCCCTTTTTGTTCATTTTTCCTTGAGTTTGTTTTTGGTCTCTTTTCAAAATTTGGGGATTAGTTCTTTGCTTCTTGGTTTCTTGGTTCGATCTGGGAGATGCCTTGTTTGTTTAAAGATTGATTGTCTTGGTTTGGGAGTTTTTGGCTTGATTGTGGCTGTTTTTGAACATCATCACGGTTTATAATTAAACAGTCGCGCTGTCATCGCGCAGCCCTTTCTGTGATCTCCTGTTCATCGCGTTAATACACCTAACAGTCGTGACGGTTCTGTAAATCAGACCATCGCGGATAAGGCGTGTACTTCCGCACTAACATCGCATTGTTGCTACGCGTAGTTCTTTATCAGTGCATTGTTGCTGTGTATCACCCACGCTGATTCCTGTAGAATTGAATTTCTTCAATTCTGCCTCCTGAACCTGTTGGTCTTGCTATCCCCTGCTGTTCTCACTTGGTTTATGACTTGTTCTTCACTGTCTGGAGGTTGAAGCACTCTCTTGTGAGTTTTGTTGAGCGAATCTTGCCTTTTTGCTTTGTGACCTAGTTTTATTATTCCAAGTTTGTTGGATCAGCTTTGCTTGGTTACTCATTTGAAAAGGTTCGTTTACTACTTGCTATTGGTTTGATTGAGCCTTCCTCTTTGCTTGCTTTTGCTTGGTTGTTTAAGTGATCATTGTTGAACCAATCTTGACATTGTTTCAATTTCTTTTCACTACCCGGACACAGATCACAATTGTTTGGGGTCAACTGGTTTTTACATTTGTTTTTTATCGTTTCTCAAAGTTTGTTTAATGCACTTTGCCATCAACAAAAAAAAAATCTCTTTTGCTTTGTATTAGTTAATGAGAACTAGAAGCTTTTCATTTCTATTAGTGATTAGTGATCTTGAAGAAAAGTTTACGAATTTCCATTAGCTGCATTAGGGAAGTTATTTGTTGTTTTGTGATCATTTCGTTTGCGTGAAAGCCCTCAAACCCTCTCGTAACTAGCATTCATTGAATGGAATGACATATTTTGGCATATAGTTTGCATTTAGGGAATCTTGAGAGATTACATACGGTAAGGCCTGAAAACTGAAACCTAATACAAGATCAACCTTAAAATGAACTGAATGAACCTAAAAACGCATTGGAACATAACACACATTGTTTAGAGGTCTAGGCTAGAGACGTGCTCCGGCGTCGTTAAACCTAGTCACTTTTGTTTCACTTAAGGTTGGGTGATTCCTCCTTCCGTGACGCAATAGTGGTCTAGCACGGATTTGAGCTCCCACGTACCGTCGAGTATATGGGAAGACCCCACTAGGTTATCATCCTTTATCCATAGGAAGACATGTCTACCGCCTTACAAGCCGTAACGCATCGAACACAGCATTCGGGAAGATTGACTGTCGTACGGAAAGTCCTTGGTTTTCATATGACTGCCACGGTGTATATGTAGTTTTACAGATTTGTTTGGTAAACCCTTTTGCCTAGCTCTCCAGAGTAGTCACTTTCGTTCCTTTTCGAACTCCCTAAAAGAAAAAGTCCATTTGAGCACTTGTCACTTCAGGCTCATTAAACATTCAAAGGCAACTAGAGTCATCTTTTCGTCCTTTTCTCGACTCTTAAAAAATGAAAAGGTCAAGTTATGTCCTTGTGTCTTAAAATTTATTTGGCCATGATTAACATTTACCCGATCAGATCTTGTTTGTGTTAGTTTGAGTAGGGTCCTTTCTCATTAGTTTCCCTAGGATTTTTTGAAGTTTGTCATCCTAGCAGAATCATCGATCCCGTATTCCGTTCCAAGTGACCAAGGGTCTCCTTCTTCTGTTGCTCCTGAGGTACCGGTTGTGAGTGATACTCTCCCTGTTATCCCAAGTATCCAACCAATTAACTCTCGCACCCCAGACGACGAGGCTTACGAATTTCACTGGAACCCAATTTGGGAGCCTTACGAAGACGATATTCCTTTTACCCCTCCTGGTGTTTCAACCCCAATGTCTTCCTCTGACATGGATGACACATCTCCTAGAGCGAGTGAAACACCTGTTTTGTCAAGTATCGAAACTCCTATCCCGGCCACGTCCCTGGTACCCTCACGCTATAAGTATTTGAGGGATAATATGGGTAATAGGATCCCCTCTTCAAGTACCATGTGGGATCACCACATCACTCCCACTATGGGATATTTTATTTCACAAGTTCACAATACACCCGTCACTTCAGTTCCAACTGTTTCGACTATTTGTGTAGCGTATTCAACACCAGTTGTTAGTGCCGTTACGGCATCTTCAGCTGTGACTATTTTTGTTGGTCCGTCTCACGGCCTAGTAAGTAGTGGCCAGCCGGCACATACACACAGAGTTGTTTCATCCTGCACAAAGTGCCCCACCTTCTTTTGGTTCCATTCCAGCGGGTGGGGCACATGATCAATATTCGCATGCCGTCCAAAATCTGGGCACGCAAGGTCCATACCATTATTATGACCCTATAGGGCATCATTTGTATACTCCCTTTCCATCTCAGCCTACGATTAAGGTCTTAGTCCCATTGAGTGTCGCTTGGGGCACCACTGGTTATGGTGGTGGCCAAGTGCCCCGTCCGGATCAAGGACAGCCTTACCAAGGACCATCGTATTAGGGTCAGCCATCTTACATGCAGCCTTCTTATGGGCAGCAGTATTATGGGCAATCCTATCCAGGGCAGCCTGGAGGCCCACAAGGACAACCCATCCAGGGACAACCTTCGGCCTACGGTGGTCTGTCTTTCACTTATCTTGGGCAACCCTCTGGAAATCCGGGACAACCTTATATGCAACAAGGACAACCTGCAGTCCAGCAGGGATACCCTTCCAGTCAACCCTATGGGAATCCAGGACAACCTTACATGCAACAAGGACAACCTGGAATCCAGCAAGGGTACCCTTCTAGGCAGGGTGGTCAGCCTTACGTGCAGCAAGGCCAACCCACTGCCCAGCCTAGTCAACCATCTGGACAAGTTGGTCAACCTCAGGGTCAACCAACCATCCAGTCCGCTCAGCCATCTGTTCCATAAGGACAACCCTCAGTTATACAAGGACAACCTAACACCCAGCAAGCTCGATCTTCTGGGCAAGTAGGTCCATCCCAAACTCAACCAGGGCAACCTTTCGGCCAGGTGGCCCGATCTACAACCCCTCAAGGACATCCTTCTGGGCCTGCTCAACCGGGCACTCAAATGGTGGTTGCTTCTCAAGCTCAACCCGGTTTTCAACCCCAGGCTGGGCCCCAGACTCAAATTAGTCTTCAGATGCAAGGTGGGTTTCAATCCCAACCTTCTTACCAAGCGCAGCCTGGTCCTCAGGCTCAGTATGGAGCTCAGCAATCGTATGGTTACCAGCAACCCCAGGGGCAAGCTCAGTTGGCCCCGTACCAAAATTATCAACAAATGCAGGTCACTCCTTATCAGAATTACCAGCAACAGTATGTTGCTCCTGCGAGTCAAGTTGGTAATCCATGGGGTGCTGGGGGGCAGATCCAGAGTCAACTGTCCAGTTATGGACAGAACCCCTATGGACAGAATCCCTACGGACAAAACCCTTATGGGCCAGGCCCGTCCGGACAAAGTCCATGGGGGCAACCACCACCTGGTTGGAACTCTGGTATTACCTCTTATCCACGACCACAGATGTCCTTCAATCCTCACTTACCTTTCTTAGCAACATTGGCCACCAGTTCCAACCAAGATACCCGGTGATTGTCCCAAATTCGATGGCAAAGCTGGAGAGGACCCTCAAGCCCACGTCATGACTTATCACCTTTGGTGTTCGTCAAATTTGTGGCTTGAAGATTCCATCCGACTCCGCCTTTTCCAAAGGACTCTCACCGGCTTGGATACTAAGTGGTACATTGAGTTGAATCGCGAATCCTTTCAAGATTTCAACTCGTTGGCAATGGCATTTCTGACTCACTTTCAGTTGCCCATTCGGTATGAGACGAGAACGCATCTCCTCACGTCTCTTAAACAAGACACGGCCACGCACATATCCAATCATATACATGAATGGAGACGGCGTCGTCGTCTGATCAAGTTCTGGATTCCTGATCAGCTCTTGACCGATTGGTTTACAATCTCCTTTGTCCCTGCAATCGCACGAGACATTGCTATGGGAGCTTGTGTAACTGAAGAGCAAGCTATTGCGCATGCTCAGTACCTCGACTTAGTTTATTCTCAGTCAGGTACCTTATATGATTATTTGCCTGATGCCCCGAGACCCGGAACATCCAAAGCTCCGCTAAAGCCATCTGTTGACGATGTTATTGGCTTTGTAAATTCGTCTTCGAAGAAATCATCCGCAAACCCTGGGAAGCAAAAATTGAATGCTTCAAACGAAAACACTTCTCATGGTGTATCTAATTTTGGAAATACTTCCGAGGTTAACGCCGTCCAGTCCACCACGGTGGATAAATCCTCGAAAGGAAAGAAGAAATGGAAAGCGAAGAATAAATCTGAGCAGCCCAGACAGGACTCCCCTAAACCTCCACCTGAGGAAGGAGCCAAACGTAAACCCAAGTATCCTTGTCTTATCTGTGACGAGGATCACTATACTAAAGACTGCCCCAGGCGGTCCGAAGTTAGTCGATTGTTGAAAGGTGCTCCCGGGACTCCTGCTGTGCTCAAAGAACCTTTCCCCTCACAACAAACTCAAATGGTGGCTGATCCATCGCAACCCTCTTCTTCATTTGGCTCTCAAGTATTTATGGCTAGGACGATCCCCATCCACATCAGTACTCGGGCAAAAGAATATCCATCGCATGTCGGGAAAGAGCCTGAGGTCCCCTCCAGCGCTCCTCCGTCCAGTTCTAGTCCACTCCATATCGAGAGACCTAGCACTGAGACGCCCATCCGACCCCCTCCAAAAGGTGTACTCCGGAAGTCTTCTTACAACCCTAATGCTCGTGTTGCCCAGCACTACAGCATCGTTGAGGACTTAGCTCAGGCTCCGTCTACTATGTCTGCCTTAGAAGTACTCCAGAGCTGCCCCTCCCAGAGGAAGTCCTTGCTATCGGCCATCGGTGGCATAGACCCGGCCGACTCGGATTTGATTACTTTTGACCTCGAGGGCCATACGCTGAGACTGCCTCACCAAATCGCCTTCCTCATACAGGTCATTATCAACACCAAAACGATTCATCGTACAATCATTGATGAAGGTGCTTCAACTTGCATCATGTCTATTGCCTGTTGGAAGGCTATTGGTTCTCCGATGCTGAGCCAGTCTCCTACAACCTTGGAAGCCTTTAACGGAAGAGAATCTCGCCCTTACGGTATCCTCCAACGATTGCCAATTACTTTGGAAGGGAAGACCGTTGAAGTGGAAGTTGAAGTTGTCGATGCTAACCTTACTTACAACCTCCTTTTGGGCTGGAGCTGGACATATGCCATGTGTGCCGTGGCTTCGTCCCTCTTTCGTGTCATTCGTTTCCCTCATCAAGGGAAAATTATCACGGTAGACCAGCTCTCCTTCTTCGCTTCCTCTTCCGAAGGCAACGTGCCTTTTGTGGACCATACCTCCTGTTAGCGCTTGGAATTCACCTAGGCTGAGATAGACAAACTCTCAAGGCTACATCAAACCATTTCACCTCGTAGCTAGCCCTACGAGGTATGAGAAGGCTCTCTCAGGTCAGATTTGATAGATCTTTCAATAGGATTAGGCTGACCAATTAAGAATAAAGATTTTAGGCTAGTAAATTGATAAGGGGTTTGATTTGATGATTTGTGGGGGTTTTGGTGGCAATTGGTGGAAGTGCAATTCAAAGTGCGGGGATTGAGCACAGTTTTCACAGGGGGATCTAAGGGGCAAGGTAGGAATGAGTGTTGATGTCTTAATCTGAGATGGATGATCAGAGATGATAGAGGAGAAGCTAAAGAGGGCAAACACACAATTCGAATCCTCTCTAGACAGTAGAAAACATTAAAATTGAACAAACTAAAAAGCTGAGCATGTCAAAACATGAGTTCAAACTTTACCACTTCATCTGTCCAATTTAGAAGCATAAGAGAGATGTGAAACACATAAACAAACTTACAAGAACATGTAGAGAACACACCATCAACAATCAGATCCACAAGAATCCTCAAAGATGTCTGTAAAACCCTGGCTTTCCTTGCCTTCAATTGCAGAAATAGATGCACAATATACAATAAAGCTTCCTTACACAAGAGTCCAACCATGAAAATGAGAAGGAGAGAGCATAATATAGACCATCTAGACCATCTAACTCCTTTCCCCACCTCTAGGGGTCGAGCTCAGCTTCCTAGGAGCAGTTTGAACTAATTCTAAACTAAGAACTAGAAAATAGGCAGCCCAACAACTTGCCTCTATTACTTAGCTAACTCATCCATGCATTAATTTTTCACTTTTTACATCATGGAAGCTTCTAGAAGGGTAAAGAAAGATAAAATCTACCAAAGTGCCATGAAAATATTACATTTATCCATCATCTACAAGTAAAAATAGTCAACCATAGTCAAAACAGTGTTTTTTGACCAAAAATGTGAATTCTGGCAAATCTGGAAGTTCTGGTCGCGCCCCTTCACAGCTGTTTTTGAGTGGGTTCCACGGGTCCAAATCAGGTGCAAGATGGCGCATTGGAAAGCTTGGCCTGTCTACTTTCTATCCCAAGTGGAATTTCTGAATTTGGTGTTGATTTGACCCCTCAAAAACCATTTCTCCCAAGGTCACTTTCTGCAACTCAAAAAGTGGGCAGAAAGTCATTTTTTTGATGTATTTTGAGCTTTTGGAGGCTCAAAACTCAAAACCAGGCTTCTCCCAAGCATTTGTAATTTTTCTTTTTGCAAGCCCTTTCCAAAAATGCCAAGTTTTCAAAATTCCGAGCAGTCCTCCAAAATGGTCTCACCCGGGGTGAGACCAAACCGTGGGCAAAACCTGTAATTTTACCAAAAATTTCCAAAATGTTCCAAAATTCTCAAAATTTTCACATTTTGATGCTAGATCAAGGCTGATCAGTACCATGATGAGTGAGGGAGGCTTCAGCCAAGATGCGGAGTGGGTTTGTCCTTTTCTTCCTCTTCCGGGCCTCAAACAGCTTCCTTTGGAGAATTTTCATTTTAGCCTTGCAAACATGTAACCACTATGATGACCACCTTTGCCACCCTTACGAGGCCTCTGCTGTGTCTCAACCTCTGTAGAAGAAGACCGGTCATCACCTTGCTCATTAGTCTCAGTGGTTGACATGGTGTTATTGAGCAAGGTGGAATAAACAAGTCAAGATGACTGCTGCCCTGCCTGCAAAATGCTGTGAAGTATACTGTTTTCAAGGGGAAAAATCATGAGGGACATGTTAAGGGGGGGAATTTACATAAGGAAAGGGAAAAAATATATATAAACAACAGGGAATTTTGAAGGAAACAATCACACAATGTTAAACATGTCATTCTATCTTTCATCATTTGCAAATCAATACTTTATTAGGGAAAATGTGTTATGATCACCAAGGGAAAGGACAATGAAAATCATCATGATGGAGGGGAGGATGTCATAAGCATAGGGGGATAAGGCAGCATCATCTATATACAAGTAACAGGCAGCTCATTTCAATTTGTTTTGAATGTCATTGAGGAGTATACTCTGTTTTTCATAATTTCAAAATGACCATTTGATGCTTTGGGAAACAGGGATTTAGGGTTTCTGATTGTAAGAGGAAGGGAAGGGGTTGTTGTGATCATTTTACAGTGGAAGGGAGAGGGGATTGTATCATAGGAATGAGGGAAAATAGAGGATATTAGGGATTAAATTTAGGGGGGATAATGGAACCCATCAACAAAGTCTGCTGCCAATCAATTTTTGTAGCAGCAATTCATTTAAAACAGAGGCAGCCTTATTTTTTCATTTGCCATGAGTAATTAGGGTTTCACTGTGTGATTTGATCATAGGGAGGGATATTCAATTGCCTAGGGAGTTTAACTGAAGGGACAAGCAATTGAATTAGGGTTTACATAGGGAATTAGGTAGGGGAAAAAACATAGTTTTGAGGAGGGGAAAAAGATACCATGTTACTGCAAACCCTAACCACAGCAAGTCTGATTTCTTTGATGTCTATGCAAATGAAATTTTGTCATGACCTTATTGAGCTTTGATGTCTTTGACATATACACGAGATGACCCTTTTCCTTTGTTTTTTCTGAGGCTATGCAAAATGGCAAATTTCACTGTTTTTACAATTTTTTGAGTGCATGCCTTGTCATCACTTTTTTATTTGTTTTTTATAATGTTTCTTTTCATTCTTTTGCTGTACATTTACATAGGCATTTTGTTGTGTTACTAGTGCTTAGGGTTTGATCATTATACATGGGGAAAAGGTAGGGTTTATAGGGTTTGAAAGGACTAGGGTTTGCAAATGATTTAGGGGTAGGATTTGTATAATTGACTTGCAAATGAGATCAATAAGTTTGACATGTTAACATATGCAATTTGTATGGGGAAAATAAAAGGAGGGACAAAGGGAAAAATTTCCTTGAAAAATAACAAACTGTCACACATATTGCTTGCAAAAACAACTATTCATTTAACCTATTTCTTTATGGATTTCTTGCACAAAATTTATGATCATTACCTTCCTTTCCAATCCCAACACCATCATCAAACATGTGAATGAGGCATACCTTAATAACTTGAGAGAATTTGAGGGTGATTTCAGCGTTTGAGTGAATTTTTAGGGCAAACAGAAGTTCTGGTCGCGCACGGGCTCAGACTGGTCGCGCCCCTGTAACTGGTCGCGCCTGTGTTATTTAACACTGCGCGTTGGCCTGTAACTGGTCGCGCACGGTCTCAGACTGGTCGCGCGCACCTTTAACACTTGTGCTTTGCAAAAACTTGCCCGAATTTGCTCCTTTCGCCTCTAACACATATTTTTGGACTTTCAAATGCACAATAAGAGTGAATTGAGAGGGAAATTAGCTTTTATAGGGTCACTTTTAAAAAAAAATTAACTTTAGAACCCACTTTCTAATGTTTTCAACTTGCTTTGCTTTTAAACACTGTTTAGAGTCTTTTTGTCCTGAAATGAGCTCTTTTGATGCGTTTGACTCCGTTCTTTTTTTTTTAGGTTGACCGCCTGAGGGACTGTAGTGAAGGAACCAGGGTTGTTGCCGGCACTTTTACAAATTCCTCATGACCTTGGATTTAAAAACAGGGTTTTTTAAATCCAAGGCATAAAGTGAGCTGTAGCTGAAGAAAATGATAATGAAACATATGTACAAAATTCCTTTCGGCTTGTTGGGCACTTGCTGACCATGACTCATTACCTTGAAATGATTTTGACTCAAAACCCTAGACCTAAGACCATGGGATCTCAAGACAAAAAATAAGAACAAGCATGACTCAATTACATTGTTGTATGACCTGATCCAGCAAAGCCAAGAAGGGAACAAAGACCAGCTCCTCCATTCAGTGTTATGGCATGCCTAGTGGGATGCAAAACTGACACTGATGAGACACCTATAACTGCATATGCAAAGAGTTATTGATCACTGATGGAGGGCTCAAGACCGACACTAACATTGGCTCCAATGGGGATGGCAGCTCCTTGGAGGTGCCAAGAACCTCAGACCTCTTGGGAGAGCAGACCAGTGCCTTATTCATTGGGCAATGGAGTCAATTTATTCACATGTGACCAACTCAAAAACAACTTTATTTGACTTAGACAATTGACTGAAACTTAACTGATGCTGGACTCAAACCGACTCGATGGCAAACTGAAATAACTTGAAAAACTTACTCAACAGACCAAACACAAATGACTCATGACTTGACTTAAAACAAAACTTACAAAGCTTATGAAGGGCAGCAGTCCATCAAGATTTGAAATCATGATGACAACCACCTGCATAGTAATGAAATATGTACAATCATGTATAATGAGCTTTCCAATGTAACCAATCCAGCAGATGGCTACATACCAAATTTCTGCTCTCACGTATCTCGAGCAGGCGGAACGATGAACCTGTAGGCAACTCAAAATAACCACTGAAACCAAAGCTTATGATAATGAACCAGGTAAAATTTATCTTCTCTAGTGCTTGCAGAAGAATGCCAAAGGGATCTTGATAATCCTGAAGCACTATCTCGTTTGGAGATCCAGCTGCAAAAATATAAGTAGTTGCTTCATCCTGATCTGAAAGAACAGTGGGTTGCTGATTGATAGGAAGGCACAGAGAGGTATAAGCTTCTGCCATATGAGTGTTGGCTGTACATTCCTTGACCGTGAGAATTTCGGGCATATATTCCTCTACTTCATGATCTAGGTCATTCTTAAATAACAAACAATCTTCAAGGTCCTCAAACATGACAGCCTTATCATCTTTGTGAAGGAAAACATTATTTGTTTGCTGATCTATAAAACTAATTACAAGACTGTTATCATTTTCAAAAGAGGAAGAAGCTTCACCAACACTTTCATGACCATGTGTGCACTGCAAATCTGCTTTAGCTTGGGTTGTAGCATGACCTTTCAAGAGTTGATCTATCTCCTCTTCAGACAAAGGAGATAAGACTTTTTGTTTCCTTTTGCTCAAACAAGTCTTGTCTTCATATGACATGGCAATCAAATTATCCAAATTATGATTGAAAGAGGGTTTTTCACTTACTTGAACGAAGATCTCATCTTGCTGTTCATGAGCTGGCTGAATTACCTCCTCACGAAGGCTCTGGTCAATAACTTTGTCTTCTTCATACCAGATGATCTCAACAGCAGAGCTCTCCTTTATGGGATTTGGAACAAGGTTGTCTTCCTCATCGCGATCTGAATCTAGATTTGAAATCGCTGACTTGAATTTGTCACTTTCTGAACTTGAAACTTGACTTTCATGCATGCTGTCCTCTTCCGTGGGCAGATCTGAAACAAGCTCTTCTCTTTCATCATTTTCAGCCATATGGCCATCTTCAACCTGCTGATCTTGACAAGTATCTAAGATTTCTGTGTGCTGCTGAAACGGATTTTCATACAAGGCTTCCATGATCTCTTCATCCATGAAATTGTCATCTTCATAAAAATTTTCAAGGCTTTCAATAAAACTATAGGCATGCTTGCAACAGTCTTGAACTAAATTTAATGATGGATAAGAGTCCTTATATCTTTCAATGAACAAGGCATGAAAATCCTTTAAAAAATAAATACAAGCAGGCGGCAAACTTTCATACCATATTTGGGCTTTACCTTCCAGAGTGGCCAAGAATATCTTCATCAAGCAATCCTCAGGAAAATCGATCTTGAATTTGCGAATATGCATATGAAATCTAATCAAATGTAAAGCAGCATCCTTCTTACCATCATCATTAAATATAGGCAAATTCCTTGACCAATCTACCTTTGGAATTTTATTCGGAAAACCTGGAATGTGATCTCGGCTCAAGGGAGCATATCTTCTTGCAATTAGGTCCATCATGAAAATCTCAAAGCCACTGATCTATCTGCAGTGAAGTCACCATGAAACATCGATCTCTGGAGTTTTCAGTGAAGGAGTCGCCAGTGAATGATTTCAGCCTTTCAAGTGTCTGATCGTTGTTCACTATCAACAATCAGATCTGAACTTGATACATGTACTGGGGTAAAGTGTCAATGAAGCGCTATGTTCACAAATCCCACGGAGATAGACTGAAGCAGCGTTTATCTACTTGCGCTGATGTAAAACAAGAGCGTTTTCGAAGGCTCCTGGCGTAACTTCAGGCTCCGTCTAAGACTTATGAAATAACACGACAATGAGCAAACGATTAATATGTTCTCCCCAGTATGGTCGCCACTATGTTAGCGCTTGGAATTCACCTAGGCTGAGATAGACAAACTCTCAAGGCTACATCAAACCATTTCACCTCGTAGCTAGCCCTACGAGGTATGAGAAGGCTCTCTCGGGTCAGATTTGATAGATCTTTCAATAGGATTAGGCTGACCAATTAAGAATAAATATTTTAGGCTAGTAAATTGATAAGGGGTTTGATTTGATGATTTGTGGGGGTTTTGGTGGCAATTGGTGGAAGTGAAATTCAAAGTGCGGGGATTGAGCACAGTTTTCACAGGGGGATCTAAGGGGCAAGGTAGGAATGAGTGCTGATGTCTTAATCTGAGATGGATGATCAGAGATGATAGAGGAGAAGCTAAAGAGGGCAAACACACAATTCGAATCCTCTCTAGACAGTAGAAAACATTAAAATTGAACAAACTAAAAAGCTGAGCATGTCAAAACATGAGTTCAAACTTTACCACTTCATCTGTCCAATTTAGAAGCATAAGAGAGATGTGAAACACATAAACAAACTTACAAGAACATGTAGAGAACACACCATCAACAATCAGATCCACAAGAATCCTCAAAGATGTCTGTAAAACCCTGGCTTTCCTTGCCTTCAATTGCAGAAATAGATGCACAATATACAATAAAGCTTCCTTACACAAGAGTCCAACCATGAAAATGAGAAGGAGAGAGCATAATATAGACCATCTAGACCATCTAACTCCTTTCCCCACCTCTAGGGGTCGAGCTCAGCTTCCTAGGAGCAGTTTGAACTAATTCTAAACTAAGAACTAGAAAATAGGCAGCCCAACAACTTGCCTCTATTACTTAGCTAACTCATCCATGCATTAATTTTTCACTTTTTACATCATGGAAGCTTCTAGAAGGGTAAAGAAAGATAAAATCTACCAAAGTGCCATGAAAATATTACATTTATCCATCATCTACAAGTAAAAATAGTCAACCATAGTCAAAACAGTGTTTTTTGACCAAAAATGTGAATTCTGGCAAATCTGGAAGTTCTGGTCGCGCCCCTTCACAGCTGTTTTTGAGTGGGTTACACTGGTCCAAATCAGGAACAAGATGGCTCATTGGAAATCTTGGCCTGTCTACTTTCCATCCCAAGTGGAATTTCTGAATTTGGTGTTGATTTGACCCCTCAAAAACCATTTCTCCCAAGGTCACTTTCTGCAACTCAAAAAGTGGGCAGAAAGTCATTTTTTTGATGTATTTTGAGCTTTTGGAGGCTCAAAACTCTAAACCAGGCTTCTCCCAAGCATTGGTAATTTTTCTTTTTGCAAGCCCTTTCCAAAAATGCCAAGTTTTCAAAATTCCGAGCAGTCCTCCAAAATGGTCTCACCCGGGGTGAGACCAAACCGTGGGCAAAACCTGTAATTTTACCAAAAATTTCCAAAATGCTCCAAAATTCTCAAAATTTTCACATTTTGATGCTAGATCAAGGCTGATCAGTACCATGATGAGTGAGGGAGGCCTCAGCCAAGATGCGGAGTGGGTTTGTCCTTTTCTTCCTCTTCCGGGCCTCAGACAGCTTCCTTTGGAGAATTTTCATTTTAGCCTTGCAAACATGTAACCACTATGATGACCACCTTTGCCACCCTTACGAGGCCTCTGCTGTGTCTCAACCTCTGTAGAAGAAGACCGGTCATCACCTTGCTC
Organism: Pinus tabuliformis; assembly: GCA_031772625.1. Taxonomy (NCBI): domain Eukaryota; kingdom Viridiplantae; phylum Streptophyta; class Pinopsida; order Pinales; family Pinaceae; genus Pinus; species Pinus tabuliformis. The sequence goes on along the minus strand of CM062818.1, from coordinate 2,065,250,449 downwards.
ATTAGTCTCAGTGGTTGACATGGTGTTATTGAGCAAGGTGGAATAAACAAGTCAAGATGACTGCTGCCCTGCCTGCAAAATGCTGTGAAGTATGCTGTTTTCAAGGGGAAAAATCATGAGGGACATGTTAAGGGGGGGAATTTACATAAGGAAAGGGAAAAAATATATATAAACAACAGGGAATTTTGAAGGAAACAATCACACAATGTTAAACATGTCATTCTATCTTTCATCATTTGCAAATCAATACTTTATTAGGGAAAATGTGTTATGATCACCAAGGGAAAGGACAATGAAAATCATCATGATGGAGGGGAGGATGTCATAAGCATAGGGGGATAAGGCAGCATCATCTATATACAAGTAACAGGCAGCTCATTTCAATTTGTTTTGAATGTCATTGAGGAGTATACTCTGTTTTTCATAATTTCAAAATGACCATTTGATGCTTTGGGAAACAGGGATTTAGGGTTTCTGATTGTAAGAGGAAGGGAAGGGGTTGTTGTGATCATTTTACAGTGGAAGGGAGAGGGGATTGTATCATAGGAATGAGGGAAAATAGAGGATATTAGGGATTAGGTTTAGGGGGGATAATGGAACCCATCAACAAAGTCTGCTGCCAATCAATTTTTGTAGCAGCAATTCATTTAAAACAGAGGCAGCCTTATTTTTTCATTTGCCATGAGTAATTAGGGTTTCACTGTGTGATTTGATCATAGGGAGGGATATTCAATTGCCTAGGGAGTTTAACTGAAGGGACAAGCAATTGAATTAGGGTTTACATAGGGAATTAGGTAGGGGAAAAAACAGAGTTTTGAGGAGGGGAAAAAGATACCATGTTACTGCAAACCCTAACCACAGCAAGTCTGATTTCTTTGATGTCTATGCAAATGAAATTTTGTCATGACCTTATTGAGCTTTGAAGTCTTTGACATATACACGAGATGACCCTTTTCCTTTGTTTTTTCTGAGGCTATGCAAAATGGCAAATTTCACTGTTTTTACAATTTTTTGAGTGCATGCCTTGTCATCACTTTTTTATTTGTTTTTTATAATGTTTCTTTTCATTCTTTTGCTGTACATTTACATAGGCATTTTGCTGTGTTACTAGTGCTTAGGGTTTGATCATTATACATGGGGAAAAGGTAGGGTTTATAGGGTTTGAAAGGACTAGGGTTTGCAAATGATTTAGGGGTAGGATTTGTATAATTGACTTGCAAATGAGATCAATAAGTTTGACATGTTAACATATGCAATTTGTATGGGGAAAATAAAAGGAGGGACAAAGGGAAAAATTTCCTTGAAAAATAACAAACTGTCACACATATTGCTTGCAAAAACAACTATTCATTTAACCTATTTCTTTATGGATTTCTTGCACAAAATTTATGATCATTACCTTCCTTTCCAATCCCAACACCATCATCAAACATGTGAATGAGGCATACCTTAATAACTTGAGAGAATTTGAGGGTGATTTCAGCGTTTGAGTGAGTTTTTAGGGCAAACAGAAGTTCTGGTCGCGAACGGGCTCAGACTGGTCGCGCCCCTGTAACTGGTCGCGCCTGTGTTATTTAACACTGCGCGTTGGCCTGTAATTGGTCGCGCGCACCCAGATGGTCGCGCACGGTCTCAGACTGGTCGCGCGCACCTTTAACACTTGTGCTTTGCAGAAACTTGCCCGAATTTGCTCCTTTCGCCTCTAACACATATTTTTGGACTTTCAAATGCACAATAAGAGTGAATTGAGAGGGAAATTAGCTTTTATAGGGTCACTTTTAAAAAAAATTTAACTTTAGAACCCACTTTCTAATGTTTTCAACTTGCTTTGCTTTTAAACACTGTTTAGAGTCTTTTTGTCCTGAAATGAGCTCTTTTGATGCGTTTGACTCCGTTCTTTTTTTTTAGGTTGACCGCCTGAGGGACTGTAGTGAAGGAACCAGGGTTGTTGCTGGCACTTTTACAAATTCCTCATGACCTTGGATTTAAAAACAGGGTTTTTTAAATCCAAGGCATAAAGTGAGCTGTAGCTGAAGAAAATGATAATGAAACATATGTACAAAATTCCTTCCGGCTTGCTGGGCACTTGCTGACCATGACTCATTACCTTGAAATGATTTTGACTCAAAACCCTAGACCTAAGACCATGGGATCTCAAGACAAAAAATAAGAACAAGCATGACTCAATTACATTGTTGTATGACCTGATCCAGCAAAGCCAAGAAGGGAACAAAGACCAGCTCCTCCATTCAGTGTTATGGCATGCCTAGTGGGATGCAAAACTGACACTGATGAGACACCTATAACTGTATATGCAAAGAGTTATTGATCACTGATGGAGGGCTCAAGACCGACACTAACACCTCCAAATCATGTGAGAGTGTGGGAGTCGAACTTTTTAAAGATCCTACCCTAATGGGTGTTTTTTCCCTCCCACCTCCTAATCTCGCTCCTATTAATATGATTTCTATGCGCTCTGATCCGTCGGTTCTTCCCCCCGCTAATCAGATAGAATCTTGGGGCGATATGATGCCGTTGAGTCCTACCGAGCTCAACTACGTTGAAATAGTTGCTGCATCGGCTCCCCCTCCTGACACTGCTCCTCCGAGCAGGGCTCCCGACTCGTATGTTCATTCCCCTTGGCTTGGAGATGACGCTACTTCAGATCCTTTAAAGGGAATATTTCCTTCTAATGAAGCCATTATCGATACCATGTCTCTCGAGGAACCTCCTTGGTCTGATCGTCACCATCGTTCCTCGTTTCTCCCTGCCCATCAGGAAATGCTCACCTGTCTCGAGCGGTTTTCTCCTTGTGTCCCATCTCAACCCCTTCAAACACCTATCCAAGTTTATCAAGTGTCCTCTGAAGGAAATATGGGAAACATCACGCAGACCCAACCCATCGACATCTCTGCGAAACCAGGGATTGTCGAGCACATTCACATTGGAGTCACTTGTATTCCAAAGGAAATTCAGCTCTATACCAATATTTTTCGCGAATTTCGTGATGTCTTCACTTGGTCCTACGAAGAAATGCCCGGCATTAACCCTAGCATAGTGGTGCATGAGATACCTACGTATCCGGGTGCTAAGCCTGTTCACCAACATCTACACCCCGTGCACCCCCGAAAGGCTACAGCCATTAAAGCAGAAGTTGAAAAGCTTCTGAAGGCTGGTTTTATTTACCCCATTCCACTCACGGATTGGGTTTCCAATATCGTCCCTGTGAACAAAAAACAAGGTACCATTCGAGTCTGTGTTGATTGCCGTGACATTAACCGAGCCTGTCCTAAGGATAACTTCCCCACACCCTTCATTGATCAGCTCATTGATGAGTGTGTGGGGAGCGATATGTATTCATTTATGGACAGTTTTTCTAGGTATAACCAGATCAATATTGTGCCCGCTAATTAGCATAAGACTACCTTTATCTGTCCTTGGGGCACTTTTGCTTACAAAAAGCTCCCTTTCGGTTTGAAGAATGTCGGTGCTACCTTCCAACGTGCAATGTCCTATGCTTTTCATGACATCCGTCACATTGTACAACCGTACCTAGATGATCTACCAGCTCATTCAGTCAAACGCCAGGACCACCCTTCCCATCTTCGTGAAATCTTTCTCTGTTGTCGACACTACCGCATCAGGCTTAATCCTCATAAATGTGTCTTCTGCGTTGAATCAGGCAGACTGCTCGGGTTTATCGTCTCCCGAGAGGGCATCCGTCTGGATCCCCTTAAAGTCGAAGCTATTCTGAATCTTCCTCCCCTTGCTTCTTTGAAGCAGTTGCAGAGCTTGTAGGGCAAAGCAAATTTCTTAAGACGATTCGTTCTGAACTATGCTGAAGTGGCTAAAGGCTTTACACAGTTATTGAAGCGAGATACCCCTTTTCATTGGGATGCTATCGCTCAAGAGTCTTTCGAGCGTCTCAAGGGTCTCCTTGTTTCTGCTCCATTATTGCGACCTCCGAATTACCATCGCGATTATACTCTGTATTTGGCCGCCACCGATACCACTATCGGCATGGTTCTCGTGCAAGACGACGATGATGACACTGAGCATGTCATATATTACCTCAGCCACAACCTTTTAGATACAGAAACTCAATATGCTTACATCAAGAAGTTGGCATTGGCCGCCGTTTGTGCCGTCCAACGTTTCCGACATTATATCTTGTTGCGTACTACGACCGTGATTTCTGATTGCAACCCGATGATGTACATTTTGTCACGTTAGTTGCTGGGGGGCAAATACTCAAAGTGGATCGTCATCCTCCAAGAGTTTGACTTGGAATTCACCGCTGCCAAGTCCAAGAAGTCCCTGGTCTTTGCTGAGCTGCTTTGCTCTTTGCCATCTCCTACTGCACCCTCTCACTCAAAGGACCATATCCTGGATGAAACTCTATTCCTAATCAGCACCCTCGATCCCTGGTACGGGGATATCATTGTATATCTGCAGACGTCCTCTTTCCATCCCGTTGTGTCCAAGGATGCTTGGCGATGGATCTGCCATCAGTCTCAGCCCTACCGTATTATCGCGGACACCCTGTACCATCTCGGCGCTGACTCCGTCCTCCGCCGATGTCTAACTCTCGAGGAAGCTGAGCGAGTCCTGAATGACTGCCACTTTGGCGTCTGTGGTGGTCACATGTCCAGATATGCCATGGCTCAAAAAATCCTCCGTGCCGGTTATTTCTAGCCCTCCATATTTAAGGATTTCATTCTTGCTGTCCGTTCGTGTCACGAGTGCCAGATATACCAGTGGAAGATGCGTGCGCCACCAGCTCCGTTGCACCCTGTTGTCACCGTTGGCCCTTTTGCAAAATGGGGCATTGATTATACGACCTGTAACCCTCGCTCGGCCGGGGGGCATGGGTACATTATCGTTGTCGTCGATTATTTTACAAAATGGGCCGCAGCAATGCCCACATTAACTGAAGACGGTCACACAACGGTGCAATTTTTGTTCAACCATGTTATTTCATGGTTCAGAGTTCCTCAGGCCATCGTCACGGATCACGGGAAGCATTTCCGTAATCACATGATGACCGAACTAACAACCCAACTAGGCTTACGACATGATAGTTCGACCCCATACTATCCTCAGTCCAATCGCCAGGTTGAAGCCGTTAACAAGATTTTGGTTACGATGCTTCAATGTACCGTTGGCATGCATAATTCTAATTGGCATTTGTTGTTGTTCCCCGCCTTGTGGGCCTACCGAACCTCTATGAAGGATGCCACCGGTTTCGCTCCATTTCAATTAGTTTACGGACTAGAGGCTACCCTTCCTATCGAATGCAAAATCCCTTCGTTAAAATTGGCCGTCGAGTTGCTTCCCAACACTACTCCGGTAGAGGAACGTCTTCTTTACCTAGAACGGCTGGACGAGACCCGTCGCCTAGCCTCTCTAGCTATCGAAGCACAGAAGAAGAGAGTTAAAACCCACTTCGACCATACCATCCATCCTCGTTCCTTTGTTGAGGGAGATTTAGTCCTGCTATACGATCAAGCGAATGATAAGCTGGGGGCAGGCAAACTCGAGCCCATGTGGCTAGGCCCTTATATTGTAAAGACAGTTTTGCATAAAGGGGCATATGAGCTAATTGACTACGAAGGTAATCCTCTCGATAAGCCCCAAAACGGGCTGTACTTGAAAAAGTACTATGCATGATTCCATACACTTCGGTTTGTACATGTGTGTGTTTTAGCAGGTGTGTTGTGTGTGTGTGTTTTCATGTTTTTGGCTTGGTGTGAAGGCATGATTTCCGCTTATTGTGTCTTTTTCTTCTTGTGCACCTTACGTTGGTTTCGCTGACGGTGCCTGCCGTAGCACTCGCAATTTGTCTTCTGCGGCGTGGGTGATCTACGATCCTCACGGTGAGTTGATAGATCTTCAAGGTGTGTGTTTAGGCTGTACCACAAACAATGTCGCTGAATATAGTGTTGTGATTGAATTATTGGCCGAGGCAATTAATCTCAATATTCGTACATTGGTTGTCAACCTGGACTCTCAACTTGTCGTCCATCAGCTCAATGGGCGATATTCCGTCAGAGACCATCACATTTTAAGGTTGTATTTACGTGTTAAATTGTTAGAGAGGAATTTTGATTTCATTACATATCAGCATATTCCACGACGATTAAACACATTATCTGATGCATTGGCTAATCATGTATTGGACAGACATTTGCGTAACATATAATCAAAACATCATACAAGCAAGCACATAAAAGCACAATAATAGACCATAGGAATATGTATATATATATATATATATATACATATATATATATATGTATATATATATATATATTATATATATATATATATATATATATATATGTATATATATATATATATATATATATATATATGTATGTATAGTGTGGCGCACCAACGCGCTCAAAAATAAGTGTACATGTCTAAATAGGGCCTGTGTTCTCTGTACATCTGAGACACATGTCTCTCAAAAAATCACCAGTAGGAAATAAAGACCTAGATATCTACTGTGGCGGGTTGTGCTCCCTATACTGCACAGCCGCTCGTGCCACCCGCCTCAACAGGCGGTGCATCCTAGGTTCTACTTCCACTGTATGGATTTGGGATGCTATGGGGACCTCCTCTATCCCCATGTAATCTGGAATCCCTGTCAGCAAGCCCTCAAGGTTCCGTATCACTGTCTCCATCGTGTCATCTCCTGGAGGAGCCAGGGCTAGAGCTCCAATGCCCTGCGCGTCCCTCCGCGCCTCTAGAGCCAGGCCAAGGGGTCTCGCCGATCCTACATCTGCATACCATAGCATTCGTCATTAGGACATGTACATGAAAAAATAAAAAACATCATAAAAATAAAAAATCGAAAAATGAGATCAAGTATCTTACCACCGTCATCCCACTGCTCTCCAGCGGGCAACTGCATGTCAGGGTCTCCGCGGAAGTCTAGGCCGGCATACGGCCAGTCCTCCGCGAAGATCGTCTGTCACTCCAACCACTCTCGGAAGTATGCCCCCCATGCCACTGGTCGGCCGCCACCTCCTCGTGGCATGACATGGGCCCATCGTGTGGCCCTTATCTCTCGTGGCATGGGTGGGTCCAAAACCATATCCTGTAGTTGCAGTGCCGGCACCCGCTCCAGCATGAGCGGGAGTAAAATCGATCCATAGCCAAACTGTTTCGTCTCACCGCGACGATAGTTGGTCAGTTGTCTCTTCATGTTTGCCGCTACTGCCTCTGCCCAGTTAAACATGGTGGGATTTAGGCATTCGAGGGCCAGTCGGAGATGGGTCTTCGAGGCCTCGTGTTGGGCCTGGGAGCCCGCTACCCGTGTCACCATGAAGAGCATAGCTCAAAGGATTATGTCCTCCATCGTAGGAATTGCCACTTTTCCGCTCCACAACTTGCGTGCCCGTGGGCACACCTGAGCCATCAGCATATCTAAAGTATCCCCCCCGGGTCGCTGCCCCTCCAGAATAGGCCTCTCACCTCGACGGAACAGCCCGGTCAAAAAATAGATGTCTGTGTAATCAAACTCAATGTCCCAGCCTCAGATAACGAACTTCCCATCCGTGGGATTCCAGGCCCTGATTAGGAGTTCCAGAAGGTCAGGCTGTGCCCGCAAGCGTGGAGTTAAGAAAAATTTAAGCAATCCACACCCCCGCAATGCGTTTCGGCACCCGGCATCAGAAAAAGCCGCTATATCATCGTTATCATGAGCGCGTTCCTGCCAAACGAATGCCATTATAACCCTACATGATTAAAAATCTCATTAGCACCCTGCTTGCAAAGTTTCATACGTAAATTTTATTAAAAAACTTGTTGCGCAGCGTCAGCGCGACTGTTTTTAAAACAGTCGCGCTGATAATGGGCGCCTTTGTTATTTTTCCCAGGTCAGCGCGGAAGTACATCACTTTTCCGCACTGATTCGGGCGCGGCCTGTGGAATTTTTTATCTGTCATCGCGGACCCGATAGCGAAATCCACGATGACCGAGAGCGGAATGCATTTCAAAAAACCGCCCAAAACAACCACATTCCACCATCAAAATGCAGGAAAAAGACTTCAAAACAGAGCGTAGGGAAATGTGTATCTACCTGGAACCGGTTTCAGGATGAATGATGCACGTACGGGGCCGAATTTCGTTCGCCAACCTCAATGCTCCAAGTCGCTCCACAAAGCCTCAATGGTAACAATGGTAAAAATATGGTTTACCCCCCCTATTTATGGTAATTTTGTAAAATTAAATATTATTTTCCACAAATATGGGTTTTTATCATGGTTTTTACTATATGCTTGGTTCCAATATGGTTTTTTACTATGTTTTTATGCGCATTGTTTATATTATCTCGAACGGGTTTACGTGTGCAGTGTTCCTTGTGCAGGATCTCAGGTGGTAGAATTACGGCAGTTTTATACGCACTTGGTCCCGAAAAGTCGTCTTTAAGCTCTTTTCCGACGTGAAACAAGAAAATATGGCCGAGTCTCCCTCTCAACTTGTTAAAAGAAGCGAGAGGCGGTCGCCTTTAAGCTCTTTTTTCGACCGTTTAAACTTAAAAAGATCGTCGGGTTTTTGTCGTTTCGAACTCGTTATTGGCTACAAAACAACGTGCTTCTGACCGCTTTTTTAATTTTTCGGGTCGAATTTACTACTTACGAAAAGTACTCCTCGATCATACTGGTCGGGCGGTTCTTTTGAGCATCGTTTTATACTTTTTCGGGCTCGAGAGACACAACTTTACGAAAAAGGACCCCCCTGGAGTTCACTTTTCTGCTGTCTTTTCAAACTCTCTAAACATGAAAAGACGCCGAGTTCTTCCTTTGCCAGACTCGTTAACACTTAATGACATCGGATTCTATCGAAATGATGCCTTTCAAGCATATGCTATCCCCGTCAAACTTGTCATCAAAAAATAACCGGGGTAATCGCCAACAATGGTGGGGAAAATGGAACCACAATCATTGTCGTGTCGGCAATATGTCGCTCTTGAACATGGCACTTGTCTGCATTCGTGTCTGGGTGGGGACATCTCATCTTTTTTTTACACTTACCTCCGTGGGTTTGGGTTATCCTGTTTGGCCTCTCATCTGCTCATTACCTTGTCACCATGACCCCTGATCATTTAATGTCAAATACTACCAAGTCCACTGTCGTGCCGCCGATATGTTCAAGAGAAGTTGACCTCTGCAGAATACTCAACCTCCCTCTGATACCTCACACAAAACATTTTATCCTTCTCTGTCTCGTGTCGATGATGTGGGAAACATTATGGCCCACCTTCGATCAAGGTCACTTCCTATCGACTTCAGCTCATTATCCAGGAAGTTGACCTAGAGACGCCCTTCAGGTGCCTTGGAGCCTGCATGCCTCAATGGCAGGTTCTTCGTGTTCGACGCGAGGTTTTCATCATTGGCCTCCGATCGAATGATTCTACGGGTGTTCGACGCGGGCTCACTGTTTCACACGCCGTAGATTGTACCTATAGTACCTTGAGGACCATTGTCATTATTGGTGGTACCTCTCACGTCTGTTAACAATTTTCATCATTGACTGGTAATCAGACAATGTTCTTGCATGTTCGACTTCAACTCCGATATTCGCATGCTTGGACTTGTACTTTGTTCGGGTCGAGATGAAGCGCAAGACCCTGGATTTTTTCTGTTGAGATCCAGGTTGCGATTTTGTGGATTATTATGATCATTACATGACTCATTGATGGATGGCTACGACCATACCTAAGTCTTCAAGGATGGCTGCGACCATACCTTTGTTCTTATCATGGTCTCATTAGCTAGGTGGCTGCGTCCATACCATAGACCTATTTCGTATGTCTTTTGGATGGCTGCGCCCATGCCTAGACTACATGTAATTCTTTATTAGAGATATCAGTTGTACTTGCGTGCAGGTTCTTCCTGGTGGTGTTCCAATTTAGTCAGTTTCGTAAAGCATTTCACCCCTCCCACTCTCTCGGGCTTCATGCTTTAGGGGGCATCTGTTACACAGTAATTTGTCACTGCTTTCATACCAGTCTTCCTACTGTGTCATGAGTCCAAATCATTCATGCTCATGCTCTCTGATGTTGCCAAATGACCCACTTTGCCAAAGTTTTTGCATCATCGTGACTATTGTCAAAATAAACACGCTGATGAGTGCTCCAAAACAGACCAAATGCGTTGCCATTGCGGAAGTACACGTGATTCTCGCGATGGTCGGATTTCATGAGACAGCGCGACTGTTGCTTATATTTGATCGCGATGACATGACCTTATCCGTTATGCAGTAGCGATGTCAGCGCTCCAGCACAGTTATGTACCCGCGATGATCCAGTCTGGGCGAGTTTGTTCTAACAGCCGGCCTTCCAGATGACTCCAGACCTGGTTGTTGGCCTTGTATATGTCGCCCTCCCTTCTCTGGCATGTCTGTTTCGTCATTTGAGCCACCTTCCTTGGAGATAAGCTCATCTTCCCACCATTCATGGAGACTCCTTCTCCTATTTAAGCCTCCACCATTGCTATGAGCTGCTAGTTTGGAATTCATAGTGTTTGGAGTGTTGCTGATAGTGTTGTGAGCTTGATAGGTAGCTGGTGTGACAAGTGTGGGATTGTTAGAGAGCTTAAGGAAGGTTGTGAAGTGTTTTGATCTTGTGTAAACTTGTGAGTGAGAGAGATTTGTCTTGGGAGATCTATCTTCAAGGGTGAATGCTTGAGGAACTTGCTGGCTGGACCCTCTTGAGAAGGATTTGACGTCAGAACTATGGTTGTATTCTTCTTTGTTTATCAATAATAGACGACTATCATTATGGTTCCACTCTTATTGTCTTTATGATGGTGATTGAGTTATATCCTTTCTGACTGATATATAGTTGCATCTATTGGATTTTATGCTTGTGTTTGTATCATTCTTTGCATGTGCAGGTGTCCGTTCACGAGGATCGTGGGGATTGTGACCAGCCGGAGCAAAGGAATGGGAGCATCGACTCTTCTACAAGTACTAGCGTTGGAATCCAGGTAGGCCCTCATCATCGGTCTTTAATTTGCAATTAGGAACCTGCGTGTTAGCGTTGTTTGATTGTTGCTAGACCCTATTTGGACTAGTAGGGATCGCCTCTGTCCGCAGAGGGGATTTCCTAATTGCAAATTAAAGACCGATGATGAGGGCCTACCTGGATTCCAACGCTAGTACTTGTAGAAGAGTCGACGCTCCCATTCCTTTGCTCCGGCCGGTCACAATCCCCACGATCCTCGTGAATGAACACCTGCACATGCAAAGAACGATACAAACACAAGCATAATATCCAATAGATGCAACTATATATCAGTCAGAAAGGATATAACTCAATCATCATCATAAAGACAATAAGAGTGGAACCATAATGATAGTCGTCTATTATTGATAAACATAGAAGAATACAACCATAGTTCTGACGTCAAAGCCTTCTCAAGAGGGTCCCGCTAGCAAGTTCCTCAAGCATTCACCCTTGAAGATAGATCTCCCAAGACAAATCTCTCTCACTCACAAGTTTACACAAGATCAAAACACTTCACAACCTTCCTTAAGCTCTCTAACAATCCCACACTTGTCACACCAGCGACCTATCAAGCTCACAACACTATCAGCAACACTCCAAACACTATGAATTCCAAACTAGCAGCTCATAGCAATGGTGGAGGCTTAAATAGGAGAAGAAGTCTCCATGAATGGTGGGAAGATGAGCTTATCTCCAAGGAAGGTGGCTCAAATGATGAAACAGACATGCCAGAGAAGGGAGGGCGACATATACAAGGCCAACAACTAGGTCTGGAGTCATCTGGAAGGCCGGCTGTTAGAACAAACTCGCCCAGACTGGATCATCGCGGTACATAACTGCGCTGGAGCGCTAACATCGCTACTGCATAACGGAGAAGGTCATGTCATCGCGATCAAATATAAGCAACAGTCGTGTTGTCTCATGAAATCCGACCACCGCGGGAATCACGTGTACTTCCGCGATGGCAGCACGTTTGGTCTGTTTTGGAGCGCTCATCAGCGCGTTTATTTTGACAACAGTCGCGATGATGCAAAAACTTTGGCAAAGTGGGTCATTTGGCAACATCAGAGAGCATGAGCATGAATGATTTGGACTCATGACACAGTAGGAAGACTAGTATGAAAGCAGTGACAAATTACTGTGTAACACACATAACTGATCTTCTGCACTGACATCGCTATTGAATAACGTAGCTAGTCAGGTCATCGCCAAAGATTACAAGTGACAGTCGCACTAGCACATAAAATCGGACCATCGTAGGAATCGGGTGTACTTTCGCGATGGCAGTGCTTCTGGGCTATTTTGGAGCGCTCCTCAGCGTGTTTATTTAACCAACAGACATGGTGAGGCAGATACCTTAGGAAAAGTGGGTCATTTGGCAACATCAGAGAGCATTTGTCTAATATGAGCATGTATAACTTTGGACACATGACACAGTAGGAGGATTGGGATGAAGACAGTGACAAATTACTGTGTAACAGTAAGAGATATGCCTACTTATGATGGTCTAAATGAGGTAGATACCTTCTTGGATGCCTTTGAAAGGGAGGTGCCGGAAAAGCAATGATTCTAGGCCTTGGACTGGGTACTGCGCGCTACGCCCGCGAGATGGTGGAGTACGCACAAAGGAAGCTTTAATGATTGGTGTAAATGTAGGAGAATGATGCGAGTATGATTTGGGAAGCCTAAGGTGCAACTAACAGACAAGTATGATGGGCAGGATGATCTGTATGTGCATCTGGCCAAGTGGACGCAAGCCTATGGAGAAAAGCCACAACCTGAGTGGGTGCACCTCTTCTGTCATATACTAGATGTTATACCAATGAACTTGTATATAGAAATAGAGCTCTGCCATGGGATAGGTGAATGGGATATCCTGCACGAAGGGTTTGTGATAACCTTCAGTTTTGAGGATGGGTGGGAAATTATTGATGAAGCGCTACAATAGGTAAAAGAAGCCATCTTTAGGATACCACGGGAGGCGATAGAATTGATTCAGTTTGAATGGGCTACTCAATTGAGTCACACGCTGGAATTTTGTAATGTAACTACTAAAGAGGAGGATGAGGATCTGTGGAATATTAACATTCCAGAAACAGAAAGCCACCACGAGGTTCACAGACCACATATTGAAAACCCTGATATAACCGCATCAGTGAAAACTAAGCAGATAAACATTGGTACGGAGGCAGAACCCAAATTCGTGAAGATCGGAGACTACTGGGACGACACGACGGTGGATAAGGTCATTGAATTACTCAGTGAATATCAGGACTTATTCCTGACCAAGTTTACGAATTTGAAAGGAATAATCGAAGATCTAGGAGTGATGAAGATCACATTAAAGCCCAATGTGAAGCCAGTTAAGTAGAGGCCTTGCCGCTTAAATCTGAAATACAAGAAGAAGGTCCATGTAGAACTAGACAAAATGCTCATAGCAGGCATCATTGAGCCTGTGGAAGAATTCAATTAGGTAAGCCCAATGGTGGTACAAGAGAAGAAGCAGAAGGATGAGATAAGGATATGTGTGGATCTGAGAAAATTGAATGATGCTTGTGTGCATGATCCATTCCCAACTTTGTTCACGGGTGAAGTGTTGGACAATGTAGGAGGTCAGGAAGCATATTCTTTCACTGATGGGCTCTTGGGGTACCACCAAATCAAAATCGTGTTGGAGGATATGAGCAAGAAAACCTTCACGACTAAGTGGGGTTGCCTTCAATATACTGTCATGTCGTTTGGATTGAAGAATGCCCCTGCTATCTTTTCACACGTGGTTGTTGTGGCATTCAGGGAATATATTCATAAGTTCTTGGAGGTCTATTTTGATGACTGGATTGTATTTGGGTTGGTTAAGTGCCATGTAGTGAGCTTGCGCTTGATGTTGGATACCTGTCAAAGATACCAAATCACACTCAACCTCAAGAAGTGTTTGTTCCTCATTCCTTTTGGGAACTTATTGGGGCATGTGGTTTGCAAACAAGGGTTGATGGTAGACCCCATGAAGATCGCGGTGATTCTGAACTTGGAAGCGTCGAGAAGTGTGAAATAGTTGCGTGCCACTCTGGGACATATGGGATATTACAGAAAGTTTATCAAAGGCTATGCCCAGATCACCGCACCAATGGAAAAATTGTTGAAGAAGGCTATCATGTTATGCTGAAATGATGACTGTAAGAAAAGCCTGGATATATTGAAATAAAAGATGGTTACTATGCCAATTCCAGTCTTCCCATACTGGAAGAAAGAGTTCCATGTACATGTCGACGCGTCATGTATAGCGCTGGGGGTAGTACTGACGTAGGATGGCAGAGAAGGCTTGGATCACCCTATCACATTCGCAAGTTGTAGATTATCCAAAGCAGAGAAGAACTATTCCACCACTGAGCACAAGGGACTAGCTATGGTATATGTGCTCCAGAAGTATCGACACTACTTTCTTGGAGGCCACTTTAAGATGTATACATATCACTCCTCACTAAAATACCTGGTCAAAAAGCATTTGTTGGGTGGGCACATTTGCAAATGGCTTTTATTATTCCAAGAATATGATTTTGAAGTTTTTGTGAAGCCTGGACAATTGAATGCGGGACCAGATCACTTATCGCGCATTGAGATTGGGGAGGAACCTAGTAATTTTGAGGAAGGATTACCCAACGTGTAGCTCTTTGCTGTTTGCGTAGCCAATGGACATTTTGAAGATATAATTCACTTTATAACAACTAGAACTGTGCCAAAATAATACTCTGTCCAGCAAAAGAAGGAATTAGTGGTGCGCACAGCAAATTTCTTTGTCATTGTTGGGCATCTATACAAGATGGGGAATGATGAAATACTGCGAAGGTATGTACCTGAATTTGAACAAAGCATCATCCTCGTGGATGCTCATGGGGGTGCCGCGGGTGGACATTATGTCGGAAGAGAAACCGCGTAGAATATTCTACTCGCCAGGTTGTGGTGGCCAACCCTTCATCAGGATTCAAAAGCATATTGCAAGGCATGTGATGTATGTCAGCAGACAGGAAGGCCATCGGGGAGGGAGGAAATTCCTTTGAATCCACAAATGACATAGCAACCTTTCTAAAAATGGGCAATAGATTTTGTAGGTCTATTAAACCTCAAGGAAAGACAGGCATGAGGTATATTATCATTGCGATGGAGTATCTGACTCGTTGGGAAGAAGCGTAGCCAATGAAGGATTGCACGGGTGCGGCTACCGCGAAGTTTTTATTTGAACACGTATTGACACGATTTGGATGTCCAAAGATCTTAATGAGCGATCACATACACACTTCCTGAATGAGACGATCAGCACACTAACAAATAAATTTCAAGTATATCACCAGAAGAGCACACTGTATCACCCACAAGCTAACAGGACAATAGAAGCAATCAACAAGGTACTAGAAACTACACTGACCAAGGTATGAAATGTGTAGCGAAGTGATTGGGACCTACGCATACCTGTAGTGTTATGGGCTTATCAGATGACATGCAAGAAACTGACGAGATAGACACCTTTTAGGCTTGTCTATGGAGTGGAAGTTGTAATGCTTATGGAATACATCGTGCCTAGTCTACGCATAGCAGCACTCATAGGTATGATGGATCGTGGAGCCCTAGAGGAGAGTCTCACGCAGCAGGTCCAAAAGTAACGTGAAAAGGCATGGCACGACCAACACATCAAGCTGTGCACATTCAAGGTAAACGATCTAGTGTTGTTGTATGATAGTAAGTCTGATCAATTCCCTAGAAAGTTCAGGATGCACTGGTTAGGGCCGTATATTATTAAGGAGATTACCGACAAAGGCGCGGTACAGTTGGTTAAGTTAAATGGAGAGCCCTTCCAAGGAAAAGTGAATGGCAGTCATTTGAAGCCATACATAGGTGGCCCGGCCACTTGACTAGCCGACTGAAGCACAGTCTTAGCGCTCCAGGCAACTAAAAGAAGGTGCGGGACTATAAACTACTCTACCCGGGAACTACACGATGTCAGCACTACGCGTAGTAGCGAAGTGTCACAGGGTCCGTGACAATGCGAAGACAGTTGTGCTGGCACGCAAGTCTACCGAAAAGTGATCATTATAGTCACTATTCATGATGTGATGCTTGCTTTGAGCCCAAATAGAGTGGGCGACAAGCATTTAAGGCAAACTTTATGGGCTAGATTCTTGAAAAATTGCTACCAATCTAGCATTAATGGACCTAATGTGGGGGGAACATTCAAATTCAAATTCAAAAGGAATTATAAATTACAAATGGCTATCCAAAAAACAACACTTGGCAAATTGAGAATTGAGTTGTTGTGCGCTCAGATATTCATGAACTGAGACTTATTCGATATTTTGAAAGCAAATTCGTTGCTTGAGAAATTACCAGAGACACTGAGAGAACTGTGGAATCACACTATGGCAGCACCCAAAGAAGTCATGGATACCAGAGCAATGACAACAGAGGAAGTCGCACAGGCAAGTGTGGAAGTAGAAGCCCTAGAGGGCGCTAGAATAATCGCTGAGGTCCCTAAATCACCACGCACAGAAAGACCTAAGAAGGATAAACAGGCCATGATATCGATGCACGTCTTGCCTAGAAATCTGTTGAGGACCAAGCTCACAATGGAGGAAAAGTGGAAGGCCATTAATTCGGAGGCTGATGAGGAGGAAAAGTTTGAAGAAATCCTGGTGGAGGAGGAGTATGTAGAAATGGAAGTCGAAACCCAGGGCGCGGACCCTATCACCAAGCTGCCGGAATATGTTCCTCCACGAAAGGGTAAAGCTAAGGTTCCAAAGGATATAGATGAGAGCAAGAGCTCTCTACAAACTCACCTACTCCTAGATGATATTTTGTTTAGAGTGCACTTGGGATGGGTTCCCGTGCTGAAATTTGAAGATTGGGACCTCACGAACCGTGAGAAGTTCCCGCATTTAGTGACTGTAAAGCTAATGTGCCAAAAGATAGACGCATCGACTGGAATGATAGAGTTGGAGCTGCGCAAATGGATCAAAGGTGTTGAGAAAGCAAGGTTTCTAACCCTGCTCTGGGTTCCGCATTACCACCGCCCTAATGACCATTTTTGTCATCAGGCAGCTGCTCTGCTTGGTGCATGATTGGTGCTTGTGGCTGGAGGAGCCCATCCCCATCACAGACCATCTGATTCATTGGATCACACATCTACCTTGTGCAAGGGGGGACCCAGCAAACATTTCAGATGGAAAAAGTGATGACTTGGCCATCGCAGAGGCCATGAAAAAGAAATCTAAGTTGGAGAAGAAGAAGCGAGGGAATGCCATCTCCAACATCAACAACCCTGTAGTCAAGGTCATAATATAGATATTGGCAGGAAAGGTGATGCAAAAGTGTTGCGCGAATGAGGTGCCCGCGCCATTGTTGCACTAGCAGTGCAATGCAAAAAAGGGGTCCAGTTCAACTGGGTAAACTAATTATGTGGTTAGTTCCTTGCGAACTATCGTGAGGCATAGGAGCAGGGAAAAACATTTCATTATGCATGGCTCCTGTTGTTAATAGTACTGGCGGCATGGGAGTTTCCCGAAGATAGCTAGTTCCCGTCGATCGCGTAGGACCTTCCAGAAGCAGCGAAGTATGCTTCACTGTTGGAAACCAAGGACGCACAAAGGATAAGGGAGAGAAAGATATTTTGGGTGCTCATGGAGATGAACATCAGGATGGGGATCAATCGCAAGCCGTGGTTATCACCCACTATCTACAATAGTCTGTAGAGCTTCGCGGAGTTCAAAGCAAACTTCCACCATGTCTTCATAAGGGCACGAAAGGACCCCACAAAGACGTGGCATGAGTTATCGTATTTGGTGACTCATGATGTGATATTCGTAGTCCTTGAGTCTTGGCCGTCGAAGTAGCGTGCTCCAGCTGGCTCCATGGTGGAAGCAAAGAAATTTTTCATGCAGCGGAAGAAGGAAGAGACAAAACTGTTGATGGCACAGCTGGTAGAAAAACACAGGAAATAAGAAGTAGCGGCTAAGGCCCAGGCGGCGCGCGATGCTATGCAGTTGGCATAGCAGCAAAAAATAGTAGAAGAAGAGCACAAAGGACAAAAGTCACCTTCGCCCAAACCGGAGACTGACATGGAACAAGGTGGTGCGGACCTGCAAACAATGTCCACCCAGCTTAAAGATCTGCACCCAAGAGAGCAGGTGGGGCCATGAAAGAAGACGAAGGCCTCAAAGACTTCGTTCGACCTAATCACCCTCACTGAGGGGGATCTGCATGATATCAGTGAAACAGTGAGGGATGTCACCACGGAGGCCCTCCAGCAATTTGAGGAGCAACACCAGTTGGTATTGGGGGCTCTCTGGACATAGACATAGGGGTTGTAGGTGCGCACTCCACAGGCTGGCACAGTGTCAACCAGACTCACCATTGACACTTTCGCAGCCGAGGAAATGTTGCGCGCCAGGATGACCAACACAATAGTACTGCCAGATGGAGCACTCATTACAGAGAATGAGGCCAACAGGTCTATGGTCATCAACTTGAAAGGGGTCGAGTTAAACATGGTTGTCCTCCCTCGGGAGACGCTCTATCCTTTGTAGTATGGAGTCATGGCCGAACTTCGAGCCAAGGAGAGCCATGCTATATAGGTAATGAGCGAGCAGCGCATCAACATTGAGCAGTTGAGCCTGCAGTGCAACGAGACCATGGAGAAGAACAAACAGATAGTGCAGGTTGTGGAGGAAGCCTACCAAATGGTCCCAGATTTGGCCATCCCAGCAGAGGAACTGGTGGAGGCGTGCATCTGAAAGTTAGCAACAGGGGTGCACAATTCCAGAGATGAAATGGCTAGGGTTCAGATGGAGTTGAACCTTCAGATAGCAGAATTACAGTTGAAGGCACAGCCTTCAACTCCGCTAGAGTTTAAGGAATAGCGTGCCACCGGGATCACAACAACAATGGCGGCGGTTGACAGTGTAGTGACAAACTGCATGAAGTTGTTCGAACAATCATTTGAGGTCCTCACCACCCTGCAGGAGGACCCAAACATAGAGCGCCTAGAGACAAAGGCATGTAAGCTGCAGTAGAGAAACAATGATGTCAAAGGGACCGCGCAGATGGTTTCCCTTACACAAATGCTTACAAGGATGCAGCAGGCTAAGGCGCTCAAGGAGCAGGTGGATGTTGCTCGGCATAAAGAGGCAGTTTTGAAAGCGCACCTATAGCCATGGATCGATGAGGCATATACCATTACAGTATCCATTGAAGCAAAGCTCACATAGATGCAAGAAACTCAAGAAAGAATTCAGGGCAATATTTCAACGACAGCAATCAATGAACAGCGCGTAGAGGAAGTCGCTCAGTGCATTGCCGAACTTGTAGCGATCCAATCAAAGTTGGGAGGTCTTCGCTAAAGATCTCTACACCTACAGAGTGACTCAAGGGTGAGTCACGATGTGTGTTGGGGGCCTGTTGGGTGCGGGATCCCCCAAGGGAAGTTTTGGGGTTTAAAGCCCAGATCTTGGTCCGATTTTGTAATTCCAATGTAAAGACTCCGCATTTTGTGGGCGCGGAGTATGTAGTTGTAAAAGAGTCATAGGGTTGTCCAACCTTATTTTAATAACTTAATGTCAGTTGTATAAGATCTACCCATGGTTCGCGGACCATAGGATTGAATAAATAGATCGAAGCTCTAAGTAGTTAAGGCATCACAGAATGTCTAAGGAATGATGATATATGTGAGATAGATCTGAAGTGTAAAGTCTAGTTTTGGGTCATAGCATAGGAAGAGGATTTGCAGCTGAGTGCACAGAGGCCTAGTAGTTTGCAGCTGAGTGCGCAGACCCCTGCAGCTGAGCGCGCAGGGCGAGTCGAGTCTGTAATCAATTGGAAGTATTAATAAAGATAAGTTTCTATCAATTATGTGACTTTATTTCATGTGTTATGCATTTGTTATATTGGGTATGGATTTCAATTCTAATGCTTATATGATGTGTGAATGTATATAATTGTACTTTTTAAGTGAACGCAAGTAAGAATATCTGTTACTCGAAGATAACTAAGATCTGATGATAAGATAAGTGAGATACTCGGCTTAGTTTGGGAAATAGCGCAGTTCATTGCCATAGCAGCGAGAAAGCATCTCAGCCCCTGGTTAGGGTTGTACAAAGGCCGATTGTAACAAATCGCAAAGGTAATGAAGGTTAGAATAGAGCGCGAAGCGACCTGCGCGAAGGCAGGTCTAGTTGGAATAAACTGACATCACATCCATCTCAAGTGCGAAAAATGGGTTCCAGCATCCCCCCATACTACTTTGGGTGAGACTTCAGTCCACGCTCCATGGGCTAATGCCGAGACGACCAATAGTGTAGGGATTTGTTTGGCTAACTTAACTCTGAACCTGGGTCAAGCCCCCATAAGCCAACAGAGATAAACACAATGATCAGAGTCACATCTAGTATAACCTTGTTTAGACATAAACCTATCAAATTTTAGATACCACTACCTTGGAGCTTGTTTTAAGCCATACAAGCTCTTCTTCAACTTGCACACTAGTTTCTCCTTCCCTTTTACCTCATATCTTTGTGTTTGTTGCATATATATTTCTTCCTCCAAATACAAATGGAGAAAGGTTGTATTTACATCTAACTACTCAAGATGCAAATCTTCAGCTACTACTAGACTTAAAATAGTTCTGATTGAAGTAATTTTAACAACAGGAGAAAATATCTCATCAAAGTCTATAACCTTTTTCTGTGCAAACCCCTTCACCATGAGTCTAGCTTTATACCTTTTTCTACCTCCATCTTCTTCCTTCAACCTGTAAACCCATTTATTTTGCAATGTTGTTTTACCTGCAGGCAACCTAACTAAGTCCCAAGTCTGGCTATGTACTAAGGAGTCCATCACTTCTTTCATGGATTGCTCCCACTTCTTCCTAGTTTCTACCTACACTGCTTCTTCATAACATTTTGGTTCACCAGAATCAGTCAATAATACATAATATAATTAAGGAGAGTATTGTTCAGGGGGTCTAATTATCCTGGTAGATCTCCTAACACCACTTTCAGGTGTTTAAGGTGCTTGTTGTTGTTGTGGTTGTAGTTGTTGTTTTTCTGGATGTTGATTGTTATGATATTCAGGCACCTTCACTTTTTCTTTGATCTCATCAAGCACTATGTATTCTATGTTTTCTTTTCCATGTTTCTTTTCCTGCATATGATCCTTATACAAAACCTTTTCATTGAATATGACATCTATGTTCCTAATGATTTTGTGTTTTTCATAATCATAAAATCGATAACCAAAATCATTAACACCATATCCAATAAGGTACATTTATTTGATTTTTCCTCAAGCTTTGTTCTATTTTATTTATTAATGTGGATAAAGGCTTCACAACCAAAATTCTTTAAAAATGAGTAGTTTACCTTTTTAACTGTCCATGCCTCCTCTAGAAGACCACCATCCAAGGAACTTGAAGGCCCTTTTTTTATTAGATATATAGCAATATCTACAGCATCTGCCAAAAATTGTAAAGGCAATCTTGCATGCAATCTCATGCACCTTGCACGCTCCATGATTGTCATGTTCATCCTTTTTGACACACCATTTTCTTGTGGTGTTCCTGGAACTGTATTCTCTCTGTGAACTCCATTCTTTGAACAATACCTATCAAACTCTTTGCTGCAATATTCACCTCCATTGTCTGATCTGAGACACTTCAACCTTTTTCTTGTCTCATTTTCAACCAAAGCTTTCCATTTCTTGAAAGTATAAAATACATCAAATTTATTTCGAATACAATAAATCTAGGTTTTTCTAGTTGCATCATCAATAAAAGTAACATAATAACATGATCCACTGAGAGATGATACCTGAGCAAGTCCCCATACATCTGTATGCACAAGCTCTAATTTTTTGCTCTTCTTTTCTTTCCCAACTCTGAGGAATATGACTCTCTTCTTTTTCCCATAAACACAATTCTCACGGAATTCCAAATCAACATGCTTCAAACCTGGCAAAAGATTGCTTGAGTGAAGGATTTGCATCCCCTTCTCATTCATGTGCCTGAGCCTATGATGCCACAATGTCGTATCTTCTCTTGTGGCGGTTAAAGCATTAGAAGAATTAGAAATACTATTGCATAAATACAATGTACCAACCTTTTCTCCTTTTGCTATTACTAGGGCTCCTTTAGTGACCTTCCAGGTTTTATCTATAAAAGTCATTACACAGCCTTCACCTCCCAACTACCCTATTGAAATTAGATTTTTCTTCAGATATGGAACATTCCTTACCTCCTTCAACAACCATTGATTTCCATTCTACTATTTTATGAAAATTGTACCCATTCCAATGATTTTACAGGGTTTATCATCACCCAATCGAACGTGTCCAAAATATCCTTGAACATAATCATGAAAATATTTCCTATCAGGTGTGGCATGGAATTAGGCCCCTCAATCTACCACCTAGGCATCAATAATATTTTCTAATGAAAGAATCAAAGAATCTTGCAACACATCACCTGTCACATTCGCTTCATGATTTCTTTCTTGTTGCGCCTCTCCTTCTTTTCCCTTCTGAGACTTGCAGTCTTTCTTTAGGTGTCCTTTCTTCTTGCATTTCCAGCACACTATCCCCGATATGGACTTGGATCTGCCTTTCCTTGACTTACTGTGATATCCTGGGCTCTTTCCTCTTTCCATTTTTCTTCCCCTAGTCTCTGCAGTCAAAGCATTACCTCGCATCTCACCAAATCTTTTCCATGACATTTCACGCTAAGGATTGCATTGACAACATCATCAAACTTTAAATTACTAGATCTAGAGATAGAGTTACTAATGGCCATAACTAAACCATTCCAACTTTCTATCAATGAGCATAGAAATAACAGAGCCCTAACTTCATCATCAAAAGTTACCCCTATAGAACTTAACTGACTGGTAATTGTATTAAATTCATTTAAATGATCAGCAATAGATCCACCTTGTGACATCTTCATATTAGATAAACGCTTCATAAGAAATACCTTATTTGAGGCTGAGGGTTTTTCATATATTTTTTTTAATGCTGACATTAACCCCTCTATTATCATTTCCTTTGAAATATTGAGGCTATTGATGTCATTAGGAACAGTTGTATTGTTCTAGGTGCCTTTCTATCAATAATATCCCATTTTGTGTCTGTCATACTCTTCGACTTCTTTGTCTTTCCTCTCAATGGTAGGTACAGATATTTCTAATAGAAGTAATCTTCCATCTGCATCTTCCACAACTGGTAGTTCTGGCCGTTAAATTTTTCGACCCTAAACCTACCATCTTCCGCCATTGCTCCCACTCGAACTAGGAACCCTTCTCTCCTGTGAGTTTATCAGCCAAATAAACCTTCGGCTATGATACCAGTTGTTAGAAAATTATATATTACAGAGAAATGGAACACATAAAATATTGCAGAAATATAAACACAGAAAACACATAAAACAAGAGAGACATAGATATACGTGGTTCACCCAATTTGGGCTGAAACAGCCAGTCCTTCCTTTTATATTATCCATCAAAATGAAGAGATACAACCTACAGCAGATCCTTTGTGATTCCCTCTTCGCTCTCACACAATATCCTCTCTTTTTCTCTTTCAGAATACACATCTACATAGTCACAATACAATTCCCTCATATATAGTGAGGAGTTGCCTTTTAGGGAAAAAAAATCCTAAATTAAACATAACTTATACCATCATATTTCCTCCTAATGAATGGCCCAAATTGACTATGAAATTACAACATCTTACAAGGCAATTTTACATCTATTTTTAGCTTCATGGGTGCTACCCCCAATCCCCTGCCGGGGGTGGGCTCTAAAGAATCGTCGTCACCCCCCCCAGCCCCCCTAGAAGTTTTCATAAATGGGCAGCGTTGCCGCCACATTATGAAATGGGGTCCAATGCGGCGATACTTCTGAATAAACAAGATAATCAAGCTCCACACCCAACACTTCCATTTCAACCATCCAACTCAGAAAATCATCATTTTAAGGCTAAAATAAGTTCACAACTCGTGAACTAAGGGGCTCAACAAAGGAGCTAAAACATGAGTTTGATTATTGGATTTTGGTGATACTTACTGTAATTTTATTCGGATTCTTTTGGGAGTAGAATTCGACCATCTCTTGGGCCTAGTATTGACCTACATTTGAGTAGATTTCTTCAACCTTTTTTGAAGCAGACACTCTATACTTCATACCTGAAATTTTGGCCCTACGTAAAAGAGTTTTATTCTTGTGTAAAAGTTTTTTTTATTCTTTGGAAGTTCTATAATATTCCTCTGTAATTTGACCCTCTGTGGCTCGTCCCTAAGGCTAGCATAGTGCTCAGAAGTTGGTCCTTTATGGTTTTTCCCTAAGGCTAGGATAGTGCTTAGAAAGATGCTTCACTCTTCGTGAATCCCAACCTAGTGAATTAGCTATGTATCCTGGTGTATGAAGCACGAGGTGCTTGCTTCATCCCATACAACGCTCTCTTGATCCGGCACACATGTGACTCATGGTCGAAGGTTTCAAAACCTTCTGGCTACTCTATGTACACCTCTTCCTCAATTGTTCCATTAAGGAAGGTTGTCTTTATATCCATCTAATGTATATTCCACCCCATCTGCGCTAATAGTGGCAATATAGATCTAATCAACGAGTACCTTACAATACGAGCAAAGGTCTCATAATAGTCAATCCCCTCTACCGTTGAATAGCCATGGGCCATAAATCTAGCCATATGCTCTCCACACAAATATCTGCAGCTTGCTTTACCTTATAAAGCCAAGGGGAGCTCACCACAAACTTATCCTCCAGTCTCGTGACCACATCCCAAACACTGTTACGAACTCTGGAGTCATACTCCTCCACCATGGCATCAACCCAAAATGGTTGTTGCATTGCTTCCTTAAAGGAAGATGGCTCTGTCACAACACATCCACTCATAAGAGCCATGTATCCAATGTACTTTTCAAGTGACCTCCTCTATCTGCATTGTGATGTGGGTGTACCCACATTCTCTCTAGCATCTGACAGAAATCTATCCACCTCTCTGGTGCGCTTTCTCCCATCTCTAGAAGACTCTTCCTGAGTGGATGTCTCCACTCTTGGATCCTCTACATGTGGTTTTTCCACATCAATCTGAGGCTCTTCAACCTTAGGAGATAAAATATCCTCAACCACATGTAGCTAAAGCTCCCTCTCAAGGGAAACACACATGGCCTTCTCCTCAATGAATCTGACATCCCTACAAACCACTGTCATCCTCTTGGTCGGAAAGGACACCCAATAGTTTTAAGGTGTGTCATTGTGCCCTAAAAATATCCCCAACTCTATTGTGAGCTCAAGCTTCTTCCATGCATCTTTGGTCACATGGAAATATACCGATGGCCCAAAAATCCTGAAGTGACCAACATCTGGCCTCTTATCAGAATAAGCCTCCGCTAGTGTCTTCATCCCAAGTATCCGATGTGGGCTACGATTATGAAAATAAACCGTTGTGTTGCATTCCTTAGCCCACAAGTGTAGTGGTAGGCCCTGATCATGCAACATCGCCCTCGTTGCCTCTACCATGCTTATGTTCTTCCTCTCGGCCACCCCATTCTGTTGAGTGTTATGGGGTTTCTCCAACTCTCGTTTAATCCCTTCCATTGCACAGAAGTTCTTAAACTCATTTGAGAGATAATCACCATCGTTATCACTTCGTAGAGCTTTAACCTTATTGCTCGACTCTTTCTCCACCAATGCTTTAAATTCACAAAACTTTGTGAAAGTTTGATCCTTCTTCTGCATGAAAAATATCCCTCTTTTATGAGAAAAGTCATCAACAAATATAACATAATACATGTGTTTGGTCGTGGATGCTATCGATAATGTTCCACACACATCTGAATGGACTCACTCTAGAATAGTCTTTGCTCGATTGCCTGTGTCATGAAAGGTGTTAGCGCTTGGAATTCACCTAGGCTGAGATAGACAAACTCTCAAGGCTACATCAAACCATTTCACCTCGTAGCTAGCCCTACGAGGTATGAGAAGGCTCTCTCGGGTCAGATTTAATAGATCTTTCAATAGGATTAGGCTGACCAATTAAGAATAAATACTTTAGGCTAGTAAATTGATAAGGGGTTTGATTTGATGATTTGTGGGGGTTTTGGTGGCAATTGGTGGAAGTGCAATTCAAAGTGCGGGGATTGAGCACAGTTTTCACAGGGGGATCTAAGGGGCAAGGTAGGAATGAGTGCTGATGTCTTAATCTGAGATGGATGATCAGAGATGATAGAGGAGAAGCTAAAGAGGGCAAACACACAATTCGAATCCTCTCTAGACAGTAGAAAACATTAAAATTGAACAAACTAAAAAGCTGAGCATGTCAAAACATGAGTTCAAACTTTACCACTTCATCTGTCCAATTTAGAAGCATAAGAGAGATGTGAAACACATAAACAAACTTACAAGAACATGTAGAGAACACACCATCAACAATCAGATCCACAAGAATCCTCAAAAATGTCTGTAAAACCCTGGCTTTCCTTGCCTTCAATTGCAGAAATAGATGCACAATATACAATAAAGTTTCCTTACACAAGAGTCCAACCATGAAAATGAGAAGGAGAGAGCATAATATAGACCATCTAGACCATCTAACTCCTTTCCCCACCTCTAGGGGTCGAGCTCAGCTTCCTAGGATCAGTTTGAACTAATTCTAAACTAAGAACTAGAAAATAGGCAGCCCAACAACTTGCCTCTATTACTTAGCTAACTCATCCATGCATTAATTTTTCACTTTTTACATCATGGAAGCTTCTAGAAGGGTAAAGAAAGATAAAATCTACCAAAGTGCCATGAACATATTACATTTATCCATCATCTACAAGTAAAAAATGTCAACCATAGTCAAAACAGTGTTTTTTTTTACCAAAAATGTGAATTCTGGCAAATCTGGAAGTTCTGGTCGTGCCCCTGGAAGTTCTGGTCGCGCCCCTTCACAGCTGTTTTTGAGTGGGTTCCACTGGTCCAAATCAGGTGCAAGATGGCTCATTGGAAAGCTTGATCTGTATAATTTCCATCCCAAGTGGAATTTCTGGATTTTGAGTTGATTTGACCCCTCAAAAATCAATTCTCCCAAGGTCACTTTCTGCAACTCAAAAAGTGGACAGAAAGTCATTTTTTTGATGTATTTTGAGCTTTTGGAGGCTCAAAACTCAAAATCAGGCTTCTCCCAAGCATTGGTAATTTTTCTTTTTGCAAGCCCTTTCCAAAAATGCCAAGTTTTCAAAATTCCAAGCAGTCCTCCAAAATGGTCTCACCCGGGGTGAGACCAAACCGTGGGCAAAACCTGTAATTTTACCAAAAATTTCCAAAATGCTCCAAAATTCTCAAAATTTTCACATTTTGATGCTAGATCAAGGCTGATCAGTACCATGATGAGTGAGGGAGGCTTCAGCCAAGATACGGAGCGGATTTGTCCTTTTCCTCCTCTTCCGGGCCTCCGACAGCTTCCTTTGGAGAATTTTCATTTTTGCCTTGCGAACATGTAACCTCTATGATGAACACCTTTGCCACCCTTATGAGGCCTCTGCTGTGTCTCAATCTCAGAAGATGATGATCGGTCATCACCTTGCTCATTAGTCTCAGTAGTTGACATGGTGTTGTTATTGAGCAAGGTGGAATAAACAAGTCAAAATGACCGCTGCCCTGCCTGCAAAATGCTGTGAAGTATGCTGTTTTCAAGGGGAAACATCATGAGGGACGTGTTAGGGGAGGGAATTTACATATAGGAAAGGGAAAAATATATATAAGCAGGGAATTTTGAAGGAAAACATCACATAATGCTAAACATGTCATTCCATCTCTCACCATTTGCAAATCAATACTTTATTTAGGGAAACTGTGTTTTTTAAGCATCAAGGGAAAGGACAATGAAAATCTTCATGATGGAGGGGAGGATGTCATGGGCATAGGGGGATAGGGCAGCATCACTTATGTACAAGTAACAGGCAGCTCATTTCATTTTGCTTTTGCATGTCCTTGAGGAGCATACTCTGTTTTTTATAACTTTTGGAATGGCCATTTGATGCTTTGGGAAACAGGGAGTTAGGGTATTTGATTGCAAGAGGAAGGGAGAGGGGATTGCTGTGATTATGTTACAATGGAAGGGAGAGGGAATTGGTAATTTGGGAATTAGGGAAAAGAGAGGATATTAGGAATTAGGTTTAGGGGGACAATGAAACCTTTTTAATAATCACTTCCAACTCATTTTCGTAACAGCAATTCATTACAGTGGCAGCTTCATCATGCTTTTACCATGGGGAATTAGGGTTTCACTGTGTGCTTTGATCGTAGGGAGGGACATTCAATTTGCATAAGGAGTTTTGCATGAAGGGAAATGCAATTGAATTAGGGTTTTAATATAGGGAATAGATAGGGAAAAACAGAGTTCTAGGAAAGGGAGATGATACCATGTTACTGCAAACTCTAACCACAGCAAGACTGCTCTTTTTGGATAACTAGCAGCTGATACCTTTAATGAATTTTATCATGAATTTTACACAGCTTGTAACCTTTGACATATACATAGCAAGATGACATTTTTCTTTATTTTTTATAAGGCTATGCAAATGGTAATTTTCACTGTTTTTATAATTTCTTGTGTGCATGCCTTGTCATCACTTTCTTTTTGTTTTTTACAATTTTTTCTTTTTCATTTCTTTGCTGTGTATACTAGTGTTTAGGTTTTGAGCATATAACATGATAAAAAATTAGAGTTTGAAATGGTTTAGAAGGGGTTAGGGTTTCATAGGATTTGGGGGTAGGGTTTGTATGGTTAATTTGCAAATATGAGATCAATAAATATGACATATTAACATATGTGATTAACATGGGAAAATGAAAGGAGGGACATAAGGAAAGAAAATTGCCTTGAAAAACAAACAAACTGTCATAACATATGCTTGCAAAACAACCGTCATTCAACCTATCTTCTATTGATTTCTTGCATGAAATTATGACCATAATCCTCCTTTGCAATCATAACACCATCACAAACCACGTGGAGGAGACATACCTTGACAAATTTGAGCGGATTTAGAGAAATTTAACTGTTTGGGTAAGTTTTTGTGCAGGCAGACCAAATGGTCGCGCACCACCCTGGAATGGTCGCGCACCACTGGAATGGTCGCGCCTGTGTAAATTTACACAGGGAAATGCTCGTGGAATGGTCGCGCACCACCCAGGTGGTCGCGCACACCTGTGGAATGGTCGTGCACCCTCAGAAAGCCCAGAATTTGCTGCAAATTGCCCAGATCGCTCTCTTGCTTCTCTCCTTGTAATTTCTTGCTCCCAAATGCACAATGAGGGTCTTCAAAGAGGGAATTTACCTTTATATGCTTTCATTTGAAAAAATTTAACTCAAAAACCCACTTTATAATGTTTCCACTTTGACATTCTTTTTTAACACTGTTTTGGAGTCATTTTGTCCTGAAATTAGCTCTTTGAGGCGTTTGACTTCATTCTTTTTGCAGGTTGACCATCTGATGGACTGTGGCGAAGGAACCAGGGCTGTTGCCGGCACTTTTGCAAACTTTTGAAAATTTCTCTATTTTTGCAAATTTCTCATGACCTTGGACTTAAAAACAGGGTT
The DNA here is from genome assembly GCA_031772625.1 of Pinus tabuliformis. Taxonomy (NCBI): domain Eukaryota; kingdom Viridiplantae; phylum Streptophyta; class Pinopsida; order Pinales; family Pinaceae; genus Pinus; species Pinus tabuliformis. The sequence continues at coordinate 2,065,220,790 of CM062818.1, read as the reverse complement.
TTTAAATCCAAGGCATTAAATGACCTGTAGCTGATGAAAATAACAATGAAACCTATGTACAAAATTCCTTCCGGCTTGCTGGGCACTTACTGACCATGACTCATTACCTTGAAATGATTTTGACTCAAAACCCTAGACCTAAGACCATGGGATCTCAAGACAAAAAATAAGAACAAGCATGACTCAATTACATTGTTGTATGACCTAATCCAGCAAAGCCAAGAAGGGAACAAAGACCAGCTCCTCCATTCAGTGTTATGGCATGCCTAGTGGGATGCAAAACTGACACTGATGAGACACCTATAAATGCATATGCAAAGAGTTATTGATCACTGATGGAGGACTCAAGACCGACACTAACATTGGCTCCAATGGGGATGGTAGCTCCTTGGAGGTGCCAAGAACCTCAGACCTCTTGGGAGAGCAGACCAGTGTTTTACAATCATTGGGCAATGGAGTCATAAACTCAAGCTGAAATGCAAGACTGAAAACCGACTCAAACTAACTTAACAACAAGACTAAAAATGGACTAACAAAGGACTCATGACTCAACTAACAACAAGACTTTACAAAGCTTTTTGAAAGGGCAGCAGTCCATCAAGATTTGAAATCATGATGACAACCACCTGTGTTTCTTACAAGACAATATACATCAAACTATATCATAATGCCAATGTAACCAATCAAGCAAATGCCTTCTTGACTGATTCTCCCAATCAGATCTCATGATCAACAATAGATACTGGTAACCGGGCATCCAAAAACATAGCTGACCATGATCTCCTTCATCACTGAACCCTGCAATAAACACTATCACTGCTGGCTGCAACAAACTTGCTAGAGGATCGTGAAAAACATGAAGATTTGCCATTGCCACCTCCTGCTGCAAGAACAAGGTGTCTTTTGTTTCAAATTTTGATCTGCCTTCCTCATGTGCTACGGTGAAAGTATGCTCATGGGCTTCAAAAAACTCCGAACAAATGGATGAGCAGATCTCTTCTTGGAAAAACATTTCAGCACATGAAACATATGAAGAATCTGAATGGAAATCCTGAATGCTATGATCTTCGGTAGTCAGATAATATGGTAGGTGATTTTCAAATGATATGACAGCCAGATTCTCATTACATTCTTCAATCATAAGGAAAGAAACTTCAGCTGATTCTTGAGGTGCAAAAATGACAGTTCTATCATCTACCATAAATTCATCCAAAGGAACTATTTCACTTACTTGAATGAAGATCTCATCTTGATTTTCATGAACTGACTAAATTACCTCCTCATGCAGGCTTTGCATGTTGTCTTCTTCTGTGGGCAGATCTGAAATGAGCTCTTCTCTTTCACCATCTTCAGCCATATAACAAATTTCAACCTGCTGATCTATAAAGCTGCTTACAAGACTGTCATCCTTTTCAGAAGAGGAAGAAGGTCCACCATCATCTTCTTGACCATGTGTGCACTGCAAATCTGCATTAACTTGAGCTGGAGCAAGACCTCTCAAGAGCTGATCTATCTCCTCTTCGGACAAAGGAGATAATGCCTTTTGTTTTCTTCTGCTCAAACAGTAATTGTCTTCATTGATTTCAAGTGAAGGAGTATACAGATTTTCCTCATACTGCTGATCCATTTCATCCAAGTTCTGTTGATTGTCAAGAGGCGAAATTTTTTCATTTTCCACCATACTAAGATCTTGGTCCTGCTGCAAATTTTCATGATCGTCTCTATGGGAATCCTCTAGGTTCTCTTCATGTTGCTGAAATGGATTCTCATACAAAGCCTCCATGATCTCAACATCCATGAAATTATCATCTTCATAAAACTTCTCAAGGCTTTCAATAAAATTATAGGCATGCTTGCAACAGTCTTGAACTAAATTTAATGATGGATAAGAGTCCTTATATCTTTCAATGAACATAGCATGAAAATCCTTTAAACAGTAAATACAAGCAGGCGGCAAACTTTCATACCATGATTGGGCTTTACCTTCCAAAGTAGCCATAAACATTTTCATCAAACAGTCCTCAGGAAAATTGATCTTTAACTTGCGAACATGCATATGAAATCTAATCAAATGTAAAGCAGCATCCTTCTTACCATCAGCGTTAAATGTGGGCAGATTCCTTGACCAATCTACCTTGGGCATCTTATTCGGAAAACCTGGAATGTGATCTCGGCTCAAGGGAGCATATCTTCTTGCAATCTGATCCATCTTGAGAAATCTCAAAGCTACTGATCTCTCTGCAGTGAAGTCACCATGAAGCACAGGTTGCTGGATTCTTCAGTGAAAGGAGTCGCCAGTGAATGATTTCAGCCTTTCAAGTGTCTGATCGTTGTTCACTATCAACAATCAGATCTGAACTTGATATATGTACTGGGGTAAAAGGGTCAATGAAGTGCTATGTTCACAAATCCCACGGAGTTAGACTGAAGCAGCGTTTATCTACTTGCGCTGATGTAAAACAAGAGCGTTTTCGAAGGCTTCTGGCGTAACTTCAGGCTCCGTCTAAGACTTATGAAATAACACGACAATGAGCAAACGATTAATATGTTCTCCCCAGTATGGTCGCCACTATGTTAGCACTTGGAATTCACCTAGGCTGAGATAGACAAACTCTCAAGGCTACATCAAACCATTTCACCTCGTAGCTAGCCCTACAAGGTATGAGAAGGCTCTCTCGGGTCAGATTTAATAGATCTTTCAATAGGATTAGGCTGACCAATTAAGAATAAAGATTTTAGGCTAGTAAATTGATAAGGGGTTTGATTTGATGATTTGTGGGGGTTTTGGTGGCAATTGGTGGAAGTGCAATTCAAAGTGCGGGGATTGAGCACAGTTTTCACAGGGGGATCTAAGGGGAAAGGTAGGAATGAGTGCTGATGTCTTAATCTGAGATGGATGATCAGAGATGATAGAGGAGAAGCTAAAGAGGGCAAACACACAATTCGAATGCTCTCTAGACAGTAGAAAACATTAAAATTGAACAAACTAAAAAGCTGAGCATGTCAAAACATGAGTTCAAACTTTACCACTTCATCTGTCCAATTTAGAAGCATAAGAGAGATGTGAAACACATAAACAAACTTACAAGAACATGTAGAGAACACACCATCAACAATCAGATCCACAAGAATCCTCAAAGATGTCTGTAAAACCCTGGCTTTCCTTGCCTTCAATTGCAGAAATAGATGCACAATATACAATAAAGTTTCCTTACACAAGAGTCCAACCATGAAAATGAGAAGGAAAGAGCATAATATAGACCATCTAGACCATCTAACTCCTTTCCCCACCTCTAGGGGTCGAGCTCAGCTTCCTAGGAGCAGTTTGAACTAATTCTAAACTAAGAACTAGAAAATAGGCAGCCCAACAACTTGCCTCTATTACTTAGCTAACTCATCCATGCATTAATTTTTCACTTTTTACATCATGGAAGCTTCTAGAAGGGTAAAGAAAGATAAAATCTACCAAAGTGCCATGAACATATTACATTTATCCATCATCTACAAGTAAAAATAGTCAACCATAGTCAAAACAGTGTTTTTTTTGACCAAAAATGTGAATTCTGGCAAATCTGGAAGTTCTGGTCGCGCCCCTGGAAGTTCTGGTCGCGCCCCTTCACAGCTGTTTTTGAGTGGGTTCCACTGGTCCAAATCAGGTGCAAGATGGCTCATTGGAAAGCTTGATCTGTATACTTTCCATCCCAAGTGGAATTTCTGGATTTGGAGTTGATTTGACCCCTCAAAAATCAATTCTCCCAAGGTCACTTTCTGCAACTCAAAAAGTGGGCAGAAAGTCATTTTTTTGATGTATTTTGAGCTTTTGGAGGCTCAAAACTCAAAATCAGGCTTCTCCCAAGCATTGGTAATTTTTCTTTTTGCAAGCCCTTTCCAAAAATGCCAAGTTTTCAAAATTCCGAGCAGTCCTCCAAAATGGTCTCACCCGGGGTGAGACCAAACCGTGGGCAAAACCTGTAATTTTACCAAAAATTTCCAAAATGCTCCAAAATTCTCAAAATTTTCACATTTTGATGCTAGATCAAGGCTGATCAGTACCATGATGAGTGAGGGAGGCTTCAGCCAAGATACGGAGCGGATTTGTCCTTTTCCTCCTCTTCTGGGCCTCCGACAGCTTCCTTTGGAGAATTTTCATTTTTGCCTTGCGAACATGTAACCTCTATGATGAACACCTTTGCCACCCTTATGAGGCCTCTGCTGTGTCTCAATCTCAGAAGATGATGATCGGTCATCACCTTGCTCATTAGTCTCAGTAGTTGACATGGTGTTGTTATTGAGCAAGGTGGAATAAACAAGTCAAAATGACCGCTGCCCTGCCTGCAAAATGCTGTGAAGTATGTTGTTTTCAAGGGGAAACATCATGAGGGACGTGTTAGGGGAGGGAATTTACATATAGGAAAGGGAAAATTATATATAAGCAGGGAATTTTGAAGGAAAACATCACATAATGCTAAACATGTCATTCCATCTCTCACCATTTGCAAATCAATACTTTATTTAGGGAAACTGTGTTTTTTAAGCATCAAGGGAAAGGACAATGAAAATCTTCATGATGGAGGGGAGGATGTCATGGGCATAGGGGGATAGGGCAGCATCACTTATGTACAAGTAACAGGCAGCTCATTTCATTTTGCTTTTGCATGTCCTTGAGGAGCATACTCTGTTTTTTATAACTTTTGGAATGGCCATTTGATGCTTTGGGAAACAGGGAGTTAGGGTATTTGATTGCAAGAGGAAGGGAGAGGGGATTGCTGTGATTATGTTACAATGGAAGGGAGAGGGAATTGGTAATTTGGGAATTATGGAAAAGAGAGGATATTAGGAATTAGGTTTAGGGGGACAATGAAACCTTTTTAATAATCACTGCCAACTCATTTTCGTAACAGCAATTCATTACAGTGGCAGCTTCATCATGCTTTTACCATGGGGAATTAGGGTTTCACTGTGTGCTTTGATCGTAGGGAGGGACATTCAATTTGCATAAGGAGTTTTGCATGAAGGGAAATGCAATTGAATTAGGGTTTTAATATAGGGAATAGATAGGGAAAAACAGAGTTCTAGGAAGGGAGATGATACCATGTTACTGCAAACTCTAACCACAGCAAGACTGCTCTTTTTGGATAACTAGCAGCTGATACCTTTAATGAATTTTATCATGAATTTTACACAGCTTGTAACCTTTGACATATACATAGCAAGATGACATTTTTCTTTATTTTTTATAAGGCTATGCAAATGGTAATTTTCACTGTTTTTATAATTTCTTGTGTGCATGCCTTGTCATCACTTTCTTTTTGTTTTTTACAATGTTTTCTTTTTCATTTCTTTGCTGTGTATACTAGTGTTTAGGTTTTGAGCATATAACATGATAAAAAATTAGAGTTTGAAATGGTTTAGAAGGGGTTAGGGTTTCATAGGATTTAGGGGTAGGGTTTGTATGGTTAATTTGCAAATGAGATCAATAAATATGACATATTAACATATGTGATTAACATGGGAAAATGAAAGGAGGGACATAAGGAAAGAAAATTGCCTTGAAAAACAAACAAACTGTCATAACATATGCTTGCAAAACAACCATCATTCAACCTATCTTCTATTGATTTCTTGCATGAAATTATGACCATAATCCTCCTTTGCAATCATAACACCATCACAAACCACGTGGAGGAGACATACCTTGACAAATTTGAGCGGATTTGGAGAAATTTAACTGTTTGGGTGAGTTTTTGTGCAGGCAGACCAAATGGTCGCGCACCACCCTGGAATGGTCGCGCACCACTGGAATGGTCGCGCCTGTGTAAATTTACACAGGGAAATGCTCGTGGAATGGTCGCGCACCACCCAGGTGGTCGCGCACACCTGTGGAATGGTCGCGCACCCTCAGAAAGCCCAGAATTTGCTGCAAATTGCCCAGATCGCTCTCTTGCTTCTCTCCTTGTAATTTCTTGCTCCCAAATGCACAATGAGGGTCTTCAAAGAGGGAATTTACCTTTATATGCTTTCATTTGAAAAAATTTAACTCAAAAACCCACTTTATAATGTTTCCACTTTGACATTCTTTTTTAACACTGTTTTGGAGTCATTTTGTCCTGAAATTAGCTCTTTGAGGCATTTGACTTCATTCTTTTTGCAGGTTGACCATCTGATGGACTGTGGCGAAGGAACCAGGGCTGTTGCCGGCACTTTTGCAAACTTTTGAAAATTTCTCTATTTTTGCAAATTTCTCATGACCTTGGACTTAAAAACAGGGTTTTTAAATCCAAGGCATTAAATGACCTGTAGCTTATGAAAATAACAATGAAACCTATGTACAAAATTCCTTCCGGCTTGCTGGGCACTTACTGACCATGACTCATTACCTTGAAATGATTTTGACTCAAAACCCTAGACCTAAGACCATGGGATCTCAAGACAAAAAATAAGAACAAGCATGACTCAATTACATTGTTGTATGACCTGATCCAGCAAAGCCAAGAAGGGAACAAAGACCAGCTCCTCCATTCAGTGTTATGGCATGCCTAGTGGGATGCAAAACTGACACTGATGAGACACCTATAAATGCATATGCAAAGAGTTATTGATCACTGATAAAGGACTCAAGACCGACACTAACAAAAGGAATACTTGGTGTATTTACCCAAAGTACACCCCTTGCATGTATCAACATGCTCTAATGTACCATTGGGAAAACCGATTGAGATCTGCTACATGACCTTCAAAGTCCCATGATGCAAGTGGCCCAATTTCCTGTGCCACAACTTGCCAACATCATGTCTCTACACCATCTCTTCTTTTGTGCTCAAAGAAGCACACTCCTCTACCTCCATGTTATAGATATTCTTCACCCGAAACCATATCTTCTTTACTTGACCCGTGGCTATGTGTCGAAGAAACACCTTTCCTTTTGAGAAGATCACATCATAGCCTCTATCCTCAAGCATGGCAATAGATACCAAGTTATTCTTCAGCCCGAGCACATACATAACATTCTTCAAGGTGAGTGGATCCCCATGCTCCCTATGAAAAGTAATTGTGTCCAATCCAATAGCACGATTGTTACAGATCCATTTGGGCACATCACTCCCATCATCCAGATCAGTGTTTTAGGGCTCATCAAACCCTAATTTCAGTTGCTACATGCCCTAAACAAGTCAACCTATTAAATGCCTCCTTCCCAGATAGTTTCATGGCCTGAAGACATCCTGAAATGACTCCTTGAAGGACCAGCACAGGTAGGCCCATGTAAGGGTTCTCTGCAGAGAACTTAGGCCCATGCAAGGGTGCTTTGCGGAGCACTTAGGCGCACTTTAACCTGTGCTGGGTGAGATTGAGCGAAATTTGCATAGGGTTCTGGGAATATTCCTTGGTTCTAGATCATTCTAGAAGGATCCCACCTCTTATCCCCTCATATGAGCTTGAAATTGGATAGGCTGAGGATCCATTAACCTCCTATCCTCTCATCCCTTCCTCCATGGAAACTAACTCTAAGTATGTGTTGTATCATTTTTTGGTTTTGATAGGTTAGAATAAATTAGACAAAAAATGAAAATGTATTTACAAAATGTTAAGATAGGATATGGACAAAAATAATATTGAATAAAAAATGTTAGGAAAATATTTTGCTAAATATGTCCATATCAAAGAAAATGTTAGGGTAGATTCCCTAAAAAATGAAGGCAAAATAAAATGTTAGGTTAGACAATAAAGAAAAAGAAATCAACTCCGAAAGTGTTGCAAATCTAAATTCCACTACTTTGTTCTAAATTCAGTTTGAAAAATAATAGTTGTGTGCAGTTTATTTACATGCCACACTAGGTTATTTTATCCAATTATACAGTTGCATCATAATTGGATTTGTTTTAAATTAATTCTCATAGGTAGAAAATAAATTGGCTCAACAGTTTAATCTGAGCCAATGAAGAAATAAGGTATAGAGATAGATTTTTCATAAAAATAAAATATTGGGTTGCTAGTTCAAATGCACTATGGAAGGATAAGTGAAAATGTTAGGAATAGAAGGGTAGGTAGAAATGTGAAAATTTGAGATGCTGAAATGGGTATTTCCTAAATATCAAAACATTGAGGGTGGGTAAGCGTCACGCAAGTAAACCTGTACGATACTGTTGTCAACTATTAGATGACTGCTAATTGCTGACCGTGGGATCAATATTGCATCACATCATTCATGAGTGAATGAACCTTGGGCGGAAGAAAGTGCGATTTGCGATGTCACTGCCAACCATTAGATCTGGAGAGAGGAGATCAACGACGTAGAGTGAAGTGTTGTTCTAAAGGGAAGTCAACATGGGACTATTTGTTGTTCAATTGTTGTTCAATTGACCTCCTGTGTCATTTTTCAAATAACCAAACTTTGGACTTTATGTTATTTCGTTCATATGCTATCACTTCATTCATTAAACACCCAGACCCATAGCTGCCACATCCTCCTATCATATCGCGACCCCACCGTTCATTACCCCCTCACACGTTAAACTCCCTCCACCTCACCTCTCATCCCACACACTCCTCCGTAATGATACGGTACACACTACCTTTTGGCCCTCATTCATCGTCTAAAGTTTATCAGCGGGGGGTGGCGAAATGGGCAGTCTTTAATATCGCCTATATAAACCACAAAAGTACCTTTTAGTCTTTCGGGACTAAAAATCCCAAAACCACAAACCGCTCCGTCTTACCCCTTGAATGCGGTATCCTTCATAGTCGTTACTACCACCCCATGTCACCTCCATGTCACGTTTCACTTCTTGTGTCCCATCCAATCATCTACCGCCTATCTGTTTCCCATTCATTTCCACTCTCGCACATTTATAACCAAATTCCCATTAATTAACCTGTTGGATAATTAATGAACTTTCAAACATTTTTCGCCACCATCCCACTCCATCTTTCTCTTTATAAACATTGTGTCATGCATTTCAAAGGTTACACAGTTAACTTCTATGACCAAGATTATTCTTCAAGCCCACCTGCTCAACAGCTCAACCACTGTCTGATATTCTAGCAGCCACTTGTCATGTTCGCAAGCACATCTTCCAGGTCCACTTGTCAATTACCTGTCTCGACTCTGGCAAATCCTTTTACCATTTTGTTATTTACAGTGCATAGTTTCATTTGACAAAATGCCTCCCAAGGGAAAAGCAATTCCAGAAGTTTCAAATCCTCTAATTCAACCACATATTGATTTCCACCATACTCCATTAGTTGACAAGGATTGCAAAATCATTGAAACTTCTTCTCAATTTGATTTATTTGAAATTTATTGTTGGTGGGAAGAGAAGCTAATTGACCAGAGTGATGAAATTGGGCTCTGGGAATCCCAATTACCCCACTATATTTTTCCACAAATACACAGAGCTCCAGAGTTTGTGAGAAAATGCCATGAATCCTATGATCCCATCCAGAGAGCAATTATCTCACCTATTGGAGAAATCCTCAGTTCCATTAACGCTGATTCAATTGAGAAAATGTTGCAAGCCCCTGCCACTACATGAACTCATCCTTTTTCTCATGAAAACCTGATAGAAGCTTATAACAAATTGGACTTTACCAAGAGATCCCAGACCCTAGAACTATTTTTAGCAATTGGTAGTCCTATACCAAAGAGAAATCCCCCTTATGATTCATCTATGTTTCCTGATAGAACCAGGCATATTATTACTATCCTGTCTTATTTGCTTGGTTATCACTCTGATCAATCTATCAATGAAGCTATCCTTGGTTTCTTATCCATGTTTTCTTCTGATTCTAAGCCTACTATCATTTATGACTTCAATCATTTCATAATTGAAACCATATATGAGAAGTTTGTCAAATTTAACACTGAAGAAGTATTCAAGTATGCTTCAGTACTTGTGTATCTTTTTATATATTTTTAGGGGGACAAATTCCCATTTTCTTTGCAGAAACTTGATGAAGAAGGATCGCCACAGTCAATGATTTTCTAGACTTCAACGAGGATGAAGGAGAAAGAAGAATTCACATATAAGTAGTTCATAGAACTGCTTATTCATCCAACCCTCGGCCTTATGAGTAGCACTCCATTACCAAGGATCAGTGAAGAGATTGTAAAAGAGCTTCAGTTCATAGATCAATCCGCAATAGGAGATTGGTATTGCTACCAAAACTACATGGAAATCAAAGTTTTTGGCTGTGAGCTTCCACCCTACAAACTGCCAAAGTACCTCCCTGTTAGAATCTTTGCACTGGAGTACTTGAGGCAAAGATTGAATGCAGATGAAGTACATTTTGTAGCTGCCAAAAAGAAATCAAAATTTAAGCTCAAAGCTCAAGTTGGTCCCTTCATTTGTAATACCAGAGCAGTAGGGGAGGAAGCTGATAAGCTGTTAAAAGAAATGAAATTTTCTCTCAGTTTCTCTTGGTCATATGACCCATTGGGAGTCATTTTCAAACTCAGGGTGGAAAGTAAGTTCACACCATATCATCATACAACTAGGCCTGAGATAGAACAGTTCAAGAACCAGTTGGAATGGACAAAGAATACCCTCCAAGAGATTAAGGAGCAGGCAGTCTCTACATCAAGTATGAAAACTCCAATTGCACAGTAAAAGAAAAACAAGAGAGGGAGGGAAGAACAATCTTCACCTGTAACAGAGGCAAAAAGCCAAGGCTTCAAGGTTTTTCACAGGAAAAAGAAATAAAGGGTCTCTTTGAATATTTATTCACAGTTTGGTGAACAGTCTATACAATCTCCAACTCAATCTACCACTTCTCATGAACAACAGATAGTCCAAATTGTTGGAAGCACTCCAGAGAATAAAGAGGAAGACATCTTCCATGTCTTTAGTGAAATCAAAAGAAATAATGAGGAATTGAAGTTGAATACTTACACCCAGTTCTGGAAGCATTCTTCCACCTCTCAAGACAGGCTTCTTTCAATCTTTGATTCTGAGAAGGGGAAGATGCAAATGGCTTTCTTGCAGGCCCAAGTTCCTTAGCCCGGGACTACAGAATAATACCAAAAACATACTTCTTTTGAGTTTAATGTTAAGGATGTGCATCCAATTGATAAAATTGAGATGCACAAACAAACTGGACAGATCATTGCTTCAACCTTGACAAACACTGCTATGAGTTTGTCAAATATGCTGGTTACATTGGCCAACATTCAGTCACAATTAAAACTGGAGAAGGTTTCCTCAATAGAAAAGGATACCAAGATTCAGTCTTTGGAAAATCTAGTGCTAAGGATGCGATATGATCCCTCAAACATAACTGCCACAGAGGAGCTTATTAAGAAAAAGAACATTGAGGTTGTAGCACTAAAGAAACAGCTGAAACTACCAGCATCTGAGGACCCAATGGCCAAAGAAATCAAGGAGAGAGAGACTCAAAAGTCGGGTATGATGAAGCTCATCATAGAACAGAATTTGAAAATAAAGCAAATGGAGGAGCAGATGGAGAAATTAGTTAAGGAGAAAGAGGAAGCTATCAGGAACATTCAAACTTCAGTGGATGTAGTCTCTCTTGCAGGAATTCCCATCACCAAAGTTTCTACTTCAGCCACTACATCAGCAACAGGTACAGCAGAAGGAGTTGAACATCTTACTGAAGTTGCTAAGAACCTATCTATCCAGACATGAAAAATCAATAAACTAAAGGATGAACTCAAAGAGTTACGGATTATGAAGTCTATATTAGATAGTTCACACACAACTGAAACAAACAGACTCAAAGGCCAAGTGGAAATGTTGAAGAAAGAACTCACAGATTCTTTCATAGCAAACAAGTTGGGTTTAGCAAAACAAATTCTATGGGAAGAAATCACAAAGGCAATCAAGGAGATTTGGCCCTCCATGATCTGGAGGATCCATCGATCCAAACGCACAAGTGTTTGAAGTGTCATCATCATTGTTCATGAGTGTCGTTCAATATCGTCGTCGCTTAAGTTCAATTTCGACAGATTGACAGTGTTGGTAATGATCAGTGTTTAGGTAATGTTATGGTTTCATGGCATTCAGTTGACGTGATTTTGTACCTGGCTGTCAACTTATGTCATCAATAGTTTCGCCAGAGTTTGGTCGACGACATGTGTTTTGTCGTTCAACTTTGTAGGATTTATGGTTGATATAGTTGATTGTGTAAAAGGGTTCGAGTTAAAATATTTGGTCAACGCCATATTATTTTCATCATCACCAGTGTCATTTTCAAAGATGTGATGATCGTCATCATGCAATGTTGACGAATATCGCACGGAGACCATAAGGTTGTACCAGGGTTAATTGTTCGGTAATGGTTTCAGTTTCGCCGATGTCGTTGTGCAGAGTCGACATGGATCTTGAACATTTAAACGAAACTCCTAAACCTATGCCTAGACCTAAACCCTAACTCCTAATCTATCATATTTTATCTTTGTTTACCCTAAGAATCCTAATACATTCTTACCTAAGATCTAAAGCCCTAATCCTATGCTAAGCCATTCAAAAACCCTATTGCATAGTTTTAAACCATGTATTAAGTCCTAATACATTATAACTATGTATTAAAATCCATTACCTAACCTAAAACATGTATTCAAGCCCTAATCCTAAACCTATGGCATTCAAAATACATTACATCAATATGTATTAAAATACATTTCAAAAAAACCTAGCCTACATAACTCTCGGCCTAAGTATTAATGTTAAACAAAATAATACAAATCAAATATCATAACAGTCCTAAACCGCACGGGTTATAGACTGTAGAAGGACTATAAGGTCATGTGATCACATGTTAAAATACCATCAGAGGACATAAACCACTTACTAAAAACCATTGACAGCTAACCTATCGAAGGACATGTGAATAGGGCAGAGGATTAACCGCAGCGGGTTTCTTAACGTTTAAAGGTAACCGCAAACTGTAGCCGCATCGGAACAATCAGCATGTGACCGCCATTGTCACCGCTACCACGCTATCATCCGAAACCACTGGCATGCTAACCACGGTCAGTTAGGTGTTCATATGTGACAGTTAGCCAGAGCGCCCAGTTAGTGCTGACAGCTAACGGTTTCGGGGTTTCTAATGTTTATTTTGGGTTTTGTTTGTTTAAATTGATTTGTAATTAATTCGACCTTGTGACTAAACCCTAAGGTGTCCAACACCTAACCATATGAACCCCAGAAGTCAGCTGATTCAGTCTAAAGGTGGCCAGAGAGGTTATTATGCACCCAAAGGCCTTTTTAAGGCAAATTGTTCATTGAAGAATAGGAGGAGAGTTTTCAGTTTTCATGTGCAAGTTCTGGAGGTTAGAGGTGGATTTTGTTTTCTGAGTTTCAGGAGCATCGGGAGTCGGATTTGGAAACTGTAAGCAGTGTTGGAAAGCTGGTTCAGAGAGCTATCTGATGACAGAGGTCAAAATTTCCTGTGTGCAAGTTCAGTCTATCCAATTCACTGTGTAATCCACTTCTTCTTCTCATTCCTAATAAAATGGTCACCCATCTTGAAAGCGGACCCGGAGACGTAGTCCATCAGGGACAAACTCCGTAATCAATATCGTTGTCTGGTATATCTGTGTTTTTCTGTTTACACTTCTGTTTTGCATCTTTCTTATGGTTTATCAGCTGTTGTAAAGTGTTTTGCTCCAGCAGTTTTCCTTGTTTTCTATGCTTTCGGTTTTCATTCAAACTCACTAATGGCTAATCAATTATACATCAGTTTTAGTATATGATCATATCAAATCACTCCATTAAGATAATATTTAATCAAAAATATCTCTTGGAAAAATCTCAGGAAGCAGTGGAATCCATAACTAGGCAGCTGGAGGATATGCCAGAGACTGCCTCTGAAATAATCAAATTTCTTGATTCCAAGGATGACTATGAGCTTGAGGAGTTAAGGATAAATGACAAAACTACAAAAATATTAGAGGTAAAGAAGATTATCACTAAGAAAAATCTCATCCTTTAGCTACAAGAAAAATGCAACAATGTTAATAACATACTTCAAAGATTTTTCAACAATATTGAACCTTTGGTCAGCAAAGGTTTACCTTCTATGATGGTTATTAATGATAAATTTATGCCAATTGAGGATTATTTGAAGAAGTTAACAAAGGTGGGCACCCATGTAGCTTCAGTAGCCAATATCAAAGGATCAGCAACACCAGCTCTCATAGTAAAAACACTTAGGGATTCTTTCTTCATCCTGGATGAAATCAAGCATATATTTTTGGTAAACCCCACTTTTACTAAATATACCGAGATGGATGAAATCTACAGGAGGGTAACAAAGATTTATATCCTAGATAAGAAACGCTGGGAAGAATTAACAGATTTACTTGGTTAAGGATTATTGAACAGCATTCAATTTTTGAGGGAACAGTTAGCTAACTTCAACCGCTTTTCAAATTTTTTAGTAATAGTCATCAAACAGCGCAACACCAAAGCAATGCCAGATCATTAGAAAATTTTGTTTTTGATTGTGTAAATGATCTATTTTTGTAAAAGTAGTTCAGGATATTTTTCATCCTACTGTTGTATAAATAACTATCTTCACAAGTTATTAAGGTTGCACCCTTGAAGAAGCATTTCTAGACATATGATGTAATTAATCTTTCTTAATCATTAATACAAAGTGAAGGATTCTGAATTCTGTTTTACACAGTTTGTGTTTCCTATAAGTTTTTCTAGTGTCATTCATTATGTTTTTTCTTCATATACTTGTGCCTTGCAGAGATAACTAGGTAGGAATAATTGTATTTCAATCTATTCCTATAAGATTTCTAAAGTGATAATCTATAAAGAGAATGAATTAATGGACTGTTTGTTTAATTAACTCCCTCAAAATGAATAAATCATCAGCATCTTTTGTAAGCTCATGTGTATTTTCTCAAACCTTTAAACATAGTTTAAAGGTTTTGCATACTTATGATTATTTATCTTTCAATTTGAAAACTGTGGAAATCATATTACTTTTTTGTTTCTGCTCAGCATCATAAAAGCTATTTCACTGTTTAAATATTTATAGTAGCCCTCTGCTGAGATATTGATATTATTCAAGAGGTTAGGCACATCAGTTCTATATCTATTTCATCCATTGGTCTCCCAAATTAAAACAAAACCCCCAAAACAAATATCTTAGATTGTCTGGCATAATAGCTGACCATTATTATCTCAGAGGTACAACAGTATGGAAGGCCATTCAATACCACCATTTATGACAAAACCACCTTCATCTCCCTATAAATTGAACACTCATCTAAGTGATCAGGGGCTGGACTTTAATGAATTGTAAGGAGATAATGTTAGTTTGAGATTTGAGACTATTGTAAGTGTCGTTATGTTGTCGGAATGTCATGCTTATTATGTGATGTGGATAGAACCAAATTTGGAGGAGTGACTTTGAATCAGACTTGATGGTTGTAATTCCTTCTTCTATTCAATAAATTATTTGAACCCTTTTCCCATATGCTTATCTTGTTAAATGATGCTTATATGTGTGAATGTATCTGATTCCATTTACTTGTATTCAACAGATCTTTTTCTTTGACTGGTTCTTTGTCTTATGTTTACAGGTACTTCTCAAGCGTGTTAAGTACGGGAAGAGCGACAGGATCGATACAAAGGAGAAAAGAGGAAATCAAAACTACAAGTAGGTCTTCTCATCTTCATTGTCTTATCTATTGCTTATAGGAAAAGGCTAAAGTGCTTTAAACTATTATTCTAGATATGGCTACTTATCTAGGGAATTAGTATTTATCCGTAGATACCAAATTCTCCAAAACAAATTGGCAACTCCGCTAGGGAATGATCATCATTCCAAGTATCTTATCCACATCCTAGGACACTCTAACGGACTTTAATTCCTTTCATTGATTGTATTTCAGCCTTGTTGAAGTGTTATTTGGTCAAAAATTGAGGTTAGATGACTCTTGGGTGGCCTCTCAGGAATCAGCGCAAGCTTGGTTAGGGGACAATGCTCTGCAGAGCACCCTTGAGTGAGAGATAGTGATCTGCAACATAGTTAGGCCCTCTTTGACTTGTGTTGATCCACCTTAGGGAAAATTTTCACCTTTGGATTGTGTTTTTTCTCCAAATTTCCATTTGTTTATCCTTGTTGAAATATCAATGATTGTAGTATGTCTCTGAAATCAACTTGTATTTCCTGTTTCCAACCCTACTTTGACTTTATTGATTAATTTTTCTTAAATGTTTTCGTTTTCATTATCAATTCATCGTCAAAGTTAGATTATAGTCGATTAATCTTTGTTCGAAAGAAAGTGTCGTAAAAGTCTTCTTTTCCTTTGAAACTGAACTGTCGTAAAGTCTTCATTCTTATAAAAAGATTGATTGATTGTATGTGCATTAGTTTCATTTTTGTTCATCATAATATTAAGGGATGCGAAAAGAAAAACTTGCATTGTTCGTATTGTTGTTTGTGAATTCTTGAAAGGAATAGCTAGGGAAATTGCATTAGATGTGCTCTTTTCTCTTTGTCAAAGATCTGATTGCTCTATCCCTACTAGCTAAGGTTTTCATTGTTCAATTGAATGAAAATAATGCTTATCATATTAGTTGAATTTTAGGAATTGAAAACATACATCACGTGGTGAACCTTGAAAGGCAAATCCTAAAGAAGATCAACTTAAAATTTATCTGAATTTACCTAATGGAGCATTGTCACCTAACGAAAAACATTTAGTGGTTCTAGGCTAGAGACGTGTTCTCGGGTTGTAAAATAAAGCAGCTGTCACTAACTTGTCCGCAATACATCCCGTGTGTGATACCTCATTCCACGTACGTGAGTATATCGTAGCTCATCCACGTAACTTCGAGTATATAGGGTTGTGCTAGAGTACGTAAAGTATATGGGAATGCTCTCACTGTGCAGTTTTGCATTAGACAGCGCTTATACAGATTGGGCATCCACATACTTTTGGGTATATATGGGAGGAAAAAACTAGGTTGCTATCCATCCTTAGGTAACCGAGTCAGTCGCCTTGTACACTGTGATACACCGAACACAGCATTTGGGGAGATTGCATGCACATACTTCTCTATTCACGGGAGGTATTCTACAATTCACAGTTGCTTGGTAAACCTTTTTCCTAGATTATCCCTCTTTTGTTTTGTTATGTTACTTTAATTAAAATAAATTTAATTTACCATGGATAACATCCTCCATGCTCACTCCTTAGTTGATCTTAGGTTGAAACATATGGTGACAAATCCGAAGTCCATCGATCAAGGAATTCCTTTTGATGGAAATCCTATTCCTTTTCCTCCTTTCAGAAATATTGGTGCTCCTTATATGGCTACATTATCCCTACCAGGACTTAGCATTAGCTTGCCAGTATGGTTGTTTTCAACCTCCTTGGTTCAAAATGTCGTGATTTCCTTGCAATTGTGTACTCCTCCAACTGGACAAAATCAACCTCCAGTTGACCCTTTGAATTCTTCCTCGGTTGATTCTTCCTCCCCTTCTTCCTCTTCGCCTGGTGAAAGTATTGGTACTAGTAACCAGGTGGCTAAGAAGAAGAAGAAATGGAAGAAGAAGAAGAAGAAGAAGCAAATTCAGCAGAGGGGCAAGCAAGCAACCATTGTTTCGAATGCAACATCTGATGAGAAACCATCCTTCAAGCCTCACAAAGTTCGATACCATGCAAACTTTGTGCGGGAGACCATCTTCTTTGAAATTGTCATGATATTCCTCAGATCTTAGAAGAATGGTATTCTCGTTCACATCATCCTGTGTCATCAACATCTAGAGATCATGCTGGTGACACACCATCAACTAGTGGTAGTAAAGTTCATGGAAAAAAGGGTAAAGTTAAGTTTCCCTATAGGTTATATGAATGGAATCACCCCATTCACCTTTGTTCCTATCTGGATGAAGCCAAAAAGGTGTTGGATAACCGTCCTGCTTCATAGTAGTGACTTCCATCTGGTTACAGGAAACTCTCCCTAAGTCCTTCACTAGTTGATGAATTGACTGACTCAAATCAATCGTCGGTCAAACCCACTCTCTCTGAAAGTCAATCCTATGAGTCTATACCCGACCCAAATCAACAGGTCGAGGAAACAATTGACCCGATTTCACCTTCAATTAATCATACCTTTCCTGAAGAGATTAAATATGATACCACTCGGGTTCTTTTCATTTCTTCAGATTCAAATGAGCTTGGAGACAACCCTCCTATTCCATCAAGACAGGAGGAAAATCCTCCCATTCTCATAACACAAGGGGATAATACTCCCGTTTCTATGGTACCCCCTCCAAGTAGTCTGGTCACTTACTTTGATTGGAATCGACTGGTAGGATGTTGTCTTCCTTCTTATGTGTGTTTCCAGATCATAGTACAAGTTTGTAATATGATTGTACCCAGCACTATTATAGATGAAGGTGCATCAGTGAGTATCCTTTCCTCCACTACTTGGAAAGTGCCATGTTCGCCACCACTTGTGCCTGTTACCGAGAATCTTTTGGCTTTTAACAGAGGAACCAGTCAACCATTAGGGATTCTTCCTCAGTTGCCTATTACTTTGTGAGAAAAAATCGTTTATCTGAATGTGATGGTAGTCTCAGGCCCTTTAGATTACAATTTAAGTCTTGGGCGTGACTATGTTTATGACCTGGGATCTATTGTTTCAACACTCTTTCGAGTGATTTGTTTCCCACATGAAGGTAGAATTGTCATCATTGACCAGATTTCATTTCCCGGTCCAAATATGGCTTCCAGTCAACCATCTTCCCTAAGTGGTCCTTTTGTACCAATGGTATCATCCCCGCCATGGGTTAATTATGTGGCAACCCATTCCATGCCTATATCAACTGATAATCAATTCAGTGATGTTTTACATTATGTACTGGGGGCATTGGAACCAGATCTCTCTAATGGATTCCTTGCTATAGATCCCTTCCAGAGCATTGTTCTCCCATCTGATGAGAACCTCTTGGAAGTCATGACCTATTATAAGTCAGAATCAAGGAATATGAGGATAGTTCTTTTACTGTGTCAACCTCATTAAAAAATGAAACATCTACTAGGATGATAGTTTGTTGTCTTGTGTCAACTTGATTAAAAAATGAAACAAGTAACATGAGGATAGTTCTTTTACTGTCTTAACCTCATTAAAAAATGAAACAGGCCCAGGAGGATAGTTGGTTGTCTTGTGTCAACCTCATTAAAAAATGAAACAAGGAATATGAGGATATTTATTTTACTGAGTCAACCTCATTAAAAAATGAAACAGGCCCATGAGGATAGTTCCTTGTCTTGTGTCAACCTCGTTAAAAAATGAAACCAAGGATATGAGGATAGTTCTTGGTCTTATGTCAACCTCGTTAAAAAATGAAACAAGTAATTTCAATAGAGTTCCTTGTCTTGTGTCAAGCTCATTAAAAAATGAAACAAGGTCCCAAGTTCCAAGTCAAGTCCTTGATTAGATCTCGTAAAATCCCAGTGGAGTCTTTCATTCGATCTCGTAAAAAAACCTTCATTGCATCCACCTAATAGCCACGAGTAGTCTACTTAGGTGAATGTAATGAAGCTTGGGGGCATGTATCTAGTGGTAAAATTAAGTTTCCCTGTAGGTTATGTGAAGGGAATCACCCCATTCACCTTTTTTCCTATCTGGACGAAGCCAAAAAGGTGTTGGATAACCGTCCTGCTTCACCGTAGTGACTTCCATCTGCTTACAAGATACTCTCCCTTTCATCATGTTGGGGGCATGTGAACCAATCTCAAGCATAGTTTTTCATGATTCAAGCTTGTGTAAAAATGAAATTGAATTCAAGCATAGTTCTTCATTACAAGCTTGTCTAAAAATGAAACTGAATCCAAGCATAGTTTTTCATTTTAATCTTGTGTAAAAATGAAACTAAATCCAAGCATAGTTTTTCGTTTCAAGCTTGTGTAAACATGAAACTAAACCCAAGCATAGTTCCCTATGGTTCAATCTCGTGTAAAAATGAACCCATTTCCATTTTTTACCCTCGTGATTGTCGTTCTATCAGCCTATTTCGTCAGATGAGCCTTGGTTGTTTTCATCCCATTGCCACCATCCCTTTGGTCGATCATGTGCTTTCACTTGGTTGTTTTAACCTTTTTGAGAAAAATTTGCAATGAGTGGTCTTATTAGCCAGCCCCTTCACATAAATCAACATGTTTTGAGATGTTCCAACATCACCGAAACCAGTTGTTATCCTAAACACCACTCGTTCCTCAAAGTGGAGTCCTCTTTAAGCTCTTTTCAGACTCTCTAAACATGAAAAGATTGTTGAGCACTTGTTCTTTTCAACTCGTTAACAAATTGGAAACAACATCTACTCAGTATAAAACCCTTTTTCGGGCTGAGATAGATCATTTACAAAAAATGAATATGTTGACCGAACATGGTCAATAGATTCTCTCTCATATTGTTTTACACTTTTTCGGGCTTGAGAGACAAATCTACGAAAAATAACTTGTGGAGTTTCCTTTTCATCCCTTTTCTAACTCTCTAAATGTTGGGTAGCGGATCCCCCGAGTTTTGTTCATTGTAATGTAAATACCCCGCAAAATGCGGGCACAGAACGTGTTGTCCATCCTAAAATAATGTAATTTAATGTAAAGTGTGTCAGCCTACCCTTGGTCCGTGAACCATGGGATTGTATAAATAGAGCGAGGCTCTAAATGTAAAGCGGGTCTTAAGAGTCCTTTTGAAAGTGATAGATAGATGCAAAGGCATGGTTAGAGGATAGAAGTGGATCTGAAGTGTATTGGGTCGTAGTAGTAAGTAGAGGCTCTGCAGCTGAGTGCGCAGAGGCCTGGTAGGCAGCTGAGTGCATGGACCCCTACAACTGAGTGCGTAAGACAGAGTCAAATCTGTATTGAACTGAACTTCAAAAGGATCATTAATAAAGCTAAGTGGATTCAGCATATTGTGCATCTATTTCGTAGATCTATATTTGAATGTTATGCATTAATGATATCTGTTTATTTATATGCGTGCACTTGTATGAATGTTTATGTATGAAAAAATTCTAAGTAATTAACGAACAGAACCTAACTAAGGAAGCCTTGGGTAAGTAACACTGGTTGCACTGTGGCTAGATCTATGTGACGGCAGTCCCACAGGACGCAAGGAGCTAGCTGGTGCGCATAATCTAGTAAGCGCGAAGGTTGAATCGTGTACCTATCTCCCATATCAGACATCCCCAGGGTACAGAAACCTGGTTCCAGTGCCCTCCCATACTATTTCAGGTTAGACCTCAATCCGCACTCCACGGACTATTGCCAAAAGAGCCAATAATACCAGGATTTTCTTGGCTAAACTCACTGCTGAACCTGGGTCAGGCCCCACTAAGCCAACTAATGGTTCCGATGCCGGGACCGGGATCTGCCTAAACGATGTTTGATGTCGTGCCACTGGAACCCAACAAAGAAGGAAATTGAAGAGTGGTTGGACCAGAAGATTCACGAGTTCGCGACACAGGAAAATAGAACTCTACAAGTATCTGAGAAAAGGTGGCTGGATCGCTACATGTATACGAAAATCCATGAGATTTTCTTTGCATACTTTCCTTATGAACTATATGAGTGGATCGCGAGATTAGCCGATAAACAGGGAAGGTGTAAGCTCAACCAACCGATAGTATGGACTCCAGAATTAGTGCGCAAACTAGAGGCATCAGAAGACAAGATCACATGAGCTGTGGACCATTGGCTCGGCCAGATAACAGGGTGATTTATCACTGAGTTTGTGGTGGACATGACCATGAGCTATAGCGAGGCAGAGCGACATTTTCTCAAGGGACCACGAGGTAAGTATATTAAATCTTTGAATACCTAGATTAAGATTTTGTTATGTGAAAAAAAGGTTATGCGAAAATATTAATGTTTGGGATGACGCAGAGCAGAAAGATCTACAAAGGTAGCGGGGAATTAGGAAACAATCCTTAATTTCAACTTTGTGTGAGAGCGAGGAAGATCTCGCTCAGGTCTCTCCAAGAAGTGTGGTCAGTTTGATAAGGTAGTGCATTCTGTAGTTACCACCACACCCACGCCACCACCCATGTCACCTCCCTCACCTCCATCTCCACCCACTCCACCTCCACCAACCCCGCAGTTCAGTGTGGCGAGCGCTATCAAGCTACCCGTATTCAGAGGAGTAGGGAATGAAGATCTGAACCAGTTTCGGTTCGTGGTAAGAGTAGTGTGGGAAGCGCAAGGGGTCACGAATGACAACATTAAGAAGGCTACATTGGTGAGCGCGTTGCAGGATCGCGTGTTGACATGGTATATCAAGCACTCCAATGACCACCCAAATGCAAGGATATCATAGATCTAGAATTCATTGAACAGAGAATTTAGCCGGCCGAAATCAGGGACACAGTCAATCATCAGGTTTAAAGAGATCGTGATGCTTCCATGTGAGACCCCCTAGGATCTGGATCAGTGGCTGAAAAGTATGATCCACAAGGCTAATATGATGCTAACGGATGCGCAGCACCACGCATGGTTTGTGGCATCTCTCACACTGCACCTAAGGACGGTGTTGTCACAACAGAAGCTTTCAACCCAGGCCGAAGCGTTGGAAATGGTAGAGGTTACATGAGACCCCGATATAAGATCCTGGGTTGGGAGTTCAACAAATCCACGCGCAACTACAGAATCTCTGCCTGGAAATGCAGAGCTTGACACAGGATAGGGCACTGCGTCCAGAGGCGTGCGAGGAAGTATGGTGCATAAAATGCAAAGGCCAGGGCCCTTACAAGGATCATTGTCTGGTATTCACGAACTACTTGGTAGGAGGGGGACCAATGCCATTGAGACCAGAAGCACAGGTAGGGCCAAGTGCGAAACCCGTGTTATGGTGTGCAATCTATCATATAGGAGGAAAACACACGACTGACAATTTTCATTCGTTGCAAAAGTATACACAGACTCCCCAGCAACTGTTTTGTAATTTCTGTAGTTCAGTAGGCCACGATGAGCACACTTGTCGCAGTTATGAGCTAATGATGGATTGGACCCCAACCTATAGGATGCAGATAGAAACGCGAGCCCTCGACCCAGCTGTGGGGATGGCACATGCTGGATTTCAGGGGCGAGGTCGAGGACGTGGAGGAATGGGACCAGGAAGGGGCTACGGACAGTTAATTTGTTACAATTGCGGAGGGCCAGGGAACTATGCCCCCGATTGTACCAACCCAACAAGGATATCTTGTTCGTATTGTGCCCTGTTTGATCATGAAATAGTGGATTGTCCTACGTTGATCACACAGATGCGCGAAAAAGGGGTATTTCAGCCTCCTCCGACTCAGAATATCCAAATGATGAGGTCTGAACAGTGCGAAGAAGACCCAAATGTGAACATGATGCTCAAAAGCGGCGCGACCACAAGGGAAGATGAGGAGAAGCAGCCTGAGGGAGATACATGGGTTCACAAGGCTCCTATAAAGGAACCTGAGTTTGACTTAGAACGCGCAAAGGAGATGTTCATGGAAGCTAAGAAGAGCTTCGCAGAGGCCTCCACCTCAGGTAGTAAGGATCAACCAGAGCCAGGGATGGATCCATCTATGCTTACTACCTTTCTGGAGACATGCATGAAACTGCTGCATGACAACAAGGCAGTAAAGGGACTATAGGAGTTGATCGTTCGATGTGCTGGGTCAAGAGAACCGTGCATAGTCCGGAAATTGGGAAAGCATGCCTTGCATACTGGAAGGGATATGAGATTGACTGTGCAAATTGGTGAGTACAAAACAGATTAGATCATCCTAGATCTGGTATCAGACGCGAATGTGTTACCGAAGCAAATATGGGAACGCATGGGCAGGCCCACGTTGCAGTGGTCCCTTATTCAATTATGAATGGTGAACCAACAGAAGATTTTGCCCATGGGGATGTTGCAAGGGGTAACAGTTGATATCGAAGGCGTGAGCACACAAATGGACTTTGAAGTAATAGAGATTGTCGATGACAGCGATCCCTATCTCGTGTTGCTAGGAATAGACTGGGCCACTGATATGAATGGAGTCATCAACCTAGAGAAGTAGAAGATGATATTCGAGAAAAAGCCACTATGCATAGTAGTCCCACTAGACCCAACCGAAGGAACGTGCTACACCAAACCAGTGCGCGATGATGAAAGTGAAGAGGAGCTGGATTTTATTTACCAGAAAATGGCGCGAGACCAGGATCGGGTGAACCCGACTGCAAATGGGAGAATCTTATGGGAGCGCGACAGCTCCTGTACTTTGGATTCAGACGAAGAAGTAGAGCACTTGCAGAACCGGTTGCACGAAGTGACAACGCTGAATTGTAACATGATGATTAGATCATTGTGTTGCGTAACGACAGAGGCCAAAGAACTGCCAACATATGATGGAGTGACAATGGTGGATGAATTCCTAGACAAATTTGAAAGCACAGTACTGGAACAATAGTGGTACGGTGCACTGGAATGGGCACTATGCACAACACCCACACAATGGTGGAGTACACATCAGGAGACCATTATAAACTAGCGCGAATGTAGAAGGCAGATGCGCTTATGGTTTGGAAGCCCCCAGCATCAAACGAGAGCTGGGCAGCCAGGACGAAGTAGCCTGCGTGCCCACCTGTGTTGATGGGTGCAGACGTGTGTTGTACAATCCACATAGGCACACCCCAAACTAAGAATCAAAAATCGGAACCAGATGCAGCAGTAGGAAAAGCGATGTGTACCGCAAACGTTCCACGTATAAGCATTCCAAAAATTATGTGGAATCCTGAATAGAGTTCCCCAGGTGAGACGAACTAACTGGGACCTGTGCATACCAGCAGTTCGATGGCCCTATAAGACCATATGCAAAAACCTGAGCGTGGAAAGGATCCCAACGTCGAAGGGTAGAGATGGGACCATAAGAGCATAGAAGAATCCCCATACAATAGCTCCCACAGTTGGAGCAATACGTAGGGACCAGGACGAATGGATTATGCAACCACGTGAAGTCAAACATATTCAGATTCAGGAAGCCATTCGGCGAGGGAACTTGAAACTTCGCGAACTCGAAGAAGATCGGGTACGACTGGGAAAGAAAAGCATGTTATTGGACGAAGAAATCAATAAACTAGAAACTGAAATCATGCAAGTATGCGGCGCCAAGAAACTAAGCACAATAGGACAAGGTATAGCCAGCCATACTACTGCATTAGAATAATTTGTGGCCTTGCTACCATGGTTGCGACCTCACCTTACTAGACAAAGTAAACAGAGGATCGCACCATACAAGGAAGAACATGATGCACTAATGGACATGAGGGTAATTTAGGGGTGCCCATGGACTAGGGTGGAAGGTAAATTGAAGCCTCACACAGGTGGTGCGACCACCTGACTATCTGTAGAGAGCAAAGTCTCAGCACTCCAAGCAGTTGAAAGAGAGCGCAAGACTATAAAAGAGTTTGTATGGGAGTTGTGTGATACAGAGGTTGCACACAGGATCGGTATGTCATAGGGGTCACAACCGCACATAGGGGGTTGTGCTGCTACGTGGGTAAGCTGGGAGGTGACCATTGGTGTCACTGTTCATGACAAGAGGTCTAATTTAAGTCAAAAAGGAGCAGGCGGTGGGCAATTAAGACATGAATTAAGAGCTAGATTTGGGACGATCTGCCACCAAGAATGCATTAATGACTCATAAGTGGGGGAAAGGGCTGAATTCAAATTCAAAAGATGCTATAAAACCCCCAGGGCCAACCACAAGGCAACACTTAGTTGTTTGAGAATTGAGCAAGTACAGAGCATTGAGCGTCGCATACTCTTACCATCCTCAAGTGTAGACACAATGATGGCTACTAGAACAAGAGTGTGATTCGCCGAAGTTACCATAGAGCCCCGTATGGCCCATGAGGAGCCTGGAGATGTGGCAGCTACGCCAGAAATTCCAAAATCACCATGCACACTGTGTCCACAGAAAGATAAGAAAACGATGGGGCCAGTCCGTGTATCCCCAAGAAACCCATGGTTTGGCAAATTGTTAATGGCAGAGAAGGGAAAAGCCATCACCATTGAAACAGAGGAGGAGGAGGAAGACTTGCAAGCCCTGATCACCCAAATTAAGGCATGAGACGATGAGGTGGAGGATGTCTCCCAAATGCCTCCCACGACAAAGTTACCTCCTTACATCCCCCTGTGGAAGGGGAAAGCAAAGATACCGAAGGACCTAGAGGCCACGAAGAGTGCGCTCCAGACCCCTCTCCTCCCCGATGATAGAAGGTTTGAAGGTCCGCCATTGGGACAAGTACCTACTATGAAGTTCGAAGACTGGGACCTCATGGACAGTGAGAAGTTCCCACAGTTGGCCGCAGAGAGGTTAATGAAGCAGAAATGGTTGTGCGGTGTGGAGACAGCGAGGTTACTCCTTCTGCGATGGATACCCCACTACCACCATGCGTCCATCACCATTTTTGTCATCAGGAAGCTGTTGTGCCTAGTGCATGATGGGTATCTCTGGCTGGAGGAGCCGATTCCCATCACGGCCATTCTAATTCACCGAATTTCTCGACTTCCGGTTAAAGGAAACTACCCTCCGGCCATAGCAAGAAAAAGCAGTGACTTGGCCCTTGCAAAAGCTATGAAGGCCAAGTATAAACTGGAAAAGAGAAAGTAAGGGTACATAATAGCAAGCATTAAGGACCAAGGGGTGGGTGTAGCCACCCAGCTGCTAGCTAGCAAGCTAATGAGGAAATGTCGTGCCAACGAAGTACCAACGTCTGTGATTGCATTAGCAGAGCAATGCACAAAGGGGGTCCAGTTCAACTGGGCGCAGTTCCTCTGCAACGAATTTTTGATGAACTGCAAGGAGGCCCAGGAGTAGGGTAAGACCTTCCACTATGCGTGGTTGCTCTTATCCATCTTGTTGGTTACAGGGGAGCTGCCAGCGGACAGCCAGTTTCCCACTACTGAGGGTGACCTGCCCGAAGCCATGAGGTACACCTCGCTCTGGGCTACAAAAGACGCAAACAGGATTCACGAGATAAAGGTGTTTTGGGTGTTTGTGGAGGCGAGCATCTGAACATGGATCAACCACAGGCCACGCTTGTCCCCTATAGTTCATAACAACTTGCAAAGTGCGACAGAATTCAAGGTGGATATGCATAACCTGTATATCTGGGCGTGCAAGGATCCAGCACGAAAATGGGTGAAGCTCCCGTTCACCACAATGGATGATGCGATCTTCACAGTAATGGAGTCATGGCCTTCGGATGGCACACCCCGGACTTGGTAGAAATGGAGAAGGTCGTAACTCAGCAATGAAAGAAGGAGACCAAGCTACGCATCGTGCATCTCGCTGAGAGGAGGCACCAGGAACAAGAAGCAGCCACACAACAAAGGGTAGTTGATACAGTAGCAGTAGCGTAGACAGCAGAGACCACAACTGCACCAACCAGAGAGCCCGAGGAGGACCAGGAGATGTCCATAGGGTAGCAAACCAGGGAAGGGGACAGGACAGAGGAACGTGCGAACCCCGATTCCGCATCAACTCAACTCAAGCGGCCATGCAGGCCTGAGAAAACAGCTCCTCAGAAGAAGGGAAAAGCCACGAAGACATCTGACGACCCAATCACGCTCACAGAAGGTGATCTATTGGATATCAGCAAAATGATTCGTGAGGTCGCAAAGGACGCGATCCAAGGATTGTGGATGGAACAGAACACTGTGTTGGAGGTGCTCAGCACGCAATTACAAGGTTTACAGGTACAGCACCCCAAAACAAGCACAGTGGCCCAGTATTTCACAGTAGGAACAACTAAGGCCGAACAAACGCTGCGCACCCGTATGGGTAACACCTTCATATTGCCCAAAGGCGCGCTAGCAGCAGTAAGCGAGGATGACCGGGCTGCGATGAGCAGCATTGTTAGGCCCCTATACTACTAGTGTAACCCCTTATTGTTATTAGTACAACCCACTTATTATATTGATGTACCCATGTAGTTCCCATATTGTTACTATTGTGCCACATAGAAGCCCACTATTGTTATTATTGTGCCCTTACATCATTATTGTTATGTCGACTCTGATTATGTTATGACCCCTTAGACTCCTATATATAGAAAGGAGGTCTTTTCATTTGTATCATCCAAGAATTTATCATTTGTGTAATGTAAATGAGGTTGCGCCCTCGAAGAGGCTGAATTCTAAGGCGTTGATCTCTCTTTTCTATCTTTTTGTGAGCTGGTTTCATAACATTTGGTATCAGAGCTTTGGATTCTAGGGTTTCGCTGCTCCAAATAGATCATCGTGAAATTTCGCTATAACTTTTTTACTGCGACGTTTCAGAAGCTAAAAAAGAACCCATTTGAGAAGAAATTTCACTAAACCTCGGGTCCGAATTTCAGAGCTTTTGGTGCTATATTTGTGGAGATATGATCTGAGGAAGTTGGTATTTTTGAAGACTCCTGAATTAAATTCCAAACAGGTGACCTGGGGAAAATAGTCATAACTTTCTCTCTGAGCATCGGATTGAAATTTTGTAAGAAGGTATAGAAAGAGGACGGACTGTAGTTTCTTGTATATATTTTTTAGTGCCAAAGGTCGAAACAGTGACACGTGGCACTTCATACAAGTTCGCTCTTCTGGAAAGGTCTATAATCAAGTCATCTTGGGAGATTGTGCATAACTCTTTCTTGGAGAATCCAATTTGGATCAGACTGGTGGCATTGGAAAGAGGACACAGAGGGATACTACAAGTTTCAATTTCAAAACTTAAAGATTTGAAAGTACAGAGTTACAGTCGTTTCAAGATTGAGATCCTAAAATCAAGAAAAAGCAAGATGAGGAAGTTTGATGGCAAGGATCCGGTAAATTGGATACTTCAGATGGAGCAATATTTTGATCTACATGGTGTACCACTGTTACAAAAGGTATGTATTGCATCTTCATATTTAGAACTGGATCAATTTTTATGGTATGAAGGGCTTTGTTCTCATAAACAACTTGTTACATGGTTAATTTTCACGAAGGAAATGATAGCACATTATGAGGATACAAAGAGCAACACCTTCTTTAGCGCAACACCACAACAATTGGAAAGAGTAAAAGGGATTTGTGACATAGTGGAAAGCAAAATTATGGAAACCAGGAAG
This sequence comes from Pinus tabuliformis, assembly GCA_031772625.1. Lineage (NCBI taxonomy): Eukaryota > Viridiplantae > Streptophyta > Pinopsida > Pinales > Pinaceae > Pinus > Pinus tabuliformis. Next base: position 2,065,191,698 of record CM062818.1, on the reverse strand, counting down.
AATACCCCTCACAACTATAAAGATGGAAGTGTTGTTTCTCCTAGCCTTCCACAACCTACAAGGGTTACACCAGAACAATTGGAAGAAAAAAGAGAAAAAGGGCTTTGTTACAATTGTGATATCAAATGAACTAAAGGTCATAAGTGTGCTGAGAAGAAATTATTTTACATAGAATATGAAGAGGAGGAAGAAAAGAATCAAGAAACGTCAAAAGAAGAAGATATATGCCAGGACCCCACCCCATAGAACGAAGAAATGAATCAAACCATATCTTGTAAAGCATTAGCAAGAATTACCACTCTTCAAACTCTCAAGATAGAAGGACATATCAAGAAGAAAAAGGTGTAAGAAGTGAAAGATCACATCGAGAAAGAAGAAATGAATCCAACCATATCTTGTAATTCATTGGTCAAGATGCAAGTATTATTTGATATTTAAAATGGAGGGGGCGCTAGAACTCGTCTGCTAGGGTTCTGTACTCATCTCAGACGGCGCAGTCTGTTCTGCTCAGACAGCCATCACGGACCTGACCTCTTGCTCTGTCGCTACCTAACTACTCAGTGACGGATCAAAGAGCGAATGGACAATCCCCAAGGGGGGGCTTCAACGCCCTCCCCCAAAGAAAGTAACCTGCAGCACAAACCTGAAAGGACGATACTATTTGGCTCGGTCAATGAGGAAGTGATAAACCAGGAGATCCCACGACGGAATGAGCGCACTGAAAAAGACAACCAGGGAGACAAGACAGAAGAAGTACCAGGACAGATTAATCGACCAGAAGGAGCCCCGAAGGTCTCCTCGACTACCTGCAAACCAATAGCAACAGATCGACCCAGAATCGAACTGTCGGGAGAGAAAATAGAAGAACGAATCCAATATATGACAGATCATGCTCTCATTGGGAAATTTATAGGGTTCTGGCCGATGGAAAAAGCCCTATACGGCTGGATAGCAGCGAAGTGGAAGCCTAAAGGAGATGTGACTCTGCAGCTAGGCCCAAAAGGATTCTTCACTGCGATTTTCTTTTGCCTGGAAGACAAATACAGAATCCTGGTTGAAGGACCCTACTTCTTCAACTCAGCTGGCCTATACTTAAGGGAATGGACAGCCAGATTTAATCCGGATAAGGAGGACCTCACTTGGGCACCAGTCTGGATAAGAATGTACTCACTTCCAGATGAGTACTGGGATGAAGATATCCTGAAAGATATAGGAAATGGTCTAGGGGAATATATAAAGGCAGCAGAAGAAACAAAAATGCGAAGATACACATCATACGCCCACATCTGTGTCTTCATGCACTTGGACAAAGCTTTTCCAGAATCGGTAAGTCTCTCTCACCGTGACTATGAATGGATTCAACCCTTAGACTATGAACATGTCCCGTTTCGATGTCGTAAATGCCATGCTATAGGGCATCTTTTTAGAGACTATCCCCTAAATGCCAAAGCTAATGCTCCTGCCCCCTCTGACTCTCTGGCCCATGATGGCTTCACCAAAGCCCCTAACCGCAAACGAGCGCATAAAAAACCAACATCGGGGAAGAAGCCCCAGCTAAACAATACCTCTGATCCAGAGGTCAGAAATAGCTTTGAAATCCTAGCTCATTCTATGAAAGAGCAAAACCCATCCTCTAAACCCAACTCTACTCTCCCCTCCTCCTCCGCCCAGCCACCTCCTTCAGCCCCTTCCTCTGAACCCCCACCCCCCAAAGTCACCCTAGCAAACCCCATGGAAGGTAAAGAGAAGCAGGTAGAAAAAGACAATGAAATGGAAGTAGACGGATCTTCAGATCCCCTCCAAAGCTCAGATATTCCCACAGAAGGAAATAACCAGGTGCAACAGATGGAGGAAGAACCAGAAAGCATAGATCTGAATGGACTAGATATTTTAGAACTAGAAGCAGCATGCAAAAAGAAGGCCTATGAAAGTATCCCAGAGCTTCAGCTCAACAAACTGGAAGTGGTCATTTCTCGAGCCTACCATCAGTATCAGCTCGGCATCCAATCAGGAAGTCAATGGGATTTAGGCCCTACCCCAAAAGATTCCAAAAAAAGGGGAAGAAGAACTGATCTCCAACGGACAATAGCGATAGGGAAAATCCTGGTGGACTCAGGCAGGTATGCTAAGCTTACGAAGTACTATAAGCCCTCTACCAATAGTGAATCATGAAGCTCATTTCATGGAACCTAAGGGGGCTCAATAGCCCAGGAAAACTCAGAATGTTAAAAAATATGATAAAAATGGAAAAGCCGCAAGTATGCTTTCTCCAGGAGACAAAATGTAACAGCTCAACTCTAGGTACTATCCTCTCTAAGGCTTGGCCAGGATGTCAATCGGTGGCTGTGGATGCATCAGGTGCATCTGGGGGGCTAGCCATTGCGTGGAACTCTCAAGCACTTACTCTCACGGACTTTCACGCTTCTCATAATCTAATCCAGGCTGCATTCCACATTATTGGCACTAATATTCATGGGAATCTCTCGAATGTCTACTTCCCACAGGAAGCAGGGGAAAAAATTGCTCTCCTCAACACCATAGAAGCTTTAAACTTCAATAGAAGGTACCCGCTATGGATTATAGGGGGGGATTTTAACATGATTACCAAACTGGAGGAAAATATTGGGGGCAGAAACAGATTGGAACAGGAAAACACCTATTTCAAAGACTTCATCCAAAATGCCTCTCTAATAGATCTTCATTTCTGTAATGGCACTTTTACGTGGAATAATCGAAGAGCAGGCAAGCATCAAATAGCCTCCAAACTGGATCGGTTTCTAATCTCAGACAACTCGATCCATCTAGGGGGAGACATATCAGCGGCCATTCTTCCACACTCAGGATCTGATCACTGGCCTATTGCTCTTCAATGGCAACGTCCTGGCAGTGCCACAAGAAGACCTTTTCGCTTCGAGGAATTCTGGTTTACCCATCCCTCCTTCAAAGACTTTGTTAACACAACATGGACAACCTTCATCCCGCCAGAAGGCTCCAAGATGTACCAGTTCCAACAGAAACTCAAACATCTAAAATTCAACCTTAAGCGATGGAATAGTGAGACCTTCGGAAACATTTTCAAGGCGCAACATGATCTTCAAAAAGAACTGGCGGAACTGCAGCAAGAAATAAGCACAGGAGGCCACACAGAAAGAACCCTTGAGCAGGAGCAGCACATCCACAATCAGCTGGAGGAGAGAAGAAAGCAGGAGGAGATATACTGGAAGCAAAAGTCCAGGATCAGATGGTTGAAAGAGGGCGAACGAAACACTAAGTTCTTCCACCGAACCACTGTTCAACAAAAAATGTGCAATAACATCCCTTTCATACAAAAACAAGGAGGGGAAAGGGCCGAACAGCATGAGGAAATTGAGAAGGAATTCCTCAATCACTTGAAGCAAGTCCATCAAGAGCCTGAAATTAACAGACACCCTGCAATTGACAGAATCACACACAATGTGCCAAAACTAATCACGGAGGAGCACAATGAACTTCTCCTCCGTCCAATTCTAACTCAGGAAGTGGATATTGCTATGGCCCAGCTCAAAGATGGAAAAGCTCCTGGCCCAGACGGCTTCACCACTACTTTCTTCCACAAATTCTGGGAGCTGATAAAATTGGAAGTCTGGCAAGTGGTAGAGGAATCGCGAGCACATCATTGGCTGCTTCCCTCACTTAACTCTACTTTCATTGCCCTAATCCCTAAAGAAGAGGACTCAATCACCCCGGACAAATTCAGGCCGATTGCTCTCTGCAACGTAATATACAAAGTCATCTCTAAAGTCATTGCAAACAGGTTAAAGCCCCTCTTGCCACTGCTCATTTCTCAGGAACAGTCTGGATATGTGGAAGGGAGACAGATTATGGACGGCATTATCCTCTCGCATGAGATCATACACACTCTCAAGCACTCAAAACAGGCAGGTATGCTCCTAAAACTTGATCTTTCTAAAGCATTTGATAAGCTCAGTTGGACTTACATACAGCAAATGCTAATTGCTTTCGGATTCAGTCCCACATGGATCCGTTGGATTATGAGTCTAATCTCCTCCACCTTCTTCTCCATTCTCATGAATGGGATCCCCTCTCGCCCCTTCTCTCCCTCCCGTGGTATAAGGCAAGGTGATCCCCTCTCCCCCTTCCTCTTTGTTTTAATGGCTGAAGGCCTGGGACGTCACATTAAAAAAGCCCTACACTCTCATCAGCTCAAAGGCCTCTCCATTCATCACTCGTCTGCCATTTCCCATCAGCAGTTTGTAGATGACACTATGCTCTTCGGCTACCCCTCTGTCCAGGAGGCCTCCAGATTTAAAGCCGTGCTCAATGACTTCGCCGAAGCCTCTGGAACCAGCATAAACAGCTCAAAATCGCAGATCTTTTTCTTTAATACCCCTCCTGTTGTCAAGACTGCAATCGTCCGAATCTTGGGATTCCCTATTGCCACCCTTCCCTCCAAATACCTTGGAGCCCCCCTAACAGTCTCTGCCATCAAGCATTCCTCTTGGCGTAATCTAATTGAGAAGCTCGAATCCCGTCTCAACCTATGGTCGCACAGAGCTCTGAACTTAGCCAGTCGCGCAGTGCTCATAAAGTCTGTCCTTCAAGCAATGCCGCTGTACTTATTCTCCATCCTTGCTACGCCAAAGTGGGTCCTAAAAAGAACAAGGAATCTTCAGTGACGATTCCTCTGGGGAAACATTGCAACTAATCACAAATGGGCCATGGTAAAATGGAGCACCGTTTGCAAGCCCAAAGAAAAAGGAGGCATTGGCCTTAGAGATCTTGAGCATAGCAACGCCATCATGGGAGCTAAAATATGGTGGCAATGGCTCACCAGCCCAGGAAAACCTTGGGTCACAATTTGGACGGCCAAGTATGCCAATCACCGACCCCAGGAAGAGCTCATCAGGTTCACGCCCAATGATAAAGGATCGCTAATTTGGAATGTAGCCAGAGAACACTTCCAAATGATCCAGAAGCACAATTTTTGGGAGGTAAGAAATGGTAACACCACAAGATTCTGGACAGATGCCTGGAATCAAATGCCTCACCTCAGCCGAGTTCTTAACCTGCCACCGGACCTCATTAGGGAGGAGCAGCAGCAAGAAAAGATTTGGCAGTACTGGACCCAAGAAACTGAGAAGGGCTTCAGGATTTGGAAACAGGGCAACCAAGTAATCCCAAATGAAGATCACCAAATTACCGAGGAATTGGATAGGGAACTGAGCAAAAGAAGAATCAGGTACGATGAAAGCAGAGACATACTAAGATGGGGTTACCAGCCGAAAGGAGCCTTCTCCACAACCGAGGCCTACAAAATCATTTGCAATAATTCTGCTCCCCAGGACCCAATCTGGAGCAAAATCTAGAGTTTTGGCTCCTGGCCCAAAATCTCCCATTTTCTCTGGTTGGTAGGACATCAGACAATTCTAACGTGGGACAAACTCAGGAGCAGAAATTTTCACGGCCCCTCCATTTGTTTCAATTGCAATGCCCATGAGGAAACTCTCCAACATCTTCTGGACTCCTGTCCCTTGGCCAATCAGCTATGGGAAAAGGCAAGCTTCAAATGTCAAAGAATATGCAGACTCGAGAATGAAATCACTAACTCAATACGTCAGTGGCAACGGGACCCTTACAAGGGTGAAATCCTCAATCACCTATGGAAACTAATTCCCGGGCTAGTCCTATGGAGCATATGGAAGGAACGAAATAAACGCATATTCAAAAATCAGCGCTCTTCTATAAACAGTATTTGGAACCTGTTTTGTAGAAATCTTCAAGAGACTCTTATGCTAAGATCTTGGAAGGAGGAGGACTGGCCTACTCTAGATAATGAGAAAGCCATTCTGGAAAATTGGCAAATACATCTTCCTCAAGGATCTCACAAGCAAGGCCATTCTGAAAGCAACATTCAAAAAAAAGTCACATGGACTCCCCCACCAAAGCATACGTTCAAGCTCAACTTTGATGGCGCCTCCAAAGGGAATCCCGGACTTGCAGGCTTTGGCGGAATAATAAGGAATCATTAAGGTGAACCCCTGATGTTGTACTACGGAAACATTGGATGGGGCACCAATAACTCAGCTGAGTTAGAGGGGCTATGGCAGGGACTCCTTCTTGCATGGAGTCATAACTTCCATCCTCTCGAGGTGGAAGGAGACTCTCAGATCCTCATAAATATGGCTAAACATCTCCTAAATGGATCTCATGCCAGGAAAATAGCCACCAGCTGGAGGCTCGAAGCAAGACTGGAGGCCATAGAACTTGAGCTCCACAGAAACAGAGCTATCACCTTCAATCACATAAAAAGGGAAGGTAACAAGGTTGCCGACTTCATGGCCAATATGGGGGTGGAAAATGACAACTCTCTACTCACAGGGCAACTGGATACTATTTTGACCCATGACAAAGCTCAAGAATGCACACATCTGGTCCAAAAAGATGCAGCTCCCCCGGATGCGGGTGTTAGTTAGGATGGGACGGGAGTGTGCTGCAAGCCACATGCCAGCCATATGCCATCACGTGGCAAACGTCGGAGCTAATGCTGGCACAGGCGGAATTGGTAGCAGGTATAAGTCTATGTAGCAGAGCAAAGTAAATGCCCTGCACGGCTATTCGGCTCAAGTGGAGGTTGCAGTTATGGCTGGCGCATTCCAAAGTGAGGTAGCTAAGGCTATAAACCATGTCACTACATCAGGACAGGGAATGTTGCTGGTTCTTCCTTCTGGCAGGTCTCTGCATTCTCAGATGCCCTGCCTCTCCATCTCCGCTGGGATTGTCTCGCTGTCTGTTTGGGTTATTCCGCAGTCTGTTCCTCACGCTGTCTGTTTGGGCTATTCCACGGTCTGTTTGAATCTCCTCTCCTCGACCCCTGTAAGGATGGTGAGACCTCGACAGCGTATGCTTAGCCGTCGAGGCACCTCCAAGGGAGGAACCTCTCGCACTCACGTTGCTGAAACTTCCGCCCACTGTTGTCATTGCCATAACATTCGCTCCACTGGAGCTAATCCCCTTCATTCAAGCCAATTCATGGATGCTGGTACATCGAGCTCGGCTTCCTTGCCCGCCTTCGGCTCTGCTATTTTTAACTTTAGCAGTTCCATGAACAGCCCCCAGATCAGTGCGCACGTTTCGGTCCTGTTCATTGAAAATTCCCAGGAAGACAATGACTCTCTGGATGAACATGGGCAGGGGAAAGCTGACAGCAAGGTGCAAGAAACAAAGGATCCTGATACTGGCCCGGAGAAAGAAGTAAAGAATCCTGCTCAGACCTGGAGAATGTCTCGAATAGCATGCTGGATCAGAGGGCGAGAACCAGCAAAGCAGAAGACACTACCCCCACTGCTGCGAAAAGGGAGGCTTACGGTTGGTGCCGGGTAGAGGAGGTGCAAATGGACGAATAGCGATGCCTGAGCTCAAGGTTTACATGGCTCTTCTGTCTAGTCTTCTGGTCTCTAATGCTGTCAGTATTAGCTTAGTTTTGGCATCTGTGCTTTTTTTTTGTGTCCTTGAAACTTCGTTAATGGGCTCGACAACGTCAGTCTCCCCTGCGTGGGATAATTTAGATTTCTGGTCGGTGCCCCTGCGTGGGCTAGCTCTTTTGAATGGTTTAGATTCTCTGTTTGGCGCCCCTGCATGGGCTAGCTCTTTTGATTGGCCTCACCTGCTCCAGGATGATATTCCCAGAGCCTGGTTCTCTCTGTTTTGATACGTTGTAAATTTTGTCTTCTGTACATAATATATTAGCATAGTTTTACCGAGAAAAAAAAAATAATAAAAAAATAAAATAAAATAAAATTCATTGGTCAAAATTACCACTCCTCAAACTTTCAAGATAGAAGGACATATCAAGAAGAAAAATGTTCAAGAAGTGAAAGATCACATCAAGCATCAAGAAATGAATCCGACCATATCTTGTAAAGGATTGGAAGAAATTACCACCCCTCAAACTCTAGAGATAGAAGGACATATCAAGAAGAAAAAGGTTCAAGCAGTGAAAGATCATATCGAGCATCAACAACAATTTCTCCAACTTTTAAAGGATAACGCCACTTCGGTGCAAAATCAAACGAAACAACAAGTAGATCAACATCATAGTGAAAAATGTTTTGATGTAGGTGATTGGGTATTTTTACTACTACATCTCAAGCAAGCTATTTATGAGAAGGAAATGTTGGCAATACTACATGCACTTAAAAAATGGCGACCTTACTAAATGGGAAGACTCTTCAAGGATGAGGATGTGGAAGCATTGTTTTGTGCTATTTATATTATCCAACCAGATTGGATAAACAAGGCAAGGGATGAATGGAAGAAGGACGAAGAAGTATGGCCACTTATTCAAAAGTTGCAAAAGTTCCCAATTCAAACAATATTGCCAAAAATTGAAGAGGAAGGAAAAATCATATTGGAACCTAGAGCAGTCACAGAAACAAGAACCCGATAGCTACGAAATCGATCAATTTCAGAGTATCTCATCAAGTGGAAGAACTTACCCGCTGAAGATTCCACATGGGAGGACAAGAATTTTATACAGAAGCATCAAGAACTACTCAAGCGTTGAGGAAAACGCTTTTTGAAGGAGAGGGGCATGTTAGGCCCCTATACTACTAGTGTAACCCCTTATTGTTATTAGTACTACCCACTTATTATATTGATGTACCCATGTAGTGCCCATATTGTTACTATTGTGCCACATAGATGCCCACTATTGTTATTATTGTGCCCTTACATTATTATTGTTATGTCGGCTCTGATTATGTTATGACCCCTTAGACTCCTATATATAGAAAGGAGGTCTTTTCATTTGTATCATCCATGAATTTCTCATTTGTTTAATGTAAAGGAGGTTGCCCCCTCGAAGAGGCTGAATTCTAAGGTGTTGATCTCTCTTTTCGATCTTTTTGTGAGCTGGTTTCATAACAAGCATGAAAGGCATCGGCTTGAACTTGGCCACCCTGCCGCGTGAAATTTTGTACCAGCTATAGGATGGGGTCATCGTAGAGCTCCGCGCCCAAGAAGGCCGAGTGATCCAAGTCCTGCATGAACAGAAAATCAACATGGACCAGCTCAGCATCTAGCAGGATGAGTTTGTTACGCAGGCTCGCAGACTGGAACAAGCTGTAGAAGATGCATGCAGGAGCGTTCCAGAGTTGGTCGTGCTGGCAGAGCTCCCAGCAGCAGAACGGGTATATAGATTGGTGGATGGATTCCATGAGGCCCAGGAGGAAATGGCAAAGGTTCAATTGGAGCTAAACCTGCAGATCATTGAGCTACGATTGAAGGCGTAGCCCTCCACACCCCCAAAAGTCAGAGAGAAGCGTGCCTGCGCTATACAAATGGGGTTGGAACAAATTGGCTAGGCAACACAGGATTGCACCGAGTTGCTGGAGCAAGCACTCACCATGCTTACGCACCTACAAGAAGACCCGAATCAGCAGCACCTAGAGACCGAGGCACGCGAGTTGCAGTAAAAGTACAATAGTATCCGGGGCACTTTGCAAATGGTTGCCTTTACTCAATGACTAGCCAAACTATAGCAGGAAAGGGCACTAAAGGACCAATTAGACTCCACGCGCCAAAACGAAGCCATGCTCAAGGAATGCATCCAACCATGGATCGATGAAGCGTTCACCATTATAGCTACCACTGAAGGGAAGTTGTCATAGATGTAGGAACTTTATGCGGTTGGATAGGAAGGTGATCCTGCTCACAAAGGTTCAGAGATACGTATGCAACAGATATAGCAGACAGTCGAATAGTGTGTTGCAGATACCCAAGTTGTGCACAACCTCCTAGATGGACTTTGCGCCAAGATCACTACACCAGCCAAGTGACTCGGGACGAGTCACGATGATTGTGTTGGGGGCCTGTTGGGTAGCGGATCCCCCCATAGAAAGTTTTTGGGGCTTAAAGCCCGAGTTTTGGTCAATGTAATGTAAATACCCCGCGAAATATGGGCACAAAACACGAGATTCTAGGGTTGTCCACCCTAAAATAATGTAATTTAATGTAAAGTGTGTCGGCCTACCCATGGTCCGCAGACCATGGGATTGTATAAATAGAGCGAGGCTCTAAGTGTAAAGGGGGTCTTAAGAGTCCTTTTGAAAGTAATAGATAGATGCAAAGGCATGATGAGGATAGAAGTGGATCTGAAGTGTATTGGGTCATAGTAGTAAGCAGAGGCTCTGAAGCTGAGTGCACAGAAGCCTAGTAGAGTCCGCAGTTGAGTGCGCGGACCCTTGCAGCTAAGTGCGTAGGATGGAGTCGGGTCTGTATTGAACTAAACTTGAAAAGGATCATTAATAAAGCTAAGTGGATTTGGCATATTATGCATCTATTTCGTAGATCTATATTTGAATGTTATGCATTAATGGTATCTGTTTATTTATATGCGTGCACTTGTATGAATTTTTATGTATGAAAACGTTCTAAGTAATTAAAGAACAGAACCTAACTAAGGAAGCCTTGGGTAAGTAATATTGGTCGCACTGTGGCTGGATCTACACGGCGGCAGTGCCACAGGACGCAAGTAGCTCACCAATGCGCGTAATCTAGTAAGTGCAAAGGTTGAATCGCATACCTATCTCCTGTATCAGACATCCCCAGGGTGCGGAAACCTAGTTCCAGCGCCCTTCCATACTACTTCGGGTGAGACCTCAGTCCGCGCTCTATGGATTGTTTCTGAAAGAGCCAGTAGTACCAGGATTTGCTTGGCTAAACTCACTACTGAACCTGGGTCAGGCCCCACTAAGCCAACACTAAACATGAAGAGGATCAAGTTATATTTGTCGTTAAACTTGTTAAAACATCAAATAGCGACAAACTTGTCCATCTAGACAAGACCAAGTTTCACCTTCGCTAGACTCGTTAAAACATCAAATAGCGATGGATTCACCCGAAGGGTGAAATTATACAAGAAGCATATGTTATCCTCCTCAAGATTAATAAAAATAAAGAGGTACTAGTCAGCAATGACTGGGGAAAATGGAAAAAGGGGAAAACCACTTTATGGTAGGAGATCGCTCTTGAACATGACACTTTCACTTCATCTCTGTGACTATTTGGGTTGGGTTATCTGCTTGACGGTTATCATACCTATGGTCTATCATACCATCCATCACTTTTGGTTTTGGGTCAATGCTGCCAATTCATTCAAGCTATTTGGGTTGGGTTATCTGCTTGATGGTTATCATACCCATGGTCTATCACACCATCCATTATTTTGGTTTTGGGTCAATGTTTCCAATTCATTCAATGTCGCTGATATGTTCAAGAGAAGTCATTCAGTTAAAATTCATCCTTTTCAATACTCATAAGCCTTCATTTTCATGACCGTCATTCCTAAACCTTGTGTCGTCTGTCAAATTCCATCTCCAAAATCATCACACTCGTTTTGTGTCATTGATGTGGGATACATCAAGGCCCTCCTACGACGAGTCGCTTCTTGTCGACATCAGCACGTTATCCAAGGAGTTGACTTAGAAACACCCTTTCAATACCTTAAGGCATGCATACATCAATGGCAAGTTTCTCGCTTCTAGCGATAGGTTGACATCAATGGCCTTTAACCAAAAGACTTTGTATGGTGTTCGACATCAAATCATCCATTCACACCATGAAGAATGTACTGCAGTACCTTGAGGATCATTATCATTATTGGTGATTTCTCTCGCATATGTTAACAGCTTATATTATTGGGTGGTAATCAAATGGGGTCTTTGTAGAAATTCTCACTATAGAGTAAAGTGATTATGCAATGTACTGAAGCAAAATACTTAATCTACTTCTACAATCAAACTTGCAAAAGCTTAATCAATTTTGAGCAAGATCAAATAGAACACATATAACAGATGAAAAAGAAACAATCACACATGAAAACAGAAGAATACTCTAGGGAAAGCCTCAGCTAAAAACCCCGATATTTGTATTATCATACAAGTGGAAATATCTCAGGATTACACAAATCTTTAGCCCACAATCTATCCAGCTCTCAGTACAATCCCTCACTGCTGCTCATAGACAGAATAGAAAACACATATTCCTTCCTTCAGTCCTCCAAGCCTCCTATTTCCTTGCGCAATTTTTCCTGGGTCCTCTAGCTATATCCTGTGTGATTCTCACCTCACACACTGCTCTGACCTCTGTAGAAACTATGCAATCTTGAAGGAATGAATTCCCTCTGCATGCAAGATATTTTCTTATAGGAAAATCCTAGCAAATGATAGTACATTCTCCTTGCCTTTAGTCTCAACTGGGTCTTTGTCTGAACTGACATGCATGAGCTATTTATGAGAGAATATTCAGTTATCTGAAGTACACTAGTTTCATGCATGCATGCATTAACTAACTGAACTCACAATCAATTCCACAAACTGTTTGGAACTAATCTAAATGGACTTAACTCAGTTAAATGAGCTAACTAATTACAACTCAAATACAACACATCCTTATCTCCTTAATTAAGGGATAACTTCCTCAATCAAAGGAATAAGTGTTGTGTGCCTTCACATAGACTTCAGGTTTGAATTTCTCCAACTAATTAACTCAAGATGAATTAGTTAATTAGTTTCCAAACAGTTACTGAGACTAAATTCGAATTTTAATTCAGGGACTAATTATAATTGGAAAATATCCTAAAATGCTATCTATACCAATGTTATTTTTAGAATTTCTATTTTTTGCATTCTTTGTTGTTATTTTCAACATTGGTACCTGAAATGCTATCTATAGCAATGTTATTTGTAGCATTTCTATTTTTAGCATTTCTTATTGCTATTTTCAACAGTATTCCCATGTTCGACTTCAGATCACATATTCGCATAGTTAGACTCGTACTTGAGCAAACAATTGAATGGGATAGAAGACCCCGTATCTAGTTTCATCCATCCAGGCTGTGATTTCGGGAAATGTACCAAATCATCCGTACAATGGCTTTACAATGATGGTCATTCCGATTATGGGTCTATATCTGTAGATGACTATCTATGTACTTGTAATGAAAGTTTATATGTTGAGTATGGGTATGTCTTCCCTCAGCGATTCATGAGAAAAAATCAAAATATCATGATATTATGTATTGTAATCGATGCGAGTCACCATCCACTTTGGAACCTCCTCATCACATCGTAAAGCATATCACTCGACATTATTATTTTTGACTTCATGCTTTAGGGGGTAGCTGTTACAAATCCATTTGGGCACATCACTCCCATCATCCAGATCAGTGTTTTAGGGCTCATCAAACCCTAATTTTAGTTGCTACATGCCCTAAACAAGTCAACCTATTGAATGCCTCCTTCCCAGACAGTTTCATGGCCTAAAGACATCCTGAAATGACTCCTTGAAGGACTAGTGTAGGTAGGCCCATGTAAGGGTGCTCTGCAGAGCACTTAGGCCCATGCAAGGGTGCTCTGCAGAGCACTTAGGCCCACTTTGACCTACGTTGGGCGAGATTGAGCGAAATTTGCATAGGGTTCTGGGAATATTCCTTGGTTCTAGATCATTCTAGAAGGATCCCACCTCTTATCCCCTCCTATGAGCTCGAAATTGGATAGGCTAAGGATCCATTAACCTCCTATCCTCTCATCCCTTCCTCCATGGAAACTAACTCTAAGTATGGAAGGCCATTCAATACCACCATTTATGGCAAAACCTCCTTCATCTCCCTATAAATTGACCACTCATCTAAGTGATCAGGGGCTGGACTTTGATGAATTGTAAGGAGATAATGTTAGTTTGAGATTTGAGACTATTGTAAGTGTCATTATGCTGCTGGAATGCCATGATTATTATGTGATGTGGATGGAACCAAAGCTGGAGAAGTGACTTCAAATCAGACTTGATGGTTGTAATTCCTTCTTCTATTCAATAAAGTATTTGAACCTTTTTCCCATATGCTTATCCTGTTATGTGATGCTTATATGTGTGAATGTATCTAATTCCATTTACTTGTATTCAATAGATCTTTTTCTTTGATCGGTTCTTTGTCTTATGTTGATTTTTATAGGTATTTCTCAAGCGTGTTAAGTACGGGAAGGAGCGACAAGATCGATACAAAGGAGACAAGAGGAAAGTGGAACTACAAGTAGGTATTCTCATCTTCTTTGTCTTATCTATTACTTATAAGAAAAGGCTAAAGTGCTTTAAACTACTGTTCTATATATGGCTACTTATTTAGGGAATTAGTATTTATCTGTAGATACCAAATTCTCTAAAACAACGATACCTCCCATCATCACCCATCTCGATATGTATCTGGAGATCTTTCTCCTCCAAGTCACTGAATAACTCCTTGTCACTAGTCATGTGGAATGAAGATCCATTGTTTAAGTACCCTACACTTCCCATCATTGATGACATCATGCATGCAATGAGGGAAAAGTCCAATTCGAATTGAGAGGCCAAATCCTCACCTGCCGCTCCTCTAGAGGAATTATTCTTGGACTTCTTGAGTGGACAATTTGTAGCAAAATGGCCTAGTTCATGATAATGAAAGCACTTAAATTTCGTCATGTTTTTCCTCTTACCTCCATCTAAAGAATCTAATTTGTAATGGGAAGCTTTCCCTTTCCCCTTCTTCACCTTAGTCACTAAGGCATAGTTCTCTTCATTATCAGTCTTTGATGAAGAGCCATCCTTGGTGTTCCTCCTAATCTCCTACTACATCAAAATCCGACCATATTCATTCCCAATCTGACAACTTCTCCTGACCATTGACAAAGTCATGATAACTATGCCAACTCGTTGGGAGTCCCATAAGAGAAAGACTCGCCATATCATAATCAGCAACAGTGATTCCAACACTTCCAAGTTCATCACGACATTGAGTGAACTTGGTCAAGTATTTTGGAATAGTCTTTCCTTTCTCCATTTTTATTTTTCGCATTTTTTCCTTCAATGCCAATTTCCTTTGTTCATTATTGTTCTAATACAAGTATGTCAATTCTTTCCACATAGCATATGGAGCTTTCTTGCCATGGAGACTCAAGACAATGTGGTCTCGAACTCCCTCAAGCATTATCTGCGTCGCCTTCGCCACACACTTCTTCCATTCGGCCAGATTTTATGCATCTAGTGTTGTTGGCTTAGGAATGTCTTGATCAACGAATTCCTTCAAACTATTATCCTCCAACAAAGCCTCCATTTTTTCCCTCCAATCTATATAATTTGAGTTGCCTTCCAAGGCATACTTGAGCCGCAAAAAGTAGAATGTCATCTGAAGTATGTATTGCAAAGTTGAATTTCACCTATAACCCAAAACTCGAAACTTTGAAATCTCCTATGGTATATTGAATTCAGCTCCAATACCATGTAGAATTTCATGTAGATTCACAAGCTCATGCAATTTACTAAAGCATAGGACAAGAATCTACTTCTACTTTCAACTAGTGGAATCCAATAGATCGATGAAAACAATATGAACAAGAAGAAGACAAATCAATGGCACATAAGATAATAAGTTTTCCTGGGGAATGACACAGCTCAAAACCCCGCCTATCTATATTGCATTAAATCATAAATATAAGTGAAGATAAAAATCTTGTTCTCATAAGAAAAATTTCACACAAGTATTCTCAACTCCTTACCTCACAAGCCTGTTATTAGCCAACACTTAGCGAATTTCCACTGCCTACCAAGCCCCTATTTCCTTGTGAAATTCCTAGGATGAATAGCCCATATTTAAAGGGAATTCATGCTTCCAAAACTGCCCAATCCAAACATAGATCCTTCTCTGATTGCATGCATGATATTTACAACTCAGTAAATCATACAATTGATGGTACATTGTCCCTGTACTCTAGTCTCCACTGGGTCTTTCTCTGAACTGGCATGCATGAGTTTCTCATGATGGAATCTTCAGTTAGCTAGAGTAACATTTATGGATGCACCAGTGCACCAACTTATTGTTAGTCTTCTATTAGTTCCAAAAACAGTTAGAACTAATTTAACTGACCATAACTCAGTAAAATGAGTTATCTAATTACAAATCAATTTAAACTCATACTGGACCCCTAAGATTTAGGGAAAACATATACATGACTACAGAAAGACTTCCAAATCGAAATTCCTAAGCTAGTTAAGTTAATTAAACTTAATTAATTATTTACAAGTTGTTATGAGAATAGAATTCGATTTTAATTCTTAGTTTAATTCAAGGAAAAATTTAACTGGAATTTCTTGTTGCCATTTCTCAACAAAATATTGGGCTCACTTGGAGCAGATTTAAGATCATTGTTGAAGCTTCCTCTTGGAAACCTTGTTGAGGGAGATTTGAAGAAATATTTTTGTGCAGACTTGAAGACAGAGTTGAAGTTGTCTAGAAGAAGAATTCGAACCTTATTTGGAGCATAAATTTGATAACATTCTTAAAGCATCTTGAAGCATTGTTGAAGCCTTATTGAAGGCATCCTTGAATACTTGTTGGAATAGCCTTATTGGAGTAGTTTGTGCATACCTTGGAGTATTTGTTGACTCTTGTTTAAGCACCCTTAGTGAATATTTGTTGAGTTGATACTTGGAGTATTATTGAAGACATTTTGAGCATTTTTGAAGTATTTCTTGTAAATTTTGATTTGACCAAGTTGGAGCTTGGAGTTGAAAGGATTGGAGTCTTGATTTTTGACCAATATGGAGCTTGGAAGTTGTTGAGAGAATTGAAGTTCTCATTTTGACCAAGTAAGAGCTTGGATATGTTCAAGGTTGTAGCCTTGAAAAATGTCAAAGATATCTTTGTACATGTTCAAGCCTGATTTGTTGTACAAGAGGATTGGAGTCCTCGTCATTTTGATCAATAAAATTAATTTTGTTTTATCTCTTGTGTTCTATTTTATTTTGTGATAAAAATATTAACTAGCATAAAACAATAATCGAAAGAACTATTGATTCACCCCCCCCTTCTTAGTATTTCCAACATGTGTTTCTTCACTTGACTTTTATGCCATTTTCCTCCTCCTGAACCATCTATTTGCGAATAGGATCCTATTTCCCTAATATTTTTATTCTTTGTTAATGCTTGTTTGATGTTTTATATAGAAGGTTGGTCATGATTTTTTTATTAATGCTTGTTTGAAGTTTTATGGAGCATGTTGGGCATCATTTTTGCAAATTATTGAAGTATTGTCATTGTTATGGACCCTAGGTGCATTTTTATTGAACCTAGTGATCTAGATTTATGAAGGGAACTAAATGAAATATAGATTTATAACCAAAACACATAGATATAGTGAAAATTGACTTATATTAATAAATGGAAGGTGTTGAAACTATAAAAATGGATAATGAAACAAAATAGCTCAAATGGTGGTAACTTATCTCTGAGAAGAGGTGTGACAATTATGCGCCTTCACCAGAGTGAGTTATAATGAGGCCGAAATTCCATTTTTTACATTAGAAGCAATGGGGAAACCCTAAACTTCCAAAAATCAAACCCTAGGATATGAAACTCCAAAAGGCTTATGGGCCCGACATGGGTTAGTTGTTACATCGACTTCCCAGGGCAATAACTTTTGCATACAATATATATTTGGTGCACTCGATAGGCCACTGGAAAGGTCTAGATGAAAATTACACATTTCTAACAACTTAAGTTGTTCCTATGACTATAGCCTAGGTTCCTGCCTCATCAGGAAAACATCAAATAGGGCCCTGAATTAGCCTCGAAAGTTTAGGACACAAAAAATTGAAGAAAAACGGCCAAGATGGAGAATTATGCTTTGAGCCAGTGGAGTAGATGGATGACCACTAATATCAACCTGGATCACCCAGAATATAGAGTTAGTTTTTTCCCTACCATCTTTGTTACATTATTGACTGTCTATAACATGTTCATTGTGCCTTAGGTTTGATCCCATCAAGTTGCGACATCATCCTGTCTTTTTTTGCACAATGTAACTTGCATGGTAGAGTGTTCCTTTCCATGGATTCCTTGTTTTAGCACCTGTTAGTCATATTGGTGTCCATGTTGCATATTTTTATCGATTTGGATTCCCTCCTTTTAACCTATCATGACTCTAAATTTTATCCTTATTTTCTCTTCTTTTTCAAATTCTAGCAATACCCCAAGAGGATTCCACCACTTATTTGCCTTGTGATTGTTAGATGATCCAAAATACATAAACTTTAGTTTAATTATTTAGAATATTATTTAGATTTTGGAGAAATTTTAGAATAGCTAATTGTTGTAAAATATATGGCATCTAGAAAGGTGTCGTTTCTTAGGAGCTAATTTAGGAAAATAGTTAAGAGTGTTTTTATGAGAGAATTAAATGTATATCAACACTTGTTAATTAAATAAGTTATCCATAACAAAATTAGGTTAGGACATTAGCTTATTGAAAGCTAAGCTCTCTGCTTGCAAGAGTTTGAGGTTTTGTGTGTAAACTCTTGTAGATATTATGTAATTTTCTTTTCCATTTAATAAAATTTGTGTGTCTCGGGACACTTCTTCTATTATTGTGGTATCAGAGCAGAAATGATGCAGTTTTTGTGAAGAGGATATTCTAGCTCTGTAGGATCTTGGAAAACTCCATCAAATTGTTCAATGGTTGAATGTATTGGGTGTGTGTTATATTTTTGGACCCTATATTAGGTGGACAGACCTACCTATGTTTTTGTGCATGGATTTCTCACATGGTTTTGGGCATGATGGTTTTTTGTCCATGGTATTTTGTATATCTAGACAAGGGAACTACGGTTATGTTCTAATCCAGGTTTAATGGATTAGGTTTTATGGATGCTTCGGCATGTATATATATGTATTGTAACATTGAAAGGAATATAAGCAAAAATCGATCTGGTATTCCCAATTTTGGGATCCAGGGTAAAATATTTGTGTATATTTGTTTTATGTTTTATGCTCTCACCATTGTTTATTTTCTGCTTTTAAGAATTCGTTTGCAGGTAATTTTTGTACAGGGTTAAAACCTACTTTTGGTATCAGAGTTCTTTTGGCTTCAAGGAGATGCCTTTACTGCTGAGGGGTTTTTCTCAGACCTGTGGTAGACCCTGTTCAATGGGAGATTTGCAGGATCGATTCTTGCGGTGAAAGAAGATGGAGAGAAGTGGAAAGATAGAGATCAAGAAATTTAATGGTTAGAGTTTTGAGTTGTGGAAACTCAAGATGGAGGATCTAGTTGTGGATAAATATCAAAGGATCGCAATAGATCTAAGTACTAACCAACAGAGATGTCAGTTGAAGACTGGGCAAAGTTGGATCGAAAGGAAAAGAGCATAATACGATTGTGTGTCTCAGATTCAGTATTGTTGAATGTATCAGGGGAAGCTTTCGTTAAGGCTTTGTGGGAAAAGTTAGGGACTTTGTACCAATCTAAGTCTCTGGTGAATAAATTGTTCCTACGGAAAAAGTTGTATAACCTGAGGATGAAAGATGGAGACTCAGTGACAGTGAATCTGAATGCCTTTAATACTGTGGTAAGCAAGTTATTATCTATTAATATTAAAATTTCTGATGAAGATAAGTGCATCAGTTTGTTGTGTTCTCTACCAGATACGTGAGATATTTGGTTGTTGCAATACGTAGCAATGCAATTGCCTTGCAATTTGATGAAATAGTCTCATCCTTGTGGTTGGAGGAGATGAGACAAAAAAATATGGAGGGCCAAAATGGTGATGCCTTATCTATACGAGGATGATCCCAAAACAAAAACAGAAATAAGTCCTCGAGTGGGAAATCTAAATCTAGAGGGAGATCTAAATCTCCAGGAAAACCTGTAATGGTGTGCTAGAAATGCGGAAAGGAAGGGCACTTCAAAAGGGACTATAAATCTAAAAATCCTGACAAAGGAAAGGGATATGATGATGTTCCTTCTACATAGGCTAAAACCACCTCAGGTAAAGGTGGGGATGTCTACTTGGTTTCTCCTTCAAGTACACATGTAGATCATGAGGCATGGTTGATTGACTCAGGTATATCCTTTCACTTCACTCCCCATAGAGAGTGGTTCAGTGAGTATGAGAAATATGATGGTGGTGATGTATTCTTAGGGGATGACAGAAAGGCTAGAATCATTGGTCGCGGAAAATTCAAGTTGAAGTTGCAAGGTCGAAGGATTACAACACTTTCAGGTGTTCTACATATTCCTGCCATTGGCCAGAAATTTGATTTCTGTAAGCAAGCTGGATGATGCAGGTGTAAAAACAGTGTTCGAGAAAGATACATGCAAGATGGTTCAGGGAGAACTGGTATTGATACAGGGAGTTCGGATTAGAACTTTGTACAAGCTTCAAGGTAGCACTGATGGGTGCAACAATTCTATGGTTCCTGAAAGTGGAGTAGAAAATCTAGTGGTCTCTAAAGGAAAGACCATGTTATGGCATCAAAGGCTTGGACATATTAGAGAGAAGGGCCTTCGAATACTTCGTGGTAATGGTATGGTAGAAGGTATGTCTAATTTCTCTCTGAATTTTGATTTTTGTGAAAATTGTGTATATGGGAAGCAGAATCGAGTGAGTTTCCCCTTTGGTGCTAAGAGGGCGAAACAGATATGAGAGCTTGTGCACAGTGATGTGTTTGGACCTGTGTCAGTTCCATCACTAGGTAATTTTGTGTACTGCGTATCATTTATAAATTACTTCTCAAGGAATAAATGGATATATTTCCTCAAAAATAAATTTGAAGTCTTTGACAGGTTTAAAGAATTTAAGGCTCTGGTGGAAAACCAAACAAAGAAGAAGATAAAGGTGTTGAGGACAGATAACGGTGTAGATTTTTGCAAGAAGGAATTTGAATAGTTCTGTAATAAGTTTGGTATAGCACGGCAGAAGACTAATCTATACACACCTCTACAAAATCAAGTTGCAAAAAGAATGAACGAGACGTTGATGGAAAAGGAAAGAAGCATGCACAATGGTGTTGGGTTAGGACAGGAATTTTGGGCAGAGGCAGTGGAGACTACATGTTACCTGTTCAACATATCACCTTCATCACTGTTGGAGGATAAGACTCCACAAGAGGTATGGATTGGTAAGAAACCTTCTCTTTCACATCTGAGGGTATTTGGATGTGATTCATATGTACATGTTCCAAAGGAGAAAATAACAAAGTTGGATAGTATATCTGAAAGGTGCATCTTTATTGGGTATAAGGATGGTTTAAAAGGTTATAAGCTTTAGAACCCAGAAACAAGGAAGGTTGTGTACGGTCGAGATGTGGTTTTTAGAGAGGTGAAAGATGTTATTAAACATGAATTCCTACCAAAAGAACCTGAGAAGATAGAGTTTGAGCTAAAGGAGGAAGAATCAGACTCTATTGTAGAAGAGGAATCAGAAGATGAAGAGCCACAAACTCCAACTGTGTGAAGATAAGTTCGAGAAAGAAGACAGATAGAAAGGTATAGTCCATCTGCTTTCTGTTCAAATTTTTCTTTATCTATTACTGATGATGATCCCAGAACTGTGAGAGAAGAAGTAGATTCAAAGGATGGAAAACTTTAAAAGGAGACCATGGTTGATGAAATGGGATCTTTGCACAAAAATGAGGCTTGGGATCTGGTGTAGTTGTCGACTAGAAGGAAACCCATTGGTAGAAAATGGGTGTCTAAGAAGAAGATGAATGCAGAAGGCAAGGTGGAGAAATCCAAAGCTCGGTTGGTAGCAAAAGGTTATTCCCAGGTGTCGGGAATTGGTTTTGGTGATACTTTTTCTCTTGTTTCCAATGTAGCTTCTATTAGATTACTTTTATCTGTTGTTGTTGCTTTTGATTTTGAGGTAGAATAGATGGATGTGAAGACAAATTTCTTCACGGGGATTTGGAAGAAGAGATCTACATGAAGCAACTTGAAGGCTTTGAGGTGAAGGGTAAGAAGGAACTAGTATGCAAGTTAAAAAAGTATATGGACGGGTTAAAATAGTCACCAAGGATGTGGTATCAGAAATTTGATACATTTATACGGGGACTTGGCTTCACCAGAAGCAAAGAATATCACTGTGTGTATTTTAAATTAATTTGTGACCATGTTATTTATCTGGTCTTGTATGTGGATGATATGTTTCTAGTTGGAAATGACAAAGAAATTATCCAGGATTTGAAGACCTAATTGTCCTCCAAATTCGACATGAAAGATCTTGGTGTTGAAAACTATATTTTGGGCATGGAAATTAAATGAGATCAAGCAAAGAGGAAGCTCTGGTTAAACCAGAGGAAGTATGTCGAGACAATACTACAAAAGTTTAATATGCCATTAGGAAGCATTTCTTGAAGCAACTTTGCCAAACCTCTTTTCAAATCTTCCATGTCTTTCTTCAAATCTTCAATGTTTACTTCTAAACCATCCATCTTAGATACCACCCCATCAATCTTAACTTCCACGCCTTTCTTTAAACCATCCATCTTAGCTTCTGTTACTTTTTGTGAGAATGAAATTTGTTGCACTTGGTCTCATAATTTTGATATATCATGTTGCATTTCTTCCTCTTCTTCATGAGTCATGGTAGAGATTTCAGGTTGCTTACAAGGTGTTTCCATTTTATTTCTTCGGGGCATCAATTAATGATAATTATGCTTCACTATTCCCTTTGAATTACTTCAAACTAATTTTTCAAACCAAACTTATGCAAAATTTTAAAAGACTACACACATTTTTTCACTTTTTACGAGCTTGATATTGAATCTGTTCTATCTCTTTAATTTCAAATCTCCAAGGTCTAAATTTTTTCCCTATGTTAGCCCTTTGATTCCTCTTTCTAACCCCAGAAATCTTATCAATATTGGATTCTCCAAGAAATAGTTATGCTAAATATCCCACGATGGCCTCATTGTAAACTAGTTCACTAGATTGAACTTGTACGAAGTGTCACGTGTCATTGTTTCAACCTACGGACCTGGAAACGATATAAAGAAAACTACAATATGTCATATTTTTTGTAGTTGTTTGTGAAATTTCAATCTGATGCTCAGAGAGAAAGTAATGACATGTTTCCTTAGGTCACCTGTTTGAGATATATTTCAGGAGCCTGCAAAAACCCTAATTTCCTTGGATCATATCTCCCAAAATATAGCGAGAAAGGATATGAAATTTGAACCTGAGGTTCATTCCGATTTCAAATCAAATGGGTTTTAATTTCAAATTCTAACACTTCGTAGAAATAAATTTATAGCAAAACTTCCACAATGACCTGTTAGAAGCAATGAAACCCTAGAATCCAAAGCTCTGATTCCAAATGTTATGCAACCAGCTCACAAAATAGAAGAAAAGATAGGTAAACGACTTCAAAATCAGCCTCTTCGATGGGGAAACCTCATTTACATTATAGAAATGAATAATTCTTTGATGATACAAATGACAAGACCTCCTTTCTATATATAGGAGTCTAAGGGGTCCCAATACAATCAGAGCCTACATAACAAAAATATTCTAGGGGCACAACAATAACAACATGGGGGCTATATGTGCACAATAATACAATAAGGGGGTTGCACTAATAACAATAAGGGGTTACACTAGAATTATAGGGACCTAACAAGTAATTTTTCTAGAGTGATTTTTTTTTTGAGTAATAAGGTCTAAAATTTTGTAATAAGGTGTAGTTTTATTTTTTATTTTTGGGTGATAAAATCATAACTAAAAGTCATTTTTACTTTGATGGGGGGTTAGAGTAATTTTTATTTTGAGGCAAAATTTGCAAGAGCATTGTACAAAGTCAAATTTTGAAAGTTTCATTGTAAACTTTCAGTGAATTTGACTAGCGCCAAGTGCAAAGCTCAATCACTTTTCTCCTTTAACGACTATATGAGGGTCAAGGCCAAGCCCCGACAGATCATTTTTTGTGTGTGGTGTTGTATGTGGTGTGTTGTCGCTTCCAAAGACATCCTCGGATTGCTTACAAGACTAGTGTCTGGAACATCTAGATTTTGTGTGTCTCATATGATTCTCGATAAACTAGAGACATCACATATATTTTTCTATACATATATTCAAAATATATAATAAACAGCATGGTTTGGTTCATTCATCTAAAGGTGCAACCCATGTACTTTTTGTACTTCTTCACATATACAACTCACATAAATATATGTATAAACTAGTGGAGTTCGAGTATTTCAAGGACCTACATTTTAATGAGCTTTGGCAGAGCAATGAGAGAGGATAAGGAGATAGATTAACTCATCACATAGAGCTCGAAGCATCAGGAATTCTACACATATCACATAGAGATTGAAGCCTCCAGAATTCTAAACTAATCTAAGTTAAAGGTAGACATAATTGATGAAAGAGGTTGGGTGTGATGATTCATGGAGCGCAATTTTAAAGATATAATATTAAAGATCCATACAGGGACATGCATTAATGAGTCAATATAAATGAATCTGTAGGAACATATGAAACATTTCTAGTAGCTACGACTACATGAATTTAGAGAAGAAACATGAACATAATGGAATTTAATAGAGATATAACATATTGTAGTACTCGAAGGAGGAATCACCACCATTTCTTTAACATTCTAAAATATGCATATCATAAAGTCATACAGTCTTGAGAATAACATGTAGTTTTTTCTTTAGGATTTTCAACCTTTGTGAAGTGTTGCTTCCAACTATTTATCTGGAGAGGGGAGCATTGAACAGTAATTACAACAAAATATCTTCAGCCAAGCCTCAACTGTCAAGTCGACTAGTTGTCTCAACCTGCGATGGCTTTGTGGCCCAAAAATCACTACAAAATATCAATTACTTCATTAAATGGTCAACACGTTACATGATTACAAAACAGGTCAACAATTAGATGGAAACTCCAACCAAATCTCTCCATTCCCATCCCTAGTATTGCCTTTGTTCAGGTTGGTGCTTTCCCATAGTCTGTCCACCTATGTCACTCAGCCAATTCACGTCGATTCTTCCTTTACTGCTCGGATTGTTCTCTCTTCAAAATTGGGAGTGGTCAATTATTAGTTTAATACCACATTACACGAGTAAAGGTCGCCTGGGCGGTACTTCATCTTACCTCTACGTGGAGCACCGTGTTGGATCATCAAGTCCTCTTGAGCTTCCATGTCTTCATTTACTCTGTCAGCGTCGACCCTAGTTTCGTGTCACAAGGGGCCTTTCTAGGTCAGCCCATGCCGATTTTGAATGCCGCATCTCCTTTCTTAAATGTCTCAGTTGTCGATCCACTCCTTTCTTTAAAGTTTTGTGTTACTTTATAGAAAATTTATCACATCGGGGTTTTTCATTAAAGGTCATTATGGGACGATACATTTTGATCTACTTTAACCCCTTTTGCTTCATGTGACCAGGGGCTACAACCAAGATTTTAGTCTTTGGATTCTAGGATCTTTGGGCTCGTGTCTATGAGGCTTGGCCCTTTTTTAAACAGAATCATGTACATCAGTGATTTTTGATGCTCACCTTCGGTTTCTCACCTTGACACTTGTGATCGCCGATATGCGGGATTGGACCCACCCAGGATATCACAGTCAGCCATTCCATAGTATTTCCTTTGTTTGCTCCCCTTGACACTTACAATCACTGATATGCAGGGTTGGGCCCACCCGATATATCGCAATAGGCCATTTCATAGTATTACCTCTATTTTCTCTGTTTGATGACTGTGTTGCTGGATATACACCGAAAAATATCCTAGTCGTCCCACTGAGCGGAAGTGAAATAGACGTTTTAATGTTCATTGATCTGGGTCGTTGATCTAGGCTGATTCAATCTGGGTCATTGATCCGGACCGATCCAATATGGGTCGTTGATCTAGGTCTTTTGGTATCACAATCGCAATATAGGAGAGGGCCTTTTTACCATATTTCATAGTGCTTGTCGATTGTCCGAACCCGAAACTTCAATAAAGCATAATACATAAAATATCGCATCTGGGAGGGTTCTCACACATCGCAATCGCAAGTTGGAAGGGAATTCCGTAGAGGAGGGGCTTTGATTTATGCGGTCACTGATTGAGATATCACAATCGTCAGGGGAAGGAATTATCGTAACTGGCGAGAAGGAGGGGTGACATGAAGAAATTTCAACCCCCACTCCAGTTATCAGTTTTCCTTATCACTCCATGCATTTAGTTTTAAATCCAAGCATGATAAAAATTCTAAAATTTGGAAATGATAATATTTTCCTAAAAACACAAATTTAGATATTTCACAACTGTTGAAATTGCAGAAATAAAACACAACAAAATTATGATAGCCACACACAGAAAATAACACAGTGATTTTTGGTCAATGTGACCTTGCAAAAAACCCCTACAACTCTTGGGGAAAACCAGTTTGAAAGCTCTTCTTTATTTCTGAAAATGCTTTTATAGAGAAACTAAAATACACAGTAAAAATTCCAGAAACCAAAAATTACAACTTATCTCGATTTCCATGCTTGAACTCCACCTTGAAAATCATGTCAATCAGCAAACAACCAAAACAGAAATTTTTACAGCAATAAAATAGCATTAAATTTTGTACGGCCAACCTCAAAAAATGTGCCGAGAACTTGTTGTCCCTCTTCCTCGATTTTTGTGCCTTTCTCATGCTATACAATTTTCCTTGGGATGCATGCCAATAATGTTGCTGCCCAAATTTACTGAAATATCTTCTTACTGCTCTCCTTCACTTCCTCACTACTCAGAAATTTTCTCCTTTCTCTCTCTTCTCTTTCTCTCAAATGCTCATGAAAGAATGAATTGATATTTTACTCTTCTCTTCTCCTTTTATTCTCTAAATAACCTTTTGGGTTACCCTAAGATCTAATGGCTGAGATTCATTTAGATCTAGGGATGAAAATAAATGTGCATTTAGTTCTCACTTTCTATTTTTTAACTCACCCACTTAGCCTTTTATTTCATAGTCACTTTTTCACTTTCTAATTCTTCATTCACTTTAATAAAGTCACCTTTAAATTAGAATGTAACTTTACGACTTATAAAGTCACTTTTAAATTAGAATGTAACTTTACCACTTATAAAGTCACTTTTAAATTAAATTGACTTTACCACTTATAAAGTCACTTTAGGAGAAAAGTAAAAAATAAATTTGGACACTTTTCCCTAGGCCAAAGATCAAAGCCCTAGGGAACCACTTGTCCTCTGGTACCCAAATTTTAGCGTTCCCTCTTACCGAGGAAAGTGTTCCTCACCACTCCCATCTTGTCTCTGAAGTAAACATGCTTGCCCCGTGGTAAGGCTTTGGTGAAAATGTCCGCTACCTGCTCATTTGTGGAAATGTACTCAAGCTTGACAGCTCCCATTTAGACATAGTCTCTAATGAAGTGATACTTGATCTCAATATGCTTTGACCTATCATGAAAAACTAGATTATCCGTGAGTTTTATGCAACTCTGATTATCACAGTAAATCACTGAAGGTCTCAATGCCTGACCAAATAGACCACAACATCTTGTGAAGCCATATGGCTTAACAACTAGCCAAACTAGCATCCATATACTCTGCCTCGGCTGAACTCAATGCAACTGATTGTTGTTTCCAGCTGATCCATGACACAACTGCCGAACCCAACCCAAAACAACACCCAGAAGTACTCTTCCTATCTAAAGCACAACCTGCCCAATCTGAATCGGTGTACCCTGCGAGTCTCACTCCATCACCCTGTCTATAATCTAGACCAAAATCCACAGTCCCCTACAAGTAATGAAGAATGTGTTTTGCAGCTACCCAGTGCACTCTTCTAGGCTCACACATGAACTGACTCATAATGTTAACTACAAAACATATATCTGGTCGAGTGTTGACCAAATACATCAAACAACCAATCAATTGTTTGTATAGAGTAGGATCCACCAACTCGGAATCAGAAGCATGAAGCTTCTTCTAGTTAGTGATCATAGGTGTAGACATGGGTTTGCAGTCCTCCGTGTGAAATCTACCAAGAATATCCACAATGTACTTCCTTTGTCCCAAGAAGAAATGCCCCTCCTCCTTCCACACCTCCAATCCCAGAAAATAATGCATCAAGCCAATACCCTTCATCTCAAACTCTGAAGCAAGATCTCTCTTGCAGCCCTCAATGAGTCTCTCTGCACTAGTGATGATCAATTCATCAACATACAACACCAGAATGAGAGGCTTCTCACCCATCAAAATGAATTATAGGTTTGGATCAGTCTCACTCTTTGTGAAATCCAACTACTGCAAGTATGTATCAATCCTCGAGTACCAAGCACTAGGAGCTTGCTTCAGGCCATAGAGTGCCTTTTTCAATCTGCATACATGGGACTCCTTCCCATGCACCTCAAAGCCCTGCAGCTACTCAATATAAACCTCCTCCTGAATGAAGCCATTGTGTTAAAATTGGCAACTAGGGCCAAATTCCATGTGGGTCAGCTTATTTGTGGTAGTTGATATTTTTATTGGATCCCTCTCATTGAGAGGTGTAGGATTGATCTAAATATCATCCAATTCCGATAAGTATTTATGAGGTTATGAATTTATTTATGTTATAAATCAAATTGTCAAGTCGGCCAGCAACTTGAGTAGGCTTCGAAGCCCAATAGACGTATCTATTCATCATCTACATTCCAGTATAAATAGAAGAGGATTTGAATTCATTTGGAAACTCTCTTCAAGTGATCTCCTCTCCATGTCTTGGGTTTTTGGAGAAGGAGATACACTATGGATTACGCTGGCCTAGTATGATGATGCCCTAATGGAGAATGCAGTCATGAATCTGCAGGTAATGGAGATGTATTCATATACGAATTAAGGAGCAGGTATATGAAGCCACTGGGATAGAAGTAGCCGCTGTCAAAGTATATGGAACCACAGTCAATCAATACACTATTCATGAAGAAATATAATACGTTGTTCATGAAGACCTAACCGTAATCATAACCACAGTCAAGTATGGAAGAAGCCACAGTTATCTAAAGTCCTAGCCACGGTCTTAATGATACCCTAACACGTAGTCAAAAGGAACAGCCCTGAACGCAGAAATGGAGGCCCTAATACGTTGTTTCAAGCAGCTCTAGACGCAGTCAATGGATGCCCTAATTTGCTGTCCAGGAAACCTTATACGCTGGTCATTGATGCACAGGTCCTAGAGATACTTACACACAGATAATGGAGACACATTTATATGGTGTTCATGGTTACGTTCATATGCTGGTTATCTATATATGAATGCAACATAATCTATGTATTGGGTCAACAAATGAAGTTGCAGTCAAACGCAGCATTATCATACGTTCTGGGCTCTCGGCATACTTGAAGGGATGAAGCCGCAGTGGAAGAGACGTATTATACGCATTCATGGATGTACGCAGTCATGGAAAGGTCCTAGGATCTAGCTGTTGTCATAATAGTGTCTAGCCATAGTCGAAGAGTTCTGGCCGCAAAGGAAACCTATAGCTGCCAAGAGGAATACTAATACGTTGTGTGAAGTATGCAGCCCTGACTCAACAATGGGATTGCGTGGAAACTGCTTTGCTAGGCTGCAAGCCATAGCAGGCAGCTAAGGCTGATATGTATATGAACTAAACAATGATGTATGGGCAGCATTATGAGCAGCATGATGATATGAGGTCATGGGTAGCATGATGAATGGGCAGCATGATAGATGAGATCATGGGCAACATGATGATGTACGAGATCATGGGTAGCATGATGTATGGGTAGCTCAGCAATGTATGAGATCATGAGCAACATGATGATGCATGATGGTACTACACGGTAAGGTGCAGCAAATGGACGAGATGCAGCACTATGATGGGTGAAGGAGTCACCTTAGAGAATCAGTTGAAGCAATATGTCTTCAACTGATCTCTAGCGATATCAAAAGTCAAAGTGTTGACTTCTATTATAAATGTACTATTTCTCTTTCTCCGTTGAACTTTGAAGAACATGAAAGAGGAATTTATCAAGGGTTTCCCCACATTGGGGTTTGTCCCTAGCTAGCGCCACATCTTGTGTCCTCTTGTCTTGGCTTGTCTTCTACGATTTATATTTATGTTCTATCTGTAGTTTACTTTATGCTGATGTGATTGCTAATCTGGAAAAGAAATTTAAATAAATTGCTCTAGCATAGAACATATCTAAAATTAACACATTGAGAAATGCGGTCTTCACATCCATCTAGTGGATCTTCCAACCCATCTCTGCTGCAATCGATATAATGGAGTGAATATATGTATACCGAGCTACGGGAGTGAATGTCTCCTCATAGTCAACTCCCTCTACCTGTGAGAACCCTCTCGCCACAAATCAAGCCTTGAACTTCTCGATGCTGCCATCTGTAGCATGCTTTATCTTGTAGAGCCATCTAGAAGTAATAAATGATTTACCTTCAGGCCTCGGCACTACCTCCTAAACATCATTCTTCATAATAGAAGAATACTCCTCCATCATGGCCTCTCTCTAGACCTACTAGCTGGCTGCCTCCTCATAACTAGAAGGCTTGGAGTCAACAATGCTTGTTACTAATGCCATGTAACTACAGAACTGCTCAGATGGTTTACTCTCTCTAACCTGTCCCTTTGGCCCAGCAACTGATGTGGCCTCGCGCAAGGTATCTTGAAGCGACTTTGGCTTTCTCTTCCCTGAGCATACTTCTCCCACCAGAGTGAAAGAATCCTCATCATCATCAAAAGCCTCAACTCCTGAAAGCCTATCAACTAACCTCATGCCTGAACCTGTGCCTATAGATGCTGAAGTACTGTGTGAATTGTCCGTTAGTGGACTATCCTATGAATTTCTCTGTGAACTACCCTTCATGCTGCCCGAAGAACCACCCATCTAACTCTGAGAGCCACTGCTCACTGATGGACCTGACACTGTAATCGACGTACCTCCTGATCCCTAACCACTGGATCCCTGTGACTGACTCAGCTGCTCCTAAGGTTCTGGTGACTCTAGATACTCTAGCTCCCGTGACCTCTTGAAATCTCTCTCCTCCTTGAACTTCACATCCTGCCTGACAACCACTTTCGTCTGTTCAGGAATATAAATCCGATAAGCTTTCGAGGTCTTGCTATAACCCACAAAGATGCCCTTGTCTGTAGTGGGCTCTAGCTTGGTCCTGTTCTCCTTGGGGACATAGGAATATGTAAGGCACCCAGAGATATGAAACTGCCCAACATCGGGCTTCTTCCCTGAAAAAGCCTCCTCTGGAGTCACATTCCCCAAGGCACGATGTGGACTCCTATTTTGCAAGTACACAATAGTGTTGAAGGCCTCTGCCCACAAAAATAAAGGTAACCCCTGATCATGAATCATGGCTTTGGCAGCCCCTGCAATGGATCTATTCTTCATCTCTGTAATCCCATTCTGCTGGGGGTAGTAAGGAACTGTGAACTCCCTCCTAATGCCTGCCTCAGCACAAAAATCAACAAACTCACCAACTCCCCTCCATTGTTTGACCTAAGGACCTTGATCTTCCTACTTGTCTGGGTCTCCACAAGAGCTTTGGACTCTTGAAACTGCTTGAAGACCTCACTCATGGTCTTCAAGAAAAAAATCCAGGTCTTCCTGGAGTGGTCATCAATGAATAAAACATAGTACTCGTAGCCATTCAAGGATACATGAGACATCCGACCACTCATATCAGTATGAATCAAGTCAAGGATCTCGGTCTCTCTGTTGTCACTGTTGGGAAAAGGAGATCTGACACACTTCCCCATAGCACATCCTCTGCATACATCAAGGTGATCAGAACTAAAATTTGCCCCATCCCGCAATGCCAAATCTCACACAACTCTGAACTGCTAGATCTGCTATCGGTCCTATCTCGGGTGCTGCTACTCAATGCCATCAGGGGCTGGAATGAGAACTTGTACACCTTGGCATGGCGCACACGAATCTCTCTAGCTGAAGAAGCTGGAGTTCCCCTAGGATATATAAGCACCTGCCCTCTCTTGAACAACACATCATACCCTCTATCCTCAAGTGTTGAGACGAATATCAGATACTTCTTCGTTCCAGGCACATATAGAACATCTGACACTTTCAAGGGAGGTTTGGGTCCCAATGTCCCCACACCGAATGCTCTAACAATGTTGTCATCACCAAGTACTACCTCCATATTAGTATCACCCTCTGAAAGCTCTGAGAAGTACTCTCTGACTCCTATCATGTGGCAGGAAGCGCCACTGTCAATATACCAAATGCTAGAAGATGTTGTGCTAGTAGCATGGAATGTACACTCCCTCTGAACCTGTATGGCAGGTGATCCTTCACTAGTGGCCTCACAAGCTATGAACCCAAACTCCCAATCAAATCTCTCTGAGAAGCTCTCTATCTCTGCAGAAGCTGCCATGGGTTTGTCTTTCCCTTTCTTGTTCTTCTTCTCCGGACACACAACAGCATAGTGTCCCAACTTTCGACAATTCCAACATTTGACTTTGGAATATTCCTTCTCTTTGTTCTGATGCTTGCCTTTACCTTTGCTTTTGCCTCCACTATTGGAAGCTTGCTTCTTTGCTCTGCACTTCTTGCCTCTTGCTAACAATGCCACATTGTCATCCTCCTCCACCTGTTTGGCTGCTCCAAGATGGTTCTTTCTAATCTCATTCTGAATGCAATCATCCCACAACCTCTCCCAATCGAAAAGGTTTTCCTGTGCAACAATTCCATCAACAAAATTCTCCCAAGTCTTGGGAAGACCATTCAAAGAAATTCTCACCAACCTAGTGTGTGCAATGATCTCACCTACGGCTGCGAACTCATCTCTCACTGAAGTGATCTTTGTGAGGTATGTTGTAGCACTGTCAGTCTCAGCCATTTTAATGGCCTTCAGTTTCTCCTTTAGAACCATTTTTCTGTTTTCATTTGAGCTCTAGTAAACACTGGTCAAGGCTGTCTACATCTCATGTGCATAAGTATTTCCTCTCACATGAGGAATGACATGGTCTTTGATTCCTTCCAAAATCAATCTTTTTGCGTTAGCATTCTTTTTATTAAACTTTGCCAACTGTACAAGGTCAGCAGGTACTACTACTGGGTTCTATGTGGTATTTACCATAATGCCCCAAACTTCTGTTTCCTCAAAGATGCTCTGGATTCTCTCCTTCCATGCACTATAGTTGTTCTGCCCATCCAGCCTGTCTTCAACTCTCAAACCCAATGACATGTTTCACTGTCCTACCAAACTGAAATTTTCAAATCTGTGGTAAAGTTTTCTGTTTTCTGTGTAAAAATCAACTTGCTGTAATTTTCACTTTGCTATCCCAAACTGCACTTTTTAGCCAACCAAGCTCTGATACCATGAAGAAATTTCAACCCCCACTCTGGTTATCAGTTTTCCTTATCACTCCATGCATTTAGTTTAAAATCCAAGCATGATAAAAATTCTAAAATCTGGAAATGATAATATTTTTCTAAAAACACAAATTTAGAGATTTCACAACTGCTGAAATTGCAGAAATAAAACACAGCAAAATTATGACAGCAACACAGAGAAAATAACACAGTGATTTTTGGTCAATGTGACCCTGGAAAAACCCCCTACAACTCTTGGTAAAATCAGTTTGAGAGCTCTTCTTTATTTTTGAAAATGTTTTTACAGAGAAACTAAAATACACAGTAAAAATTCCAACAACCACAAATTACAACTTATCTCGATTTCCATGCTTGAACTCCACCTCGAACATTGTGTCAATCAGCAAACAACCAAAACAGAAATTTTTATAGCAATAAAATAGCATTAAATGTTGTACGGCCAGCCTCAAAAAATGTGCCCAGAACTTGCTATCCCTCTTCCTCGATTTTTGTGCCTTTCTCCTGCTGTACAATTTTCCTTGGGATGCATGCCAATAAATGTTGCTGCCCAAATTTGCTGAAATGTCTTCTTATTGTTCTCCTTCACTTCCTCACTACTTAGAAATTTTATCCTTTCTCTCTCTTCTCTTTATTTCAAATGCTCATGAAAGAATGAATTGATATTTTCCTCTTCTCTTCTCTTTTTATTCTCTAAATGACCTTTTGGGTTACCTTAAGATCTAATGGTTGAGATTCATTTATATCTAGGGATGAGAATAAATATGCATTTAATTCTCACTTTCTATTTTTTAACTCAACCACTTAAATAAAGACCCACTTAACCTTTTATTTCCATAGTCACTTTTTCACTTTCTAATTCTTCATTCACTTTAATAAAGTCACCTTTAAATTAGAATGTAACTATACCACTTATAAAGTCACTTTTAAATTAGAATTTAACTTTACCACTTATAAAGTCACTTTTAAATTAAATTGACTTTATCACTTATAAAGTCACTTTAGGAGAAAAGTAAAAAGTAAATTTGGACACTTTCCCTAGGCCAAAGATCAAAGCCTTAGGGAACCACTTGTCCTCTGGCACCCAACTTTTAACATGACGGGACATGGATATGGCAATCGGCCGGGAAACTTTGCGATATGTGATATCGCAATCGCAAAAGTTAAAAAGGGAGACAAGTAGATATATATCACAAAAAGGGAAGGGGCCAATAGCGATTATGTTTTGTGGGTCCCGGCGCTTAAAAAGGGTTTCGGCATGATTTCTGAATGTTTTAAAACATTTCAAAGGGGAATGAGAAACATGGCTAGAGTTGGCTATACAACGGGATTTTGGCTAGAGTTAAAAAATGGGTCAATTGTTATAGACAATTTTGTGCCTTGCAGCATCAGGCATGAATTGTCAATAATCCAAGGGATCCAAATTCCCTAAACATGATGTTCCTACCCCTAGAGGAACAAGGTCAGCAAACCAACAGCTCTCAGATCAGTTCTCCACCTGAAAACACTCAAAAACAAGCAATCCTGAAATCAAAGCAGGTGCTCCACTAGGCTTCTGCGCTGAAACTCAACTCCTCCATGGTGTACCTGCGTTGCAAAGCAAGTGGAACAAAGGCCACCTGCGCTGAGCGAGATGGGACAAGTGGCACACTGAGTCATTGCTCTGGAATCTTCCAAAAATGACACTTGGATCAGGGATTTCGCCTTGTGATGAGTCAGAGGCTCTGTTTCTCCAAGTGGAAGCAAGGTTCTCCAAGTGGACTCAAGAACTGAAGATCAACTGAAGAGAGAGAGGACACAAGGCAGCTACACATCAGTTGCAAGCTGACTCATCCTTTCTCAATTCATCTATATATTGAGCTCTCTCCTATGAGCTCAGGAGGCTGGAATTTTGTGCAAAGTAATGATATGCTGTTGGTTTCACTATAGAACTATTGGGTGATTGCTTGAAGGAGGTGAAGAGGAGAAATTCTTTCTGCTGGGAGGTGTTGCTGGATTGGGGCCTTCAATGGTTGTAACACTCTCAGAACTTTACTTCTTCTATTAATAAAAGCTATTGAGGTTCTTCTATATGCATTTGTTTCAATGATGTGTTGTGATAATTGTATATTTGATTTATGCTAATCATTGAATCAGTTATGATTGCATGCTTCTTGTAGTTTCTTTCTTTGTTATTTTACAGGATCTCATTGTAGCTGGGCCAGTAAAAGAGCAAGGAGCTGAGAGCAAGCAAGCAAAGAGAAGAGTTTGGATTCGACATTAAGCGCAAGGCAACGGTTAGTGCATTTCTTCATTCTCTCTTGCTTTCATAAAGAAGTAAACCTTAAGTAGTTTTCTTTACAGTTGTTGCTAAGGTACTATCACCCTTAGAGTGGGATAGGGTCATCCGAATCGGATACTTTTCCCTACAACAAACTGGCGACTCCACTGGGGATCGTATCTGTTTGATTGTTTGTAGTATTTTGCTATTCATTTCCTGAACAAAAGAGTACCAAATCGAAAAGCTTTTGACTATATCAAAAGCGAAGTAGAAGGCAGCTACTATGGCTCATTTCTGAGCATGTTCATGATTTGAAGAGCTGATCTACAAGGATCCTTGTAAGCTCTTAGTGATAGCTCTTCATCCTCCTAATCATCCCTTTGTGTGTGCTTGACTGATTGCTTCTGATTTGAGCAAAAACTGTGCATTTTTTAGAAAATTGTGACCCAGAAACTGAGAAAACGCAACTTTCGTTTTCCAAAGCAGGTAGTACACAGGCTACCTGCTTTGCAACGCAGGTCCCAAAGGGGCTACCTGTGCTGAGAGCCAGACTGGCTGTGCAGCACCTGCGTTGGCCCAATTTTGCCTAGTGCAGATGGGGTTTCCTCCCTTTTTCTTGCCTGTTTTCACTATAGATTTGGCTGCCAGTTACCAGTCTTGTACCTGTTCTGAAACCAATCTTACTTGCCATCATTCCGCCTCTGTTATATAGCGAAATTGTACTTGTTCTTTTGTATTTCTTACGTCATTTACAATTTCCCATAACGAAAGTAAACTAGTCTTGCTTTGGCCTCCTAGATCTGAACCTGTGTTAGGCATTTTGCTGGTCTAAAGAGTTAGCTTGTTTGTTGTCCATAGCTGATTAGTCTTTTTACTTTCGTCATTATGGTTTGATTTCATGTATTTCCAGTGATTAAACAAGTAAATCTTAAGGTGTCTTTTGATTTTGGACAAGCTTGTTTGTTTTCGCTTTAAATCGAAATCAAAGTTATATAACAACTTTCGTTTTGTAATACATCAACATTAAGAAAGGGAAAAGAAAATACATGCATTGTGCATTTTGCATTTGACTGTTTACATGCTGATTTAGGAAATTTTGCATTAGTGTGTGCTCTATGATCTGTGTGAAAAGATTTGCCTTTCTTCTCCTCAGTAGTTAAGATTTTCAAAGTTGAAAGATTGAAAAGTTTGCTTCTCATCTTAGACTGCATTCAGGAATTTGTTACATACATCTCGTGGTGATCCTTAAAGGCAAACTACTAAGCAAGATCAACATTAAAATAAATTCAATTTACATAACAACGCTTTGTAACATAACGCAAACACATAGAGGTCTAGGTAGAGACGTGTTCCGGCGTCGTTAAACATAGTGACTGTTGATCTCTACGAAGGTGGGTGATTCCTCCTGAGAGTCGGTGGCACTAATACGGACTTGTGCTCCCACGTACCGTCGCGTATATATTGGGAGACCCCTATAGGAACAAAGCCTTTATCCATAGGAAGCCGTGTCGGCCGCCCTACTGATCGCGATGCAGTGAACACAGCATTCACAAAGATCGACCACCCGTACCGTAAAACGTATTCTGTGGTTTCGCGAAAAGTTTGGCACACCCTCTGCCTAGAACTCCAGAGCAGTTTCTTTTGGCCTTTTTCAAACTCTATAACTGAAAAAGTCCATCCGAGCATTTGTCACTTCGGGCTCGTTAAAACATCGAAGGGGACTAGAGTCATCTTTAGCTTTTTCTCGACTCTTAAAACATGAAAAAGCAAAGTTGTGTCTAAAGCGTCGTTAAAAAAATTTATTTTAAACGGAACATAATCACCTCTTATTCCCACGTTGATCTTTCAGTTGAAAAGTATGGAGCCCACCAACCAAGGAAGTCACCTTGGTGGAAGTCCCAATCCCTTCTCCTCTTGGGGAGATGTTGGTGCGCCTCATATGGCCACATTGTCACTTCTAGGATTGACAATTGGCCTACCTGTATGGCTCTTTTCAACTAATGTAGTTCAAATCGCCACAAATCCTGAGCAGTCGAATCAACAGTCAGACCAGTCTAGAGCTGCCCACCAGCCTTCCACTTCTTACATTTCTTCCTCTGATCCTTCATCTTCACAAGGTAGAGCCGGCAAAAGTCAGCCTCCCATGGAGAAGAAGGAAAAGAAGAAGAAAGAAAAGAAGCAGAAGGGGCCTATGGCGAAGGCGACTGGGGGCAAGCAAAAGACATCTGACAAAAATCCACACACTGCACCGACCGGGCCTAAATCGCCATGTGTCATTTGCAAAGGGACCCACTTCCATCGTGATTGTCCTTGTATTCCCCGGATACTAAGGGACTGGTCCCCCAGGTTGCACAATCCGGTAGCATCAACCTCTGGTAGTCATGTTGATTGCAATCCGTCAACTAGCGAGAGTGAAGGACGAAAAGGGAGACCAAGATCACCCTGTATGTTGTGTGAAGGCGATCATGCCATCCACCGATGTCCATTCTTAGATGAGGCGAAGAGACTTTTGGAAGATCGTCCGGTATCACCGTTACGACTTCCTCCTGGATACCAAAAAGTCGTGCCTAATCCCTCGATAGTTGAAAATCCAGCTGGCCCGCTCAAGTGGTCAGCTGAAGTGTCGGTCATTGAGAATGAACCTGCTGAATCCAGACCAGACGAAAGTCTAAAGGTCGAAATGGCAGTTGACCCGGTTCTTCCTTCAGAGGTTTCATCCTCAAATGACACCGTCGTTGAAGATTCATCTTCAAATGACACCCTCACTGAAAAGGATAAGGATGACACCGTCCATATTCTTTTCATCAACACAGACTCTGATGAGCATCAGGGCAATGCGCCCATTCCTTTATCGCAGGAAGGAACATCGTCAGGGTCGTATCCGGCCGTGTATTCGGTCCCACCACCAAGCAACCTAGTTGTATTCTTTGATTGGAATCAACTAGGCAGACCCCGGTTACTAGCCAGTATCCCATTCAGAATCATCGTCCAAATCTACAGAATGGTGATGGCTGGAACTATCATTGATGAAGGGGCATCTGTGAGTATCCTTTCCTCTATTGCTTGGAAAGCACTAGGTTCCCCGGCGCTTTTACCTGAGATGAGAAATCTATCGGGTTTTGGTAAAGGAACCAGTCGCCCGTTAGGGATTCTCCCCAATGTTCCAGTTACATTGAAGGGGAAGACAGTTCATATGAATGTCATGGTCGTCCAAGGACCCTTGGATTATAACCTACTCCTTGGACGGGACTATATATATTGCATGGGAGCTATAGTCTCCTCACTCTTTAGAGTAATGTGTTTTCCACACGAAGGAAGATGGTCAAGCTCATAGACCAACTTTCATTTCCGGGATCTCGCATCGCAAATAGTCAAATACCAACCCTAAATGGCTTATTCACTCAAGAAATGCCTCCACCCCCGGTTCTACTTCCCGATGAATGCGAGTGATTCGGAAAGATATAACTGGGACCCAGGGGGCATGCACCCTGGCCTGCCTTGGGCAGAGGAAACCTTGGGTATAAAGTTGATTTCTGCAGAAGAATGGGACTAGTCCGTACCCCATCCGAAAGAAGGAAGAGAGGGTTGTTCTAGGAAAGTTCTTTTGTCAAAGTTATGTGAGTGAGATAATCAGCTTCTCGCTCCCCTTGTCTAGATAATAAGGATACCGAGGAAGGGGACCATTTGCGGTAGCAAGTAGTAACCATCTTTGAAGACAAGCCTCACCCATTAAAACATATGTTTTGAAGGATAAGTAGGGGCAGCCTCCAAAGAAAGAGATTCTATTGCGGCAACAAGTGGTCACCATCTTTAGTAACCTAATGGTAGACATCGCCGGGAAAAAGAGTTTAGTTTGCGGCAGCAAACAAAACCATTTTTCGGATAATAAGTAAGAGGCAAACCTCCCTCCGTAACACCAATTTTTTATCTGTTGCGATCTTGCAAAACCTAAAAGTGAACTGATGGGAAGACAAGTACCGTCGGCACCGAAAAATAACGAGAAGACAAGTATCATTAAAAATATAGCAAGACGACAAGTAGAAAAACGGAGGTGGGACGGAGGAGGGGTAGCCTTGAAATTATATTTTATACCTGGGGGCATGCAAACCTTTTGGAGTGCAAGCTAAGAGCGGTTATTTATCTGCTTTTTGGATTAGTCGTTTCCGAACTAGCATGAAAAAAGGATGTGGGGCAAAAGTCAAAACTTGCCAAATTGGAGTAGCTAGTGAGGTATAGCTCCTTAAATAAGAATACCTCACCTGAGGCGTTCCTTGTATTATGACTGGTATATTCGAGCAGTTTTAGCACACAGTTCATGCTCGTTAAAAAATAAACGCAAGATCCGAGCAGTTTTAGCACATAGTTCATGCTCGTTAAAAAATAAACATAAGTTGTGAGCAATCTTCCCCTAGAGTTCAAGCTCACCCAGAAAAAATGAACCGGTAAATAACTTTGGTAAATGTA
Source organism: Pinus tabuliformis (assembly GCA_031772625.1). Classification (NCBI taxonomy): domain Eukaryota; kingdom Viridiplantae; phylum Streptophyta; class Pinopsida; order Pinales; family Pinaceae; genus Pinus; species Pinus tabuliformis. The sequence goes on along the minus strand of CM062818.1, from coordinate 2,065,151,786 downwards.
ACCTTTGACTGCCATATTAAAAGCCATTGGTCGTGTTTATATGCCATCACCTCCATCCGTTCATTTGGCCAATCGTTCATCTCCATATGTTTGTTTACCCATTTTGAGGAACAGCTGCAAAGAGTGATTTCACTTAGCCATCCTTGTGACACTGCCGTGATTGGAATATTCCAACCTGTACCTGGAATCTGCTGCTATCCCTGTTTATCACTCGTTCCTCAAAAGACGAGTCTTCTTTGAGCTCTTTTCACTGACTCGTAAAATATGAAAAGTTTGCCGAGTTTTGGCCTTCCAGCTCGTTAAAGCGACCGGAAGAGCTATCCCTCCTCTAGATTTTAATCTTTTTGGACCTGAGGGATTATTGCACAAAAAGATCGAGCGCTTGTTTTGTTCGGCTCGTTAAAGCAATCGAAAATTCATCCCTTCTGTATTGTTTTATACTTTTTCGGACTTAAGGGATTAGATGACGAAAAAGGAATTTTGGAGTTGACTTTATGTACCTTTTCAGACTCTCTAAAAATGAAAAGGACCGAGTTATCCTTGTCGTTAGACTCGTTAAATTCATTAAATAGCGACAAACTTGTCTTTAGACGAGAACGAGTTTCCCTATCGCTAGGCTCGTTAAAACATAGCGATGGGCTTGCCCGAAGGGCAGGTTATAGAACAAGCATATGTTATCCTCCTCAAGCTTGACAAAAATAAAGAGGTACTGGTCAGCAATGACTGGGGAAAAATTGGGAGAACCTCACAGCTTTAATGGTAGCAAGTCGCTCTTGAACATGACACTTTGTCCTCCGTATCACATCGGGTTGGGTTGTTTCATTCACCGGTCTCATCACCATGGTCCTCGCCACACCATCCACATTTGGGATAATGCTACCGATCCATCACATCAGTGTCGTTATATGTTCAAGAGAAGTTGTTCTGCAAAGAGTCAACCGTGTCCCATCCACTACCATACATTGTCCTTCATCCATTTCATGACCGCCACCCTGAATCATACATCACAGTTTGTTTTCACCTCATCACAATCATTAGCTCCGTTCCGTGTCACTGATGTGGGATTCATTAAGGCCCTCCTTTGACGGATCGCTCCTTGTCGACATCAACTCATTATCCAAGGAGTTGATCTAGGAACAACCCCTTCAGTACTTTGAAGCTTGCATGCCTCAATGGCAAGTTTCTCACTTCCGGCGATAGGTATACATCAATGACCTTCGACCAGAAGATTTTGCATGGTGGTCGACGCCAAGTCCTTTATTCCCACCATGTGAATTGTACTGCTGTACCTTGAGGGTCATCATCCTTATCGGTAATTCCTCTCGCGCTTGTTAACGGTTTACATCATTGACCGGTAATCAAGCGATGTCTTTCCATGTTCGACTTCAAGAAATTCTCACATGGATCGACTTGTACATCGAGTGAAGATCGGAAGAGATTGAAGACCCCGGATCTAGTTTCATCCATCCGGGCTGCGATATATATTCAGGATATAAAGACATTTGATATGTACATCATTGCAGCAGATGATCATCCTTCTCAAAGGATGATAATTTCAGCAGAGAATTATCAGTCTACCGTCAGACGATCGTCTGTTCTATGTACCAAAATGAATTTATAAAGCTGAGCATGGGAATGCCCGCCTCAGCTAGATCATGAAAAAGTATGAAAAATAATGTATTGTATTGTATCTTATTACAGGACACTTCTCAGCAGATTGAATGAACTTCGGATCCTCCTAATAAAGCATTTCACCCGATAAACGACCTCATACTTTAGGGGGCATCTGTTATAGACAATTTTGTGCCTTGCAGCATCAGGCATGAATTGTCAATAATCCAAGGGATCCAAAGTCCCTAAACATGATGTTCCTACCCCTAGAGGAACAAGGTCAGCAAACCAACAGCTCTCAGATCAGTTCTCCACCTGAAAACACTCAAAAACAAGCAATCCTGAAATCAAAGCAGGTGCTCCACTAGGCTTCTGCGCTAAAACTCAACTCCTCCATGGTGTACCTGCGTTGCAAAGCAAGTGGAACAAAGGCCACCTGCGCTGAGCGAGATGGGACAAGTGGCACACTGAGTCATTGCTCTGGAATCTTCCAAAAATGACACTTGGATCAGGGATTTCGCCTTGTGATGAGTCAGAGGCTCTGTTTCTCCAAGTGGAAGCAAGGTTCTCCAAGTGGACTCAAGAACTGAAGATCAACTGAAGAGAGAGAGGACACAAGGCAGCTACACATCAGTTGCAAGCTGACTCATCCTTTCTCAATTCATCTATATATTGAGCTCTCTCCTATGAGCTCAGGAGGCTGGAATTTTGTGCAAAGTAATGATATGCTGTTGGTTTCACTATAGAACTATTGGGTGATTGCTTGAAGGAGGTGAAGAGGAGAAATTCTTTCTGCTGGGAGGTGTTGCTGGATTGGGGCCTTCAATGGTTGTAACACTCTCAGAACTTTACTTCTTCTATTAATAAAAGCTATTGAGGTTCTTCTATATGCATTTGTTTCAATGATGTGTTGTGATAATTGTATATTTGATTTATGCTAATCCTTGAATCAGTTATGATTGCATGCTTCTTGTAGTTTCTTTCTTTGTTATTTTACAGGATCTCATTGTAGCTGGGCCAGTAAAAGAGCAAGGAGTTGAGAGCAAGAAAGCAAAGAGAAGAGTTTGGATTCGACATTAAGCACAAGGCAACGGTTAGTGCATTTCTTCATTCTCTCTTGCTTTCATAAAGAAGTAAACCTTAAGTAGTTTTCTTTACAGTTGTTGCTGAGGTACTATCACCCTTAGAGTGGGATAGGGTCATCCGAATCAGATACTTTTCCCTACAACATCAATGCAGCTAGAGTTTAAAAAACAAAGGAAGAAATGGGGTCTGTGAAAGAAATGGTTTTAAGAGAATATGGAAATTTCTCCAAAACAATTTAAACTGGACCTGTTCTTCCTCCTTTAATCTCCAATTTTCAAAGCACAACAACCTCTTTCCAAAAAGTAGCTGATAGATGCAAATGATTGATCAAACTAAAAAATATTTCTAGGGGTTATCATAGATAACATATGGATTGGAGGCTAGCTCCAAACATCTCTGTTCTTTTTTCCTTCTTTGTACAGCTGGAACTCTCTTTTTAGAAGGTGACAACATTGGCTCCACCTGGGGACAGGGCATTGGATTGCAATGCGTCGAGAACCTGCAATCTGTAAACTTCTCTTTTTGGGCATGGAGTCTTTTTAAACAAGTGAAAATTTTGTGAAAGTGAAATTTTCAATAGAAACTGGAAATTTCATATAATAATTACAACACACACACTGGCATTTACAATGGGTGAAAGACAGGTACCTCTAATTCTGGAAATAGAGTTTGAGGAACTCACCATTTACTCGCAGCTCCAACCATTCACCATCCATATTTTCGAGCATGTACGTATTATTTCCTTTCTCTTCTAAAATTTTGAAAGGGTCGAACCAAAGTGGATCGAATTTTTTGTGTTTTCCTTTTTCTTCTCGTCAGACGTCCCATCAGAGAACTAAATCTCCTGGTTGAAGAGGTCGATCCTTGGCTTTCTTGTCAAATGGGGATTTCATCTTCTGTTGGTAATTTGTCAATTTAGCCCCCACCTGCTCTCTGTTTTCATGAAGTCCGACTAGTTGGTTTATCCTTCGTGTTAAGGCACTTGGCTCTTCCTCAGCTTCTTGTAGTAACTTCACCACTGGCATTGCTAATTGGATTGGGAAGACTACAGCCTTGCCATACACTAGCTTGAAAAGTGATTTTCTAGTGGATCGTTTAGGAGTTACTTAGTTAGCCCAGAGGGTAAACTTCAACTAGAAGTCCCAGTTCCTCTAATTCACGGTGATGGTCTTCTTCAGCACTCTCACCACAATTTTGTTTGTGGACTTAGCTAAGTTGTTACCTTGAGGATAGTAGCTAGTGAAGTTCCCGATGATGATTTTGAATTTTTGATAGAAGTCGATGAATTTTGTGGATTTGAACACTTAAGCATTTTTAGTGATGATTTTGATAGGGCAACCAAAACGCGATAATATTTTTTCCTCCATAAACTTAATTACCACTGAGTCAATAGCGTTTTTGGCTAGGATAGCCTCTACCCACTTGGTGAAATAATATGTGGTTGTTAATATCTACTTATGTTGGCCACTGGAAGGTGGGTTTATTTCTCCTATGAAGTCTAGTCCCCACTATCTGAAGGGTTCTTCCATATGCACTAGAATCAGGGGGAGAGGAGAAACTTTTTGTCTCTTAGCAAAAACTTGGCACTTCTGACATGACCTGACCTGGGAACGCACATTTCCAAACAATGTAGGCCAGTAGAATCCTGCCTTGAGGATTTTGTGAGATGTGGTCTTCCAACTGTAATGACCTTAACAAACTCCTCCATGAAATTCCTCAATCACTTTATGAGTTTCACCTTCTACCAAACATAACAACAAAACTCCCACCAGGTCCTTCTAGTAGAGTTGACAATTGGAGATGATATACTTTTGAGCTTGCAGTCTCAGATTTTTGTATTTGGATTTATCCAGCCCTAGTGGGCACCTCAGAAATAAGATATAATGGATGATATTCTTATACCAGGTTGATCCCTCATATTTAGCATAGATCTTTTTCTCTGATGTTTTAATCCTGTTCTGTTGAACCTTTGTTCTGCCTTCCTCTATTATCAAGTTTATCCCTAAAGCTTGGCAATTAGATTATGATAAAACCTTGGACAAACCCTGGCCTTTTATGAGCTTAGTAGGCTTTATGTCTAACTCATATTTTTGTATCTTTCCTATCCACCTACCCCTTTTTCCTTCACTATCTCCTTGCACAAGGATGTCCTTGACTGTTGTCGTAATTGGGACAAATGTTGCGATTTCACATTGTAGCACATACATTCGAAATGCCTTCAAAGGATTGACTACTGCATAGGCTTATTTCTCCAAGATGTTATATTTCAGCTCAGCATCCCTCGAGACTTGGCTAAAGAAGGCGATGGGTTTTTCATAACCATCTTTATTATTCTATAGCATAACTGTGGCAATAGTATGTGGAGAAGCAAAAGAAAAGATACATAAAGGCGCTGAGTAGTCAGGGTTGACTAGTACTGGAGCTTCAACCAAAGCTTCTTTAATTTTAGTAAAAGAATCTCGGGGAGTAGGGCTCCACTTGACTTCATTTTTTTTTTTAGCATATATGTAATACCCTTCACTATTTCTGCATAGTTGGGTATGAACCTCCTCAAGAAATTGATTCTCCCCAAAAAGTCTTGGACCTCTTTCTTATTTCTGGGTAGAGAAATATGACTAATAGCTTCAACTCGCTTAGGATCAATTTTCACTCCTTCTTGCACTACTATGTGTCCTAGCAGGTTTCCCTCACTCAAGGTGAACTGAGATTTCTTGGGATTCAAAGAAATACCATACCTCCTACATTTCTCAAAGGTGAGCTTCAAGTGGAGGATGTGTTCTTTGTTGGTCTTAAAGAAGACTGTGAAATCGTCTAAATATAAAGCTACGAACTTTTCTTGCTCCCCTACAAAATATATATCCATAACTCTCTGAAACATGGCTCCTGCATTAATATGACCAAAAGGCATGCAAGCATACATGAATGTTCCCCACAGGGTGGTGAAAGCAGTCTTCTTCTGATCATCAGGGTGGACTGCCACTTGTAGGTTTTAACCCTATACAGAAATTACCTGCATATGAATTCTAAAACATAGAAAATAAGTAATACGAGAGCATAACACATAAAACACATATACACGGATATTTTCCCCTGGAACCCAAAACCGGGACTACCAACTTGATTTTTCATCATTTTCCTTTCAATGTTATAATACATATTTATACATGCCGAAGCATCCAATACCATGGACCAAAAACCATCGTGTCCAAAACCATGGACCAAAAACCATCACGTCCAAAACCATGTGCAAAAATCATGCGCAAAACCATACGTGGGTCTGCCCAACCTAACATAGGTTCCAAAACCAAAATTTTCCGGGGCGTTGCCCCGAACCCCATAGAGTGGGGTTACCTACACCCCTCAAACCCCTTGTGACTCCCCTCGCTACGCAATCGCGCAACGAAGGGGGGGTCCACCCCCCTCCTAACCTCCCGGTTAACTACGTGGGCTAGTCATGGAAAGAATATAACACAACCCAACATTCTCCCACTTGTTGTTTTCTTTCCACAGGGGGCCTGTTAACACCCAGGTTGTTCCCTATGACTCCCAAGGGAATACGGCCGGGGTAACCACTAACCAATCTTTGGATCACAGCTTCTAGCCAAACTGTGATCAGAGAGGGCTCTTTCTTTATGATTTGTCTCTGTTATGATGGTGTTTTAGGCTAGCTATTATGCTCAGGTTTTGGTTTATGTTTTGGTTGAAGGATTTCTTTCAGGTCTTATGATATAGTGTTTAGATAGTGTAATACCATTGGGCAATGGAGTCTGGAGTTGTGAAATGATCCGATACGCTGGATTGGTGGTGTTCAAACTGCAGGGCCTATTGTGTATTTTAGACAAACAAAATTAGATTAAATGGTGATGTATGTCAACCAACAGAAAGCAATTAAGAATTTTCTATTAAGTTGGTGGGGTGAAGGTGAACACACTGCACAGGAGCAAAACTTGAATTCCTGTGACAAAGGCCACTGTGAAAGGTGTATTCTGAAAGTGCAGCAATTAAGAATTACACTTATCTAGACTACAGCTAAAGAAAACATTCATAAACAACACAGATTGAACTCAGGGTATTCAGTGAATAAATCCTGAAAGCTATTCTTTTTCCTTGTTGCTTAGTATTGAAATCAGATAACATATATGGATTTTAACAAAACAACTAATTGACAGAGAGAGATACAGAGACTTATTGTATGGTGAAATACACAGGAATCCAGCAGTTATCAACAGACACCAGAACGCATCCAACACCTCAGAAATCCGAGAAATTCCATTGCTTTCTTTATTAACTTCTGAAAGGATTACAGCATAAGAACTTCTTCAGGAGAAATCAACAACAACCCTTGCAAGCTCATGCGAAGGGGGATTTATAGGAATGCGTATACAAAATATCTCAGGCATTGAGTCATCTAAGAGAGAAAATATCTACATAAATTTGTTCAGAAAGTAGAGAAGAAGTTATTACAACTTTAAATGCAGCATAAATGCCCTTTATGTCTGTCAGAGGATAATTTTGACCTTTGGAGGTCATTGAGTCGGTTGCAACGCTTAGCTTTAATGCTGATAAATGCGCCTTTATTTCTTGTTGCGCTATATTTTCTCGTCCCTGCCAGCTGTAGTCTTCTATCTCTGCTTTGTTGGCTGATCCATCTGCTGAGTTGGCTCAGCTTTAATCCGTCGTGCATGCTGATTTTGTTAAACTTTGCTTTGCATGACCACTGATATTTTTAAGAAACAAAATTGTTAAGTGATTCCCTTTTTACAAAATCTTCTGTATTGCGTTTGTCCACCATTCTTGCGTAGGGAGTTGATGCCTGAGAATAGCATCCATTGTCTCCTCTGCCTCTGTGTACTTGAAGAAATTGGGAGCCACCCCAAATAGGTGGTTGATCTCATTCATTATAAAAAACAGATTCTCGACTCTGTTGTAAAGAGACTGTCCTGTGGCTGGCCCTGTTTCCTCTGAGGTGCTGGGCTTATCACTGATCTGGCTAGTGGCAAATGTATTGACCCTTTTAGCATACTGGTCATGTGTGAACAATCTCCCTGCGCTGTTCAATAAGCCAGGGAGTCCTCTGCTTTCTAACAATTGAAACTTTTCCAAAAACTTGTTCACCTCAGTCTGCATATCCTGGGTTCTTCTCTCCAATGTCTGCACTAAGTTTCTCAGTGTGAGAACCCTTTTGACCATTTGGATAGTCTCAGTCCCATGGTAGCCAACTGAGAACTTGTTCTATGGTTAAGTACATTGATCATTCTGGTGGCCACTTCAGGCATATTGCCCAATGAAGCTCTTGATCTGTAAATCTCCTTCTATGCCTTTGGGATGAGCTCTAATTGCTCATGGATTGTCTCAATATATGGCCATTGCCCATTGATAGATTGACCAATGTTAGCCCACAGCACTGTTTTAAGCTCAGCCACCACCTTATCTAACTTGAGCTCATTCTCTAGCTCTTTGATCTTGTCTTTGAGGGCTTTGATTTCCCTGCCCTTTTCTGTCACTTCTCTCTTTGATTTATCATGTCTGTCATTTACCTTGGCCAACTTATCCCTGGTCTCATTTAACTCTATCATTTGAGCTTCCAGGATTTGGATTTCATTCTTCAGCTTTTGCATATCCAGGCTTTGGGCCTGCTCTGTAGTTGTTGGCACTGCTGAAGTAGATGTTGCTGTCTATTCAGTCTGTTGAGGAGGAGGAGCAGTGATAGGAGCAGTTTCTTCAAGATTTATGATTTGAGGAGGAGGCTGAGAGGTCTGACCCTCTTCTCTTTGTTTTAATGCTGCTTGCAATGCTGCCTTTGCAGCCTCTGATTCTCCTAATTTCTCTTGTGCTTGAACAAGCTCTTTATAAATGGAGATCAACAAATCTGTGGTGTCTTTCTCCTGCCTTTGTTGGGCTACTTCATCTGTCTGAGGGTGCATGGTGGCTGGGAGTTTGATTTTCTTCCTCATGGCAGCCATGTCAGCATCCCTCAACTTCAAGATTTCCTGTATCCCTGCAATATCTTTGGGATTATGCCCAATTTCGATGATTATGTCTTCCAGGGACCTTATTCTGTTGTCCTTCGCCTGGGATGATGCCTTCTCCAATTCCAGTTGAGAGGCTGTAGCATTGAGGCTGCTCTTTAGCTTATAATTTTCCAATGTTTCATCTGCCAAGGAGGCATACACCATCTCACCAGTCTGTTTATGCAATTCAATTTTGTCCATTGGGTGTATGTCTTTGGCCATGACCTCCAGGTTAGTCCTGAGGTAATCTGAGGTAGATTGGGGTTGCAGTGCTGTGGGCAAAAAATGGCTCATGATCATTTTGCCTTCACCTACATCAAAAGCAGACATAAGTCTTTGCTGATTGGTAGGAGCCATGTTTAGCAGGTGATTGTACAGCTGTACTTTGATAGGATCATTCCTCCTTTTGATGTCTATAAATTGCTGCTTGATGCTTATTTGTCCTTCTTTTTGCTGGCTGGAGGAGCTGACCTCCCCTCCCATAGTCCTGTCCTGTTCCTGCTGGAAGGAACTTGCTGAAGCTTCTCTGCTGGGTGGGCCCATGCCCAATGCCTGTCTTATTGCTGCATCATCCTCAGAAAAGTCATTTAATCTTTGTCTCTTCTCTCCCTGGTTGATAGATGAAGTGAGAGGAGTTTCTCTATCCCTTTTCCTAAAAACAAATGTATCCTCCTTTTGAGGAGTTTGGAGGACCGAGGCATCAGTGGTGACTTCTGGCCTAGGAAGCACTATATTCTGAGCCTGTTGCTCAGTGGAAGTTGGAGTATCAATCACCCTCTCTTGCTGTAAGGGTTGTTGTCTGTCATGTTGCCCTTCTTCTTGCTGCAAATCTTGTTGCTGTTGTTTCTCTGCCTGCTGCTGCTCTTCTTTATCTGTCTGCTCTGTTTCCATTTCCTTTTCTTTTCCCTTCTCAGATATGTTTTCAACAGCCTTTGTAGTTCGTTGTTGGGCAGTTGAGGAGGATTCAGCTGCTCCCGTTTGTGTGCTTGGAAGTGTAAATACCTGTGAACAAAGCTCAAGGTCAGCCAACTTCTTTAGATTCCTTAGTGCCCTCTTGTTTAGCTCTTCTTGTGATACAGGCTCTTCTAGTGTCCCTCTCCTCCATTTGTCTTGATTAGCATATTTTTCAATGTGAGGGATACTATGATGATCATAGGCAGACAACTTATATTTGAGCCTCCTCATTGTTATAAAATGATTAGGGTCATAGGGTGTCCATGGGAAACTTGTTTGGAGGCCAAGGAATTCAAGCATTCTATCTGCTTCCCTCCATCCTTGCTCCCTCTCGTTATAGATGAGATGGCCAAGTTGGCTTTTCACTTTTAACTGTGCCTTTTTGCCTTTCCCTGAAAAATGAAGCACATCAACTCTGCCAAATTGCCTAAAGTACTCTAGGGCAAATAGCCTCATAGGCACATACTTGGGTAATTTGAAAGGAGGTAGATCACACCCATATATCCTGATGACAGTGTGGTTTTGGTAGAAGTACCAATCCCCAATGCTGTAAGATTTGGACAGCTGAAGAATTCTCTGCATGTCATCAGTGAGTCTTGGAGGAGGCGAGCTCATCAGCATTGCCATAGTTGGATGGACAAACAGATCTATGAATTCACAGTAAGTGTATGGAGACTCAGGTGTAATGTGGAAGACAGAGGACCAATAGACCACTGATCTGGGATTCCCTTGGGCATCCACTCTTTTGATTGAAAAATGAAATTTCTCATGCTGATGGTACAAGAACAAATGGTAAATGTAGGAGGTGTATCTGAACATCCTTTCTCTCGCCAAATTCATCAATTGCTCATGAATCTTGTCTGATATGTAGGTGGCATAGTCATAGCAGATTGGTGACTTGCCAGGAGTAAACATAAGCATCATTACCAGCACAGTTGCATCAATATGCTCAATTGAATTATATCCCAAGATGGGACAAATCATATCTGCAAGGTCTCTGCCCAGCCCATTGAGATATACATGACCAATTGGAGGGTACATCATAATCTCAGAGTTAATGTATAATTGATTAAGTTTGATAATTTGAGCATCTGTCAGTTTAGCCCCTTGTTGTATCAGGTTCACTAGTGACAAAGGGACCAACTTCTTCTGAGTGTTGAATCAAAGCATGTCTCTGATAGCTTGAGGGGTAACATAGAAAAGTACTAAACCAGATGGGTCAACCACTGCCCTCTGAGAAGCATCATAATGTGCAGCACATAGGTGGATTAGTTCAGGGAACTGGTTGACCTGAGGGAGCTTAAACATAGGGAGGAAAGAGTCCCATATGCCCAATATATCTGTCCCATTTTCACGCTTGGCTTTCAATTCATTCAACAAATGAATGTGGAATTTGCTGCTCATAAACATTTCTTCTGTGATTTGGTAATCCATATCTGCCAAGGCTTGCCATTTCAAGTTCCTTTGAGGGGCATTCAGAGGCTGAACATTTAGTATTACAGGAGGGACTGATGGGTCCATGGATTTTCTAGGATTGTGGGTAGAGTTGCTATGCAGAGCAACACAATCAGGTTTTTTTTTTCAATGAAAGATATGAACTGTAGAGGACAGAGAGTGCATGGGAAGGTTGCAGCAATTGAAATACTGCTTTTGAACAAAATAGAGCAGTAGCAGAACTTAGCAGAGTTTGCTTTGTGGTGAATTTGTTTCTTGCAGGTAGCTGGTTCACGATTGCGCGAAACAATGAGGAATTTCCACCAAATTTGCCCAATGAGGCCTCCTAAACGTGTAATGATAGCACTGGTTTGGTATGAATGCTGGTTCGGTGGAGTTTTAATGGTGAAATTGGCGTTTTAAGGTCTGCTCACAGGCTATACCCGGAATTCACGGAAAAATGGACTTGCAGAGTGAAAGTGGAGAATACCTGGTGAATTTCGTCGGCTTAATCTTGCTAATGCGCGAGTGATGGACGCTCTGGCGGTCTCGAAATTTCCTCAGCAGGCTGGTGCAAGTTTTATACGTAAATTGCATGCAGAACAAACAGTGCAGCTTTTGCCCAAAATAACAAAAAACGTGAAATTTTCGGTCTAAATATGGATTTTGGCGATTTTGGCGCGTTTTTGTGCTGACATCAGCATGACGTCATAGGTGGGGTCAGGGTCGGATGACATCAGCATGATGTCATCAGGCCAGGTGGCGGGCTCTGATAGGTCCACGGGGATGGTGAGGTGGCAGGACAGGTCAGCCAATGGTTGAGTGGGAGGTTGACGTGGCGGCATCGGTGGCAGTGACGTGGGGTGACAGGGAAATGACGTGGTGATGACGTAATGCAAATGGAATGGGGGAAACCGGAAACCGGAGGCGGTTTCATATCGCACCGCTTACGGTACGGTGGCGGTAAGTGTCAGTTGTACCTCCGATGAGCCGTGGAGGGGACGCGTGGCAATCGCATGACATAGCCAATAATACGGTCGTCGGAAGATATCGCCCGGACAAAGGATCTGCTCCGATGCAGTGATGGCCGTCAGATCTGGGGGGCATGATCGGACGGCTATCGGAGGGTTGATGTGATAGGGGGATAAGGCGGGTAACCAACGGTCGTCGGAAAGGGTCCGATGCCTTGAGAGCCGTTGGATCTTCAATTCTTTAATCGGACGGTCGTCGGGAGGACGAAGGGATCGACAGGTAAGGGGAGGGGCGGGGATTATTTTAATAATTATTCTGGGGATCTGTGCATGGGCGGAAAACTTTGGGATAGTGGGTTTTGGCGAATTTTCTGTGGTAATGCGCCCGCCCTTTGGACTTTAGGTAAAAGGGAAAAAGTGGGTTTTCCATGTTTTTAGCCATTTGAAGCGGGTAAGGGCATAAACAAGGCTTTTTTAGGAGGTTTTATGTGTAAATGGGGGTTAAAAGTGAAAAAATGGATTTGTAAAGGGGAAAGGGGGTTTGGCTTAGGCTTATCACAATGACCAGATGTCATTTGATCCCTTTAGAGAACATATGGCTATAATGCCAAGGGGAGGGATATTTATACAAAATTTGGGGTTTATACACCATGGTGTTAATACTAGTAGGGGAAAGGCAATATAGGGGATTTACATAGTAGAGTTAGAGTTAATATGGATGGGGGGAGTGAATGGAGGGAGAAAATACTAAGTTTACTTGATACCCACTTAGTTTAGGGAGTAGATCAAAATGAAAAGATTTTAGACAAGAAATGTGGCTTCTAAAAGATTAAGAACCACCATGAAACCATAATTTTTCCATGAATCTCAGCTGATGAGGGGATGTTAGTAAATGACATGAAAAAGGGAAAAGGGAAGTTAGTCATGCTTTCTGTTGCAACTTGATGAAGAAGAACACCTTGTCAACTGATTGACTTTGCTCTGGTAAACATAGTCAACACATTTGCTATGGTAAAGATAACCTTTCTGCAACCCCAACTACTTACCCAGCTACTTGCCTAGCATTTTTTATTTCTTCTTGGAGGGTGCACTTGGACTTGCAGACCCTTACTTGCCTTTTCTTTTCTTTGGCTTTTCTTTTGTTTTTGCTATCTACTTCTACCCTTATCTCTTCCAAGGTCCCAGATTAAGCTGTTGGGAGCCTTTTCTTCTCTACCTGAACTACTTGTCTCCCAAGATTAAACAGTTTGGATAGACTTTCTTCTCTAATCTACAACTGCAAATTTAAACCATGGAATGATCCAGATTAGACTGTTGGACCCTCCATCAAAATTGGGATGTATTAATCTATTTACACACCTTGCACTTCCTTGGAAATATGTGATCTTTGCATGATCAAAGCAGAGCATATTTGGACCTTCCCTTGCCAATCATGAAATATGAAACCTATTGGTATAGGTAGCTAACAGTGGCTCCACATGGGGATGGTTTTTCATTTGAAAGACCAAGAACAGCAGGTCAGATTGCCTTGGTCCATGGCTGCCCAAATCATTCTTGAAGTTTGCTGCTTTGAAGTGCCAAATTTTGTGCTTCTCTTCTTGGTAGACCTCTGATTCTATTTACCTTTTGCTGGTCAGTCAATAACTTGGAAAACTGCATTTTTACAATCTAAACAGAAAATAATATATACATCTGCATATATACAAGGGAACCTCAGGTTGCACTCATGGGAAATAGTCAAAATAGTGCTTTAGCATCCTGCCATTGACAGGACCTTCATCCAAATCAGCTTCAGTTAGACTTTTAAGGAAATAGGTATTATTACCTTGTACTGCTTGGACAGCAAATGGTCCTCTCCATAAGGAATCAAATTTTCCATGTTTTCCTTTCTCTTCTCTTCTTGCATCCCACTTGAGGACTTTATCACCAACATTAAAATCTTCTGCTTTAGTTCTTCTATCAAAATCCTTCTTCAGTTTTTCTTGTAATACCTGAACTCTGCTGAAAACTTGATCTCTGGTTTGCTGCAGACATATGATTTGATTTATCCTTCTTTGCATATCATTTGGCTCAGCTTGGCTTTCTTGAAGAAGCTTCTTGACAGGCACTCCTAAGGATGAGGGGAACTTGGCCTCTAATCCATAAACCAACTCATATGGGCTGGTCCCAATTGATCTTTTGGTTGTTAGTCTATCTGCCCATAAGGCATTGACTAGTTTCTTATGCCAATTCTTTTTATTTTCTTCCAACACCTTGTTTATGATGTTCACCAGGATTTTGTTTGATGATTCAGCAAGGCCATTTCCTTGGGGATAGTATGCAGTAGAATGGCCCAAAGTAATATGAAATTTATGACGGAAATTCACCATTTTCTTGGATCTGAAAGCAGCAGCATTGTCTGTTATTATTTTGTCAGGGCAGCCAAATCTAGCCAGTATGTTGTTCTCCAAAAACTGAATGATTATTGAATCATTCGCTTGTCTGCATGGGGCAGCTTCAATCCACTTGGTGAAGTAGTCTGTGGCTGTCAAAATCCATCTGTGTTGTCCTGAAGATGAGGGATGAATTTCCCCAATGAAATCCAAGCCCCATTGTTGAAAAGGTCTGTCCATTGCAATGGGCTTTAAGGGAAGAGGCAGTAGCTTTCTTTTCCCCTCAAACACTTGGCATTTATGACATGAGGTTGTGAATTTCTTGACATCAGAGAACATGGTGGGCCAGTAGTATCCAGCCCTTAGTATCTTATCCACAGTGGACTTCCAGTACAAGTGTCCACCACAGTCACCTGCATGGAATTCTTTTATGATATTGTCAGTTTCATTTTCAATTAAACAGTGCAGCAATATACCTTCATGGTTTTTCCAAAGCAAATTGCCATCCATTACACAAAATCTTGATGTTTTCATTTTTAAGAACCTACACTTAGTTCTGGACAGTCCTGGGGGAGCACACAGGTTTTGTAAGACATAGCAGATATCAGAGTACCAAAGAGATTGTTCAAAGGCTACATTGATCTTTGGAGTCGCCAGCTCTGTTTCACTGTCCAGCTGATTGATATCTAGGGCTTGGAAATTTGTTTCTGTCATTAATTTGGCCAAGCCTTGACCTTTTATTAGCTTTGTAGGTTTTATCTCAATGTCAAATTCCAAGATGCTGGCAATCCACTTTCCTCTTCTGCCCTCTAAGTTTTCTTGGGTGAGAATGTCTTTGACGATAGGACTTGGCACATATGCTATGACATGGGAATAGAGGATGTAAATCCTAAAGTCTTTAATGGCCTTGACCAAAGCATAGGCTTGTTTCTCCATGATTTGATATTTTAGAGGTGCATCTCTAAGAGCCCTGCTGAAGAAGGCAATAGGCTTCTCATTTCCTTGGTCATCTTTCTGTAATAAAACAGCAGCAATAGTATGCTGGGAGGCAAAAGAGAAGATGATGAATTCTCTGTCAAACTGAGGATTGGTCAACACTGGGGTTTGAGTGAGGGCCAGCTTTATACCTTCAAAGGCTTGATTTGCTTCAACTGTCCATTTCACCTTTGAATCCTTCTTTAGCATATTATTAAGCAATCTGATCAACTCGGCCAGATTTGGGATAAATCTCCTTAAGAAGTTGATTTTTCCCAAGAATCCTTGCAATTCTTTTATATTTCTTGGGTGGGGCATTTGTAGGATAGCTTGTATCCTATCTGGATCAATTCTTATGCCATCTTTAGAGATGATATGGCCCAATAGTTTACCTTCCTCTAAACCAAACAGGGATTTTTTGGGATTCAACGAAATTCCATATTTCCTACATGTTAGGAAGATCTGTCTCAAATGCTTCAAATGTTCTTGGTCAGACTTGGAAAAAGGTGTGAGGTCATCTAAATAAATGACAAGGAAATCATGAATCTCCTTCGCGAAAGCAATATCCATTGCTCTTTGAAATGTTGCCCCGGCATTCTTCAACCCAAAAGGCATTTTAACATACTTGAAAGTTCCCCATGGGGTTGTAAATGCAGTTTTGTCTTGATCATCAGGGTGTACTAGGATTTGGTTGAAACCCGAGAATCCATCAAGTAATGAGATCCTTGAGGCCCCTACCACTCTTTGGAGAATATGATCCATCTTGGGTAAGGGATAGTTGTCTTTGAGGGATACTTGGTTCAGATTCCTTAAGTCCACACACAGCCTAATTTCACCGGTCTTCTTTCTTGTAGGGACTAAGTTGGAGATCCATTCAGAGAATCTGATTGGTGCTATGATGCCTGCCTTAAACATTTTTTGTACTTCTTGTTCCATCGCTGGGAGAAGCATAGGATTGATTCTCCTCAATTTTTGTTTAAAGGGCTTTTGATCAGGCTTGAGAGGGATAGTATGCTGGATAACAGAGGTGTCATAGGACTTTAGGTCCTCATAACTCCACGCAAAGACATACTGGAACTCTTTATAAAGGTCAATGTATTTTGGCTTTTGATCAGGAGGTAAAGATGCAGACAATTTAATTATTTTGGGTTTGTCAATTGTGCCTATGTTGTATTCTTCAATGGCTGCATTTAAGGGCTGCATTTTTGGTTTTCTAGGAATATCATTTGAATCAAAGATGTCCTCTAGGGGAGTTAGGCCTGTTGGTAGAAAGTTGTCTTTCAGCTCTATGATTTCAGTTTCAGCATTGGCCACTTCCTCACAATGGATTGATTGAATTTGCTGAATGCTGTCCTTGTCGAAAATAGTTGGATTTAGCATTTGTTTTGCTGTCCTGGGTGATATTGGGTGAGTAATCTCCTGAAACTGTATTTGTGATGGACTTGCTCCACTAAATATTTGTGATTGACTTGCTGTCTCAAGTATTTGTGATTGACTTGCTTTGTCATTGTCAATATTTAGTCCTGAAAATTCTTGCTGCAAAGTCAAGAAATTGTTTATTTGCTTGTCATCATCAAACACTTGCCAATCATTGACATTGTTTGGGACAGATGGTCTGTGTTTTATCTCAGCTGTAAAACAATGATGGGGCTCAAAAGGCAGCTTGCAGGTACTTGCAAAGGTGGCTAAACTATGAGCATGTAGATTGTGGGTCCTAGAAATCTTAGTGATCTGGAATTCAAGGAAGGAGTTTAGTATATCAGCAACAGCAGACCTATAAGACCTCAATCTTTTATCATTGGTGACAAAATTTCCCTTTACTTGTTGGATAACTAGGTCTGAGTCTCCTAGGATTGACACTTTTATCACTTGTAGGGACTTTACTAACTTGAGACCTAGTAAGAGAGCCTCATATTCAGCCATGTTATTAGTACATCTGAAATTCAATCTGTAGGCTCTGCCTTCTGCATAGCTATTTTCTTTATTGTGTACCCAAACTCCAGCCCCTGCTCCTAATTTGTTAACTGCACCATCAAATTCAAGGAACCATAGAATGTCCTGTTGGGAAGGATTTTTAATGATCTTTTCATGGGCTGGCAATGTGAGTAGAAGTTGTGGTTTTTCCTTTAGGTCGTCTTCTAGGATAGTTTCATCATTTGATTGGGTATGCTTGAGATTTGGAACAGCAGCAGTATCTAGTATTTGATTAACTGTTGTTTCATGGGTGGTGATACTTTCATTTGAGTCTTTCTCTTGTATGAATATCTTGGTTTCAACTTCACCTTTTGAGGGATTTGTGGTGTCATTGAAAAGAATGTATGAGTCTATGTCTGAATGAACAGCATATATAGGAAAATTTTGAGGTTTCTCTTCACTGCTGACCATGTACTTCATTAGTGTTTCTCTATACAGTCTTTTTGGTTGCCCAAACACAGAGATGGTGGCATACGACATGTCTAATTGTAGGGAACCTTGGAGTTTATCTCCCCATGATCTTGATAACAGCATCCCATACTTGGGTGGGATATCAGCAACTACCACATCCATTAGGATTGTCTTATTTGGGTATTGAACCAAAGACACACATAAATCTTTTATGAGACCTAGGCACTTGACTTGGCTGGAATCAAAGGAAAACAGGTCTTTGTATGGTCTTGTTATGTCCAAATTCAGTCTTTCCATGACTGCTTTTGGCATGAGGTTGTGAGAAGCACCTGAATCAAACATTGCATTGTGTAGTATTTTGTCATGAATATGTAGGCTGACATAAAACGGTAGTACCCCTGTGACTATTGTTTTTCCATCCACTTCTGGGCCAAATAACAATTCTGGAGTGTCATCCAGCACATTGACATCATCTATGTTGCTGGTGAGTTGAAGGGACCTTTTGATCTGTAGTTTATAGATGTCATGCTTGGCTAGTTCCACGAGAGGAATAGCTATCTTTATTTTGCCAATTTCAGTTTCTAGATCAAAGGATTTTTCAGATTGGGTCCTGGGGTTATAGGTAACAGTCCTCTCCTTATTCATTAAATCTTCTTCTTGATTTTTATCTTTATTTTGGGACTTATCCTTTTTACTCATTTCTTGGGGAGAAATAGTTGAATAAGGATGAGAGGGGGAAGTGACCATAGGCTGCTGTTTTGTGGACAGTGGTTCGGTGATCTCTTCAACAATCACTTCTTGTGTATGTGAATTTATTTTGTCATTAGGTTCTGTGCCTGTGACTCTTTCGGGCTGCTGATTATCCTTTTTCTTTTCAGGCTGGTTAACATTTACAGTTCTGCTCCTCAGCTTGTATTGTTTATGGACTTCATAAACAGCAGTGTCATAGCCTTGTTTGAAGAAAAAGGATTCACCTGATTTAGTTTGGAATAGTTTGATTTCATCATCCTCATGATCCTCTTGTGTTAAGAAAACTTGACTTTCACCATCCAGACCCATTAAATTAATCTCAGGATCTTCATTGGGCTCAGTTGATGTGGCAGTTTCTGCATAATTTTCTTGGAAAGGGGGTCTTATGTCCTGGTCAACACTGGTCTTGCCAATATTTGGGTTTGGATTTCTCCTAAAATTTGGATTCCTAGGAGGATTGTTTTGTGGTGCTTCCCATGATGCTTTTCTCTCCACTGATTCTACCCTATCACCCAACCTTTTCATATCGTTAAGTATTGCATCAAGTTTTTGATCAAAGGCTGTAGTTTCCTCTTTGTATATGCTTCTCTTTTCTAACCTTGCCCTGTTTCTTTTGGCAATCAGGTTTGCCTCCACTGTGACAGCAGCCTTTTGAGCGTCTTCAAGGGTTTCAGGTTCTCTTTCCTTCAACTGATATGCCATGTCAGGATCAAATCCATCAGGGAATTTGTACAAGGCCAAATCAGGAGGAGGTCTTAGGTTTTGTGGTATTGCATTGTACACATTGTTGAATCTAGCACAATACTCCAGAACGGTCTCTTGCGGACCTCTCTTGATTGTTTCATATTCTGCAAGTATGTGCAGGGGATCTTTCTTCTTCTCCCATCTGGTAGTAAAGGCTTGATACAGATCATTGGGAGTTGCAATGGAGTTTGCATTCAGGGATCTAAACCAAGTTCTTACATCCCCGGTTAGGCTTTGAACAAACATCCTCATTCTGACGTTGTCATCATCTATTTCATAGGTCTCAAAATGGTCTTGCATCTTCTTCGCATGCTGGACAGCTATTAGAGAGCCATTGGAGTCAAAATACGAGATTTTGCTTTGGTAGTCTTGAGGTAAAGCTACAGCATTAGCTGGTATCTGCAAGGGTGCATACCTGTTAGCCATATTTACAGGATTTAGAGGATTAACAGGGGTAGCTAGGATAATAGGAACAGCGGGTACGATAGGGGTGACAAGTGAGGCTGAACCTAAAGTGTGGTTCAAGGGGATATGAGCAGTGGATGAGGATGTGAGAGGAGAAGTTTGAGATGTGGACGGTGAACTAGGGGAACCAAGGGTAGACCGGAAAAGAACTTTTATTGGAGTAGAAATGGGGTTGGGATGAACTGTACAAGGGGTTAAATCAGCAGGTTGCTCCTGCCTTTGCTGCCTCCTAATATTTCTAGGGATGGTATTTGGATTATCAACAATGATGGGTGGATTAGGGTCAGGATTTGCCCTAGTATGCCGTGGATTTTTCTTAGGAGCCAGCTTCCAACCTGTTTTTTGGGATTTTGTAGGAATTTTTTATATCTGCAAGGACTGAGTGGAGATTTTAGAATGGCTATATATTCTCAGAGCTAAGATGAAGATTCCCTAAATAAGCTCTTCCCTAAAGCTGTCACTATGATGCAGAAACAGTTTTAAGGCCTCTTGGCTGATTTCAGGCTTGATAGTAGCTATGAAAATATATGGTAATTGAAAAACTCAAGCATCCCCAGTGGAATTGCCAATTATGTTAACACCCAGGTTGTTCCCTATGACTCCCAAGGGAATACGGCTGGGGTAACCACTAACCAATCTTTGGATCACAGCTTCTAGCCAAACTGTGATCAGAGAGGGCTCTCTCTTTATCATTTGTCTCTGTTATGATGGTGTTTTAGGCTAGCTATTATGCTCAGGTTTTGGTTTATGTTTTAGTTGAAGGATTTCTTTCAGGTCTTATGATATAGTGTTTAGATAGTGTAATACCATTGGGCAATGGAGTCTGGAGTTGTGAAATGATCGATACGCTGGATTGGTCGTGTTCAAACTGCAGGGTCTATTGTGTATTTTAGACAAACAAAATTAGATTAAATGGTGATGTATGTCAACCAACAGAAAGCAATTAAGAATTTTCTATTAAGTTGGTGGGGTGAAGGTGAACACACTGCACAGGAGCAAAACTTGAATTCCTGTGACAAAGGCCACTGTGAAAGGTGTATTCTGAAAGTGCAGCAATTAAGAATTACACTTATCTAGACTACAGCTGAAGAAAACATTCATAAACAACACAGATTGAACTCAGGGTATTCAGTGAATAAATCCTGAAAGCTATTCTTTTTCCTTGTTGCTTAGTATTGAAATCAGATAACATATATGGATTTTAACAAAACAACTAATTGACAAAGAGAGATACAGAGACTTATTGTATGGTGAAATACACAGGAATCCAGCAGTTATCAACAGACACCAGAACGCATCCAACACCTCAGAAATCCGAGAAATTCCATTGCTTTCTTTATTAACTTCTGAAAGGATTACAGCATAAGAACTTCTTCAGGAGAAATCAACAACAACCCTTGCAAGCTCATGCGAAGGGGGCTTTATAGGAATGCGTATACAAAATATCTCAGGCATTGAGTCATCTGAGAGAGAAAATATCTACATAAATTTGTTCAGAAAGTAGAGAAGAAGTTATTACAACTTTAAATGCAGCATAAATGCCCTTTATGTCTGTCAGAGGATAATTTTGACCTTTGGAGGTCATTGAGTCGGTTGCAACGCTTAGCTTTAATGCTGATAAATGCGCCTTTATTTCTTGCTGCGCTATATTTTCTCGTCCCTGCCAGCTGTAGTCTTCTATCTCTGCTTTGTTGGCTGATCCATCTGCTGAGTTGGCTCAGCTTTAATCCGTCGTGCATGCTGATTTTGTTAAACTTTGCTTTGCATGACCACTGATATTTTTAAGAAACAAAATTGTTAAGTGATTCCCTGTTTACAAAATCTTCTGTATTGCATTTGTCCACCATTCTTGCGTAGGGAGTTGATGCCTGAGAATAGCATCCATTGTCTCCTCTGCCTCTGTGTACTTGAAGAAATTGGGAGCCACCCCAAACAGGTGGTTGATCTCATTCATTATAAAAAACAGATTCTCGACTCTGTTGTAAAGAGACTGTCCTGTGGCTGGCCCTGTTTCCTCTGAGGTGCTGGGCTTATCACTGATCTGGCTAGTGGCAAATGTATTGACCCTTTTAGCATACTGGTCATGTGTGAACAATCTCCCTGCGCTGTTCAGTAAGCCAGGGAGTCCTCTGCTTTCTAACACTTGAAACTTTTCCAAAAACTTGTTCACCTCAGTCTGCATATCCTGGGTTCTTCTCTCCAATGTCTGCACTAAGTTTCTCAGTGTGAGAACCCTTTTGACCATTTGGATAGTCTCAGTCCCATGGTAGCCAACTGAGAACTTGTTCTATGGTTAAGTACATTGATCATTCTGGTGGCCACTTCAGGCATATTGCCCAATGAAGCTCTTGATCTATAAATCTCCTTCTGTGCCTTTGGGATGAGCTCTAATTGCTCATGGATTATCTCAATATATGGCCATTGCCCATTGATAGATTGACCAATGTTAGCCCACAGCACTGTTTTAAGCTCAGCCACCACCTTATCTAACTTGAGCTCATTCTCTAGCTCTTTGATCTTGTCTTTGAGGGCTTTGATTTCCCTGCCCTTTTCTGCCACTTCTCTCTTTGATTTATCATGTCTGTCATTTACCTTGGCCAACTTATCCCTGGTCTCATTTAACTCTATCATTTGAGCTTCCAGGATTTGGATTTCATTCTTCAGCTTTTGCATATCCAGGCTTTGGGCCTGCTCTGTAGTTGTTGGCGCTGCTGAAGTAGATGTTGTTGTCTGTTCAGTCTGTTGAGGAGGAGGAGCAGTGATAGGAGCAGTTTCTTCAAGATTTATGATTTGAGGAGGAGGCTGAGAGGTCTGACCCTCTTCTCTTTGTTTTAATGCTGCTTGCAATGCTGCCTTTGCAGCCTCTGATTCTCCTAATTTCTCTTGTGCTTGAACAAGCTCTTTATAAATGGAGATCAACAAATCTGTGGTGTCTTTCTCCTGCCTTTGTTGGGCTACTTCATCTGTCTGAGGGTGCATGGTGGCTGGGAGTTTGATTTTCTTCCTCATGGCAGCCATGTCAGCATCCCTCAACTTCAAGATTTCCTGTATCCCTGCAATATCTTTGGGATTATGCCCAATTTCGATGATTATGTCTTCCAGGGACCTTATTCTGTTGTCCTTCGCCTGGGATGATGCCTTCTCCAATTCCAGTTGAGAGGCTGTAGCATTGAGGCTGCTCTTTAGCTTATAATTTTCCAATGTTTCATCTGCCAAGGAGGCATACACCATCTCACCAGTTTGTTTATGCAGTTCAATTTTGTCCATTGGGTGTATGTCTTTGGCCATGACCTCCAGGTTAGTCCTGAGGTAATCTGAGGTAGATTGGGGTTGCAGTGCTGTGGGCAAAAAATGGCTCATGATCATTTTGCCTTCACCTACATCAAAAGCAGACATAAGTCTTTGCTGATTGGTAGGAGCCATGTTTAGCAGGTGATTGTACAGCTATACTTTGATAGGATCATTCCTCCTTTTGATGTCTATAAATTGCTACTTGATGCTTATTTGTCCTTCTTTTTGCTGGCTGGAGGAGCTGACCTCCCCTCCCATAGTCCTGTCCTGTTCCTGCTGGAAGGAACTTGCTGAAGCTTCTCTGCTAGGTGGGCCCATGCCCAATGCCTGTCTTATTACTGCATCATCCTCAAAAAAGTCATTTAATCTTTGTCTCTTCTCTCCCTGGTTGATAGATGAAGTGAGAGGAGTTTCTCTATCCCTTTTCCTAAAAACAAATGTATCCTCCTTTTGAGGAGTTTGGAGGACCGAGGCATCAGTGGTGACTTCTGGCCTAGGAGGCACTATATTCTGAGCTTGTTACTCAGTGGAAGTTGGAGTATCAATCACCCTCTCTTGCTGTAAGGGCTGCTGTCTGTCATGTTGCCCTTCTTCTTGCTGCAAATCTTGTTGCTGTTGTTGCTCTGCCTGTTGCTGCTCTTCTTTATCTGTCTACTCTGTTTCCATTTCCTTTTCTTTTCCCTTCTCAGATATGTTTTCAACAGCTTTTGTAGTTCGCTGTTGGGCAGTTGAGGAGGATTCAGCTGCTCCCGTTTGTGTGCTTGGAAGTGTAAATACCTGTGAACAAAGCTCAAGGTCAGCCAACTTCTTTAGATTCCTTAGTGCCCTCTTGTTTAGCTCTTCTTGTGATACAGGCTCTTCTAGTGTCCCTCTCCTCCATTTGTCTTGATTAGCATATTTTTCAATGTGAGGGATACTATGATGATCATAGGCAGACAACTTATATTTGAGCCTCCTCATTGTTATAAAATGATTAGGGTCATAGGGTGTCCATGGGAAACTTGTTTGGAGGCCAAGGAATTCAAGCATTCTATCTGCTTCCCTCCATCCTTGCTCCCTCTCGTTATAGATGAGATGGCCAAGTTGGCTTTTCACTTTTAACTGTGCCTTTTTGCCTTTCCCTGAAAAATGAAGCACATCAACTCTGCCAAATTGCCTAAAGTACTCTAGGGCAAATAGCCTCATAGGCACATACTTGGGTAATTTGAAAGGAGGTAGATCACACCCATATATCCTGATGACAGTGTGGTTTTGGTAGAAGTACCAATCCCCAATGCTGTAAGATTTGGACAGCTGAAGAATTCTCTGCATGTCATCAGTGAGTCTTGGAGGAGGCGAGCTCATCAGCATTGCCATAGCTGGATGGAAAAACAGATCTATGAATTCACAGTAAGTGTATGGAGACTCAGGTGTAATGTGGAAGACAGAGGACCAATAGACCACTGATCTGGGATTGCCTTGGGCATCCACTCTTTTGATTGAAAAATGAAATTTCTCATGTTGATGGTACAAGATCAAATGGTAAATGTAGGAGGTGTATCTGAACATCCTTTCTCTCGCCAAATTCATCAATTGCTCATGAATCTTGTCTGATATGTAGGTGGCATAGTCATAGCAGATTGGTGACTTGCCAGGAGTAAACATAAGCATCATTACCAGCACAGTTGCATCAATATGCTCAATTGAATTATATCCCAAGATGGGACAAATCATATCTGCAAGGTCTCTGCCCAGCCCATTGAGATATACATGACCAATTGGAGGGTACATCACAATGTCAGAGTTAATGTATAATTGATTAAGTTTGATAATTTGAGCATCTGTCAGTTTAGCCCCTTGTTGTATCAGGTTCACTAGTGACAAAGGGACCAACTTCTTCTGAGTGTTGAAGCAAAGCATGTCTCTGATAGCTTGAGGGGTAACATAGAAAAGTACTAAACCAGATGGGTCAACCACTGCCCTCTGAGAAGCATCATAATGTGCAGCACATAGGTGGATTAGTTCAGGGAACTGGTTGACCTGAGGGAGCTTAAACATAGGGAGGAAAGAGTCCCATATGCCCAATATATCTGTCCCATTTTCATGCTTGGCTTTCAATTCATTCAACAAATGAATGTGGAATTTGTTGCTCATAAACATTTCTTCTGTGATTTGGTAATCCATATCTGCCAAGGCTTGCCATTTCAAGTTCCTTTGAGGGGCATTCAGAGGCTGAACATTTAGTATTACAGGAGGGACTGATGGGTCCATGGATTTTCTAGGATTGTGGGTAGAGTTGCTATGCAGAGCAACACAATCAGGTTTTTTTTTTCAATGAAAGATATGAACTGTAGAGGACAGAGAGTGCATGGGAAGGTTGCAGCAATTGAAATACTGCTTTTGAACAAAATAGAGCAGTAGCAGAACTGAGCAGAGTTTGCTTTGTGGTGAATTTGTTTCTTGCAGGTAGCTGGTTCACGATTGCGCGAACCAACGAAGAATTTCCACCAAATTTGCCCAATGAGGCCTCCTAAACGTGTAATGATAGCACTGGTTTGGTATGAATGCTGGTTCGGTGGAGTTTTAATGGTGAAATTGGCGTTTTAAGGTCTGCTCACAGGCTATACCCGGAATTCACGGAAAAATGGACTTGCAGAGTGAAAATGGAGAATACCTGGTGAATTTCGTCGGCTTAATCTTGCTAATGCGCGAGTGATGGATGCTCTGGCGGTCTCAAAATTTCCTCAGCAGGCTGGTGCAAGTTTTATACGTAAATTGCATGCAGAACAAACAGTGCAGCTTTTGCCCAAAATAACAAAAAACGCGAAATTTTCGGTCTAAATATGGATTTTGGCGATTTTGGCGCGTTTTTGTGCTGACGTCAGCATGACGTCATAGGTGGGGTCAGGGTCGGATGACGTCAGCATGACGTCATCAGGCCAGGTGGCGGGCTCTAATAGGTCCACGGGGATGGTGAGGTGGCAGGACAGGTCAGCCAATGGTTGAGCGGGAGGTTGACGTGGCGGCATCGGTGGCAGTGACGTGGGGTGACGGGGAAATGACGTGGTGATGACGTAATGCAAATGGAATGGGGGAAACCGGAAACCGGAGGCGGTTTCATATCGCACCGCTTACGGTACGGTGGCGGTAAGTGTCAGTTTTACCTCCGATGAGCCGTGGAGGGGACGCGTGGCAATCGCATGACGTAGCCAATAATACGGCCGTCGGAAGATATCGCCCGGACAAAGGATCTGCTCCGATGCAGTGATGGCCGTCAGATCTGGGGGGGATGATCGGACGGCTATCGGAGGGTTGATGTGATAGGGGGATAAGGCGGGTAACCAACGGTCGTCGGAAAGGGTCCGATGCCTTAAGAGCCGTTGGATCTTCAATTCTTTAATCGGACGGTCGTCGGGAGGACGAAGGGATCGACAGGTAAGGGGAGGGGCGGGGATTATTTTAATAATTATTCTGGGGATCTGTGCATGGGCGGAAAACTTTGGGATAGTGGGTTTTGGCGAATTTTCTGTGGTAATGCGCCCGCCCTTTGGACTTTAGGTAAAAGGGAAAAAGTGGGTTTTCCATGTTTTTAGCCATTTGAAGCGGGTAAGGGCATAAACAAGGCTTTTTAGGAGGTTTTATGTGTAAATGGGGGTTAAAAGTGAAAAAATGGATTTGTAAAGGGGAAAGGGGGTTTGGCTTAGGCTTATCACAATGACCAGATGTCATTTGATCCCTTTAGAGAACATATGGCTATAATGCCAAGGGGAGGGATATTTATACAAAATTTGGGGTTTATACACCATGGTGTTAATACTAGTAGGGGAAAGGCAATATAGGGGATTTACATAGTAGAGTTAGAGTTAATATGGATGGGGGAGTGAATGGAGGGAGAAAATACTAAGTTTACTTGAAACTCACTTAGTTTAGGGAGTAGATCAAAATGAAAAGATTTTAGACAAGAAATGTGGCTTCTAAAAGATTAAGAACCACCATGAAACCATAATTTTTCCATGAATCTCAGCTGATGAGGGGATGTTAGTAAATGACATGAAAAAGGGAAAAGGGAAGTTAGTCATGCTTTCTGTTGCAACTTGATGAAGAAGAACACCTTGTCAACTGATTGACTTTGCTCTGGTAAACATAGTCAACACATTTGCTATGGTAAAGATAACCTTTCTGCAACCCCAACTACTTACCCAGCTACTTGCCTAGCATTTTTTATTTCTTCTTGGAGGGTGCACTTGGACTTGCAGACCCTTACTTTCCTTTTCTTTTCTTTGGCTTTTCTTTTGTTTTTGCTATCTACTTCTACCCTTATCTCTTCCAAGGTCCCAGATTAAGCTGTTGGGAGCCTTTTCTTCTCTACCTGAACTACTTGTCTGCCAAGATTAAACAGTTTGGACAGACTTTCTTCTCTAATCTACAACTGCAAATTTAAACCATGGAATGATCCAGATTAGACTGTTGGACCCTCCATCAAAATTGGGATGTATTAATCTATTTACACACCTTGCACTTCCTTGGAAATATGTGATCTTTGCATGATCAAAGCAGAGCATATTTGGACCTTCCCTTGCCAATCATGAAATATGAAACCTATTGGTATAGGTAGCTAACAGGGCCAAAAGAGAGCTTAGTCATTTATCCAACCCAGCAACACCCATTGTTTCTCTACACCAAGAAAACTTCTCAGAGCTCACAGATTTTGTCAATGCATCTACAGTATTCTTCAAAGTGTCCACCTTTACCAGCAACACCTTTTTGTCTTCTATCATATCCCTCACAAAGTGATATTGAACATCAATGTGCTTTGTCTTTGAATGGTAATCAGGGTTCTTTGCCAAGAAAATTGCACTTTGGCTGTCACCGTCTATCCTTATAGCTCCCTGCACTAACCCCATACTTGAACACAATCTTTGCAACCAAACTGCTTCCTTGCTTGCATGAATAGCTGCCATGTATTCCGCCTCTGTAGTTGATTGTGCTACTACAGATTGTTTCTTACTCATCCAACTGACTGCACCTCCAAATAGGTTAAACACATACCCACTTGTAGATCTTCTCTGATCTCGATCTCCAACCCAGTACACATCAAAAAAGCCACGAATATCCAACACTCTGTCCAATCCTGGTCTTCCTTAGTAGCACAAACCATAATCACTAGTGCCACGCAAATACCTAAAAACCCGCTTCACTGTTTTCCAATGCTCATTTCCTGGTTTTGACATAAACCTGCTCAATACTCCCACTACATGTGCAATGTCTAGTCTAGTACAGACCATTGCATACATTAGGCTACCGACTGCACTTGCATATGGAACACGGGACATGTCTTCTTCCTCTTCTTGTGTCTTGGGACACTGTTCAGCAGATAAATTTACACCTACAGGAATAGGAACCTTCACCAGTTTACTATCCTGCATATTAAATATCTGCAATATTGTCTCGACATACTTCCTCTGGTTTAACCAGAGCTTCCTCTTTGCCTGATCTCTTTTAATTTCCATGCCCAAAATATAGTTTGCAGCACCAAGATCTTTCATGTCGAATTCGGAGAACAATTGGGTCTTCAAATCCTGGATAATTTCTTTGTCATTTCCAACCAGCAACATATCATCCACATACAAGAACAAATAAATAACATGGTCACCAATTAATTTAAAATACACACGGTGATCTGCTTTGCTTCTGGTGAATCCAAGTCCCCATATATATGTATCAAATTTCTAATACCACATCCTTGGTGAATGTTTTAACCCATACAAAGACTTCTGTAACTTGCATACCAGTTCTTTCTTACCCTTCACCGCAAAGCTTTCAAGTTGCTTCATGTAGATCTCCTCTTCCAGATCCCCATGAAGAAATTTTGTCTTCACATCCATCTGTTCTACCTCAAATTCAAAAGCAGCAACAACAGATAAAAGTAATCTAATAGAAGCTACCTTAGCAACAGGAGAAAAAATATCACCAAAATCAAATCGCAGCACCTGAGAATAACCTTTTGCTACCAACCGAGCTTTGTATTTCTCCACCTTTCCTTCTGCATTTGTCTTCTTCTTGAACACCCATTTTTTGCCAATGGGTTTCGTTCCAGCCAGCAACTCCACTAGATCCCAAGCCTCATTTTTGTGCAAAGATGCCATTTCATCAACCATGGCCTCTTTCCAGAGTTTTCCATCCTCTAAATCTACTGCTTCCTTCACAGTTCTGGGATAATCATCAATAATAGATAAAGCAAAATTTGAATAGAAAGCAGATGGACTATACCTTTATCACTGCATTCTTTCTCGAACTGATCTTCCCACACTCAGATTTTGTGGCTCTTCATCTTCTGATTCCTCCTCTGTTGTAGAGTCTGATTCTTCCTCCTTTAGCTCAAACTCTATCTTCTCAAGTTCCTTTGGTTGGACTTCATGTTTAATAACATCTTTTACCTCTCTGAACACCACATCTCGACTGTACACAACCTTCCTTGTTACTGGGTTCCAAAGCTTATAACCCTTTAAACCATCCTTATACCCAACAAAGATGCACTTTTCAGATTTACTATCCAACTTCGTTCGTTTCTCCTTGAAACATGTACATATGCATGACATCCAAATACCCTCAGATGTGAAAGAGAGGGTTTCTTACCAGTCCATACCTCTTGTGGAGTCTTAACCTCCAATGTTGATGAAGGTGATCTGTTGACTAGGTAACATGTTGTCTCCACCACCTCTGCCCAAAATTCCTTTCATAACCCGGAACCCTTGACCATGCTTCTTTCCCTTTCCATCAACGTCTTGTTCATTCATTCTGCAACTCCATTTTTCTCAGGTGTGTATGGAGTAGTCTTCTGCCGTGCTATACCACATTTCTTACAGAATTCTTCAAATTCCTTACTGCAAAACTCTCCACCATTATCTGTCCTCAGCACCTTTATCTTCTTCTTTGTCTGGTTTTCCACTAGAGCCATAAATTCTTTAAACCTGTCAAAGACTTCAGATTTCTTCTTAAGGAAATATATCCATGTTTTCCTTGAGAAGTCATCTATAAAAGATACATAGTACATAGACTTACCCTGTGATGGAACCTTCACAAGTCCAAACACATCATTGTGCACAAGCTCTAATATCTGTTTTTCCCTCTTAGTACCAGAGGGGAAACTCACCCAATTCTGCTTCCCATATACACAATTTTCACAAAAATCAAAATCTAGAGAGCTATTACTCATACCTTCTACCATACCTTTACCATGAAGTATTTGAAGGCCCTTCTCTCTAATATGTCCAAGCCTTTGATGCCACAGCATGGTCTTCTCTTCAGAGACCACTAGATTTTCTGCTCCACTTTCAAGAACCACAGAACTGTTGCACCCATCAACAACAGTGCTACCTTGCAGCTTGTACAGAGTTCAAATTCAAAGTCCCCGCATCAATACCAGTGCCCCCCAAACCATCTTGCAGGTATCCTTCTCGAACATTGTTTTTACACCTGCATCATCCAACTTGCTTACAGAAATCAGATTTCTGGCCAATGCAGGAATATGCAGAACACCCGGAAGTGTTCTAACCCTTCCACCTTGCAACTTCAACTTTTTCCGCGACCAATGATTCTAGCCTTCCTATCATCCCCTAAGAAGACATCACCACCATCATATTTCTCATACTCGCAGAACCACTCTCTATGGGGAGTGAAGTGAAAGGATGCACCTGAGTCAATCAACCATGCCTCATGATCTACATATGTACTTGAAAAAGCCAAGTACACATCCCCACCTTCATCTAAGGTGGTTTTCTTCTCTGCAGAAGGAGCATCATCAGATTCCTTTCCTTTATCAGAAGCTTTAGATTTACAGTCCCTTTTGTAGTGCCCTTCCTTTCCGCATTTCCAGCACACCACCTTTACAAATTTTCCTGGAGATTTAGATCTCCCTCTAGATTTAGATCTCCCACTCAATGACATATTTTTGTTTCTATTCTGGGACCATCCTCGTACAGACAAGGCATCACCATTCTGGCTCTCCATATTTTTCTATCTCATCTCCTCCGTCAACAAGGATGGGACTATTTCATCAAACTGCAAGGCAGTTGCATTGCTACCTGTTATCACCCCAAGAAAATCTCCTAGGTTGTATATCAAAGATGCTCGGGAAAATTACAAACTCAACAAAATGTTGGATAAACTAGTGGATGAATGAAACAAATGCTGCATATTCAAGCCAAATAACCACTCCTACTATGCTTAACCCTAGAGATGGGTGAACACCCCCAGACCACAAGGCTTTTAACCACCAATTACTCACAGCTTGAGAAATAAGTGATGATGGAGAAGACTGATCACACCAGCAGATACATAGGACCCTATGATGGCCAGTTGCAACCAGTTAAGAGGTCTGTAAATCTATTATCAAATACACAGACAGGATGACAGCTCTTTGGTATCAAAACAATATAAACCTGCATACAAATTCAATGAAACTAACTAGATTCTAACACAGAGGTGGGATGACAGCCCCTCTAATGCTAAACATCAGCAGCACATGAACAAAAGCATAACAGGCACAGCCTGGAACATAGAAGAAGTGAAAAATGAGCAATTGATAGCAAAAGAAGCTTGTATTAGTTGGAAATGAAGACCAGAAGCTGCAGGTCTCACAGTAGTTACAGTCTCCAGAAGTTGAAGCTTACAACAGAATAACACTCATCCAACACTCATCAACCTGATTACATTGTCCTTCTGGGTATATATAGAATTTGTTTACAAAAATATCTCTGCTAGGCTATGCGTGAAGGTGTCTTAATTGACCACCAACCGCATTTACAGTTAGATATGGGTCTTCTGCTACAATCTGAATGTTTTAATGAGCAAAATGGCTCTTTCTGTACTCTGGTGTACTCCTTGAATAGGTGGAATGTTCCCTACATAAATGTCCATAATTTCTTAATGAACTCCATTGCTCAAGGTAGTACTTTCTCGTGATGTTCTTTAACTATTGTAGCTGATGATTAAATGCAGGTAGCTGGACCATAGCTTGCTTCTCCGTGTGCCCAAAATTGGCCAAAAACATAGCAATATACATCAAAAATGGACGAAGGGTCGAGGAGGAAATGTTGGCCATTGTATGGCAAAAAGGACGGCCAAGATTTGTTTGGAGTGCTATCAGGAGTATACGGGAGCAGAGCATCGCGGAACGTCGGATCATACATATGGACGGACGGGATTAGTTTATGGAGGCTATCGGGCAATGGACGATCATGTTAGATGAGGGCTGTCAGATCATGATCGGGGAGATCTGACAGTCGCTAGGTGACAGAGATGCAAGCGTGTTAATGAGCGGGAAGCCAGGTACAGTGGCGGGAAGTGGTTTCCTCGCACCGCCTTTGGGCTGCGTGTGGTTTCCGTAACAGGAAATGCGATGCAGTAATATGGCATCGCGTGTCTGACGGGACGGCAGGGAAACCACTTTCCCTAGGAACTAACGAGTGTGCAGGTCTGCGGAGCAGGGTCTGTGGATGGCGTTAGATTATACAGCGGGCGCAATCGGACGGCGGAGAAAGGTCAGAGGTTAATGCACCCGTTTAAAGTTTGATGTGATAGGCGAGGGGCGTGCTCGGGCTTAATTAAAGCTCAAGGTTATAAACTTTATTATATGCGCGGGGTGAAGAGCAATGTTATAAGGTTTAGCTTCGCGCCGGGACCAAAGGGAAAAAATGGATTATACAGGTTTAATAATATTAAAACATAAAAATGCTTGGGGCGGTAAAAAGGACTTAAGCAGGGTTATGGGGGTTTATCATAGTGAGTTAGTAAAAGGGTTTAGACAGGGCTTAAAAGGGAATAATAGGGATATAGGAGAAGGAGGAAATGGAGGAATAAGGAGCTAAAAGAGCATAATGCAAATGGAAGGGAGAAATAAAACCAACTGCTGCAAGCCCTTTGCAACCATAACCAGCACTGTCAAACCTGCCTTTTTTCCCATGAAATGTTGCAAACTGTAGCAGAGCTAACACTGGCTCCTTCTGGGGATGAGATCCTCCCTCTGAGGTCTCAGGAACCTGCAGACCACTTCCTTTCCAGCTGAAAACACATTAATCAAAATTCCTAGTGTTCCATTGGGCATGGAATCTACTTTGCCTGCACAAAATTGATAAAAACACAATATTTACAACCTTTAAGGCCAAAGGACCTTAAACAACATAAACTTTCAAAAACCGCCCGTTGACTAGGCCATCAAAAACTCTCTCCTCCCATACTTTTCAGCATGAAGGTGTTGTTCCCTTGAATCTTTGAAATGATGAAAGGCCTTGTCCAGAAAGCATCAAATTTCCCATGATTACTTTTCTTTTCCTTTAACGCATCCCACTTCAAAACCAACTCACCAATCTGAAAATTATTTATTTTTGCCTTTTTGTCAAAGGCTTCCTTGATCTTTCTCTGATGTGTTGCAGCCTTCTCAACTAGTTGTTCTCTAATCTGATGTAATTCTGCCAAATCAGTAATTCTTCTTGCCATGTATTCTTTCTCATCCTGCTCTTCTTGAAGGAATTTTGCCACAGGGAGAGTTAATTGTATTTGGAATACAGCCTCAGTGCCATATACCAGCTTGAATGGAGAACTCCGTGTGGATTTCTTAATGGTCATTCTGTCAGCCCACAGTGCATACTTGAACTTTGAATCCTAATTCTTTTTATTATTCTCTAACAACTTTTTAATTATCATGATCAGAGTTTTATTATAGGATTCTACTAGACCATTTCCCTGTAGATAGTATGAGGTGGAATGAACAAGTTTAATACCCATTGAGTCACACATTTCCACCAGTTCTTTTTCCATGAAAGCTACTGCGTTATCTGTGATTAACTTATGTGGACAACCAAATCTGCTGAAGATATTCTCTGTCAAAAACTTTATGACCACATTGTGATCAGCCTTCCTTGTAGGGACTGCTTCGATCCACTTTGTGAAATAATCAGTGGCTACTAATATCCACCTGTGCTGGCCACTGGAATGTGGATTGATTTCTCCAATGAAATCCAAACCCCACTGCTGAAAAGGTCCTTTTTCCTAAATTGGTTTCAGGGGCAGGGATTTCAACTGCTGTTTTCCTTCAAATCTTTGGCACCTGTCACAAGATTTAACAAAAACAAATACATCAGAAAATAAAGTGGGCCAATAGTACCCAGCTTTGAGAATTTTATGGGTTGTGGTTTTCCAATAATGGTGCCCTCCACACATGCTGTTATGAAACTGCTGCATCACTTCTATTGACTGTTCTTTGTCCAAACACCTTAAAAATATTCCAGATGGATCCCTCCAGTAGAGTAGATTTTCCATAATGCAATATTTTGTTGCTCTAAGTTTTAAAGTTCTGGCCTGACTTTGAGTAAATTCTGAAGGGATCTCTAGCTTCAACAAGAAATTAATTATTTTAGCATACCAGATACATGAAGCTAGATTCTCGACCACTAATTGTTTTCTCTCTGTTTTAGATGCGTTTTCCTCTTCATTTGTCTGACTGTTTGCTGCAATTGTGCACAGGAAATCAATGTCTAAAGACCTGCAATTTTCTTCAGCCAATAACTTGGCAAGCCCCTAACCTCTGACCAGCTTGGTGGGCCTCAGCTCTATATTAAATTCTACCATTTTTGCAATCTACTTTGCTCTTCTTCCATCAACATCAAGTTGTGTTAAGATATCTTTTATTGCAGCAGAGGGTACATATGCAATTATCTTTGAATGCAAGATATAAACTCCGCAAGCCTTCAAGGATTTGATAAGAGCATATGCATGTTTCTCAATAATATCATACCTTAGTTCAGCATCCCTCAAATTCTTGCTGAAAAATTCCACTGGATGCTCTGAACCCTCTTCATCTGCCTGCAATAAAACTGTTGCAATGGTGTCTTCAGAGGCAAATGAGAAAATATGGAACTCCTTGTTGTAATCTGGGTTGCTTAGTGTGGGAGCTTCCATAATAGCCTTTTTAATAGACTCAAATGATTGTCTTGTTGTATCATTCCATCTTACCTCTGCTCCTTTCTTCAACATGGAGGTTACATGCTTTACCAATTCTGCAAAATTTGGAATAAACCTCCTAACAAAATTAATTTTGCCCAGAAAGGATTGGATATCCTTCTTTGATCTAGGAATAGATAAAGTCTAAATTGCTTTTACTCTTTCTAGGTCAATCTGAACACCTGCATGTCCTAATAGCTTGCCTTCATGCAAAGCAAATTGTGATTTTTTGGGATTAACTGAGATTCCAAACCTCCTGCACTTCAAGAATACTTTTTTTAAATGATGCAAATGATTTTGATGGCTGCTGGAATAAACAGTTATATCATCAAGGTAGATGAGGACAAATTTGTCCTTATCTCCCACAAATGCTATATCCATGGCTCTCTGAAAGGTAGCTCCAGCATTCATCAATCCAAATGGCATTTTGGCATACATAAAAATGCCCCAAGGAGTGGTGAATGTAGGGTTTTCTTGATCATCTAGGTTCACAGCAATCTGATTGAAGCCTGAAAATCCATCCAAGAAAGACATCACTTTGGCGCCTGAGACTTTCTGCAACAAATGCTCCATCTTGGGCAAAGGATAGTTGTCTTTCTTGGAGTATTTGTTTAAGTTTCTGAAATCAACACACAGTCTGATTTCACCACCCTTCTTCCTTACTACCACTAAGTTGGCTACCCATTTGGAATATCGGAGAGGGACAATGATCTTAGCAGCCAGCAACTTTTTAATTTCTTTTTCAATCAGAGGAAGAAGCATGGGATTTATTGGTCTCAGCTTCTGTTTGAAAGGAACAGTGTCTTTTTCCAAAGGGATTTTATGCTGAATTATATTCGTCATATGTTTTCAGATCACTATACTCCCAGGCAAACACATCAGCAAATTGCCTCATTAAATTGCAATATTCAGCAGTTTGATCAGTAGACAAATGAGTGGACAAATTCACATACCTAGGCTGACCTGGACTTCCTATATCATGCTTACAGACTGCAGATTGATCTTCTTTTTGGGCAGCTTTGTAAGGCACATCATTCTGGTCAAACAGTCTTTCAAGAGGAATTAGGCCCTTGGGAATATGATTACTAGGAAGTTGGACTATGCTGTCTTTACCAATTTTATTTCTAAGCTGGGACTGGGGTTTTTCTTCCAAGGCATCATTGTTTTGGTCAATTTTCATTTTGGAAAACTCATCAATGACTTGAAGAAACCTATTTATCTCATCATCATCATCAAAAACTTTCCAATGTTGCACATTGTCAAGCAAAGATGGTCTATATTTCATTTGGACTTCATAAGCTAATCTGGGAGGCATGGGAGGTATAAATAGACTAGCAGAAATAGCAAGGGAATTAGCAAGCTGATTCTGGGCTCTAGGAATATATGAAATACAGTAATAATCAAAGAAATCTATGATTCTCCATACCTCATCTCTGTATGCTCTTAACCTTGGGTGCTTTGCCTGAAATGTTTTATTTACTTGTTGAATAATCAAATCAGCATCTCCAAACACCTTCAAATTGTTGATTCATCTATCTTTTGTTGCATTAAGGCCCAACAATAGTGCTTCATATTCTGTTATATTGTTTGTCACTTGAAAAACTAGCTTAAAAGACAGCTGAATACTTTCTTTCTATGGAGATACTAGCACCACTCCTGCTCCTGCAGTCTCCTTGGAACATGCTCCATCAAAGAACGTCTCCCAAACTTGACTTCCTTGCTCTTCTTCGGCCTGCATTGTTGGTTTTCTGAGCTGCATTACGACCTTCTGAGACTCTTCAATTTGGAGAATACATGCTCCAAAATCAATGTCCACTGCATATATAGGATGATTTGTAGGATTCTTCTCATCACTAATAATATATGCCAACTGTGCTTCTCTGTACACCCTCCTACTTTCTCCTCCAAACACTAGGATAGTGGCATAAGATAAATCATTCTGTAGTGTTCCACCTAGTCTCTTAATCCACCCTCTGGACAGCTACATGCCAAACTTTGGAGGGACATCTGCTACCAAAATATCCATCAGCATACTCTTCATGGACAGCTGAGTTAAGGTAATGGCTAGATCCTTAATTAATCCTAGACATTTCACCTTCCTTGAATCGAAAGAAAATAAATCATGATAGGGTCTAGTGATATCAAGGCCTAACTCTTCCATGATAGCTTTAGGCATGAGGTTGTGGCTGGCCCTCGTGTCTAGCAGGCAGTTGTGAAGGATTTTGTCATGAATGGTCAATGAGACATAAAAATATGGATAATTATTATCAGCAGGTTCAATCATGGGGCTGAGCACAATGGCAGGCTTGTCATCTTGCAAATTAACAGAGTCAGTGGAGGTTTGTTTGGTTTCTAGCTCAAGGGCTTCAATGATAGGCTTCCTAAATACTTCACTCTTAACCAACTCAACCAAAGGCACAGATATTTTCAATTTTTGGACCTCTGACTCAAAGCTAAAAGAAGAAGGTGACTTATCATAACTTTTTACCTCTTGAACTGGAGCTTTGAGGATGACTGGATCAGCTGCTGGTATTCTCTGCTTGACATTCTGAGATTCTGCTTGAACAGCAGCTCTTTGTGCAGGATTTTCTTTGACATTCTTTGCATTGGATCTCAGATTATATCTCTGATGCTGTTCACCAGATTGTAGAACAGCTCCTATGTCCCAATATTGACTGTTTTGTTCCTGCAGCAATGATTTTTCATACTCAGCTACTGCCAAAAATGCAGCGCTGCCTTTATCTTCCATGCATTGAATTTCATCCTCATCTTATTCAAATTGTTCCTCCTCCATGACTACATTATGAAAGGGAGTTGTAACTTTCTGATCATCCTTTGTTTCTTCACCCCTTTGCATAATTTGTAACTGTTCATTTGCTCTTCTGAATGGATTTTGATTCCTTGGAGCAAATGTGTTCTGCTGCCTTGTTTTTCCGGAATTTTGCTCAACCTTTAGCTTATAAATTTCAGCAGCCAATGACTCTATCATCTTAGTCATTTTGTCTAATTTAGGCTTTGAAGTTGATGCAGAAGAAGTAGAAGCATGATTTCTCTGTCTTCTTCTGTCAGCTTGACTCTTTAGTTTCTCTGTGGCCATAATATTGGATTCTACTTCTAGGGTTGCATCCTACATGTCTGCCAGTGTAGCACATCTCCTTTCTCTCAATAACAAGCAGAAATCAGAGTCAAAAGCATTGGCATAAGTGAGTTTGGCTAAGGTGACAGTAGGCTTTACCTCAGCTGGTATCTTACTATACATTCAGTTAAATCTTTTATTAAAATCAGGTATTGACGCCCCATTTTCCCTCTTCAGATTATCAAACTCAGTATGATAATACAGCAAGTCCTTCTTATCTCCCCATTTCTTCAAAAATGCATCATCTAATGCTTCAATATCTGTTATAGATCTCTAGGGTAATTCTCTAAACCACTTCCTAGCCTAGCCATCAAGGCTCTGGACAAAAACTCTCATCCACACATCATTCTCACTTATATCCAAATTATCAGCATAACTGTAAAAAGCTTGAAGGTTTTCTTCTGCTGTTACTCCCTCTGTACCAGTGAATTTAGGAATATATTTCTGATATTCTCCCACAGGCATAGGATTCAAAGGCACAGGCAACACCAATGGTCCATATCTGGCAGATACAATTCTTTCTATCCTTGTAGGTGCTTTCTGTCCTACCATGTTTGGAATATTTGGAAGAATACTAGCAGATGGAGCAGTAGGAAGTAATGTAATGGATGGCAGTGATAAAGGGATGTTTTGGATTGAAATGGATACTTTCTTTGGACTGAGATTCAAAGGGGAACTAACTGTACAAGGGGCTGAACCAATCTCTGAAGACTTTTTCTTATTAACAGTGTTATGTTCTAAATCTTCAAACTGTAAATCTTCAGCAATAACTTTATCTTTTAGAGACGAATTAGATTTCTTAGGCTTACCTGATCCTAATGCCCCTTTCTGTCAATATTTCTTCGATTTCACAGTCCTCTCAGGTTCAAGCACTGGTTCAGCTGGTAATTTCTGAGGATTTCTTCGCGTATGTCTCATAAACTGAGCCAGAGCTTCAATGTCGAGTTGCCAAATGATGGTCTTCCTCCAATGGAGTCGCTAGACAGATGATTACAACCATAAACTGTGTTCAAACCTTGTCTATCATAAAAGTTTGAAGCTGTGTCGTTCTCCCAGGGAAGCTGAGCTTCAATTCTCCTCTCCCCGACAACGGTGCCAATTAATGTTATCACCCCAAGAAACTCTCCTAGGTTGTATATCAGAGATGCTCAGGAAAATTACAAACTCAACAAAATGTTGGATAAACTGGTGGATGAATGAAACAAATGCTACATATTCAAGCCAGATAACCACTCCTACTATGCTTAACCCTAGACATGGGTGAACACCCCTAGACCACAAGGCTTTTAACCACCAATTACTCACAGCTTGAGGAATAAGATGATGGAGAAGACTGATCACACCAGCAGATACACAGGACCCTATGATGGCCAGCTGCAACCAGTTAAGAGGTTTGTAAATTTATTATCAAATACACAGATAGGATGACAGCTCTCTCGTATCAAAACAATAGAAACTTGCATACAATTTAAATGAAACTAACTAGATTCTAACACAGAGGTGGGATGACAGCCCCTCTAATGCTAAACATCAGCAGCACATGAACAAAAGCATAACAGGCACAGCCTAGAACATAGAAAAGTGAAAAATGAGCAATTGATAGCAAAAGAAGCTTGTATTAGTTGGAAATGAAGACCAGAAGCTGTAGGTCTCACAGTAGTTACAATCTCCAAAAGTTGAAGCTTACAAAAGAATAACACTCATCCAACACTCATCAACCCGATTACATTGTCCTTCTAGGTATATATAGAATTTTTTTACAAAAATATCTCTGCTAGGCTATGTGTGAAGGTGTCTTAATTGACCACCAACCGCATTTACAGTTAGATATGGGTCTTCTGCTACAATCTGAATGTTTTAATGAGAAAAATGGCTCTTTCTGTACTCTGGTGTACTCCTTGAACAGGTGGAATGTTCCCTACATAAATGTTCATAATTGCTGAATGAACTCCATTGCTCGAGGTAGTACTTTCTCGTGCTGTTCTTTAACTGTGGTAGCTGATGATTAAATGCAGGTAGCTGGATCATAACTTGCTTCTCCGTGCGCCCAAAATTGGCCAAAAACACAGCAATATACATCAAAAATGGACGAAGGGCCGAGGAGGAAACGTTGGCCGTTGGATGGCAAAAAGGACGGCCAAGATTTGTTTGGAGTGCTATCAGGAGTATACGGGAGCAGAGCATCGCGGAACGTCGGATCATACATATGGACGGACGGGATTAGTTTATGGAGGCTATCGGGCGATGGACGATCATGTTAGATGAGGGCCATCAGATCATGATCGAGGAGATCCGATGGTTGATGGGTGACAAAGATGCAAGCGTGTTAATGAGCGGGAAGCCGAGTACGGTGGCGGGAAGTGGTTTCCCCGCACCACCTTTGGGCTACGAGTGGTTTCCGTAACGGGAAATACGATGCAGTAATATGGCACCGCGTGTCTGACGGGACGGCGAGGAAACCACTTTCCTCGGGAACTAACGGGTGTGCAGGTCTGCGGAGCGGGGTCTACGGATGGCGTTAGATTATACAGCGGGCGCAATCGGACGGCGGAGAAAGGTCAGAGGTTAATGCACCCGTTTAGAGTTTGATGTGACAGGCGAGGGACGGGCCCGGGCTTAATTAAAGCTCAGGGTTATAAACTTTATTATATGCGCGGGGTGAAGAGCAATGTTATAAGGTTTAGCTTCGCGCCGAGACCAAAGGGAAAAAACGGATTATACAGGTTTAATAATATTAAAACATAAAAATGCTTGGGGCGGTAAAAAGGACTTAAGCAGGGTTATGGGGGTTTATCATAGTGTTAAAGCACAATATGACCAAGGAGTTAGTAAAAGGGTTTAGGCGGGGCTTAAAAGGGAATAATAGGGATATAGGAGAAGGAGGAAACAGAGGAATAAGGAGCTAAAAGAGCATAATGCAAATGGAAGGGAGAAATAAAACCAACTGCCGCAAACCCTTTGCAACCATAACCAGCACTGCCAAACCTGCCTTTTTTCCCATGAAATGTTGCAAACTGTAGCAGAGCTAACACTACCTATTGCAATAGCCAGACTATCCCACGAATCTGGTAGAGAACACAACAAACTGATGCACTTATATTCATCTCAAATTTTAATATCAACAGATGCTAATTGACTTACCACGGTATTAAATGCGTTCAGATGCTCTGTCATTGAGTCTCCATCTTCATGCTCAGTTTATAAAGATTTTTCCACAGGAACAGTTTATTCACCAGAGACTTAGATTGGTACAAATTCCCTAACTTGTCCCACAAATCCTTTGCTGCAGCTTCCCATGATACATTCAACAATACTGAATCTGAGACACATAATCGTATTGTACTCTTTACCTTCCAATCCAACTTCTTCCATTCTTCATTGGACACTCCTGTTGGTTTAGTACCCAGGTTTACTGCAATCCACTCATCTTTATCCACCAAAAGATCCTCCATCTTGAGTTTCCACAACTCAAAACTTTGACCATTAAATTCCTCGTTCTCTATCTTTCCACTGCTCGCCATCTTCTTTCACCACCAGAATCGATCTCGCAAATCTCCCACTGAACAGGGTCTACCAGAAGCCCGAGCGAAACCCCTCAGCAACAAAGGCGTCCCCTTGAAGCCAAAAATTCTTTGATACCAAATGTAGGTTTTAACCCCATACATAAATTACCTGCATATGAATTCTAAAACACAGAAAATAAATAATGCGAGAAAATAACACATAAAACACATATACACAGATATTTTCCTCTGGATCCCAAAACCGGGACTACCAGCTTGATTTTTCATCATTTTCCTTTCAATGTTACGATACATATTTATACATGCCGAAGCACCAATACCATGGACCGAAAACCATCGCGTCCAAAACCATGGACCAAAAACCATCACGTCCAAAACCATGTACGAAAATCATGCACAAAACCATAGGTGGGTCTGCCCAACCTAACATAGGTTCCAAAACCAAAATTTTCCAAGGCGTTGCCCCGGACCCCATAGAGTGGGGTTACCTGCACCCTCAAACCCCCTGTGACTCCCCCTGCTACGCAATCGATGCAACGAAGGGGGGCCTCCACCCCCCTCCTAACCCCCCGGTTAACTACATGGGCTAGTCGTGGAAAGAATATAACACAACCCAACACCACTTTGTTGTAACCAGAGAACTCATCCATCATGGACATTCAGACTAACCCAACCACCTTCTACAATATGTAATCCATCTTTGGCAGAGGGTAGTTTTCTTTCAACAATGCCCTGTTAAGGTTCTGAAAATCTACACATAGCCTTATTTCTCCATTCTTTTTCTGGAATAGGACTACACTGGCCACCCACTCTAAATACCTTAAAGGCACTATGATTTTAGCCTGTATAATTTTCCTCATTTCTTTTTCAATGGAGGGGAGTAGGAGTGGATTAATCTTCCTGAGCATCTGCTTGCATGGTTTTATTCCACCCTTTAAAGGAATCTTATGTTGTATGATGTTAGTATCAAATGCTTTTAATTCCTCATAAGACCAAGAAAAAACATCCTTATAGGTTTTGAAGAGATTTAAATACCTTTGTTTATATTGTGAAGTGATTCCTTTTGATATTCTGACCATCTAGGGTTCATCCTCTAAGCCGATATTGTAATCTTCTACTTGTTCGTCCATCTTTGGAGCCATTGGTTTGGAGGCTACATCATCCTTATTACATAATCTTTCCAGTGGGACTAGCCCATGAGGAATGATATTCCCTTTCAGTTGTAGAATTTTATGTTCAACCACTATGTCTTCCAAGGAAGTGGGTTCTTGATCTGCATCTTTTCCCTCTCCTCGATCAATGGTTTAGTTAGCGAACTCCCCAACTACTTCTATAAATCGTTTGATCTTCTCATCTTCCTCGAGTACCTGCCAGTGTTTGACATTATCAGGTATAGAGGGTCTGTATCTGACCTCCACCTCGTACCTGAGAAGTTGATTTTGAGGGGGTTTGAAATTGCTTGCTACTACAGCAAGGGAATCAGCCATTCTTTTTCCTTCTCTAGGAAGAAATTGGATATTAAAGGCCAAGAAGAATTTATCAATCAAATCTCATACTTCAATTTGGTAAGTCCTCAATCGGGGGTGTTTAGCCTAGAACTGATTTCTGATCTACTTTACAACCAACTCGGAGTCTCCATGCACAGTTAAGCATTCAATATTCATATTCCTTGTTTTTTTGTAGCCCAAGGAGAAATGATTCATACTCGACAACATTGTTGGTTGCCTCAAACTCCATCTTGAATGAGAGGGGTATCAAGCTACCATCAAGAGATACCAACAATGCTCCTGCTCCATTTCCCTCTATGGAATTTGCTCCGTCAAAGTATAATTTCCACATTTTGTTTTCCTCTGTGTGCTGGTGTTCTAACTGCATCATTAGATGTACTGGTGTTTCTTCTAAGATGGTCTCATTTTCTTCTAGGAATAGGCAGAAGAGGCCATTTTCTTTTCCATACACTGGAGAAATTTTAGAACCTTTAGCTGTGGTCACAATTTTTACAAATCTGGACTCCTTGTACAACCTCCTTTCTTCGCCTCAAAAAGTGGGAATAGTGGCATAAGTTAGATCTAACTTGATAGAGCCTCCCACCTTGGAACCCAAAGACCTATATAGGAGCATGCCGAATCGAGGGGGAATATCTACCACTACGATGTCCATCACTACACTTTTCACAGGGATCTAGGCTAGATTTACCACCAGACCTTTTATCATTCCCAAGCATTTTACCCTCTTAGAGTCAAAGGAGTATAGGTCCTTGTAGGGCTTGGTGATCTGCAAGCTAAGTTGTTCCTTCACAACTAAGGGCATGAGGTTATGTGAGGCTCCAGAGTCCAACATGAAGTTATGCAATAAAAGGTCATGAATTACCAGGGTCGCATAGAAGGGTGCAGTGGAAGGATCAAGTTCTTCAACATGAGGCCCAAAAACAACCATTGGTCTTTCCTCTTGAAGGTTTAAGCAGTCATGGGTTGGTGTTGAGGTGGATGGAAGCATGAACTGGGAGACTTAAGCTTTATAAGTGGGATGCTTTAGAATTTCAATTAGAGGAATAGGAATCTTTACCTTTTCGAGTTCCTTCTAAAGATTAAAAGTAGGTTAGCCTTTTTCTATACCTCCTAGCTATGCTTCTCTTTCCTTATCACTGGTAGTTTTTATCATAACAGGTGCCTTGTTTTATGTGTGTTCCTTAGGGCTATTGCATTCTTTATTTGAGGAGACTTTTATCTTGGATGCGTAAGGATTCATCTTACCTTTCCCTTT
This sequence comes from Pinus tabuliformis, assembly GCA_031772625.1. Classification (NCBI taxonomy): domain Eukaryota; kingdom Viridiplantae; phylum Streptophyta; class Pinopsida; order Pinales; family Pinaceae; genus Pinus; species Pinus tabuliformis. The sequence goes on along the minus strand of CM062818.1, from coordinate 2,065,107,335 downwards.
ATCTGGCACTGGGGGAATATCTTGGGGAGCAGATCCCTCTTGTTATTTCGATTCACTCGACCTCTTTCTTGAAGATATCAAATCATACCTTCGATGTAGTTGTGCTTGAATGAAATTCACAAATAGTTTACAATAGTCACCTATGTCCTCCTCATTTGTTGTTTCTTCTCTATCATGACTTGACTCCTAGTGAGACATATTTTCATGTTCTTCAGAGAAAGAGGAATACAAGTTCCCTGCATCTCACGTGTATCTGATGATTGTTCATCGGGTTCATCTTCTAGATATAAAGGATGAGGGATCTGATCAAGTTGGTCCTTTCTTTCCCTTGGAAGTATCTACAATGGTGGCCTTCTATATTGTGGGCTATAACCTCGTTTGTTACCCTGAGCATTTTGTTTCGGGAGACTCTTGCTCTCCAGCTCAAGATTCACCACCTTATGTGATAAACTCTTGATGCGTTTATCCATTTCTTCCCACTTTAGATCTGGAGATTATTTAGTTCGACTATAGGAGGATATTTCTTCTTTCCCCCTTTTCTTCTCAATAGGTTCATCCTTACCTCTTCACTTCCCTGCCAAGGTGAAATTTGCTTCTACCTCAAGAGAATCAACTTGGAGTTGATCCAAAGTGCAAGACTTCCTTTCTCTCAGGGTAAAACCAAATTCGGATTCAAAAGCCCCCACAAGTACTACGTGAGTAACAGTTTGAGGGGGCTTTATCTCACCAGGAATGTTATTATACTACTTATTGAACCTTTTTATGAAATCTGAAATATCCTCTTCTGGATGCTTCCTTACAGCGTTGAACTTTGTGAGGACATACTCATGATTTCTCTTTTCACCCCACTTTTGTGTGAAAGATTTTTCAAGTGCCTCCCAGGTGGTGATGGAGGAATTAGATAGGGATTTAAACCATTTTCTGGCTTCTCCATCAAGGGATTATACAAAGAGTCTCAGGACCATATCCAGTTGTTCTACATTTAGATTCTTTGCAAAAGCACAGAAGGTTTCAATGTGTCTTTGTGCAATGTTTTCATCCTCCCCATTGAACCTAGGCATAAGCTTTAGGTAGTCCTGAAGCATAGCACTTAGAGGTTGAGGTAAATCAAGAGGGGCATATTTATTCAGTAAGAAACCTAGAACATCCATCTAAATTAATGGAGGCGAATTGAGATTTGTCGAAGGAACTTGGGCCAAAACCACAGTGGTTGGAGTGGCTAGACTGAGAGAAAGGTATGTAAGAATCTTAGGAGTAAATTATGAGTAGTGAATGGCGGCAGGTTGGGAGCTAGATGAGGAGGCTTCAAAGAATGATGAGACAGTAGCATAGGTAGTAGGAATTTTCTCCTTCCAGACTCTCTTGAAAATTGATTTCTTTGGGTCAAATAAAGATAGGGTTTTCTGCTGAGAGGTATCTGAGCGAGTGTGAGGCTTTCTAAAAGCTAGGATGATAAATAATAATGGAATTTGTAGAGTCTCCAAGGTTATGAGGATGCAATCAGGACGTCTTTTCTCACCTACACAAAGAGTGCTTACTTGTCGTATCCCAAGGGAAAAATCCTTCAATACGTTCCGCGGCAACGGCGCCAGAAGATGTTGTCGCTTCCAGAGACAACCTCGTATTGCATACAAGACCAGTGCCTGGAACATCTAGATTTTGTGTATCTCATATGATTCTCGAGAAATTGGAGACATCACATATATTTTTGCATACATATATTCAAAATATATAATAAACAGCATGGCTTGGTTCATTCATCTAAAGGCATAATCCATGTATTTCTGGTACTTCTTCACATATACAACTCACAGAAATATATGTATAAACTATTGGAGGCTAAGTATTTCAAGGACCTACAATTTAATAAGCTTTGGCAGAGCAATGAGAGAGGATAAGGAGATAGATTAACTCATCACATAGAGCTCGAAGCATCAGGAATTCTACACTTATCGCATAGATCTTGAAGCCTCCATAATTCTACACTTATCTGAGTTAAAGGTAGACATAATTGATGAAAGAGGATGGGTGTGATGATTCATGGAGTGTAATATTAAAGATATAATATCAAAGATCCATACAGGCACATGAATTAACGAGTCAATACAAATGAATCTGTAAGAACATATGAAACATTTCTAATAGCTACAATTACATGAATTCATAGATGAAACATGAACATAATGGAATTTAACAGAGGGATAACATATTGTAGTACTTGAAGGAGGAATCACCACCATTTCATTAACATTCTAAAAGATGCATATCATAAAGTCATATAGTCTTGAAAATAACATGTAGTTCTTTCTTTAGGATTTTGAACCTTTGTGAAGTGTTGCTTCCCACTATTTATCTAGAGAGGGGGGCATTGAATAGTAATTACAATAAAATATCTTCAGTTGAGCCTCAGCTGTCAGGTCGACTAGTTGTCTCACCCTGGGATGGCTCTGTGGCCCAAAAATCACTACAAAAGATTAATTACTTCAATAAATGGTTGACACATTACATGATTACAAAACAGGTCAACAATTATATGGAAATGCCAACAAAATCTCTCCATGCCCATCCCTGGGATTGCCTTTGTTTAGGTTGTTTCTTTCCCATGGTCTGCCACTTGTGTCACTCAGTCAATTCTCATAAATTCTTCCTTTATTGCTCGGATCGTTCATTCTTCAAAACTAGGAGTAGTCAATTATCGGTTTAATGCCACAGTATAGGAGCAGAGGTCGCCTGGGTAGTACTTCGTCTTCCCTCTGTGTGGAGCACCATGCTGCATCATCAAGTCCTCCTGAGCTTCCCTGTCTTCATTTACTCTGTCAGCGTCGACCCTAGTTTTGTGTCACAAGGGGCCTTTTTGGGTTATCCCATGCCGATTTTGAATGTTGCATCTCCTTTCTTAAATGCCTCAGCTTCCAACCCACCACACCTTTAAAGTTTTTCATTAATTTATTGTAGAGATATCGCATCAAGGTTTATCATTAAAGGTCCTTATGGGATGAGACATTCTGATCTACTTTAGACCCTTTTTCTTCATGTGACCAGGGGCTACGACCAAGATTTTTGTCTTTGGGTGCTACGACTTTTGGGCTCATGTCTATGAGGCTCAGCCCATTGTTAAACAGAGTCCCACACATCGGTGATTTCTGATGCTTTCCTTCGGTGTCTCCCCTTGACACTTGTGATCACCGATATGCGGGATTGGGCCCACCCGGGATATCGCAATCAGCCATTCCATAGTATTTCCTCTTGTTTGCTCCCCTTGACACTTGCGATCACCGATATGTGGGGTTGGGCCAACCTGAGATATCACAATCAACCATTTCATAGTATTACCTCTGTTTGCATTGTTTGATGACCATGTTGTTGGATATACGCCGAAAAATACCCTCGTCATCCCATTGAACAGAAGAGAAATAGATGTTTTAATGTTCGTTGATTTGGGTCGTTGATCTGGGCCGATTCAATCTAGGTCGTTGATCTGGACCTTTTGGTATCAAAATTGCAATACAGGAGAGGGCCATTTTACCATATTTCATAGTTCTTTCCGATTGTCCAGACACGAAACTTCAATAAAGCATGATACATAAAATATCGCATCCGGGAGGGTTCTCGCACATCGCAATCGCAAGTTGGAAGGGACTTTGGTGGAGGAGGGGCTATGACTTATGTGATCCCTGATTGCGATATCACAATTAGCGAGGGAAGGAATTATCACAATCGGCGAGAAGGAGGGGTGACGGGGCCTGGATATGGAAATCCACTACAAACTTTGTGATATGTGATCCGCAATCGCAAAAGTTAAAAAGGGAGATGGGAAAATATGTATCACAAAAAGGGAAGGGGCCGATAGCGATTATGGTTTGTGGGTCCTGGCGCTTAAAAACGGTTTTGGCATGATTTCCGAATGATTTATAACATTTCAAAGGGGAATGGGAAACACGGCTAGAGTTGGATATACAACAAGATGTCGGCTAGAGTTAAAAAAATGGGTCACTGCAGCTAGAGTTTTAAAAAAAAAGGGAAGAGATGGGGTTTGTGGTTTTAAGAGAATATGGAAATTTCTCCAAAACAATTTAAATTGGACATGTTCTTCCTCCTTTAATCTCCAATTTGCAAAGCACAACAACCTCTTTCCGGAAAGTAGCAAATAGATGCAAATGATTAATCAAACTAAAAAAAAATTCTAGGGGTTATCATGGATAGCATATGTCTTGGAGGCTAGCTCCAAACATATCTATTCTTTTTTCCCTCTTTGTACAGTTGGAACTCTCTTTTCATAAGGTGACAACGGGGACCTAACAAGTAATTTTTATGGACTAATAATTAGTGTAATAAGGTGTAAAATTTTGTAATAAGGCGTAGTTTTATTTTTTATTTTTAGGTGATAAAATTGTAACCCAAAGTAATTTTTACTTTGACGGGTGGTTAGAGTAATTTTCATTTTGAGGCAAAATTTGCAAAAGCATTGTACAAAGTCAAATTTCAAAAGTTTCATTGTAAAATTTCATGGAATTTGACTAGAGCCAAGTGCAAAGCTCAATCACTTGTATCCTTTAAAGACTATATGAGGTCAAGGCCAAGCCCCAACATATCATTTTTTGTGTGTGGTGTTGTATGTGGTGTGTTTCTCATCTTCTTTTTCTGGTGCATGATCCATCTTAGTGCATACATTTAATTTTACAATGTCCAAGCTAGTAAATTTATTTTCTAATTCTAACAAACTTGAAGGCTCAAAGATATACAAGACATGGAAAGGGATATAGAAAGCACTTTGATTTACAATGAACTTTGGCGAGATGTATTTGATGGTGATTTTAAACCAAATAAACTTAAAGATGTAACTTTACTAGCTAAATGGGAGATCAAAAATGCCAAAGCATTAGCATTAATCAAATCTTCATTTAATGATGAAATGTATGTTCATATTGAAAATGCTTCTGATGCATGGTCTATCTTGAGAAAATTTAAATATTTGTTTGATACACAACCTGAATCTAAGATAGTTGATCTTCAATTCAAGTTGCTCCAATAGAATTTGACTGAAGGGGGAGATGTACTTGAATACATTTCCAGAATTAAGAACATTAATAAGGAAATTGTAAATGTTAGATTTCACGCAGTGGATGATAGTTTCGTGATTTCTATTTTGTTTGTTGGTTTTCCTTCTTCATATATACGTTTCTTGGAAACTTTACAAGTAACTGGAAAGTTAGAGAAGTTAAAGTCTGATGAATTAAGTGAAATGTTATCTCAACATGACAAAACGTTTGGCAAGAAGAAACAGATTGGGGAAGATGTCTTCTTAACAGAAGTCAGCACTAGTAAATATTCAATTGATAATTCTAGAAGTAGAGGAAGAGGGCACATCAATCAAAATCCAGGAGCACATAGTGGTCAAGGTCGTGGTAGAAGTCAAGGCAGAGGGAACAACTTCAGTAGAGGCAACAGTTCTGGCAGAGGAGACTTTCAAGGAAGAGGAGACAGTGAAGGCAGAGGAAACAATCAAGGAAGAGGACAAATTCAAAGCAGAGGATAAAATCAAAGCAAAGGATAAAGAAGAGACAGAGGACAGAATCCAGGAAAAGGCAGAGATTTCAGTCAAATTGTTTGTAGAAGGTGTAACAGAGTTGGTCATTATGTTGAATATTATTAAACTTCTCTTAACAAAATTCCAAAGTTTCACCAACACATGGCATGGTTTTCTAATGATCGCGACAATGACTCATAATATGTCTTTCCTACACATCAAAGTTGAAAATCAACAGCTTTATAGGTATCCACATATCTTAAAAATGATTATGAATATGCTTGGATTTTAGACGCGGAGGAAACACAACACATGACTTTTCAACGTGACTTCTTTTGGAATTTCCAACAATGCCATCTAAATTCAATCTTTCTTGCAAATGATACAAGACACACTCCTTGTGGACAAGGTTTAGTAAACGATTTTCTTTGTGCCATTGGAGAAAAATTAATTTCAAATGTTTGGTGTGTACCAACTTTCAATTAGAATTTGTTGTCTTTAGTTACAATTCGACAAGCAGGACATCAAGTTGTTATGGAGGATGGCTTAGTAAAAATAAACTCCATCAAAAAAAACATGAAGATATTCATGACAGGATATGAAGATGGAAAACTTCCAAGGATGAAAGGAATAGTCATTCCATGAAATTTTGGTTTTGCAGGTACAACAAGTACAGATATTTCACCAATAAGGTTGTGGCATGTTAGATATGGACATTTAAACTTTGAAAGTCTCTTTCAACTTCAAAAGCAGGGAATCATTAAAGGACTTCCAACTTTTAAGAAATAAAATGCAAAATGTAAAGCTTGCATTTATCAGAAACAAAGTCGAGATACTTTTCCAACAAGTTCATGGTGTGCAAACAGGTGTTTGCAATTGGTTCATAGTGACATTTGTGGACCTCTACAAACTTCTCTAGGAGGTTGTAGATACTTTTTACTCTTCATTGATGATTTTAGTTGAATGACTTGGATTTATTTTTTGAAGCAAAAGTCAGAAGCATTTGAAAAGTTCAAGACTTTTCGCCAACTTGTTGAAAATGAAATCAAAGAGAAGATTGGCACTCTAAAGACAGACAATGGAGGAGAATTTACTTCCAATGAATTCAAAACTTATTGCAGTGACATTGTTATCAAATGACAACTTACAAATGTTTACACTCCACAGCAAAATGGAGTATCAGAGATATTGAATCGTACTTTGTTAGGAGTGGGAAGATCCATGCTAACTTTCAAAAATTTAAGTCCTTTATATTGGGCAAAAGCAATACATACAACAGTCTACTTAAGGAATAGGTCACCCACTACTTCTCTAGATGGAATTACACCATATTGAGCATGGTTTGGTTTCAAACCTCGAGTTAAACATCTTAGAGTTTTTGGTTCAGTGTGTTATGCCTTAGTACCCAAAGAAAAATGAACTAAGCTAGATTCATGAAGTTTGAAGTGTACAATGATTAGATATTCTGATGAAAAGAAGGGGTATCGTCTTCTGTCCAATGGAAATTTTATTGTCAGCAGGGATGTCATCTTTGATGAAAGAGAAAGAAAGAGTGCCACAGAGATAGAAATTCTTCTTCAAAAATTGGAAACTAAGGGCGACAAAAGCAAAGGAAAAATTAAAAATCTACCAAGTACACAACATTGGTATGAAATTGAATTTCCTTCATCTAAAAACAGTTCATCTAGCCCATCTACTTCAACTACACCATCTAGATCTTCTGGCATCTCTTCTGAAAATCCTAGCACCAGCAATTCATATGACAGTGACTCTCCACCCCTTGAACCTTTAGTTATCGAAGAAAATGTCTATATCAATCCACTTTACAATGATGGTGATTATTCAGATCTGCAAACAAGTGAACATCAACTGCCAAAATGGATCGTTCAAATTTTGAAATATGTCAAGCAAAATAAGAAAAACAAAACAGGAACATGGGGTTCACACAAAAATGAAGAAAAATTTTCCTTGATAACAAATGATTTCACTGAGCCCTCCACATACAAAGAAGCAGTAAAACATAAATAATGGCAAAAGGAAATGATTGAAGAATATCAAGCAATAATGGAAAACAATAGTTGGAAACTTGTTGATTGTCCTCAAAATTTGAAACTCATCAGATGAAAATGGGTTTACAAAATTAAGTATAAGAAAAATGGATACATTGACAAGTACAAAGCAATACTTGTTGCTAATGGTTTTTCACAGTATGAGGGCATCAAGTACGAAGAAACATTTGCACCTATAGCAAAATGGAATGCCATCTGATTAACACTTGCATTAGCAGCTCAAAAAGCATGGAAAGTTCATCAAATAGATGTTAAAAGTGCTTTCCTCAATGGATATTTACAGGAAGAAGTATATATGACACAACCTCCAAGTTTTGAGATTGAAGGGCAAGAACATAAAGTCTACAAATTGATCAAGGCTTTATACGGATTGAAATAAGCTCCACGAGCTTGGTATGCCAAAATGGACGAGTACCTTTGCAAAGTTGGCTTTAAGCGAAGTGAATCTGATGATACTTTATATGTACGCCAACAGGGTAAAAATATGGTGATTCTTGTTATGCATGTCGATGATTTGATCATTATTGGAAACAATGATGATCATATTTTTCAAGTAAAGAAGGAGTTGCAAGCTAGTTTTAAGATCACTGATTTGGGATTACTTCACTATTATCTTGGAGTTAAAGTATTCCAACATCCAAACCATATTTTAATTTGCTAAAGTAGGTATGCATCTGAACTTCTTCAAGGGTTTGGAATGCAAGATTGTAAGCTCGTTCTCACCCCCATGGAACAAAACTTGAAACTTTCAAAATTTGAAGTGGAGAGAAATGGTGAACAGAATTACTTATAGACAGTTGATTAGCAATCTGATTTATCTGACAACCACTCGTCCAGGTTTATCTTATGCAGTCAGTATTATTTCGCGCTTTATGCATGAACCAAGGGATAGCCACTGGAACGCTGCCAAAAGGGTTCTTAGATATATCCAAGGAACGAAATATTTTGGTCTTCTTTACAAAAATACTAAGAACTTTGTACTTGGTGGATATTCAGATGAAGATTTTGCATAGATTTTGCTGGCAGTATTGATGATCAGACATCAACCTAAGGATATTTGATGAACATGGGGTCAGTTGCAATTGCTTGGAGATGTAATATGAAAGCTAAAGTGGCCACTTCTTCGGTAGAAGCATAATATATATTAGCATGGGAAGTGGCATGTGAAATTGTTTGGTTGTGCAGAGTTTGCAGGACTTGGGCATTCCTCAAGCAGAAGCCACATCTTTATTCATTGATAGCCAATCACCCATAAAGCTTGCCAAAAATTCAATTTTTCATTCCAAAACAAAGCATGTGGACATAAAGTATCATTAAATCAGAACACTTATTGCAAAGGATGTCATTAAGCTAATATATTGTCCTTCAGAAGATCAAATCTCCGATATTTTCACAAAAACATTTGGCAAGATTAAATTTACTAAGTTCAGGGATTAACTTGGTATCTTTTGTAATGTATCTTTGGATCAAAAGAGGGAATGTTAGATTATCCAAAATACATAAACTTTAGTTTAATTATTTGGAATATAATATTCAATTATTTAGAATATTTAATTAGATTTTAGAGAAATTTTAGAATAGCTAATTGTTGTAAAGATATTACATCTAGAAAGGTGTAGTTTCTTAGGAACTACTTTAGGAAAATAAATAGGAGTGTTGTTATGAGAGCATTAAATGTAAATGGACACTTGTTAATAAAATAAGTGTTCCATGACAAAATTAGGTTAAGACATTATCTTATTTAAAGCTAATTTCTCTTCTTGCAAGAGTGTTTAGGTTTTGTGTGTAAACTCTTGCAAATATTATGTAATTTTCTTTTCCATTTAATAAAATTTGTGTTTCTGAGGACACTTTTGCTATTAGTGATAGTTGTTATGCATTTCCTTGCTTCTTTATGCATGTTGGTTTGCCTTGGTATTACCTTCATCATTGCAATCACATTGCTTTTGGCCTTCTCGCTAGCCTTTGCTCATTATTTTTACCCTTCCTAGAGAGATTGTTGTGACAAGTGGGTTTTCTTTCTAGCCTCTCTGCTTCACTTTGCTTAAGATGTTTCCATCATCTTAGAACAAATTTCTACTCTTTATGTGACTTGTTTCTCCATGACAATGTTCCTTTGTATTCTTCTTATGCTTGTTAATCATTGAAGGGTATTGAACATTTTGTCTCTTTTTCAGAGTCGTTAAAACCTCATGACAAAGGCACCTTGTATCAAGCATACTACTATCACTTCATCAAGTTTGTTAAACCAGAAACAATACACCTTATCGAGTATCATATTAACTCTTTTTTGGACTCGTTACCAATAGATGAAAAAAAACTACCAAGCTTACTTATCTTATCGTTTGTGCTTGAAAATTATGAACAAGATAAAAATTGATAAAAGGAGAAGGGAGTGAAACTGGGTTCATCATTCTATTCGTCAAAATGGTAGCATCAATTGTGTCACCCTTTAACATGGCACCTATTTGCATTGCCACCTTATCACTGGGTTTTAGGTTTCTTAGGACTCATACCATATGTTGTCCTCTGAGATAATTCTAGGTTAGATAAGTATGCTAGACTAGAGCATCTAAAATGTTTTGTTGTTTTTAATTTATGGGTGACCAATGTTTTAAGCTTATGTAAACAGGTACCGCATCCTAAATTACCTTAATACAATGAAAGGGTTGATTCTTTACGTCTAAACAGTGATTTAGATTTAAAAATATTTGGAAGGAAGAATTCTAAGAAGTTTTAAGTATTCAAATAGAATATTTAAAATTATCATAAGGAAAAAATGCTAGTAAACTATGTTCACTGCCCAACAATATGCATTTAAATTTATCAAGTGACAATTAATTTATGTAGAGGAGTTAACTTAGACATATATTCTAATAAACTAATCTTTGTAATATGTTATAACTTCACAGGGGATTTACTATAGACTGATATTCAGTTATATTTTACCCAAATTTCTTAAATAAAAATAAATACATGCAAAAACAAAAAATGAAATGAATAACTTAAGAAGAACTCGCAAAGATGAAAAGTTGTTTGAAGAAAATCCAAAATCCTTTCATTGATATCAGACAACTTCAAATACATGTAATTATTCTCAAAAAAACTTATCCCAAGGGTTCAACCCTTTACAATTCGATTTTGGGAATATTTATAGAAATTTTTCCCAAAATCTCTAGACTTAAATATCTAAAACTATTCAAAAATATCTAAAACTATTTTTTTTACAAAAATAATGCAAAAACATAGGGAAATAAAATTGTTAAAGCTGTTGTCATTGATTTCGAGGATTTCTAGTGCTGATGTGTGTTGATTAATCTGCTACTCTGCTGTTGATAATTGTTGATCACTGCTAACTCATTTACCCCAATAACTTACATAGTTCTTCCCACCTTTCTTGATCTGAATTGTATATTTGACCAATTTTCTGAATGTTTCATCTTCCTCAGTGTATTTTTGGAAAGTTGGTTTAATAAAAAAAAATGATTTATCTCATGCTTGATGAATAAATCATAACTGAGACCTTCCATAAAAGATTTACCTATGATTGTACCTTTAATCTTTGAAAAACTGGATTTATCTGTGGTAATTGAACATAATTTCCTTTGATATTGTTCTAGATCAATCAATGTATCTCCAATTCCCTTTAATCCAGGCAATCCTTTTTTATGTAACACAAAGAATTTTTTGTGAAACCTCTGGATACTTGATTCGAGGTTATGGCACTTGTTTTCTTAGTGAGAATCCTTCTCACTTCCAAAATAGTCTTTGTTCTATCCTCTATGTTATATTCTTCTAGTTCATCTTTGGTTTTGGAATTCAAAACCCTTATCAATGTATTTGCTTTTCCTGGTTTTAAACCCAATTCCTTTTTCACATCTATTATTACTTCTTTGGCTCTCTGCACTAGTTCATCTTGCTCAAAGATGATCTCAATTGAAGGCCATATATCAGTGATGGCCTCATTTATTTGTATCCAAATACTCTCCTTAGCCTATGTAATGGTGGCGTCTATGATAGATTGGTTTTCTAGGAATTCAATTCTCTGTGTAAGCCTATGTGTATTTTGTAACTCAGTGAAATATACATTATCAATCTTCATGTTTTGCTCTTGTAAATTATTAAGTTGAGTTCTTAACTTCTCAATTTCCTGCCCCTTAATTGATAAATCTTCCATTTCTTTTGCAAGGTCTTTTGTTGAATCAGTTGATTGAGCTTCCACTGTTGAAATGGTTGTTGATGTAGAAGTTGTTGTTGTAGTGGTAACTGACATTGCTGAAAGAGAAACATTTTTCTCTTGGGTTCCCTGATGTTCTTTTTCCTTTAAAAAAATTTCAATCTCAATTTCCATTTTTTATATCTATGCATTCGATTCAATTATGATTTTGAACATGTTCTCCTTCTCCTTTTCTAGTTGTCCTATTGCTTTAGTCTATGGATCTTTTGTGACAGGAATCTTAAGTTATTCTCTCAAAGAATCTATGTCTACATTCTTGCTCTTGATTACCTCTTATGCTACATTGATATTGGTGGGATCATATCCCAGCGTTACCACTAAATCCTATAAAGATTTGATCCTTGTATCTTTAAATAAGGAAGATATTTTTTCTATCTTCAACTGAGACTGAATATTTTCTAATGATGCTTGAAGTTTAGATACTATCATATTTGAACTTGTGAGAGAGGAATATATCATCTTACCAGATTGTTCATGTAAATCAATCTAGTCAATAGGATGAATTAAATTTGCATAAAAAGAAAACATTGATTTAGTGTAATCATTTTCACTTTTAGGATGAGTGATTTTGGGTTCCAAGAAGGCTATTTGCATCTTTCCCTTCTCAATGTCGAAAGCATAAAGTAGTCTATGTTGTGAAGTTGATGTTTGATTCTAGAACTGTAAATAAGTGGAAGCTTTCAAAGTTTCATTCCTTTACTTAATTTCCTTGTAAACTATAAATATTCTCTATTCTTTCTTAGTCTGCTACAATTCTCCTGTCTAAGATGATGATACATTTGCACTCGCTGAAGACATAGGAGATCCTACAGTCATTCCTTCTATCTTAGGAGATGATGGCACAAATGGGCCTGTCATGACAATTGGGTGTTTTTGTGTAGTATCTTCTTGTTGTGTTTCACTTGTATATTTGTCCTCTGCCTCTTAGAGTATATTTTGAATTCTCTAGCCGAAATTTATGTCACCAGAGGGGACGCACAGTCCATTTGGCCTTTTTTCATCCTTTTCTTCTGGTATAGGAGTTTGTGATGTTGTAGATGATATAACATGTTCTTCTCCCTCTTGAAGTGTATTCTCATGTCATTGATCCCGATTCATGTATTGTTTTATCTCAGGCCTAGGAATGTGAGCATATGGGGTAGTTTTTTTCTCTACCCTTAATTTTGAAATCACTCCTAAGGGATCATATGACCAGGTGAAACTAAGTTTGAAATTCATATGTTTCAAAATATTTTATGCTTCCTTCCCTATTGATCTAGCATTGCAAATAAAAGGCCCTACTTGAGTTTTGATTTTAAATTGAGCCTTCTTCTTTGCTTCTACAAAATGAAGTTGATCCATGTTGATCATCTGTCTGATATATTCCAATGCAAAAATTTGGATAGGGACAAACTTAGGTAATCTATATGGAGGTAGTTCACATCCATAGATCCTAATATCTGTATAATTTTGGTATAAATACCAATCTCCTGTTTTGGTTTGTTCACTGAGATGTAGGATTTTTCTGATCTCTGGCCCAATCCTTGGTTCTACATCATTGTTTAATAAACAAGAAACAACATATAAAAACTGATCCACAAAGTCACTGAATGTGAATTCAGTGGTGTTCTTCCTTACCAAGGAAGTCCAGTGGATTATTGATTGTGGATTTCCTTGGTTGTCCATCTTCTGTAAGGGAAAAGAAAACCTCTCTGACTGATAAAACATGAACAAATATACTAAGACAAAAGCATATTTGAACACTCCTTCTATAGAGAATTTCATGAACTGATCATGAATTGATTCTGCTAAGAATTCATTGTAATTGAAGATAAGAGATGACTTTTCATTAACTGAGAAAACTGACAAGAAACCTATAAGGACCTCATCGACCCACTGATTGAAATAATAACCTAACAGACATGAGACAATGGATATTATCTGCTTGGTCATTTCTGGAGATGTAGATGATTAATTTAGTGGGTTGGTTTTAGGCAATAGAACATTTTTTGGTAGAAAGGTTTCAAAAATCTTGGCTCTTTGGGGAAAGTCAAGATTTTTATAGATATCCATGAGGGATTCTAGAGAAAATGGATGCAAGGGTTTAGGGTTTTGAATCTGTAACATTTGATTAATTGATTCAGCAGTAATTGTAAAAAGAGCTTCATTGTTTTGGAAAACCACTACTTTTTGACTGGGAATATACCTAACATGATACCATGAAATAAAATCAAAGAAATGATGGGTTTGTAGAATGATGAATTGAGGTAAAGATGAGCACCGGAGGTTTAATTCATCACTTAGGTCTAAAAATTTATGTTTTAACCAATTGTGGAGTTCATAAAGATCAAACTCACAGTTGGTTTCAGAAACTTTATAGAGTTGGTCAACTAATGGCTGATGGTCTAAGTTGATAGTGGGAGGAAGCATGGGGTTTTCTGAAGTTTTTGATTTCTTCTTTGAAGACATGACTGAAAGAAAAAGGGCTGAGAAACAACTGTAATTACCCGGAGAAAAATGATTCCCTTGTTGACTGATAGCTGGAATGGTCTCTTGAATTCCACTGGTCACTTTGGTGGTTGTTTGGCCTGGTAACTTGCAACAAATAAATACAAGCAACAGACAACTTCAACGAAACATAAAAATGTTTTATGTAGGTTAAATGGTTTATCTGTTAAACGAGTGCAGGGGCATTAATGTGTAACGGGAATATGGTTGGTGAATGGGGAGCTGATAGTTGGTGGAAAAGTGAGTTTTATTTAAAACAGGAGGGAGTGGTGTAACGGGTTTATGGACGGGAGAGAGCAAATTTCGAAGGGGGTAGGAGGCAGTTTGTGGTATTGGAGCGAGGGGGTGCGAAATGAAAGCAAGAGAGGCACGTGGCGGAGACAGTATGATGGTTGACCGCTTACATCATGGGCATAGGTGTCGAAATACATCCTCCCAGATCCAGGAAAGGCCTATTTAGTAAGATTGTCTTAAGGGTCAGAGGGGAATCAGAGAGTTAACTCAGTAATGCTAGTGAAATCTTGCCAGAGTAATCTTCTCTTGCATCTCAAATAAGCCCAGCTTATTAGTAAGTTGAAGGAAGAGGAAAACTGAGGGATCAGAGGAGAGAACATGCTACAAAAGAGGTATATTTCCTTTATACATTCATTTTGATATGAATGCAAGTTATTTTCCTTCTCCATTTCATGTCTATGTATGTGAAAAAATTGATTAATTTATTGTGTTAAAGTTTATGTTGCATGCTAATTTTCCTTTAGGCAAATCTCATCATTTTTTGTTTGTGCTTGTGTGTAGAGGCTCGGATCTAAGAGTTGGAGTGGGATCTATAGGAAAGAGAAGGTTTTCTAGCTACTAAAGTGGTCTACAAACTACATTAGCCTTCAAGGGTTTGAGATACAGTCACATATAGGTTTGTCTCTGTCCTTTATATGATTGATTATTGCACTGCAACTATGAATTTAGTTTGGTTATTCCACCCATTGTCTCACATATCTTGAGGCGAGATTTGAAAAGCAACAGCTCCTTTACCTCTGTGTGATTTTTTGGGCTAACAAAACTCCCCTCTCACCATTTAGAGGGTCTCACTAAGTAAGCCTTTCCTAGATCTGGGAGGATGTATTCAAACACCTAGGCCATGAGAAGTTAACAAGCTTATTCAATAATTGACCCTTTACCAACTCAGGATATGATGAGTTGAGTTGTCTCCTTGGGAAGGAACTGTTCTAGAATTATGAACTCCATCGCTCTTAGGGTGAAGGACGTTGTATAACCAAGTGATAGGTTGCATGATTGCAAGGGAGCGATGGGTTACAAGATGATAAGCTTGTGGGAGCCATAGGCCATTAGATGAGCACCAACATGGAGGACAACATACACATTTAGGCCAATAATTAAAGGGGGTTGGCACTAGGTTCCTTTCACTAACATAGAGTGAAAAAAGTGTTATAAGATTCTTCCTCTCATCTCAAGGTTACTTAGTGTTTCCTAAAATTGAGTGGTATCTTCTTTCTTCCTTCCTTCCTTATTAATAATGTTTGTGATAGGGTGATTCCCATCCCTACGTGGCATGAATCCATTACTCACCTCTCTGGAAACACAATAGGGGAGTTCTCATCAACGCTTCCCTATCTTGAGTGAATGCTTTTTCTTCACATTTGTGTTTAACCCTACTCACAACATATGGAGTATTGTATCATTTTTCTCTAATAAGGGGAAGATTCCCTTATCCCTCTCTTCTTTTTTTGGATAATCCTTGTAGTAGCCCCCTCTCCTAGTCTCTATCTTCTTACAATGGAGGTTGTCCAAGTTGGAACCATACACATGGAAGTTTATGTAGGTTATCATGATCCCTCTTCCTAGCTTTTTCATTTAGAGCATATTTAAGGTGCAAAATCAAAGTTCTTCTAAGGCCTTAAATACTTGTAAGTTTTTCTTGTGCCATCTCTGTTGGAAGGGCTAGTCGATCTAATCTACTAGATCTAACAGTGGAACCCAATTGACTTTCCAAGTCAAAATCTAAGTCGATTTGCCACATAATCAGAGTGGAAGTCATTCAACAATGTAGTTGGGTTGACCTTTTAAGATAAATGTAAGTTGATCAACTAAATAATTGAGTTGACCTACCCAAGGTAGTTAGACAATTATAACTAACTTGTAATTAAATATTATATAGAAATAATTCATTATTGTAACACACATACATAGAGAGAGAGAGAGAGAGAGAGATTATGAGGAACTATTGTGTCGTGGTGCATGAATAAAGAAGATATTTAATGGTCCCTCGCTATTTCTGCTATCTTATCCTTTATTTCATCTGTGTGTGTATATGTTTGTTAATGTGTATAATAATGTATATTGCTTTGTCGATACACTAGTAGCAACTAACTAAAAGTCCCTAGATTATGACATTGGTTTTGCTACCGGTAGTTCCTTATCTTGAGTTTGAGAAAATATGCATGCAAATACATTGAGTTTGGAAGAGATTCATGAGTGGTGGAGTTAAAAAATCAAGAACTATGTTAGAACAAATCAAATTATGATAGCAGAAGCAAGAGATCACTTCTTCACAAAGAGCCACTAGATATTTTTTGATGCCATTCTACAAGAAATTTTTAGATACATTAATTGTGCTGCTAATAAATAGATTAATGGATGACTAAAAGTTAACGTTAAATATCACTCACAAAGGTTGAACAAATTTATATGAGTGGGTCAAGAAGAGTTCCAAGGATTATTGTGAAGAGCAAGTATTAGAAAAAATAATGTTGATCGATAAAATTAAAATGAGATCTCACTGTAATTTGATAGCCTTCAAGAAATGACAAAATATGCCAAGTAATGCAAGCCCAACCAATGATAAAATATGCTTGCAATTTAATTAATATGCTTGCAATTTAATTATTATGCCAATGTTATGTGTTTTTATCACTCTTGTAGGCTATTATAGATGGTTGTAGCAAACATATCAAATGTTGAAATTAACCAGCAATCCTTCAAATTTCACTTTCATGCAATTAATTTAACCACAAGGTTAATGTTCAATGCCTTAGGTGATTAATTAATTAGATTAAGACTATTTTAGATGTGTTTGGGCCCTGAATACATTGTTGTCATATATGTGCTTTAGAATTAAAATGAAATAGTAACGAGGCAAAGAGGGTTAGGGGGCAAACCACTAGCCCTAATGGCCTTGTTGGTGACTAGAGAGGCTTCCAATGAACTTGACCACCTGCAATCACCATGTTAGCTCCAAAATCGCTGAAGAATGGCTTGGGTGAGGGCTAGAAGAAAAGGTTAGGGCTAGAAGAAGGCCAACAATATGGCTAGAGGCTAGGATAGGGCCATGGCTAGGGGAGACAATCCCAATAGGGTTGTCGTCCAAGGGAAAAGAATCTAAAGGAGGGGGGGGCGAGAGGGCTTGAGGCCACTTTAGGGCTGCAACCAGGGCAAAAATGGCTTGTGCCTCAAGGGAAATCCCTCTAAGGGCTTACCACTAGGGAAAGGGAAGGCCTTTCGGCCTGTGACCCAAAGAGAGGAGCTTTCTAAGGCTCACAACAAGACCTAAAAGGGTTGTGGCTTAGGGAAAAGGTCCTCTAGGAATCATGGAAGGCCCTAAAGATGGTTGTGGCTCACAAAAAGAGGGAGAGACAGCTAACGCGGAGCAAGTAAAGGCCATGATTAGGCTGGTAGAGGTGACAAATAGGCCTTTGAGGCATTCAAAAAATTTAGAACCCTGCAAAAAAAACCTTTCCATGAAAATGCCAAAAATTACTTATTTAAGGCCATTGTCTTCCTTTCTTGGTTGGACAGAGGTTGGAGGAAGGCTAGAGGCTAGATATTGCCTTCCTAGGCCTAAATCAGTGTGCTTAATTAGGCTGGACGTCTCGCTTGGAGGATTGAAACTCTTCAAACCCTAGCCTTAGGGCTAAAAAAATTTGATTTCCTTTGAGGCTTGAAGATCCACCTGCAAAAGCGAATGAAAGAATTTCCCAAAATCCCATATATTAAAGAAACAAAAAACAAAAAAACCCAAAAACCCCAAATGCAACAAAATCAAAACAAGGGTTAGAATAATTTACAAATATTTGCAGTAAAATTATTAGCTCTCATTAGCAAATTATTTCTTTGTAGCCCAAGGTCAAACAAAATTTTTGAGAGATTCTTTAAATAAATTGCATCCCAAAAGAAGGTCGGCAACCTTGATGTTAGCAACGATTTGAAAGGACAATAGGTCTGCTATTTGAAAGGACAATAAGTCAAATGCCACAACTCAAGCAGGCCCTGACCCATGCAAAGTGGCAGGCCATGGATTTCATGCATCACTCCTTGCTCATGGACAACATGAACTAGTTGATTCTTAAAAAGGCTTTAAAGGCCTTTCGTCGAGCTTAATGCAAACTCAAATCTCAAGGCCCCTCCATCTCCAAGGTTCTTTTTGCTCCCATTGTGAGTTTACTACCTCAAATTTGGAGAATTTTTTTATCTTTGTGAAACTCATTTCAAGGGGCTCCCTTTGTTACAAGTTAAAGCCACATATCTAGGCTTTCACTCTCAAGAATATTATGCTACATTTTTGCTCAAAAGGGTTTTCGTCATGCTATTCAAAATGTATAAGGCTAACAAAGATTTTTTATCAACGACCCTAGTTTTGGGGCCACTCCAAACTCTCTTTTCAACCATGGTTTCATAATTTTAATCCTTTTTCAATGACATCTCTAGCAATTGTTATATGGGTAAGGCTCCCTAACCTACCCATCCATTTGTCACATCCAAACATTCTAACCTACCCATCCAAACCGACATAAACCTAGAGAATTTTTCAATCTTTGTAAAACCAATCTCAAAGGGCTACCTTTGTCTAACAATTAAAGACACAAATTTGGTTTCTGCTCTCACTACCAAGATACAAATTTGGGTGGAAAAACCCATATAGCAATATTCGACTCCACAAAAATCAACAACTTCAAGATCAAAAATCTCTCAACAAATACGCCATAGAAAAAGATGCTTCAATCTCTATTGTATCAAGAGTAAGAGGTGGAACCAAAAGTTGTCTCTAGTCCAAACCCTAAGATTTCTCTAGTCCATTTGGTAGAGGATTAAGTAGCATAAACCTCTCAAAGGGGATAACATTATATGTAAATTATTGGCTACAAATTATGAAAGACGAGGAATTAATGATTTTCGACCCTCAACATCTACTCCGCAAAATTAGGTGCAGCAAATTGGTCTCAAGATATTGTGTTGCATTTCTACTCAAAAAAATTCCTTGTCATGCTCTTTAAAGATTTACAAGACTAACAAAAGGATTTTTTATCAGGGACCCTAGTTTCAAGGGTGCTCTAGCCTCTCTTTTTAACCATGATTTCCTAATTTTAATCCTCTTTCCATGTCAACTCTCGTCCAGGTAAGGATGTTTAACCTAACCATCCATT
Source organism: Pinus tabuliformis (assembly GCA_031772625.1). NCBI lineage: Eukaryota > Viridiplantae > Streptophyta > Pinopsida > Pinales > Pinaceae > Pinus > Pinus tabuliformis. The sequence goes on along the minus strand of CM062818.1, from coordinate 2,065,087,580 downwards.
TGTCAAATTCAAATGTCCTAGAAGATATGGAAAACTTAATAGGTCACTTCATCAAAACCAACATTGACAAAAATGGCAAAATAAATTATCACATTTGTGTCAAACTAATTAATAGGTCACTTCATCAAAACCAACATTGACAAAAATGGCAAAATGAATTATCACATTTGTGTCAAACTAAGCCTCAATAAAGGATTGCCTCATAAAATCCTTATCAAATGGAACGCTAGGGTTTATTCACAACCATTGGATTATGAAAATGTTGAGTTTCATTGCAAAACTTGCCAACAAGTCAATCATCTTCATAATGTCTACCTCTTTTCACAAGGGCCCTACTAAGAACCCAGATTTGTTCACATGCCCTCTCGTGTCCCAAATCGAGCAATTCGGTTATATTCGTGTCCTTCCGATCATGTCCAATCGGAACACAAATCCCGAAAAAAGACTCCCACGCGGTGTTAAAAGGTTGATTTAACCATTCTATTTGCACATTTACCTTTTCTCTTGGTTGTGAGTTTTCTGAGAGTGTGTGAGAGCAAAGAGCAAAAAGTGTGGGAGCATTTTCAAAGAAATTCAATCAACAAGTAAATGCATTCTCTCTATTTTTTTGCATTTTTATTACAGTGTTTTGCATGTGAATTTCTTTTACAAATTTGTGCATTTTTTGTTTTTTTTTTAACAACATTCATGGCTCAATAGAGCGCAGCAAAATAAGGGAAAAAAAAGAGAAAAAATATACCCATTGGAGATTCCCTTCCCATTCCAATTTCATCGAAGTCTACAAGTGTTCCCTCTATTGCAAGTGGGGCTACAACAACAGCTTCAAATGTTGAGAGAAGAGAGTAGTCTCAAGATAACAAATATCCCTTGTGTAAATATGTCACAAGAAAGCAAGGGCCAAGGAGCAAGATGAAAGGAGGCGGCAATGTTGCTTAGAAATGTAGCTATTGCAACAACCATTTCATGAGCTCATATTTCCGCGTGAAAGCTCATTTGTTGGCGTTACCAAATTGTGGAAATGCAACATGTATAAAGGAGTCTTTATCAAGAGGAAAGAAATGGAAAAATACGTCAATGTCGGTATGTCAAATATGGTTACAAAATTTTAAAAAGAACAAGAATGATGACCCCCTTCCATTCTTGAAGAAAGCAGCAACAAATTCTCATTTGAGAGTTATGGTGGAGGACAAACAACAAAAAGAAAGGCATTTGCACTTGATCCAGTGGACATGATTTTTCAAAAAGAGAAATTAGAGAGTTTGATCTCACCATTACCTTTTTTTCTGTCAAAATTCCATATCATTTAATGTTGCACATTCACCTCTATATATTGAGATGTGTCGAGCTCCAACTCAAGGGGCTCCATCAGAGTATGTGCCTCCTGAATCGAAAAAGCTCAAAACCACATTGTTGATAAAGACAAAAAAAGAGGTGGACTAAATGCCCGAGCCTATTAAATCAGCGTGGCCAACCTCTAAGGTTAGCATTGTTTATGATGGATGGACAAATCTAGCACGAGACTCACTCATCAACCTCATGGTGTCTTCCTTGAATGGTTCAATTTTCTTGAAATCAGTGGATGCACTTGAACGATATAAGAATGCACAATATGTGGATGAGTTGTTTACTAAAGTTATTGAAGATGTAGGTGTTGATTCTTGTTTGCAAATCATTACAAATAATGTCCCTATTTGCAAAGTTGTTGGCATGATTGTGGAAGCTAAATATCCACAAGTATATTGGACACATTGCATCGCCCATTTTTATTGAACTTAGAACTTAAATCTATTACTTTTGATGTGCTTTGGATTGGAAGCATTATTGAAGATGCACGACATATCCGCAACTTTGTACAAAATCATACAGATGCCCTCACTTTCTACAAGGAGGACACCAATCTATCATTGTTGAAAATTGCAGATACACAGTTTGTCTCTTTATTCATCATGTTGAAGACGTTGAGGGAGGTCAAAACCACTCTTATGGCCATGGTTATTTCAGAGTTTTGGTTTTTTTGGAGAAAGACAAATCTAACAGCATCCAAAACAATGAAGGGCACAATGTTAAATGATGCTTAGTGGGAGAAGGTAAATCTACTTATTAAGATCATGGACCCTAACATTTTTTTGCTTTGATTTGCAAATACAATCCAAGAGAGGTTTATAAGGGATGGGATTCCATGATTGAGTCTTTGAAAAGCATTATTTTACAGAGTGAGTGCCCAAGTTTAAGACAATATCATAGGTCTTATTCACCACCATACAAGATATTCTTGTCAGCAAATGAGACAAGAATTGCACACCTTTACATTGTTTGGCTCACTCATTGAACCCAAAATACTACATCCATGAGTGGCTGAATGGTGGCCCTTCCCGCAAATTCCCCCCACATGGATGGTGAAATCTGACAAGGGAAGAAAAATGTACTCAAGCAGATTTTTCAAGGTAGAACACCCCTTAATGAGGTGGAGGATGCCTTTGCAAATTTTTCCACTAACACTGGTCGACTTGTAGGGTATGATGTGATTAGAGAGAAGGGAGCTAAGAAGTCCTATTTTTGGTGGGCAACTCATGGCGCAACAAGCCCCCCTCTACAGTGATTAGCCATGAAGCTCCTCTCTCAAGTAACTTCATTCTCTAGTTGCAAAAGGAATTGGAGCACATATGGGAATTTGTAGTGTCAACAAGAGCATACTTGAATAGTCCAAGGCAAAGACAATGGCATATGTGCACACCAACATTTGTCTTTTTTACAAAGGGATGCAAAGGAGGCAAATGCAGCAGATGAGAGCAGTATTGACCACGATGATGAGTACCATGATGTTGATTTTGATGATGAGGATTGATGACTCATGGGCTACTTACTGTGTTGAGGCTTGCAAGACCTATAGTTTTTTGTATTTACTATTTCTATTTGCCATTGGCATTGTACTAGCTATGTAACACATTTTGATTTTGATGATTTAACGAGAAAACTACAATGTCTTGTCTTTCTCCCATTGGATCATGGATGAATTGCATGTATATTATAATTTATGAACCAAAAAAGCCAAAACCACAACTCACAAGCAAGCTACTACGCATCAACAAATGGCACACAACCAAATCAACACCAACAAACTCAACAAAGGAAGCTCATCCTTCGACTAAAACGGAATAGACTCAACCACTCAATCAATGAGTGAGCGCAAGAGTACCCACAAATCTCACTCAAATAGTGACAAGGAAACGGCAAATCTGCTGAAACATTCAACAATGTGAGCATCTCAAGAAAATGATAAACAATCTTCAACTGCTCTGGAAGAAAGAAAAAAACCATGAACAATCCTGCGACCTAAATCATAAAATAATAAAAAAATTCATAAGATAATAACAAGTGAACTCTATAATAACTAGAAATTGCAAAAACTAGAAATAAGATTTTGAAAACAGAGCCATACGGCAAATCCAGTATTAATCGATGGATTGCTAGATTGCCTGTTCAAAGTCTCAGGCAATTTCAGATCGAGACGATTTGGTCAAAAAAAAATCACTGCAAAAGTTACTTGAAAAGAAGTACATATTCTTGCTGGTATACTGCTTTTTAGAGTGTCTGCAAGTGCAGAGCACAGAACTAAATTTTCAAAGCTGTCTGTGCAATGCAAAGTATGTAATAATTTGAAAAGCCTGATATGTGAGGGTGTGATGCTACATACAATGAGTGTTCCCAAACATATATTAACAAGTTTGATTGAACAGCAACACGATTTGGTCAGCGTATCTGTATTCAAATGATTAATTTACAAATGTACGAATGATCCCAATAAATTAAGAATATTTTACTATATTATCTCTAAATACCATACATTTTAATTATCACCAAAAACAGAGAGAGGTACTGTAATTTCAGACACAGATTCCAGTTATCTAGGTTCACATTTAATTTTCCATGAAAAACACTTGTTGATACAATACATTTTAATTATCACTAAAAACAATCAGAGGGAGGTACCATAATTTCAGACACAGATTCCAGCTATCTAGGTTATCATGAAAAATACGTTTACAAGTAGTTACGAAATAACATAAAACATTTGTAAGACTAAAAGAGGCACACGTAGGCAGAGAAAAAGAAGACATCGTGTAATGAGGATTGAACGAATTTCATTTAACTCTGGTGAAAAATTAAATTTATATTACTTAAGGTGCTGTAGCAGGGTACAACAGTTCACCGTATATTAACCACCAAAAAATATCTAGCTTATTCTCGCTATCATATTTGGACTTTTCCTATATACTTTAGCGAAAGTAACAAACAATCCACCCTCAGATAAGCGATAATTGGCCAATCCATGAGCTCCCACTCCAATGCTTTTACAGTGCCACTACATCAAACAACCGGAAAAGTATTAGACACCAATAAATCACTCACATCCAAGCACAGATCATTCCACTTACAATCATTCACGCCTAATTAATTACCTGTTCCAGAACCTCGGCGACACTCATTCAGCATATCCAAATAGAACTGGCATTTGCCAATATCACTCCCATAGTTGGTAAGGCACTGTAAAATTGAAAACCAGACAATAGAGACTGTTAAATCAAATGCATTTACCATTAAGTATTGATAGCATTCTGAAACATTGTAAACAAGCTACCTTTAACATACCTCCTGGAATGCCTTGCTGTGATTCACACAAGAATCTTTTCCACTCATATTTGACATTACAGGCACACTAGTTTGTGCAGCAGCCGGAGCTTCTGCTTGTACAACCTCATGTTGAACTGTCCGTGGACCAAGGACTGCATCAACAGCTCGATGTGCAATAGCAGATCCAGTCCCAAAAGCCATACCTGTACCCATTAAAAAACCATTTAGTTAATCTTTCCAAAACAACAGATTATCTTATAAAAAAAATATCGCATATATTTACTCAGATACCTTCAGCTATTGTAGAGCCGATGCTACCAAGCATAGATCCACCACCCTGCTGGACTGGTGCTGGAGGAGGGGCATAGGCAGCTGGAGTAAACAAAATACCGTTAGTTCACATGTCTAAAGATATTATGAACACTCCAGATGTATTACTAAATGATGGGATAAATGAATGAATGACACTGAATTGGATATAGCATACTTAAAAATACAACAGTATCATTACGCAAGGACACAAGCAGTCTCTAAAAGCATTTCCTATATCCAAAAGGCCACCCAAAAATTCAGGCACTGGTTAAACTGAGATTCCTAGTTCTAATTATTAATTAAAAAAATTACTCTTAAATTATTAGTAATAACAAAAATAAAAACAAAAACAAAACCTTAACGTTCTATTTATTTAGAATCAATTAGGTCCCTTTTCTGTTAGGTTTAACAACATTTCAGCTCGCAATGTGCGTCAAATATACTAGGTAACAAAAATTTCAAAATGTTCGTTTTAGTGGGGATCAGAAACATGGCACTTTATCCCAATTTTCAATCAGAAAATTTGGTCAAGTCTTATACATGAATAATCCCTGTTTTCGGTACACTTCCAAATGCTCGTAGGATATGTGTGCTTTTGAGGTACATGGGCATTACGTACATATAAATATTAGACATACCTGGCTGAGGAGGATGAGACACCGGTTTGGGACGTGGGGCTGACCTTCCTGCAAGAGAACAGTAAAACTTAGTCATGGAAAGTTAAGATCTTGAATGAGGGAAAAAAACAGCATACTCCCTTAGTGGATGAGAAATAAATATCAAATACTGTTAGTTTGGCCAATTTCCTTCGAAGTCACGATGTAATCCCAGTTGTATTATACACATGAGAAGAAAGAGACCATGAGAATAGTTCGAACAAATATCTAAAATCGCATGCTCTGATTGTCCCTTAACTCGTGTTGTGGTTGTTCTAATTAAAACTATAAAAAAAAAAAAGATTGAAATTCTAGATACATCAACAACAGGCTAGTTAAACAGAAATATCGGCTCTTAACCAAATAATTTGAAAGAATCAAAGAGAGGCCAGAAGTTTATCTTACTGACAATAAGTTCCCCTACTGCGTCTTTCCAGTAAAAGATGGATTACGAAGGGAGTTTTTTCTTTTTGAAATTTTTTGTTAATATAATGCTAATATAAATATAAGTTATGTATTTTGACTTTACAGCAGTAAACTTACACATTACATTATCGGACCCTGAAATCATGTTAATGTACTGGGTACCCTGAAATCATATGAACGAAACTCTATAACAATAGGAGAGTACACGCTACAGACGCTAGACAATGTAGGAGAGTATACAAAAAAAAGACTCTTAACAGTATACCTAATTAAGCATAATTAGCCCTTACGCTCTCAAACACAAAATCTGGGAAAATTCATCTCAAACACCAACTCTGGGAAAAATCATTCCGGCAGTGTAGACCCGAATACGGCAAATACAACCATAGGGAAACAATCAAAAGAACAGCCAGTTAAAAAAGAAAACCGTAAATGCAAACCTTGACAAAAGGCCTAATACAAATCAAAGGGGCTAGCTTATACAACTATAGGAAACACAATCATGTAAATTCATACATTATTAAACACTTATGTGCACTTTTTCCTCTTAATGATATTACTGGGTGCCGACATATTTAGATCCAAAAATGAATTTTTCCAAGACAACGGAAAATAATTTACTTCGAAAATAGGGATTGAAATAGTTTTTCTGCAAAAAAAAATTATAGTTTAAAAGTTTAACTTATAAAAAATCCCATATCCATGTGGGGACAGAATCACATGCCCTCTTCAGGGCAACCAAGTGATATATAAAATATGTGACCATGTATATAGCCACAAAGTGATATGTAGAACTTCTGTTTCGTTGGTTAAATCACAAAGAGACCTGCTAGATTCTTCTGTTTTGTTGGTAAATGTTCCTTTGTTCTCCATTTATTCACAAAATAGGCTCTCCCTTAGATGTCATAGATGTCATGAGCAGAAGGTATCTATTCAGTGGTCTCTATTCCTACAAATTCCATCTGTGTACTTTATCCTGTCTTTTGAGACAACCCTCCATAGGACATCAAGACCACCAGGAATTCGACCCGGCCTAGGTTGTTGAGGTTTACTGTGTTGGCCATGCCGGCCGTTGAGGTTAACTACATTGGCCACAACAAAATTTGCCTGTACGGGGTTTCGAACCTGCTTGACAAGCAAGCTTTCATTCTACATGTATTATGTGACAATTATCTCGTGTACATACTTCTCAGATTATATTGATGATATATTTTATATTATATACAGGGAAATAAACCCCGTCCATTGTTACCAAACCCCGATATAAGGCGTGACCAGTTTTTTAGGACTGCAATATGGCACGAGGATACGACCTACTACTGTACTAGTAATTGTACTTATACCCAGACGGCACCACAGTTGCTACCCACAAATCAAAATACAAATAATTCAATCAGTCCCTCAACTTGGTATGATCTTATGACAGAAACCAAAAAGAAGAATCGAACTTGGGATTGCAATACGGTTCAAAACCTATAACCTAAATCACCAATGCACCTGAAACATTTTACGAGACAGAACAAGGTTTAAGGTAGTAAAAAAAAAAAAAAAAAACAAATACATATCACCCAAACCCTAGGCAGAGATTTCAACTCATAACCAATATCAATATCCAAATCTAAACCTCCGCCCACAAATTCCAATCACCAGAATTTAATCTTTTAAAATAAGGGATGATAATAAGAATGGAGTTGTCTACAGAAGAAATTGAGGTTAAATCTTGATTTGTTGCAGTTAAAATGGTTTTTTAACTGCATATTTGGATTCAGCACCCTCCAAAACCCCTGGAATGCTTTATAAAAATTATAACCAGAAACCTAAAATAAATAAAAGCTTAGAAACAAAACAGTATAATCTGTATCCGAGACAATGCAAACCAATCCCTGTAACCCCGTGGACAATAACGTTAGGAAAACCACGAATAAATCCCAACATTGATTATCCAGGGAAGGGGTCAAAAATCTTAAAAAAGAAGATAGAAAAGAGGGTTCTTAAAAGGTCGGGACATCGAACCTCCGGAGCTTCGTCGAGGCATATTGTCCAAAAAGCTTGAGGACGCGCACAGACAACGTAAACAATATTTGCTTGAAGAGCGGAATACCCTCGCACTAATGCCCAAAGATCAGAGGATTTTGAACAAATATGTCACAAGTCTTGCTTATTTATAGTCAACCCTTAGGGTTGATTATAATTTTTTTTTCATTACAAACAATATTCAACGGAGACAAAAAGCGCACTTTAACGGACCCCGGAACTTTCTAGATGGGGCCTAACCTTCTAGTATGCCTGTTCCAGGAAAATAAGGTGAATAAATAAAACACGTGGACACATGATTAGGCAGATAATAGGGGAGAATTTGCAACCAGAAACTTTAGGAGTATAAATGTGGAGCAAGCAAAAACTTTGACCACATCTTTCCATTTTCATGTACATCAGGTTGGTTATTTTAAGGGGATGAAATTAGTTTCTGAAATTTTACTTTGGTTTTTGGTTTTTTTTAAAAGGTGATGAGGATGAGCTTGGACTCTTAGGAAAGTTTCATTTTTTGGAAGCGGTTTTTATTTTCCACTTTTTTCATGAGCTTTAAATTGTGACTTGGTAAGGGCTAAATTCTAAGCAAATTAACTATTCTATACTTTATGGATAATAAAAATGATATGTTTTTTTTTTTTTCAAAAGGTGGAAAAACTTATCAAACTCAGTTTGTCAAACCAACAGTGAGGACAGCCATCTCTGGCTGCTATCCGCGAATGTCAGTTGACACATCACTGTTATCAAGGAAAACCACGCCACCTGAAATAACCCGCTGGTGGTCCGTAAGGGAGCAGGCTTTCACTCCTGCCAGATGCCTCTGGGTCTTGGGCCGTTAACCTGTTTCCTTACGTCCGAGGAAGACGAGCTCTTAGCCAAGCAGAAGCCGTTTTAGGGCATACTCCAGGCCCTAATAAAAATGATATGTTGTTTAAAAGTATATGATTTTATTATTATTAAATATTAATTTTCTAAATGTTATTATATTAAAATTATTTTAAAATTATTTTTTATTGGTAATCTACATTAAAAGTGATATGTTGTTTAAAAGTATATGATTTTATTATTATTAAATATTAATTTTTTAAATGTTATTATATTGAAATTATTTTAAAGTTATGTTTTTATTGGTAAGAGTTTATTTTCATGAAATGTAAGGAAACCATTTAAAAATCCAAATTTCAAAGAAATTTAGTAGGAGTGGAAATCTACACCCTTATAAATTATTTTGGGGTTATTTTAAGTGGTTAAGTTTTGTTTGCACACAATAATGTTGAAGTTTTGACACTGTATTAATAAAAGCTAAGTTGGTAGCCTCACATATTGTAGGTTTTTACTTATATTGAAAAAATGTATATATACATTGTATTTCTTTTTTTATCTCTCTCTGTATGGAAGTGTTTATATGTAAATCTCATCTCTATTTTTTAAATCCACTTGAACACACTATTTAGAGGACTCTATAATGACTCACATGTTTTTATATTGTTGATGATATTTAAGGAATATAGTTTCCTATGATGTAAGAGTTCTAAAAGGATCTTATGATAAATTAGGGGTGATAAGCAATAATTTTACATGAATACCATGTTGAGGGACTTGGATTGCCTATTAGGCAAGGAATGAGTAACTCCTCACTTGCGAAAAAAAAATGTGCGACTAAATTTATACAAAGAGGTGGCCTTTCATTTCATTGCCTAAGGGTACCTTCACATTTTCCTAATTTATTTATTTACAACTTCAGGAAAATATCCCAAAGGATTACATCCAACATTCTCCACCTTAAGCCAAAGGGGTGTTTGTGAGCCCAAGCATCATTATGAATTTTTCAAAATTTTATTTTTTGAGTGCTTTGGTGAATATTGTAGAAATTAGGTTGTAGATTTGCAACTGCTCATGAAGTTTTAATCAAAATCACAAAACACAAACCTACACTACTGCTCTGCGGACATTATTTCATAGTTTATAACAAAAATCTCAGACATGCAAGAAAAAATAACACACATGCAACAAGTATTTTTATCTTGAGAAAACCATAATGTTTGCTTGCATTAATCAAATGAATGGAGATGTATTACAATTTCTTTTCTCAACTGAGCACACCCTACAAGTGCATAACCTATCTCTCTGCTCACTGAAGGCCTCTGACCCAGACTTAGTCAATTTCTTCCTCTGCTTGAGCTCTTATTTCCATGCATTGTTCCTTGAGAAATTAGGCCCCTATTATTTAATAAATTCCTCAAATTGAATTATGCAATTCCTTAGGTTGATCATCAATTGCACACAACACTTGTACACTCAAGACTAATCTACAATTGATGTTACACTGCCTTGGAATCTCCACCTCAACTGAGTAACTCGAATTCTCTGCATGCACTAGTTATTTTGGGTTGATTGATCAGTTAACTAGATGATCACTGAGTTTGACTAAAGTCTCACTGCTTAACTGACCTTCCACCAGTTCCTCCAAAAGTTGGAACTAGTTTAACTAAAAACAACCTGAGATAACTCACCTTGATTGCTACAAATTAGCAATCACACATGCAGAAATTAAATCTAACTCCTCCAACTCAAAGCTACTGAATAAAATGGGTGACACAAGCCATGTCACACAAGTTAACATCATCCAAGTTGTTTGTTGATGTGGAAATTTGAATTTTCTCAATTTAATCAAGGCAAAATCAAATTGAGAATTTTTCGCTGCATTTTTCAACAAAGATGCATGCAATTTGCTCATTTGTGGAACAATGTCTTGGATGAGTAATGTTTGGACCTCTACATGATATCAATCCAAATGATACTTTCCATTGATATGTTTGATTGATCATGGAATTTGGGATTCTTGGCCAATTAAATTGTAGAACTATTGTTAACCGAAAAAAGGAGTATAATTTACTTGTTTCTCCTATAAATTTCAAGTATTGTCTCGAGCCACACAATCTCCTTCGTTGCTTCTACGGTTACCGCATATTCTGCCTCTATTGTGGAATCTATTGGAATCGATTATTTATGTGACCTTCAAGTGATCCGGATTGGATCATTATATTATTTTTCATCCATCTCGATGCATTTGGAGTGGAAAAAATGGAGGAATTAGCTCATGGGACTGCTTTTACTAGTGGGACCCAGTTTGGCAAAATGGGGTTTGAAACCTTTCGAGAGCGTTTTGAGGCTTCAAACGATGTTTTTTAGCGGTAAAAAATTTCCCCTTCTGGTGCACCTTTTCATGCTATTTTACACATAGATATCTTTCCAACGGTGTAAGAATCGTGTCGATCGGAGTCTGTATGCAAAATTTATGCCACTTAGAAGTTAACCTTCTTGTTTTGACATGTATAGTTTGGGAGGATGCCACGCTAGCCCCCATTATTCATGGTGAATGAGCTAGTCACGTGTTTGTGATGTAAAAGACTCTAGAAGAGTCTATTTTGTAACTCTAGTTAAGAGTTGATGCAGTCAAAATTAACCACTAGTAGGCTATCGGGTTGTGTTATTACCTGGCCACTAGGAGGAAGAGGCATTTCTTTCTTTCAAGAGCATTTTTTATCTGGATTTAAACAGGAACGCAAAAAATTACAGATATAAACATAAATACAAAGATGCAGTAGAAATAACACTTCATTTCATTAATATCAAATACTGAAATATGCTTACAAATAGAATGGAAATAAGACTAGCTCGGGCAAAGGTAGCTTATCTCTGAGAATAGATGTGGCGGCTACATGCCTCTGAACTGTGTTATAATGAGGCTCAAGGGCCTTTTTGTTGGGTGTGGAGCCTGATTATCTTCTATTCAAAGGTATCGCCACATAGGACCCCAGTTCGAAATGGGGGCAGCAACGCCGCCCGTAAAATATTTGCTGCAGGGGGGGTCCAGGGGGGGGCGGCTGCGACCTTTGGGAGCCCCCCCTTGGCGGGGGGTTTCGGGGGCAGCGCCCCCGAAGCTAAAAACAGCTGTAAAATTGTCTTGTAAAAGTATAGTAATTTCTAGTCAATCTGGGTCGTTCATTAGGCGGATGATCTGACGGTATAACTTATGTTTAGTTTAGGGCTTTTTGCCCTAGAAGGCAACCCCTCTCTTTGTATGAGGGTATTGTATTTGAGGCTGTGTGATAGATGTGTATTCTGTGAGCGAGAAATAGAGAGGTGAGACTGTGAGAGAAAACAGAGGATATTACAACAGATTTGTTGTAGGTTGTGTCTCTTCATTTTGCTGGATAATAGAAAGGAAGGACTGGCTGTTCGGGGTGGACGTAGCCCAAACTGGGTGAACCACGTATATCTGTGTCTCTCTTGTTTTGTGCGTTTTCTGTGTTTATATTTCTGCAATATTTTATGTGTTCCATTGCTCCATAATATACAATTTTCTAACACTTTTTATTATTGAACAATAAGAGCAAACCCTAAACAACCAAAACCCTAACTCGAGGATATGTAACGCCAAGAGTTTATGGGCCCCGTTGGGGTTAGTTGGACAACCAACTTCCCGGGGTCAGGACTTGGTCGTATTATCTTCGTTTGACGGGCATGATACCACGTTAGAAATATCTCTCCGAGGAATATGATGGAAAAGACGATTTGATAAAAATAGTGTTGGCGGTGGATTGCCAAAAAAAACGTCGTTTAGGGCCTCAAAACAGCTCCAAAAGTTTAGGACCCGAAAAACTGCTAAAAATAGTAAATTGTGCTACAATTAAGTAAACTAAAAAGCTGAAAGAAACAATGGTGGGGGTCCAAGTGGAATTGGCAAGTGGCGACCAATATCCACCTGGATCAATTTTGTTCCATAGCAAAGCAAAGATAGCCAAGAGAGATAGGAGGTAGAGCATACAGAGAGTATCTATACATTGTAGCATCCCACGGGCCACAAGCATTCCTTCTTTGTACTTGCAGCCATATTTCCAGACGGAGAAAGAGAGCAAAGCGGCCTCACCTTCCAGTTGGGTTTTCTCCCGAAAGGGTTTCCCAGAGAGCATATCTTGTATCTTATGTTGTGTGAGCTTATTTCATTGTTCTCTATTTTTCTGCATAATCTATACTCGCTTGCATGCACTAATTACAATTAAATCTATAGATCTTAAAGTTTAATAAAACTGTAATAGATTAGAATCTTAGATTTTTAATATAATATTATCATATTTGTTGTGACGAACTATCCAGTGGAATATCCACGATAGTTTATGGATCATTTGGTATCAGATTAGGTTTCTTTGAGTATTTTATGGAGATTGCAGGGATCTAGATTGGTGGGACTAAAAATTGTAAAACCCTAATCATGAGCGACGAATCTATAAAAGAACCTTGTGATCCTGCAGAGGTGAGGTTTTCGCGGCTCGAATAACAAGTTGTGGATATAAACCACAATGTAAACCTCCTCATGGCAGCCCTAAGCAATAAGCTTGAGATATTTGAAGAAGACGAGAGTTCGAATGTAGAGGACAAATCAGAACAGGGAACAGAAGATTGGGGAGAAACGAAGAACCAACCGAAGAAAGAGCCTGAAAAAGATCAACCCAATTCGAGTGTCATGAATCAATTGCAATCCCTATTTAAAGTGGAAGCAAAAGTTGATATCAAGTCGTACCACAACGAGATCGATGCTCTGAAGATGAACCATTGGTTGCAGCAACTAGAAGTTTATTTCAGTGTCCATCTGATTGAGGAAGGAAAAAAGATCTCATTTCCGCAGTTGAAATTGGAGGGTTATGCACTGACTTGATGGGAGAGCCACACAAAAACCCTGAGGTTAGAGGGAGAACCTCAAGTGACTAAGTGGGAAGATTTCAAAACCCTCATTAAGTCATTGTTTTATCCCATTGGGTATGTGGAAGACCAGTGGTTCTAGTGGCATTACTTCAGGCAAAAGTCAGGCCAAAGCATGTAGGAGTACACCACAGAATTCAAAAATATGGCTATAATGTTGGGTATCTCTCCAAAGAACTCAGATGTATTCCTCAAGTATTTGGGGGGTTGCACCGCCATCTGCGTGAGAAAGTGATGTTGTTCAAGCCCAAAACAATGGACGAGGCTTGTGTATAAGCACAATACCTAGAGAACATAGGCCTAAAAAGAGCGCAATCAAGTGGATCGAAGCAAAAGGAGCAACGGGACGCTTCTAAGGAGGGGAAGAAGAAACAAAAAGGGGGAAAAGATAAGAATATGGCAGCCACAACACACCAGTGCAAAGATCCTAACAACCATTATAACATTGATGGCCATACAGAGGAGAAGTGTTGGAAGTTGCATCTAAAGCTAAACCCGAAGAACAAGAAGAAAGATAATAAGAAGAAGAATCTCATGGCCACTGATTCAAGCAACCAAGTTGAAAGTAGCTCAGACATGGATGAGAAGATAGTTTGCACATCAATGTAGAAGGAGGTGAATCTGAGTAACCTTCAACAACAAGAAGAGAAAGAAATGACCAAACTCTTCGATGTAAAGATACAGGTCAAGAAGACTAAGATTGATGCTCTGTTTGACTCAATATCACAGGAGAATCTCATTGCAGTAGATCTAGTTAAAAAGTTAGGGCTGGAAGTTTGTGATCATCCAAACCCATATCCACTAGGATGGGTACATAATGATGCAGAGCTGAAGGTAAAAAAATAGTGAAAAATTAGATTTTCTATCAATGTTGATTTTATTGATGAAGTAGATCTAGATGTGGTTCCCCTTGATGTATGTGGGGTCATGTTTTGAAGTCCATACATGTACATGCACGATGCAATATTCATGAGGAGAGCTAACCAGTACCGGCTCATCAAGGATGGAAAGTCATTCATCATCAATGCACACAAAGGCAAGTCGAAAATTTCACTGGTAAGTGCCAATCAATCCAAGAAATTGATCAGTTCTAGCAAGAAGTATGTTTTAAGAGGAGTCACTAAGAGGCAAGGCATCCATGGAGGGGTGTACTAAGAAACATAAACAACAATTGGAGGATTTGTTACAGGCATACAAGGATGTGTTCCGAGAGCCTAAAGGGTTACCACCTAAGAGAGAAGTGGAGCATGAGATCCAGCTATTGCCAGACTCCCCCATTGGCAAATATTGGGTTGTATAGGCAGTTTGTTATAAAAGCGAGGTGAAGAAACAGTTCCAGGAGTTACTGGAACATGGTGTCATTCGACCGAGTACATCACCATGTGGGTCACCCATCATCATTGTGCCAAATAAGGATGGGACTTGGCAGATGCGTATAGATTGCAAGGAATTGAATAAAATCACGCTCAAGAATAGAGACCCCTTGCACAGGATAGATGATCTGTTAGATCAGTTGCAGCAAGTGAAGTACTTCATCAAGTTGGACTTGAAGTCTAGATATCACCAGGTTCGAGTCAAAGAAGAAGATACATGGAAGACCGCCTTCAAAACCAAGCAAGGCTTGTTTGAGTGGTTAGTTATGCCATTTGGCTTATGGAATGCACCAACTACATTTATGAGACTAATGAATGATATATTGCACCCTTTTATAGATTCATTTTTTATTGTCTATTTGGATGATATACTGGTATGTAGTGCTACCTAGGAGGAGCATATGTCACATTTGACGTTGGTGCTAGAAACATTGAAGAAGCACCACCTGCTAGCAAATCTCAAGAAGTGCGACTTTGTGCTGCAGTCTTTATTGTATCTGGGGTATGTGATCAGTGGAGGAGAGTTGAATATAGATCCTTCCAAGATGGAGGCCATCATGAAATGGTCGGTGCCTACTAATGTTTCTGAGGTCAGGAGTTTCATTGGGGTAACACAATACCTAAGGAAATTCATAACGTCCTTTTCAGTAGTAGCAGCACCGCTCCACGCCATAACAACAAGTGGCAAGAATTTTCAGTGGGGAAAAGGTCAGCAAAGGGATTTCGAGGAGTTAAAGAACAAGATCAGTCAAGCACCAGTTCTTGTGTTACCAAACTTGCAACGGCCTTTCGAAGTGGAGATAGATGTGAGTGGGTGTGTTATGGGAGTTGTCTTGATGCAAGGAGGAAGGCCTATAGGTTACCATTCTGAATTTTTTCATGGGGCAGTTATTAACTACCCTACCCACGATAAGGAGCTCTATGCCATGGTGCAAGTTGTGAAGAAGTGGAAACATTATCTAATGGGAAAGGATACAATAATCCATAGAGATCACCAGTTGTTACAATACTTGTAGGTCCAGAATAAGCTACAACAGACCAGGCACTACAAGTGGATGGGGATTTTACAGCAGTTTCATTTGGTGATCAATATAAGAAGGGAAGCACAAACAAGTTGGTCGACATGTTGTTAAGTCCACCCACATCAAAGATTACAACTTTCGGGACTCTTATGCACATGGAGTGATTCATCCATGATGCATACAGAGGGGCATATTCAAAGGATGAGGACTTCAAGGAGGTGTATCAGCAGTTGTAGAGTCAGAGTCATGTGCATGATGGCGACAATGTCGTTGACTACCATCTCCGAGATGGGTTACTCTACAGGTTGGATAAGCTATGTATTCCTAAAGGTGAGCAATTGCAGTTGATTAGAGAGGCTCACACCTTGAAGGTTGCAGGGCACTTTGGTGTAGGGAAGATCGTGGCTAACTTGCAGAGGTATGTATTAGCCCAAGATGCAAGAATAGGTAGCTAGGTTCATAAGAGGATGCATGCCATGTTGTACCAGCAAGCCTAGAAATAGGAAATGGGGTCGATATCATCCCTTACATGTACCTACTCGTCCTTGGGAAATTATTTCCATGGACTTTATGGGAGGATTACCCACAACTAGTAAGGGACATGACTACTTGTTCGTGGTAGTCAACAGGTTCAGCAGGATGCGTGTTCTAATGCCTTGTAAAAAGACCATCAATGGATAAGAAGCAACAAACTTGTTCTTTGGACAAGTCTGGGTGCACTTTGGGATACTAAGGAGCATCATTTCAAATAGGGATACAAGATTTCTTAGTGCATTATGGACTACATTGTGGGAGAAGATGGACACGAAGTTGAAGAGATCTACAACTTTCCATCCACAGATAGATGGGCAGACAGAAGTAGTCAACGGGACTTAAGTGCAGCATCTGAGGGGTTACAACCAGAAGAATTTGAAGACCTGGGATAAAAATCTGGTATATATACAACATTCTTATAATAGAGCAGTCCATACTTTTATAGGAAATTCCCCATTTGAGACTTGTTTTGGATATTTGCCACCTTCACCTTTGGATATTACATATGGGCAGCAAGGAGGAGTGAATGAAGATCTTACCAGAGATGCTTTGAGGGATGAAAAATTTATAGAGAATATTAGGCAAATCCATCTACAGGTACAAGAAACACTGCAAAAGTCACAGGAGAAGTATAAGGCCAGGCATGTTCAACATAGAACAAAGAAAACATTCAAGGTGAGAGACAGAGTATGGTTACAGTTGAATACGGAGAGGCTATAGGGGCTGAGTAAGAAAATCAAGGCTCTCAGATATGGTCCCTTTGAGATACTAGAAAAGGTGGGTGATAATTCCTATTGACTCAGTTTATCACCGTATATGCACATTTACTAAGTTGTGAATGTGGAGAATTTGAAACTCTATGAGCCTTCCATGCTAGATCAGGAAGAGGAACATGTCCTATCTTATGTTGAGGATATGGCACCAAATGCTCAGGTAGAGTTTAAAGAAGATATAGTTTTTCAGAAGAGGTCCAGAACTACAAGAGAAGGGCAGTAAGACCTTTGGCAGATTGGGTTGAAGGGACAACTTCTAGGCAAAGCTAAATGTTACACCAGAGAGAAGGTGGAGGAAAAATTTCCTCACCTCATTCAGTAAAAGTTTTTGGGAACAAAAAACCTCCAAAAATGGGAAGTTTTGATCTGGATTGGATCATTATATTATTTTTCATCCATCTCGATGCATTTAGAGTGGAAAAAATGGAGGAATCGGCTCGTAGGACCAATTTTACTAGAGGGACCCAGTTTGGAAAAACGGGGTCTGAAACCTTCTGAGATCATTTTGAGGCTTCAAATGAAGTTTTTTGAGGGTAAAATTTTACCCCTAAATGGAGCACATTTTCATACTATTCTACACACAAAGAGATTTCCAACAGCACAAGAATCGCATCAATCGGAGATCCTGTGCAAAAGTTATGCCACTCAGAATTTGACCTTCCCATTTTCACACCTATAGTTCAGTAGGATGCCGCGTTAGCCCCCATTATTCATGGAAAAGGGGATAGCCACATGTTTGTGATGTAAAATACTCCAGAAGAGTCTATTTTGTAACTCTAGTTAAGAGTTGAAGTAGTCAAAATTAACCACTAGTAGGCTATCGGGTTGTGTTATAACCAAGCCACTAGGAGGAAGAGACATTCCATTCTTTTGAGAGAATTTTTTTCCATAGCAGAGAAAAGATAGCAAGGAGAGATAGGAGGTAGATCACACAGTGAGGATCTATGCACTGTAGCAGCCCATGGGCCACAGGCATTCCTTCTTTGTACTTGTAGCCATATTTCCAGATAGAGAAAGAGAGCGAAGTGGCCTCACCTTCCAGTTAGGTTTTCTCCCTAAAGGGTTTCCTAGAGAGAATATCTTGTGTTTTATGTGTGTGTGAGCTTATTTTTTCATTCTCTAATTTTATGCATAATTTATATTTTCATGCATGCACTAATTATAATTAAGTCTGTTATCACTCAGTATTTTCTCAAGGTTAAAGAAAGAAATCACCGAGGTAACCACAGACCACTTTTAGAGCATAGGCTCTAGCCAACCTAGGCTCAGATAGGGCTCTCTCTATATGATTTAGCTTTGTTTGTTTTAATTTTAGGCTAGTTATGAATATTTAGGGGGTTTTTTATTTGTATTTAAGATTGGGTGGTGGGATCCTTAAAGAACATGGATAGAATGATGTCTTTAGACCATTGGGCTATGGAGTCAACAGAAGGGCAGTAAAACTGGATCAACTCACTAAAGGGAATGTTCAAAGGGCAAGCTAGCAGAGTAAAGTGCAGGTCTTTGGAACAGGGGGGTGAAATGGCTTTAATTAGGGTGAGAGAGCAATTAAGAATTCTCACACCGGGATATAAACGAGGAACAGAGGGTGATCAAGAGAAAAGGGCAATTAAGAATCCTTTGACCTATATTAGCAAGAAACAACCTAAACTAAGGAGCAATTAAGAATTCTTTAACTTAGATATCAGTAGAAAACATTTATGCCTAACTGTTAAAACAAAGTGTAATTAAACAAATTCTGAGATATTGTTCCAGTTATAGCATTCAGATTCAGAAATACATTAAAGATTGTGGCAAAACTTTAAGAAAGATCACAACAACATGAGAAAATACTTGTTTGCACTTCGCTCAACACATGAATCCTGTGAAATATCTTGCCTTTATTCATCAATCCAGCTTGCTGGCTCTGTCAATGATACAATAGCTTTACAAGCTCTTGATCAAACTTCTATAGAAATGTCTAAGAATCCACCATTGCATACTTCGAATTGTGAAGTATTTATACACAAGTTTTATTATAAAATATCTCAAACTAACTTGAGATTTAATCTAGGAAATAAAAATATCTTCTTACAAGAAGATAGAAACAACTACTTAACTGTTTGTTGCTGTCCCATTTATTGTGGTCCTGCTAGCTTTTATGGTTTGATTTCTAGCCCTTTATATTGCCTTGCTGTTTTGATCTTTCATGTTGGAAGCTTCATTCACTTTTGGCTTTATCTGATACTCTTTGACTTTGATGACCTATCAATATCCTTTACTGTACATTTTAACTTTTCACTATGTATTTTAACTTTTTATTGTGTATTTCAATAGTAAATTATTTAGTTTTTTCCATGTATCAACATCTGGTAGTTGGATATTGGTCAACTTTCTGTATGTTTTATCTATTTGTCTTCTAACTGTATACTCTGTCTGGTTCCTCTGTTTTGACAGTCAATGTCTCTGTGTGAATGTTTTTTTCTCTGTTCTGTGTATAATTGTCTTCTTCTTCTTAATATAGGCTTTTGAATAAATTTCCTTTTGAGTCTTGGAGTAAACAAGTTTTGCGACTAGTATCAAAATTGTTTATCCAAGCTCTGGTCTTCTGTTGATTACCTGCAAAATGCAACAATTTGTTAATAAAACACAGGTTGGCAGGAAAGGCAATTGATGGCTTTATTGCACAGGGATGTCTGGGGAAGGAGTCATGGCAATGTTTTGAAAGTAATCGGAGGTCGAATTGTGTTGCAGAGGTTCAAGGTGGCGCCGAAAGGGTTTGATAGGTTTTACTGTGAAACGGGGCAAAAGGAATGAAAACGAGGGTTTTCAGGGTTTTAACGGGAAACTTTTTAAATTTGGCATGGGATTAGTTAAGTGAACAGTGAGTGGTTTCTCGGGTTGAGCGGGGAGGCAGTATCCCAGGCCATCGCACCGCTTTTGTGGTGAAGGTGGAATTTGGGAGGGGTCACCCAATCTACCTCTGCACCTGACACATAGCCTTTGGGGTTCAGGGGAAAACCGCTTTATCGAGCAGGTAACGATTGGCCATCGAACGCAGCCGATATGGTTGTGGACCATCGGATGAGGGGTATGGTGATTTGATGGTAATCGGGCAAGGGAAGCGCACGGGTGATAAAGCATGGGTTTCAGCGGGGGGGCAGGACTTTAATCTTCGACGGTTTGTGATTAATTAAGACTTTAATCATGGGTTTAATCAATTAGGCGGGGTTTAATGACAGGGTTTAACTTCGGGTAAAGGTTGGGCGTTGGGTGAGCCCGATATGGCTGTGTGCCATTTGATTTGGGTGTTGGAAATCAGACGACAGTTGGGTGGTGAAATAGCACAGACGGGATGGGGAAAAAGTTTAGGGGGGCCCAAGGCTTTAATCACAAGTGGTTTGTGATTAATTATAGGTTAAATACAGGATTAAATTGATCGAAAGGGTTTTAATGAAGTGGGACCATGGGTTTAAACGGAGGGATTTTCTTAACTTTACCGAGGGTTGGTGAGTTAAGAGGGGTTCGTCGGGGAAGTATGAAATAGAGGGTAAAACTATAGTTTATAATTAAACTATGGGTTGGGATATTATATATGGAGGATTTATTTAATACGGGAAAAAATTATATTGGGGAGGTAATACATTAGGTTAGCATGTTAATATGAAATGAATGTGCGGGAATGTAAAATACACTAGGCATAGTGTAAAATATGATTTTTAGGTGTGATTTGTTCATTGTGATGCCCCACATAATCATTTAACACTTCTACTTAGGATAAAGCATTTTTGTGGGTTTTTGAGTGAAAATGGTACTTAACATAGGATTTTTACTTTTCATAGGCAAATGAAGTTTAACCTTAGGAAAATGGGTTTTATTAGGGAAATGAAGGGGATAACTTTTATGAAGGGGATCCTAACACTTGATGTCCATAAGTCATTAAGTCGAGGGTCCGGTCCCACCAAAAGTCAGAGAAATGCTCGGAGCCTCTTTGACTTGAAGGATTAAAAGTACTAGAACATGCTTCTGGACAGGAAATTAGTAAGTATAGGGGAAAAAATGACTGAGGGGGAGTTAATTAAATTAACTTGTAAAACTTTGCTTTTGCCTTCATAATTGATCATACATGTTGAAATATGTGTCTAAGCATGATGCATGTGTTTTGATCCAACCAACTTTGAACTTCAACAACCTTTCTTCTACTTACCCATTTCTTACCCTAACATGTTTTCTTCATTTCTTTGGGTGCACTTAGGCTAGAAAACCTTATCCTATCTTTTCTTCTATAAAACAAACTATTTATTTCTAACCTTCTATCATCTAAGGGCTCAGATTAAGCTTATGAGCTCCTTTTATTTTCTCTACCTATCTATGATCTGCCAAGATTAAACTGTTTGGTCAAATTTTATTCTCTAACTATAAAAAGAAAATTCAAAGCACATGATATAATCAAGATTAAGCAGTTTGATTACCATGGATTGTGGCATGAATAACAAGTTGCACATAATCATTATTAACAGAAGAAGTAACATAGTTTAGACTTGCACACTTTCATGGTCTACTTTTGTTTTTTGGGTTCATATATTTTCATTTTTTTTACCTTCGCTTATTATTTTTGTCCTTTTGTTTCTCTTTTCTATCCTTTGATATTCTTTTAGGACATACCCTATTTACATTTTTTAATTCTAATATAGAAAACATTTGCAGAAAGCAAAGGTATGTACAATATTACAAGGCTTAACCTTAGTCATTCAAAATTATGACTCCTATTGCTATAGGAACCTAACAAAATCTATAGATATTAAAGTTTAATAAAACTATAATAATAGAATCTTAGATTTTTAATATAATATTATCATATCTGTTATGATGAACTCTCCAGTGGAATATTCACGACAGTTTACAGATCATCAGAAGATAATTGTTGATCCAAGACTCATGAGATAACCTGAATTCAACACTACATTTTATTTTTCCCCATTAAATATTGAATCAAATTGAAATAATCCACTCTGGAATATTTGAGTCCAAAGTATTAATTTCATTTCATGCACTTCAAAACTCTTTCTACAGCAAACCAATGTCCTTTATAATGCTTTTCATAAATCTACAAATATTTCCAATGCCAAATGAAATATTTGGTCTAATAGTAGTGAGGTAGATAAGACTTCCCACAAGATATTTATTCTTGGTTGCATCCTCAAATTCATTCCCTTCATTAGATGTGAGCTTCAAGTTCTATTCCATCAAAGTAGATAGAGGGTTGCATTCAAATATTCCAAACATGTCCAATAATTCTCCATTGAACTTCTTCCAGGAGAGGAATACATATTTTGGGTGTTGAGTCACTTCAATGCCCAAGTAGTAGTGAAGGTGTCTCAAATTTATCATCTCAAAACCTTTCTTCAACTCTTTCTTTATGGTTGAAATACAGTTTCCATTTTTCCCTGTTGTCAACACACCCTTTACATTTATCATAAGATATACAAATTTTTTTCCAATTCTCTTAACAAGTAGAGTTACATCATCAAGATTAAAGTGTTTGAAATTTAATTTCAAAAGATACTCAACTAACTTTCCATACCAAGTTCACAATGATTGGTTTGAGCCATATAAGGATTTGATGAGTTTACATATTTTTTGTTCTTTTCCATTCACAACGAAACTTTTCGGTTGAACCATGAAGAATTTTTTCTTTCAAGTCTCAATTCATGAAAGCAATTTCTACATCCATTTAATGAACTTCCCATCCATTATGAACTACCAAGCCAAAGAGAATCAAGGTGGTGGCCCATTTTGTTGTGGGGGAAAATGTCTCCTCATAATCAACGAATTCTTTCTATGTCAATCCTTTTACCGTGAGACATGCTTTGTGCTTGTAAAGTGAGCCATTTGATTTGTACTTGTTATTGTAAACCCACTTGCAACCAATTAGTTTGGTTCCAAATGGAGGGTCCACCAACTTCCATGTCTCATTATTTATGGGAGCTTCATACTCCTCTTGCATTACTTCTTTCCATTCATTATGAGAGTGGCTTATTTAAAAGAAGTTGGTTCAAAGTTAGTAAATAACTTAAGTTTATAGTCAAAAGTTGTAGTCCTTGGATAGTTCTTTCCAATGAGCTATTGTGTGCCCCAAATAGATATGTATGCAAAAAAATTATTACTTAAATTGGGCCACTTGTATGAAATGAGTACTCCCTTGAAAAAGATTCATGTTTAGGAATGTGTACCTTGTGAAGGTTGTTGAAACGAGTGTGAACTCCTATAATTGATGTTGACATTGAAATAAAATAATTGTAATCAAAAGATGAAAAATGTGATGGATACAATTGCATGTGTATGGTTGTGAATATGTTGGATATGTTAGCATCATGTTTACACCTTCATATTAGGTAAGGGATGTTAGTCCATATTTTTTGTAAGTCATAATCATGAAAATGGGGGTGTTGTGTTCATCATAAGGATGGTCAAACCTAGATAAATGTGTCATTTACATCCTTTTGCCTAACTCTAAGTTTATGCAAAGTTTTACCTTATGATATGACCTATAGCAAAAAATCAAGGAGCACTACGAAATGTTTTCATAGTGTGGCACTACAAAATGTTTTCATAATGCTTTTCAAAAAAATTTAAAATTCAATTTTCAACCCATTAAATTTTCTTTTCTGAGCATCCAAGTGGTGGCTTGTCAAATAACGGTCCTCCATTTTCCTGAAGTGACATTTGCCAAGAGTTTTGATCATGTTTGAGTCATTTTTAACTAAACCTTAGTTTACTTTGTTTTGCCCAAAAAACGTTTTTCCAACAAACCTAGAATTATTGTTTTCTAGTGCAAAAGATAGGAAAATTGTTTTGCAGTCCCCTGTTGAGTTATTGCAAGGTCGATCATGTTTGAGTCGTTTTTAACTAAACCTTAGTTTACTCCTTTTTGCCCAAAAAATGTTTTTCCAATAAACCTAGAATTATTGTTTTCTAGTGCAAAAGATAGGAAAATTGTTTTGCAGTCCCCTGTTGAGTTATTGCAAGGTCTAAAGGTGTTACAAGTGTTGGAGCTTGGAAGAATGGGTCGTTCTAGCCATATGATAAGGTTCGAACTTGATGGAATGTACTTTGAAGTGTACCCTGAGATGATGGATCTTTTCAAAAGTGCAAGTTGAGAACCAAACTTTAAATGATTTAATGGATACAACCTCAATTGTTGCCATGAATTCATCTTCTCTTTCGATGGTAATATAACCAAAATTAGGAAATTATAGTTCCATGTTATCAAAGAGTCAATTGTTGAAGCAACAGGGTTAAAAACAGAGGGAGAAAGGCGGTTTTAGAAGCAGAGGTTGCTAAATGTTGATTTGAACTTCTTCCTGAAAGAAGATTTCCAAAATCAGGATTAGGATGCAGGGATACTACAAAGAAAGTTGAAACCTCAATGGGCTACTGCACTCAGGATTGTCCAGTTTTTCTTCACTTGTGAGGGTAGGTATTCTAAAGCTTACCTATACCACATGAGATTCCTTTGTCACTTAGCATGTTTTAGGAAAATGAATTTGCCTTATTTCCTACATCATAATTTATTGAAGATGTGCACTTAAGCAAGAAAGAGACCTGAATTACAAGCTCATGATATTTGCCATCACAATATTATTAAGATTTTATATACCCATGAGCTAAATAAACAAGTGGAACAATTAAGGAAATTAGACAAAGGAACCCAAACCCACTTGTTCCTAGAAGAACAAAAAGAAGCCAAAGCAGAGTTCCTCCTCAAGCTGCTTCCCATGAAACTAAAGGAGAATCTGATCAACCTCAAGTTGAAAAACATGAAGAGATCCCTGTAAAAATGTCAAATTTTGAAGTTGAGGTTTATGAAGGAAGAACTAGAAGCCAAGAGAGGAGTTTAGAAGAGGAGGAAATAAAACAGGAAGTTTCAAAGAACAAAAAGGGTAAACAAAAGATAAGGAAGCCGCGACAGTTAGGGTTTTGAGAAAGAGGCCTCACACTCAACCTACTAACAAGATTAGGTTGAACTTCAAGGCCAAAATGAATCCCAAATACAAAGAAGTAGTCAACATCCTTAATGAAGAAGAAAAAATAGAGTAGGTTTCAGAAGGTAAGAAAAGATAAAGAAAAGTAGAGTGTACTGAGAAAGGAAAAAGCAAATCCCTAAAAATTGATAAAGGCTCACCAAAGCCAACTACGAGGGTGACAAGGAGTCAATACAAGTTGGGAATCCTTGCTCAAGTTGCAGAGGACATAGGGAATTGATCAGTTGACTCCAGGAGATAGAGTATAGTGAAAACCCTAATTTTGTTACAGTAAACCCTAATTTTGGTACACCAAAAACGTAATATATATATTTAACATTTTGGTTTACCATGGTTAAATGATCAAGTAGTAATAATTTTGAGTATATTGTGGTAAGATATCAAATATTTTTGTGGCTTGAGGAGTACGAGTCAACATGAGGAAAGCAAGGAGTAAAGAGAGAAAATAGTTACACAATTTTGGCATCATTTCCAGGTTCATGCATCAGTTGGCTACAAGGAGGGAATGTGAGTTTAGCTTCAAAGTTTAAGCTTATATAGCAGCAGACTGTTCCAGATCCTATCTTGCAGCAGATAGCTCATTCTTCTTCCAGGATACTAGTAGCAAAAGCATATAGCGCCCCTTGTACTATGTTTTGACTAGGGATTATATACCAGATTAATGATCTGAATAGATCAGAAGATAGGGTTTTTTGTATTTTTGTTAGTTAAACTTTTATAAACTATGTAACTATTTTGTAATTAATGATACCATACTTCAAGGAGATGAAACTCTATTTTAATTTATAGATATTGCATCAAGAATATGAAGAAAGGGTTGGATTTATGAAAATGATAGTCATTGGGTGTGTGTTTTAAATGCTTCAATTATTTCATATGCCAATATTTGTAGATTCTAACCAGTGGTATAAATATTCACGAGATAATGGATTTTAGAATGTATCTCTGTGATTTTTTAAATTTCTCCTTCACTAATCTCATAACTACATTCCCTCTAAATGTTTGAAAAAGATAAGTTAATTCAAAATTCATTTTGTTCTTGATGCTCTGAGTTAAGTTTTCAAAGGTTTCAATTCTGATCTTCTAAATCCACCTTAGGATTCATTGCGCATGCCCTATAGTGGTAGACTATTTTTCTTCTTCTTCATCCATTGACAATAAATGACAAAGTTCTAGGATCTGTTATCCACCTTTCCTTTATCAATCCTAATTAGACAACCAATTATCTTGGTAAACCTATGTAAACCCTAACTATTTGACTCCATCACCCAATGAACTATTTATTCCAGGCCCAACCAAATCCTACATCAACACAACCTATGTAAAGATCTAACCACATTATACAGGTCAAAGAGAGCCCTCTTTGGATTGAAGGAGCTAGCCTTCAATCTATGAGTTGGATTGGAAAGGTTACCTTGGAAACTTCTCTCCTACAGACAAGAGAAATTTTCTAAGCACCAACATCTTGGTGACCATATTGAGGATTCAAAAGTTACATCTTCCCCAGAACTATTTTAAGGATTATACCTACTTTCTGAGGGAAAACAGGAAGTTGAGTAACAATAGTGACTGACATTTTTTCTTTGGAGACTCCACAGTGTACAGTTTGAGGCTATTTCATTAGAAATTCTAGTGTATAGAAGGATTCATGCAAGGATCCATCCAGATCCAAATCCACCAAAGGTCTTGACAAGTCTTGAAAAGCTCTCCAGGGAAAAGGAATTTGCAAAAGAAACATGTAACTTTCTTTTAGAAAAATCTCTTTCTCTTCCTAAAGAGGTAAAATTTGTTGAAGACATTCAGTTATATTTGAAATTTGAACACAATCTATTCAAATATAAATCAAAATCCATTTTTTCAAACATAGTCCTTGATGAAACAAAGCTAAAATATTTTACTCCCAGTATTGTTCAAAGAATAAGTAATTTAGAAGAAGATAAAGATATTTGGTTGCAGTTTTATAAATTAGAACATTTGGTTCAACAACTTCAAACAATTGTTTCTAAATCTCCCACCTTTAAGCATCTTGTTCCATCATTTTCTGCTCCAGTAGAAACACTTCCATTATTCATCCCACATAGTTTTGTTTCAACTTCTCTTGTTGGATCTACTATACCTACTTCATCAACTATTATAACAATTGTAGGAATTTACAGGGTAAGTTCCTCAGAAAGAACACCAAAAGGACACCGCTCACAACCAGATCTCAAATCAATACACCAGTATTTTTGACGTGGTTAAAACCCTCAAAGTGCAAGGAGGGAAACAGTCCACGGCCTGCGCCAACGTGGCTACTACAGGCAATTTATTAATCAAAGAATGAAAATTTACATAAGCTTCTCTCATGCACGGATTCCCCGAACAATGACCCTCCATGCGCTTTAAATAGAACTCATGGACCAATCGGGTGTCAAGCCACGGATCAAGTGTCGGTAATACTGAGGTGAGAGTGAACCATCGGATCACTACATATCGTGACCGTCGGATTGTAAGTTACAAAATGTACAACGGTAAAGAAAGACACTTTACCTAACTCTATACCTAACTCTATACTAGACCAAGTTGAACTTAACTATATCCTATGTGTCGGAATATCCTAACATCCCCCCTTAAGAACAACTTGGGATAGGATTGAAGGATTTACAAATATGACACAATAGGAGAAGGAAGGAGGCACTAGAGCCTATCCCCCCTTAGTGACAACTTCCTGAACTCCAAGCATATATCGAAGTTTAGTGAACTTCGCCTCTGTGAGAGCCTTTGTGAAGATGTCTGCAACCTGATCATCTGTTGGACAATATTGCACTTCAAGAACATGGTCATGAATGAGCTTTCTGATGAAGTGCATGTGTAGTTCAATGTGTTTGCTGCGCTGATGCTGGACTGGATCTTTGCATAGCTGAATGGCACTTTGATTATCACACCAAAGTGTGGTTGGATGCTGCTGCTCAAAGCCAAACTCTGATAGGATCTGACAAAGCCACAAGGCTTCCTTACTGGCTTCCACGGCACCACGATACTCTGCTTCTGCTGACGAAAGAGAAATGGCAGCCTGTTTCTTACAAGCCCATGTAATAGGTCCTGAACCAAGAGTGAAGACATAACCGGCAGTAGACTTCCGATCATCAGGGTCACCAGCCCAATCAGAATCAGTGAAACCAACTAACAGAGGAGCTGCTTTGGCACTGTAATGAATCCCAAACTGTACTGTACCTCGAACATAACGAAGTATTCTTTTAGCTGCTTTCCAATGACTTTCACGGGGGTTTTGCATAAAACGAGCAACAAGGCCAACAGCAAAGGAAAGATCAGGACGAGTATGGGTTAAATACAAGAGTTTTCCTACAAGTTGACGGTATAAGGTAGCATCAACTTCAGGAGAAGTACAAGAGACTGAAAGTTTGACTCCGGACTGAAAGGGAGAAGGGGCTGGCTTACAGTCTTCCATGTGAAAATGACGAAGAATATCACAAGCATACTTGGACTGGGAAAGGAAAATACCCTCCTTGGATTGCAAGACTTGAAGACCGAGAAAATAGTGTAAGTGTCCTAAGTCTGTCATTTCAAATTTCTTTTTAAGGCTGGACTTCACATGGTTTATAAGGTTGGGATCACTACCAGTAAGAATAAGATCATCAACATAAAGAACAAGGATGATAAGAGAGTTGCCCACTTTCTTGGTGTAGACAGTATTGTCAGAATGACACCTAGAAAAGCCAGATTCTAAAAGAAAGCTATCCATTTTGGCATACCAAGCCCGAGGAGCTTGCTTGAGGCCATAAAGGGATTTCTTAAGTCGACAAACAAGGCTGGAGTCTGTTTGTATGAAGCCAATGGGTTGTTCCATATAGATTTCTTCCTGCAAGTCCCCATGCAAGAAGGCAGATTTAACATCCATCTGATGGACTTCCCATTTTAAAGAGGCAGCAAGGGAAAGAACAAGGCGGATAGAGTTCATTTTGGCAACAGGGGAGAAGGTTTCAGTGTAGTCAATGCCTTCAACCTATGAAAAGCCCTTAGCAACGAGACGAGCTTTATGTTTATCAACTTTCCCATCTGGTCCATACTTGGTTCTGTAAACCCATTTACATCTAACAAGTTTGCGTCCCTTTGGTAGAGGAACAAGATCCCATGTATCATTTGTCATCAATGAATGATATTCTTCATTCATAGCTGCTTCCCAATGTGGATGGCCTGAAGCTTCTGCAAAAGTGTCAGGATCATGATTTACTGGAGCTTGAGCCAGTAAAGAAGAGGCTCTTTCAAACTGAGAACGTGTACGTCGCTGATCTGTAGGATCACCGGCAAGATCACCTGCTGCATCCCGAGTAGCATGGACCCATCTTGGAAGTTGAGGATCCTGAGAAGGTGGGGGAGGATTATCATCCTCGCTTTCATCATCTGAAGAAGAAATGTTTTCAAAAGTAGAAGAGATAGGAAGAGGTGGCACATCCGCCGGACTAGGCTCGCAGGCCGATTTATTTTCATCAAATTTTACATCTCTTCTAATGATAACATTTTTGGACTTAAATGGAATAAGTCTATAACCTTTTACATCTTCAGAATATCCAACAAAAGTACATTTCTCACTCTTAGGTTCTAAAGCTTTATGCTTTTCATCTGGAATATGGGCCCATGCTTCACTTCCAAACACACGAAAGTGACTTACATCTGGTTTAATGGAACTCCAAGCTTCTTCTGGAGTGATATTCTCTAGAACCTTAGTAGGAGTGTGATTGATTATATAATTTGCACAATTAATTTCTTCGGCCCAAAAACTAAGACTGAGTCCTTTAGATTGCAGCATATAATTAGCCATTTCCTTTAAGGTG
Organism: Pinus tabuliformis; assembly: GCA_031772625.1. Taxonomy (NCBI): domain Eukaryota; kingdom Viridiplantae; phylum Streptophyta; class Pinopsida; order Pinales; family Pinaceae; genus Pinus; species Pinus tabuliformis. The sequence continues at coordinate 2,065,057,202 of CM062818.1, read as the reverse complement.
AGATTTTTCCTTTAAGGTGCGATTTTTCCTATGTGTCGGAATATCCTAACAACAATAGTTTCACTTCCTCTATCATCTGCATTCCAAATCCTTGTTATTAGTTCACATCCACCTTATACAATGGTTGCTAGATATACCTCTCTCAATATCCCAACTCCTCTACATGATGTGTTTTTGAATTATGCAAGCATTTACTTCAGTTTGATGGTACGAGACTCCTAACAACTCAACATCATGTAGACAAGTTAGACGATTTTATCCATCTAGGAGGCGAGGATGTCAAACTCAACCTTTTTGCACAAATTCCATCAGGGAAGTTAAGAAATGGTTTCGAGATTTACGAACAGCAAGCATAACCAATTTTCAACAGTTTGAACAACTATTCTTGGCTAGGTGGGAAGTGAAGAAGAACCCTATGCAGATACTAACAAATATGAGAATTTAAAAATGAATCCAAGGGAATCAATTCAAGAGTTTATAGTCAAGTTCAACAGAATCTATAATTCTATCTATGCTAATATCAAGCCACCTCCTGGCTTAGCCGTGTTACATTACCCTGATGGTTTTGATGTTGATTTATCATATCAACTTAGAGAAATAAATCATGCTACATTAGAGGATATGCAGAGAAATGTTATTGGGGTGGAGGCAAACATGTTTGGTAAGAAAGCTAAGATGAGGGTTGAAAGGAGAGTAGGATTTAAAGGGGTGCAAGCCCCGAAAGTGATGATTGATGCTATGTGATTCGTTCTCCACATTTCACTAGTTTCAATCCCACTTCTTCACCCCTGTGAGCATCACCCGATGCAATGAGTGCTAAGTGAACTATTAAAAAATCATGAGAAATTAGTCAGTTACGACTACCTCTCATGGAAATGGTCATACGTTTGAATGACTTACTTAACGCAGTTGAATCCCAAAAATGATATCTAATATAATGCACTGCGTAAATCCCCCATACTTAAGAACAAGTTGCTTCTTTATCAGACACAAAATTTGATGTGATGTTAAAAACCTGTTAGAAATCTAAAGAGAGCCAGATATCAATTGCACACATCACAAATCACACACATTGTATTTTATTGATCACAACAATTACGAATATATAGGACATAATACAGTGACTTCGACACATCTAGATTATGACTCCAACTCATAACACAGGAATCATTAGGTTTTACATTGACTCCTCGTAACTCATAATGACAACTATACATGACATGGAAGCATTACTTCCAATAGCCTCCCTTAATGCTTACATGGAAAACATTGAAAATATATATTATAAAAATAAATAAATGTTTGTCAGATTTCTCTGATATGGTCATCACTAGCACTCATATCCACTCTGAAATCTCACGGTTTCTTCTCTTTTCTTCACCACACTTTCGAGCTTCCCACTTGATTCATTTAAGACATAACTGCTTCAGACCATTGTTGATGTGATTTTCAAAATTGATGCTTCTCAACCTCCCAGAGCACAACAAGTCAGTGCTGATACTGAACCATCCTATGGAACTGCCACCATTTGTTGAATACATTGCCTTCCACTATATTCACTAGTTAACTAGGATAGCATTATGGGTACATAATGTATTCAACAAACAATTTTACAACTTTACCTTGTATAAAATAACCTGAACTGACACTCCTGGAGCATGATGTGTAACACCAACTTGACCTTATTAGGAACTACCTATGAATAATGCTCCCGGAGCATGACAGGTCACATTAGTATATTGAATAATTGGCATGTTCTTTATGGTTCTGCATCATCTTATTCTTGCACAATATAATAACATTCTACTACTTCAACTCACACCACAAACTTGGACATACAAACATACAAATAACCCAAAAAAAAAAAAAAATATTCCTTTTAGAACAGTTTGAGAGGTGGTTCCTCATCAAAACCCTTAAAAAAATAGACCCTATCAAAACCATTAAAAAAATAAACTCAAAATAAACATTGGCCCATGATAATCCCATACGAGACCTCCACTCCACTGTCATAATAGACATTTTAATTCATTACTTGGAGACCTGCATAAAATCTAAACTTTGACCTCATCGAATTTTTCCATCTACTCTGGAAAAATTGAATTCTCTGCATAATTTTTGACCTACTGCTCCAAAACATTAGAAATAATTGATACATATTTATGTGAGGCGGAAACCATTTTATTCATCTTAAAAATGATATTTTTTGTGCCATTAACATACACCCTTTCATTTGGAAAGGAAATTGGAGATTCGACCCCATAAATCATCTTCATTCCACAATGTCTCGTCACTTTGCAATTGCAGTAAAATGCACAAATTACTTAAGGTGGAAATCAATTTAACAACACCAAGGCTCCTTTTTTTCAACCGGTTTCAGACAAATTCATTGCAACTGATGTCCAATGATTTGAGCTCACTGAGATTGAAAATGGCGGCTATATATCCACACAATGCACCCACAACAACCTTTAAAAAAAAATAGAGTTTTGCTTTAGATTTAGCCATAGTTGCGCCGCCATGGATTCCATTGAGATCTACAATGTGGCCTTGTTGCTTCCTAGTATTGATCCCGGTAGCAGTTTGAGTTTTCATCCATGCCTTTCGTCACTTGAGATTCCATGATGGCTCAGGGTTTGATTGCAGGTAGGTTTTCAGCCTCTCCAACTGTAAATCAGAGTCACCAGAGTACGAACCCTCATGGGTTTTGACGACTCCATGAACTTCTTGGAAACATACTATTAGCAAAATAACGATTCTATAATGCGGAATAAACACTTAAGAGAATCGAAAACTTTAATGCCCAATAAATCATACCTCCAGCCATTGATGCTACTTCACACTCCGATATCAGACTTTCCGCTACGCTTGATATAGTCCACTTCCCTTCCTGTTTTATTCTAAATGTTCACTATAAATTGGATGCAGACGAACTTTGCTCCTCCTCCTCCTGTGTCGGCTTCTCCTTAGAAAATCTGCCTGTAGTGAAGGAAAACTCCACCACTATTTTGTGCGATGATATAAAACAACAACGAACATTACACTACACAATGCTAAGAAAACATGAGATGAGGGAAGAGAAGTGGGAAGGGAAAAGAAGAGCATGTTCAAGGGCGGGCTTGTGAATGTTTTGTCCAAAAATAAATTTGCTATCATGCCATAAGAAGTGTTTATTAAATGAATCCCATCTCAGTTGAAATACTGTTGAGGATTTGCACACGAAACAACTCCTTCCTGCTCCACAAAACGCCTCTAAAACATTCTTCTGCAATCCTGCACAGTTCAGTTCACCCAAAATCTCTCATCTGTGTGGCACTTCCAAGCTTTGCTCACTCTAATTTGATGGTGTAAGGCTGAAGGGGTTGAGCAGTGAGCTTGGGGACCAAACTAAAGTATTTATAGCCAAGCTTCCATCAAGCTTTTGTTGGCTATGTGTCAAGTGTTCCACAAAACATGGTGGAGAACTGCAAAGGGAGTAATGGACCACTCCAGGAGCTCCCAACAAGAAACTAATCAACTGCAGTCAGTTTCTAAATCATCGGCGGCTGAACGACAGTCGGTTTCTAAGTTTCTAAATTGTCGGTAGCCGTTATGGGAGCCGTAAAGGGAGCTAACATTCTCCCACTTGGTCCATACTTCCAATCTTAATGTCTCATCTTAAAACCCATTGAAAATCTGTATTAAGTAATAGATACATGAATCATGGTGATAAGTCCTCTAATGATGAGTATTATCTTCCATGTATTGCTATGTATTTATTTCTATTAAAATTTATGTGGCAACAATTTCTTAATGAATAAACCTTATGTTTATTCTTGGTCCTACATAGATGAATTCTCTCAAATCAAATTAAGGTGCACATAAATATGAAGAAAACATCACAATAATTAAGAATTTCATTAAAATAACATTGTCCATACAATGAGAAACTACATAATGGAACCAAGTCCCATATTTAGTACATGATCCTTGAATTTAAACGGTGGCATGCCCTTAGTCAAAGGATCAGCTGTTGGAGAGGTAAATCCCCTCTACGGATAGAGGCGATCCCTACTAGCCCAGCAAGGGTCTAGCAACAATCAAACAATGCTGCTATGCATGTTCCTAATTACAATTAAACAAGAGGCAAAGAGCACCTACTTGGATTCCAGCGCTGTTGTTTGGCGAAGAGATCTTGCCTTCGCTCCTTCGCTTTGGCTGGTCACAATCCTCCGCGATCCCCGCGAATGGATACCTGCACACACGAAGAGGAAACAAACACAAGCGTGAAATCTAGTAAAAGCAACCATACATCGGTCAGAAAAGATGTAATTCACATTTAACCATTGCAAGTACAAATGAGAATGGAACAATAATAGCAGTCATCTATTATTAATCAGAATAGAGAAGAGTACAACCAAATGTTCTGACGTCGGTAACCTTCTCAGGAGGGGCCAGTCAGCATGTATCTCAAGCATTCACCTTTGAGGATGATTTTCCCAAGACAAACAACTCTCTCTCTCACAAGCAACACAAAACAACCTTCCCTAAGCAATCAATCACTTCCACACCTAACACACCAAATACCTATAGTAGCAGCAATCTGAGCACTATAAGCTCTATACAATCCAAGCTATGTCTAACTAGCTGCTCATGGTAATGGTGAGAGTTTATATAAGAGAAGGAGTCTCCTAAAAAGGTGGAAGGATGAGCTTATCTTCAAGGGAAGTTGTTGGAAAGGGTCGAACAGACATGCCATAGAAGGGAGTCGACATTCACAAAGCTAACAACCAAGCCTGGAGAGATCTGGAAGGCAGGTTGTTTGAAAAAATTCGCCCAAACTGGATCAGCGCGGATTATAGGGAAACTGCCGCGCTGTCAGCACATATAAGTAACTGGACAAGTCACGTCAGCGCGGAAGAACACGGGAAAGGCGCGCTGTGCACCATCGCGGAAAAGTGATGTTCTTCCGCGATGGCAGCGCATAAAATACACTGGAAAGCGCCTGTCATCGCGGTTATTTTAGGAACAGACGCGCTGATGCACAAAACTTTGGAAAAAGTGGGTTTTTAAGCCAGTTCAGGGATCAAACACTTAGTGATTGTGAATTCTAGACACAGCAGGGTGACTGACAGGAAGGCAGTGATAAATTACTGTGTAACAGATGCCCCCTAAAGCATGAAGACCGAGAGAGTGGGAGGGGTGAAATGCTTTACAACACACGCAGAACTGGAACACCACCAGGAAGTACCGACAATCTCTGACAATCAAATACATGCAGTCTAGGCATGGGCGCAGCCATCCAAAAGACATGCGAGAATGGTCTAGGGTATGGACGCAGCCACCCAGCTAAAGAGACCAGAATGATGATAAGGTATGGTCGCAGCCATCCATGAAGACTCAGGTATGGGCGCAACCATCCATCAACGAGTCATGTAATGATCATCCACAAAAATCGCAACTCGGCCCTCAAAGATAGGGATCCAGGGTCTTGCGCTCCGTCCCGATCCGAACAAAGTACAAGTTCAAGCATGTGAATAGATGAGTTGAAGTCGAACATGCATGAACATCGTCTGATTACCAGTCAATGACGAAAACTGTTAACAGACGCGAGAGGTACCACCAATAATGACAATGGTCCTCAAGGTACTATAGGTACAATCCGCGGCATGTGAATCAATGAGCTGGTGTCGAACACCCACGGAATCATTCGATCGGAGGCCAATGATGTAAACCTCGCGTCGAACACGAAGAACCTGCCATTGAGGCATGCAGGTTCTAAGGCACCTGAAGGGAGTCTCTAAGTCACCTTCCCGGATAATGAGCTGAAGTCAACAGGAAGGGACCTTGATCGAAGGTGGGCCATAATGTTTCCCACATCATCGACGCGAGACAGAGGAAAAATGATTTGTGTGAGATAGCAGATGAGGTTGTATTATTGCAGAGGTCAACTTCTCTTGAACATATCGGCGGCACTGTGGCGGGCTTGGCAGTATTTGACATCAAATGAGTAAGGGTCATGGTGACAGGGCAATAAGCAGATGAGAGGTCAAATAGGATAACCCAAACCCACGAAGGCCAGTGAAAGATAAGATGAGATGGTCCCACCCAGACACGAAGCAGAAGAGTGCCATGTTCAAGAGCGACATACTGCCGACACGACTACGATTACAGTTCCATTTTCCCCACCATTTCTGGCAGGTATCCCGATTATTTTTGGACGACAAGCTTGACGGGGATAGCATATGCTTGAGGAGCGTCATTTCGACAATACCCGATGTCATCAAATGTTTAACGAGCCTGACAAAGGAAAAACTCGACGTCTTTTCTTGTTTAGAGAGCCTGAAAAGACAGCAAAAAGAAGACTCCAGGGGGGTCCTTTTTCGTACAGTTGTGTCTCTCGAGCCCGAAAAAGTATAAAACTATGCTCGAAAGAACCGCCCGGTCATTACAACCGAGGAGTACTTTTCATGAATAGTGTCTCCGACCTGAAAAAGTAAAAAAGTGGTTGAAAACACGTCGTTTTAGAGCCAATATCGAGCGCGAAACGACAAACACCCGGCGATCTTTTTGGTTTAACGGTCGGAAAAAGAGCTTAAAAACGACCGCCTTTCATTCCTTTTAACGAGCTGAAAGGAAACTCGGCTATCTTCTCTTGTTTAACGTCGGAAAAGAGCTTAGAGACGACACTTTTGGGGATCACATGAATCGTGGACCGGCATGACCAAGCTGCTATACCTGTACCTGCACAAGGGCACTAACCGCATAAATCCATTCGATATACGTAAAAAACACACTAAAACATGCTTAAAACAAAATCAGGGCTAGTGTTATGGTTAAAAAATGGTAAAAACCCAAAAAATATGGCAATTTAGGAGTTTTTACTATAAATAGGGGGGAGTAATAAGTCATTTTTACCATTTCACTATTCTGGAACGTGAAGGACGTGGAGGAGCCAAAAAGTTGACGGAGTGATTTCCAGCCCGTACGGAGACCATCTTCAGATCTACTTCTTCCAGGTAGGTTCTCGTTCCCTTGCCCTGCATTCTGGTTCATTTTAGTAGGTTTTTAACGGTCAAATTGGCCCAATTGGGCATTTTTATTTGCATGGATGCGCCCTCGGTCAGCGCGGATATCGCCCACGGGGTCGCGCTGACCGAAAAATAACAAACGTAGCCAACTTCGGGTCAGCGCGGAAAAGCCGTGTTCTTCCGCGCTGACCTCGAATTTTTTACAAAGAGCTGCCATTGTCAGCGCGGCTGTTTCTAAAACAGCCGCGCTGGCGCGGAAAAAATTTTGTTTTTGAAAATGAACGTGAATTTTTACATGGAAGCACTTCTAATTTGTTTTTATGGTTTGTGCAGTACATCATGGCCTTTCAATGGCAAGAGAGAGTTCACGATGTAGAAGATGTAGCTGCTTGGGGAGATGTGAATTGCTGCAACGCCATGCGGGCTTGCGGATTCATGAAATTCTTCCTTACGCCGCGTTTGAGGGCCCAGCATGATCTTCTGGAGCTGCTGATCAGAGCATGGAACCCTGTAGACCAGAAATTCACCATCCGTGGTCACGACATTGAGTTTGACCACATGGACATCTTTTTCTTGACTGGGTTGTCGCGCCGAGGTGCGAGGCCCATCTTGGAGGGGCAGCGACCTAGCGGCGGCACGCTAGATGATCTGATGGCTCAGGTTTGCCCGGAGGCGGTGAAAACGCGGAGTGGGAAGTGCTCGATCCCCACAGTGAGAGACATAGTGCTGCGCACCATCCTGTTCATGGTGACCCGGGCGGCGGGTAGCATGGCGAATCATGAGGCGTCCAAGACCCATCTCCTACTAGCTCTCGAGTGCCTCGAGCCTACCGTGTTTGATTGGTGCACGGCAGTGGCCAACAACATGAAGAGGCAATTGAGCAACTGCCGTCGCGGGGAGACGAAGCAGTTCGGCTATGGATCGATCCTGGTCCCGCTCATTCTGGAGCGAGTACCAGCCTTCCGCAATGATCCTGATTTGGTACTGCCTCCGGGTGAACAGTGGGACGATGCAGGTATGACACTTTTTGTCTTTTTGAGTTTTGTATTGTTTTTTAATTTTCATGTACATGTCTTAATAAATGTCTTGTCATGCAGATGTGGGGCCTACTAGACCGATTGGCCTGGCTGCCACGGCACGGAGAGAGGGCCCGGGAGCCGGAGCTTTGGCCTTAGCCCCTCCAGGGGCCAACACATCGGAGACTGTGGCTCGCAACCTTGAGGGGTTGCTGGAGGGGGTGCCAGACTACCAGGGGGTCGAGGAGGTCCCCGTGGAGCATCAGATTCACACAGTGGGGGTGGAACCCAGAGTGCACCGCCTTCTGAGGCGGGTGGCACGAGCAGCTGTGTACTACAGAGAGCACCATCCAGCTGACTAGTCGTCTAGGTTTTATTTCCACTGTTATTTTGAGACATATGACTCAGATGTATTGAGATTTTGGGACATGCACTTATTTTTGAGCGCCTTAGTGCGCCACACGATATATATATATATACATACCGGTTTTTGGATGGATCATTGTTACATGTGATGATGTTTTGTTTATGTTATGCAATTGTTCAGTACAATTGTGATCTTATGTATGAATTTGCATGACACATGACCCATGATTTTTATGTTTTTTAATGCAAGCTTAAAAGCACTCATATGCAAACTATGCTTGAAATGATTTATTTACATATGCTTTACTCTATTATGCTTTCTATGTCTTCTTGTATGATGTTATCTGTTTCGCAAATGTCTGTCTAACACATGATTTGCCAATGCATCAGTCAACGTGTTTAGTCGTCTCGGAATATGCTGATAAGTAATGTAATCAAAGTTCCGTTCTAACAATCTTACACGTAGGTACAACCTTAATATGCGCTGGTCTCTGACGGAATATTGCCCGTTGAGTTGATGGACAACCAACTGGGAGTCCAGGTTCACTACCAATTCTCGGATGCCGAGGTCAACCGCTTCGGCAAGTAATTCAATTACAGCGTTGTATTCGGCAACGTTGTTAGTGGTACGACCTAGGCAGACCCCTTGAAGGTCTAACAATTCTCCGTGAGGATCGTAGATCACCCACGCCGCAGATGACAAATTGCAAGTACTACGGCAGGCGCCATCAGCGAAACCAACATAAGGTGCACTAGACATCTGCACAAGAAGAAGAAAACACAATAAGAGGAAAACACACTCGCACACCAAGGCAAAAAGAAAACATGCACAACACACAAAACACACGTATATACAAAGTGAGTGCGCGAAGTTATGCATAATATTTCTTCAGATACAGCCCGTTGCGGGGCTTGTCGAGAGGATTTCCTTCATAATCAATCAACTCATACGCGCCCTTTTGTAAAACTCTTTTCACAATGTAGGGACCTAACCACATAGATTCGAGTTTCCCTGCCCCCAGCTTATCCTTAGCTTGATCGTAGAGCAGTACTAAATCTCCCTCAACAAAGGAACGAGGATGAATATTCTGGTCGAAGTGAGCCTTGACTCTCTTTTTCTATGCTTCGATAGCCAGAGAAGCCAAACGACGAGTCTCGTCTAACCGTTCCAGGTAAAGAAGCCGTTCCTCCACCGGAGTGGTGTTGGGGAGTAACTCGACAGCTAATTTTAATGAAGGAATCTCGCATTCGACGGGAAGGGTAGCCTCCAGTCCATAAACCAACTGGAAAGGAGTGAAACCGGTGGCATCCTTCACAGAAGTCCGGTAGGCCCACAAGGCTGGGAAAAGCATAAGATGCCAGTTAGACTTGTGCGTGTTGACGGTGCGCTGAAGCATGGTGATCAAAACTTTGTTCACGGCTTCAACTTGACCGTTAGATTGTGGATAGTACGGTGACGAACTATCTTGGCGCAGGCCTAGCTGGGACGTTAGCTCCGTCATCATATGATTTCGGAAATGCTTTCCATGATCTGTAACAATAGCCTGAGGGACTCCGAAACGAGTGATAACATGATTGAAAAGAAACTGCGCCGCTGTGTGACCGTCTTCGTTCAATGTAGGCATCGCTTCGGCCCACTTGGTGAAATAATCCACAGCAACGATAATGTACCCATGCCCCCCGGCCGAACGAGGGTTAAAGGATGTATAATCGATGCCCCATTTGGCAAATGGACCTACGGTTACAACAGGGTGCAGTGGTGCAACAGGTGCACGCATCTTCCGGTGGTAAACCTGGCATTCGTGACATGCACGTATAGCAAGGATGCAGTCCTTGAAGATGGAAGGCCAGAAATAACCAGCCCGGAGGATTTTTTGAGCGGTAGCATATCCGGACATATGGCCGCCACAAGCGCCGGAGTGGCAGTCATTCAAGACTCGCTCAGCCTCCTCGAGAGTCAAGCATCGGCGAAGAACAGAATCGACGCCGAGGCGGTACAGGGTATCGCCCAAGATGCGATATGGTTGAGCTTGGTGACGAATTCGTCGTCGAGCATCTTTCGATACGTTAGGACGGAACGAAGACGTCTGTAAATATATGATAATATCCCCGTACCACGGGTCGAGGGTGCTAATGAGAAACAAAGTTTCATCCGGAATGTGCTCTTCTGAGGGGGATGGTGCAGAGTTAGATGGTAAGGAACAGAGCAGTTCAGCAAAGACCAGAGATTTCTTAGACTTGGCTGCAGTGAATTCCAAGTCGAACTCTTGGAGGATTACAATCCACTTCGAGTATTTGCCCCCCAGCAGCTGACGTGACAAAATGTAGGTCATGGGGTTGCAATCAGATATCACGGTCGTTGTGCGCAACAGGATATAATGCCGGAATCGTTGGACGGCACAGACAACTGCCAATGCCAACTTTTCGACGTATGCGTAGCGAGTTTCTGTATCCAGAAGGTTGCGGCTGAGATAATAGATAACATGCTCGGTGCCAGCATCATCGTCCTGCACTAGAACCATACCGATGGTGGTGTCAGCGGCAGCCAGATAGAGAATATAGTCGCGGTGATAGTTCGGAGGTCTTAAGAGCGGAGCTGAGACGAGAAGGTCTTTAAGGCGCTTGAAAGACTCCTGGGCGATGGCATCCCAACGGAAGGGTGTGTCTCGCTTTAATAATCGCGTGAAGCCTTTAGCCACCTCGGCATAATTCGGGATAAATCGTCTGAGAAAATTAGCTTTCCCTTGCAAGCTCTGCAATTGCTGCAAAGAGGCAGGGGGAGGAAGATTCAGAATGGCCTCGACTTTCAGGGGATCCAGACGGATGCCTTCCCGGGAGACGATAAACCCGAGTAGTCGGCCAGCTTCCACGCAGAAGACACACTTGTGTGGATTAAGTCGAATACGGTAGTGTCGACAGCGGAGGAAGATTTCGCGTAAATGAGATGGATGGTCTTGACGTTTAGCTGAATGAGCTGGGAGGTCATCCAGGTAAGGCTGTACGATGTGTCGGATATCATGAAAAGCATACGACATCGCACGTTGGAAAGTGGCACCGGCATTTTTGAGACCGAAAGGGAGCTTTTTATAGGCGAAGGTACCCCAAGGACAAATGAAAGCTGTCTTGTGCTGGTCTGCGGGGGCTATGTTGATCTGGTTGTAACCAGAGAAGCCATCCATAAAGGAATAAATCTCACTTCCTGCGCAGTCATCAATAAGCTGATCAATAAAAGGCGTAGGGAAGTTATCTTTTGGACAGGCGCGGTTGATATCGCGGTAGTCAACACAGACCCGAATAGTACCCTGCTTTTTATTGACAGGGACTATGTTAGATACCCATTCCGTGAGAGGAATGGCATAGATGAAACCAGCTCGAAGAAGCTTTTCAACCTCGGCCTTGATGGCTGCTGCCTTTCGAGGGTGCACAGGACGTAAACGCTGACGAACAGGTTTGGCGCCTGGATAAGTAGGAATTTCGTGCACCACAATACTAGGGTCGATGCCGGGCATTTCCTCGTAAGACCATGCAAAGACATCCCGAAATTCACGAAATAAAGCGGTATAAAGCTGAATTTCCTCTGGAGTACAGGTGACTCCAATATGAATATGCTCGACGATCCCTGGTTTGACAGAGATGTCGATTGGCTGGGTTTGCGTTATATTTCCCAAATTACCCTCCGACGACACTTGATATAGCTGGATAGGTGTTTGGAGAGGCGGAGATGGGACACATGAAGCAAACCGCTCGAGACATGCGGCCATTTCCGGATGGGGAGGGAGAAACGAAGAGCGATGGTGGTGATCTGACCAAGGGAGCTCTTCTAGAGACATAGTCTCTATAATGGCCTCATCGGATGGGAAAATCTCTTTCAAAGGGTCCGAAGTAGGCTCATCTCCTAACCATGGGAAATGATCGTATGAATCGGGAACACTGCTTAGAGAAGCAGGTTCAGGGGGTGGAGCCGATGCAGCGACAATCTCGATGTAATTGAGCTCGGCTGGACTCAATGGCATCATATCGCCCCAAGAGTCTTCCTGATTCAGGGGAGGAAGAACCCATGGATCTGAACGTACGGAGATCATATTGACAGAGGCGAAATTAGGAGGCGGGAGGGGAAAGACTCCCATTAAAGCAGGATCTTTGAAAAGTCCGGCTCCCACACTTTCTAAGGACTTGGAGGTATGCTCCACAAATGGCACATTACCTTCGGAGGAAGAGGTGAAGAAAGAGAGTTGGTCCACCGTGACAATCTTTCCTTGGTGAGGGAAACGAACGACACGGAATAAAGAGGACGCTACGGCCTGCATGGCATATGTCCAGCTGCGGCCGAGGAGGAGGTTGTACGTGAGATTTGCGTCAACGACCTCCACTTCTACTTCAACTGTCTTGCCTTCTAAGGAAATGGGTAAACGTTGGAGAATACCGTAAGGGCGAGATTCTCTTCCATCGAACGCTTCTAGGGTCGTAGGAGACTGACTCAGAGCGGGGGAACCAATAGCCTTCCAGCAAGCGACTGACATAATACAGGTTGAGGCACCTTCATCAATAACGGTACGATGAATCGTTTTGCTATTAATGATGACCTGAATAAGGAATGCTACTTGGTGAGGCAGTCTCTGGGAAAAACCCTCGAGATCAAAAGTAATCAAATCCGAATCTGCCGGGTCGATGCCACCAATGGCTGATAGCAGGGACTTCCTCTGTGAGGGGCAGCTCTGGAGGACTTCTAATGCGGACATAGCGGACGGAGCCTGAGCTAAGTCCTCGACAATGCTATAGTGCTGGGCGGCACGAGCATTGGGGTTATAGGATGATTTCCTGAGTACACCTTTAGGAGGGGGTCGGGGGATCGTCTCAGCGCTGGGCCGTTCGATGTGAAGGGGACCAGAACTGGACGGAGGAGCGCTGGAGGGAATCTCCGGCTCTTTCCCGGCTGAAGAAGGATAATCTTTTGCTCGAGTTGAAACATGGATGGGAATGGTGCCAGCCATGAACACTTGAGAACTGAACGAGGAAGAGGACTGAGAGGGGTCAGCCACCTGATGCGTCTGTTGGGAAGGAAAAGGTTCTTTCAACACGGCAGGAGGTCCAGGAGCGCCTTTCAATAACCGACTAACTTCGGACCGCCTAGGGCAGTCTTTGGTATAGTGATCCTCCTCACAGATGAGGCAAGGATACTTAGGTTTTCGCTTGGCTCCATCTTCAGATGAATTTTTAGAAGGTTCCTGCTTGGGTTGTTTATTCTCATTTTTCGGTTTGCCTTTCCCCTTCCCTTTCCCTTTCGAGGATTTGTCCGCCGCGGTGGACTGAACGGCGTTAACCTCTGAGGTACTAACAGGATTTGATGGGCCCTGAGAAGCATTTTCGTTGGAAGCATGTTGCTTTTGCTTTCCAGGGTTTGCGGAGGATTTCTCCGACGACGAATTGACAGAGCCAATGACTCCATCTACTGATGGTTTCGGCGGAGCCTTGGTCTGTCCAAGCCTCGGAGCATCTGGCAAATACTCATATAGAGTACCTGACTGAGAATAGACTAAGTCTAGGTACTGAGCTCGCGCGATCGCTTGCTCTTCAGTTACACACGCTCCCATGGCAATATCTTTTGCGATCTTGGGCACAAAGGAGGTTGTAAACCAGTCGGTCAGGAGTTGATCGGGAATCCAGAATTTGATCAAACGACGACGCCTTCACCATTCATGTATATGATCAGAGATGTGCGTAGCCGTGTCCTATTTCAAAGACGTGAGGAGATTAGTCCCAGTCTCGTACCGAATGGGCAACTGAAAATGGGTTAAAAATGCCATAGCTAACGAGTTGAAGTCTTGAAACATACCGCGATTCAGCTCAATATACCATTTCGCAGCTGCACCGGTGAGAGTTCTCTGAAAGAGGCGAAGCCGGATAGAGTCATCAAGCCATGAGTTGGATGAACACCAAAGATGATAAGTCATAACATGCGCTTGAGGGTCCTCTCCTGCTTTGCCATCAAACTTTGGACAATCACCAGGTATTTTAGTTGGGACCGGCGGCCAATATGGATTATGCAAAATGGGATCATTTGTTAACTTGGACACGTCCGGAAGTTCCAACGTCGCTAGAAATGGCAGCTGAGGATTAAAGGACATCCGAGGCTGAGGGTTCGAAGCAGTATTAGGGTTCCAACCAGATTGTGGTTGCCCCCAGGGATCTTGTCCAGATGGACCTGGCCCGAAAGGGCCTGGAGCATAAGAACTTTGTCCCGACGGGCCTGGCCCAAAAGGGCCAGGCGCATAAGGACCTTGTCCCGACGGGCCTGGCCCATAAGGGCCAGGCGCATAAGGACCTTGTCCAGAGGGGTTCTGTCCATACGGATTTTGTCCATATGCAGACGATTGACCCTGATACTGCCCCCCAGCACCCCATGTATTAGCAGCTTGGCCCGCAGGTGCACCATATTGATAGTTTTGGTAAGGAGTGGCCTGTGGTTGCTGATAATTTTGGTAAGGGGCAAACTGATTCTGCCCCTGGGGTTGCTGGTAGCCATATGGTTGCTGGGCCCCATACGGAGCCTGATAGGCAGGCTGCGTTTGGTAAGAAGGTTGATAACCTGTTTGAGTTTGAGGCCCAGGGTATTGTCCTTGAACCGGCTGAGGTTGAACCATCTGTCCCGAAGGTTGACTTGGTTGGATTTGAGATGGGCCTGGTTGGCCAGCAGGATAAACTTGCTGGGCGCCAGGCTGTCCATGCGCCACCAAGGGTGGTCTTTGCGGAACGGATGACTGAGCTGGCTGGATAGCTGGTTGACGCCGAGGTTGGCCAGCTTGTCCAGCTGGACGATTAGGGCGGACAGCGGGTTGACCTTGCTGCATAGCAGGTTGGCCCGTTTTCCCCCCGGGGTGACCAAACTGAGCGGAGGGCTGGGCTTGCTGCATAGCAGGCTGCCCTCCTTGGTGCATAGGCTGAGCAGAGGGTTGGCCTTGCTGTACAGCAGGTTGCCCCCCTTGCCCAGAAGGATTCATGGATTGAGCAGTGGGTTGACCTTGTTGAACATAAGGTTGCCCACCTTGCCCAAGAGGGTATCCCTGCTGGATTGCTGGTTGATTTTGAGGATTATAAGCTGATCCAGTTTGTCCAGATGGGTACCCTTGCTGGAAACTGGGTGGGCCTTGCTAAACGGAAGGCTGCCCGGTTTGTCCAGTCGGGTAACCTTGCTGAGCACCAGGTTGCCCTGGATACCCAGTAGGTTGACCTTGGTATGAATACGACGGACCTTCAATGGCCGAGGGTTGTCCCTGGTAGGGTTGTCCCTGTGGGCCCCCAGATTGTCCTGGGTCAGGCGGGCCATAAAGTGGTTGCCCCTGGGGGGTTTGCACGTAGAATGGCTGACCTTGATTGGGAGGTCCTATGGGCTGCCTGGGAGGATCCCGGTTCCCTTTGAACATATGAGTAGCGTAATCGTACGTGACATTCAAGGGTTCCTCGTTTTCTTCGAAAGGGCGATGAGGGAGGCCTGAGGCGCTCTCAAGGAACTCACCGTTTTCATCATAGAAAAAGAAGGGACCTTCGTAATCCGGGTCCGTTATGGGTTCCCCATAAGCATCATACGGCCCTGATCCTGGAATTCCACCAACAAAGGAACCAACTTGAGGGATTTCAGACGAGGAAATCGGTACAGCACTGACGACCGGAGTCGATCGTGCTACACAGACAGTAGGTTGAGTGGGAACTGAGGTGACGGGCGTGTTAGGCCCTGTCGTAAGGGGTGTACTAAGGGGCTGCGAAACAAAAGGCCCGGTGGAGGCAGTGAGACTCGGATCCCATATAGTTGTAGAAGTCGTTCTAGCGGCATACCTATCCCTCAGTGATTGATATCGAGGAGGGACGGGAGAGGAAGCCGGGATCGGGGTCCCGATGTCTGTGACCACGGGCGTCTCGCCGGTGCTGGAAGCTGTCTCATCCATAGGAGAAGTAGACATCGGAGACGACATACCGAGAGGAGTACGAGGGGTACGAGGGGTATAATCGGGCTCCCAGATAGGATTCCAATCTTCTATATAATCTTCGTCGCCTGGGGCACGTACGTTGATAGGCTGGATACTCGGAACAATAGAAAGAGTACCGCTTACAACTGGTACCTCTGGAGCAACAGAAGATGGAGAATCCTGATCAATTGGACCGGGAGTTGACGGGTCAGCCAGGATGACAAAACCCCTTAGAAAACCTAAAGCAAACTAACGATAAAAACCCTACTCAAAACTAACGCACACAAGATCTAACAGGAAATGTTATCGTAGCCGAATTTTTTTTTAAGACATTGGAATTAGACTTGACCTTTTCATGTTTCAAGAGTCGAGAAAAGGACGAAAAGATGACTCCAGTCTCCTTCGAATATTTAATGAGCACGAAGTGACAAGACGCTCACTTACACCTTTTCATTTAGGGAGTCCGAAAAGGATCAAAAGTGACTGCTCTGGAGATTCTAGGTAAAAGGTGTGCCAGACTTTTCGCAAAACCACAGAATACTTTTTAGGGTACGGGTGGTCAATCTTCGTGAATGCTGTGTTCACTACATTGCGAATCGTAAGGCGGCAGACTCGGCCTCCTATGGATCAAGGATAAAAGCCTAGTGGGGTCTCCCTATATACGCGACGGTACGTGGGAGCACAGTCCGTGTTAGACCACTATCGAGTCACAGAAGGAGGAATCACCCAACCGTAATGTGAAACAACAGTGACTATGTTTAAAGACGCCGGAACACGTCTCTAACCTAGACCTCTAGATATTTGCGTTTAGTTCCAATGCGTTTTTAGATTCATTCGGTTCATTTTATAGTTGATCTTGAGATTAAGTTTCGATTTCAGGTCCTATCGTATGTTCTCTCACAATTACCTAGATGCAAACTACATGTCAACGAGAATCATTTTGTTCGATGAATTCTAGCTATGGAAAGGTAAAGAGATTTCAATCAAACAAAACGAACACAATCAATCAAACAGCCTAATGCAACTAAAAGCGAGGAAAGGAAACTTTTTCTTTTGAAAATGCAAATCAATGAAACATTCTTTTCCTTTTCAACTTTTTTTTTTTTTTTTTTTTTTTTAAAAGCAAAGCTACTAGTTTGATTTTCTTTCAGTGACACAAAGCATCCAAAATAATTTGGAGGAACTAGAACACCAAGTAAACTACTTAATGAGAGCACACAAAGTTCCCGAAACACTCAACCAAAGTTTCCAAATCAAAAGAAACAAAGTAATGCACGAGCTATGTGATCTAAGCTCTGCAAAACAAGCAAAGATTGCAAGCAAGGAGGAAGCGAAAAGAAACCACTTGGAAACACAATCCAAAGCACTCCAACAATCACTGAACAAGTGCGTGAACAGATCTGAACTTGGCTGGTCGAACAAACAAACAAGCTCCCTACGGTAGGCTTGACACACACGCGACCTCTAGATGTCCTAGAGTTAGAGCGCGAAATCAATAGAAAAAGGCAAACACCCGAAGGACGAAAGTCACAACCAGTCAACTAGAGACACAACACAATCCAGCAATTGCAAAAGTGATGGTGGGAACACGAACCAAGCAGCGAAAGCAAAAAGGGAAGGTATTTGCAAACTCAAAACCGAGCAAAACGAAACCCTATGAGGCTAAGCTTCGTAATCAAACAGTTCAAGGTTTAGACAGTGAAAAACAAGTCATTAGACAGGTGGAGAGAAGAAGGGAAAGTCACAGCAAGAGGTTTAGGAGGCCGATTTGGTCAAAAATGAGTTTTTCAGGCTCAGCGCGGGTAGCCTTCAGCAACTCGGCGCTGACAGGGGGAGACCTTCAGCAACTTTGCGACGTCAGCGCGGAAAGACAGGGAAAAAGCGCGCTGTCTCAAAAAAACGAGGTCAGCGCGGATATAAAGCACACAGACGCGATGACGGGAAATACAAAGAAGAGGGGGCGCGATGTCAGCGCGGAAGGACACGAATAAAGCGCGCTGTCTCTGAAAACGAGGTCAGCGCGACTTTTAGACGTACAAACGCGATGGAAAGAAAACCAAAGAACAGGGTCGCGATGTCAGCGCGACTGTTTGGAATTAAAACGCGCTGAGCGCAAAAAACAAGCAAGGCCAAACTAAAAACTTCCCAAACCAAATGCAAGAGCTTTTAAACAATAAAGATGCTTCCCAGAAGCGCCCAGAAAGTTCATAAGCAGAGAAACAATCCCGAAATCTCGGAAAAAAGACCAATCAAAGTCAAACACAAAAGTGGACTCAAGAGACAAAAAGGCTGATCCCCAGTGGAGTCGCCAAATTGTTGGAGAGGTAAATCCCCTCTACGGATAGAGGCGATCCCTACTAGCCCAGCAAGGGTCTAGCAACAATCAAATAATGCTGCTATGCATGTTCCTAATTACAATTAAACAAGAGGCAAAGAGCACCTACTTGGATTCCAGCGCTGTTGTTTGGCGAAGAGATCTTGCCTTCGCTCCTTCGCTTTGGCTGGTCACAATCCTCCGCGATCCCCGCGAATGGATACCTGCACACACGAAGAGGAAACAAACACAAGCGTGAAATCTAGTAAAAGCAACCATACATCGGTCAGAAAAGATGTAATTCACATTTAACCATTGCAAGTACAAATGAGAATGGAACAATAATAGCAGTCATCTATTATTAATCAGAATAGAGAAGAGTACAACCAAATGTTCTGACGTCGGTAACCTTCTCAGGAGGGGCCAGTCAGCATGTATCTCAAGCATTCACCTTTGAGGATGATTTTCCCAAGACAAACAACTCTCTCTCTCACAAGCAACACAAAACAACCTTCCCTAAGCAATCAATCACTTCCACACCTAGCACACCAAATACCTATAGTAGCAGCAATCTGAGCACTATAAGCTCTATACAATCCAAGCTATGTCTAACTAGCTGCTCATGGTAATGGTGAGAGTTTATATAAGAGAAGGAGTCTCCTAAAAAGGTGGAAGGATGAGCTTATCTTCAAGGGAAGTTGTTGGAAAGGGTCGAACAGACATGCCATAGAAGGGAGTCGACATTCACAAAGCTAACAACCAAGCCTGGAGAGATCTGGAAGGCAGGTTGTTTGAACAAATTCGCCCAAACTGGATCAGCGCGGATTATAGGGAAACTGCCGCGCTGTCAGCACATATCAGTAACTGGACAAGTCACGTCAGCGCGGAAGAACACGGGAAAGGCGCGCTGTGCACCATCGCGGAAAAGTGATGTTCTTCCGCGATGGCAGCGCACAAAATACACTGGAAAGCGCCTGTCATCGCGGTTATTTTAGGAACAGACGCGCTGATGCACAAAACTTTGGAAAAAGTGGGTTTTTAAGCCAGTTCAGGGATCAAACACTTAGTGATTGTGAATTCTGGACACAGCAGGGTGACTGACAGGAAGGCAGTGATAAATTACTGTGTAACATCAGCGATTATCAACTCAGTGCTGACGTGCTCAATGACCACTTTCTTTTCTTTAACACGTTCCCTTATATCTAAATACTTAATGTCGATGTGTTTATTTCGACTCCCACTTTTGTTGTTTTTAGCCATAAAAACAACAGCTGAATTGTCGCAATACATTCTCAATGGCTTAGAGATAGAATCCATAATTCTAAGTCTAGAAATGAAACTCTTAAGCCATACACCATGAAAAGTAGCCTCAAAACAGGAGACGAACTTGGCTTCCATAGTGGAAGTGGCAATCAAGGTTTTCTTGGCACTCCTCCATGATACAGCTCCACCGACCATCATAAAAATGTATCCTGATGTTGATTTGCGTGAATCAACACATTGAGCAAAGTCAGAGTCTGAGTAGCCAATTACTTCCAAATTGTCCCTCCGTTTATACATAAGCATGTAGTTTTTGGTTCCTTGAAGGTACCTCATTACTTTCTTTGCAGCTCTCCAGTGGTCTAAACCTGGATCACTCTGATATCGTCCCAACATTTCCACAACAAATGCAATGTCAGGACTTGTGTAGACTTGAGCATACATTAGGCTTCCGACAGCAGAAGCATATGGAATGTTCTTCATTTGTTCCTTTTCAAAGTCATTCTTCGAGCATTGGTTCAAATTGAACCTATCACCCTTCACAATGGTGTTAATGGGAAAAGTGTCTATTCAGAACGACCCTATCCCACTAAGGTGTGACAGTAACCTTAGAAACAAACAGAGAAAACTACTTTTGTATTCTTCTTTATGAACTATAAACAAAGAGGAATAGGATGAACCAACCTGTGTCTTGCGCTAGTCCTTTGATCCAATCTCTCTCCTCTTTGACAGCTTCCAGCTACTTGCTCCCTTACTTTCCCAGCTTCACCAAGTACCTGCAAGATCCCAGAAGAAGGAAACTATACGAAGACATGGGCTTATATTCATAAAAAGCTTAGGATCAGATTTAAGCTAAACATACAAATGTAACAAACATCAATGATACACAAGCATGTAGGAGAAACTCAAATAGTTTTATTGATATAACAAGAAGATCCAGGAGGAGTTACAACCGATGATTCCTGATCCAGCATCAACCTCACAGCAAAGAAGCCCCTCTTCACCTCCAACAAAGCATAAATCACCCAATACTCTGATATCTATCTCAAAACCAACAACAATTCTCTGCAATGTACAAAATTCCAGCCTCTGGATCTCTGTGATGAGGGATCCATATATAGATGTATGCAAGGAAGATGAGTCAGCTTATGATTTGACTAGTGTCTTCTCTCTGTCAGTTCTTGCTTCCACTTGGAGACTGAGAGCCTCTTACTCATCCTTGGTCGAATTCAGTGAGGCAAGTGTCATTGGGGAAGATTCTGGAAGCTTCCATTGTCTCTCCACCTCGCAGAATGACACTGCCATTTGTCATTTCCCGCTCAACGCACCCTGGTAGTGCATTTAGGTGCGTTGCAACGCACCTAGCTAGTGTATTTGGGTGCTATGCAACGCAGCTAGCCAGTGAAGTAGCTGAAATGATCCTGATCTGACTGATTCTGAGCAGTTTCTGGTGGAGAACTTCTGGGAGAAGCTGTAATTTGTTGACCTTGTTCCTTTAGGGGTCGGAACAACACTTTTAGGGACTTAGGATCCCTTGGTTTATGGACATTTCATGCTTAGAGCTGTAAGGCACAAAAATGTCTATAACAGTTGCCCCCTAAAGTATGAGGCCGTTTATCGGGTGAAATGCTTTATTAGGAGGATCCGAAGTTCTTTCAATGCTGGTAGGAGACCTGTAATAAGATACAACACAATACATTATCTTCATACTATTTTTCATGATCTAGCTGAGGCGGGCATTCCCATGCTCAGCTTTATAATTTCATTTTCATGTACATAGGACAGACAATCGTCTGAGTGTAGACTGATGATTCTAATAGAGCCATCATCCTTTTGGTAGGATGATTATCTGTGCTGCAATGCTGTACATTTCAATGTCTTTATTTTCCTGAATATATATCGTAGCCCGGATGGATGAAACTAGATCCGGGGTCTTCAATCTCATCCGATCTTCACTCAAAGTACAAGTCGATCCATGTGAGAAATGCTCTGAAGTCGAACATGGAAAGACATCGCTTGATTACCAGTCAATGATGTAAACTGTTAACAAGCGCGAGAGGAATCACCGTTAATGATAATGACCCTCAAGGTACTGCAGTACAATTCACGTGGTGTGAATAAAGGATTTGGCGTCGAACACCATGCAAAATCTTTCGGTCGAAGGTCATTGATGTATACCTGTCGCCGGAAGTGAGAAACTTGCCATTGAGGCATGCAAGCTTCAAAGTACTGAATGGGGTGTTCCTAGATCAACTTCTTGGATAATGAGCTGATGTCGACAAGAAGCGATCCGTCAAAGGAGGGCCTTAATGAATCCCACATCAATGACACGGAACGAAGCAAATGATTTTGATGGAGGTGAAAACAATATGATGATATACGGTTCAGGATGGCGGTCATGAAAGAATGAAGTATAATGTATGGTAGTGGATGGGACACAGGTGACTTCTCTGGATGACTTCTCTTGAACATGTCGGCGACACTTATGTGATGGATTGGTAGCATTTACCCCAAATGTGGATGGTATGGCGTGACCATGGTGATGTGACCGGTGAATGAAACAACCCAACCCGACTCGGACACGGAGTGGAAGTGTCATGTTCAAGAGCGACTTGCTACCAATAAAGATTCTTTGAGTTTTCTTCCCAATTTTTCCCCATTCATTGCTGACCAGTACCTCTTTATTTTTGTCAAGCTTGAGGAGGATAACATATGCTTGTTCTATAATTTTCCCTTCGGGCAAACCCATCGCTATGTTTTAACGAGCCTAGCGATAGTGAAACTCGTTCTCGTCTAAAGACAAGTTTGTCGCTATTAATCTTTTTAACGAGTTTAACGACAAAGATAACTCGGTCCTTTTCATTTTTAGAGAGTCTGAAAAGGTACGTAAAGGTAACTCCAAAATTCCTTTTTCGTCATCTAATCCCTTAAGTCCGAAAAAGTATAAAACAATACAGAAGGGATGAATTTTCGATCATTTTAACGAGCCGAACAAAACAAGCGCTCGATCTTTTTGTGCAATAATCCCTCAGGTCCAAAAAGATTAAAATCTAGAAGAGGGATAGCACTTCCGGTCGCTTTAACGAGCTGGAAGGCCAAAACTCGGCAATCTTTTCATATTTTACGAGTCAGTTGAAAAGAGCTTAAAGAAGACTCATCTTTTGAGGAACGAGTGATGAAATGGGTAGCAGCTGATTCCAGGTAAGGTTTGGAATTTTCCAATCACGGCAGTGTCACAAGGATGGCTAGTGAAATCACTCTTCGCAGCTGTTCCTCAAAATGGGTAAACAATCAAATGGAGGTGAATGATCGACCAATGGAAAAGTGGAGGTGATGGTGCAAACACGACCAAGGCTTTAATGGCTGAAATGTTACATTCACGGTGGTTATTTACCAGGAGATAGTTCATTTTTTAACGAGCTTAAACGCGGGTGGAAACATTTGCTCATATCTTATGTTTATTTTTTAACGAGCTTGAACTATGCACTAAAACTGCTCGATTAGATGGTCTTGTTTTGATTTTTACCATAAATAGCTTTGTCCTTCCAAAGATCATACTATATTTTCAACTGCTTCATCAAACTAGTTAGAAATGAACAATATTTGCTTGAAAACGAGATTAAAACGCTAATATTTTGCTTTGAACTACGTAAAAGTAATCAAAAAGTGTTTTTTACCTCTCATTTTACCATTTCATTTGAACTTGGTTTCTTGGAGCTTTGGAGGTGCTTTTCCCCCTTGATTTTCATCAGTTGATTTCGGGAGATTCTATGGACGATTCTCGGCGCCGTCTGGACCAGGTAGGAGCTAAACCTGAGCTCTTTCATTTCATGGTTTCCATTTTGCTTTTTGAGCTTGATTCCCTGCTTTTCTGAGCCCCTGGGGTTTGAGAGACTCGTTCTGCCATCAATGCACCCGCAGTGTATCGAAACCTGCGTTGAATGCTGGCTTGTATGAAGGCAGTTTGACATTCAATGCACCTAGAACATTGTTGCAGGTGCGTTGGGAGCAGAAAGGGAATTTGTTGCACAATTTTTGATGGAACTCTTGCCTGTTTCTCACCAAAATTTGGATCTAACTCCTCTCTTGTTTGTTTTTTCAGAGATTTGGAGCAAAATGACCCTTACATGGCGAGAATGTGAGCATGAAGAAGAGGACATGATTGCCCTACATGATCCAGTTACAGTGAACGCGCTGCGGAATTGTGGCTTGCTGAAGTTCTTCCGTATTTCTAGCATGAGACAACAGATTAACTTACTGCAGTATTTGCTCGATGCTTGGGATCCTACTAATCAGGTTTTCCAGATTAGGGGCAAATCTATCCCCTTGACTGCAGTAGACATCTATTGCTTGACTGGCTTTTCGAGGCGGGGTGCTCCCATCTCTTTGTCAGGTTCGGCCCGAGGAGGCGATTCTGTGAGAGATTATGTCCGCCGGTATTGCAGAGAAGGATCTCAGCCAAGTAAAGACGGCAAGATCATCATCCGTGATGTCACTGATAGGTCCCTTAGGACTATCCTGTTTACTTTTGGTAGGATGGCCGGTAGTGCGTCTCTTCATGTAGCCAACAGATCCTATATGCAGCATGCCTTGGAATGCCTCCAACCGAAGGTGTTCAACTGGTGTGACGTAGTACTTCTTGTGATGAAAGAACAGTTGACCAAGATAAAGAATGGGAGGTTGAAGAACTTTGGGTTCGGTTCTATTTTGACCGCCTTTTCCTTGGAGAAGATACCACTGATGCAGCCGCAGTACATTGCACTCGATTTACCTTCTCCTACTGAACCGCGTATGCAGAGATGGGTTGACCATATGTCTAGGCATGCTGGCCAGTCTCAGATTTCATTCTCTGATACCTTCTTCAGGTGGTTTGATCGTCAGGAGATGGTATATTCCGAGTATCCATATGCTGGTATGGACTTCCAGGGTGATCCAGATTTAGTACTACCGGATGGCGAGCAGTGGGGTGCTATTGGTAAAATCTTTGACCATATTGTTGTTTATCGTTGTTTGCTTGTAATGTTCTTGTGCTTTATTCTATCAAGACTTTAATCAAACTCACGTGTACATGCAGATGTTGGTCGTGTTCGTCCAGTAGTTTGCCTGAGAGTACCAGCTGTTGCCCCAGCAGGAGAGGCCGTCGGAAGAGCTGTTCTTCGCGACCTCGATGTGGCCGAGACTCTCACAGCTTTGCAGGAATAGGTTGAGGGCCTCACTCTTGGTATACCAGATGTGAGGACTGACGATCTACCTTTGCGGTTACAACGACATACTACTGGTGTGCCTAGACGATGGACTCGTCTCCTACGCATGATCGCACAGGCTGTGACTTGCTATCACGAGCATCATTAGACTAGGGTGCCCCCTAGCATTTTGAGTTTTTGGGTCGCGTGACCGATTTTGTCTTGGTTACAGAACATTATATGTAAACCATAAACAGTTATATATATTTTTGATTTTCGGAGTTTTATTTTGGTTGAGTTACATGATCCACATGCGAAACATTGATGACGTGTTTCTTTTTATAAATGTTGCAAATGTCTATCTAACACATAATTTGCTAATGAGTCGGTTAATGTGTTTAAGTTTCTGGAAATATGTTGATATTGAATAAGATCAAATTGTCTTTCCAAAATCTTAACCCTTAGGAACATGCGATAAATAGCTGGGTTTCGGACGGAATATATACCATTGATTTGTAGTATTACGAGTTGTGAGTCTAGCCTGACAATTAGTCGGCGTATACCATGAGTGATGGCATCAGAGAGAAGTTCTATCAACGCGCTATACTCAGCGATGTTATTCGTTGATCGACCAATACATACACCTCTGAAACTTACTAACTCGCCGCTTGGATCAAAAATGGCCCAGGCTGCGGAGGACAGGTTCTGCGAACTACGACTCGCTCCGTCGGCATATCCAACACATGGCTCCAATAGGTTTGACATCTGCAATAAGTGTAAAAAGTGGATTACTCGACCAAAACAAACACTTTAGCGAAAACAAAAATATAACAAAAGCATATTGGTTACTATTTATGCATAGTAACGCTTGAGGTACAATCCATTGCGAGGTTGCGCCAGTGGAATTCCGTCATAATCCATTAACTCGTAGGCTTCTTTCGCTAACACTCATTTAACAATATAGGGGCCCATCCATAAAGACTTAAATTTACCTGCTCCCAATTTATCGGATTCTTGGTCGTAAAGCAAGACCAAGTCACCTTCCGAGAAGACACGGGGTTTGACATTTTTGTCGAACTGCGCCTTGACTCGTTTCTTATGGGCTTCGTTAGCCAAAGCGACGTCACGACGGGTTTCATCCAATTGGATTAATTACAAGAAACGAGCCTCTTCTTCTGAAGTTCTGGGGAGGAGATCAATTGCGAGTTTGAGAGACGAGATTTCACACTGGACTGGTAAGACTGCTTCCAGGCCATACACCAGTTGGAAGGGTGTGAACCCGGTTGCATTCCTTACTGATGTTCGGTAAGCCCACAAGGCTGAGTACAGGATTAGGTGCCACCTTCTTTTGTGAACTCCAATCATCCTTTGCAACATGCGCTTCAGGACCTTGTTGATCGCTTCAACTTGTCCGTTGGCTTGCAGATAATACGGAGTAGAGCTGTCGTGAGACAACCCTAGTTTGGCAGCTAATTTGACATCATGTGATTGTGAAAATGTGATCCATGATCTGTGACTATAGCCTGTGGTACGCCGAATCTGGCGACTACATGATTGAAAAAGAAAAGGGTAGCTGTTTCACGAGTATTATCTAATGTAGGCATCGCCTCGGCCCATTTGGTAAAATAGTCAAATGCGACTATGATATACCCATGCCCCCCGGTCGAGGTGGGGTTACATGTCATGAAATCGATGCCCCATTTGGCGAACGGCCCAACAGCAACTATTGGCTGTAGAGGTGTGGGTGGTCTTCTGGTTTTGCTATCAAAAATTTGACAAGCATGGCAACTTCTGACTGCTGTTATGCAATCTTTGAACATTGTTGGCCAGAAGTATCCTGCTCGTAAGATTTTTTGTGCTGTAGCATATCCAGATTGATGCCCCCTACACGCGCCTGAATGACACTCATTCAGGGCTTTTTCGGCCTCCTCATGGGTGAGGCACCTTCTCAGAACTGTATCGATACCACGACAGTAAAGTGTATCACCGACGATCGTGTAGTCTTTTGCTTGGTATCGAATACGTTTTTGTTCAGAGTGGGAGCTGTTTGGCCTAAATTTTTGGGTTTGGAGATAAATGATTATATCCCCATACCACTCGTTTCTTGTAGATATCAGAAACAAACTTTCATCCACGATTGATTCTTCGGATGTTTCATCGTTGGACGACGATGGGAGATCGCATAATAATTCTGCGAAAACTAGAGCTTTCTTTGATTTGGATTTTACAAATTCCAGATCAAACTCTTGAAGGATTGCTATCCATTTTGAATATTTGCCCCCCAGCAACTGTCGCGACAATATATAACTCATGGGGTTGCAATCTGACAGAATGGTAGTCTTCCGAAAGAGGACATAGTGTCGAAATCTTTGTATCGCTTGAACAGCTGCAAGCGATAGATTTAAAGAAGGTCTAAGAGCTATCACAAAGGGCAATCAGATCATTTGTGAATCAGCTGTTCAAATCATAAACAGATCCAGTGAATGGATTGAAGTAGCAGATGTCTACTTTGCATTTGTTAATGGAAAATGCAGTTCGATTTGCTACTTCTAAGTTTATGAAACAAACAACAAGAGAAACACAAACAAACTAATTAGACAATCGTCCCCAGTGGAGTCGCCATTTTTTTAACGGGAAAAGTGTCTATTCAGAACGACCCTATCCCACTAAGGTGTGACAGTAACCTTAGAAACAAACAGAGAAAACTACTTTTGTATTCTTCTTTATGAACTATAAACAAAGAGGAATAGGATGAACCAACTTGTGTCTTGCGCTAGTCCTTTGATCCAATCTCTCTCCTCTTTGACAGCTTCCAGCTACTTGCTCCCTTACTTGCCCAGCTTCACCAAGTACCTACAAGATCACAGAAGAAGGAAACTATACAAAGGCATGGGTTTATATTCATAAAAAGCTTAGGATCAGATTTAAGCTAAACATACAAATGTAACAAACATCAATGATACACAAGCATGTAGGAGAAACTCAAATAGTTTTATTGATATAACAAGAAGATCCAGGAGGAGTTACAACCGATGATTCCTGATCCAGCATCAACCTCCCAGCAAAGAAGCCCCTCTTCACCTCCAACAAAGCATAAATCACCCAATACTCTGATATCTATCTCAAAACCAACAGCGATTCTCTGCAATGTACAAAATTCCAGCCTCTGGATCTCTGGGATGAGGGATCCATATATAGATGTATGTAAGGAAGATGAGTCAACTTATGATTTGACTAGTGTCTTCTCTCTGTCAGTTCTTGCTTCCACTTGGAGACTGAGAGCCTCTTACTCATCCTTGGTCGAATTCAGTGAGGCAAGTGTCATTGGGGAAGATTCTGGAAGCTTCCATTGTCTCTCCACCTCGCGGAATGACACTGCCATTTGTCATTTCCTGCTCAACGCACCCTGGTAGTGCATTTAGGTGCGTTGCAACGCACCTAGCTAGTGTATTTGGGTGCTATGCAACGCAACTAGCCAGTGGAGCAGCTGAAATGATCCTAATCTGACTAATTCTGAGCAGTTTCTGGTGGAGAACTTCTGGGAGAAGCTGTAATTTGTTGACCTTGTTCCTTTAGGGGTCGGAACAACACTTTTAGGGACTTAGGATCCCTTGGTTTATGGACATTTCATGCTTAGAGCTGTAAGGCACAAAAATGTCTATAACAAATGGGAGCTACACTTGGTGAACAATCCTTCATCCGAAATCTCTCTAAAATTTTATTAATATAGGTTTCCTGAGACAGACCCAAGATGCCTCGAAATCTGTCTCTATGGATCTTAATGCCAATGACATAAGATGCCTCACCCATATCCTTCATATCAAAATTTTTAGAGAGGAATTGTTTCACCTCATGTAGCAAACCCTTATCATTGGTTGCTAGCAAAATGTCATCCACATATAAAACAAGAAAACAAATTTTACTCCCACTGACTTTCAGGTATGTACATTGATCCATAATGTTTTCTACAAAATCGAATGAAGAAATTACATTGTGGAATTTCAAATACCATTGGTGGGATGCTTGTTTTAAACCGTACAAGGATTTCTTGAGCTTGCAAACCAATTTCTCACCATCACTAGAGGGGAATCCTTCAGGTTGTTTCATGTAAACCTCATCCTCTAGATCTCCATTGAGAAATGTCGTTTTCACATCCATTTGTTGCAACTCCAAGTCAAAATGAGCTACTAATGCCATAATAGCGTGCAAAGAATCTTTCTTAGATACAGGAGAGAAAGTCTCCTTGTAATCGATTCCTCTTTCTGAGTGAATCCCTTAGCAACAAGTCTTGACTTGTATCTCTCAATTTTGCCCAATGAGTCTTTCTTTGTCTTGAAGACCCATTTACATCCAATGGCTTTTGCACCATTAGGCAACTCAACAAGATCCCTGACTTCGTTACTATTTATAGAATTCATCTCTTCCTTCATGGCATCGTACCATAATTCTGATTCTTTGCAACTCATGGCTTGTGAAAAGGACTCGGGATCATTTTCGGCTCCAATTTTGTAGTCAGATTCTTGGAGATACACAACATAATCATCAGGAATTGTTGCTCTCTTTGGTCTAATAGATCTTCTTAATGATGTACCATCATCTTCCTGAGAAGTATGTGGTTCAACTCGTTGTTCAAAAGTTCTTGGCAACTCTTGAACTACCTGATCTACTGGAATGTCATCAACAGCTTGTGGAACTTCAACAATTGGTTGTTCAACACCATTTTGTACTTGAGGGGTGCTGTGAACAATAACCAATCTATCACTTGAGGTGGAAGGTTGAGATTCTGAATGATCCTTCTCAGAAACTATGTTCCTAGTTTGATCGCTCCCACTGATCAAGTCATTTTCAAGAAACTTTGCATTTCTTGATTCCACAATCCTAGTGTTGTGAGATGGACAATAAAATATGTAACCTTTAGACCTTTCAGCATATCCAATGAAATACCCACTAATGGTCCTTGGGTCCAACTTCTTCTCTTGTGGATTATATATTCTTACTTCAGACGGGCATCCCCAAACACGCATATGTCGCAAACTCGGTTTCCAACCTTTCCATAATTCAAATGGCGTTTTAGGAACAGCCTTGGTTGGAACTCAGTTTAATATATACACTGTCGTCTTAAGTGCTTCAGTCCACAAGGATTTAGGAAGATTGGAGCTGCTAAGCATACTCCACACCATGTCCAATAATGTTCGGTTTCTTCTTTCTGCTACGCCATTTTGGTCGGGTGAACCAGGCATGGTGTGTTGGGCAACAATCCCATGCTCTTGAAGAAATTTTGCGAATGGCCCAAGTGCTTGTCCATCTCCTGTGTATCTACCATAATATTCTCCACCTCTATCTGATCTCACGATCTTAATTTGCTTTCCACATTGTTTCTCTACTTCAGCCTTAAAGATCTTAAAGGTATCTAATGCTTTAGTTCTTTTTATGAAGCATGTAGAGATACATATATCATGAGTAATCATCTATAAAAGAGATGAAGTATTTCTGACCATGTGAGTCCATGTTTGGACTACATATATCAGTATGTATGATCTCTAATATGTCTGAACACCTATTGGTACCTTTCTTTGACTTGTTGGTCTGCTTTCCCTTTATGCAGTCCACACAAGTCTCAAAATTAGTAAAATCCAAAGTATTAAGTATCCCTTCATTTACTAATCTTTTAATTCTTTCTATGGAGATATGACCTAATCTCTGGTGCCATAATTTAGAGGAACCTTCATTAATAACACATCTTTTAGTGCCAGTGTGAGCATGCATTGAATCATAAGTGACATTGTTTTGTAAATTAATGCAGTAAAGACCATTAGACAAAATACCATTCCCAACACAATTAGATTTATAAAATAAAATGAAGGATGTTTCTGAAAAGTTAAAGGAATATCCAAAACAAGCCTTGAAACTGAAATCAAGTTTCTAGAAAAACTTGGAACATAAAATGTCTTTTCTAATTCTAAAACAAAGCCACTACTTAAAGTTAAATAGCATGTTCCTATAGCTTCCACATGCGAGCGCATCTTGTTTCTTGATAAGATGCTTTGCTCACTTCCCACTGGCTTCCTTAGGTTTTGCAAACCCTGCAAGGAATTTGAAATGTGAATTGTTGATCCAGAATCAATCCACCAGGTGTTAATATTGACATTAACCATATTAGATTCATAACAAACAAACGAGATTGGATTACCTTTGTCCGCAAGCCATTTCTGAAATTTGGCGCATTCCTTCTTCATGTGTCCCTTCTTTTTACAGAAGAAACACTTGGAATCCTTCTTGATATCGGCTTGGGGAGGTACTTTACCTTTCCCTTTCTGATTGGCTTGAGATTTTCCCTTTCCACGCGTTGCCAGCATTGCACTTTCTCCCAGTTCCATCACCAGTCTCCCTTCCTCTTGAACACACATGGTCATGAGTTCATTAATTGACCATTTATCCTTATGTGTGTTGTATGAGATTTTGAAGGGTCTGTATTGGTGCGGAAGAGTGTTTAGGATGTAGTGCACCAGGAAGGACTCTGATATTTCAACCTCAAGTTTCTTCAATTGAGCCACAATGTCCCTCATTTGCATGATGTGCTCGCGTACACCTTTCACACTAGTGAGCCTTAGGGATGAGAACTTCATGATTAGGGTGCTTGCTAGTGCCTTGTTTGAAGTGACGAATTGATCATCAATGGCTTTTAGCAAGTCTTGGACCTTTTCATGCTGATCAACGGAACCACGAATACCAGCTGAAATTTTAGTCTTAATGAACATCATGCTTAGGCGATTAGATCGCTCCCATCGTTCATAAATCATGATGTCCGCTGCAGTGCTGGTATTAGTGAGTGCCGGTGGTTCATCTTTCCTAATAGCATAGTCTATGTCCATCCACTCCAAATGAAGGAGAAATCTCTCCTTCCATACCTTATAGTTATCTCCCTTAAGTTCAAGGATATCACAACAAATATCAGAGAAATTTGCTGCTTGTACAACTGCATAAAATTAAAGATCACATGCTTATGTTAAAATTGAGGCCTAAATAAAATTTCGTGCTTTACCAATGTAAATCATGCTTAAAATTGAATCTAATGACATAAAATTGTATGTGGACTAAATTTTCAGCTCAAGCAGATTCAATTATTATTTATGATAGAATTTTATCAAATTATTCACTTAATTCATAACTCTAAAGGGTATATTATGATTATAATTCGATATAAATTCTATCTTTGATTTGAATTTTATGATAAAACTGTTAATTCATAATTCCTGTGGGTAAGTTATGAATATTTTATCCTAATTAATTATATAAATATAATAAAAATTCCTGTGGGATAAAATTTATTATATTTAGTATAATTAATTACAATTATAATGTCTAAATATTCTTTATGTGATCCTAATCAATCATAATATATAATATTATTTAATTAGAGACGTTGTGGCTATTCTCTAATCAATTAAAAATTATATGGATCACTTAGACATTATTTCTTTTATGCATAAAAATTAGCTTGATATGAGAATAATTATAAATTGCATAAATAAAACTAAATTAAATATTCTAAGCATAAAAATTGAGCAAAAATTTAGACATATTTCCAAATAAATGCCTTAATTCAGAAAATTCTCAAAATATGGCTTTTAGCCAAACATAGCATGTCTATAAACACCAAGGTAGAGATAAAAATGGCTCTGATACCAAATGTTAGCAGAATAACGATTCTATAATGCGGAATAAACACTTAAAAGAATCGAAAACTTTAATGCCCAATAAATCATACCTTTGGCCATTGATGCTACTTCACACTTCGACATCAGACTTTCCACTACGCTTGAGGCAGTCCACTTCCCTTCTGTGTTATTCTAAATGTTCGCTGGAAATTGGATGCAGACGAACTTTGCTCCTCCTCCTCCTGTGTCGCCTTCTCCTTAGAAAAATCTGCTCGCAGTGAAGGAAAATTACACCACTATTTTGTGCGATGATATAAAGCAACAACGAACATTACACTACATAATGCTAAGAAAACACAAGACGAGGGAAGAGAAGTGGGAAGGGAAAAGCAGAGCGTGTTCAGGGGCAGGCTTGTGAATGTTCCGTCCAAAAATAAATTTGCTATCATGCCGTAAGCAGCGTTTGTTAAATGTGTTAGTGTCGGTATCTTCATCCCTCCGTCAGAGATCAAATTATCTTGTTGCATTGCATATTAGGTGTCTCGCTCAGTCAGCTGCATTCCATTAGGAGCATGGATCATCTGATGGTAGTGGCTTGTTGTACATTTTCCCTCATGTCTTTTACCTGCTGGCTCATTTCCATTCATCAAGATCATTTGCAGTCAATTTTTGTCTTTAAATTTGCAAAAGTCCTTTCTAGGGTTTCAGTTTCATTTAGGTCTAGGGTTTCATCAAAGAGGTCTTCAAAATGTCCAATAACAGCTAGCAGGAACTTGAGGATGTTGAATAAATTTTCAGTACCAAGAAATTTCATAATCAATTGCTTAGAAATGTATTTTTCCTCAAAACTCTGTTTTAAGAAAAACATAGTATTTTAGGTTTTCATTGTATAAATTCATGTATTTTCAGTTCTCTTGTATGTAAATCACTTCAGTGGCAACCCTGGTCACCTTGCCAAGCTTCAGTAGCTCCATCCCTTGTAAGGCAAACAAAAATCAAGTCATTCAATTCATCAAAAGGCTCAAATAAAGCAAACTGCTCAAAAAACAAAGGTGAAAAGCAAAGTCACATGGCAAACATTATAAAAATGGGTTTTATGAATCAAAAATTAAAAGGCTCTTGTATATAAACCATTTTTTACAATTCAAAAGCTCATTGGTATTCCAAGAAGCAAAATTGACCAAGGTGAAAGCCGTGTTGGGAAAGAGAAGCAAATCGCAGCAAAAACACAGAGTTTTGGAGGCGCGACGCACTGGGTGAGAGGCGTGGCGCATACAACAGGCGCGGCGCATAGGGCCGACCTCTTCAGTGTAAAATTTTAACTGGCACGGCGCACATAGGAGGCGCAGCGCATAGAGCTGCCAAGCCCGATTCTCTCAAAAACTCCCTCAAATTGCCAAAATCGCTCAAAACTTCCAGTGTGCAAGTAAGTTAAGCCCTCTTCCTTGCTAGTAAAGGAGTTTTTCTTGAAAATTTATGGTGGTTGTGTGAAGAAAATCAAACCCTATTTCCTTGCAATTTCTCAAACACCATTGCCTAGGGTTTGCACTGTCATTTTGCTGCCAAGTTTATTCTACCACTCCCTCATTTTTTCACTCCTCCATTCATTTTCTCAGCTTATCCACCCATTCCCTAACTCCCATATTCAGTCATCCCTATCCCCAATTCCCATTTTCCCAAATCCTAACTACAAATCCCTAAACCCTAATTGTTGTCCCTAAGCTTACATATTTTCCCTAATCCCCTATTTCCCAAACAAAATCATGTCCTAACATTCCCAAAACCCCTCATACTCTCTCCCCCCACAGTCCCTCATATATTTTTACCCTTGGTGGCAGAAAATTGAAAACACCATAAATCTCCTACTACTCATCAAGAAAACTCACCCACTAGCAAGCATGGAATCTGATCCTTCATATGACCGAGAAGAAGAGACACACAGTGACTCTCCTATAGAAGTGCATGCACCAAGGAGACCTCACAGGGGTGGCAAACATATAAGAGAGGAGCCTACTTCACTTGCTGAGCTGTAGGCCTGCCCTCTTGCTATTACATGCTTCCAACACCAATCTTGTTATCAGTTCTGTGAGATGGTTGCTAGAGTCCAGTATCATCATGAGTTAGCCCAGTTATTTGTGCTTCATCTACATAATGGCCAAACCACTCTAGCTGGTGTGACATTTACCTTGACACCGGAGTCTATTTCTCTAGCAACCAGCATTCCTAATGTCGGAGAGCAGTGGAATAAAAGGCAACAGATTGACAGGGAACACTATGAACCATACATCAAGCCTAGTTATTTGAGACAACTCAGTAGAGTGTTTCCCTTTCGGTACCTCAAAGATTCATATGCTCCCTTGATGAAACTGATAATGAAATATTTCAGCTGTGTGGGCCGGTTTTCTCGCCTATATGCCTATCATATCAGGTTGTTGATGCACTTTACCGGGGTGAGAATGATGAATCTCCCCTATTTCATCTGCCGAAATATTGAGAAGATGACCACCCTAGTACAACCAAAGACTCCTCAACAACAGTTCAAAAGTATATATCATTTTGCTCTCACTAAAATTGTGGTCATGCATCAGCTTGGTTTGCAGGGCATCTCATGGGAGGATTTCATTTCTCATGAGTTCTTCACAGCTCCTTAGGGACCTCTAGAGGCTTTTCATGAGACAGGTGGACCTTCACATCAACAGGAAGGTCATGAGACACAGACTGCTAGTGTGCCGATGTTTGTCACCTATCAGAAGGGCACTAGACAGTTATTTGCAGCAGCAAAGCGAGTATTATCTCCACTCAGGGTGGAAGGGGTCTCGCTTCCTTCATCAGCACAGTAGGTTCATGACAAGGGCAAGAGGCCATTACAGGATGAGGGGTCTTCAGGTGAGCAGGAGATCGATTTCATTCTCATTGAGGGTGATGATACTGATTTGGGCCCACAAAGCTCAAATCTCAAAGAAGTCATCCAAGAGAAACAGGCGGACATCAATGCTTTGTCCCTCAACTTAGAAAGAGCCAAGTGGATAATAAAGTACCTGGAACAAAGAAAAAAGAAACTAGAGGATCAAAAAACCATAATGG
This sequence comes from Pinus tabuliformis, assembly GCA_031772625.1. NCBI lineage: Eukaryota > Viridiplantae > Streptophyta > Pinopsida > Pinales > Pinaceae > Pinus > Pinus tabuliformis. Next base: position 2,065,021,350 of record CM062818.1, on the reverse strand, counting down.
AGCTTAGGAACATACGAGAAAACCGCCGAGCTGCCAAACGGAGGAGAGTCAAGTTCACAACACTTGAGCAAGAAATCAATGCTGATCAAGAATCATGGCTTGAAAGAGCTAATATCCACTTAGAGAGGAGGTTGGAGAAAGCTATCAATGAGAAGAATATGTTGAGAAACATGGCATATCATTATTTGTCAAGGAATATGGTGTGCCAAGCTAGAATCCGAAGCTTGAAGGAAAAATTGAAGAAGAGATCGAGGAGGCAAAAAAGCACAAGATAAACTTCAGATCTTGGTTGAGTCTTCCTTGGCCCAACACAGCACTTGATGGAGAACACTCAGCCCAAATTTCAAAAAATTTGGGACACTTTTTGCATTTTTGAAAATTTTGGGCTAAAACATAGAATTTTCTGCCCAATGCGCCGCGCCACCTGGCGCTCGCTTTTGATGGAGGCCTCCAAATGAAAAAAACTCAGAATCTTTGGATTTTTCTTGGAAAAATATGCATGCCTACCAATGGACAAGAAATTTTGATAGGTTTTGAGCCCCCAAAAAGGTCAAAAACACCCAAAAAATGACCTTACTGCCCCTATTTTGACACACAGGAAGCAATGTTGGGAGAACTCAGTTTTGGAGGGGAAAATGGAGGCAAAATTCAAAAATTCCACTTGATCTGGAAAGTAGACAGGTAGACCTTTCCAACAAGCACACTTGGAGAAAATTTGGACACCGATAAGGCCTCCAAAAGTGGCTGCAAACAGGCGCTACGCATAGAGAAATCAGCGCAGCGCATAGGGGAAATTTTGCTCAATTTGACCAAGTATACTCTGTTTTTCGCCTAGTTCCTTGACAGTTTGACTTTCCTCTTTCTTAATTTCAAAATTATGATGTAATTTAATTTAAATTGATGGATCTTGATGTAATTATGTCAAAATTTCACTCATGGAGGTAGATTTATCCATAAAAAGTTAGTTTGCAACTGAATGAATCAGTTCCCTAGTTTCTAGAGGCATGTTGTTCCACTGCCTAATTTGTAGTTCTCAGTTTAGAATTAGTTGAAACAGCTCCTAAACTCATGAAGTCGACCCCTGGAGGCTAGGATGAGTTGCTGTTTGCCTATATCTTATGTTTTTTCAGTCATTAGCATGGTTGGACTTTTGAGAAAGCTTGGAGCTTATTGTATACTCATTTTCAGTAGTTTTGGCTAAGGAATAGACTAGTGGTTTGCAGCACTCTGTGGGATTCATGTGGCATGTTGCTTTTATATTGTGTTTCCTTCTATAAATGTAAGTTTATATGTGTTTTATGTATGCCATTATCTCTCTTTCTTCTTCTTAACTAAAACAAACAAGGATAAAGGTAGAATCCATTGAATTGCAGTGCTCTACCTAGGGTTTGCTTAGTTATTGATGTTTTCCACTGTTTGAAGAGGATCCTTGAGGTTTTCTTGCCCTCTTCAACTCCTCACATGTCTAAATCTCTCCGTTTCATTCAATTTGAAGTATCAAATCACTTTCCTACCTTGCCCCATTGAGACCTCTGCAAAACTGAGCCTCATTCCCAAGACCCAAAACTGCCTTTCCATTTGAGCCAACAAACATCATCAAATTCAATCAGACTCTTTTGTACACATACCTAGCCTAAAATCAGTCTTCATTCAAGTCATATCAAGCCTCATTGATCATTTTTGTTGAGATTGACAGGAGAGAGCCCTCTCTCGACCTGGTAGGGCTAGCTACCAGGTTAAGCTTGGTTTGATGTTACCCTAGATCCTACCTTTCTCAGCCTGAGCTAGATTTAGGCCCTAACAAAATGAATCCATCTGAGTTGAAATACCACTGAGGATTTGCACACAAAATGGCTCCTTCCTGCTCCACAACATTCCACTAAAACATTCTTTTGCAATCCTGCACAGTTCAGTTCACCCAAAATCTCTCATCCGTGTGGCACTTCCAAGCTCTGCTCACTCTAATTTGATGGTGTAAGGCTGAAGGGGTTGAGTAGTGAGCTTGGGGACCAAACATAAGTATTTATAGCCAAGCTTCCATCAAGCTTTTGTTGGCTATGTGTAAAGTGTTCCATAGAACATGGTGGATAACTGTAGAGGGAGAAATGGACCACTCCAGGAGCTCCCAACAAGAAACTAATCAATTGCAGCTAGCTTCTAAATCGTCGGCGGCTGAACAACAGTCGGTTTCTAAGTTTCTAAATCATCGACGGCCATTATGGGAGTCATAAAGGGAGCTAACACATACGTGATTCTGTCATTTGCAAGAACATTTACAAATTTCATCATTAGGCGGAGGATTTTTTAATTTTCTGAACCGATGTTGAACACCAAGCTTGGGACTATATGGCCTACAAAATTTCTAAGCAATAATGGATAATAATCACAGTTGATTGACATGTATTATAAATTTTACAATAGTATCGTCTACGCCTCCATTGTGATATGCCTATCTGTGGATTACTGACTCACTTAGAGCGTGAAAATTCGTTTTTCGTTCTATTGTGGCTCAAATCTGATTGATGGATGGCAGGAAAAGAGAGGAATTTTGAGAGTGTTGGCTATTCGGTGCATACTCATTTTTTGTTCTATTGTGGTTCAAATCTGATTGGTGGTTGGCAGGAAAAGAGAGAAATTTTGAGAATGTTGGCTATTCGATGCATACTGGTCAACAAAACCAAGATCTCTCACACACGGATCTAAACAAAAAGAAATAAAATTCACAAGAGAAAACATTCCTCACACACCTGTATTAATAATCCTCACACAACTATACTAATATATGTATAGAACAATAACACTCAAGATTCTCTCACATATTTCTAGCCTTCCCGTAAGGGAATTAAGCCAAAACCTACTCTGATACCATGTTAGAAATATGAAGAGAGCTAGAGATCAATTACACACATCACAAATCACACAAATTGTATTTTATTAATCACAACAATTAAAAATATATATGACATAACACAGTGACTTTGGCACATCTAGATTGTGGCTCCAACTCATAACATAGGAATCAATAGGTTCAAGATTGACTCCTTGTAACTCATAATGACAACTATACATGACATGGGAGCATTACTTCCAATAAAACCATGGAAAAACTAGTTGATAACTTGAATCCTCCTAGAAGTGAGTCCCAGACTCAAGTAAGGAATCCTGGTTTTAGAAGACCATCTGGAGCTCAACCTCGCCAGAAGAATACAGATGAGCAACAAACTGTCAGAGCTCCCTTTCCTGAAATCTTTATTGACGAGGAAGATAATGAAGAAGTTGAACAACAACATGTGAACTTTTTTGATGATGAAGACACACAAGTATTTCTAACAAAAGAAGAACATGACAAGTCTACTGGAAGTTCAGGAGAAAAAAAATGGTGAGAAGCTAATGTTTGATTCAGAAATATATCATTAGGGGTATAATAATGTTGTTGCTTATTTTGAGAGGCAGTATAATCTACGTGACATAAATGTGATTGTTGCTAAACCTCCTTCAAGAAAGGTCATTATGGAGCATAAACAAACTGAGCCCAAGAAAACAGAAGAGCCTAAGAAGATAGTGGAAGTAATGAAGGGTGTCTCTAAGAAAAGAGAGTAAATCATAAAGGAAGGAAATGTCAAAGATATAGAAAAGATAAACATCTTCTTTCAACTTGGAATAGAAAATATTCTTTGAATATCCAAGATGATGCGCTTGAGTTCTTATTTGGTCCACATGCTATTGAAGTAAATGAAGATGTGCCACCTTTTTATGTAAGCTTTAATATCCATGACATGGTTCTACATAATGCAATGCTTGATTCAGGGGCTTCACACAATTTGATGCCCAAGATTGTTATGGATAACTTAGGACTGGACATCACTAGACCATACAAGGATTTATTTTCATTTGATTCTAGAAAGGTATAGTGTCTTGGGTTGATCAAAGACTTGGTGGTGAATTTAAGTCAAATTCCAGCAAAGAGCATAGTAATGGATGTTGTAGTAGCAGACATACCACCAAGATTTGGTATGCTACTTTCTCAAGCTTGGGCAGCTAAAGTAGGTGGTACTTTGCAGATGGACATGTCATATGCCTCCATCCCTGGTTTTGGAGAAACAAGGAGATTCAAATGAAATATGTGGTAAATAATAAAGCAGAACAAAAAAATCAACCAATTTATGTTGTAGACACTAATTTAAGATCAACAATTCTATTTAATGACCTAAATTTGGAGGAAGAAAGCCAACAATAGGTGGAAGAACAAATTCAAATAGAAGGTGAACAAGTTGATACAGATATGACATGGAATTTGAGATTTGATGGCTCTGTTTGCAAAGAAGGAGCAGGAGCTAGTATATGGATCATGCCACCCGAGGGAGACAACCAAATATATTCTTTTAAAATATATTTGAGTGTTCTAACAATGTATCTGAGTATGTGGCTTTAGTCATTGGTTTGAATATACTTCAGAAATCATAGATATAGGAGACTTCACATTTTCGGTGATTCAAAATTCATTATAAATCAGGTTAAAGGGTTGTATAAAAAAAACATCAAAGGATGAGGGCTTACAAAAATGAGGTTTGGGATTTTTTTGATAAATTATTTGTTGAGCCTAAAATTTTAGTGGTTTCTAGACGAGAATATTGCAATGTTGATTCACTGGCTACTACAACAAGTATGTTCAAAGTTCGTATTTATCACAATTAGAAATATCAGGTAGAAGTGTAATACAAAACTTCAATTCCAAGCAACATAAAACACTAACATGTCTTTGAAGATGATCAAAAAATAAAGAGATTTATGGAAATAACTGGGGAGTTTGCTAATAGTCCTATTGATGAAGAAAGAGATTCAGAAAATCATGCTGAAATTTTGTAAATGTTATAGGAGATCATAAAATAATCCAACTAAGCAATAATTTTCTGCCTAGTGGATTAGTACCTTTGGAGAAGTTGTTTGATAGCAATGATGTAGTTGTCAAACCAAAAATGAAACTCGATAGTAAATAATTGTAGGACTGCAATCTGGGTACATAAAATGAACCACAGATTGTTAAAATTTCAAATTATTTAAATGAGGAACGAAAGAAAAATATGTTGCTTTGTTGAAGGAATTTTTTGATGTATTTGCATGGAAATATGAATATATAAGGGTTTATGATAGAGGCATAATTCAACATACCATACCCTTGAAAGAGAATGAAAAATATTTCAATAATAATTTGAGAAGAATAAACCCTAAATTGGTACCGCTAATAGAGAAAGAGGTGTAAAAGTTGTTAGATGTTAAGATCATAATTTCTCTCAGGTTTTCAAAATGGGTGGATAATTTAGTACGAATAAGGAAGAAGAATGGGGAGATTCGATTGTGTGTAGATTTTAAAAACCTAAACAAATTGTCATTGAAGGACAATTACTCTCTACCAAAGATGGAACACATTTTTCAAAGTGTTGTTGGATCTGACATGAATTCAATGCTTGATGGCTTCTTAGGGTACAATCAGATATCAGTAAATCCCGAAGATCAGGAAAATACAACTTTCACTACACCATGGGGAATATTCATGTATTCCAAAATGCCTTTTGGATTGATGAATCCAGGAACTACATTTCAGAGGGCTATGGACATAGCTTTTGCATGAGAAAAGGATAAATTTGTGGTGATTTATTTGGATGACATCAAAGTGTATTCAACATCTAATTCATAGCATTTAAAATATCTCAGGCAAGTTTTCCTAAAGTGCAAAAAAATTGGTATTTCATTGTGTTAGGATCCCATAATCTAGGAATCAAAGTGTGTTTTCCTCTTACTATTCATCTAGGAGGTATGCAAATGTTGGAGAGACTACTTCAAGATTTCTACACCATCACACAAACATTTTAAGCCTACCCATTTGATCCATTTTTCCAGAGGAGGTGTGCAACCATACAGAGCATGGAGGGCTACTTGGACTTGCTATGAATTGTTGCAAAAGTGACTGTTTTTGTTATCATTTTCAAAAGATTTTTCTAACCAAATGGAGCTAAATTTTGGAAAACCAGTAGAAATTTTTGTTAAGCACAGACCAAAGAACAAAAAACCTCCTTTAGTTTCTGCATAGGTGTCATATATTGGAAGAGGTAGCTGCATCTTTACAATCTATTTTTCCAGTTTTGGCATTTCCCGTTTTAGTTATGATATTTGGGTGAAGATTTTGAGGATCTGGAGAGGCATTTTTTGAACCTGAGAGAGGTTTCTTTGAAGGACACTCTTATCTACAAAAACCTCTCTTGGTTTTGTAACATCTATCTGGATTCATGACATATGAGCTTGTCTTTGAACCCTATTTTTCCAGAAATTCAGCCCCTCTGTTGCGCAAACATATCAGTCAATTTATTTTGGAAAATTTTGAATTGTAGAACTTACGGAAGTAATTTTGGTTATTGGATAAGCGTATATAAGTTTAAATTCATGTAGTTTTAATTTTAAAGTCATGTGTTGATAAGTTCCAACTTGGTTGATGTTTGCAAATTATATTAGTCTTCATATAACAAATTTTGCTTTTTCTGCATAGCAAGTAAAGATGCATTGCATCTGGACCATTTGACTTTTATGAAGTGAATTTGACCACCTAGAGTAGTAATTCAAATTCCTATTTGTATATAATGATGTAAAGACATGGAAAATAGTTCTGGGTTGGAGTGGAAGGAAGCTAGTCTACATCTTCTGCAATTTTGTATCATTCTTCCAAGTGAATAGAAGAAGGCAGATGCAGTTTTGACAGAGATACTTGTGTTAGTGTTTATTGGTATATGTGTTCCTTTGTGTTTTGTTTCTAATATATATTTCCATGGTGTAAACATTCTTCATGCTCAACTTGAAAAGAATATCTCAGAATTCACTTAGTGCTCTGTTTTAGATCAATTGATCATTTGTGTTTTCTTTTCTTCTATGGAAATATGAAGTCATCAGTATTTTGATGCTCTAATTTTCATCCTTTTTTATGTTGCACGCATCCACTCACTACAACAATATTTGGTTAGATATCAATAGGTCTACCTATCTTGACCCTGCTCAAAACACCATCATATCTGTTATTCACTTGAACCTAAAAGCAATGGTATGATCTGAGGTAGATCTACTTTCTTCTACTTACCTTCAAGCAACAACATAAATTCACCTTTTTGATCCTTATAGCCAGCCTAAGATCAAGAATTTTCAGTCACTAGATTGATTGAAAGAAAACACAGTGAGAGAGCCCTGTCCAAGGCTAGTAGGGTTGGATCCTAGCCTAAAAGAGTTTTTGGTTACCTCTAAGTTTTCTCTCCTCAGCCTAGGGAAAATTATGGAGTGCTAACATATTGGCGTCATTGCGGGGAACAAAAGGTTCCATCTTCTCTGGGAAATATCATCAAAGTTTCAGATCTGGTTGCTGATGGTGGATAATAGTTAGACATATGAAGGCTGAACCATTCACCTGGCGACTCCAATCAGTTTTCAACCTGATCCAAAGACTCCTCTAGAAACAAGAGTAAAAAATAAGAGTTTTACTGACAATTTTATTGGCCGAAAATGAATTCAGTTGCAAGGTATTCTCCTTTAAATCTAGATCACATTCCAGGTTTTCCAAATCGCATGCCTCATGTAGATTGACAAACTTATTTGCCAAAATTCAAATATCATAAAAGAGATGATGTAGCTCTTCACTTGGTTAAATTTCACATGCATGTGCGTAGACTTAAGGTTCAATTTCATGAAGGTTGTCTGATGAAGATGTTCATCGCTACCTTGGAGGAAAAGCGAGATATTGGTACAAAATCTTTCCAAATGGTTTCTTGTATTCTCTTAGATATTTTCATGTTGTATTTTATGAGAGATATAAACAAAATCACCCTTCCTTGTTGCTGGTCAAAGGCTATTGCATACATTTTGAAAAAATTATTGAGAATTTGGAAAGTTTTTATGAAGATGATCAATTTATGGATGATGAGATATAGAAGCTTTTCATGAGAATCCTTTTCAACATCACGAGGAAATAGAAGAGGTCTGTTTCCATGATATTCAAGTGGATTTCCAGAAAGCAATAGTTTCTTCAAGGGCTGAAAATGAAATAGATCAATATCTTGATGCAAAAAAGTTATGATTTTTCTCGTGAGTGTGAAGAAAATTTGCAGCAGTCAGTTTTTAAGTGATCAGGAGGAAGAACTAGTAGAGTTTAGTAGCCTTGAAACACAAGAACATTTCCAACAAATAGTGTTTCCTTTCGTGACTGATGACCAATAAGATTTGCATGATGAAATCCATGTTACATCTCATGATTTTAATGATGATTTGCAACAAGTTCGTTGGTTTTCATGTGACCAAAATAGGGATGAAGACAATGTTTCAAATTTTCCTTCATGTCATTCCTCTGTTGAATTTTTCTCTCATGAAAAAGTCTACGAAAATCAAATTTCTGAAATTGTTTGCATGGAAAATTTAGGCAGTGAACTAGTCCTTGTTGGTAGCTTCTTACATATGCAGGAGGATCATGTGCAAGAACTTGTTTCTCTTCACTCCTTCGAAAGTCAAAATCAACCGTTCGTTGATATTTTTGAGAGTGATTTTGAAACTGAAAACATAGAACAACCAACAATAATATATGAAGCTTCTCTTTTTGTTTTTGTTCATCAAGAAAATATGACTTTGCATATTCTTAAAGATTCTTTTGCTAAGCCTATTTGAATCATTAGTGAAGTTGGATTTTTTTATTGTTTATAGAGCATGGGTTTCAGTTTCATATGGAGTTTAAGTTGCAATTATGTATCATTTTTTGTCTACTTATGGAGGGTGTGAGCAGAATTCCAGTGAGTGTCCATCTCCTTTCTTGGCTTCACTGGAAATTATGTATCACTTGAGTGAGAAGGTTATTTAGTAGTTTAGTGTAGATAGCAGTGTGAAGATCAATGGTTTGAGCATCTTCTTTAGTACTTTTCAAGATTTCCATTTCAACAGTGTGTCAGTTTCCAACATTTTTTCTTGGTAGTTTGGTATTATTTTTCAGTACTGCAAGTGTGGGTGGCTATCATCAAAATTTGAAGCCCGAAGTGAAGGCCCTAAGATTTCGGTAAAAACCCTTTCTAAAAATCCATGTAAAAATATATAAGGCCACAGTGATGGGACACGTATTCCATGCTGAATGGTGGGGAAAACATCCTAGTTGTGTTCATTTCGGTTATTATGGCTACAAAAATTAGAAAAGAAAACGACAAAGGCTTTGGAGAGGCATGAGGTATTTATTGGCATTTTATTTATGAAAATAATAGAAATTAAGAGAAAAGGAAGGTGAAAGGTCCAAGATTGCATGCGAGGAAGAAAATGAAGGAAAATAATGGAAATTGAATAAAATAAAGGCCTCATTAATAAAAAGGATTTTGAGGATCAGTGGGCAAGGCTTGGTTAGTGTAACCTTTTTCCAGTTCGGTTTTGGATGTCTCTCTTTATTCTCTCTCTCTTTCTCACTTAGATTTTTCTTGGAGCACTCTTGGATAGTGTGGCATTGTTATAGACAATTTTGTGCCCTACAGCAACAAGCATGAATTGTCAATAATCCAAGGGATCCAAAGTTCCCTAAACATGATGTTCCTACCCCTAGAGGAACAAGGTCAGCAAACCAACAGCTCTCAGATCAGTTCTCCACCTGAAAACACTCAAAAACAAGCAATCCTGAAATCAAAGCAGGTGCTCCACTAGGCTTCTGCGCTGAAACACAACTGCTCCATGGTGTACCTGCGTTGCAAAGCAGGTAGAACAAAGGCCACCTGCGTTGAGCGAGTTTGGACATGTGGCACACTGAGTCATTGCTCTGGAATCTTCCAAAAATGACACTTGGATCAGGGATTTCGCCTTGTGATGAGTCAGAGGCTTTGTTTCTCCAAGTGGAAGCAAGGTTCACCAAGTGGACTCAAGAACTGAAGATCAACTAAAGATTAACTGAAGAGAGAGAGGACACAAGGCAGCTACACATCAGTTGCAAGCTGACTCATCCTTTCTCAATTCATCTATATATTGAGCTCTCTCCTATGAGCTCAGGAGGCTGGAATTTTGTGCAAAGTAATGATATGCTGTTGGTTTCACTATAGAACTATTGGGTGATTGTTTGAGAGAGGTGAAGAAGAGCAATTCTTTCTGCTGGGAGGTGTTGCTGGGTTGGAGCCTTCAATGGTTGTAATACTCTCAGAACCTTTATTTCTTCATTAATAAAAGCTATTGAGGTTCTTCTATGTGCTCTTGTTTCAATGATATATTGTGATGATTGCATGTTTGGTTTACACTAATCCATGAACCAGTTATGATTGCATGCCTGTTGTAGTTTCCTTCTTTGTTATTTTGCAGGATCTCATTGTAGCTGGGCGAGCAAAAGAACAAGGAGCTAGGAGCAAGCGGCCAAAGAGAAGAGTTTGGATTCAACATTAAGCGCAAGGCAACGGTTAGTGCATTTCTCCATTCTCTTTTGCTTTCATAAATAAGTAAACCTTAAGTAGTTTGTTTTACAGTTGTTGCTAAGGAACTGTCACCCTTAGAGTGGGATAGGGTCATCCGAGTCGGATACTTTTCCCTACAACAAACTGGAGACTCCGCTGGGGATCGTATCCGTTTGATTGTGTTTGTAGTATTTTGCTATTCATTTCCTGAACAAAAGAGTACCAAATCGAAAAGCTTTTGACTATATCAAAAGCGAAGTAGAGGGCAGCTACTCTAGCTCATTTCTGAGCAAGTTCATGATTTGAAAAGCTGATCTACAAGGATCCTTGTAAGCTCTTAGTGATAGCTTTTTACCTTCCTAATCATCCCTTTGAGTGTGCTTGACTGATTGCTTCTGATTTGAGCAAAAAATGTGCATTTTTGAGAAAATTATGACCCGGAAACTGTGAAAACGCAATTCTCGTTTTCCAAAGCAGGTAGTACACAGGCTACCTGCTTTGCAACGCAGGTCCCGAAGGGGCTACCTGCGCTGAGAGCCAGACTGGCTGTGCAGCACCTGCGTTGGCCCAATTTTGCCTAGTGCTGTTGGGGTTTCCTCCTTTTCTCTTGCCAGTTTTCACTATTGATTTGGCTGCCAGTTACCAGTCTTGCACCTGTTCTGAAACCAATATTACTTGCCATCATTCCGCCTCTGTTATATAACGAAATTGTACTTGTTCTTTGTATTTCTTACTCATTTACAATTTCCCATAACGAAAAGTAAACTAGTCTTGCTTTTGGCCTCTTAGATCTGAACCTGTGTTAGGCATTTTGCTGGTCTAAAGAGTTAGCTTGTTTACTGTCCATAGCTGATTAGTCATTTACTTTCATCATTATGGTTTGATTTCATGCATTTCCAGTGATTAAGCAAGTGAATCTTAAGGTGTCTTTTGATTTTGGACAAGCTTGTTTACTTTCGCTTTAAATCGAAATCAAAGTTATATAACCACTTTCTTTTTGTAACCCATCCACATTAAGAAAGGGAAAAGAAAATACATGCATTGTGCGTTTTGCATTTGACTATTTGCTTGACGATTTAGGAAAAATTTGCATTTAGTGTGTGCTCTATGATCTGTGTGAAAAGATTTGCCTTTCTTTTCCCTCAGTAGTTAAGGTTTTCAAAGTTGAAAGATTGAAAAGTTTGCTTCTCATCTTAGACTGCATTCAGGAATTTGTTACATACATCTCGTGGTGATCCTTAAAGGCAAACTGCTAAGCAAGATCAACATTAAAATAAATTCAATTTACATAACAACGCTTTGTAACATAACGCGAACAAATAGAGGTCTAGGTAGAGACGTGTTCCGGCGTCGTTAAACATAGTGACTGTCGATCTCTACGAAGGTGGGTGATTCCTCCTGAGAGTCGGTAGCACTAATACGGACTTGTGCTCCCACGTACCGTCGCGTATATATTGGGAGACCCCTATAGGCAATTATCCTTTATCCATAGGAAGCCGTGTCAGCCGCCCTACTGATCGCGATGCAGTGAACACAGCATTCACGAAGATCGACCACCCGTACCGTAAAACGTATTCTGTGGTTTCGCGAAAAGTTTGGCACACCCTCTGCCTAGAACTCCAGAGCAGTTTCTTTTGGCCTTTTTCAAACTCTATAACTGAAAAAGTCCATCCGAGCATTTGTCACTTCGGGCTCGTTAAAACATCGAAGGGGACTAGAGTCATCTTTAGCTTTTTCTCGACTCTTAAAACATGAAAAAGCAAGTTTGTGTCTAAAAGCGTCGTTAATAAAATTTATTTTAAACGGAACATAATCACCTCTTATTCCCGCGTTGATCTTTCAGTTGAAAAAGTATGGAGCCCACCAACCAAGGAAGTAACCTTGGCGGAAGTCCAAATCCCTTCTCCTCTTGGGGAGATGTTGGTGCGCCTCATATGGCCACATTGTCACTTCCAGGATTGACAATTGGCCTACCTGTATGGCTCTTTTCAACTAATGTAGTCCAGATCGCCACTACTCCTGAGCAGTCGAATCAACAGTCAGAACAGTCTAGAGCTACCCACCAGCCTTCCACTTCTTACAATTCTTCCTCTGATCCTTCATCTTCACAAGGTAGAGCCGGCAAAAGTCAGCCTCCCATGGAGAAGAAGGAAAAGAAGAAGAGAGAAAAGAAGCAGAAGGGGCCTATGGCGAAGGCGACTGGGGGCAAGCAAAAGACAGCTGACAAAAACCCACACACTGCACCGACCGGGCCTAAATCGCCATGTGTCATTTGCAAAGGGACCCACTTCCACCATGATTGTCCTTGTATTCCCCGGATACTAAGGGACTGGTCCCCCAGGTTGCCCAATCCGGTAGCATCAACCTCTGGTAGTCATGTTGATTGCAATCCGTCAACTAGCGAGAGTGAAGGACGAAAAGGGAGACCAAGATCACCCTGTATGTTGTGTGAAGGCGATCACGCCATCCACCGATGTCCATTCTTAGATGAGGCGAAAAGAGTTTTGGAAGACCGTCCGGTATCACCGTTACGGCTTCCTCCTGGATACCAAAAACTCGTGCCTAATCCCTCGATAGTTGAAAATCCAGCTGGCCCGCTCAAGTGGTCAGCTGAAGTGTCGGTCATTGAGAATGAACCAACTGAATCCAGACCAGGCGAAAGTCTAAAGGTCGAAACGACAGTTGACCCGGTTCTTCCTTCAGAGGTTTCATCCTCAAATGACACCGTCGTTGAAGATTCATCTTCAAATGACACCCTCACTGAAGAGAATAAGGATGACACCGTCCAGATTCTTTTCATCAACACAGACTCTGATGAGCATCAGGGCAATGCGCCCATTCCTTTATCGCAGGAAGGAACATCGTCAGGGTCGTATCCGGCCGTGTATTCGGTCCCACCACCAAGCAACCTGGTTGTATCCTTTGATTGGAACCAACTAGGCAGACCCCGGTTGCCAGCCAGTATACCATTCAGAATCATTGTCCAAATCTATAGAATGGTAATGGCTGGAACCATAATTGATGAAGGGGCATCTGTGAGTATCCTTTCCTCTATTGCTTGGAAAGCACTGGGTTCCCCGGCGCTTTTACCTGAGATGAGAAATCTATCAGGTTTTGATAAAGGAACCAGTCGCCCTTTAGGGATCCTCCCCAATGTTCCCATTACATTGAGGAAGAAGACATTTCATATGAATGTCATGGTTGTCCAAGGACCCTTGGATTATAACCTACTCCTTGGACGGGACTATATATATTGCATGGGAGCTATAGTCTCCTCACTCTTTAGAGTAATGTGTTTTCCACACGAAGGAAAGATGGTCAAGCTCGTAGACCAACTTTCATTTCCGGGATCTCGCATCGCAAATAGTCAAATACCAACCCTAAACGGCTTATTCACTCAAGAAATGCCTCCACCCCGGTTCTACTTCCCGATGAATGCGAGTAATTCGGAAAGAAAGAACTGGGACCCAAGGGGCATGCACCCTGGCCTGCCTTGGGCAGAGGAAACCTTGGGTATAAAGTTGATTTCCGCAGAAGAATATGACTAGTCCGTACCCCGTCCGAAAGAAGGAAGAGAGGGTTGTTCTAGAATAAGATTCTTTTGTCAAAGTTATGTGAGTGAGATAATCTGCTTCTCGCTCCCTTGTCTAGATAATAAGGATATCGAGGAAGGGGACCATTTGCGGTAGCAAGTAGTAACCATCTTTGAAGACAAGCCTCACCCATTAAAACATATGTTTTGAAGGATAAGTAGGGGCAGCCTCCAAAGAAAGAGATTCTATTGCTACAACAAGTGGTCACCATCTTTAGTAACCTAATGGTAGACATCGCCGGGAGAAAGAGTTTAGTTTGCGGCAGCAAACAAAACCATTTTTCGGATAATAAGTAAGAGGAAAACCTCCATCCGTAACACCAATGTTTTATCTGTTTCGATCTTGCAAAAACCTAAAAGTGAACTGATGGGAAGACAAGTACCGTCGGCACCGAAGAATAACGAGAAGACAAGTATCGTTAAAAATATAGCAATACGACAAGTAGAAAAACAGAGGTGGGACGGAGGAGGGGTAGCCTTGAAATTATATTTTATACCTGGGGGCATGCAAACCTTTTGGAGTGCAAGCAAAGAGCGGTTATTTATCTGTTTTTTGGATTAGTCGTTTTCGAGCTTGCATAAAGAAAGGATGTGGGGCAAAAGTTAAAACTTGCCAAATTGGAGTAACTAGTGAGGTATAGCTCCTTAAAAATGACTACCTCACCTGAGGCGTTTCTTGTATTATGACTTGTATGTTCGAGCAGTTTTAGCACACAGTTCATGCTCGTTAAAAAATAAACGCAAGATCCGAGCAGTTTTAGCGCATAGTTCATGCTCGTTAAAAAATAAACATAAGTTGTGAGCAATCTTCCCCTAGTGTTCAAGCTCACCCAGAAAAAATGAACCGGTAAATAACCTTGGTGAATGTAACCTTTGACAGCCATATTAAAGCCCTTGGTCGTGTTCTTGCAGTCTCACCTCCATCCGTTCATTTGGCCAATCGTTCATCTCCATATGTTTGTTTACCCATTTTGAGGAACAGCTGCGAAGAGTGATCTCACTAAGCCATCCTTGTGACACTGCCGTGATTGGAATATTCCAACCTGTACCTGGAATCTGCTGCTGCCCTGTTAATCACTCGTTCCTCAAAAGACGAGTCTTCTTTGAGCTCTTTTCATTGACTCGTAAAATATGAAAAGTTTGCCGAGTTTTGGCCTTCCAGCTCGTTAAAGCGACCGGAAGAGCTATCCCTCCTCTAGATTTTAATCTTTTTGGACCTGAGGGATTATTGCACAAAAAGATCGAGTGCTTGTTTTGTTCGGCTCGTTAAAGCAATCGAAAATTCATCCCTTCTGTATTGTTTTATACTTTTTCGGACTTAAGGGATTAGATGACGAAAAAGGAATTTTGGAGTTGACTTTATGTACCTTTTCAGACTCTCTAAAAATGAAAAGGACCGAGTTATCCTTGTCGTTAGACTCGTTAAATTCATTAAATAGCGACAAACTTGTCTTTAGACGAGAACGAGTTTCCCTATCGCTAGGCTCGTGAAAACATAGCGATGGGCTTGCCCGAAGGGCAGGTTATAGAACAAGCATATGTTATCCTCCTCAAGCTTGACAAAAATAAAGAGGTACTGGTCAGCAATGACTGGGGAAAAATTGGGAGAACCTCACAGCATTAATGGTAGCAAGTCGCTCTTGAACATGACACTTTGTCCTCCGTATCACATCGGGTTGGGTTGTTTCATTCACCGGTCTCATAACCATGGTCCTCGCCACACCATCCACAATTGGGGTAATGCTACCGATCCATCACATCAGTGTCGTTATATGTTCAAGAGATGTGGTTCTGCAAAGAGTCAACCGTGTCCCACCCACTGCCATACATTATCCTTCATCCACTTCATGACCGCCACCCTGAATCATACATCACAGTTTGTTTTCACCTCATCACAATCACTAGCTCCGTTTCGTGTCACTGATGTGGGATTCATTAAGGCCCTCCTTTGACGGATCGCTCCTTGTCGACATCAGCTCATTATCCAAGGAGTTGATCTAGGAACAACCCCTTCAGTACTTTGAAGCTTGCATGCCTTAATGGCAAGTTTCTCACTTCCGGCGACAGGTATACATCAATGACCTTCGACCAGAGGATTTTGCATGGTGGTCGACGCCAAGTCCTTTATTCCCACCATGTGAATTGTACTGCTGTACCTTGAGGGTCATCATCCTTATCGGTGATTCCTCTCGCACTTGTTAACGGTTTACATCATTGGCCGGTAATCAAGCGATGTCTTTCCATGTTCGACTTCAAGAAATTCTCACATGGATCGACTTGTACATCGAGTGAAGATCGGAAGAGATTGAAGACCCCAGATCTAGTTTCATCCATCCGGGCTGCGATATATATTCAGGATATAAAGACATTTGATATGTACATCATTGCAGCAGATGATCATCCTTCTCAAAGGATGATAATTTCAGCAGAGAATTATTAGTCTACAATCAGACGATTGTCTGTTCTATGTACCAAAATGTATTTATAAAGCTGAGCATGGGAATGCCCGCCTCAGCTAGATCATGAAAATGTATGAAAAATAATGTATCATATTGTATCTTATTACAGGACACTTCTCAGCAGATTGAATGAACTTCGGATCCTCTCAATAAAGCATTTCACCCGATAAACGACCTCATACTTTAGGGGGCATCTGTTATAGACAATTTTGTGCCTTACAGCAACAAGCATGAATTGTCAATAATCCAAGGGATCCAAAGTTCCCTAAACATGATGTTCCTACCCCTAGAGGAACAAGGTCAGCAAACCAACAGCTCTCAGATCAGTTCTCCACCTGAAAACACTCAAAAACAAGCAATCCTAAAATCAAAGCAGGTGCTCCACTAGGCTTCTGCGCTGAAACACAACTGCTCCATGGTGTACCTGCGTTGCAAAGCAGGTAGAACAAAGGCCACCTGCGTTGAGCGAGTTTGGACATGTGGCACACTGAGTCATTGCTCTGGAATCTTCCAAAAATGACACTTGGATCAGGGATTTCGCCTTGTGATGAGTCAGAGGCTTTGTTTCTCCAAGTGGAAGCAAGGTTCACCAAGTGGACTCAAGAACTGAAGATCAACTAAAGATTAACTGAAGAGAGAGAGGACACAAGGCAGCTACACATCAGTTGCAAGCTGACTCATCCTTTCTCAATTCATCTATATATTGAGCTCTCTCCTATGAGCTCAGGAGGCTAGAATTTTGTGCAAAGTAATGATATGCTGTTGGTTTCACTATAGAACTATTGGGTGATTGTTTGAGAGAGGTGAAGAAGAGCAATTCTTTCTGCTGGGAGGTGTTGCTGGGTTGGAGCCTTCAATGGTTGTAATACTCTCAGAACCTTTATTTCTTCATTAATAAAAGCTATTGAGGTTCTTCTATGTGCTCTTGTTTCAATGATATATTGTGATGATTGCATGTTTGGTTTACCCTAATCCATGAACCAGTTATGATTTCATGCCTCTTGTAGTTTCCTTCTTTGTTATTTTGCAGGATCTCATTGTAGCTGGGCGAGCAAAAGAACAAGGAGCTAGGAGCAAGCGGCCAAAGAGAAGAGTTTGGATTCGACATTAAGCACAAGGCAACTGTTAGTGCATTTCTCCATTCTCTTTTGCTTTCATAAAGAAGTAAACCTTAAGTAGTTTGTTTTACAATTGTTGCTAAGGAACTGTCACCCTTAGAGTGGGATAGGGTCATCCGAGTCGGATACTTTTCCCTACAACAGGCATACTTGGAGTTTTGGAGATGGAAGGAAAAGGAAGAGAAGGAAAGTGCAAGAGGACATCATGATCAGTAGCTACAATGGGTTTTTCTTACAGGTACCGAGTTGCATGTATGTTTTCCTCACTAGTTTCGACATGCATGGCACATGCATGTGGTGTATTGGTCATGATCTGTCACTGGCATGGAGGATTTCCTGGATTGACAATGGATTTGCCTAGCCTTGCCATTTCTTGGATAGTCATGGTGTTGTGGGTTCATTTCTTTGATTTCTGGTTGGTTCTTATGTTTCATTCATCTTGGGTTGAGTTATTAGTTCCTAGAGCATTGGTTGGACAAATGCTCTAGAAGCCCTATAACAACTTGGGTTGAGTTACTAGTCCTGGAAGCATTGGTTGGAAAAATGCTTTGGAAGTCCTAAAACAACTTGGGTCAAGTTACTAGTCCTAGAAGCTTTGGTTGGCCAAACGCTTTGGAAGCCCTTAGTAGGTTGAGTTACTAGTCCTGGAAGCCTTGGTTGGAAAAATGCTCTGGAAGCCCGATGACAGATGTGAGTTGAGTTACTAGTCCTGGAAATTGGGTTGGAACAAACACTTTAGAGCCTTGGAAGGCTTGGGTAGAGACCAATTTGATGATTGTTTGTGATTTTTGACCATGAGGTGGAATCATTATTTGATGGGTTGAGGTGGTTTGGCCTTTGGAAGCCCTAGATGGTTTTGGATTGATGTGTTCTATGAGATTCCACATTCATGCTTGGAATTTGGCATGGGGGTGAATGATTGAAGAGAGATTTTTCTGAGTCATTCTATGGTCAGGTGGAACGTGGTAGTCCCATCTCGGGTTTGTATTTTGCATCATCAATATAAGGTTATTTCTCCTTGTATCTCTATGAGTATTATACTGGTTTATATGTGGATCATATGGTTGTGATTTCCTTGGTATTTATGTTGCTATTATGCTAGTTATGTATATGTTTTATGACAATAGCTATGTATGGCTCTCATCACATTTTTACTTGTAAATGAATGTTTTTAGTGAATGTTTTGTTTTTAGTTTCCCTTCTTGGTGAGATAACTTTGATGGCACTTGGAGAGGGTGATTTTGATGTAGTGATATAAAGATTATGCATGTTAGACTTATGTATATGCTTGCATGCTATAAACTTGGTTTAGGTCACACTGTTGCTACGTGCTTATGATAAAGACTGATTTTAGTAAGACTAATTTTGGTTAAGTGCATATTATCGATGTTTTCTCTTTTGGTATCCTAGTTTGGACATAGGTGTATGACATGGATGGTGATCCAATATTGAGACACATAGATCCATGGATGATCATGGTTATGTGGAACATATGGTTAATTATGATTTATGGATGATATATGATTGAGACATAATCTTGTACTAAGCAGGATGTGGCAAGGGACCTAGTTATTTGCAAACCAGGATGCTCAAATTATAAATGATTGTGGAAGTCATGATACATGATTTGTATGATTATATATGTCTAATATTGTATTGAGTAAGATGTGGTAGGGGAAATGTTTATTTGCAAACAAGGATCCTTAAATTATAAATGACTGTGGAAGTCATGATACATGATTTTTATGATTATATATGCTTAATATTGTATTGAGTAGGATGTGATAGGGGGTGTGGTTATTTGCAAACAAGGATGTTCAAATTATAAATGGTTGTAGAAGTCATTTCTCCAGAACCAAAATGACTGTGGAAGTCATGCAAAATATTTAGTAAAATGTGAATAAGTTAACTATGAAATTCATTTGATTTATGAGATTGTGACGTGTGTAGGTCTTGGAACAAGGTCTTACCAACAAACCATCAGATGGGTATGAGCTCACAATCAGTACCTTAAGGTGAAGCACAAAGTTTCAAAGCAGAGTAGATGAGAAGCCATGGAAATTAGGGTGTGGAGTCCTAAATCCATGAAATATAAAGACGCGGATTCTCGGATCTATAATAAAATGTTTAGGGCACAAAGTCCTGAATATTTAAAAAGATCAAGGTGTGGAATCTTGGATCTTTAGAGTAGATTAGGGCACAGAGTCCTCAATCTACTAAGGCACGGAGATGCATGCAATAGGGGTGCGGAATCACTATTATTTGAAAGAAAAATACCACTCATGGGAAGCTTAGGGATGAATTTCCTTGATAAAATCTTATTTCTGACAATTCTGGAGTGACTTTATAAAAATAAAAAGTCATATCTAGCATCTCAAGTATGACTTTCCAAAAATAGTAAATCACCTTCAATCAATGGGTAATCAAGTATAGTTGAAGGAAAATCACTTAACTTATCATTAATAAATCCTAATAGTTCAATCTCAGCTTAATCCTAAATATTATTAATATTATTATTATCTTTTATGGGACTATGATATTATTATTAAGAGGGAATTACAAGTGACCTTCATCTCCTCAATCACTTCACACCTCTCTCCTTGATGAATCTCATGGATCTATGTAAACCTCTCTCTCTTTTAATAATACATTACACTCTCTTTTATGCACTCTTCAAAGAATGGCATATTCCTCTTACACTCATTAAAGACATGTCATAAAAGATTTCTCTTACGCTCTCTTTAATGCATAAATTAAACTCTCCTTAACTAAGGCTTGCATACCTCTTCTTAATGACATGAGATACACTCCTCTAAATGGAATACAAGGCATGCATATCACTTCTCCTTTATGACAAGAATTTGTTGCTCCTCCTATATATGTGTCTATTCTCACTTGGTGGAGGTGCATGGTGATACAAAGAGTTTGTGAGAGGGAGAGATTTGGAGGGTAGCCAAATGCTAATCTAAATCACTAAATGTCTCTAGCCAATGGAGTTGAACATGAGTGGTATTGAGAGGAAATAAAATTTATCTTCCTCAACTTGCCTTGTATATCTCTCTAATGCTATATTTTGATACTGCTTGTGAGCTCTTGGTTCAATGGTATTACAACGAAGTTAGGAGGGGGAGGTCGTGGGTTCGACCCGCCCTCCCAACTCCATTGCAATTCCATTGAACCAAGCATTGAACTTGTTAAACGGTGCACACAATATGTTACTTAAGCCTACAATAAATGAAGACGACGGAGCAGAGGGAGCCAGCCCTGCGGGGTAGCTCCCTCGCCATACAACCACACTATATAACCACGGGCCAGCGTTAACAGATAAGCACGCTTAGGGTGCCACTAATCCAGGTTTAAACTTAATTAATTTGTTTTTATGTTGGCGACAGTTTTGGAGGCATGCCAATTGTTAACGGAAAAAGTGTCTATTCAGAACGACCCTATCCCACTAAGGTGTGACAGTGACCTTAGAAACAAACAGAGAAAACTACTTTTGTATTCTTCTTTATGAACTATAAACAAAGAGAAATAGGATGAACCAACCTGTGTCTTGCGCTAGTCCTTTGATCCAATCTCTCTCCTCTTTGACAGCTTCCAGCTACCTGCTCCCTTACTTGTCAAGCTTCACCAAGTACCTGCAAGATCACAGAAGAAGGAAACTATACAAAGACATGGGTTTATATTCATAAAAAGCTTAGGATCAGATTTAAGCTAAACATACAAGTGTAACAAACATCAATGATACACAAGCATGTAGGAGAAACTAAAATAGTTTTATTGATATAACAAGAAGATCCAGGAGGAGTTACAACCGATGATTCCTGATCCAGCATCAACCTCCCAGCAAAGAAGCCCCTCTTCACCTCCAACAAAGCATAAATCACCCAATACTCTGATATCTATCTCAAAACCAACAACAATTCTCTGTAATGTACAAAATTCCAGCCTCTAGATCTCTGGGATGAGGGATCCATATCTAGATGTATGCAAGGAGTATGAGTCAGCTTATGATTTGACTAGTGTCTTCTCTCTGTCAGTTCTTGCTTACACTTGGAGACTGAGAGCCTCTTACTCATCCTTGGTCGAATTCAGTGAGGCAAGTGTCAGTGGAGAAGATTCTGGAAGCTTCCATTGTCTCTCCACCTTGTGGAATGACTCTGCCACTTGTCATTTCCCGCTCAATGCACCCTGGTAGTGTATTTAGTTGCGTTGCAACGCACCTAGCTAGTGGACCTGGGTGCTATGCAACGCACTTGGCTAGTGGAGCAGCTGAAATGATCCTAATTTGACTGATTCTGAGCAGTTTCTGGTGGAGAACTTCTGGGAGAAGCTGTAATTTGTTGACCTTGTTCCTTTAGGAGTTAGAACAACACTTTTAGGGACTTAGGAACCCTTGGTTTATGGACATTTCATGCTTAGAGCTGTAAGGCACAAAAATGTCTATAACAGTTGCCCCCTAAAGTATGAGGCCGTTTATCGGGTGAAATGCTTTATTAGGAGGATCCGAAGTTCTTTCAATGCTGGGAGGAGACCTGTAATAAGATACAATACAATACATTATCTTCATACTGTTTTCATGATCTAGCTGAGGCGGGCATTCCCATGCTCAGCTTTATAAATTCATTTTCATGTACATAGGACAGACAATCATTTGATGGTAGACTGATGATTCTGATAGAGTCATCATCCTTTTGGTAGGATGATTATCTGTGCTGCAATGCTGTACATTTCAATGTCTTTATTTTCCTGAATATATATCGCAGCCCGGATGGATGAAGCTAGATCCGGGGTCTTCAATCTCTTCCGATCTTCACTCGAAGTACAAGTCGATCCATGTGAGAAATGTTTTGAAGTCGAACATGGAAAGACATCGCTTGACTACCAGTCAATGATGTAAACTGTTAACAAGCACGAGAGGAATCACTGATAATGATAATGACCCTCAAGGTACTGCAGTACAATTCACGTGGTGTGAATAAAGGACTTGGCGTCGAACACCACGCAAAATCTTTCGGTCGAAGGTCATTGATGTATACCTGTCGCCGGAAGTGAGAAACTTGCCATTGAGGCATGCAAGCTTCAAAGTACTGAATGGGGTGTTCCTAGATCAACTTCTTGGATAATCAGCTGATGTCGACAAGAAGTGATCCGTCAAAGGAGGGCCTTAATGAATCCCACATCAATGACACGGAACGGAGCAAATGATTTCGATGGAGGTGAAAACGATCTGATGATATATGGTTCAGGAAGGCGGTCATGAAAGAATGAAGTATAATGTACGGTAGTGGATGGGACACAGTTGACTTCTCTGGATGACTTCTCTTGAACATGTCGACGACACTTATGTGATGGATTGGTAGCATTTACCCCAAATGTGGATGGTATGGCATGACCATGGTGATGTGACTGGTGAATGAAACAACCCAACCCGACTCGGGCACGGAGTGGAAGTGTCATGTTCAAGAGCGACTTGCTACCAATAAAGATTCTTTGAGTTTTCTTCCCAATTTTTCCCCAGTCATTGCTGACCAGTACCTCTTTATTTTTGTCAAGCTTGAGGAGGATAACATATGCTTGTTCTATAATTTTCCCTTCGGGCAAACCCATCGCTATGTTTTAACGAGCCTAGCGATAGTGAAACTCGTTCTCGTCTAAAGACAAGTTTGTCGCTATTAATCTTTTTAACGAGTCTAACGACAAAGATAACTCGGTCCTTTTCACTTTTAGAGAGTCTGAAAAGGTACGTAAAGGTAACTCCGAAATTCCTTTTTCGTCATCTAATCCCTTAAGTCCGAAAAAGTATAAAACAATACAGAAGGGATGAATTTTCGATAGTTTTAACGAGCCGAACAAAACAAGCGCTCGATCTTTTTGTGCAATAATCCCTCAGGTCCAAAAAGATTAAAATCTAGAGGAGGGATAGCACTTCCTGTCGCTTTAACGCGCTGGAAGGCCAAAACTCGGCAATCTTTTCATATTTTACGAGTCAGTTGAAAATAGCTTAAAGAAGACTCGTCTTTTGAGGAACGAGTGATAAAATGGGTAGCAGCTGATTCCAGGTAAGGTTTGGAATTTTCCAATCACGGCAGTGTCACAAGGATGGCTAGTGAAATCACTCTTCGCAGCTGTTCCTCAAAATGGGTAAACAATCAAATGGAGGTGAATGATTGGCCAATGGAAAAGTGGAGGTGACGGTGCAAACACGACCAAGGCTTTAATGGCTGAAATGCTTCATTCACGGTGGTTATTTACCAGGGAATAGTTCATTTTTTAGTGAGCTTAAACGCGGGTGGAAACATTTGCTCATGTCTTATGTTTATTTTTTAACGAGCTTGAACTATGCGCTAAAACTGCTCGATTAATCCAGTCATATGATAAGAATGTCTCATATAAAAACGACAACTTTTGGAGTTTTGCCCCACATCCTTTCTTTATGCAAGTTAGGAAACGACTAATCCAAAAAACAGATCAATAATCGCTCTTTGCTTGCACTCCAAAAGGTTTGCATGCCCCCAGGTATGAAATATGGTTTCAAGGTTACCCCTCAATTTGCAGACAAAACATTTGTTCTATCGGGAGAGGCCTACCTCTTACAGGTTACCCAAAGATTGCTCTATTCACACAGCAAACAAAACACTTCTTCGGCGATGTCTACCGAGATAAACAAGGGCGAGCGATGACGTTCGCCAACTCACATAACTTTGACAAGAGAATCTTATTCTAGAATAACCCCTCTTCCACTGACGGACGGGGTACAGACTAGTCATATTCTCCCGCGGAAACCTACGCTATACTCGAAGTTTTCCTGCCGAAGCAGACCAGGACGCATGCCCCCTGGGTTTCAGTCATATCCCTCCGAATTACTCGCGCTCATCGGGAGGATGGACTGGGGATTGAGACATTTCTTGCGTGAAGAGACCATTTAGGGATGGTATATGAATATTTGCTATGTGTGATCCGGGAAATGAAAGCTGGTCTACGAGCTTGACCACTCTTCCTTCGTGCGGAAAACACATTACTCTAAAGAGTGAGGAGACGATGGATCCCATGCAATAAATATAGTCTCGTCCAAGGAGTAGGTTATAATCCAAGGGTCCTTGAACTACCATGATGTTCATGCGAACTGTCTTCCTTTTCAATGTTATGGGCACATCGGGAAGGATCCCTAAAGGTCGACTGGTTCCTTTATCAAAGCCTATCAGATTTCTCATCTCAGGCGAAAGCGATGGCGAACCAAGCGCTTTCCAAGCAATAGAGGAAAGGATACTCACAGAAGCCCCCTCATCTATGATGGTACCAGCCATGACCATTCTATATATTTGAACGATAATTCAGAATGGTATGCTTGCTGGCAAACGGGGTCTGCCTAGTTGATTCCAGTCGAAGGAGACAATTAGGTTGCTTGGAGGTGGGACTGAGTAGACGGCCGGGTATGGCTCTGACGAACTTCCTTCCTGCGGTAAAGGAATGGGTAGATTGCCCCCATGTTCGTCGGAGTCTGTGTTGATGAAGAGAATTTGGATGGTGTCATCTTTGTTCTCTTCAGTGACTGTATCATCTGAAGATAGAACCTCTGAAGGCAAGACCGGGTCAACTGCCGCCTCGACCTTTTGACTTTCGTCTGGTATGGATTCAGTTGGTTTATCTTCAATGGTAGGCGCTTCAGCTGACCACCTGAGCGGGCCAGCTGGATTCTCAACTAGTGACGGACTTGGCAAGAGTTTTTTATATCCAGGAGGTAGTCGTAACGGTGAAACCGGACGATCATCCAAAACTCTTTTAGCTTCGTCTAAGAAGGGACAATGGTGGAGGGCATGGTTGCCTTCGCACAGTTTACAAGGAAATCTAGCTTTCCCTTTTTGTCCTGGGGCTTCACTTTCACTAGTTGACGGTGTGCTTTCAACATGATCACCAGAGGTTGATGACACCGGATTGTGCAAACGAGGAGACCAATCCCTTAGTATCCGGGGGATGCAAGGACAATCTCTGTGAAAGTGGTCTCCTTTGCAAATGACGCATGGTGATTTAGGCTTGGTCGGTGCTGTGTGTGGATTTTCGTTAGACGACACTCGTTTTCCCCCATTCGCCTTTGACTCCTTTTTCTTTTTCTCTTTCTTCTTCTTTTCCTTCTTCTCCTTAGGAACTTGGCTTTTAGCTTTACCAGTTCCATCAAGCGAAGAGGAAGGAGGAGATGAAGAATTAGAGGAAGTAGAAGGCTGGTGGGCAACTCTGGACTCGTCTAATTGCTGATTCGATTGTTCAGGAATAGTGGTGTTCTGAACGACATTGGTTGAGAAGAGCCATACTGGCAAGCCAATTGTCAGTCCTGGAAGCGACAATGTGGCCATATGGGGCGCACCAACATCTCCCCAAGAGGAGAAGGGACTAGGATTTCCACCAAGGGGAATTCCTTGGTTGGTAGGCTCCATTTTCTCAACCCAAGATCAACGTAGGAAAAGGGTATGAATATTCCGTTTAAAATAAATTTTAACATGCTTTGACACAACTTGTTTTTTCAGTTTTTAAGAGTCGAGAAAAAACAAAAGATGACTCTAGTCTCCTTCGATTTTTAATGAGCCTGAAGTGACAAGTGCTCAGATGGACCTTTTCCGTTAAGGAGTCTGAAAAGGAACGAAAGGGACTGCTCTGGAGGTCTAGGTAGAGGGAGTACCAAACTAATCGCAAAACTGCAGAATACTTTTTACGGTACGGCAGTCAATCTTCCCGAATGCTGTGTTCGGTGGATTGCGATCAGTAGGGCGGCCGACACGACTTCCTATGGATAAAGGTTTTAAGCCTATAGGGGTCTCCCAATATATACTCGACGGTACGTGGGAGCACAAGTCCGTACTGGCACTTATCGTCTCAAAGTGGAGGAATCACCCAACCATCAGTGAGGACAACAGTTACCAGGCTTTACGACGCTGGAATACGTCTCTAGCCTAGACCTCTAAATGTTGTGCGTTAAGTTCCAAAGCGTTGTTAAGTTCATTGAGTTTATTTTAAGTTGATCTTTCTTATGAAGTTTGCCTTTTGGGATCACCACGAGATGTAGATGTAATTCCTAAAATGCAATCTAAAGATGATAAACAAGCTTTTATCTCTTTTCAGCAATGAAAATCCTAGCTACTAGGGGAAAAGAAAGACACAATCTTTTCGCAAAGAGCAAAGAGCACACTGTAAATGCACTTTCCTAAATCAAGCCAAACAGACTGTCAATATGCAAATGCACATGCATGTGTTTTGTTTTTCACTTTCTTAATATTGATGCCTAAAAAGAAAGTTGTTGTACAAATCTGAATTCGCTTTCAAGTGAAAAACACAAACAAGCTTCTTTTCGAAATCAAAAGGTAGAGACGATTACGACACTTTATGATTTTGAAATAAATACTCGTTTCGACACTAGAAAGTCACAAATTCAAGCCAAAGGCAAAAGTAAAAGCATAATCGACTGTAACCAGCAAATAAACTTTCTCCTATGACCAAAATCGACACTTGTGACAGATCTAAATCAAAGGACGACAGTATGACTATTCTACTTTTGCAATGGAAAACTGTAAATGACGTAACAAACACACAAAAAACATCTACAGTTTCTTTTATACAACTGAGGCGGAATTACGACAAAGAAAATGGGTTTTTAAACAGACACATACACTGATCACAGGCTGCAAAAATCAAAGACAAAACTGAAAAACTGAAGCAAAGAACCTCAGCTGCACAAGGCTAGGCTGATCAGCGCACCTGTTACACAGAGAAACTAGATTGCAACGCAGGTTGCCCTCTCAGGAACTGCGCTGAAATGCAGGAACTCTTCACAGTACCTGCGCTGGGGTAGAAACGAGAATTCTATCCGGGTTCTGGGTCACGGTTTGCAGTTTAATCTATGGTTTTTGGCCGAGTAAAAGCAATCAGTAATGCACAATCAGAGGGTAGATTTAAAGAAGGTCTAAGAGCTATCACAAAGGGCAATCAGATCATTTGTGAATCAGCTGTTCAAATCATAAACAGATCCAGTGAATGGATTGAAGCAGCAGATGTCTACTTTGCATTTGTTAATGGCTTTAACAAATGCAGTTTGATTTACTACTTCTAAGTTTATGAAACAAACAACAGGGAAACACAAACAAACTAACTAGACAATCGTCCCCAGTGGAGTCGCCATTTTGTTAACGGGAAAAGTGTCTATTCAGAACGACCCTATCCCACTAAGGTGTGACAGTGACCTTAGAAACAAACAGAGAAAACTACTTTTGTATTCTTCTTTATGAACTATAAACAAAGAGAAATAGGATGAACCAACCTGTGTCTTGCGCTAGTCCTTTGATCCAATCTCTCTCCTCTTTGACAGCTTCCAGCTACCTGCTCCCTTACTTGTCCAGCTTCACCAAGTACTTGCAAGATCACAGAAGAAGGAAACTATACAAAGACATGGGTTTATATTCATAAAAAGCTTAGGATCAGATTTAAGCTAAACATACAAGTGTAACAAACATCAATGATACACAAGCATGTAGGAGAAACTCAAATAGTTTTATTGATATAACAAGAAGATCCAGGAGGAGTTACAACTGATGATTCCTGATCCAGCATCAACCTCCCAGCAAAGAAGCCCCTCTTCACCTCCAACAAAGCATAAATCACCCAATACTCTGATATCTATCTCAAAACCAACAACAATTCTCTGTAATGTACAAAATTCCAGCCTCTGGATCTCTGGGATGAGGGATCCATATATAGATGTATGCAAGGAGTATGAGTCAGCTTATGATTTGACTAGTGTCGTCTCTCTGTCAGTTCTTGCTTCCACTTGGATACTGAGAGCCTCTTACTCATCCTTGGTCGAATTCAGTGAGGCAAGTGTCATTGGAGAAGATTCTGGAAGCTTCCATTGTCTCTCCACCTCGTGGAATGACTCTGCCACTTGTCATTTCCCGCTCAACGCACCCTGGTAGTGCATTTAGGTGCATTGCAACGCACCTAGCTAGTGGACCTGGGTGCTATGCAACGCACTTGGCTGGTGGAGCAGCTGAAATGATCCTAATTTGACTGATTCTGAGCAGTTTCTGGTGGAGAACTTCTGGGAGAAGCTGTAATTTGTTGACCTTGTTCGTTTAGGAGTTAGAACAACACTTTTAGGGACTTAGGAGCCCTTGGTTTATGGACATTTCATGCTTAGAGCTGTAAGGCACAAAAATGTCTATAACACCAATTTCGTCGAAATTGCCAATTTTGGTAGTGCTAAATGGAGTCTTCTCCAATTTTAGCGGGGTTTCCTAGGGAAACATTGAATGAAGCATATCTTGAGAAATTTTCGACCAAATTGAGCTCAAAAATAGGTGTTCTTGGCTAATTTGGACATGATGAACACATTGGTGTAGGTATCAGGAGCCATAGAGCTTTGTAAATAGCTTTTTTTCCACATTGAGCTAATACAGAGGCCCAAGCCATGGATGACCAAGGAGATGTAGATCAGGAGAAGCGAACTCCATCAAAACACTGTGTTAATGTGTCTCTTTAATGGTTTGCTGCACTGTACATGTTTGTTGTTCAATATTTGTTTTCTGAAGCTATTTTTCTTGTGAATGACTTTTCAAACTTAAGAAAATTTACCTGATTGTATATACAAACAACTAATGAAACCTTAGCACAAGAAGCAATAAGCATTCACATAATTATAAATATGTAATTGTTATTAGCACAACAAAACTAATCATACAAAAGCAAATCAAGTTGGTATTAGAGCACAAGGTTGGATTTCCTGATTGCTTGAGTTTGTGCAATTAGGGTTTTAATGGTTGAAAAATTGTGATGCTTACAAGGTTAAAGTTGTAGAAAGGAGAAGGGAAGCTATTGGTTGCAAATCTTGAGCTAATGCCCAGAATAAGGAGAGCCACAAGGGCACAATCTCCACCACCCAAAGTTCCAATTCCAACTGCACTTGAAACTCCTCAAGTTTTGTCTTCAATTGAGATTGAAGAGGTACAAGCAGTACCAACTTCTGAGCCTGAATCCATAGCGATTATGTCTGGAGAAAGAGAGCTTGAAGGTCCCTATTTAGAAGAGGAAGAATTCAAGAAAGCTTTATATAATTTAACTGATGTGGTTAAAGTACTCTATGAAGAGAGGAACACTAGAATGGTTGGATAGAGTTCTAAACCTCCACATGGAGAAGGAATCTCAGAGGAAAAAAAATATGAGAAGAAGGATTCCAAAGGGAATGGTGGAAAGCCACCTCCATCTCCACCATCCTCATCATCTTCACCATCTCACACAACATCATCTTCCACTACCACCACTGAAACTGCCCATACTCATTCCAAAACCCCAAAAGGAAAGACTCCATTACTGAAATTGGACATAAAATTCGAACTTCCCATGTATAATGGAGAGGTGAATGCAGAAAATTTGGACAACTGGATTCGACAGTTGGAGGTATACTGCAGAATTTAGAACCTTCAAGAAGACGACATAAAGATCTAGTTGGCTTCATTGAGGCTAGAAGGAGCTGCACTAGTTTTGTGGGAATCAAAGACTCAAGAGGAAATGAGAATCCATAGTAAGATATCCATCACTTGGGTTGAATTTATTTATCCAATTAAAAGACAATTTTATCCTTTAGTCTATATGAAAAAAGCAATTATGAGTTGGCATAATTTTAGGCAGCTTAAAGGCCAAACAGTCCAAGATTATACACAAGAGTTTAGGAAAAGGGCTTTGTTATTAGGAGTGAATTTGAATTCCCAAGATACACTGCTGAAATATATTGGGGGTTTACATTCCTATCTGAAACATACTATCCTTATGTTTAATCCAAACAACTTAGATGAGGTATGTGTGCAAGCCACACACCTTGAATCTAGAGGAAAGAACATTCAGGAAGAGGGTAGTAAGAGGAAGCCATTCAAGGGTAAGGAGAAAGAAAAGGGTGAAAAATGGAAGGGAAAGAAGAATGAAAGTGTGAAGAAAGAAGGGGAGAAAATCACATGCAAACATTGTTCCAAAGAGGGGCATGATGAAGCCCATTGCTGGAAATTGCATCCCGAATTAAAGCCTATGAAACAAAATAATAAGGGAAAACAAAAGATGACTGCTACCACACAACATGACCTTGGTTCAGATTTTGGTGATGGGACCAAGATTTCAGCCATGGTTACAAAAGGGAAAGGAATTGTTGCAAGCACTAGTTCATCACATAGTCAAAACAACACTCCAAATGAAGAGTCAAGAATAGAGTTGTTTCATGTTAGAGTGATTTTAATTGATACAACAATTGATGCATTATTTGATAGTGGTTCATAATCAAACTTGATTTTAGAAGACTTGGTTAAAAAATTAAACCTTGAAACTGTACCTCATCATAAGCCATATCCATTGGGTTGGATAGTAAACAATACAAACTTACAGGTTACAAGGAAGTGTTTATTCAAGTTCACCATTACTGAAAAGTTCATTGATGAAGTTGAGTTAGATGTAGTTCCACTTGACATCTCATGAATCATTTTGGGTAGTACTTATTTGCATGATAGAAAAGAAGTATTTTATCACCATGACGACAAATACACATTGCTCAATAATGGGGTGGAGTACATAGTGAGAGCCCATCGCAAAAAGTTGAACATTTCTTTGGTTAATGCAGGACATATGAAGAGACTGGTAAATGCAAGTAAAAATTCTGTGCTTCTCATGATCAACAAAAAGAACGATATTGATTTATGGATCATTTGAAGGTTGTGATGATAAACTGAAATCTGATTTGTTTGATGTGGTAAGCAAGAATAGCAACATGTTTCAAGAACCAAAGGGGTTAACTCCCAAGAGGGGAATTCAACATGAG
This sequence comes from Pinus tabuliformis, assembly GCA_031772625.1. Classification (NCBI taxonomy): domain Eukaryota; kingdom Viridiplantae; phylum Streptophyta; class Pinopsida; order Pinales; family Pinaceae; genus Pinus; species Pinus tabuliformis. The sequence goes on along the minus strand of CM062818.1, from coordinate 2,064,989,911 downwards.
ATTTAGTTGCAACAAGATGTTCCACTTTCGAACATTGGTATGTATTGCATGTCTATTATGGAGAGCTTGGAAATAAAAAATAAAATTCAAGAATTGCTGAGCAAAGGTATCATACGCCCATATACTTTGCCATGTGGTTCACCCATTATCTTGGTGCCAAAGAAGGATGGAATTTGGCACATGTGTGTGGATTTCCATGCACTGAACAAAATCACGGTAAAGAATCATTATCCACTCCCAAAAATTGATGATTTGCTTGATCAATTGAGGTATGAAAAGTATTTCCCTAAGTTAGATTTATGAAGTGGTTATCATCAAGTTAGGATAGCTGAAGAATACATTTGGAAAACTGCATTTAAAACTAAAGAAGGATTGTTTGAGTGGCTTGTTATGCCTTTTGGTCTTATAGATGCTCTAGCCACTTTCATGAGGGTAATGAATTATGTATTGAGACCATTTCTAGATGATTTTGTCATTGTCTACTTAGATGATATCCTCATATTCAACAAGTCAAGAGATGAACATGTCATGCATGTAAACAAAGTACTTGATGTCTTGAGAAAAGAACAGTTGTTTTTAAAGATGTCAAAGTGTGAATTTGGAAAGAATTCTTTAATGTATTTGGGACACATTTTTGGATGAGGTGAGATAAAGATAGACCTCTCTAAGGTTGAGGTCATTCTGAATTGGCCCAAGCGCAATACAGTTACAGAGGTAAGAATATTTCTAGGGGCAACACAATATTTCTTCCATTGCAGCTCCATTACATGCATTGGCAAGTTTCAAGAAAGTCTTCCATTGGGGAGATGTACAACACAAAGCATTTGATGCTTTGAAGCAAAAGATAAGTTCAACACCGGTATTAGCACTTCCAAATCTTAGACAACCATTCGAGATTCAAACGGATGCAAGCAATTATGCCATGGGAGTAGTTCTATTGCAGCATGGTAAGCCCATTTCATTTCATTATGAAATCTTTAATGGAGTTGTAACTAACTATCCCAGATATGACGAAGAACTTTATGCATTGGTACAAAGTGTTAAGAAATGGAAGCACTATTTGATGGGAAAGGAGACCATCATTCATACCGACCATCAACCATTGTAGTATTTACAGTCACAGTCAAAGTTGCAGCAGTCACGACATTTTAGATGGATGGGTTTTCTACAGAAATTTCATTTGGTTATTAGGTATAAAGGGGAATCTATAATAAGGTCGCTGATATGCTTTCAAGGCCTATTGTAAATTAATATGTTATACTCAAGCATAATTCTATTTTGCATGAAAGTTACATAGAATAATATGCAAATGATAGTGAATTTCAAGAGGTATATGCAAGCTTGAGTCAAGGAAATTGAATTGAAGAGTTGGATTATCATGTACATAAGAATTTTTTGTATTACTTGGGCAAGTTGTATATTCCACAGGGTGAAAGAAAAAATATCATAAGGGAAACACACACTTCATCGGTTGCTGGACACTTTGGTGTAGGCAAGACAATAAAAAATCTTCAAAGGTATTGTTATTGGCCACACATGTTGGATAATGTTTCTCGTTTCATAAGAGGATGTTCTTTATGTGCTACAAGTAAGCCTAGCAATATGAAACTTGGTTTATACACTCCACTTCTGGTACCTTCATGTCCATGGGAGAGTATCTCAATGGATTTTGTAGAAGGTATTCCATTGTCAAGGAAAGGTCATGATTACTTGTATGTAGTTGTAGATAGGTTCAACAAGATGTGCATACTAACACTGTAAAAATAAAACTACACCTGAAAAAACAACTCATCATTTCTTCCAAAACATTTGGATTCTTTTTTGTCTTCCTACTTCTATTGTAAGTGATCGAGATTCTTGATTTGTTGGGAATTTTTGGTCAAATTTGTGGGACATGATGGACATAAAGTTGAAGAAGAGCGCAACCTTTCATCCACAAAAAGATGGACAAATAGAGGTGGTCAATAGAAAATTTATTCATCTTCTTAGAGGATATTGCAGCAAACATCCCAAGTTGTGGGATGAACAATTGCATTACATACAACATGCATACAATAGGGCAAATCATTCTTCCACAAACACATCGCCATTTGAGACATGTTATGGGTACTTTCCAAGATCCCCATTGGACTCCATATTTGAGAAAGATGTTGCCATCGATAGTCATAGTGACATCGATAAGGCAAGGAAGTTCATAGAGCAAATTCAGTTGATACATCATACAATGCAAGAATAGCTTGAGAAAAGTCAATACAACCACAAGGCAAGGCATGAAAAACACTAGGTTGATCACAAATTTCAAGTTGGAGACGAAGTTTGGTTATATATTAGCAAAGAGAGACTTCAAGGGGAAGGTAAAAATCTTAAACCGATTTGTTATGGTCCTTTTAAAATTTTGGAAAAGATTGGTAACAATGCATTTAAGCTTGATTTGCCTCCTTATATGCAAATATACCCTGTTGTTAATGTTGAGAATTTGAGATTGTTTGAGCCTACTTTGATTGATGATCAAGGAGAGCATGTTCAGCTACCATCAATAGACGATTTCTCACCAGAATATCTAGATGAGCTTCAACAAGATCTCATACTTGACAAAAGAACCAGGACTTCAATGAGAGGGGATGTTGAATACCTTAAAGTGGGATTGAAGGGATAAAATCCTTCTCAAGCCAAATGGTTATAGACTGAGAAGGTGAGGGAGTTATACCCTTACCTACTGAACCATTGATAGTATCTTTTGGGGTTCAAAAAGCTTCTAGTGGGTAGGAATGACGAGGTGCTCAGTATTTAGCTTAAAAATAAAAGTTCTCAGATTGGCTCGAAACCTATGCGACTGTGTCTGTCTCATCAAGCTGATCACAATGCAATTTGTTTCACTGAAAACTGAGTCCGGATGAAGGAGAAAAGACCTACTATTCATTTTCCTAAACAACTAAAAAAATTACAGAACATGACAGAATGATGACATGGCAGTACATTCAACATGATGTGAATCTTCTTCAGTTTTTCCCAATGAGGCTATGACAGGTGTCACTTTAGGATTCACCAGTTTGGTTGTGTGAAGGTCAAATTTCCCAATGTCATCAAAGGTGGAATTATGGGTTCATGATGAATATTATATTTCCACATAATATTCATCACGAACCCATAATTCCATCTTGGAGGACATTGGGCAATTTTACCTTCACACAACCAAAATGGCGAATCCTAAAGTGACACTTGTCATAGCCTCATTGGGAAAAAACTGAAGAATATTCCCATCATGCTAACTGTAGTGCCATGTCATCATTCTGTCCCATTCTGTATTTTTTTTAGCTGTTTAGGAAAACGAACAACATGACTTTTCTCCTTCACTCGGACTTGGTTTTCAGTGAAATGAATTGCATTGTGATTGTCTTGACGAGACACGTACAGTTGTATAGGTTTCGAGTCAATCTTAGAACTTTTATTTTTGAGCTAAATATTGAGCACCTGATCACTAACTTTCAGCCTACGAGAGATGTAAGGAAAGTGACACATACACTTGGAGGAATCATTGGATTACCCTTAGAATAAAAATGTAAAATAATGACAACCAAGAGTTTCAAGGAAAGTAATCGAGGTAATTTTCTATCATTATGTGCTTACAATCCTTGCAAATGTAGATGACAAGTAATGATACATAATGCATTAAAATAATGATCACTGATTAAATCTTATTTTGGAGCGATTCATAACAACTAAGGATGCTTGTGTTTGATGGAATGGTTGAATGAAAATCATGCCTGATGAATCTGTTAGGTTCCTATACCAATAGGTATCATTTCTCATGATTGACTGTGGAAGTGCCAAATATGATCATCCTTTCCATGCTGCAAAGGTTCCATATTTTGTATATAGTTAAAAAAAAAAATTTAAAGAGGGTATGTCCTAAAAGAAAAATCAAAGGGTAAGAAGAATGAATTGGTCAACAAAAAGAAAAGAAAATGAACCCCAAAGAAAGACCAGGAAAGTGGCCAGTCAAAAATGCCACTACTATCTTATTTGTGCAAAGCAAGTTCACAATGTGCAAACACTGTTTGTATCATACTTAATGGATGGCCCAATAGCTCAATCTGGGCTAGTCCATATTTAAATTTCCTGCTGTAGAATAGAGAATGAAGGTCTGTTCAAACAGTTCAAGCTTGGAAGATCATTAGCTAAGTAGAGAAGCAAAGGGTCTCAACTGCTTAATCTGAGCCTTGGAAGAAATAAGGGTAGATCTAGATAGGAGGGCAGTCAAAAGAAAAGAGAAAAATCAGGGTTTGCAAGTTCAAGTGCACCCAATTAAAATGAAGAAAAAATGTTAGGGATTGTAGAATGGGTAAGTAGATTGAAGTTGCAGAAACAAGTCTGTCAGTAGTGTCTTCTTTTTCAAATATGATCTACTTCATGGATGTCTCAAGTGCCATGGCAAAGGTATGATGACAGATCAGATGTTGCATGTCTAACTTCCTCTCTCCTCCCTCACAACAAATATTCACTAACATCCCTTAAAGAGATTGGGATCTGCCCAAACTCTTAACTTCACTCCATTTTTAGAAAAACTTAAGTGAAACTTCAGGTTTGCTTAAGAGCTAAAAGCCACATTTCTTGTGTAAAGTTTTGTTTCTCCTAAACACCCTAAAGCCTAGGTGATTTAGTTTCATACACCTAGCGCTTCCCCCTCATATTCATATTAATATTCTAACTTTACTATATAAATCCCCCTTATATTTCCCCTCCCCTATTATGTATAAAAATCCACAAAAACCCAACAATATTGTAAATACCCCGCCCTGGCCTAATATGGCTATAAAATTTCTCTCAGGAGTCATTGGTCCACCTGGGACCAATAACAACCCGCCACTCGTCACCCTGGGATTCGTTGACCTCCGGTTGAATGAATAACCATAGTCGCCACGCAACAAACATTGGAATTTGGTTAATATTTGATTAATCAAACAACCGCAGTTATTAAAACTCCTAACCCAAAGTTTATAACCCCGCCAAACTTTATTTAAGCATTAAAATAATACGCGGGTCCCCCGTCGTAAAACCCCACCACCTACTCCTCCCGTCAATCGTCCGATCCGGCGCTGTAGATCCAACGACCCTCGTTGATATCGGAGCCGCCCCCGCACCCGCACGTTAGCTCCCGATGGAAAGTGGTTTTGCCGCCATACGCGGGGACGCATGTCCCATTCCTATTGCATCGGGCCCGCTCTGACAAAAACCGCCCCCGTACCAAAAGCGGTCCGATGGAAACCATTTACCGCCTGTTCTCCCCGCCGCGCATGTCATCCCCACGTCTGCGTCTGCGTCAGCGCCCCCACCACTATTCCGTCCACCGTGTCTGCCTTGTCACCCTTCCACATCATCAGCCACGTCACTTCTCGTACTTCGCTACGCGACAAAATTACGTCATGATGACGTCAGCATAAAAAAGCACCAAAAAGCCGAAAAAGCCCAAATTTGTTTAAAAGTCATGAAAGTGATGTCTTTTGTTATTTTCTATTCGTCGCTTTGTCGAGACTGTGCATGAGAATTACATTGAAACCGCCACCCAAGCAAAGTCAACCTGCGAACTGGACTCCCTCAGCTCACTCCGCAACCACATTTCACTCCAGTCGCTTGCAAAACAGGTATTTTCCCGATAGATACCCATAAACCCTGTTTTTACGAAACATAGCTGTTGCAATTACCAGAAGAATTGAATTTGTGTGAAATGCACTACTCTCTGCGAACCTCGATATTCTAAGTCACTGTGTAACCATTGCTTCCACAGAAAAACCTGTAAGCCTATTTTCCTCTGCATATTGACCACTCCTTTGTATCTCGTGCCCATTTCTGCGGGTAAAATTCCAAGAACATCCACATCTGAAGTCAAATTTGTCAAAATTCACTCCCAAAGAGGACCGTTTCCCCTGTTTCTGTCCACCTTCCTGCCCAAACTCTACAAATTCTAGGTCCACTGTGAATTTCATCAAAAGACAGCAATTTCTGGGGACATAACTCACTCTCTGATTTCCTAAGGAAAAACAAAACCAGTGTTCTATTGTCTATTGCTCCAGAAACTCTAACTTTAAGTTAAAAGTCATTCAACAAACTGAGAATGGAGGCTCCAGTGGCCCTGAACATTGCACCCTTGAATGCACCACATAAGCAGTTGGAGTGGTTACCTCTTGCTGATAGGGATTTCCAGATTGATGACATGGAGGGTGAAAAGCCTCACCTGCAAGCTTTTTGTGAAATAAGGAATAGCCACAGGAACAAAACTGACATACTTAGAATTTGGGAGTCTAATATGCCTATATACTACCTGCCTTCAGTCAATGTCTTCCCTGACCTCATCCATCAATGTTGTGCTAATTATGAGCCTTCTCAAAGGGTAGTGATGGACCCTTATGGAAATGTACTCTTTTATATCACCCTCAGTCTATAAATGAGATGCTGCACTTCGAGCCAGCTCAGCCTTTGATCCCTCTCACCATGAAAAATTTGTTGGACCAAGCCTCCAAGTTGTCCTCTGCAGAAGTTGACCGAATTGCCAAGCTGTTTATGCCACTAGATTGCCACTCCAGATACAAAATTCCCTATCACCATGCCTGGTTTAATGAGGTTGGAAAAATGCTCATAGACATGATTTCCTACATCTTGGGATTCAGAACAAGTGAGATTATGGATGAAACTGTCTTTGCTTGATGTCCATGTTTGCCCCAGGACAGCCCCCGCTGTCAAGTATGATTATGCCACCTATATAGCTAACAAAATTCATGAGCAGTTCATGAATTTAGAGAGAGAGAGAGTGTTCAAATACACTGCATATATATACCATTTGATGTTGTACTATCAGCCTGATAGTTTCCCAGTTCCCCTTAAAAAATTGGATGCTAAGGGGGAGCGAAGGTCTGCAATATTCTAGTCCTCAGTATTCCATCATGTTAGTAGCTCCCCATATACATATTGTGAGTTTATTGACCTTTTCATATATCTAGCCACCTGTTTATTATCAATAACTCCTCCTGCCAGGCTCTCTGCTGAAATGCAGAAAATCTTACACCTCTCAAAGGAATACAGTATTGGTGATTGGTATTTGTACCAAAACCATACAGTGATCAGGATCTATGACTGTGAGTTGGCTCCCTACAAGCTGCCAAAGTATGTCCCTATGAGACTTTTTGCCCTGGAATACTACCGCCAATTCAGTAGTTCAGATTTGACTCATTTCTATGGTGCTAGGAAAAAGACACAGCTCAAGAAAAGGCACCAACTGGGCCCTTTTATCTTTAATAAAAGGGAAGAAGCATGGAAGGAGGCTGACACTATTCTGAGAGGCAAACTTAAGCTGAAACAAAGTTTTCTTTGGTCAGCATATGACCCTGAACATTTCATAAGCTTTAGGAGAGTCAAACACAAGCTTATAGATATGTGCACTATAGTATCCCTCAGATTGAACAATATGCTAATCAACAGGAGTGGATAGAAGGCACAATAGTTGAAGAACTTACTGAAGAAGAGACACTAGAAAAAGAAATGAAAGAGTTTGAAAAAACACTTGACCTAGACTCTGTTGGACAGGTGTTTTTCACATTGCCTCGACACCTTGAAGCGGGCACATCATCTGCCACAACTTCACAACAACTTGCCCAAGAAAGTGCTCCACCTGCAGGGACATCTAAAGGCAAAGAGGTGCAGAATTCAGAGCAGCAGGATATAATGGCAGACCGGCCAGACACAAGCAAAGAACAAAGTCAAGGGCAAGCCCCTTCAACACAAGAAAAAGCACCTGAAATCCTTGTCTTACAAACTCCTCTCAATGAGGAAAGAACCAAGAAAAGGGACAGGCAGGAAGAGACACCTACAGGGGCATCCAAAAAACAGCAAGGAGAGAAAAGGCAAAGGCTAAACCCCTACTCCGAGGAAGAATTTACAGAGGAGACAACAGGCAATCAAAGGGGTGAGGAAACAACCGAACAACAGATTCCTCCAAGCATGGAAACATCAGCTAGCTCCTTTCAGCAGGAGCAAGAGAGACAACAAGGTGTGGAGGTTACATCCACCAAGCAACAGAGCAAGCAAGGCTCTGACATCAAGAAGGCATTCACTGAAATCAAAGCCAGAAATGAGCCGGTAAGGTTCCAGCTCTATAACCAATTACTAAGAATGGCTCCCACCAATCAACAAAGGCTAATGGCAGCTTATGATATCCAAGAAGGAAAAATGACCCTCAGCCATTTCAGGCCTACAGTATAGCAGCCCCAGTCGGCTGTTGATTATATCAGAACCAATCTGGAAGTCCTTGTTAAATACATCCACCCAATGGACCAGATTGAGTTACACAAACAAACTGGAGAAATGGTGTACTCCACCTTGGCAGATAAGGCAATATTGGCCCACAGATTGCAGAATTCACTTCATAATACTTCTGCCCAATTGGAATTGGAGAAGGCTTCCTCATTAGCCAAGGACAATAGAATTAAATCATTGGAGGAGATCATTATGGAGCTGGGACATGATCCCAATGACCCAAAGGGCGTACAAGCTTTAATTAAGAAGAAAGAAGAAGACATAGCAGCCCTCAGAAAACAACTCAGGCTATCAGCTACAATGCATCCTCAAACCACAGAAGTAGCACAACAGAAAGAAGAGGAGGATGTAGTAAGTTTACTTATGAGGATGAATGAAAGACTGCTAGAAACAGAGAAAGCCTTGGGGGCAGAATTGCAAGGAAAACAGGGAGAGTTGGCCTCTCAGCCAGCTCAAACAACTCCATCTCTGGAAACTGCTCCTCCTACAGTCACCACAACAGTCCCTCCTACTGATCCAACACCAACAGCAGGTACCTCAGCTCCAGCCTTAACTTTAGCAACAGTTTCAACAACAACTACAGCAGCAGTAGAACAAGAAGCCAGCCTGAGTATGGAGGAAATGATGAAAGAAATAAAAGCTCTGGAACTGCAAATGGCAGAATTAAAAGAAGCCAAAGAAAAGCTGGCCAAAATCGAGGTAAAATATGACAAATCAAAGATGGATGTAGCTGAGAAGACAAGGGAAGTAAAGGCCTTGGAGAAAAGAATAAAGGAGCTGGAGAAGGACCTTTCTCTTCACAAAACTCTAACAGAAATCAAAACAATTTTGTGGAGTAAAATTGGCCAGTCCATCACTGATCAATGGACAACAATCCAGACCATTCATGACCAGATTGAGTTGATTGGGATAGCTCAATTTGAGACTCAAAAGGCCAGAACATTATTGGCAAACAAGCCCGAAGAGGCCAACAAAATGATCCATTTTTTGAATACTCATACTAGAGAACAGTTAGCAACTCTGGATATCAGGAACAGAACAGATACAATTCTGTTAGTGAAAAAAGTGCTAACCATGAGGAATTTTATGCAGACTTTGGAGAGAAAGTGCCAAGAGATGGAAGCAGAAATAAATATCTTCAGACAAAATTTTGCAGTGTTGCAGAGCAAGGGGTTGCCTAGCTTACTGACCAGCAGTGGAAGGCTGTTGACCCATGAACAGTATGCTCGGAGGGTAAATACCTATATCACAAGTCAAATCACAAAATCATCAAGCAGCACAGAAGAGACAGCACCTCCCTCTGGACAAGTTTTGTATGACAAATTGGAAAATTTGTTTTCTATTGAGCATGAAATAAATCATCTTTTTGAGGTCCAGCCAAATTACTACACATACACTGAAGCTGATTAAACATTGATTAAGCTATAGAGACACCAGCTGCCTACAGATCAATGGTGGGAAAGCATGCTTGAGATTTTGCCAAGGTAATTTAAATACTCCTTTGATCTACTGCATAAAATCCACGTACCAGAAAACAAATTGACAAAGGATGGAATTCGCGCCAAAAGCGTTAAGACAAACTCAGGCACAGGTGGCAAATGACAGCACAACAGGGACGAAAATCAAAGAAACGGCTATCAACCGACTACTCAAGCCAAAAAGTCAACAATAGCGAAACGCCTGAGCCGGCCAGTACAAGCATAGTTACTCCTTCATTCATTTCTATGTGGTTTTTTCCACATTAGTTATTGCCTTTGCTAGAGTAGATGGATGAATTTATTTCCTGATATTTCTTCCTATGGGATATTTTGTAAACTCTTCTATAAATACTTCCCCAAGATATGTATTGTTGCTGGTGATTTTCTCTCTGGACTGCGCTGTAATTTTGAGACTGTCTAATACAAAGGTTGTTGAAGTTCACTGTTGCTGGACCATCTGAATGTGGATTTGATGTTCTGGGAACTGCTATAGAATTCCTGTGTCTTTCTATGGATCAATAAGTTGCTCTAACCTGCGTTTATGTTTTCTGTGTTTGCAAATTTCATACATGTTTCATAGTCTTAGTAACAGAGAAAAAGAATAGCCCATAATTTGTTTAAATACACTCTGTGTTCAATCTCTGCTATTAATTATGTTTTCTTCAGAGTTAGTCATAAACAGGAATTCTTAGCTGCTCCTGTTTCCACTGATTCTTTCATTTTGAATATTGCCTAGGAATTCTTCACTGCTCCTTGATAATATTCATGCACCTTCCCTCTGCCAGCATGATGAAGGATTATTGACTACCCTTCATCCACTGGGTTACATTCCATGAACTTCCAGATCTCAAAATTGTTCCAAGACTGATTATCTTGCTCTGTAGCATTTCCCTTTACCAAAGAAACACTTTCAGCAGTACATCATCATAGACCCCATTGCCCAATGGTATAAACTGTTTTGAACTTGTATCCCAGCCCTACTTGAGATCACCATCCAACAGACTAAAAACCAAACTCTGTGCAACATAACTAGCCTAAAATACTTCAAAATAAAGCTAAATTACAAACAGAGAGCCCTCTCTGGTTGCAGATAGGCTAGAATCTACAGTTAAAATATTGGTTAGTGGTTACCTCGGCCGTATTCCCTTCTAGAGGCAGGGAACAACTTGAGTGATAACATCATTGGCGACTCCACTGGGGACCTGAATGACTGTTTGTTACTACTGTCTATTTTCTAAAGCTACAGATGGAGCCTAAAGTTAGCCAGGTAGCCTTTGAAACTGTTTTTGATGTGCACTTACAGAAATAAATAAAAGCTGCTTCAGTCAATCTCCAGTATAGCTTTAGGCTTTAAACAACTGTCCCAAAGATTTGATCAGTTTCCTTGTTTCAACATATTCAAAGGAAAGCCCAAAGCCTCCTATATTCCAAAGAGTTTCCTGCAGAATATTATCAAAAGCTGTGATCTTTAAACATTTCCAGAAAATACCAAAAACAAATTTAGAAGCTGGCTCCAAAGAAGAAAACTCGTTACACCAGGTCAAACCCTGATCCAGATCCTCCAGCTATTTTTGAAAATCCCAACTTGATCTCTAAGACTCTTAGAAAGCAAGAAAAATTTGAAAAATCTGCTGATTTAGACCTTGATATACTTCAGCAAAACCCTTCAAAATCTGAGTTCACCCTTGGGAGAGCAGCAGTCCTTTCTACAGTCTCTCCTAGTTCCTCATCCACACCTCAAAGTAACCTCTCTACTCCCCTATCCACTGCACATATTTCCACTGCTGTCCCTACTGTTCCAGCTGTCTTATTTCTCCCTGTTGTCCCATTTATCCCTGTAAATATGGCAAACTGTTATGCTCCTCTATAGTTGCCTGGAAATCCAGGGGCTATGCCTCAGGATTATCAGAGCAAAATCACATATTTTGATGGTATTGGCTCTTATACAGCCCAGCAACACACTAAGAAAATGCAAGATTATTTTGAGAATTATGAAATTGATGATGATGATGTGAGAATGAAGATCTTTGTCCAAAGTCTAACTGGTGATGTAAGGATTTGGTTTAGAGCACTTGCTGTAAATTCTATAGCCAATCCAGAAGCTCTTTATCAATCCTTTTTAAACAGATGGGAAAAGAAGAAAGACCCTTTACACATTTTAAAAGAATATGACAATTTGAAAAGAGGTCCACAAGAAACTGTCCAAGACTATTGTGCTAGATTCAACAATGTCTATAATGCTATTCCTCAAAACCTTAGACCTCCACCTGATTTAGCTTTGATCAAATTCCCTGATGGATTTGATTCTGACATGGCATATCAACTGAGGGAAAGAGCCCCTCCAAGCTTAGCAGACATGCAGAATATAGCTGTTAGTGTGGAGGCAAACCTGATTGCTAAACGAAATCGGGCAAGAGTTGAAAGAAGAACAACTTTCAAAGAAGAGCCTTCAGCATTTGAACAAAAACTGGATGCAATCATCAAAGGTATGGAAAGACTTGGAGATAGAGTGGAAACTATTGAAAGGAAATCATCTTGGGAAGGTCAACGAAGTAACACTGCAAGAAATCCAAACTTTAGAAAAAATCAAAATCCAAATGTTGGAAGGGCTGGCCCTGACCAGAACATCAGACCTCCATTTCAAGAGAACTATGCCGAAGCCACAACCTCTAGTGAGCCAATAGAGGATACTCAAATCAACCTAATGGGGTTAAACAGTGAGCAACAAATTTTACTGACACAAGATGACCAAGAAGCTCATAATTTCAACCAAATTCAAACCAAATCTGGAGAGTCATTTGATTTCAGGGAAGGCTATGATGCAGCAGTTTATGAGGTTCATAAACAATACAAATTAAGAAGCAGAACTATAGATGTGCCTGAACCTACAAAGCTGAAAGATACCAAGCAGCCAAAGAAAACAAAAGACAAAGCTGTCTTAACACAACTTTCTGTTAAAACAGACTCTAACCCAAAGGAAGCCACTGTTGAGGAAATATCAGACTTAAAACCTCCAAAAAACCAACCATCCACATCCTTTCCCTCAAAAGAAAATCTAAACTGTCCTCCTGAAAATAATTTCAAAACAGATGTACTTCAAAACAACACTTATGATGAAGAAAGGGTCACTGAAAATTCAACAGAAAAGCAAAAGTTTGTTGTCCACAATACCAAAATTTAGATAGAAAAACCCTTCAACCTAGAAACAGAAATAGGCAAAATGAAAATAGCCATTCCATTGTCCGAGTTGGCCAAACATGAAGTATATAGGCAACAAATCGACAGGTCACTTCAAATATCAGAGAATAGGGATGCAGTCAATGTTCTAGATGATCAACCAGAACTGATTTTTGGTCCTGAAGTCAATGGTAAAACAGTAGATGGAGGAGTTGCTCCATTCTATGTGAGCTTAAACATTCATGACAAGGTGCTGCATAATGCAATGTTTGACTCGGGAGCTTCCCACAACCTAATCCCTAAGTCTGTGATGGAAAGACTAGACCTAGATATTACAAGGCCATACAAAGACTTATTCTCATTTGATTCCACCCAGGTCAGGTGTCTAGGCCTAATTAAAGACCTTTGTGTATCCTTAGTCCAATATCTAGCCAAGACAATCTTGATGGACGTGGTGGTAGCTGATATTCCACCTAAATATGGTATGCTTTTGTCTAGATCTTGGGGTGCAAAACTACAAGGATCTTTGCAGCTAGACATGTCCTATGCCACTATTTCAGTCTTTGGCCAGCCAAAGAGATTGTACCGGGAAACATTAATGAAGTACGTGGTTAGTAGTCAAGAGAAACCCCAAAATTTCCCCATCTATTCTATGCATTCCGACATGGATTCATTCATTTTATATAATGCTGAGATGTGTCCCAAAACTGATGTCAAACTCCTAGAAACAACACAAACAGAAAGCATAAATGAACAATCTAGTGCCCAAGATCAAAAAAATCTTGATGTGATTGATGCAACAAATGAACATGACATATCATATGAGTTGCAAAATCTAAATTTTCCCACTGAACAAGGTTTCAAAACTCTTAAGGCTAGTCATAACCGAGAAATCTTATGGTACTTAGAGTTTGATGGGTCAGTAAACAAATTAGGAGCAGGGGCAGGGGTTTGGATACACAACATGCAAAATGACCATGCTGAAGGTCATGCATATAGGCTAAATTTCAGGTGCACAAACAATATGGCCGAGTATGAGGCCCTTCTATTGGGACTCAAACTGATTAGAAGTCTAGGGGAAACCAAGATTTCAATTCTAGGGGACTCAGATTTGATTATCCAACATATGAAGGGAAATTTTGTTATAAATGATCTTAGGTTGAGAGCTTACAGAGGGGTAGCCATTGAAATACTTAACACCTTCTCAGAATCTCAGCTCACCAAAATTCCAAGAAAGCATAATTTACATGCACATAGCTTGGCAACCTTTGCCAGCACTTGCAAGCTACCATTTGAGCCCAACCACCACTTCACTGCTGAAATCAAACACAGACCTGCTATCCCAGATAATGTCAAAAATTGGCAGGTCTTTGAAAATGATACACAAATAAACAATTTCCTGACTTTGAAAGAGGAATTCTCAAGTATAAACATCGACACTAGCATCATTGATGATCAACAACAAATAGACAAAAGTGAGCAAAGTATATCAGCTGAAGCAACAAATTTAATTCTGCATCCAACAACCTTTGACTGTAAAAATTTACAAGAATTGAAGCAAATGGACCTTGATGAAATGGCTGAGGGAGAATCTGAAGTAATTGAACTAAAGGATAATTTTCTGCCCACGGGCTTAACTCCTTTGGAGGATATATTTGATTCAAATGATATCCCAAGAAAGCCAAAAATGCAACCACTGAATGCTGAGATTGAGGATTACAACATTGGAACCACAGAAAATCCCAAAATGTTAAAACTATCCAAAAAATTGCCTCCTGATCAAAGGCTGAAATACATTGAGTTGTTCAAGGAATTCCAAGATGTCTTTGCATGGAGCTATGAGGACCTTAAGTCCTATGATACTTCTGTCATCCAACATACTATAACTTTGAAAGAGAATCAAAAACCTTTTAAACAAAAGCTTAGAAGGGTGAATCTTGTCCTCCTTCCCCTGATTGAAAAGGAAGTTAAACAAATGTATGAAGCTAGAATCATTACACCTATCAGGGTCTCAGAGTGGATTTCAAATCTAGTGCATACTAGGAAGAAAACGGGAGAGATAAGACTATGTGTTGACTTGAGAAATTTGAACAAAGTCTCTCTCAAAGACCACTACCCCTTACCAAAAATGGATCATATCCTACAAAGGGTAGTAGGAGCCACCAGGATCTCACTGCTAGATGGATTCTCAGGATTTAATCAGATTTTAGTCCACCCGGATGATCAAGACAAAACTGCCTTTACAACGCCTTGGGGAACCTTCAAATATGTCAAAATGCCTTTTGGACTCAAAAATGCAGGGGCCACATTTCAACGAGCGATGGACATAGCCTTTGCCAAGGAGATCCATGATTTCTTGGTCATATACCTTGATGATCTCACTGCTTTTTCAAAGTCAGACCAAGAACATTTAGAACATTTGAGGCAAGTATTCCTGATTTGCAGAAAATATGGCATATCATTGAACCTAAAGAAATCACTGTTTGGCTTAGAAGAAGGCAAACTCCTAGGTCATATAATCTCAAAAGATGGCATTAGAATTGACCCAGATAGAATACAAGCTATCCTCCAAGTGCCTCACCGAAGAAACATCAAAGAACTGCAAGATTTTTTAGGGAAGATCAATTTCCTAAGAAGATTCATTCCCAATTTGGCCGAGCTAATAAGACTGTTGAATAATATGCTGAGGAAAGATTCTAAAATCAAATGGACTATGGAAGCTAAACAAGCCTTTGAGGACATCAAAACAGCTTTAATAAAAACACCAGTCCTCACAAGCCCCAAGTTGGATAGAGACTTCATATTTTTTTCCTTTGCATCTGAGGATACTATTGCTGCTGTCCTATTGCAAAAAGATGACCAAGGGTGTGAGAAGCCCACTCCTTTTTTCAGCAAAGCACTTAGAGATGCTCCACTAAAATATCAGATCATTGAAAAACAAGCTTATGCCCTTGTAAAGGCCATCAAGGATTTCAAAGTTTATATCTTGTACTCACATGTGATAGCCTATGTTCCAAATGCTGTGGTTAAGGACATTCTAACTCAAGAGGGAATTGAGGGTAGAAGGGGCAAATGGATAGCCGACATCTTAGAGTATGACATTGAGATCAAGCCTACAAAACTCATAAAAGGACAATGGTTAGCTAAATTAATGATTGAAACCTATTTCCAAGCCCTTGACATCAGTGAACTAGATAACGAACAGGAGATGACGACTCCACAGATCAATCAAGCCTTTTTACAATCACCTTGGTATGCTGACATATGTTTTGTATTGTTAAACCTGCAAGCTCCCCCAGGGTTATCCAGGACTAAAAAGAGATTCTTGAAAATGAAGGCATCAAAGTTTTGTATTATAGACAATGTTTTATTTTGGAAAAACCATGAAGGTATTTTGCTGAACTTCTTAATTCAGGATGAAACTGACAAAATACTTAAGGAATTTCATACAGGGGACTATGGAGGACACTTGTATTGGAAATCAACAGCTGACAAAATTCTAAGGGCTGGTTTCTATTGGCCCACACTCTTTGCTGATGCAAAGAAATATGTAACTTCTTGCCACAAATGCCAAATTTTTGAAGGAAAGAAAAAGCTACTGCCTTTGCCCCTCAGGCCCATTTCAACTGAAAGACCATTTCAACAATGGGATTTAGACTTCATTGGGGAAATCCACCCTTCATCCTCTGGCTAGCACAAGTGGATTTTGACTGCCACAGACTATTTTACCAAGTGGATAGAAGCTGCCCCTTGCAGGCAGGCCAATGACTCAATCATCATGCAATTCTTAGAAACCAACATCTTGTCTAGATTTGGCCGTCCGGAAAAGATTATTACAGACAATGCAGCTGCCTTTAAATCCAAAAGAATGATCAATTTTTGCCACAACTACCACATTACCTTGGGCCACTCCACCGCCTATTACCCTCAACGTAATGGTCTAGCTGGGTCATCCAATAAGAGCTTGATCAATATCATAAAGAAAGTCTTGGAGGAAAATAAGAAAAATTGGCATAAAAAACTTGTAAATGCACTATGGGCAGACAGATTGACCACCAAAAGATCCATTGGAACAAGCCCATATGAATTGGTTTATGGCATGGAGGCAAGATTCCCTTCATCTTTGGGAATCCCAGTGATAAAGCTGCTACAAGAAATACAAGTAGAACCTAATGATACTCAAAGGAGAATCAATCAAACTATCCACTTGCAACAAACTAGAGAGGAAGTATATCAGAGAACTCAGGTTCTGCAAGATAGACTCAAGAATATTTTTGACAGAAGAACAAAAGTTGAAGATTTCTTCATAGGAAACAAAGTGCTGAGGTGGGATTCTAGAAGGGAAGATAAAGGAAAGCATGGCAAATTTGATTTTTTGTGGAAAGGCCCTTTTGTCATTCAGGCTGTACAAGGAAATAACACTTACTTTCTGAGAAGTCTTGATGGTACAGAAGATGAAGAAGGCCCAGTTAATGGGCGAATGCTCAAGCATTATTTTGATTCTCTCTGATCACCATAATAGGACTATGTACTGTACATAAATAGTGTCTATTCTAGCAGTTCATTACAACAATTAGATAGCGGATAAGATGCAGTGGATTTTGAGGAAAAAATCAAGGAATTATACCACCTTTTGTGTACATTTGAATTTACCAGAAGAGATCAAGAAGAAAACTTGGGAATTATAAAGATTATGATAAATACTCAGAGAAACCAGCAGGAACAGAGCTGTAATTTTGCACAGATCAGCTCATGAGAAGTGCAAACATGCCGCAAATATTCACTGTGTGTTTCAGTTGTGTGTTTCAGATTACAGCAAGAAACTAAAAAGAAGGCCATCTGACCTGCTGTTCTTGGCTTTTCACTTGGAAAAGCCATCCCAATGTGGAGCCACTATTAGGTTCCTATACCAATAGGTATCATTTCTCATGATTGACTATGGAAGTGCCAAATATGATCATCCTTTCCATGCTACAAAGGTTCCATATTTTGTATATAGTTAAAAAAAAAATAAAAAAAAAAAAAATGTAAAGAGGGTATGCCCTAAAAGAAAAATCAAAGGGTAAGAAGAATGAATTGGTCAACAAAAAGAAAAGAAAATGAACCCCAAAGAAAGACCAGGAAAGTGGCCAGTCAAAAATGCCACTACTATCTTATTTGTGCAAAGCAAGTTCACAATGTGCAAACACTGTTTGTATCATACTTAATGGATGGCCCAACAGCTCAATCTGGGCCAGTCCATATTTAAATTTCGTGCTGTAGAATAGAGAATGAAGGTTTGTCCAAACAGTTCAAGCTTGGCAGATCACTAGCTAAGTAGAGAAGCAAAGGGTTTCAACTGCTTAATCTGAGCCTTGGAAGAAATAAGGGTAGATCTAGATAGGAGGGCAGTCAAAGGAAAAGAGCAAAATCAGGGTTTGCAAGTTCAAGTGCACCCAATTAAAATGAAGAAAAAATGTTAGGGATTGTAGAATGGGTAAGTAGATTGAAGTTGCAGAAACAAGTCTGTCAGTAGTGTCTTCTTTTTCAAATATGATCTACTTCATGGAAGTCTCAAGTGCTATGGAAAATGTATGATGACAGATCAGATGTTGCATGTCTAACTTCCTCTCTCTTCCCTCACAACAAATATTCACTAACATCCCTTAAAGAGATTGGGATCTGCCCAAACTCTTAACTTCACTCCATTTTTAGAAAAACTTAAGTGAAACTTCAGGTTTGCTTAAGAGCTAAAAGCCACATTGCTTGTGTAAAGTTTTGACCTAAACACACTAAAGCCTAGGTGATTCAGTTTCATACACCTAGCGCTTCCCCCTCATATTCATATTAATATTCTAACTTTACTATATAAATCCCCCTTATATTTCCCCTCCCTTATTATGTATAAAAATCCACAAAACCCAACAATATTGTAAATACCCTGCCCTGGCCTAATATGGCTATAAAATTTCTCTCGGGAGTCATTGGTCCACCTGGGACCAATAACAACCCGCCACTCCTCACCCTGGGATTCGTTCACCTCCGGTTGAACGAATAACCATAGTTGCCGCGCAACAAACATTGGAATTTGGTTGATATTTGATTAATCAAACAACCGCAGTTATTAAAACTCCTAATCCAAAGTTTATAACCCCGCCAAACTTTATTTAAGCATTAAAATAATACGTGGGTCCCCCATCGTAAAACCCCACCACCTACTCCTCTCGTCAATCGTCTGATCCGGCACTATATATCCAACGACCCTCGTTGATATCGGAGTCGCCCCCGCACCCGCACGTTAGCTCCCGATGGAAAGTGGTTTTGCCGCCGTACGCGGGGACACGTGTCCCATTCCTATTGCATCAGGTCCGCTCTGATAGAAATAGCCCCCGTACCAAAAGGGGTCCAATGGAAATCATTTACTGCCTGTTCTCCCTGCCGCGCACGTCATCCCCACGTCTGCGTCTGCGTCAGCGCCCCCACCACTATTCCGTCCACCGTGTCTGCCCTGTCACCCTTCCACGTCATCAGCCACGTCACTTCCCGTACTTCGCTACACGACAAAATTACGTCATGATGACGTCAGCATAAAAAAGCGCCAAAAAGCCGAAAAAGCCCAAATTTGTTTAAAAGTCATGAAAGTGATGTCTTTTGTTATTTTCTATTTGTCGCTTTGTCGAGACTGTGCATGAGAATTATGTTGAAACCACCACCCAAGCAAAGTAAACCTGTGAACTGGACTCCCTCAGCTCACTCCGCAACCACATTTCACTCAAGTTGCTTGCAAAACAGGTATTTTCCCGATAGATACCCATAAATCCTGTTTTTACGAAACATAGCTGTTGCAATTACCAGAAGAATTGAATTTGTGTGAAATGCACTACTCTCTGCGAACCTCGATATTCTAAATCACTGTGTAACCATTGCTTCCACAGAAAAACCTATAAGCTTGTTTCCTCTGCATATTGACCACTCCTTTGTATCTCGTGCCCATTTCTGCGGGTAAAATTCCAAGAACATCCACATCTGAAGTCAAATTTGTCAAAATTCACTCCCAAAGAGGACCATTTCCCCTGTTTCTGTCCACCTTCTTGCCCAAACTCTAAAAATTCTAGGTCCACTGTGAATTTCATCAAAAGAGAGCAATTTCAGGGGACATAACTCACTCTCTGATTTCCCAAGGAAAAACAAAACTAGTGTTCTATTGTTTATTGCTCCAGAAACTCTAAGTTTAAGTTAAAAGTCATTCAACAAACTGAGAATGGAGGCTCCAGTGGCCCTGAACATTGCACCCTTGAATGCTCCACATAAGCAGTTGGAGTGGTTACCTCTTGCTGATAGGGATTTCCAGATTGATGACATGGAGGGTGAAAAGCCTCACCTGCAAGCTTTCTGTGAAATAAGGAATAGCCATAGGAACAAAACTGACATACTTATAATCTGGGAGTCTAATATGCCTATATACTACCTGCCTTCAGTCAATGTCTTCCCTGTCCTCATCCATCAATGTTGTGCTAATTATGAGCCTTCTCAAAGGGTAGTGATGGACCCTTCTGGAAATGTCCTCTTTTATATCACCCCTCAGTCTATAAATGAGATGCTGCACTTCGAGCCAGCTCAGCCTTTGATCCCTCTCACCATGAAAAATTTGTTGGACCAAGCCTCCAAGTTGTCCTCTGCAGAAGTTGACCGAATTGCCAAGTTGTTTATGCCACCAGATTGCCACTCCAGATACAAAATTCCCTATCACCATGCCTGGTTTAATGAGGTTGGAAAAATGCTCATAGACATGATTTCCTACATCTTGGGATTCAGAACAAGTGAGATTGTGGATGAAACTGTCTTTGCTTTGATGTCCATGTTTGCCCCAGGACAACCCCCTGCTGTCAAGTATGATTATGCCACCTATATAGCTAACAAAATTCATGAGCAGTTCATGAATTTAGAGAGAGAGAGAGTGTTCAAATACACTGCATATATATACCATTTGATGTTGTACTACCATCCTGATAGTTTCCCAGTTCCCCTTAAAAAATTGGATGCTAAGGGGGAGCGAAGGTCTGTAATATTCTGGTCCTCAGTATTCCATCATGTTAGTAGCTCCCCATATACATATTGTGAGTTTATTGACCTTTTCATATATCCAGCCACCTGTTTATTATCAATAACTCCTCCTGCCAGGCTCTCTGCTGAAATGCACAAAATCTTACACCTCTCAAAGGAATACAGTATTGGTGATTGGTATTTGTACCAAAACCATACAGTGATCAGGATCTATGGCTGTCAGTTGGCTCCCTAAAAGCTGCCAAAGTATGTCCCTATGAGACTCTTTTCCCTGGAATACTACTGGCAATTCAGTAGTTTAGATTTGACTCATTTCTATGGTGCTAGGAAAAAGGCACAGCTCAAGATAAGGGACCAACTGGGCCCTTTTATCTTTAATAAAAGGACCAACTGGGCCCTTTTATCTTTAATAAAAGGGAAGAAGCATGGAAGGAGGCTGACACTATTCTGAGAGTCAAACTTAAGCTGAAACAAAGTTTTCTTTTGTCACCATATGACCCTGAACATTTCATAATCTTTAGGAGAGTCAAACACAAGCTTACAGGATATGTGCACTATAGTATCCCTCAGATTGAACAATATGCTAATCAACAGGAGTGGATAGAAGGCACAATAGTTGAAGAACTTACTGAAGAAGAGACACTAGAAAAAGAAATGAAAGAGTTTGAAAAGACACTTGACTTAGACTCTGTTGGACATGTGCTTTTCACATTGCCTCGACACCTTGGAGCGGGCACATCATCTGCCACAACTTCACAACAACCTGCCCAAGAAAGTGCTCCACCTGCAGGGACATCTAAAGGCAAAGAGTTGCAACATTCAGAGCAGCAGGAGATAATGGCAGACCGGCCAGACAGAAGAAAAGAACAAAGTTAAGGGCAAGCCCCTTCAACACAAGAAAAAGCACCTGAAATCCCTGTCTTACAAACTCCTCTCAATGAGGAAAGAACCAAGAAAAGGGACAAGCAGGAAGAGACACCTACAGGGGCATGCACAGAAGAACAAGGAGAGAAAAGGCAAAGGCTAAACCCCTACTCCGAGGAAGAATTTACAGAGGAGACAACAGGCAATCAAAGGGGTGAGGAAACAACCAAACAACGGATTCCTCCAAGCATGGAAACATCAGCTAGCTCCTTTCAGTCGGAGCAAGAGAGACAACAAGGTGTGGAGGTTACATCCACCAAGCAACAGAGCAAGCAAGGCTCTAACATCAAGAAGGCATTCACTGAAATCAAAGCCAGAAATGAGCCGGTAAGGTTCTAGCTCTATAACCAATTACTAAGAATGGCTCCCACCAATCAACAGAGGCTAATGGTAGCTTATGATATCCAAGAAGGAAAAATGACCCTTAGTCATTTCAGGCCTACAGTACAACAGCCCCAGTCGGCTGTTGATTATATCAGAACCAATCTGGAAGTCCTTGCTAAAGACATCCACCCAATGGACCAGATTGAGTTACACAAACAAACTGGAGAAATGGTGTACTCCACCTTGGCAGACAAGGCAATATTGGCCCACAGATTGTAGAATTCACTTCATAATACTTCTGCCCAATTGGAATTGGAGAAGGCTTCCTCATTACCCAAGGACAATAGAATTAAATCATTGGAGGAGATCATTATGGAGCTGGGACATGATCCCAATGACCCAAAGGGCGTACAAGCTTTAATTAAGAAGAAAGAAGAAGACATAGCAGCCCTCAGAAAACAACTCAGGCTGTTAGCTACAATGCATCCTCAAACAACAGAAGTAGCATAGCAGAAAGAAGAGGAGGATGTAGTAAGCTTACTTATGAGGATGAATGAAAGACTGCTAGTAACAGAGAAAGCCTTGGGGGCAGCACTACAAGGAAAACAGGGAGAGTTGGCCTCTTAGCCAGCTCAAACAACTCCATCTCTGGAAACTGCTCCTCCTACAGTCACCACAGCAGTCCCTCCTACTGATCCAACACCAACAGCAGGTACCTCAGCTCGAGCCTTAACTTCAACAACAATTTCAACAACAACTACAGCAGTAGCAGAACAAGAAGCCAGCGTGGCATGGAGGAAATGATGAAAGAAATAAAAGCTCTGGAATTGCAAATCACAAAATTAAAAGAAGCCAAAGAAAAGCTGGCCAAAATCGAGGTAAAATATGACAAATCAAAGATGGATGTAGCTGAGAAGACAAGGGAAGTAAAGGCCTTAGAGAAAAGAATAAAGGAGCTGGAGAAGGACCTTTCTCTTCACAAAACTCTAATAGAAATCAAAACAATTTTGTGGAGTAAAATTGGCCAGTCCATCACTGATCAATGGACAACAATCCACACCATTCATGACCAGATTGAGTTGATTGGGATAGCTCAATTTGAGACTCAAAAGGCCAAAACATTATTGGAAAACAAGCCCGAAGAGGCCAACAAAATGATCCATTTTTTGAATACTCATACTAGAGAACAGTTAGCAACTCTGGATATCAGGAACAGAACAGATACAATTCTGTTAGTGAAAAAGGTGCTAACCATGAGGAATTTTGTGCAGACTTTGGAGAGAAAGTGCCAAGAGATGCAAGCAGAAATAAATATCTTCAGACAAAAGTTTGCAGTGTTGCAGAGCAAGGGGTTGCCCAGCTTACTGACCAGCAGTGGACCCATGAACAGTATACTCGGAGGGTAAATACCTATATCACAAATCAAATCACGGCATCATCAAGCAGCACAGAAGAGACAACACCTCCCTCTGGACAGGTTTTATATGACAAATTGGAAAATTTGTTTTATATTGAGCATGAAATAAATCATCTTTTTGAGGTCCAGCCAAATTACTACACATACACTGAAGCTGATGAAACATTGATTAAGCTACAGAGACACTAGCTGCCTACAGATCAATGGTGGGAGAGCATGCTTGAGATTTTGCCAAGGTAATTTAAATACTCTTTTGATCTACTGCATAAAAGCCACGTACCAGAAAACAAATCGACAAAGGATGGAATTCGCGCCAATAGCGTTAAGACAAACTCAGGCACAAGTGGCAAACGACAGCACAACAGGGACGCAAATCAAAGAAACGGCTATCAGCCGACTACTTAAGCCAAAAAGTCAACAATAGCGGAACACTTGAGCTGGCCAGTACAAGCATAGTTACTCCTTCATTCATTTCTGTGTGGTTTTTTCCACATTAGTTATTGCCTTTGCCAGAGTAGATGGATGAATTTATTTCCTGATATTTCTTCCTATGGGATATTTTGTAAACTCTTCTATAAATACTTCCCCAAGATATGTATTGTTGTTGGTGATTTTCTCTCTGGACTGCGCTGTAATTTTGAGACTGTCTAATACAAAGGCTGTTGAAGTTCACTGTTGCTGGACCGTCTGAATGTGGATTTGATGTTCTGGGAACTGCTACAGAATTCCTATGTCTTTCTATGGATCAATAAGTTGCTCTAACCTGCGTTTATGTTTTCTGTGTTTGCAAATTTCATACATGTTTCATAGTCTTAGTAACAGAGAAAAAGAATAGCCCAGAATTTGTTTAAATACACTCTGTGTTCAATCTCTGCTATTAATTATGTTTTCTTCAGAGTTAGTCATAAACAGGAATTCTTAGCTACTCCTGTTTCCACTGATTCTTTCACTTTGAATATTGCCTAGGAATTCTTCACTACTCCTTGATAATATTCATGCACCTTCCCTCTGCCATCATGATGAAGGATTCTTGACTGCCCTTCATCCACTGGCTTACATTCCATGAACTTCCAGATCTCAAAATTGTTCTAAGACTGATTATCTTGCTCTGTAGCATTGCCCTTACCAAAGAAACACTTTCAGCAATACATCATCATAGACCCCATTTCCCAATGGTATAAACTGTTTTGGACTTGTATCCCAGCCCTACTTGAGATCACCATCCAACAGACTAAAAACCAAACTCTGTGCAACATAACTAGCCTAAAATACTTCAAAATAAAGCTAAATTACAAAGAGAGAGGCCTCTCTGGTTGCAGATGGGCTAGAATCTACAGTTAAAAGATTGGTTAGTGGTTACCTCGGCCGTATTCCCTTCTGGAGGCAGGGAACAACCTGAGTGATAACATCATTGGTGACTCCACTGGGGACCTGAATGACTGTTTGTTACTGCTGTCTATTTTCTAAAGCTACAGATGGATCCTAAAGTTAGCCAGGTAGCCTTTGAAACTGTTTTTGATGTGCACCTACAGGAATAAATAAAAGCTGCTTTAGTCAATCTCTAGTATAGCTTTAGGCTTTAAACAGCTGTCCCAAAGATTTGATCAGTTTCCTTGTTTCAACATATTCAAAGGAAAGTCCAAAGCCTCCTATATTCCAAAGAGTTTCCTGCAGAATATTATCAAAAGTTGTGACCTTTAAACATTTCCAAAAAATACCAAAATCAAATTTAGAAGCTGGCTCCAAAGAAGAAAACTCGTTACACCAGGTCAAACCCTGATCCAGATCCTCTAGCTATTTTTGAAAATCCCAACTTGATCTCTAAGACTCTTAGAAAGCAAGAAAAATTTGAAAAATCTGCTGATTTAGACCTTGATATACTTCAGCAAAACCCTTCAAAATCTGAGTTCACCCCTGGGAGAGCAGCAGTCCTTTCTACAGTCTCTCCTAGTTCCTCATCCACACCTCAAAGTAACCTCTCTACTCCCCCATCCACTGCACATATTTCCACTGCTGTCCCTGCTGTTCCAGCTATCTTATTTCTCCCTGTTGTCCCATTTATCCCCGTAAATATGGCAAACCGTTATGCTCTTCTACAATTGCCTGGAAATCCAGGGGCTATGCCTCAGGATTATCAGAGCAAAATCACATATTTTGATGGTATTGGCTCTTATACAGCCCAGCAACACACTAAGAAAATGCAAGATTATTTTGAGAATTATGAAATTGATGATGATGATGTGAGAATGAAGATCTTTGTCCAAAGTCTAACTGATGATGTAAGGATTTGGTTTAGAGCACTTGCTGTAAATTCTATAGCCAATCCAGAAGCTCTTTATCAATCCTTTTTAAACAGATGGGAAAAGAAGAAAGACTGTTTACACATTTTAAAAGAATATGACAATTTGAAAAGAGGTCCACAAGAAACTGTTGAAGACTATTGTGCTAGATTCAACAATGTCTATAATGCTATTCCTCAAAACCTTAGACCTCCACCTGATTTAGCTTTGATCAAATTCCCTGATGGATTTGATTCTGACATGGCATATCGACTGAGGGAAAGAGCCCCTCCAAGCTTAGCAAACATGCAGAATATAGCTGTTAATGTGGAGGCAAACCTGATTGCTAAACGAAATTGAGCAAGAGCTGAAATAAGAACAACTTTCAAAGAAGATCCTTCAGCATTTGAACAAAAACTCGATGCAATCATCAAAGGTATGGACAGACTTGGAGATAGAGTGGAAACTATTGAAAGGAAATCATCTTGGGAAGGTCAACGAAGTAACATTGCAAGAAACCCAAACTTTAGAAAAAATCAAAATCCAAATGTTGGAAGGGCTGGCCCTGACCAGAACATCAGACCTCCATTTCAAGAGAACTATGCCGAAGCCACAACCTCTAGTGAGCCAATAGATGATACTCAAATCAACCTAATGGGGTTAAACAATGAGCAACAAATTTTCCTGACACAAGATGGCCAAGAAGCTCATAATTTCAACCAATTTCAAACCAAATCCTGAGAGTCATTTGATTTCAGGGAAGGCTATGATGCAGCAGTTTATGAGGTTCATAAACAATACAAATTAAGAAGCAGAACTATATATGTTCCTGAACCTACGAAGCTGAAAGATACCAAGCAGCTAAAGAAAACAAAAGACAAAGCTGTCTTAACACAACTTTCTGTTAAAACAGACTCTAACCCAAAGGAAGCCACTGTTGAGGAAATATCAGACTTAAAACCCCCGAAAAACCAACCATCCACATCCTTTCCCTCAAAAGAAAATCTAAACTGTCCTCCTGAAAATAATTTCAAAACAGATGTACTTCAAAATAGCACTTATGATGAAGAAAGGGTCACTGAAAATTCAGCAGAAAAGCAAAAGTTTGTTGTCCACAATACCAAAATTCAGATAGAAAAACCCTTCAACCTAGAAACAGAAATAGGCAAAATGAAAATAGCCATTCCATTGTCCGAGTTGGCCAAACATGAAGTATATAGGCAGCATATTGACAGGTGACTTCAAATATCAGAGAATAGGGATGTAGTTAATGTTTTAGATGATCAACCAGAACTGATTTTTGGTCCTGAAGTCAATGGTAAAATAGTAGATGGAGGAGTTCCTCCTTCTATGTGAGCTTAAACATTCATGACAAGGTGCTGCATAATGCAATGTTTGACTCGGGAGCTTCCCACAACCTAATGCCTAAGTCTGTGATGGAAAGACTAGACCTAGATATTACAAGGCCATAAAAAGACTTATTTTCATTTGATTCCAGCCAGGTCAGTTGTCTACTCCTAATTAAAGACCTTTGTGTATCCTTAGTCCAATATCCATCCAAGACAATCTTGATGGACGTGGTGGTAGCTAATATTATACCTAAATATAGTATGCTTTTGTCTATATCTTGGGGTGCAAAACTCCAAGGATCTTTGCAGCTAGACATGTCCTATGCCACTATTTCAGTCTTTGGCCAGCCAAAGAGATTGTACCGGGAAACATTAATGAAGTACGTGGTTAGTAGTCAAGAGAAACCCCAAAATTTCCCCATCTATTCTATGCATTCTGACATGGATTCATTCATTTTATATAATGCTGAGATGTGTCCCAAAACTGATGTCAAACTCCTAGAATCAACACAAACAGAAAGCATAAATGAAAATCTAGTGCCCAAGATAAAAAAAATCTTGATGTGATTGATGCAACAAATGAACATGACATATCATATGAGTTGCAAAATCTAAATTTTCCCACTGAACAAGGTTTCAAAACTCTTAAGGCTAGTCATAACCAAGAAATCTTATGGTACTTAGAGTTTGATGGGTTAGTAAACAAATTAGGAGCAGGAGCAGGGGTTTGGATACACAAAATGCAAAATGACCATGTTGAAGGTCATGCATATAGGCTAAATTTTAGGAGCACAAACATTATGGCCGAGTATGAGGCCCTTCTACTGGGACTCAAACTGATTAGAAGTCTAGGGGCAACCAAGATTTCAATTCTAGGGGACTCAGATTTGATTATCCAACAGATGAAGGGAAATTTTGTTACAAATGATCTTAGGTTGAGAGCTTACAGAGGGGTAGCCATTGAAATACTTAACACCTTCTCAGAATCTCAGCTCACAAAAATTCCAAGAAAGCATAATTTACATGCACATAGCTTGGCAACCTTTGCCAGCACTTGCAAGCTACCATTTGAGCCCAACCACCACTTCACTGCTAAAATCAAACACAGACCTGCTATCCCATATAATGTCAAAAATTGGCAGGTCTTTGAAAATGATACACAAATAAACAATTTCCTGACTTTGAAAGAGGAATTCTCAAGTATAAACATCGACACTAGCATCATTGATGATCAACAACAAATAGAAAAAAGTGAGCAAAGTATATCAGCTGAAGCAGCAAATTTAATTCTGCATCCAACAACCTTTGACTGTAAAAATTTACAAGAATTGAAGCAAATGGACCTTGATGAAATGGCTGAGGGAGAATCTGAAGTAATTGAACTAAAGGATAATTTTCTGCCCACGGGCTTAACTCCTTTGGAGGATATATTTGATTCAAACGATATCCCAAGAAAGCCAAAAATGCAACCACTGAATGCTGAGATTGAGGACTGCAACATTGGAACCACAGAAAATCCCAAAATGGTAAAACTATCCAAAACATTGCCTCCTGATCAAAGGCTGAAATACATTGAGTTGTTCAAGGAATTCCAAGATGTCTTTGCATGGAGCTATGAGGACCTTAAGTCCTATGATACTTCTGTCATCCAACATACTATAACTTTGAAAGAGAATCAAAAACATTTTAAACAAAAGCTTAGAAGGGTGAATCCTGTCCTCCTTCCCCTGATTGAAAAGGAAGTTAAACGAATGTATGAAGCTAGAATCATTGCACCTATCAGGTTCTCAGAGTGGATTTCAAATCTAGTGCCTACTAGGAAGAAAACGGGAGAGATAAGACTATGTGTTGACTTGAGAAATTTGAACAAAGTCTCTCTCAAAGACCACTACCCCTTACCAAAAATGGATCATATCCTACAAAGGGTAGTAGGAGCCACCAGGATCTCACTGCTAGATGGATTCTCAGGATTTAATTAGATTTTAGTCCACCCGGATGATCAAGACAAAACTGCCCTTACAACACCTTGGGGAACCTTCAAATATGTCAAAATGCCTTTTGGACTAAAAAATGCAGGGGCCACATTTCAACGAGCGATGGACATAGCCTTTTCCAAGGAGATCCATGATTTCTTGGTCATATACCTTGGTGATCTCACTGCTTTTTCAAAGTTAGAACAAGAACATTTAGAACATTTAAGGCAAGTATTCCTGATTTGCAGAAAATATGGCATATCATTGAACCCAAAGAAATCACAGTTTGGCTTAGAAGAAGGCAAACTCCTAGGTCATATAATCTCAAAAGATGGCATTAGAATTGACCCGGACAGCATACAAGCTATCCTCCAAGTGCCTCACCGAAGAAACATCAAAGAACTGCAAGCTTTTTTAGGGAAGATAAATTCCCTAAGAAGATTAATTCCCAATTTGGCCGAGCTAATAAGACTGTTGAATAATATGCTGAGGAAAGATTCTAAAGTCAAATGGACAATGGAAGCTAAACAAGCCTTTGAGGACATCAAAATAGCTTTAACAAAAACACCAGTTCTCACAAGCCCCAAGTTTGATAGAGACTTCATAATTTTTTCCTTTGCATCTGAGCATACTATTGCTGCTGTCCTATTGCAAAAAGATGACCAAGGGTGTGAGAAGCCCACTCCTTTTTCAGCAAAGCACTTAGAGATGCTCCACTAAAATATCAGATCATGGAAAAACAAGCTTATGCCCTTGTAAAGCCCATCAAGGATTTCAGAGTTTATATCTTGTACTCACATGTGATAGCCTATGTTCCAAATGCTGTGGTTAAGGACATTCTGACTCAAGAGGGAATTGAGGGTAGAAGGGGCAAATGGATAGCCAACATCTTAGAGTATGACATTGAGATCATGCCTACAAAACTCATAAAAGAACAAGGGTTAGCTAAATTAATAATTGAAACCAATTTCCAAGCCCTTGACATCAATGAACTGGATAACGAACAAGAGATGGCGACTCCACAGATCAATCAAGCCTTTCTACAATCACCTTGGTATGCTGACATATGTTTTGTATTGTTAAACCTGCAAGCTCCCCCAGGGTTATCCAGGACTAAAAAGAGATTCTTGAAAATGAAGGCATCAAAGTTTTGTATTATAGACAATGTTTTATTTTGGAAAAACCATGAAGGTATTTTGCTGAACTGCCTAATTCAGGATGAAACTGACAAAATACTTAAGGAATTTCATGCAGGGGACTGTGGAGGACACTTGTATTGGAAATCAACAGCTGACAAAATTCTAAGGGCTGGTTTCTATTGGCCCACACTCTTTGCTGATGCAAAGAAATATGTAACTTCTTGCCACAAATGCCAAATTTTTGAAGGCAAGAAAAAGCTACTGCCTTTGCCCCTCAGGCCCATTTAAACTGAAAGACCATTTCAACAATGGGGTTTAGACTTCATTGGGGAAATCCACCCTTCATCCTCTGGCCAGCACAAGTGGATTTTGACTGCCACAGACTATTTTACCAAGTGGATAGAAGCTGCCCCTTGCAGGCAGGACAATGACTCAATCATCATGCAATTCTTAGAAACCAACATCTTGTCTAGATTTGGCCGTCCGGAAAAGATTATTACAGACAATGCAGTTGCCTTTAAATCCAAAAGAATGATTAATTTTTCCCACAAGTACCACATTACCTTGGGCCACTCCACCACCTATTACCCTCAACGTAATGGTCTAGCTGAGTCATCCAATAAGAGCTTGATCAATATCATAAAGAAATTCTTGGAGGAAAACAAGAAAAATTGGCATAAAAAACTTGTAAATGCACTATGGGCAGACAGATTGACCACCAAAAGATCCATGGAACAAGCCCATATGAATTGGTTTATGGCATGGAGGCAAGATTCCCTTCATCTTTGGGAATCCCAGTGATAAAGCTGCTACAAGAAATACAAGCAGAACCTAATGATATTCAAAGGAGAATTAATCAAACAATCCACTTGCAACAAACTAGAGAGGAAGTATATCAGAGAACTCAGGTTCTGCAAGATAGACTCAAGAAGACTTTTGACAGAAGAACAAAAGCTGAAGATTTCTTCATAGGAAACAAAATGCTGAGGTGGGATTCTAGAAGGGAAGATAAAGGAAAGCATGGAAAATTTGATTTTTTGTGGAAAGGCCCTTTTGTCATTTAGGCTGTACAAGGAAATAACACTTACTTTCTTAGAAGTCTTGATGGTACAAAAGCTGAAGAAGGCCTAGTTAATGGGCGAATGCTCAAGCATTATTTTGATTCTCTCTGATCACCATAATAGGACTATATACTATACATAAATAGTGTCTATTCCAGTTCATTACAACAACTGGATAGGGGATAAGATGCAGTAGATTTTGAGGAAAAAATCAAGGAATTATACCACCTTTTGTGTATATTTGAATTTACCAGAAGAGATCAAGAAGAAAACTTGGGAATTATAAAGATGATGATAAATACTCAGAGAAACCAGTAGGAACAGAGCTGTAATTTTGCACAGATTAGCTCATGAGAAGTGCAAACATGCCACAAAGATTCACAGTGTGTTTCAGTTGTGTGTTTCAGATTATAGCAAGAAACTAAAAATAAGGCCATCTGACCTGCTGTTCTTGGCTTTTCACTTGGAAAAGCCATCCCCAAGTGGAGCCACTGTTAGGTTCCTATACCAATAGGTATCATTTCTCATGATTGACTATGGAAGTGCCAAATATGATCATCCTTTCCATGCTGCAAAGGTTCCATATTTTGTATATAGTTTAAAAAAATAAAATAAAATAAAAAATGTAAAGAGGGTATGCCCTAAAAGAAAAATCAAAGGGTAGGAAGAATGAATTGGTCAACAAAAAGAAAAGAAAATGAACCCCAAAGAAAGACCAGGAAAGTGGCCAGTAAAAAATTCCACTACTATCTTATTTGTGCAAAGCAAGTTCACAATGTGCAAACACTGTTTGTATCATACTTAATGGATGGCCCAACAGCTCAATCTGGGCCAGTCCATATTTAAATTTCCTGCTGCAGAATAGAGAATGAAGGTCTGTCCAAACAGTTCAAGCTTGGCAGATCACTAGCTAAGTAGAGAAGCAAAGGGTTTCAACTGCTTAATCTGAGCCTTGGAAGAAATAAGGGTAGATCTAGATAGGAAGGTAGTCAAAGGAAAAGAGAAAAATCAGGGTTTGCAAGTTCAAGTGCACCCAATTAAAATGAAGAAAAAATGTTAGGGATTGTAGAATGGGTAAGTAGATTGAAGTTGTAGAAACAAGTCTGTCAATAGTGTCTTCTTTTTCAAATATGATCTACTTCATGGAAGTATCAAGTGCTATGGCAAAGGTATGATGACAGATCAGATGTTGCATGTCTAACTCCCTCTCTCTTCCCTCACAACAAATATTCACTAACATCCCTTAAAGAGATTGGGATCTGCCCAAACTCTTAACTTCACTCCATTTTTAGAAAAACTTAAGTGAAACTTCAGTTTTCTTAAGAGCTAAAAGCTACATTTCTTGTGTAAAGTTTTGTTTCTCCTAAACACCCTAAAGCCTAGGTGATTCAGTTTCATACACGTAGCACTTCCCCCTCATATTCATATTAATATTCTAACTTTACTATATAAATCCCCCTTATATTTCCCCTCCCCTATTATGTATAAAAATCCACAAAAACCCAACAATATTGTAAATACCCTGCCCTAGCCTAATATGGCTATAAAATTTCTCTCGGGAGTCATTGGTCCACCTGGGACCAATAACAACCCGCCACTCGTCACCTTGGGATTCGTTCACCTCCGGTTGAACGAATAACCATAGTCGCTGCGAAACAAACATTGGAATTTGGTTAATATTTGATTAATCAAACAACCGTAGTTATTAAAACTCTTAACCCAAAGTTTATAACCCCGCCAAACTTTATTTAAGCATTAGAATAATACGCGGGTCCCCCGTCGTAAAACCGCACCACGTACTCCTCTCGTCAATTGTCCGATCCGGCGCTGTAGATCCAATGGCCCTCGTTGATATCGGAGCCGCCCCCGCACCCGCACGTTAGCTCCCGATGGAAAGTGGTTTTGCCGCCGTACACGGGGACACGTGTCCCATTCCTATTGCATCGGGCCCGCTCTGACAGAAACCGCCCCCGTACCAAAAGCGGTCTGATGGAAACCATTTACCACCTGTTCTCCCCACCGCGCACGTCATCCCCACGTCTGTGTCTGCGTCAGCGCCCCCACCACTATTCCGTCCACCGTGTCTGCCCTGTCACCCTTCCACATCATCAGCCACGTCACTTCCCGTACTTCGCTACGCGACAAAATTACGTCATGATGACGTCAGCATAAAAAAGCGCCAAAAAGCCGAAAAAGCCCAAATTTGTTTAAAAGTCATGAAAGTGATGTCTTTTGTTATTTTCTATTCGTCGCTTTGTCGAGACTGTGCATGAGAATTACGTTGAAACCGCCACCCAAGCAAAGTCAACCTGCGAACTGGACTCCCTTAGCTCACTCCGCAACCACAGTTCACTCCAGTCGCTTGCAAAACAGGTATTTTCCCGATAGATACCCATAAATCCTGTTTTTATGAAACATAGCTGTTGCAATTACCAGAAGAATTGAATTTGTGTGAAATGCACTACTCTCTACGAACCTCGATATTCTAAATCACTGTGTAACCATTGCTTCCACAGAAAAACCTGTAAGCCTGTTTTCCTTTGCATATTGACCACTCCTTTGTATCTCGTGCCCATTTCCGCGGGTAAAATTCCAAGAACATCCACATCTGAAGTCAAATTTGTCAAAATTCACTCCCAAAGAGGACCGTTTCCCCTGTGTCTGTCCACCTTCCTGCCCAAACTCTATAAATTCTAGGTCCACTGTGAATTTCATCAAAAGGGAGCAATTTCTGGGGACATAACTCACTCTCTGATTTCCTAAGGAAAAACAAAACCAGTGTTCTATTATCTATTGCTCCAGAAACTCTAACTTTAAGTTCAAAGTCATTCAACAAACTGAGAATGGAGGCTCCAATGGCCCTAAACATTGCACCCTTGAATGCACCACATAAGAAGTTGGAGTGGTTACCTCTTGCTGATAGGGATTTCCAGATTGATGACATGGAGGGTGAAAAGCCTCACCTGCAAGCTTTTTGTGAAATAAGGAATAGCCACAGGAACAAAACTGACATACTTAGAATCTGGGAGTCTAATATGCCTATATACTACCTGCCTTCAGTCAATGTCTTCCCTGACCTCATCCATCAATGTTGTGCTAATTATGAGCCTTCTCAAAGGGAAGTGATGGACCCTTATGGAAATGTCCTCTTTTATATCACCCCTCAGTCTATAAATGAGATGCTGCACTTCGAGCCAGCTCAGCCTTTGATCCCTCTCACCATGAAAAATTTGCTGGACCAAGCCTCCAAGTTGTCCTCTGCAGAAGTTGACCGAATTGCCAAGCTGTTTATGCCACCAGATTGCCACTCCAGATACAAAATTCCCTATCACCATGCCTGGTTTAATGAGGTTGGAAAAATTCTCATAGACATGATTTCCTACATCTTGGGATTCAGAACAAGTGAGATTGTGGATGAAACTGTCTTTGCTTTGATGTCCATGTTTGCCCCAGGACAGCCCCCTGCTGTCAAGTATGATTATGCCACCTATATAGCTAACAAAATTCATGAGCAGTTCATGAATTTAGAGAGAGAGAGAGTGTTCAAATACACTGCATATATATACCATTCGATGTTTTACTATCAACCTGATAGTTTCCCAGTTCCCCTTAAAAAATTGGATGCTAAGGGGGAGCGAAGGTCTGTAATATTCTGGTCCTCAGTATTCCATCATGTTAGTAGCTCCCCATATACATATTGTGAGTTTATTGACCTTTTCATATATCCAGCCATCTGTTTATTATCAATAACTCCTCCTACCAGGCTCTCTACTGAAACGCATAAAATCTTACACCTCTCAAAGGAATACAGTATTGGTGATTGGTATTTGTACCAAAACCATACAATGATCAGGATCTATGGCTTTCAGTTGGCTCCCTACAAGCTGCCAAAGTATGTCCCTATGAGACTCTTTTCCCTGGAATACTACCGGCAATTCAGTAGTTCAGATTTGACTCATTTCTATGGTGCTAGGAAAAAGGCACAGCTCAAGATAAGGCACCAACTGGGCCCTTTTATCTTTAATAAAAGGGAAGAAGCATGGAAGGAGGCTGACACTATTCTGAGAGACAAACTTAAGCTGAAACAAAGTTTTCTTTGGTCACCATATGACCCTTAACATTTCATAAGCTTTAGGAGAGTCAAACACAAGCTTATAGGATATGTGCACTATAGTATCCCTCAGATTGAACAATATGCTAATCAACAGGAGTGGATAAAAGGCACAATAGTTGAAGAACTTACTAAAGAAGAGACACTAGAAAAAGAAATGAAAGAGTTTGAAAAGACACTTGACCTAGACTCTGTTGGACAGGTGTTTTTCACATTGCCTCGACACCTTGGAGCGGGCACATCATCTGCCACAACTTCACAACAACCTGCCCAAGAAAGTGCTCCACCTGCAGGGACATCTAAAGGCAAAGAGGTGCAGCATTCAGAGCAGCAGGAGATAATGGCAGACTGGCCAGACACA
This sequence comes from Pinus tabuliformis, assembly GCA_031772625.1. NCBI lineage: Eukaryota > Viridiplantae > Streptophyta > Pinopsida > Pinales > Pinaceae > Pinus > Pinus tabuliformis. The sequence continues at coordinate 2,064,953,968 of CM062818.1, read as the reverse complement.
AGCAAAGAACAAAGTCAAGGGCAAGCCCCTTCAACACAAGCAAAAGCACCTGAAATCCCTGTCTTACAAACTCCTCTCAATGAGGAAAGAACCAAGAAAAGGGACAGGTAGGAAGAGACACCTACAGGGGCATCCACAGAATAGCAAGGAGAGAAAAGGCAAAGGCTAAACCCCTACTGCAAGGAAGAATTTACAAAGGAGACAACAGGCAATTAAAGGGGTGAGGAAACAACCGAATAGTGGATTCCTCCAAGCATGGAAACATCAGCTAGCTCCTTTCAGCAGGAGCAAGAGAGATGACAAGGTGTGGAGGTTACATCCACCAAGCAACAGAGCAAGCAAGGCTCTAACATCAAGAAGGCATTCACTAAAATCAAAGCCATAAATGAGCCGGTAAGGTTCCAGCTCTATAACCAATTACTAAGAATGGCTCCCACCAACAACAGAGGCTAATGGCAGCTTATGATATCCAAGAAGGAAAAATGACCCTCAGTCATTTCAAGCCTACAGTACAGCAGCCCTAGTCAGCTGTTGATTATATCAGAACCAATCTGGAAGTCCTTGCTAAAGACATCCACCTAATGGACCAGATTGAGTTACACAAATAAACTGGAGAAATGGTGTACTCCACCTTGGCAGACAAGGCAATATTGGCCCACAGATTGCAGAATTCACTTAATAATACTTCTGCCCAATTGGAATTGGAGAAGGCTTCCTCATTAGCCAAGGACAAGAGAATTAAATCATTGGAGGAGATCATTATGGAGTTGGGACATGATCCCAATGACCCAAAGGGCGTACAAGCTTTAATTAAGAAGAAAGAAGAAGACATAGCAACCCTCAGAAAACAACTCAGGCTGTCAGCTGCAATGCATCCTCAAACCACAGAAGTAGCACAACAGAAAGAAGAGGAGGATGTAGTAAGCTTACTTATGAGGATGAATGAAAGACTGCTAGAAACAGAGAAAGCCTTGGGCGTAGCGCTGCAAGGAAAACAGGTAGAGTTGGCCTCTCAGCCAGCTCAAACAACTCCATCTCTGGAAACTGTTCCTCCTACAGTCACCACAACAGTCCCTCCTACTGATCCAACACCAACAACAGGTACCTCAGCTCCATCCTTAACTTCAGCAATAGTTTCAACAACAACTACAACAACAGCAGAACAAGAAGCCAGCCTGAGTATGGAGGAAATGATGAAAGAAATAAAAGCTCTGGAACTGCAAATGGCAGAATTAAAAGAAGCCAAAGAAAAGCTGGCCAAAATCGAGGTAAAATATGACAAATTAAAGATGGATGTAGTTGAGAAGACAAGGGAAGTAAAGGCCTTGGAGAAAAGAATAAAGGAGCTGGAGAAGGACCTTTCTCTTCACAAAACTCTAATAGAAATCAAATCAATTTTGTGGAGTAAAATTGGCCAGTCCATCAGTGATCAATGGACAACAATCCAGACCATGCATGACCAGATTGAGTTGATTGGGATAGCTCAATTTGAGACTCAAAAGGCCAGAACATTATCGGCAAACAAGCCCAAAGAGGCCAACAAAATGATCCATTTTTTGAATACTCATACTAGAGAACATTTAGCAACTCTGGATATCAGGAACAGAACAGATACAATTCTGTTAGTGAAAAAAGTGCTAACCATGAGGAATTTTGTGCAGACTTTGGAGAGAAAGTGCCAAGAGATGGAAGCAGAAATAAATATCTTTAGACAAAAGTTTGCAGTGTTGCAGAGCAAGGGGTTGCCCAACTTACTGACCAGCAGTGGAAGGCTGTTGACCCATGAACAGTATGCTCGGAGGGTAAATACCTATATCACAAGTCAAATCACAGCATCATCAAGAAGCACAGAAGAGATAGAACCTCCCTCTGGACATATTTTGTATGACAAATTGGAAAATTTGTTTTATATTGAGCATGAAATAAATCATCTTTTTGAGGTCCAGCCAAATTACTACACATACACTGAAGCTGATGAAACATTGATTAAGCTACAGAGACACCAGCTGCCTACAGATCAATGGTGGGAGAGCATGCTTGAGATTTTGCCAAGGTAATTTAAATACTCTTTTGATCTATTGCATAAAAGCCACGTGTTAGCGCTCAAATCTGCCTCAGGCTGAAGAAGGCGAAACTCAAGGCCACATCAAACCACACTCAGCCTCGTAGCTAGCCCTATGAGGACAGGAGAGGGCTCTCTCCGGGTCTATCTCGGCAAAAGGTCTTCAAAGGGGCTGAGATGACTCAAATTTAATACTGATTTTAGGCTAGTAAAGAGATAGGAAGGTTTGTTTTAGATTTTTGAGTTTTTTGTTGGAGAAATGGGAAAACCAATTTTGGGTGCGGGGATTGAGGTTAGATTTTTGTAGAGATCGAGTTGGGGAGAGGTAGGAAATAGTCTTGATGCCTTTTGATTAGGTGTATGGACGGATCAGAATGACAAGGAGTTGAAGAGGGCAAAAGAGAATATGGATCCTCTTCAAACTGACGAAAACATGGAAAATCAAACAAACTTAAAGGCAGAGCATAACAATCTATGGATTCTACCTTAACACTTCATTTGTTCAATTGCAGAAGATGAAAGAAGGAAAATGATACACATTAACAACTTACAATTACAGAAAGAAACACACCATCAACACACAAAGCCACAAGGATCCCAACAGGTGCTGCAAAATCTCTGATCTTTCCTTAGCCAAAATATGAAAAAATATGTACAATAGTGTCCAAAATCTTCCCAAGAGTCCAACCTGTGCTACTGAATGAAAATTTACATATATAGACCAAGCTAACCTCATTCCCTAACCTCTAGGGGTCGAGCTCCTCCTTCTAAGAGTAGTTTCAACAAATTCTAAACATGGAGCAGGAATCTAGGTGACCAAAACAACCTGCCTCTAAAAAGAAGGAAACTGATTCATTACATTAATTGCTTGCTAATTTGTGAATGAATCATCTAGAAGAAGGTAGATAAGTGCCATGTTACCTTACATACATCAAATTACATCATGTTGGGTCAAAAATTACATCAAGGAGTGAAACTGGTGAAAATTGGCCGAATTCCTGAGCTGGAGGATGAAAACTGGACCAAAAACCCCAATGCGTAGCGCCTTGATCCCAATGCGTAGCACCCTAATCCCAATGCGTAGCGCACCTTTCAGCCTGTTTTTGGGGCACTTCCTGACATCCAAATTGAGCTCATGATATCTCTTTGGAAAGCCCTGGATGTTTACTTTCCAACCCAAGTGGAATTTTCCAATTTGGAGCTCATTTGCGCCCCCCCCCCCCCCCCCCCCCCAAAACTACATTCTCCCAGAAGTACTTCCTTCTGTTGCAAAAGGTGGCAGCAAGGTGTTTTTAGGCCTTTTGATCATCCAGAATTTGATGAAATGCCTTGGAAATAACTGAGCATGTATATTTCATCATGACAAACCCAAAAATATAAGGTTTTTCTTCAGCAAGTGCCCCAATCAAAAGCGAGCGCGCGGGCGCGCTACCCATTGAGCGGAAAAAACTATTTTTTGAGACCAAAATTTCAAAATGACAAAATTTTCTCCGAATTTGCTCAAATTTGGAGCGAAGACCCTCCATCATGTGTCATGCTCAGCCAGAGAAGCCTCGGCCAAAACTCGAAGCGGATCTAGCCTCTTTCGCCGTTTTAGTGCTTTGCTCAACCTCCTTTGCAAAATCTTCATTTTTGCTTTGCCAACATGCATGCGAGCCCAATAATGATTCTTCATGTGATGAAGCAAGTCTTTGTCTCTATTGGCCTTCGCCAACAACCCCTCCAAATGTCGGTTGACCTTCTCAAGCAAAAATTGCCGCGCAACAGGTGTCAAATCACCAGGTCTTTTACGGGCCAACCTTCGGTCTTCACGGATTCGTTGCAGCTCTATAAGTGTGTGCTCATCCTCTAACTGTTTATTGCATTGCTCCAAGTATTTGATTAGACACTCTGCCTTCAGCAACTTCTCATTCAAGCTATCAATCTCGGTCTTTTGCTCTTGGATGATCTCTTTCAGCTTCGAGCTAGGAGAGCTCCTATCCACATCACCTAATGCATCATCAACATCACGACCACCTGAATGGCCCTCCTCATAAATTGGCCCCTTACCTCTATCCTGAACCTGTACCTGTACTGAAGAAGAAGGCGAGACCCCTTCCACACCATGTGGAGATAATACTCGCTGTGTAGCTGCAAATAAGGCCCTGTGGCCTCGCTGATATGTCACACATGCTGGAGCGCTGACATGCTCGGTCTCAGGAATGTCAAACTGATGTGAAGGCCCTCCCTCATCACGATCAATCTCGGGAGGTGGCTGTGCCACTGTGAAAAAGTCGCGAGAAATGAAATCCTCCCAAGTAATACCCTGCTGTGCCAACTGATGAACCACTACGATCTTGATCAGCGCATAATGATAAATACTCTTGTGCTGCTGTGCTGGGGTCTTCCTTTGTACTAATACAACCATCCTCTCTATGTTGCGAAACATGAAGTATGGAATGTTCATCAGACGTACCCTTGTAAAATGCATCAACAAACAGACATGGTACGCATAAAGATAGGAGAATCTGCCCTCACAACTGAAGTACCGAATGATGAGCTTCATCAAAGGTGCAAACTGATCATTCAGGTACTGGAAAGGAAAAACTCTACTCAAGTGCCTCATATACCCAGGTTTGATGTATGGCTCATAATAGGATTTCTCTAGCTGCTGACGCTTATTCCATTGCTCTCCAATATTTGGTATCCCAGTGGCCTCTGCAATAGTCTCTGGTGACAAAATGAAATTAACTCCAGCAAGGTTTACATGGCCATCATGTAAATGTAGAACAAACAAGCGAGCTAATTCACGATGATGGTGAATTTGTGAAATTAGCTCACAATAGTGATAGCATGACTGGTGGCAAAAACAATCCATTGCAAGCGGGCAAGCCTGCAATTGAGCTAAAGAAGTGGGCTCTTCTCTGAGATGCTTTCCACCTTTGCCACCTCTGCGAGACCTCCGAGGCACATTACCCTCTGTTGTGGAATCACTATCATTCTCCTGCTCATAAACTGAATCTGTGTCTGACATGGCTTTGAAAACACAATGATTGCAATATATAGGAGGTTTGCAATATGTAGGATGTATGTTGTAGCTGTGGTGAAATCACAATTTCAATACATGCTCAAAAACCAACCGAAACATCATAAGACTTATGCCATAATGGACATTCTGTTTTAGTGTATTGGGCATAAAACAGTCATAAGGACAGTTTGACAAATGGACCAAAATATGAAGTGTTATTGGCCCAAAGCTTACAAATGGGTATGAGGCTATGTTTTACCAAGGGAGAGCAGAAAAATATTCACCAATCATCCATAAACACCCTTAAGGAAGATTTTGGTGAGGCCTAGGGTTTCATTTGTTTTTTACACTCAACACATCACACCTCTCTTCAAACACACTATAAACAATATCAAATTGATTGAATCGGTCATAGAACACCTACTTGCAGATTTGGAGGCAATTAGACACGATCTGGGCGCATGAATATAAACAAATTTTGTGCTGGACTGAGTGCGTAGCGCACTATCCCAGTGCGTAGCGCACAGCCTGATGCGTAGCGCCCGTGTATTTTTACACTGGCCGCGCTAACCCAATGCGTAGCGCACTGCCCGGTGCGTAGCGCACACCTCCAACACATAGCGCACCCTCCAACAATGTCCACAAATATGTAACTCGCGGTTTTGGCCTTCAAACGCTTAGACACGATGTTGCTTTGGGAATTTGTGTGCAAATGGACTTGTTTTCCCTTTTTATAAGTAAACAAAATATCTCATTTGATTTAAATTGATTTCAAAAACCCACTTTGTAAGGTTTGGCACTTTTCACTTTTGGTCTTTAAATACAACACTGCTTTTTGATTTTCTCATGCTTTTCTGAGGTTTGGACTGATCATTTTTGTTGATTTTTGCAGGGATCTGGCATTTGGCTTTGGAGAAGATCAGAGACTTGCTCTGAAACCTTTGAAATGACATAAATACAGTTATTTACAATAACAATTTTTAGTTCCAAAACAAAGTTTTGGACTAAAAATGTTTTAAAATGCTCAATGAAAAACTTATTAAATAAGAGTCTTTTGACATCAACCTCATGGCCTGCAGGCTTGTTTTATGTATATGCAAAGGACTGACAACCCTAGACTCTAGGACACTTTTATGACAATGAATGCATGATTATGGACTTCAGTGATTTTTGAGAAAATTTGTTTTTTCACTAACCCTGCAGGGACAAACATGAGGAAACACAAAACAACCAGACCCCCTCGTCAGTCAATGGCATGCCCCTAGCGGAATGCAACGAAGTGGAACAAGCGAGACACCTAAAAATGATATGCAAAAGCAAAAAGATCTCTGACGGAGGGCTGTAAGGACCGACTCTAACACCACGTACTAGAAAACAAGTCGAAAAAGGATGGAATTCGTGCCAAAAGCGTTAAGACAAACTCAGGCACAGGTGGCAAACGACAGCATAACAGGGACGCAAATCAAAGAAACGACTATCAGCCAACTACTCAAGCCAAAAAGTCAACAATAGCGGAACACCTGAGTCGGCCAGTACAAGCATAGTTACTCCTTCATTCATTTCTGTGTGGTTTTTTCAACATTAGTTATTGCCTTTGCTAGAGTAGATGGATGAATTTATTTCCTGATATTTCTTCCTACAGGATATTTTGTAAACTCTTCTATAAATACTTCCCCAAGATATGTATTTTTGTTGGTGATTTTCTCTTTGGACTATGCTGTATATTTGAGACTGTCTAATACAAAGGCTGTTGAAGTTCACTATTGCTGGACGGTCTGAATGTGGATTTGATGTTCTGGGAACTGCTACAGAGTTCCTGTGTCTTTCTATGGATCAATAAGTTGCTCTAACCTGCGTTTATTTTTTCTGTGTTTGCAAATTTCATACATGTTTCATAGTCTTAGTAACAGAGAAAAAGAATAGCCCAGAATTTGTTTAAATACACTCTGTGTTCAATCTCTGCTATTAATTTATGTTTTCTTCAAAGTTAGTCATAAACAGGAATTCTTAGCTACTCCTGTTTCCACTGATTCTTTCACTTTGAATATTGCCTAGGAATTCTTCATTGCTCCTTGATAATATTCATGCACCTTCCCTCTGCCAGCATGATGAAGGATTCTTGACTGCCCTTCATCCACTGGCTTACATTCCATGAACTTCCAGATCTCAAAATTGTTCCAAGACTGATATCTTGCTCTGTAGCATTGCCCTTTACCAAAGAAACACTTTCAGCAGTACATCATCATAGACCCCATTGCCCAATGGTATAAACTGTTTTGGAATTGTATCCTAGCCCTACTTGAGATCACCATCCAACAGACTAAAAACCAAACTCTGTGCAACATAACTAGCCTAAAATACTTCAAAATAAAGCTAAATTACAAAGAGAGAGCCCTCTCTAGTTGTAGATGGGCTAGAATCTGCAGCTAAAAGATTGGTTAGTGGTTACCTCGGTCGTATTCCCTTTTGGAGGCAGGGAACAACCTGAGTGATAACAGAATCTCAAAACCCTTAAACTCACTTATAGTAGATTAAATGATTTAGAAAAGTATTTTGGAAATACAAAAGTAATTATAACTTAGTTCTGTGTTACTATTTTTTTTCATGGCTGTAGATTCAAGTTTGCATGGCTTCCGTTTGACAAAATCTGTAAATGAGACTCTAGGAGTTAGAAGATTGCTAGTTTAAACAATTGAATCCATGGGTGTTTTAGTAATGATTTAGGACAAAATCCAGGGGTATCCGTACCATATGGTCCTGTAACCCCCGACTTGATTCCAAAAACATACTTTTCAAAACCTAGATCGTAAATGTGGGCGATTTTGTAGATTCTTGTTGCCAACTGTGTGCCCTTGTTATCAAGTTTTGGGTGAAAGAATAAGATGATTAGTCTCTGTTTTAATATTTCGTCATTTGAAGAATTAATTTATAAATTTTATGAGCTAAATAGGTTGAGGAAGAATCTTAGATTCATGTAAAATTGCCTTTAGATATTATGGCTTACAACTGTTTGACAAAATGCCTCAACGGCTGTAGATTGCATGCTTGCAAGTGTTTGTCAAAATGCTTCAATGGTTGTAGATTGCATGCTTGCAAAGTGTTTTCCAAAAGGCCTCAATGACTATATCTTGTATATTGCATGCTTGCAAAGTGTGTTAGGATATTCCGACACATAGGAAATAATTAATTGTAACTTGGTCTAGTGTAGAGTTAGGTAAAATGTGTTTCTTTACTATGTACTTTTGTAACTTACAATCCGACGGTCATGATATGTTCTAGACATGAAGTGATCCGATGTTTCATTCTCTCCTCGGTATTGCCGACACTTGATCTGTGGCTTAACACCTGATTGGTCCATGATCTTTATTTAAAGAGCATGGGGAGCCATTTGTAAGGTGACCGTTCATGAGAGAAGCTTATGTAAATTTTCTTTCTTTTACATTAATAAATTGCCTGAAGTGGCCGCGTTGGCTCTGGTTGTGGACTGTTTCACTCTTTGAGGGTTTTAAAGACGTCAAGAATACTTATGTATTGATTTTTGATCTGTTTGTGAGAGCTGTCATTTGGCGATCTATCTGAGGAACTTACCCTGTAAATTCCTACATGGTATCATAGTTATTTGAGGGTCGCATCCTTTGGTGATCCAAATCTGAAGTCGGTACAATTGCATCTGAATTTCATTTCCTAGATCTATTGTTTATGACCGCTTTCAGGCTGAGAGGACTGCTCTATTGTGTTAAGAGCATATGTTCCAGTGAGGAACCCTTTTCGTTTCAAGCGAAAAGGTTTTTGGTAGCCTTAGCTACATCATTTTTAAGATCTGGAGGTTTACAATCTTTATTTGCAGTTTTAGTTATTTATCTATTTGTTTATTTCAGTTTATTTATCTCTCTATTTTTTATTACAGGATCTATACCTTTCATTTCTGCATATGCTCTTTGCTCGACGACTCTGTGCGATTTAGGCAAGTCAGAAACAGAAAGGAAGGATTTTTCTCATGCATATGCTATTTTCAGCCGCACCTTAGTGTGATCTCGAAAAATCAGAAACATAGAGGAAAATATTTAGTTTCCCGCGAAATCTAACTTCAAGCCATAAGGTTTGGTTTTTTTGCATGTCTGTTTTAGGTTGTGTGGCTTTTTTTTTGTAGGCAAAAATGGCTTTCTCAAGTAACCATGCACTCCAAAACTTCAGCGACTAAAAAAAAAAAAAACCCTCCCTCTTTTCCAAAAATTACTAATTTTTTAAACTAGCTCACTTGGTCCAAATTTACTTTATGAGAATAGAGGTTAGGGGTTCAAGTCTTTATTTTTGTTGAGTTACTTTTTCAAAAAACACATGTAACTTATGTTTTAAAGTTACTTTATGTAAAAATTTTCTCACCCATTATAAAAAGTGAGTCACTTATAATTCTAAAGTCTCTTTATCTTTTATTTAAGTTACAATTCAGTGGGTAGCTCATAAATTACCATTGTAAAAGTGAATTTCACTTATTTATAAAAGTGGGTCACATAATTTTTTTTGTTTAAAGTGAGCTAATTAGGGTTTTTTTTTTAATATAACATTATCATTCACTTTCACACATTCACGTACTTTGTCAGCATCTTCAACAACTTTTTTTCAAAAAGCCATAACTTCATTCGGAAGCTATTTTTAGAGCCGTTTTTTTTTTTAATCGACCTAATTTTTCGAGATCTTTCCATTGGAACACTTAGTTTCAGCATCTATAGCTTCAGTTTCTGTTAAAATGGAAAGTCCATGCCAAGTTATTCTTGACATCACCAACTACTTCCAATGGGTGTCCTACATGGAGGATTTACTTAAAAGTAAAGGTCTTTATAGAATAGCCTCAAGCCAAGAGTCTAAACCTAAGGATGAAGATAAGGTAGTCAAATGAGAAAATAAGCAAGATCAAACACGTGGGTTGATAGGGATGTATATTTCTCCAGACCTTAGATTCCATATTGCAGAACTTGATACCCTTGATGAAGCAATGAAACAACTCAATAATGTTTTTGGAATTAAAAATGAAATTAGAGCTCATTAAATCGAAAATGTGTTGCTTACATTGGAACCCAATAATTTTTCTTCCATTGAAGATTTTTTGTCCAAGTTCAAGACTCTTAGACTTTTTTTGGAAAGTGTTAAGGTTAAGAAAGAAGGTGTTAACCTTATCTATTCCATTCTTACTAAGTTAGGACCAACCTACTCTGTGTTTGTTTCCACCTTCCATTCTAGTAGAGAAGCCTTTATTTCTCAAGGACAAGCCTACAAGTCTCCCTCTTTTGATGCATTTTGTGATTATTTAATAAGAGAACAAGAAAAACTCTTACATCTTGGTCTTCTTAATCTTGGAAACTCTTATAAGAAAGCCTTAGCCGCCCAACAACAACTAATTTCAAAGAATCCTAAGAAGCATCATCCTAAAAATAATGGTCCTAAACCAACAAAGGGTCCTAAGAAATTTTAGTCTCAAAATGAAAAATCAATTCAACAAAATGATAAGGCAAATAAAAACAAAGGGAAGAAGACTAATAGACATTGCAACTTTTGTAATCGAGATGGCCACTTAGAATCCAAATTCTTTAAGAAGATGGAAGCCTTGGAAGCAGCAATGAAGAAGCATAACATTCATTTGGAGAACTCTTCAAATTCAAATTCATCTTCAGGAATAACACTTTCTGCATGTGTTATCAAGCATCTCGGTCTAGTTATGCACTAAATGTATCTTCTTCTTCTCATTCGCATGAGTGGCTCATTGATTATGAAGCTTCTTATCACATGGCAAAAAACGAAGCCATGTTTTCTTCTTTAAATGATTGTAACACCAAAAATATATATGTTGGTGATGATACATCTCATAGTGTTGTAGGGACTGGAACTATTCGTCTAGACAATGGTCAATTTAATGATGTATTATGTGTTCCAACCTTATCCTGCAACCTTCTATCTGTTTATCAGATAACTCATTCAGGTGAAGGTAAAATCGTTGAATTCTCACCTCATGACGTTGTAATTAAGGACCTAAGAGATCCTAGACAGATTTTAGCTACTGACATTGTTGATGATTCTACAAGGTTGTATAAGTTTAACAACTTTGGGTCATCAACTCTTCCCTCGGTATTTGTTGCTCATAAAGATGAAGTGAGCGAAATTTGGCATGAGAGATTTGGTCACTTAAACTATCGCTCCCTTCTAAATCTATGTAAAGAAAATATGGTGACAGGTCTTCCTATGGTATCTTGTAGAGATGGTGTTTGTTCCGGATGTGTACTCAGAAAACATCAACGAGATAGTTTTGAAAAATGTGCCTCTTGTCACACTTCAACCCCTTTACAACTTGTGCATAGTGATTTACGTAGTCCACTTCCAGTTGTTTCATTCTCTAGCTACAAGTATTTCTTAACTTTCATTGATGATTTCTCTAGATGCACTTGGGTATACTTCTTAAAACTCAAGAGTGAAGTATTTAACATGTTCTTGGCATTTAAGGCCTTTGTTGAGAAACAATCTGTACATCAAATTCTTAAGCTAAGATCTGATAATGGCAGATAATATGTTAACAACAAATTCATCAACTAATGCACTAAGCATGGAATTCAAATGCAACATACTATTCCATATACTCCACAACAAAATGGTGTCGCTGAAAGGAAGAATCACACTATAAAGGAAATGGATAATTGTATGCTTCAATCTAAAGGACTTAGTCTTAATTTTTGGGCAAAAGTAATTAATTGTGTAAATTACATAGTAAATCACACTCCTACTAAGGTTTTAAAGAATATCACTCTAGAAGAAGCATGGAGCTCAATTAAACCAGATGTAAGTCAATTTCGTATTTTTGGAAGTAAAGCGTGGGCCCATATTCTCGAGAAACATAAAGCCTTATAACCTAAGAGTGAAAAATGTAATTTTGTTGGATATTCTGAAGATGTCAAAGGATATAGACTTCTTCCACATAAGTCCAAAAATGTTATCATTAGAAGAGATGTAAAGTTTGCTAAAAATATATAGTCCTGCGAGCCTAGTTCGGCAGATGTGCCACCTCTCTATCCCTTCTACTTCTAAAAATATTTCTTCCTCAAATGATGACAGAGAGGATGACAATCCTCCCCCACCTTCTCGGGATCCTCCTTCAGCTCCTCAACTTCCAAAATGGGTCCATGCTACTCATGCAGTAGGTGCTCTTGCAGGTGATCCTACAGATCAACGACGTACACGTTCTCAGTTCGATAGAGCCTCTTCTTTGCTGGCTCAAACTTCAACGAATTATGATCCTGACACCTTTGCAGAAGCTTTAGGCCATCCAGATTGGGACACAACTATGAATGAAGAGTATCGTTCATTATTGGCAAATGATACATGGGATGTTATTCCTCTTCCAAAGGGACGAAAACTTGTTAGATGCAAATGGGTTTATAGAACCAAGTTTGGACCAGATGGAAAATTTGATAAACATAAAGCTCGTCTTGTTGCTAAGGGATTTTCACAAGTTGAAGGAATTGACTATACTGAAACCTTCTCCCCTATTTCCAAAATGAACTCTATCCTCCTTGTTCTTTCCCTTGTTGCCTCTTTCAAATGAGAAGTCCATCAGATGGATGTTAAATTTGACTTCTTGCATGGGGACTTGCATGAAAAAATATATATGGAACAACCTAGTGGGTTTATAAAAACAGACTCCAACCTTGTATGTTGGCTTAAAAAATCCTTTTATGGTCTCAAGCAAGCCCCTCGGGCTTGGTATGCCAAAATGGATAACTTTCTTTTAGATACTTGCTTTTCTAGGTGTCATTCTGGCAATACTATCTACACCAAGAAAGTGGGTAAGTCTCTTATCATTCTTGTTCTTTATGTTGATGATCTTATCCTTATTGGTAGTGATCCAAACCTTATAAACTATGTGAAGTCCAACCTTAAAAATTAGTTTGAAATGACAGACTTAGGACACTTGCATTATTTTCTTGGTTTTCAAGTCTTGCAATCCCTGGAAAGTATTTCCCTTTCCCAGTCCAAGTATGCTATCTTCTACGCCACTTTCATATGGAAGGATGTAAGCCAACCCCTTCTCCCTTTCAGTCTAGATCCAAACTTTAAGTCACTTGTACTTCCCCTGAAGTTGATGCTACCTTATACTGTTAGCTTGTAGGAAAAATTTTGTATCTGACCCATACCCATCCTGACCTTTCCTTTGGTGTTGGCCTTATTGCTCAGTTTATGCAAAACCCACATGAAAGTAATTGGAAAGAAGCTAAGATAATACTTCGTTATGTTCGAGGTACAATTTAGTTTAGGATTCATTATGGTGTAGAAACATCTCCTCTACTGGTTGGTTTCACTGATTCCGATTGGGCTGGTGACCCTGATGATTGGAAGTCTACTGCAGGTTATGTCTTCACTCTTGGTTCTGGACCTATTACATTGGCTTGCAAGAAACAAAGTGCCATTTCTCTTTCTTCAACAGACGCAGGGTATCGTGGTGCCGTAGAAGCTAGTAAGGAATCCCTGTGGCTTTGTCAGATCCTGTCAGAGTTTGGCTTTCAACAACAACATCCGGCTACACTTTGGTGTGATAATCAAAGTGCCATTCAACTATGCAAAGATCTAGTCCAACATTAGCACAGTAAACACATTGAACTACACATGCACTTCATAGGAAAGCTCATTCATGACCATGTTCTTGAAGTGAAATATTGTTCAACTGATGATCAAGTTGCAGAAATCTTTACAAAGGCTCTCACAGAGGCGAAGTTTACTAAACTTCGATTTATGGTTGGAGTTTAGTAAGTTGTCACTAAAGGGGGATAGGCTCTAATGCCTCCTTCCTTCTCCTATTGTGTTATATTTGTACATCCTTCAATCCTATCCCAATTTGTTCTTAAAGGGGTATGTTAGGATATTCCGACACATAGGAAATAGTTAAGTATAACTTAGTCTAGTGTAGAGTTAGGTAAAGTGTGTTTCTTTACTATGTACTTTTGTAACTTACAATTCGATGGTCATGATATGTTCTAGACATGAAGTGATCCGACAATTCATTCTCTCTTTGGTATTACCGACACTTGATCAGTGGCTTAACACCTGATTGGTCCATGATCTCTATTTAAAGAGCATGGAGGGTCATTTGTAAGGTGACCATTCATGAGAGAAGCTTATGTAAATTTTATTTCTTTTACATTAATAAATTTCTTGAAGTGGCCGCGTTGGCTCAGGCCGTGGACTGTTTCCCTCTTTGAGGGTTTTAACCACGTCAAAAACACTTGTGTATTGATCTATGATCTATTTGTGAGTAGTGTCCTTTGGTGTTCTATCTGAGGAACTTGCCTTGTAAATTCCTACAAAGTGTTTGTCAAAAACTTCAATAGATGTAGTTTTTGTGCATATAAATTGTTAGAGTAAATGCCCTACTTACTGTAGCTTTTATGTACTAGAAATTTATGAATAGATTATAAATTAATGGATGTAGCTTCCTATGTCTGCAAGTTTTTTTATGAATGTGAAAATGAATTTAATAAGTTGTTGGAGTGTGAATAGAGAATAGGACAGTTGTTACTTTTATTATCTAAAGCTTTCATTTAAAAAAGGGTTGTTGTTGGAAACAATTTTACAGTGACTAATTCTGTAGGATTTTGTGCAAATAAGCATAATAAGTTTCGTCTGAGCTACATGTATTCATGGGTGCAATCTTATGTTTTAATGGCTATAACAAACAACTAGTGTGCTTGATTTTGGAAATTCCACTGTTTTATTCAACACTTTTGAAGAATAATATGCTTATGAATTTGTAATTGTGGTTTCTCTTGCTGCAACATTCATTATACAAGTCTCATGAATGAAGCAATGTTATTGGGAGTTTTTAATTGATGAATCAATAAACATATCATATTTATTAGATTTACTAATGAAGAGAGGCATATTCCTCCTTTAGTTATCTTGTTACAAGTAGGTTAATATTCATACCCTTATATGTGATATAAGCATAATATTTTAGGTTCTTGTGGCATACTTTTATGGTTATGATGTCAAGAGTCAATAAGTAGAACTTATTTAACATAATCTAGGAGATCAAATAGGTTGATATAGCTTAATGTTCACACATGGAATTATGGTGGAATTTATTTCCAGTCTTACTTAGATCTCACATATAAGTATGAAAAGAGCACATGCTTATTTTAAACTTGAGGAGAAATGTGTTTTGGAATTGGTTTTAAGGGAAAGTTATCCCCGACTTCTTATGTGATATTGTTATATTGAAATAGATGAAGGAACATGATTACATGATAACTAAGTTAGTAATGTTACAAAAAAAAAAAAAAAATTAAGTATTAGTGATTAATGTGACCTCTACTTCTCTATATTATTGATGGTTGGTAAGGTGGGACCTTACATATGGTATCAAAGCCAACTACAACACTAGGGCCTAATGGGACAACATGCTTTCTTGTAGGATGATGAATGCTTATTTTGCATGCATGTTGAATTGTTGTGTATGTTGAGTTGAAAGCATATTGGTTGCATAGGGGGTACTATTATTATTATGTCATTTAGAAACTCATGAAATTTTTTTAATGTTTTCTTATATTCCTTTATATTTTCGTTAAGACAAACTATTAGAAATATGTTAAAGGACTTAAATACATGCTCGGAAAGGACATGATTGAGAAAGTTGGGTTTAAACCCAAGCATGTGAATGGATTGATTTTCAATTGGTGAGTGAAATAGGTGGAGTGCATGCATGGTTGCATATATGTTTAATGCATCATTATCAATGTGATATGGGCTTAGTAGCCATCTTTACTAGATGAAATCATATCTACCAAGAAAAATATTGGCTTAATATGGACTATAGTATGATGACTTTGGTGTGTATGCTTTGGGAATATGTAACAAGTGTAAGGCTAAGATTCAATTAACGTGATGATTGGGTTCATCATGTTAATTTTGACTCTTTTATTATATACACTAATGGAAACTTAACAAAAGTTACCTTGAAGGATGTCACTTTTAACTGTGAATGTAGATTCACAAGTAATGTATGTGCATTAATTTGATGTGTTAAAATATGATACATTCTTAACGAGTAAGAATGGAATTTCTATGATTTCTTTAACATGATTTTGTGTAGTTTGGGTTGAAAATATGCATCAAAAAAATTTAAATTACTCAAATACTAGGTTGTGGTATGACCTTCCTAATAAGCAAGAAGATTAAATGACCCGCGCATGAATGTTTGTGGAAGCCATTTTAAGGAACACTTGAAGGTTATGTTTTCCTTAAGTTATGCATGGGTGTGGAATCCACACACACACACACACACACATATATATGAGCTAAGTAATTATTTTGGTTAGAATGAACAATTTTTTTTTATGGAACCTCATAACTATGATTAACGAGGATTTGTTATGTGTAATCAAATTTAAATGAATAGAGATCCATAACATGAATTTGCTTGAGATTTAAATCCATTATTTTTTTATTATTAGAAATGAAGATACTAAGATTGATATAGTGAACACCATTAGGTGGTTTAGAATGTTTGGAATAACTGATTTTGATATATGGAGTCAAGTGTGAAGTAGGTATCTATCCTATAGTATTGTAATTATTTTGTATGTGTTGGATTTATGTAGAATTAAATTGATTTTCAAATGCTTTAAATGTAGAAAAAAAATATTGTGATAAGTTGATGAAATATCTTTTCTATTGGCTTAAGACAACTTAGGTCTAGGAAAGCCATAATAGTCACCTTAATGATTTTATCAATTGCATATTGGTTGAATTATATTTAACTAAATTAATTAGAGAAATTATGAGGATTGAGCTCATGAACTACTATAAACTATTGTTAGTTAGGCGATAGAGTCAAAATTCATATTGTTTATGAACTTCTTTCTTGAAATTTGATTAACTTGTAAATTATTAAGAGAATAACATGTTTAGAAGATAAACATGTTCTGTGGTGAGAACTTTGTTTTATTTGAACTTAAAGGAAAAAGGTAGGTGATAAATGAAAAGCTTATTTGAGTTCTTGTTTTACAAGAATATGTGCTTGTGATATTTCTTTTTGAGGGAGAAATTGAAGGAGAGCGAGATCACATTTTGATGAATTGGAATTGTTGCATGATTTATAAACCTAAGATTATTGTATTGTATGCAGAATGGAAGGGATTGTTGGATTTAGGAATTTTGTGCTTGGATGTATAGTTGTATGAGTAGTTAGTAGTCCTACAAAAGGTTGTAATCTTTTGAGAGGTAGTAAAAGAAAAGGGAGCTTATCTTTAGGTTAGAAATGCCCTTGTGATAGTCTAAATATTATTTAAAATCAACAAGATTCTTCATAGTTTGAGAAATGTATGGTTTTCATAGCTTGTTGTATTAATAAGGAATAAGACCTGAAACCAAATGAATTACCTAGTTATTGAATATAAAATATGAGTAAATTAGAAATGGGTGTTGATATAATGTTATAGATAACCTACTTTGTGAGTTTTCATGTATTGGAAGATTGAAAATTGATATGTTGGAATCAAATTATTCTAAATCAAGATCGAATTGGTACGCAAGTAATGAAAGTGAATAACATCAATGATTGTGGAATCCAAGGAAAATTCAGTGGTGCAAAGTAGGTGATTTCCACTTTACCCTGATAAGTTAAAATAGTTGTGCTTTAAATTGTTTTATTCTTAGGATTAAACTTTTGGTTAAAACAATAATTGGTTCCTAAGGGTTGTGATTACATCTATAACTTGTGGAATAAAAAGAGTAAAATTTGTGTGAGAAAACACAAGTCATGTGGAATGTAAGAGTGGATATGCAGTTGTATGTGTATGAATCACTACCTCTTGTCAAGCAAGTTTGATTATATGATGGGATGGACTATAAATGTTGTTATACAACTAATGTGTGGGCTATTTATAGCTTGGAAAGCTCAATATACTCAAGAAGATGACACATGTAGGATTCATGCAGAATATGAGAAAGAAAACATGTAGAATATCAATTTATTATAGATAACTTAAGTAGATGTCATATAAATTACATAAAATGGTATTTTGATATGGTACTATAAATTGTATGGCTGGTTTTGATATAGAAATATTTGGCATTTTATATCAAAACATGTCTAATATGGCATGGATATATTTTCTACTTGATCAAGAATGGTATGTTTTGGTTTTCATGGAGTTGCTTCCAATTTAGCAAACATTGAACTATGAATAGGCATGAATAAAAAGATATGAAATACATAGACATAAGGTTAACACCTTATTGATAGGAGAATTGAAAAGAACTAAGTACCTTATGGCTGTAGGAAAAACTTTGGGCCAAGTTTAGCCCAAGAGGGGGAGTATGTAGTGTCCCTTCTTGGTGAGATAACTTTGATGACACTTGGAGAGGGTGATTTTGATGCAGTGATATAAATATTATGCATGTTAGACTTATGTATATGTTTGTATACTATAAACCTAGTTTAGGTCACACTGTTGCTACATGCTTATGATAAAGACTGATTTTACTAAGACTGATTTTGGTTAAGTGCATATTATCAATGTTTTCTCTTTTGGTACCCTAGTTTGGACATAGGTGTAGACATGGACGGTGAACCAATATTGAGACACATAGATACGTGGATGATCATGGTTATGTGGAACATACGGTTAATTATGATTTATGGATGATATATGAGTGAGACATAATCTTGTACTAAGCAGGATGTGGCAAGGGACCTGGTTATTTGAAAACTAGGATGTTCAAATTATAAATGATTGTGGAAGTCATGATACACGATTTGTATGATTATATATGCATAATGTTGTATTGGGCAAGATGTGGTAGGGGACATGGTTATTTGAAAACGAGGATGCTATAAATGACTGTGGAAGTCATGATACATGAATTTTATGGTTATATATGCTTAATCTTGTATTGAGCAGGATGTGATAGGGGGCGTGGTTCTTTGCAAAAAAAGATGTTAAAATTATAAATGGTTGCGAAAGTCATTTCTCCAGAACCCAAATGCCTATGGAAGTCATGCAAAATCTTTGGTAAATATGAAATAAGCTAATTATGAAATTCATTTGATTCCTATGATCTATGAGATTGTAATGTGTGTAGGTCTTGGAACAAGGCCTTACCAACGAACCATGAGATGGGCATGAGCTCACAATTATTACCTTAAGGTTAAGCATGAAGTTTCAAAGAAGATTAGATGAGAAGCCATGGAAATTAGGGCGTGGAGTCCTAAATCCATGAAAGATAAAGACGTGGAGTCTTGGATCTATAATAAAAATTTTTAGGGCACAAAGTCATCAATCTACTAAGGCACGAATATGCATGAAATACGGGTGCAGAATCCATATTCTTTGAAAGAAAAATACCACTCATTATGTATGTGATTTATTTGCTTTGATACATATCCCCTCCCCCCAACACGAGAAGTGAAACACACTCCACTTGACACCATAAGGGAAACCACGGTTCCTGTCACTCTAGGTGCTTCCAAAATCGCCCCCCATTACGGGGAGGTGTGCCAAGTCTCTCACCATTTAGGTGTAGAATACATCACACATCCAATGTAATAGGATCATCTATTATCAATGAAACTTTGATTGTGACCCCCCCTGAAAGTACTCCTTTCACCACCCCTTAGGGGATTCCACATGCTATCTGTCAAGGGAACCCATACACCGCCCCTCCAGAGAGTCCACGTGGTTCCCACCAGGGTAACCCCTCTCACACTTCCCCGCAAGGAACTCATTTACACATTGCTGTTAAAAATTGTTTATCGATGGAAAACAACACCAAAATCCCATTTGTAGCTTCCTTAAATCTCCCATATTTGAGAAATTTAACCAACGACCCCATTGCACATGGTATGGAGTGGCCACCCATGCCAACCAAGTTACCTTCAGATATACAAAAATTCGAAAGGAAATAAGGGGAATATCCTAGAAACCATGTTATGACCTTTCACCTTTGGTGCTCATCTAACAACATCACTGATGACTCTATTCGCCTATGACTATTTCAATGCACTCTCACAGGGCCTATAGTGAAATGGTACATAGGTGAGGCTTTTGGTTCCCATGCAACCTTTGACTCTCTAGTCAGGTCTTTTATCACATTCTTCCAACTTCCAATCCACCAAGACTTAGGATTGGAGCTGGTCACCCATTTCCGGAAAACGTCGGTCACTCACATCTCGGACCATGTACATGAATGGAGGAAACAATGTAGATTGTGTAAGGTACACATAGACGACGATCTTCTCCTAGAATTATTTTTTAGATCTCTCACATCAGAACTCTTAAAATATGTGGCTTCCACATTCCCGCAAAACAAGGGAGAGGATATCAACAAAGCTCAACAATTTGAGCTCATTTACAAATAGTCTAGATACTACTACCATATTCTCCCAGATTCACCTCATCTACAATATTTTAGACTAGAGATAATTGTAGAATCTAACATTGCAGATGGGTTGATTGGGACCATAGCCAAAAATTACCTGGAAACACATTCCAACAATCTAGAAATGTGTATCATGGCCCAACCACATCCATATGGTACCACACCTGCAGTATGAACACCACCCAACATAGGATATTATCCTTGTTAGCCTACACACACTAAGAATCCTTCCATGTAGAGTGGTCAATACCCTGCCACACGGGGTGGCCAATACCCTCCCACACAGGGTGGTCAATACCCTCCCACACAAGGACATCATTACCCTCCTAGGGCTGCAAAGGTGGTTTCCACCTCCCAAAGCACCTATGCCAACACAGGAAGGAAATCCCTACTTCCCTTTTGCAGCACCCTAATAGAATAACCCATCAACATAGCCTAACGTTGGGGTCAATTTCATGCAACCTTCTTTCCATCAACAACAATAGTCGTTTAAACACCTGAATACAACAAATCAAAGTAATTCCACTAAGAGAAAGGAAATAACAAGCATAAAGGGGAACCAGTAACAACCTTCTCGAGCACCAGCTGGGGGAAATCCCCCCAACTAGAACCAAAACTAGGGTCAGACTAATAACAACCCACAATAGAAAAACAAGAACCCTAGTCTACAAACTAATAATGCTTTTGCTATTTATTAGGAATACAACCATTATACCCAGCATTTCCCTAAACTCCCTGAGTTGAAGAGGATGAAAGATACCAGGGGGAAAGGGGGGGAAAACAATAGCCTATAATAATGCATAATACCTTCACCCACCAAGGAGTAGTAAATAATCAACATGGACCCTCTCGATAACAATATAAAAATCCTCTTAGAGGGATTTCCCAAAGTACCACCAATCGCAACATTTACATGGAAAGGGAAGATGTTCTCTTGCAAACACAAAACTTGGATTATAAAACTCCACCAAAAACCAAACCTTCCATCACAACCACTGCAACAGCTGCAACACCTTTTACAATCCCACAACTCCTTGTAGAAACCATCCCACAAATGGTGAAAGGGCCTCTATATCGAGCAAGAAATAACTCAAACGCTGCTCATAGCTACATCATAGTAGATGACCTAGGTCAACCACCATCAACTATGTCAACATTGGAAGTTTTACAAACATTCCCAACCCAATGGAAAACCCTACTTTCTGCAGTAGGAACAATCGACCTTGCCGATTCTCGTTTGATGGCTTTAGATTTGGATAATGCTTCTCCATGCCTTCCATCGATAGTCACATTCCAAATTATGTTCACCATTCAAAACATTAACATCCATCACTTCATAATTGATGAGGGAGCATCCACATATATCATATCTAAAATAGTTTGGCAAAAACTAGGATCTCTTGAACTCAAAGCATCACCCATCACCCTTAGAGCATACGACGAGCACCCCTCGGCCTGCACAAGAATTTTTAGGTCGTGTTGATTGAGATCACTGGAAAAACTGTGCTCATAGATGTAGAAGTGTTGGATGCCTAGTTGGATTACAATATCCTTCTTGTTCGTAGCTACATGTATGAGATGACTGCAGTTGCATCTTTAGTATTTCGGATCATGATGTTCCCCCATGATGGGAAAATAATTACAATTAACCAACTCACATACTACAATAAATAGACATTAACCACCCCTGTTGGTGTGTTAAATTTCATAGCACCCTCCCCAGAGTTGATCACAACCCTTACTGAATCAGGACTAGGGTTATTCAAGCCATCAACACTTCTTGGTACATACCGTGGAGACCCACCTTTACTAGAGGTCGCCCTTGCAGCCCTGACAACCCTGGTGTGTATGATGAGTTCATCAAACACCCCTTGAAAATTAAGAACCATTTCCAGACACCCCCGTTGCTATGATTACTAACTCTACGTTCCTACCCTACATTATCACTCAGACACCCTTCTTATATTCCCCACTTGGTTTTGTCTCGCACCAAGTCTGGAAACACTCACATTGCCAAATATGGCTTTCACGCTACCTGTATGGTATCTAGCCCCATAGGCCATGAATAAAACTTAGGTGTTACCTTGATGGGCATCATTCTTGTGGCCACCCCTCAGGAAACCTGATCTAAGTGGCTCCAGGAAAGTCTTTGGATTTCGTCGAAACCATAACTAGAATGTAGAGTTCTGTGTCCTAATTCCAACGATGTAAAGGACACTCAAATATAAGTTCATATGCTCAAGATATTTTTTTGGTCAATTTAGTGATGTCTAAATTGCAACTTTTAAATGTCAACCCGGGGCTCGTAAGCTGATGAAGTGAGGTGTACTATATGTACTTAGATAACCGTTTTCTTAATCTTTTGTCGTTTTTAGCTTTTTAAGTTTGTTTTCTAATGTATCTTTCCTACTGTGATGTGATGGAAGTAATAAAGCAAGTGAAATGTGGATGATTGCGGTGATCTCTAAGTGATTTCTCAAAACTTGAAAAGTATTCTACAAGGAAGCTTGAACAACAACTGCAATAAAATCAAAGCTTAAAATCAAATAAAGGACTAATGGCATCGACCCAGTATCTCTGCTGCTGATGAAAATGAAAATGAAATCTATATTAACTCAATTAAAAGCAAGAACAACTACTTTACACTACTTTACACTATTTTAACTCTTCATTTAAATCTAATCAATGTGAAATTTAAGTGAGACAAATCACACTATTTTAACCTTTTCTTAATCATGTGAGAACAATTATGAACAGGTCAGTAATGTGAGTCTTAAAGCAAAATAAACCAAGCTGCACTAAGTGATATTTTGGCTCCAATAAAGTTAGTTGATTATAGAAAAAGAACCATCAATAAATGAACAACTTGATAACTACTGAGTAGAAAGTAAAGTGCAAGTTAAAGAAATGATACTAATGAAAATCAAACTGCAGAAAAATAAAGGTCAGCAGCCTAGACAAGATGATCACACATGCCACTAGTTATGAAAAGAAAAGAAAGAAAACTGTCCCGGGCTTGCCTAAGAAACCTGCATAACACACTGATCAGTCATGAACAAAAGTGCAGAAATGTAAATCAGCAGAATTCAAAGTTTATGTACAGCTAATATACATGTCGAAAAGAAATAAAAACGCAGCAATTAAAAGACATCTGTATAGCTATTATACATGAAACAAGAAAAAGAAATGCTGGAAATTAAAAGTTACTGTACAGGGCTTCAGCAAACAGGGGCCCTCTGCCTACTTCAGCCGGTTCAAGGAGCAATTACACGCTTAAATATAAAACAGTCTTCTCATGTATTGACAGCAAATGTAAAAGTACAGTGGGGAGCTCAAAATTACAAAGCGATTACAACAACGACAAACTATCCAGCATTCAAAGACGCTTTATTTATAATAGAGGAAAGCAAACTAACTTAACGAAAACTAAGCTATTCAAGCCACTGTGTAAAAACACGTAATCTTGCTGCGTCCTCGGATTTAGGCAACGGTCGTTGTGGGCATTCAATCTGCTGTTGGATTCATGTTTCCCACTGTCTTCGTGGCTGAGGAAGATGCCACCTGTTCTTCACGTGCTCCAAAACAGAACACGCAGAGCCGTGCCACCGCCAATGACTTCTGTTGACCGTATTTGCCTCCTCGTTGACCACGGGTTTTTATGACCGGTTTGGGTGAGCTGGAAGGACACACACCATGTCCTTGGTTCCACGAAATTGCCCATGTGGCTCTTCTTCCCAGAGGACACCTGGAACATATCATTTAATAAAACAGCTGCAGAATCCGGGGTTGGCTGTGGAAACCAGGATCAGCTGCGGAAACCCTGTGTGAGCTGCGGAAACGCAACACTTTGAACCAAAATTCTAAACCAACAACAGTCATTAGCATAATTAGCAAACCATGTAAAAAGTCCTAAAATACAATGATTTGAGCAATTTGATGGAGGGAATGAGTGGCAAAAGAAGGAAATGAATAGGAAAAGGAGGCTGAGAGGATGTGTAAAGAAGTGCAGGTTTGAGCCTCAACAATATTCACAGTCAAAGTTTTGGTCAACTTGGCCCCATTGGCTAAATTTAGCAGAGCGCTAACTAAATCTGGTGGTTCTCTAAATCTGGAGGTCCAACTAAATTTGGTAGAAGTCACTATATTTGGAGGCCACTAATAGAGCAGAAATTTGGCACTTTGCAGCGATTATATCTAATGAATTTGTTGCCTCTTTAATTTTGTCCTTGACCCCTAAATTTCAATCGACGATCTTTGACCTCATTATTGATTTTTTTTTTTAATTTTTTTTTTTCAATATCTATCTATCTATCTATCTATCTATATATATATATATATATATATATATATATATATATATATATATATATATATATATCTGGGGTGGAGGGCCTCCACCCCTGCCAACCCAAAACCATTGTATAAAAAATATATTAAAATGGGGTTGGGCCACCAAAATGGTAGACCCGCCACCCAACACTCTGCCATGTATTGTAACGGGCCACCATTCAAATTAGGGTTGATGGGTATCAAACCTGCGCTAGCTGGGTGTGTCGGCCCACTATCGGCGGCCCTAAATGCCACCAACCAAATTCAATGGAACTATTCCAAAATCAGTGAAACGTTTTAGTTATAACGTGGGGTCAGCTGGGTTGGAATCCCCGACCACCCCGGTAAAAGTTTTCAAATTAAGTCTGCCAACCAATGGCCTTATCATTGCTTTATCCAACCATTAAAAAATATATAACCTGAAATCACTCATTCTCCTAGGAGAATGAAGAGCTTCGAGTGTGGAACCCAAAGTAAGAGAGAAATCTTGAGCAGGCACATAGAACGACGCAATGGAACCATGAACTTTAGAATCTTTTGAGGAATATTTAAGATTCCCTTGGAGCCATCTTTTGACAGAGTCAACATTATGCCAAGTTTATACTTAGATTGATTAGAATTTTTTCGGAAGTTTGATGACATAGTCAGTTTTCTGATCTGAGTAGCGGATTTTCCAAAGGCATAATGTTGAGGACAAAATGTTGAAGGTGGAACCTTGACGTAGGAATCTATAGGGAATCTTTTAGATTCCATGAGATCCAAAATTGACAGTTTCAGAACTAGGCCAAATTTATACTCATCTGACTTGATTTTTCATGAGGAATATGATGGCACGATCAGTTTCTTCATTTAATTTGTTATGCTCTTGACCTGCGAGAAGATACCAGAATACCAAATATGCGAAGAAATATAACTAGAACACAAAACAATAAGAAATAACAACATGTATTTTATTATTCATAAAGGAAAGCAATGTTCACTTGCCTCTTCGAGAGGGCAACCTCCAATAGAGCTGGGCTCAATTACAAAATAAGACACGACGGTCCTCGAGGGGAGTCTCTATCCTTTATATAGGATTCATACATGCAATACCATGGGTCAGTACCATGGTTCTTATTAATACCACCTACCTAATACCATGGCCCATTTGAAACTAACTGTGGTCCCTTCTTTAAATGAGGGTCAACCACTTATAATTATTAATATGGGCTTTATTGACTATGACTCGACCCTATTACATAAATAAGGGGTTTAGGGTTGGACCCTAACATGCCCTCCCCCATAAAACTAACTATGACTCGACCCTATTACATAAATAAGGGGGTTAGGGTTGGACCCTAACATGCCCTCCCCCATAAAAATAGCCTTGTCGTCAAGGCTGAAGCTACGGAAACTACTGAAAGACAGTGGCTGGTTCCTAGGTTGCATCTTTTGGAGAGGTGTCTTTCCACTTGACGAGGACTTCCTTGATCGTGCAGCTGCACAGGTGCCATTCTCACGTGTCAAGAACCTGTTTAGGTTGGAGCTAGATTGAACCTTCTTCATCCAATTCCGGTAGACTGGTTTGAATTCAACAATGGTTCCCAATCACTTTCTTGAGGCATGAGACATGGAAAACTAGATGGATTTTTGTAGAGGGTGGAAATGCTAGCTTGTAGGTTACTTCTCCGATGCACTGAAGTACTTGATACGGTTCGTAGAATTTTGGAGATAATTTCTGACAACCCTTGTCTTTCAGTGATGTTTTCTTATATGGTTGCAACCTCAAAAATACCTGATCCACTTCTTGAAATTTGCATTCTGAACGATGTTGATCTGCCTGTTGCTTCATGCGGTTTTGAGATTGATGGAGATTCTCTCTGAGGTGGGCCAGCAGGGTTGTGAGATTCTGTAGGAGTTGATCCACTACTTGTACCCTCAAGCATCCCTGGATATAAGAAGTAGGTGAAGGAGGGAGTTAACCATAGACTGCTTCATATGGAGTCATTTTGGTGGTGGCATGATAGTTAGTGTTATACCACCATTCAGCTAGAGGTAACCAATATACCCATAGATGTTGCTTTTCTGAAGTGAAACACCTAAGGTAGGTCTCTAGACATTTGTTGACTACTTCAATTTGACCATCAGTTTGGGGATGATAGGAAGTACTGAGTTGTAGTTGGGTACCTTGTAGCCTGAAGAGTTCTTGCCAAAAGTTACTAGTGAATATCGGGTCACGATCAGACACAATGGAAGTGGGCATGTCATGCAATTTGAAGATCTGGTCCATGAAAGATTGAGCCACCAAAGTTGGTGTAAAAGGGTGGAGTAGGGTGAAAAAATGAGCATACTTAGAAATTTTGTCCGCAAGCACCATGATGAATGACTTGTTGCCTGACTTCGAAAGACCCGTAATGAAGTCCATAGAAACCTTCGTCCAGATTGAGGCTAGGATGGGCAATGGCTCTAATGTGCCTAGGGATTTGACTATTTCTCCTTTGTGGCGCTGACATACGTCACACTCAGCTACAAAAGTAAGAATGTCCTTTTTCATGCATGTCCAAAAGAATGAACATCGAGTGCAAGCATAAGTCTTCTGAAAGCTTGAATGGCCTGTAGTGGGAGATGAGTGCAACTCTGCCAAAATGCGACTTTTGAGGGTGGATGTTGGTGATATCAAAACTCTGTCCTTGTAGCGAAGAACCTCATCCTGCCAAGAGTAGCCCGCTGTGGAATTTGGATCCGCTTGCAATTTATTAATAAGTTGGGAGAGCAAAGGATGTGAAAACCATTCCTTGCGAGCCTCTTCAATCCATTCTGGAATGGGAAGGGAGATTACGAGCAGGGTGCTTTCCTCCTCAAATTAGCGTGATAAAGCATCTGCTACGACATTTTCGCGCCCTTTCTTGTCAATTATCTCATAATCATATCCCAACATTTTGGTGAGCCATTTATTTTGTTGTGGCGAGGATAGGCATTGCTCCAAAAAATATTTAAGGCTTTGATGGTCTGTGTGGATTTGGAAACGCCTCCCCAATAAGTATGGTCGCCAGGTATCCATTGCATGTAAGATGACCATCATCTCCTTCTCATAGGTAGATTGTCCCAAATTTGTCCCACTTAGTTGTTGGCTAGTGAAGGCCAAGGGTCGACCTTCCTGCATTGAGACCGCTCCAATACCCATACCTGAAGCATCACATTCAATCACAAAAGATTTAGTGAAGTTGGGTAGTGCTAATACAGGAGTGGAACACATGGCATGTTTGAGAGCTGTAAATGCCTGTTGCGCTTCATCATTCCAGAGAAATGAATTTTTCTTGAGAAGGTGAGTGAGGGGTCTAGCAATGTGACCATAATTGCAGACAAATTTGCGATGGTAGCCTGTGAGACCCAAAAATCCTCTCAAGCTCTTCAAGGTCTTTGGTTGAGGCCAATCCTACATTCCCTGGATCCTTTTGGGGTCCACCCTGACACCTTCACGCCCCAAAATGTAGCCCAGATACTCAAATTATTCCATGCCAAAAGATCACTTGGACATCTTGACAAATAATTTATGCTTCCGAAGCAGTTGCAAGAGCAGATCTACATGCTGAAGATGTGCGGCCCAAGTGCGGCTGTAGATGAGGATGTCATCAAAGAAAACAAGGACAAATTTTCTGAGATATGGTTTGAACAGGTGGTTCATGAGGCTCTGAAAAGTGGATGGGGCATTACAAAGACCAAATGGCATGACCAGGAATTCATAATGGCCTTCATGAGTTCGGAAAGTAGTCTTTGGAATGTCTACTTCTTTCATGCGAATTTGGTGATAGCCCGAGCGAAGGTCGAGCTTAGTAAAGAATTGAGACCCATTTAGTTCATCCAACAAATCATCGACAATCGGGATGGGAAGTTTGTCTTTGACCGTCAGCTTGTTGAGGGCCCTGAAGTCTGGACACATACGCCATTCCCCATCTTTCTTAAGCACCATGACCACAGGTGATGAATAAGGACTAATGCTAGGACGAATGATGCCTTCTTCTAGGAGTTCCTTGATGATTTTTTCAATTTCATTCTTTTGGGTGAACGAATATCTATATGGGCGCACATTTTGTGGTTGGGCCCCTGGGACCAAAGTAATGATATGATCATGTTCCCCTCTCAAGGGTGGAAGCTCATGAGGCTTGTCAAAGACCGGCAGATGGTTGTTTAAGATTTGTTGCATCTCAGGATGAATATGAAGAGAAGTGGGTTTGAAGGCCTGGATGGCATTAAATTGGGCTATAACTCCATGGTGGCCCTTTTCTAACAATTTTTCCATCCTATGCGAGCTAATGATAGAGGGAGCACCCGCCTGGAGTCCGTGGAGTGTATGTGTGTGGTTGTTCTTCTTAAAGCTCATATATAACTCCTAGAAATCCATTGTGATTGGGCCGAGTGTGCGGAGCCATTCAGCACCCAAGACAATGTCACACCCACCCATGTGTATGGCGAACATGTGGGTCTTTAGCTGATAATCCCCCATTTGAAGTTTGACATTTTCACAGTGGCCTTCACATTTCATTGTCCCCCATCAGCAATTTGGACCTGGAAATTAGAGACTGCTCTGACAAAACAATGCACTGCTTCAGCACCTCTTTGATGGATAAAGTTATGAGTACTTCCACTATCAATCAAGACTGCTACAGGGCAATGCTTAATAAAACCTTTGATTTTGAGAGTTTGGGGAGAAGAAATCCCTGCCAAAGCATGAAGCGAGATAACTGGTTCGTCAGATGTAGCTGGGAGTGCATTCTCTGGCTGGTTGTCCTCATCTTCCTCCTCTAGTTCCTCAAATGGTGGGGCTTCCTCCGATGAACTATGATCAGTAGCATCAATTTGAAAGAATTTGGGTTCCTTGCATTTATGCCCCGGGGAGTATTTCTCATCACAGTAGTAACACAATCCTTGCTTTCTTCTTTCCACCATTTCCGTTGGTGACACCTTTTGAACCTTAAGTGTTTGGGTAGTGCTTGGAGCCGGGGTGGGGCAACCCTTGGCTCTGAAATTTGGATGAATCGACTGGGCGCTAATGCGCATTCTACTTCACAAGCTATCTTGCATGCATCTAGCCATGAGATTGGGTGTTGTAGTCGGACGTGGGCTTGTATGGCTTCTTTGAGATCACTGACAAAACATTCCAAGTATAACTCATCTCGTAGACCTCCTGTGCAGAAGGCTAAGGCTTCAAAGGTTGTAATATATTCTTGCATTGTTCCTGTCTCTCGGAGCTTAGTAAGACACCCCAAAAAATTATATTCATGGTCAAAGTGATCCGAAAGGGCTTTTGCGAATACCTTCCAAGTCATGGGCCTTCCATAGCAACTTTGATGCCACTGCCACCATTGCCATCTTTTGTTGTCCAAGTACATGCTACCCACACTTAGCTGAGTTGCATCATCTCTGATGTGATTCAATGTGAAATATTGCTCCATTTCTTCTAGCCATGTGGCCGGATGAGAGCCATCAAATTTATACATGTCTAGCTTGGGTGGTCGTGGCTGGGACTGTTGGTGGTTTCCAAAGAAGTGAAGAGAATGGCTAGACTCGCCCTCAATGTTTTCATTAAAAGAATATGCCTCCGATTGTTCCCCCGACTTGCCCTTTGTGAGTGTGTCAGCTAAGGTATGGATCGTCTTCGTTAATGCATCCAACTTTTGTTCAAGGTTGTCGATCTTCTCATTGGCCATAGCTTGAGATCTAGTTTTTACCATGCACCGACCTGGTGCACTTGTCGTTACTGCGATATATATATATATATATATATATATATATATATATATATATATATATATATATATATATATATATATATATATATATATATATATATATATATAAATAGAATAAAATAATTTGGGACCACCTAATTTTTTTGATGCTAACAAGTGAATGGTACTGCCTTGCTCAGCTCCGGGAGGAGTTTTACTCCGCACTTAGAAATACTGCAGTAGCAGATTCCCTGAAAAGTTGCTTCTGCCCAATGTCCTGCGAGCATCCTGCCTAGGAATAGGAGACACACAATGGCGGATCTGACTGTTGTGACTGCTACAAAACCCAACTGCTAGATCTGAATGGCAGATCTGATAGATCTGATTGGTGGATTTGAGAGATCTGAATGGCGGAACTAATTATTGCGGCCGCAACAGAACCCCACTTGCTAGATCTGATCTGGAAAATATTATGTGTGATCTAGAGAGAGACAAGGGAACTATGGTCTCAAGGAGTGTCAGGTGCTACAGATTGCAATATACGTAAGGATCTGACAGTATTACTCGTCCCAATCTTTCTGGGCACTAACCAAGGAGGATCAACTGTACCCTTAGCCATACAACTCGACTACCCTATCGTATGCATGAGTAATTTCCTCAAGTGCTGTTGTTGGTGTACAGTAGCAGGAAGATGACCAATCGTTTATCTATGGCAAGGTTTCAAGAGAGCCTAGGGGCCTTCCAATATACCCAGAGGGTACTTGGAAGACAGTCCGTGCGCGGTTCTGTCTAATGCACTACTACTCGAAGGGGTACCCACAGGGGTTACAAGGGAGTCCAACAAGTGTGACCACCTCTTGTATTTCTTGCGTGCATGCCTCCCCAAATCCACAGGTTTATGTGCTCAACGATAGATCCCCTGGTTTAAAGACGTCAGAACACGTCTCTAGCCAAAAAAATTCTGCTAAAAGTGGAGATCCCACTGGCCCTGGAAAGTGCTCTAATATTGTTGGGTCCCTATAATACTAGTGATTACCCCATTACTATTATAGTTGTACCCATTATTAATATTTTTGTGCCCCTATTGTCCCCATATTGTTATTACTGTGCCCCATAGAATCCCTCTATTATTATTTTTGTGGCTTTATATTATTATTGTTAGGTCGGCTGGGTTATATTGTGACTCCTTATACTCCTATATATAGAAAGGAGCTTTTGTCATTTGAATCATCGAAGAATTGTTCATTTATGTAATGTAAAGGAGGTTTCCCCCTCGAAGAGGCCAAATTTTAAGGCGTTGATCTATCTTTTCTATCTTTTTCTTGAGCTAGTTTCATAACATTTGGTATCAGAGCTTTGGATTTTAGGGTTTCACTGCTCCAAACAGGTCATCGTGGCATTTTCGCTATACCTTTTTTTCTGCGACGTTTCAGAATCGAAAAAAGAAACCCATTTGAGACGAAATCGCACTGAACCTTGGGTCCGAATTTTAGAGCTTTTCGCGCTATATTTGCGGAGATATGATCTGAGGAAGTTGGTCTTGTTGCAGACTCCTGAATTACATTCCAAACAAGTGACCTGGAGAAAATCATCATAACTTTCTCTCTGAGCATCGTATTGAAATTTTGTAAGAAGGTACAGAAAGAGGACGGACTGTAGTTTCTTGTTTATATTTTTTAGAGCCAAAGGTCGAAACAGGGACACGTGGCATGTCGTACAAGTTTGCTCTACTGAATTAGTCTATAATCAGGTCACTGTGGGAGATTTGGCATAACTCTTCATTGGAGAATCCAATTGGGGTCAGGCTGGTGGCATTGGAAAGAGGACATAGAAGGCTACCACAGATCGAAATTTCAGAACTGGATGATCCAAAATTACAGAGATACATCAGAGGTAATATCGAGCTCCTACAAAGTGAAAAAAGGTGTGTAGATTTTTTAAATTTTTGCTTAAGCTTGGTTTAAAAAATTATTTTGAAGGAATTCAAAGGGCATAGTAGAGCATTAGTATCGGTAACTGATGCCCCTAGGAAAGAAAATGCAAACACCTAGTAAGCAATCTGAAAGCTCTAGCATGACTCATGAAGAACAGGAAGAAATGCTACATGATATATCAAAATTACAAGACCAAGTGCAACAAATTTCACTCACAAAAGCTAACAAAAGCTAAGATAAATGGCGTGGAATCTAAGATAAATGGCGTGCAAGCCAAGATTGACGATTTGAAGATAGATTTGAAGGTAGATTTGACAAATTTTCTAGAAGAAATACTTACTAATGGTGAAAGGGGAGTAAAGGAAACTCATGATGCGAACAAAGGAAATGTTAATCATGATTTCGTAGACTCTAATGTTGGATTGAAGACGCACCATATTCCAAAAATCGATATGAGGAAGTTTGATGGCAAGGATCCCGCAACATGGATATTACAGATGGAGGAATTTTTCGATCTCAATAATGTGCAAAACACACAAAAGGTACGTATGCAACTTTATATTTGGAACCAAATCAGTTTGTATGGTATCAATGGCTTTGCTCTCGTAAACAATTTATCACTTGGGCAATTTTTACGGAAGAATTGATAGCACATTATGAGGATACAAAAAGCAACACTTTTTTTAGCCAATTGATAAGTCTCAAACAAAAGGGTTCAATAATGGAGCACATTGAGGAGTTCCAAAAATTGAACATAAGGGTAAAAAATATTCCAGAGGAGCATAGGATTGATGTGTTCATAGGGTCTTTAAAGGATAATATCCAACATGATGTTCGCCTTTGGGAACCTGATTCATTAGAGAAGGCATTCAGGTTAGCAATAAAAATGGAAAGCAAAATTATGGCAACCAGGAAGCATACCACTCACAACTATAAAGACGGAAGTGTTGTTGCCGCTAGTCTTCCACAACCTATAAGGTTGACACCACAACAATTGGAAGAAAAAAGAGCAAAAGGGCTTTGTTACAGTTGTGATAGCAAATACACTAAAGGTCATAAGTGTGCTGAGAAGAAATTATTCTACATAGATTGTGAAGAGGAAGAAGAAAAGGAGCAAGAAAGGTCAAAAGAAGAGGATATACTCTAGGAACAAAGCCTAGATGAAGAACAAATGAATCCGACCATATCTTGTAATGCATTGGCAGGAATTACCACTCCTCAAACCATCAAGATAGAAGGACAAATCAAGAAGAAAAAGGTAATAGTGTTGATTGATTCAGGAAGTACCCACAATTTTATTCATTGTAAGGTAGCAAAAGAATTGAATTGCTTCTTATATCCAGCACCAGAGTGTCAAGTGATGGTTGCAAATGGAGGAACAATAAATTTCTCTGGAAAGTGCCATAATATCAAGCTATCCATGGGAGAATATGTATTGACTAGCCCAATGCTTTCCATTCCAATGGGAGGTGTTGATGTTGTACTAGGAGTCCAATGGCTACAATCCTTGGGTACAATAGCTTTTAATTTTCAAGAACTTTTCATGAAATTTTTTGTGGAAGGAAAGGAAGTTGAATTAAGGGGTATTGCAGGGAAACTGGGAAAGATAATAAGCTCTAACGGTATGACAAAGCTTCTAAAAAAGGAACAAAAAGGTGTAATTGCACAATTATGTTTGCTAGATGTTTCCACATTGGAATCATCTATTTCTCCAGATCTCCAAAAAGTCTTGGACAATCATTCCAAGGTATTTGAGACTCCCAAAGGTCTCCCACCTATTTGTGATCATGATCATGCTATTCATCTGATTCCAGGAAGTGTTCCTCCAAACATCAGGCCGTACAGATATCCCTATGCCCAAAAGAGTGAAATTGAACGTATGGTTGCAGAAATGCTAGAGGCTGGTATAATTCAACCAAGTCAAAGTTCTTTCTCTACTCCAGTAGTATTGGTGCACAAGAAGGATGGATCATGGCGCATGTGTCCGGATTATAGGGAGCTCAACAAGCTCACTATTAAAGATAAGTTTCCCATTCCTGTCATTGATGAATTACTGGATGAATTGCATGGATCAATTTACTTCACCAAGTTGGATCTTCGTTCAGGATATCATCAAATCAGAATGAAGATTGAAGACATTCCAAAAACAGCATTTAGAACTCATGAGGGTCATTATGAATTTTTGGTCATGCCTTTTGGCCTTACCAATGCACCTTCAACATTTCAAGGTTTGATGAATTCAATTTTCAAACCATTCCTTAGAAAATTTGTGTTAGTATTTTTTGATGATATACTAATCTACAGCAAGTCTTGGAAGGATCATGTTGAACATGTTGACAGGGTGCTACAACTATTGGAGGAGAAACAATTATATGCAAAAAGATCCAAATGTTTCTTTGGAGTACAAGAGGTGGAATATCTGGGTCATATTGTATCTCATGAAGGAGTTAAGGTAGACCCTAGCAAAATTAAAGCCATTAAGGAATGGAAAATCCCCACATCCATAAAGCATCTGCGAAGATTTCTCGGGTTGACAGGGTATTATTGCAAGTTTGTTAAGAATTATGGGAGAATAGCAGCACCTCTAACAACATTAATGAAGAAAGATGCATTTTCATGGACTCCAGAAGCAACAAAGGCCTTTGAACATCTTAAAGAGGCAATGTGCCAAGCACCGGTCTTAGCTACACCGGACTTCACAAAAACCTTTATTGTGGAATGTGATGCTTCAGGAAATGGAATTGGTGCTATTTTAATGCAAGATGAAAGACCCATTGCTTTTGAAAGTCGTCCAATCAAGGGAAAGTTTTTACACAAAGCTATTTATGAGAAGGAAATGTTGGCAATACTCCATGCACTTAAGAAATGGCGACCCTACCTAATGGGAAGACACTTCAAGGTAAAAACGGATCATGATAGCCTTAAATACTTTTTAGAGCAAAGATTATCCTCTGAAGAGCAACAAAAGTGGGTCACAAAGATGTTGGGTTATGACTTTGAAATCATCTACAAAAAAGGGAAGCAAAATGTGGTGGCAGATGCACTCTCAAGAAAGGATGAGGATGTGGAAGCATCATTGTGCACCATCCAACCAGATTGGATAAATGAAGCAAGGGAGGAATGGAAGAATGATGAAGAAGTGTGGGCACTTATTCGAAAGTTACAACAAGATTCCAGTACGTCGGATACATTTAGCTGGAAAAATGATTCGTTATGGTACAAAGATCGCTTATACCTCTGTAAGAATTCCCAGCTAAAACAAAAGATTCTTATGGAATTGCACACTTCTCCCTTAGGAGGGCACTCGGGATTTTTAAAAAGTTACCACAGGGTTAAGAAGGAATTTTTTTGGGATGGCCTTAAATCAGATATTCAAAAGTTTGTGGCGGAATGTTTGGTTTGCCAACAAAATAAAGTTGAAACAATTAAGACACCGGGTCTATTACAACCTTTATCCATTCCAAGCCAATGTTGGGAGGAGGTTTCAATGGATTTTATCACAGGTTTACCCAAGTCTGAGGGAAAGAGTGTCATCATGGTGGTAGTTGACAGACTTACCAAGTATGCACACTTTTGTGCATTATCACATCCATTTAAAGCCAGTACAGTTTCTACTGCATTTATGGAAACAATTCAAAAGCTACATGGAAACCCAAAGATTATTGTAAGTGACAGAGATCCCATTTTCACTGGAAATTTTTGGACAAAATTATTTTCTTGTCTTGGTACTCAGTTAGCTCATAGCTCATCTTATCATCCTCAATCTAATGGGCAAACTGAGATAGTAAACAAATGTTTGGAAGGATATCTTCGTTGCTTTGTATTTGATAAACAGACACAATGGGTCAAATGGTTGCCTCTGGCTGAATGGTGGTATAACACTTCCTTCCATACAGCAACAAAAATGACCCCATTTATGGAACTTTATGGGTATCAGCCACCATCCATCACATCATATTTAAGAGAAAATTCTAAGGTTCAAGCAGTGGAACATCACATCGAACATCAACAACAAGTCCTCCAACTCTTAAAGGATAACCTCGTGTTGGCACAAAATAGAATGAAACAACAGGCAGATCAACATCGCAGCGAAAGAAGTTTTGATGTAGGTGATTGGGTATTCCTATGGCTACAACCATATAAGCAAATGTCCCTCAAGCAAGCTAAGAAGGATAATAAATTATCACCAAAGTATTATGGTCTGTACAAGGTGTTGCAAAAGATTGGTACTATGGCATACAAATTGGAGCTTCCTGCAACTTCTCGATTGCA
Organism: Pinus tabuliformis; assembly: GCA_031772625.1. Taxonomy (NCBI): domain Eukaryota; kingdom Viridiplantae; phylum Streptophyta; class Pinopsida; order Pinales; family Pinaceae; genus Pinus; species Pinus tabuliformis. The sequence goes on along the minus strand of CM062818.1, from coordinate 2,064,917,239 downwards.
CCCAGTTTTCCATGTTTCATGTTTAAAGAAGGTTATAGGCGATAAGCTCCCAGTTCAAACAATATTTCCAGAACTTGACGAGGAAGGAAAAATTATATTGGAACCAGAAGCAGTCACAGAAACAAGAACTCGACAGCTACGAAATCGATCAATTTCAGAGTATCTTATCAAGTGGAAGAACTTATCTACTGAAGATTCCACATGGGAGGATGAGAATTTTATACAGAAGCATCCAGAACTACTCAAGCATTGAGGACAACACTTTTTTGAAGGAGAGGGGCATGTTGGGTCCCTATAATACTAGTGATTACCCCATTACTATTGTAGTTGTACCCCTTATTAATATTTTTGTGCCCCTATTGTCCCCATATTGTTATTACTGTGCCCCATAGAATCCCTCTATTGTTATTTTTGTGGCTTTATATTATTATTGTTAGGTCGGCTGGGTTATATTGTGACTCCTTAGACTCCTATATATAGAAAGGAGGTTTTGTCATTTGAATCATCGAAGAATTGTTCATTTATGTAATGTAAAGGAGGTTGCCCCCTCGAAGAGGCTGAATTTTAAGGCGTTGATCTATCTTTTCTATCTTGTTCTTGAGATGGTTTCATAACAGATACCACTTGTTATGCTCTTGACCTGCGAGAAGATACCAAAATACCAAATATGCGAAGAAATATACCCAGAAGATAGAATAATAAGAAATAATAGCATGTATTTTATTATTCAGAAAGGAAAGCAATGTTCACTTGCCTCTTCGAGGGGGCAACCTCCAATAGAGCTGGGCTCAATTACAAAATAAGACACGACGCTCCTCGAGGGGAGTCTCTATCCTTTATATAGGATTCGTACATGCAATACCATGGGTCAGTACCATGGTTCTTATTAATACCACCTATCTAATACCATGGCCCATTTGCAACTAACTATGGTCCCTTCTTTAAATGTGGGTCAACCACTTACAATTATTAATATGGGCTTTATTGACTCTTTACTTAACTAACTATGACTTGACCCTATTACATAAATAAGGGGGATAGGGTTGGACCCTAACATAAGCTATGTATTTTAAATGAACCCTCAAAAGTGACTATTTGAGGAATCTTTGAGATTCCCGAGGAGCCCAGATTTGACCGAGACAGAAAGGGTTCAAGTTTACAGTTAGATTTCATAGCTTTTCACAAGGAACAAGATGGCGTGGGAAATTCTTTCATTTGAGTAATCAATTTTCAGTCTGTCCCCAGACTTGGAGGTATAAGGTGCTTTGTTGCCATGTCCTTTTTTATTTTTGTTGAGAGGATCCAAGTATGCCACTTTATGTGAGAGACTATTATTTTGTCATGTTGAAGGAGAGCTTTTACGAGTGAGATTTCTTATAGAAGAACATCTCATGGAGAGACATGTTTCTCTAGTAAAAAGGGTTCATCCTTGTATTGAAAAAATAATACATCATGTACTCATCATCTTCCTGCAACAACTAATGAAGCGACCTCCCCAATATTAACACTGTGCCCAGATACATAGTCCATAGTAGGTGAACTTCGTTATCATATCGTATGTTTATAGTTGTTCATGATTATTACTTCTTGTTTCATATTGATGGTTTGATGAAGTTGTTTAGAATATGCATTGCTCACAATTTCACAAGAAAATGTGAGTGTTAGTAAAAGGTCTTGTATTATGGGGATTTTTGTTTAAAAGTGTTAGAGTAGGTTAATTTATTAGTCAAAGGCCTTTGAACTATCATTTTTTTGTCTTGGAGGGGTCAAATTCATAAATGTTTTCACTGCCATATATTTGACCTGTCGTCTGGAGAGTCATGATGAGTTCGGTCATTTCCTTGGTCATTAAAGTCAGTCATGGGAAGGGGTATTTTAGCATTGAATGTTGTTGTAATAGAATTCTAAGTCAAGATATTGAATGTTGATAAGGTGTCTACAGTTAAAGAAATGATGTTAAAGTAGTACAATCATTAATGTTCCAATTTGTTCCCTCTTTAGACATCATTATTTTTCCTTTTCTCCCATCCCCTTATTCCCTTTTTATCCTAAAATTCCCCTATTACTAAGTGTTGTAGTGTTTTCTTCTCAATGATGTATGAAAAGAACCCACTTAAGATTGTGGATGACAAACAATATCAACAATATAAATGGCTGCTAAACATTGTAGATCTACAACAATTGATAGAAACAAAACCTACCAAAATTTTGATTTATGTGTTACACAGTAATTTGTCACCGACCCCGCATTCCCTGATCCCAGATACTACCGGTCCATATTATTGACATCTATTCTATTTCATGTTGCTAATTATGTGTCAATACCTTCCTTGTAATCTCAGGAAGAATGTTTTAGTTCATTATCCCTGAAGCAGACCCCTTTTTACCTAAGTTTCTGGGTCGTCGCGGGTCATCAGTTGTCCCACCCATGAAGATGGTCAAGTTTGCACTAGCCCTAGCAAAGTCGTCACTCTGTCCCTGTGTTTCACCTGTGATGATCTACTTTTGGCAAGATTTTTAACAACTCGTCGAAGCTTCGAGATGAAACTGCTTCATGGGCGGTCCTAGGGCTGGTTGTTGGGTCAAATGAGCTCGCTTCTCTCCTTTGGGATAGTTGTTCCACCTTTTGTGCAACCTCCCTAAGAGATAAGCTCTTCCTCCCATCTCTTATGGAACCTCTCCCTCCTATAAATGTCTCCTCCATGAATGAGATCAACTAGCTTGGATGTAACTTGATGATAGCTAGATGTAATTTGGTAGCTTCAGGTTTCTAAGAGAGGAGTAGAGGTAGAGAGTGTTATTAGAGCGTGAAATTAGCCTCACATGTATTTTGGCTTTAGAGATGTTTGAGTAGAGCTGGTTTGAGAACTTTCTAGCATCAATTTTTTGAACTAAAGAGAGAGTTATTTGTTCCCTTGGGAGACGGTTCACAAGTGAATGCTTATGGAGACATGCCGACAGGACCCTTCGAGGAGACTTATGACGTTAAGGGTCGGTTGTAAGTTTTACTTTGATTTATATTAATACAAATCAATAGCTTGTTTCCCATATCGTATGTTGAATTGTATGTCGATAGCTTGAGGTTCCTTGACTCTTCAAGTAGATTATTTGATCATTTTCTATTGCGTTTGTGGTGTTTCTCTACATGTTGTTTTTATGTATAAGTGAATAAAAGAACAAGAGCTAGAGCAACACGATGAGGACTTCATCGAATGACGAACTGAAGGTAGGCCTTCATAACACCATCTTTCTAAGGAAATTTGCTTTGGTATTGTCTTTGCAATGACTAGACCCACTCTAGGGCTAGAGGGGTTGCCTCTGTTCGTAGAGGGAACTTGCCTGTGTCACAAGTTGGCGACTCTGCTGGGGAACCTTGCCTTTTGTCTTTTGTGTTGATTGGTTTTATTTGTTTATTGTCTCCCTTATTGTTTGGGTAGCATGCTCTATTTTGGAAGTTGTTAGACTACTCTTGTAGTCTTCCCACTCTCATGAGTGATAGCTCTAGCCTTGCCTCAGCCAAAATTTCATTTTTTGCCTTTGATTTGTGGTCGTTGTTGTTTATGTTTTGACAATCACGAAGTAGTGTCACCTATGCTACTTCTTGGGTTGCGCCTTTTACTGTCTGGTGTGATTAAATTGCCTAATAGTCACGACGAGTCCTGAAATAGGTTCGGCGCAGCTAACTCGTGTACTTTCATGATGACGTCGCAAAGTGCTTAGTTAGAGGGGTGCGACGACTTATTGTTGGCACATGTTGTTAGTTTTATACTCGTGACGATTCCTGTAAGTTTCAAATATTGAAGTATGTTGGTTGATTGGCCAGTGTGTTCCATCCTCTGAGCTTGTTTTTTGCCTCTTTATTATATCAGAAGTGTTGGTTGTTAGAATTTTTGATTCCAGGTTCCAAGTCTTTTGGAATCCTTCCTCTTGTACCGTGTGACCTAAATACCTTATGGTTTATTGAATGATTGGTTTGCTTAGATCACTCATTCATTGGGATCTTTAGGCTTTTCTTAGCATAATCTTTGACTTTGTTTGAGGCTTCTTCCTATTCACTGTTTGTCATTCATTTTGAAAAAATTAAAAAAAATTGCATTCATCTTGTATTAAGATTTGAAAGATGATTTTTTGCATTAGTAGATTCTTGAGATTAAGACATTGAAAAGCAAAAAGTGTGTTTTCCATTTTCTTGTTTAGATTGCTTGCAAGTTTGAGTAAATGGTAGAAGTATTCCTTTTTTCCTTGATTGGTTTGCTTTCTTGCTATTTAGCTGTTGTGCATTGAACCTCTCACTCTTCCTTAGCTAGTTGTTCATCCAATGAGAATGGTCTTTTTGCTTATTTAGTTGCATTCTAGGAGTTCTTGAAGATACATTTGGTAGGGCCTTGAAATTGAGATCTAATTCAAGATAAACTGTTAAAATTTATTGAATTAACCTATGGAAGCATTGAAAATTAATGCTTATATCTAGAGGTCTAGGCTAGAGACGTGTTCTGGTGTCATTAAACCTAGTGGATGTTATTTTCACTAAGGTTGGGTGATTCCTCCTTTTGTGATTCGATAAGTACTAGTACAGACTCATGCTCCTTGTACCGTTACGTATATGATGGGAGACCCCACTAGGTTGCAATCTTGTGATCCATAGGAAATCATGTCGGTCGCCTTACAAACATGATACACTGAACACAACATTCGGGGAGATTTCCTGCTCGTACTTCTTGGTTCGTTGGGAGGTATTCTACAGTTCACGGTTGTCTGGTAAACCTTTTTCCTAGATTTCTAGAGCAGTCACTTTCATTCCTTTTCGACTCTTTAAAAGTAAAAGGATCATTCGAGTGCTTGTACTTTCGAACTCATTTCCAATCGAAAGTGATAGAGTCACCTTTTGTCCTTTTCTTGACTCTTAAAACATGAAAAGGCAAAGTTTTGTTTCAATGTTCTAAAGTTAACTTCCTACGAAATATTCCTGGTAAAAGTTGACTTCCTTAGTAATTATTTAGAGTCAATTCCAATGGCAACATTTCTAGAGTCTACCAGTCAAGGGTTCCCCTCGGAATGGAATCCTGGTCCTTGTCCTTCCTTTGGAAATGCTGGTGCTCCTTATATGGTGACGTTGTCCCTCCCTGGGTTAACCATTGGTTTCCCTGTCTGGTTATTTTTGACCTCAGTGATCCTGAGTGTCTCAATTCCTGCCCTACCATCTCCTTCATTCGAATCACGACGTGATGATTCTAAGGTTGACCCCTCACCTTCTTCCCCTGTATCTTCACCTTCCTCTTCTACTTCGTCTGGTGAAAGTTTTAAAGCTAGTAACCGGGAGGCTAAGAAGAAGAAGAAGAAGACAAAGAAGAAGAAGTCATCTAAGTAAGGGGTTGATTGTGCAGTTGTTACATCAAATACACCTCCTATTGGCAAACCCTCTGATCCTCCATGGATGGTTAAGTTCCCTTGTAGGTTGTGTAAGGGTGACCATCTCCTCTGAGACTTCCTTGGCATTCCCAGAGTCTTGGAGGTATGGTCTCAAAATCTGGATCGACCGTCCCCATCGACTTCTGGAGGTCGTGTCAATGCTGCATTCTTGGCTAGCGATGGTAAGAAGAAAGGGAAGATTAGATTTCCTTATAGGTTACGTGAAAGAGATCATCTTCTTCATCTTTGTCCCCTTATGGATAAAGCTTCCAAAGTTTTGGAAAACCTTACAGCTCCTCAACCCCAACTTCCTGTTGGTTATCAGAGGCTTTCTTCTAACCCTCTCTCGGTTGGTAAAGACATTGACTTGGATTCATCTCTTTCCCATCCTGCTCTTCCTGAGCCTGACTCTCTTGTGTCTATTCCCAACCAACCATTGGTAGGAGAGAGTGTCGACTTGGTTTCGCCACCAGTTGTTCACTCTGTTCCAGAAGAGAGTCGTGATCATACTGCTCATGTTCTTCTTGTCTCCTCAGATTCTCATGAATCAAAGAGTGACCCTTCCATCCCAGCTATTCAGGAGATTCCTTCTTCTGTTCCTGCCGAGAATGGGGGTAATCATATGATACCCCCACCAAGTAGTTATGTCGTTTCTTTCGATTGGAGTCACTTGACTGCTTTCTGATCTGAATTTGAAACTACTTGTAAATTGTTTGCAAGGTATTCAATTCAGAAATATACATGTTTAAAAGATGTCCATGTCTTGCAGAAAGAAAACAAATGAAATTTTCAGCTGTTCATGACCCATTTAAGCATAGCAGATTTATTTCCTTTTACTTTTTAACACACTAAAACGAATTTGTTTTGCAAAATAAATCAACCACAGATGCAAAAGAAGTTGATAAAGCAGTTCACCCCTCCTGGGCTACGTCTGCTGGGTCCAAAGCTCCCAAATGGGCTTGTCCTTGTTTTAATTAAATGCTCAAATTGAATATACAGCTGAATAGAAGCATCTACAGGTGGAATAGATGGTAAAAATGGATTCAAGATACTTGAATCCTTTAGGATTGACTACTGATTCACCTCCAATGGATACCTGCAACCCTATACAGTCTTCACAATACTGGGCCCTAGTGGCTCCTAGAACTTTCACGGCTCCAAAACCTCTAAAAATGACCTCATATGGCTGTAAGAACTGCACCAATGGCTTCAGAAGGTCGAAAATACCCAAAATAAAAAAAAAATTCGTCCAAAACCGCCTTTCCTAGCCAAAGTTATGGCCAATTAAAGTTTTCCTCTAGTTATGCCTAGAAACACTCCAGCTAACTTTAGTTGGAGTCCAGTTAGGCCCGCCAATTTTGGCGCTCCTGCCAGAATCTCCGCCAAACGAACTGCAGTTACATTAAATGCTTATGCATGGATGGCGGTTTATCTCGGATTTCGTGCCCGGCGGTTAGGGGGTTGAGCCCACGGTTATGGGCCCATGGTCATATGGTATGGGGGGCTGGCCCCCTTCGGGCCCCGCCCAACAGAAAGTCAAACCTTTTAAACAATTTCCGCCGCTCCATGAACACATGTGATGCTTGTGGCGCGTTGGTAAAGCACTTGGCTGGTGGGGAAGAGGTTGTGGGTTCAAAACTTGCCAATGCCACAAAATTTTAAATATGCGCCCATAATGCTTGCTGACGTCATCTGGGGACCACGTGGTGGCCTCCGGGCCTGCCACGTGGCAGCTTTCTATTGGCTGTGTGAAGGGAATATTCCCTAGAATATTCTCGAAATATTCCTTTTTTAATTTTTTTTGAAAAATTAAAATTTTCAATGTTATTGACAAATTCTTCGTTTTGCCATAACTTCCTCATACGACGACCGTTTTTCGAACCGTTTATGACGCTGGAATCAGGAAGATGAGCACTTTCCAGTAATTCAACTTTGAACTAGTTCTAAGCATTTTAAATTTTGAGCATTTTACGACACTTAGGACATGAGCACCTGATCACGCCTCCCCATTGGGAAGCTTTTGGACCCCAAAAGCCTTCAACTACCTGTTAAAGAGGTGAGGGTACAACTCCCTCACTCTGTCCACCTCCATCCACTTTGCCTTGTTCGGTTTGCTGCCTTTGAAACCAACCTGAACATAATCTACACTGCCCCTCCTTGAAGTGCGTGTCCTTCTGTCAAGGATTGTATCTTCTTTCAGCTCATCTAAGAATTCTGGTGAGAAATCTTCTATAGATGGCAGCTGAATAGCACTTTCATGATCAGCAATCAAAGGAGGTTCATACAAACGTAAGTTCTCCACATTGACAACAGAATACATTTGCATGTAGGAAGGCAAATCTAATTGAAAAGCATTATTTCCAACCTTCTTGAGGATTTTGAATGGACCATAATGAATAGGCTTCAGCTTTTTACCTTCTCCTTGTATCCTTTCTTTACTAATGTACAGCCATACCTCATCCCCTTCTTGAAACTTGTGATCGACTCTATGCTTGTCGTGTCTTTCCTTGTACTTGCCTTGACTCTTCTCAAGCTGTTCTTGAATTTGCTGATGTATTTGCTGAATTCTTTCAATGAATGAACGAGCTTTGTCATTATCACTATGTCCCTCAATGGCAACATCTTTCTCAAGAATGAAATCAAGAGGTGATTTTGGCAAGTAACCAAAACAAGCTTCAAACGGTGAGGTGTTTGTGGAAGAGTGCTTGGTGTTATCACTCAGGTTGTCCCTCAGGTTGTAGTAAAGGGATACGGTCGAGGTAACCACAAACCAACTTTGGATTGCAGGTTCTAGCCCACCTGCAATCAGAGAGGGCTCTCTCTTTCTGATTCAGATTTGTTGAAATTGATTTTAGGCTAGGTATTGGGCTTGAGGGTTTTTGTTTTGATTTTGGTGGGAAAATTGATGTCTTCAGGTAGAGAGGCAAAGCATAGTCTGATAAGTTTCAAACCATTGGGAATGGAGTCGAGGAGGAAGACCGGTGATGCATTTTATTGATCACATGAGAGATATGTGGAGCAAGGTAGCTGCACATGAAACAACGTTTTAGGTTTAAAGGATGGAATGAATGCTAAGGAATGAGAGGCAATCAAGGATCTCTCATTCAGCTTAACAGAAGGAGATAACAGAGCTCTACCTAGGGGCAGTAAAGGATCCCTAGATATTTAGCGAACATAGGTGAATTAGGGTAAATATGAGCCAGAAGGAATTCATATTCATTACCAATTCATTCAGATGAAAACATACAGAAACAACAGAAATTGAGCATAGAGTGCTGTAAACAAATTCTAAGCTAATCTTTATTCCTGCTATTTAGATAGCGGCTAACAATAAAACAGAGGTAAGATGCACCTATTGTTCCAGGCTGCAGCACAGGAATTCCACATTTAGTCTTCAGAAATCAACACATCAGACAGTCATACTCCAAACTCTTCAGTTGTCTTTGATTATAGAAAAATTCTTAGGCATACACTGCGGGTCTCTAGTGGGAATTATGAATCGACCAACCCTTAAAACAGTGCAGAGGGTGGTATATATAGGGAAACTCTTCAAAATTGCTTATTTACAATTTGACCTAAACAGGTCTGGAGGAAAGATGATTACTTTAACCTAATCCCATCCAGAAATAAATGCATAAAATATCTTGAGCTGCGCTAAGGGCCACTGTATGGGGACTGAGTGAATGTGTTGTCCTCGGTGGCTTGGTGCAGTTGTCTTTGCAATAACTGTGCATGGGTCTCTGCTCCATTGTAGTTCGGTGTCCTTAAATGCTTCAACTGTGATTTGAGAGGAGGGATGGGCTTTCACCACCTGATTTGACTTTGTTGGCGGCCATTAAATGTTAACCTGCTTTGGGAACTGAAGGTTTCTTTTAAACAATTTAACTGGTACACTTTGCTGCTTCTCTTTCCTCTGATACTCTCTGACAAATGAATTGGGTCGCTTCTCTCCTTTGCTGTGGGTCTAATAAAAAATTAATGGCCACTGTTTGGCCTCTGTTTCCTCTAAAACTGTCTTCTGCTCCTTTCTGCATGCTTCGCGAAGAAAAACGGGTCATTCGGCGCCTTTCGGGCTTGCTGGGGGCTGCATGATGAAAATATTCCCCATTCAGGCCTATTTTATCCAGCGATGCGCGATTTGTGCTAGGTGCAAATCGCGCATCAAAAACTGCCTCAGAAACTGATTCCGGGGCTCCAGAGTGCGATTTTCGCCCTTCGCGCTAAAATTGCTGATGACGTCAGCATGACAGGACTTTGTACGGCGGATGACATCAGCGGGATGACGTCAGCGAGATGACATCATCACATACGGAGGTGACGTGGCAGATGGGGGTGACGCAAGCGGGTGACGTCACTGGGCAGGAGGCAGTTTCCGGTTTTGGGGCGCATCGCCTTTGGACAGAGGTGGTTTCGGGGGAGGGGGCTCCGCCACGCCCGGGAAGGTGACGCGTGGTAGGAGTACGGCGACAATACCACCCATCTCTCGGACACTAACCTTCGGGCGCGTTGGGGGACGAGAAGGCCCGCCCACCGTAGATCTGTGGGGCGGGCGATCTAATGGTTGGCGGCGAATGTGGAACGACGGAGGTATAAGGGTGGGATTCCGGGGAATATTCCCATTTAAATAAAGCGCGACGGGGTTTAAACTTAGGTTTTGTGGGTTTGGGGGGTTAATAAGCGGGCGGGATATGTTTTTGTGAATGAAACTTTGGTATAAGGGCGCCAAAGCAGGTTTTTAGGGCTAGGGGAGAGGTTGTTAGCATGACCAGGTGTCATCTAACTCCTGCTGTGACTCGAATGGGCTAAAAACAGCCCCAGATAGACTGTTCTTTCCCTGACTTAGAAGAGATATGGCTATATTGCCAGGGAGGGGATATTTATATAGGGGAGTTTTATATACTAGAGTTAGTAGTTAATATGGAGATGATCAGTAGGCGCCAAGGTAGGGGACCTTAGGCCAATTTTGGGGAAAAGAACTTGTAAATGAGTAATAAAGGATCCTTGAGTGAAGGAAATCTTCACCAAGGCAAATGACATGGAGAATGATGAAACTAAGAGGAATCAAGCAGATCTTGACCTCTTTGGGGAAATTAGTAAGTGACTTGGGGAATTTAGAAGAAGGGGCAGTTAGTGATGTCCAGCTTGAGCTTCTCCAGATGAAAATTGCCTGATAACTGTGATCTGGAAAAATATACACTTAGAAACACAAAGTTTGATCATGAATCATTCTGCAACCACATAGCTACTTACCTAGCCCACTCACCTAACATTTTTTCTTCTTTTTGGTTTGGGTGCACTTAGACTTGCAGACCCAGCTTTACAATTTTTCTTTTGAATGTTTGCTATCTAAATCTACACTTATTTCTGCCAGGGCCCAAATTAAGTAGTTGGGTCCCTTTGATTCTCTACCTATCTACAAATATGCCAAGATTAAACTATTTGGACAGATACATTCTCTATATTCTAAAACAAGAAATTGAAACCTAGGGAGACCAAGATTAGACTGTTTGGACCTCCCTTTAAAAACTTTTCAAAACTAGAACAATTCATCAAAATTGGAATACATCAGTGGCATTTGGACTGGCACACTTCATGGCTTTCTTCTTTGGTCTCTTCTGGAAATATGGAACACTGTAGCTTGCAAAGTATGACATATTTGGCCTGTAAAAATGTCAATCATGAAAAATGAACACCTGTTGCAACAGGAGGCTAACACTTGGCACGGTTGTAATCATGTTGTATGTAGTGCAAATGTTCATCCCACAGCTTGGGATGCTTGCTGCAATAACCTCTCAAGAGGTGCAAAATGGTTCTGTTCACAACTTCTGTTTGTCCATCTGTTTGCGGATGAAAAGTAGTACTTTTCTTCAACTTTGTGTCCATCATCTCCCATAGGTTGGACCAAAAATTCCCCACAAATCTGGAATCCCTGTCACTAATCATGGAAGTAGGCAAACCAAAGTGAATCCATACATGATGAAAAAATAATTCAGCAGTTTGTTCATCAGTTATAGTTTTCTTACAAGGCATAAGTATACACATTTTGCTGAAACGATCAACTACTACATATAAATAATCATGCTGCTTTCTAGATTTTGGCAAACCTCCTACAAAATCCATAGAGATGCTTTCCCATGGTCTAGAAGGTATCGGCAAAGGAGTATACAAGCCAAGCTTCCTATTTCTAGGCTTGCTTGTAGCACATAATGAACATCCTCTTATGAACCTTGAAACAGAATCTACCATGCGAGGCCAATAGCAATACCTCTGTAGATGTGCAACTGTTTTGCTCACACCAAAATGGCTAGCAATAAGAGAAGAATGAGCTTCTCTTATGACATTTATTCTCTCCCCCTGTGGTATACACAACTTTCCCAAATGAAATAGCAAATTGTTATGCATGTGATAGTCATTTTTCTCTACATGATTCCCTTTACTCAAGTTAGCATACATATCTTTAAAGTCATCATCAGATGCATATTGTTCTATGGTTAACTATCATGTACAATGGAATCATTCTTAAGTAAAGTAACAGCACCAATAATAGGCCTTGAAAGCATATCAACAACTTTATTCAGAGTACCTTTCTTGTACCTTATTACCAAATGGAACTGTTGCAAGAAGCCCATCCATCTGAAGTGTCGTGACTGTTGTAACTTGCTTTGTGATTGCAAGTACTATTAGGGCTGATGGTCGGTATGTATAACAGTTTCTTTGCCCATCAAATAGTGTTTCCACTTTTTGACGCTTTGCACCAATGCATACAACTCCTTATCATATGTAGGATAATTTACAACAACACCATTAAAAGTTTCAGAATGAAAAGCAATAGGCTTACCATGCTGTAGAAGAACTGCACCCATGGCATAATCACTAGCATCGGTTTGTATCTCAAATGGCTGTCTCAAATTCGGTAATGCAAGGACCGGAGTTGAACTAATCTTCTCTTTCAAAGATTCGAAAGCTTTTTGCTGCTTGCCTCCCCATTGGAAAGCATGCTTCACACTTGTCACTGCATGCATAGGAGCTGCTATAGAAGAGAAGTTAGAGATAAACTTCCTCCAATATTGAGCTGCACCCAAAAAACTTCTTACCTCTGTTATGGATTTGGGAGTAGGCCAATTCACAATAGCCTCTATTTTAGCAGGATCTATTCTCAAAGCACCTCCTCCTACTATATGTCCCAAATAAACCAAAGAAGTCTTTCCAAATTCACACTTTGACATTTTAAGAAATAACCGATTCTTCTTCAAAACATCAAGTACTTTCCTAACATGCATGACATGATCTTCTCTAGACTTGCTGAAAATTAAGATGTCATCTAAGTAGACAATAATGAAATCATCAAGAAAAGGACGCAAGACATCATCCATTACCCGCATGAAAGTTGCAGGTGCATTGCACAAACCAAACGGCATCACAAACCACTCAAAGAGTCCTTGTTTGGTTTTAAAGGCTGTCTTCCAAATGTCACTTTCTTCAATTCTTACTTGATGATATCCACTGCGCAAGTCTAGCTTAGTGAAATATCGAGCATCTTTCAGCTGGTCTAGCAAATCATCTATCCTTGGGAGTGGGTAACGATTCTTTACTGTTATCTTGTTCAAGGCCCTGAAATCAACACACATACACTAAGTGCCATCTTTCTTTGGAATCAATACAATCAGTGACCCACATGGCGAAGTACTTGGCCTTATGAAACCCTTGTCCAACAAGTCCTTGATTTGCTTCTTTATTTCAACATTCTCCATAATAGACATGCAGTACATGCCTATGTTTGGAAGAGGACAATCTGGATGCAAATGGATTTCATGCTGAATCTCCCTCTTAGGAGGCAAACCTGTTGGCTCCTGAAACATCTCATGATATGCATCAACTACATCATATAGATCTGATTTAGTTTTGGATCACAATTGTCAAATGACTCATGATTCACATCAACCTTGGGCTTAATCATAAGAAGAACAAAATTCTTACTTGAATTGACCAGCGTTTTTACCTGTCCTGCATTCACCATCGCTATATTTGTCTTCTTGCGATGAGCTCTAACAATGAACTCCTTGCCATCTTTGAAAAGATGATATTTGTTTTCATGGCGATGAAAGATAGCTTTCCTGTCAAACAAGTAAGGACTTCCCAAAGCAATTCCTGCTATATCAAAAGGTACCACATCAAGTTCAACTGTGTCAATAAAATGTGCAGTAATTGCAAAGCGCAATGTGCACTTTCTTGAAACTTGTAAATTTGCATCCTTGCAAATCCATCCAAGTGGATATGGCTTCGGATGTGGAATGGTCTCAAGTTTAAGCTGCTTGACCAAGTCCTCTGATATAAGGTTTGCTTGTGACCCACTATCAAAAAGTGTGTCAATTTTAGTATGTTTTGAGATCACCCTCACATGAAACAGTTCAATTCTTTCTTCCTCATTAGGAGCTTGTACATGGCAGTTTGAGGTACTAGTGCTGGCTTGAGTTTCAATTTCTTTTCCCTTCAAGTTTTTCAAACCCATGGCTGCAATTTTGGTTTCATCACCTGAATCATCCCCTAAATCTTGTGGTGTAGATGTAGTAGCAACAGTTTTCTGTTTCCCTTTGGATTTGTTAGATTGAGGTCTTTTTTTAGGATGTAATTTCCAACAGTTTTTCTCCTCATGGCCTGGTTTAGAACAGTGTTTACAGATCACTTTCTCACTCTCCTGTTTGACAGATGCATTCTTTTTTCCCTTTCCCTTGGAGGTTTTCTCTTTGTTTTTCCCCTTGGGGGGCTTGTTTCTACCCTCTTCAAATGTGTTTTTTCCCCTTGCCTCTAAATGGGTAGCTTGGACACAAACCTCGTCCAGGCTAGTAGGGTTAAACATCAAGATGGTGTGTCTAAGGTAGCTATGCAAGCCACCAATGTATTTCAGCAAGGTTTCCTGGGTCTGTAAATCTACCCCTAACAAGAGAGCTCTTCTCCTGAATTCTTGGGTGTAGTCTTGGACACTCTGACCCTTAAGTTGTCTGAAATTTTGCCAATTCATAATGGCTTTTTGCATGTGAGCAAGAGGATAAAACTATTTTTTAATGGCTAACAGAAATTTAGGCCATGTTAAGGTAACCTTACCAAATTTCTTGATCTCCTCTTTAGTCTTGGCCTCCCACCAGACCAATGCTGCTCCATCCATTCTCAAAGAAGCCAATTGAATCTTTGTGGCATCATCATGCATATTCTGGATCCTCAAGTAAACTTCCAACTGCCTAATCCAGTTGTCAAGCTTTTCTGCATTCACTTCACCATTAAACATAGGTAATTTGAATTTTACATCAAGCTTCAAAAAAGGACTTTTTCCAGAGGATCTATGCTTATGCACAGAAGAAGAAGACGAGGATGAAGAGGAAGAAGGTGACGATGGGGGTGGTGGATCACCATTTCCTCCATGTCCTTTCTTGGAATGATCATCATCCTTCTTACCTCCTGAAGAGCCCTCTCCTTCATGTGGATGTTTGGACCCTTCTCCAGCCAATTTTTCATTTCTTTCTTGGTACACTATCCTCACCATTTCAGTGAGGTCCAAGAAAGCCTTTCTGAAGACTCTTTCTTCTTCTTTTGGATCCATGTCTGCAGGAATTTCTCCTTCATGTGCAGACATTCTTGAAGCTTCTGCTGAGACTCTTGAGGGTGAAATTGAAGGTGGAGGTGATGGCTCTCTGGCCTTCCTTGATTGAGGATTCTCTCGTTCTCTAGTCAATTGTCCTTCCCCTCTTTTAAGTTTCAACCTGGTAAGCATCAATACTTGCAAGACAGTTAGAAGATTTTTTGCACAAAACCCTGCTCTGATACCAACTTGATCTGAATTTGAAACTACTCGTAAATTGTTTGCAAGGTTTCAATTCAGAAATATACATGTTTAAAAGATGTCCATGTCTTGCAAAAAGAAAACAAATGAAATTTTCAGCTGTTCATGACCCATTTAAGCATAGCAGATTTATTTCCTTTTACTGTTTAACACACTAAAACGAATTTTTTCTGCAAAATAAATCAACCACAGATGCAAAAGAAGTTGATAAAGCAGTTCACCCCTCCTGGGCTATGTCTGCTGGGTCCAAACCTCCCAAATGGGCTTGTCCTTGTTTTAATTAAATGCTCAAATTGAATATACAGATGAATAGAAGCATATACAGGTGGAATAGATGGTAAAAATGGATTCAAGACACTTGAATCCTTCAAGATTGACTATTGGTTCACCTCCAATGGATACTTGCAACCCTATACAGTCTTCACAACACTAGGTCCTGGTGGCTCCTAGAACTTTTACGGCTCCAAAACCTCTGAAAATGACCTCATATGGCTGTAAGACCTACACCAATGGCTTCAGAAGGTCGAAAATACCCAAAATAAAAAAAAAATTCGTCCAAAACCGCCTTTCCTAGCCAAAGTTATGGCCAATTAAAGTTTTCCTCCAGTTTTGCCTAGAAACACTCCAGCTAACTTTAGTTGGAGTCCAGTTAGGCCCGACAAATATGGCGGGCCCGCCAATTTTGGCGCTCCTGCTAGAATCTCCGCCAAACGAATTGCAGTTACATTAAATGCTGATGCATGGATGGTGGTTTATCTCGGATTTTGTGCCCGGCGGTTAGGGGGTTGAGCCCACGGTTATGGGCCCATGGTCATATGGTATGGGGGGGTTGGCCCCCCGAGCAGGGTTGGCCCCCTCCGGGCCTGCCACGTGGCAGATTTCTATTGGCTGTGCGAAGGGAATATTCTACAGAATATTCTTTTTTTATTTTTTTTTGAAAATTTAAAATTTTCAATGTTATTGACAAATTCTTCTTTTTGCCATAACTTCCTCATACGGCGACCGTTTTTCGAACCGTTTGCGGCGTCAGAATCAGGAAGATGAGAAATTTCCAGTCGTTCAACTTTGAACCAGTTCTAAGCATTTTAAATTTTGAGCATTTTACGACACTTAGGACATGAGCACCTGATCACTTTCTGCCTCCCATCTTATGTGCCTTTCCAGATCACAGTACAAGCCTATAATATGGTAGTACCTAGCACTTTATTAGATGAAGGTGCATCTATTAGCATCATGTCTTCTACTACTTGGCAAGATTTGGGCTCCCCACAGCTTGTGCCTGTCACCCAGAATCTGTTGGTTTTCAACGGAGGAACCAGTCAACCCTTAGGGATCCTTCTGCAGTTCCCTATTACTTTGGGAGGAAAGACCGTCTATATAGTCATGATGGTAGTCCAAGGCTCATTAGATTTCAATCTTCTCCTTGGATGTGACTATGTTTATGTCATGGGAGCTCTTGTTTCTTCACTTTTCCATGTGGTTTGTTGATCCGAATTGGATCCATGAAGAATAATCAAAAGAACCATGGTTGTACCAGGTCGGGACAAACTTCAAAGAATTCAAAACAGCTATCAAAAGCACCTCAAACCAGTGGCAGTGGCAGCCAACATGGAATGATGAGGACCTCGGTCAAAGCGCACTGACCGAGGCCTATGGAGACTACGTGGGACGCGAAATTAGCCACTGGGAGGCCCAGATCAGGAAACAGAGGAGGCTTTTAATCACGCATCGCTGGGCGAAAACCCTGAAAATGGAGAAGCCCCGAGCACTTGGTCGCATGGAAGAGTCAGGAACTGTGGGGAAAAGGCGAAAGCTAAAAGGTGGGACCTGCTTCGAAACCGGCGGTATTGATCAGGGCACCCTCAAATAGTAAGTAGTTTTGGAGAAATTGGAGCGATCCCACTCAGCGATCGACGCATGGCAAGCGGAGGAGAGAGAAAACTACCGCTCATCGCGCGCTAATAGTTGAGCAAGTCAACCACGCGAAATGAGTGGATGGTGTTGGATCTAGGGGATCCAGATCTGATGGTTGACATCACGCTCGACGACAAGACTAGATTTAACTAGGGAATAGGCCACGATCTAGAAGAATTTGAGGTCTACTTTGACCGCCATGGTGGCGGAAGACACATTCCATGATGTAACCAAAGAATTGAACCGATGAAGCAGGCTGGCGCAGTTTACAGGAGGACATGTGGCCACTCCCTGTGAGCCTGATGATGACGTCGAACAGGGAACTCCAAGTGTAGTTGCAAAAGGCGATCTGACAGAGGTGGAAGCGGAACTGAATAGCCCTGAGCTCGAATGGCCTTAAAGCCATGAACAAAGAACAGAAGACACAAGGGGAGAGGAAGAAAAAAGATAGAGAAGTGAAGAAGACAGTGAAGCAAAAGTAGAAAGGAGACAGAGGGCCGAGCTGACCAGAGGCAGCGTTGAGCACCAGAGAGCTTGAGAGATTCAAGCCATCCAGGAGAGGATTTGTCAGACCAGAGAGGTCGAAGAGCTGGTAGGAAAATAGTCTGTGCACTCCAGTGGCTTGGGCAATCCAAGAACCACCCTGCCAAGCAAATCTGTTCCAGGGGACTCGTATTGAGCTACTGCATCGTAATTATTTTCTTAAGACACAATAAAATAAGGCCACCATTGAAAGCTGGACCAGAGATGTAGCCCTGGAGGATAGGGTGAACTCCTTATTAATTTCTTATGTTCTTGTATTTGCTTACTGTATTTCTCTGCTGTCTTTCCATTTCAAGTGTTTGTGTTTTTGCAATCTGATCGATCTGTTGCCTAAATAACATAGACACACACACCAACACATAAGTCTGTGATACCTTTGTTCAATAAATCTTTAACTGAGGTCACTCATAGGGTGATTATCAAATCAAGTGGTATTAGAGCTTAAGGCTGTAAGGTTAGACAAGCTTGTGTTGGTTTAGCTATTGAATGCTCACTAGATCAAAGCTCAAATTAGGAGAAGGAGAGTTGGACAAAACTAAACCTAAAATTGGGAGAGTCTATCCTCGAAAGACAATGTCAGAGGAAGGTTCTATGGGGCCAGACCCTCAATTCATAGAAAGTTTCCTAGCTATAAAGTCTATGGTAGAAGAAATGTATAAGGACTTTAGAAAGCATAAGGATGAAGATTCATCAGGTTCTAAACAAGATAAAGAAGAAGATGAGTCTCACTTCCATGACCACTCCAAAGGAAAAGGGAAAGAGGAAAGCTTTCTTACACCTCCTAATAGCCCTGTGCATAATAAGAAAGCATCTTTGATCAAGCTAGATGTTAAATTTGATTTTCCTACATATGATGGAGAGCTAAATGCTGAAAAGTTGGACAATTGGATTAGACAAATTGATGTGTATTGAAAAGTACAGAACATCAACTCAGACAAGAGCAAGATTCAGCTGGGAAGCCTATGCCAAGGAGGCACTGCCTTGGTTTGGTGGAAAGGAAGAACCCAAGCTGATATGAAAAGACATGGTAAGACCATCTCTCTCTGGAGTGAATTTGTTTCTGCAATCAAAAAGTAGTTCTATCCATTGGCCTACATGCAACAAGCCATGATGAGTTGGCAAAGTCTTCGACAGTTGAAAGGGAAAAGTGTGCAAGGGTACACTCAAGAGTTTAGAAAGAAAGCATTAATTCTAGGGATCTCATTAGACTCACCAAAGACTCTTTTGAAGTACATTGGTGGTCTACATAGCTACATGAGGCATACCATCCTCATGTTCAATCCCACTAGTATAGATGAGGTATTTGTACAACCTACTCATCTAGAAGCTAGAGGAAAGAATGGAAATCCAAAAGTTGTGGGACCATCCCAACCCACTGCAAGCAAGAGAAAGGAGAAAAGAAAGCAAAAGTGGAAAGCAAGGAAGGCTAATACTGCATAGAAAAACAAAGCTTCATGCACTCACTGTAAAAAGGATGGGCATGATGATGAGCATTGTTGGATTCTGCATCCAGAGCTGAGACCTAAGAAGTCCGAGGGCAAGAAAAAGAAGACTGTTGCAGCTATTTAGAAAGATTTGGGGTCAGACTTAGGAGATGAAACAACTATTGTAGCCACAGGTATAAAAGGTAAAAATTCTGAAGCATCTACTAGTAATTCTTCTCAATCTGTTATTGATGAAGAAAATGAGAGAAAAAGACATGAGCTTTTCCATATTCGAGTTGTTTCCAAAAATCAAAATATTGATACTTTGTTTGATAGTGGCCCACAAGTAAATTTGATTTCTGAAGAAATTGTAAAGAAATTTGGATTAACGACTACACCTCATAAGAAACCATACCCATTAGGTTGGTTGAATGATAAAGCACAACTACAAGTTACTAGACAGTGCAAACTCAAGTTTTCTTTTGGGTCAACATTTGTAGATGAGGTTGAGTTAGACATAATTCCTTTGGATATATGTGGAATTATTTTAGGAAGTCCTTACTTGTATGATAGAAAGGGTATTTTCTGTAGAGCTGAGAACAAGTATCTGCTTGTTAAAGATGGAATCAAATACTTTGTAAGAGCTCATAAGCTCAAGAATAATTATACTCTCATAAACTCAGGGCAGATGAAAAGAATGATAAATTCATGCAAACAATTCTTACTGATGGTTGTAAAGGAAAAGAAACCTGATAAAACCAATATATTTGAGGGCTGTAACGTTGAATAGCAAGCTGATATAGAAAAGGTTGTTTCAGAGTATGATGTCTTATTTGAAGAACCTAAAGGTCTGCCACCCAAAAAGGGAATAGTACATGACATTATTTTGCAGTAAGATGTTCCATTGCCTAACATTGGAATGTATAGGTTGTCTGCTTTAGAGAATGCTGAAATCAAGAAGCAAGTGCAGGAGTTGCTCGAGAAAGGGTTCATCAGGCCTAGCACATCGCCATGTGGGTCACCAATAGTTTTGGTGAGAAAGAAAGATGGCTCGTGTAGAATGTGCATTGATTACCGAGCACTGAATAAGATAAAAATCAAAAATAGTTATCCCCTTCCTCGCATAGATGATCTTTTAGATCAATTGAGGGAAGCTGTTTATTTCACCAAGCTAGATTTGCACAGTGGATACCATCAGGTCAGAGTTGCAGAACAAGATGCATGGAATAATGCTTTCAAAACAAAGCAGGGATTGTATGAGTGGCTGGTTATGCCTTTTGGCTTAACTAATGCTCTTGCTACTTTCATGAGATTAATGAATGATGTACTCAAACCTTTTCTTGATGACTTTGTTATTGTATACCTGGATGACATTTTGATTTTTGGTAAAATGTGGGAAGAACATTTAAAGCATGTTAAGCAGACACTAGATGTTTTGAAAAGAGAATAAATTTATGTTAAACTCTCAAAATGTGAATTTGGCAAGACATCTCTGAATTATTTGGGTCATATAGTAGGGGGTGGTGAATTGAAAATAGATCCCTCTAAAGTGGCAATCATTATAGACTGGCCTAAACCCAAGTCTGCTACAGAAGTGAGAAGCTTCTTAGGAATAGCACAATATTGGAGGACGTTCATTTCTAAATTTTTCTCAATTGCAACTCCCTTACATGCTTTAACAGGATTGAACAAGGTGTTTCAGTGGGGAGGCAAACATCAGAAAGCCTTTGACACCTTGAAAGAAAAGATTACTACAACACCTGTACTAGCACTGCCTGATCTACAAATACCATTTGAGATCCAAACTGATGCCAGTGACTATGCCATGGGAGCAGTGTTGACACAACACAATAAACCCATATGTTATCATTATGAGACTTTTAATCCTGCAGTAGTCAACTATCCTACATATGATAAAGAATTGTATGCATTAGTTTAGAGTGTGAAAAAGTGGAAACATTACTTAATGGGCAAAGAGACATTAATACATACTGATCATCAACCACTTCAATATTTACACTCCCAAACTAAGTTGCAACAATCAAGACACTACAGATGGATGGCTTTTCTACAACAGTTTCATTTAGTCATCAGATATAAAAAGGGCATACATAACAAAGTTGCAGACATGTTATCTAGACCCATTATAAATGCATCCACTATGCTTAAGCATAATTTTGTGCTACATGAAAGCTACATTGAACAATATGCTCAAGATATAGACTTTAAAGATGTATATGCAACTTTGAGTCAAGGCAAAAGAGTAGAAGAATTGGATTATCATGTGAAGGACCGATTCTTATATCATTGTGGGAAACTTTGCATTCCACAAACTGAGAGAGTAAATATAATTAAAAAAGCACACACTTCTCTGATATCAGGTCACTTTGGGGTAAGTAAAATAGTTGCATAGTTGCAAAGGTTTTGTTATTGGCCAAAAATGAATGAGACAGTTTCTAGATATGTAAGAGGGTGTGCTATGTGTGCTAAAAGCAAGCCCAGCAATAGAAAGCTAGGCTTGTACACTCCATTGCCAGTTCCTTCTCACCCTTGGGAAAGTGTTTCCATGGATTTCGTTGGAGGATTGCCTAAATCTAGGAAAGGTCATGATTATCTATATGTTGTTGTGGATAGGTTTAGAAAAATGTGTATTTTGATACCTTGTAATAAACAGATTACAGTTGAATAGACTGCAAAATTATTCTTTGAACATGTATGGGTTCATTTTGGATTACCCACTTCTATTGTATCTGATCGAGACACCCGATTTGTGGGGAAGTTTTGGTCAAGTCTGTGGGAACTGATGGACACCAAATTGAAGAAAATCACAGCTTTTCATCCACAAACTGATGGCCAGACAGAAGTAGTTAATAGGACAGTGATATAGTTACTGAGAGGATATTGCAGCAAACATCCTAAGCTTTGGGATGAACATTTGTGTTATGTGCAGCATGCTTACAATAGAGCAAAGCATTCTTCTACACAGAGATCTCCTTTTGAGACCTGTTTTGGTTTCACACCAAGGTCTCCTTTGGATTTTGTCTTTGGTAAAGATACCATGGTTAATGGACACAGTGATGTGGACAGGGCAACTAGGTTCATTGATCAGATCTAGGAGATCCACCAGGCAGTACAAGAATAGCTGGGAAAGAGCCAAGCCAAATACAAGGCTAGGTATGACAAGCATCGGATGGAGCATAGTTTTCAAGTTGGTGACTAGTTCTGGCTGTATATTAGTAAGGACAGGATGCAAGGTGAAGGTAAAAAGATAAATCCTATCAGGTATGGACCCTTTAGGATACTTGAGAAGATTGGTGAAAATTCTTTTCACCTTGATCTACCAGCTTACATGCACATCTACTCAGTCGTAAATGAAGATTGCTTGAGATTGTTTGAACCTTCAATGATTGAGGACCCTGAAGAGCAGAGTCAATTGCCTTCTATCGATGACTTGCTACTTGAATATCTTAATGAATTGCAGGAAGACACCATACTGGATAGGAAGGTGAGGACGATGCGCAGGGGAGATGTGGAGTACTTCAGGATTGGGCTCAAAGGTTCAAAACCAAGCAGCACAAAGTGGATTGAGATTGGATAAGTGAGACAACAGTATCCTCACTTAGTCAGTGCTTGAAAACCAACTTTTGATGGTCCAAAAGCTTTTTAGTGGGAAGGTCGTGATCCAAATTGGATCCATGAAGAATAATGAAAAGAACCATGGCTATACCAGGTCAGGACAAACTTCAAAGAATTCAAAACAACGATAAAAAACACCTCAAACTAGTGGCAGTGGAAGCTAGCGTGGAACGCCGAGGACCTCGGTCAAAGCACGCTGATCGAGGCCCATGGAGACTACGCGAGAGGTGAAATTAGCCCCTGGGAGGCCTAGATCAGGAAACAGAGGAGATTTTTGATGCGTTGGGCGAAAACCCTTAAAATGGAGAAGCCCCGAGCGCTCGGTCACATGGAAGAGTGGGTAACCGTGGGGAAAAGGCGAAAGCTAAAAGGCAGGACCTGCTCCGAAACCGATGGTATTGATCGGGGCACCCTCAAATGGTAAGCAGTTTTAGAGAAATTGGAGCAATCCCACTCAGCGGTCGACATATGGCAAGCAGAGGAGAGAGAAAACTGCTGCTCATCGCGTGCTAATGGTCGAGCAAGTCAACCGCACGAAATGAACGGATGGCGTTGGTTCTAGGGGATCTAGATCTGACAGTTGACATCGCGCTCGACAGCAAGACTGGATTTAACAAGGGAATAAGCTGTGATCTAGAAGAATTTGATGTTTGCTTTGACTGCCACGGTGGTGGAAGACTCATTCCACGACGTAACCGAAGAATTGAACTGACGCAGCAGGCTGGCGCAGTTTATAGGAGGACATGTGGCCACTCCCTGTGAGCCTGATCATGACGTCGAACAGGGACATCCAAGCGCAGCTGCAGAAGGTGATCCGACAGAGTTGGAAGCGGAACTGAACAACCCTGAGCTCGAATGGCCTTAAAGCCATGAACAGAGAACAAAAGACACAAGGGGAGAGGAAGACAGAAGATAGAGAAGTGAAGAAGACATTGAAGCAAAATCAAAAAGAAGACAGAGGGCTGAGTTGACCAGAGGCAGCGTCGAGTACCAGAGAGCTTGAGAGATTCAAGCCATCCAGGAGAGGATCTGTCAAACCAAAGAGGTAGAATAGCTGGTAGGAAAAGAGTCTGTGCACTCTAGTGGCTTGGGGAATCCAAGAACCACCCTACCAAGCAAATCTATTCCAGGGGACTTGTATTGAGCTCCTGCATTGTAATTCTCTGCTTAAGACACAATAAAATAAGGCCACCATTGAAAGCTAGACCAGAGATGTAGCCCTAGAGGATAGGGTGAACTCCTTATTAATTTCTTGTGTTCTTATATTTGCTTACTGTATTTCTCTGCTGTATTTCCATTTCAAGTGTCTGTTTATTTGCAATCTGATCGATACGTTGCCTAAATAACATAGACACACACACACCAGCACATGAGTCTATAATACCTTTGTTCAATAAATCTTTAACTGAGGTCACTCATAGGGTGATTATCAGATCATTTGTTTTTCGCACGAAGGAAGAATTGTGACTATTGATCAATTGTTGTTCATTGGTCACCACGCGCCTCCTTTGCAACCATCATCCCTTATCAGCTCTTGTTTGCAAGCAGTACCTTCCCACCACAGGTCAATTATGTGGCTAACCATTCCATGTTCGCATCTGCTGATGATCACACAGCTGGTATAATACATTATGTACTAGGAGCATTGGAACTCGATCTGTCTTTGGTACCAAATGACATTTATTCCTCCTGGAGTGTGGTCCATATGTTTAGTGAAGACCTCTTGGGAGCCATGTTCTCATATGGTCCATGAACCAAGAAGCGAGGACAGTTCTTGATCTTGTGTCAACCTCATTAAAAAATGAAACAAGGAGTCATGAGGATGGTTCCTTTTCTTGTGTCAACCCCATTAAAAAAATGAAACAAGTAGAGATGAGGATGGTTCCTTTTCTTGTGTCAACCTCATTAAAAAATGAAACAAGGAGAGATGAGGATGGTTCCTTTTCTTGTGTCAACCTCATTAAAAAATGAAACAAGGAGAGATGAGGATGGTTCCTTTTCTTGTGTCAACCTCATTAAAAAATGAAACAAGGAGAGATGAGGAGAGTTCCTTTTTTCTTATGTCAACCTCGTTAAAAAGATGAAACAAAAAACCTGAGCACAGTTCCTTGCCTTGTGTCGAGCTCATTAAAAAATGAAACAAGGGTCATGAGGATAGTTATTTTACTGTGTCAACCTCGTTAAAAAATGAAACAACTCCCTTTTTCGAATCGCGTCTTTGATTAAGATCTCATAAAATCCCAGTCGAGTCTTTCCAAGATCTCGTAAGTGAACCTTCATTCCATCCACCTAGCTGCATGAAATGAAGCTTGGGGGGCATGTACCTCGATTTGAGTCATTATGCTGGGGGCATGCGAACTTATAGTGCAAAGCATAGTTTTTTGTTTCAAGCTTGTGTAAACATGAAACTGAATCCAAGCAAAGTTCTCCATGGTTCAAGCTTGTGTAAAAATGAACCCACGCCCGATTTACATCTCATGATTGCTGTTTTAATTAGTTGATTTATGCTAGATGAGCCTTGGTTGTTTCATTCCATCGCCACCATCTCTTTGGTTGATCATATGCTTTCGATTGGTTGTTTTTCCTTTCCTGAGGGACCACAGTAATGAGTGGTTTTATTAGCCAGCCTCTTCACCATTTTGAGTAGCTCCACCATTACCGGAATCATTTGCTACCCTTTATACCACTCATTCCTCCAGGATGAGTCACCTTTAATCTCTTTTCTGACTCATAAAAAATGAAAAGCTTGCCAAGTATTTTTCCTTTTTTGACTTGTTAAAGAGAATAATAATGGGAGGTCTGCTTTTAGCTCTTTTCTGACCCTTTAAAACTGAAAATATTGCCGAGCTCTTGTCGCTTTGAACTCGTTAAAGGTTGTGAAGCGTCATCTAACTAGTATAAGTTTATCCCTTTTACGGGTTGGGATAGATTGCTTACGAAAATGGTATATGTTTATCTATCATGGTCAATAGGTTCCCTCGGATATTGTTTTCTACCTTTTCAAATTAGAGGGACAAATTTATGAAAAGGGACCTTTGGAGTTTTCTTTTCCGTGTCTTTTTCAAACTCTCTAAACATGAAAAAGACTCCAAGTTTTACCTATGTCAGACTTGTTAAACCCTGACGACATTAGAATTTTTACCATGACGAGACCGAGTATCTCCTTCTTAGGGCTCGTTAAAAATCACTAGGTCGGATTCGTCCGAAGGATGAAATTACATTACAAGCATATTCTATCCCCTTCAAGATTGTGTTTCAAAAATAGTTGCGGTACTCACCAGAAATGGTGGGGGAAAAATTGGAAACATTCTGTTGATTGTGTTAGTTATTATGATAGCTTTTCGCTTTTGGACATCGACACTCTTTTTGCTTCGTGTTGGGTTGGGATATCCTCATTCTATCATTGGCCTCTCGGGTTTTGGGTTATTCATTTTTCCTCATTCCATCTGATCCTTGCTACATCATCATGACCTTTGATACCTTGGTACCAAAATGCTACCGAATTCTGAAGTCGTGTCGCCGATATGTTCAAGAGCTTAATCATTCTGCAGTTTGTCTCCTTACACACCTTCCTCTAATTCTTTATATCATCCACCTCATCTTATTCCTTTGTCTCACATCGATGATGTGAGAAACATTATGGCCCTCCTTCGACCGGTCACTTCCTATCGACTTTAGCTCATTATCCAGGAAGTTGATCTAGAGACTCCTTTTTGGTACCTTGGAGCTTGCATGCCTCAATGGAAAGTTCTTTGCGTTCGACGATAGGCTTGCATCATCGGTCTTCAATCGAGTGATTTCACAAGTGTTCGACTTCAGATCATTCTTCACACTTTGTGGATTGTACTAGCAGTACCTTGAGAACCATTGACATTACTGGTGGTCTCTCTCACGCTTGTTAACAGTTTACATCATTGGCCAGTAATCAAGTGATTTTTTGGTATGATTGAATTTAGCACATTTATTCGCATATTAGATTTTGTACCATGATCAGGTTAGGATTCAAGACCCTGGGCTCAGGTTACACAAGTCTAGATTGCATGGATTGATTCCTACATGACTCTTTTGATTGGATGGCTGCGACCATACCTGAGCCTTTTTTGTGGTCTTTCTGATTGGATGGCTACGTCCGAACCATTTATGTACTCATGAATCATAGATATCAGTTGTACTTGCGTTTGCAGGTTCTCTGCGAGGATGTTCTGTTTTGGTTATGGATTCGTAAAGAATTTCACCCCTCCCACTCTCTCGGCCTTCAAGCTTTAGGGGGCATCTGTTACATAGTAATTTTTCACCGATCCCGCATTCCTTGATCTCGAATACTACTGGTCCATATTACTGACATTTATTCTATGTCATGTTGCCAATTATGTGTCAATACCTTCCTTGTAATCTCAAGAAGAATGTTTCAGTTCATTATCCTTAAGAAGACCCCTTTTTACCTAAGTTTTTAGGTCGTCATGGGTCATCAGTTGTCCCACCAGCAAAGATGGTCAAGTTTGCACTAGCCCTAGCAAGGTCGTCGCTCTATCCCTGTGTTTCACCCACGATGATCTACTTTTTGTAAATTTTTAAACAACTCGTTGAAGCTTCGAGATGAAACTACTTCATGGGCAGTCCTAGGGCTGGTTTTTGGGTCAGATGAGCTCGCTTCTCTCCTTTGGGTTAGTTTTTCCACCTTTTGTGCAAACTCCCTAAGAGATAAGCTCTTCCTCCCATCTCTTATGGAACCTCTCCCTCCTATAAATGTCTCCTCCATGAATGAGATCAGCTAGCTTGGATGTAACTTGATGATAGCTAGATGTAATTTGGTAGCTTCAGGTTTCTATGAGAGGAGTAGAGGTACAGAGTGTTATTGGAGTGTGGAAGTAGCCTCACATGTATTGTAGCTTGAGAGATGTTTGAGTAGAGTTGGTTTGAGAACTTTAAAGCATCAATCTTTTGAACTAAAGAGAGAGTCATTTGTTCCCTTGGGAGATAGTTCACAAATGAATGCTTACGGAGACATGTTGACAAGACCCTTCGAGGATACTTACGACGTCAAGGCTCAGTTGTAAGTTTTACTTTGATTTATATTAATACAAATCAATAGCTTGTTTCCCATATCGTATGTTGAATTGTATGTCGATAGCTTGAGGTTCCTTGACTCTTCAAGTAGATTGTTTGGTTGTTTTGTATTGCGTTTGTGGTGTTTCTCTACATGTTGTTTTCAGGTATAAGTGACTAAAAGAACAAGAGTTGGAGCAACACGACGAGGACTTCATTGAACGATGAACTGAAGGTAGGCCTTCATAACACCATATTTCTAAGGAAATTTTCTTTGGTATTGTCTTTGCAGTGATTAGACCCACTCTAGGGCTAAAGGGGTTGCCTCTGTTCATAGAGGGAACTTGCCTGTGTTAGAGGGAACTTGTCTTGAAGATCAACCTCATTCTCTTCATCATTACTCATTTATTACAAACCCCTCTCCTAGGCCACCATGATTATTTGTTTTTGGATTGAATCAAGTGCACACTTGCATTCTACATTTGGCCTATCATTCCTCCATCTAGCAATAACACATCTTTATCACTTCATTCGTCTCGTCACTCTCAAATCGAGACAACCCAATGGGGCCCCCACTTTTACACAATATTTTGTCACACTTCCTGTCCCATATCCTAAAGTGCCAAAATGATGAAAACTATGAAGTGTACTTACTATGAAACACATACAAGAACATCCATAAAGAATAGAAGAAAATATTCCCCAAGTTAATTCTAGAGAAGTTTGATTGAAACCCTAGTTTTCAAGATCAACGCTCTTTTCACTACTGTTGGCCCGAGCTGATGGCAGGTTGTAGTTTGTTGACCTAGTGTTGTCAACATAGGTTTTGATAGGAAAACCGACGCTGAGCCTCTTCTGGCAGGTTTTCCCAAAATCGAGGAGAAGCTTTGCCTGCTAGAATCTTCGAGAACAACAGGTTGGATGTTGTTGGATAGAGATATGGTCAAGATCTCCCATTTTGAGTCCTTGATCCTACCTTTAGGGATCTTCCCCTTGAGATGTGGACCTTCCTCCCTTTTTTTCGATCCCTAACTCCCTCTCCCTTCCTATAAATCAATTCCCTTCCATCCGCAAATGGTTGGTCATTGATTTCCTGTATTCCTATGCAAAAAATATGCCCAAATGTTTCCCATATACCTAAGGAGAAGGAGAGCTTGAATAGTCTTGGCTTGGACTTGGAAATCCACTACAAAGGAGGTCTCCAACATCAAGGCAATGGTTGTATTCTTCCCTTTTTTATTCATTAATAAATACATATGGTGTTTACTTTCCATAAATGTCTAGGTATTTATTCATTTAGCATGATGCTCCTCGATCTGTCATGTAGTTTATGTTTGCATTATACTATATATTCTCTTGTAACTCTTGTTGTATTTTGATCTCTCTTATAGGTATTCAGACGTAAGGAATAATGAGGGGTGAGCCTCAAAGCTAAGGGATTGAGATCATCATCAAAATTTGAGCACTTAGCATCAGAGTGAGGTAGGTTTCTCTCTCTCACTTTGCATTTTCCAACATTAACTAGGAAAGCTTACACTAGTTTGTTGTTAGACCTCTCATAGGACTAGATAGATCAATTCTATCCATAGAAGGGATTTATCTTCACAAAAGAATGACCACTCCACTGGGGAGCCTATAGATGTTTCAACCTCTTTCTTTGATTTTGGCTTATGATCAGTTTGGCCAATCATTGAATTATTAGTCATTTGAATTCTATATAGGTTTGCACTTTGAGTGATCATTACTTTAGAGTGTTGAATGCTTGTTGAAATTCTTTTTATTTTTCCCAATATTTCTTGTTCAACACTTTTTTTCCTGGAATATTCATGCTTCCCACTCATTTTTCTTAATAACAGCCACATTGAAACCCTTGTTAGAATGGGTTTGACTGTAATAGTCGCGTTGATCCCAGAGAATTGAGAAAATTTAGGGTCTCTGTCTGATCTGATAATCACCCTATGAGTGACCTCAGTTAAAGATTTATTGAATAAAGGTATTATAGACTCATGTGCTGGTGTGTGTGTCTATGTTATTTAGGCAACAGATCGATCAGATTGCAAATACATAAACACTGGAAATGGAAAGATAGTAGAGAAATACAGTAAGCAATATAAGAACACAAGAATTTAATAAGGAGTTCACCCTATCCTCCAGGGCTACATCTCCGGTCTAGCTCTCAGTGGTGGCCTTATTTTATTGTGTCTTAAGCAAATAATTACAATGCAGGAGCTCAATATGAGTCTCCTGAAACAGATTTGCTTGGCAGGGTGGTTCTTGGATTCCCCAAGCCACTTGAGTGCACAGACTCTTTTGCCTACTAGCTCTTTGACCTCTCTGGTATGACAGATCCTCTCGGGATGGCTTAAATCTCTCA
Source organism: Pinus tabuliformis (assembly GCA_031772625.1). Taxonomy (NCBI): domain Eukaryota; kingdom Viridiplantae; phylum Streptophyta; class Pinopsida; order Pinales; family Pinaceae; genus Pinus; species Pinus tabuliformis. The sequence continues at coordinate 2,064,887,058 of CM062818.1, read as the reverse complement.
AGCTCTCTGGTGCTCGACACTACCTTTGGTTAGCTCAGCCCTCTGCCTTCTTTCTACTTTTTCTGCTTCATTGTCTTCCTTGCTTCTCTGTCTTCTATCTTTGGTTCTCTCTCTCTCTCTCTGTTCCGGTTCCTCTGTTTCCACTTTACCTGTGCATGGCTTTAAGGCCATTCGTTCCCCTGGCTGTTCGATTCCTCTTCCACTTCCAATCAGATCGCCTACTGCAGCTGCGCTTGGAGTTCCCTGTTCGACGTCATCATCAGGCTCACAGGGAGTGGCCACATGTCCTCCTGTAAATAACACCAGCCTGCTTCGTCAGTTCAATTCTTTGGTCACGTCGTGGAATGAGTCTTCTGCCACCTTGGTAGTCAAATCGAATGTCAAATATTTATAAACTGCAGCTTAATCCCCTATTGATTCTGCTTTCCCATCAGGCGTGATCTCAGCCATTAGATCTATGGCCTCCAGATCCGATTCCATATGAACGTTTCACGCGGTTGAATTGCTTGACTGTCAGCGCGCGATCAGCGGTGGTTTTGTCTCTCCTCCCCTTGCCACCTGTCGGCCGCTGAGTGGAATCGATCCGATTTCACTAAAACTGCTTACCATGCAAGGAGCCCCTGATCAATACCGCCAGTTTCAGAGTGGGTCCCGCCTTTTAGCTTTAGCCTTTTCACCTTTTGTCCCATGGTTTTCCTAGCTCTCCATATGACTGGTGCTCAGGTCTCCTCCATTTTGAGGGTTTTCACCTAGGGATGCATGATTAGTGCTAAGCATGCATCAAAAAATCCCTATGTTTCCCAATCTAGGCCTCCCAGGGGCTAATTTTTCCTCCCACGTAGTCTCCATGGGCCTCGGTCAGCGCGCTTTGACCAAGGTCCTCGTCGTTCCATGCTGGCTTCCAATTGCCACTAGTTTAGAGGTGTTTTTGATTGCTGTTTTGAATTCTTTGAAGTCTGTCCCGACTTGGTACAACCATGGTTCTTTTGATTATTCTTCATGGATCCAATTCGGATCACAGCCTTCCCACTAAAAAAGCTTTTGGACCACCAAAAGTTGGTTTTCAAGCATCGACTAAGTGAGGGTATTATTTTCTCACTTGCCCATTCTCAATCCACTTTGCACTACTTGGCTTCGAACCTTTGAGCCCAACTTTGAGGTACTCAACATCTCCCCTGCGCATTGTCCTCACCTTCCTGTCCAGCACTGTGTCTTCCTGCAATTCATTAAGATATTCAGGTAGCAGGTCATCAATAGAAGGCAATTGACTTTGCTCTTTAGGGTCCTCAATCATTGAAGGTTCAAACAATCTCAAGAAATCTGCATTTACGACTGAGTAGATGTACATGTAAGCTGGTAGATCAAGGTGAAAATCATTTTCACCAATCTTCTCAAGTATCCTAAAGGGTCCATACCTAATAGGCTTTAGCTTTTTACCTTCACCTTGCATCCTGTCCTTGCTGATATATAGCCAGACCTGGTCACCAACTTGAAAACTATGCTCCATTCGATGCTTGTCATGCCTAGCCTTGTATTTGGCTTGGCTCTTTTCTAGCTGTTCCTGTACTTCCTGGTGGATCTCCTGGATCTGTTCAATGAACCTAGTTGCCCTGTCCACATCACTGTTTCCATCAACCATGGTATCTTTACCAAAGACAAAATCAAAAGGAGACCTTAATGTGAAACCAAAACAGGTCTCAAAAGGAGATCTCTGTGTAGAAGAGTGTTTTTCTCTGTTGTAAGCATGCTGCACATAACACAAGTGTTCATCCCAAAGCTTAGGATGTTTGCTGTAATATCCTCTCAGTAACTGGATCACTGTCTTGTTAACTACTTCTGTCTGTCCATCAGTTTGTGGATGAAAAGCTGTGCTTTTCTTTAGTTTGGTGTCCATTAGTTCCTACAGACTTGACCAAAACTTCCCCACAAATTGGGTGTCTCGATCAAATACAATAGAAGTGGGTAATCCAAAATGAACCCATACATGTTCAAAGAACAATTTTGCAATTTGTTTAGCTGTAATTTGTTTATTACAAGGTATCAAAATACACATTTTGCTGAAACTATCCACAAAAACATATAGATAATCATGACCTTTCCAAGATTTAGACAGTCCTCCAACAAAATCCATGGAAACACTTTCCCAAGGGTGAGAAGGAACTGGCAATGGAGTGTACAAGCCTAGTTTTCTGTTACGGGGCTTGCTTTTAGCACACATAACACACCCTCTTACATATCTAGAAACTTTCTCATTCATTTTCGGCCAATAAAAAAACCTTTGTAGATGTGCAACTGTTTTACTTACCCCAAAGTGACCTGATATCAGAGAAGTGTGTGCTTCCCTAATTATCTTTACTCTCTCAGTTTGTGGAATGCAGAGTTTCCCACAATGGTATAAGAGTCGGTCCTTCTCATGATAATCCAATTCTTCTACTCTTTTTCCATGACTCAAAGTTGCATATACATCTTTAAAGTCCATATCTTGAGCATATTGTTCAATGTAGCTTTCATGTAGTATAGAATTATGCTTAAGTATGGTAGATGCATTTATAATGGGTCTAGATAACATGTCTGCAACTTTGTTATGTATGCCCTTTTTATATCTGATGAATAAATGAAACTGTTGTAGAAAACCCATCCATATTTAATGTCTTGATTACTGCAACTTAGTTTGGGAGTGCAGATATTGAAGTGGTTGATGATCAGTATGGATTACCGTCTCTTTGCCCATTAAGTAATGTTTCCACTTTTTCACACTTTGAACTAATGCATACAATTCTTTATCATATGTAGGATAGTTAACTACTGTAGGATCAAAAGTCTCAGAATGATAACATATGGCTTTACCGTGCTGTGTCAACACTGCTCCCATGGCATAGTCACTGGCATCTATTTGGATCTCAAATGGTCTTTGTAGATCTGGCAGTGCTAGTACAGCTGCTATACTAATATTTTCTTTCAAGGTGTCGAAGGCTTTTTGATGTTTGCCTCCCCACTGAAACACCTTGTTCAATCCTGTTAAAGCATGTAAGGGAGCTGCAATTGAGGACAAGTTAGAAATGAACTTCCTCCAATATTGTGTTGCTCCTAAGAAGCTCCTCACTTCTGCAACAGACTTGGGTTTAGGCCAGTTTACAGTGACTGCCACTTTAGAGGGATCTATTTTCAATTCACCACCCCCTACTATATGACCCAAGTAGTTTAGAGTCTTGCCAAACTCACATTTTGAGAGTTTAACATAAAGTTTTTCTCTTTTCAAAACATCTAGTGTCTGCTTAACACATCTTAAATGTTCTTCCCATGTTTTACTAAAAATCAGAATGTCATCCAGGTACACAATAACAAAATCATCAAGAAAAGGTCTGAGTACATCATTCATTAATCTCATGAAAGTAGCATGAGCATTAGTTAAGCCAAAAGGCATAACCAACCATTCATACCATCCCTGCTTTGTTTTCAAAGTAGTCTTCCATGCATCTTGCTCTGCAACCCTAACCTGATGGTATCCACTATGCAATTCTAGCTTGGTGAAATAAACAACTTCCTTTAATTGATCTAAAAGATCATCTATGCAAGGAAGGGGATAACAATTTTTTATTGTTATCTTATTTAGTGCTCGGTAATCAATGCAGATTCTCCATGAGCCATCTTTCTTTCTCACCAAAACGATTGGTGACCCACATGGTGATGTGCTAGGCCTGATGAATCCCTTCTCAAGCAATTCTTGCACCATCTTCTTGATTTCAACATTCTCTAAAGCAGACAACCTTTTATACCTGTGGCTGCAATAGTTGTTTCATCTCTCGAGTTTGACCCCAAATCCTTCTGAATAGCTGCAACAATCTTCTTCTTCTTGCCCTCAGACTTCTTAAGTCTTAGCTTTGGATGCAGAATCCAACAATGCTCATCATCATGCCCATCCTTTTTACAGTGAGTGCATGAAGCTTTGTTTTTCTGTACAGTGTTAGCCTTCCTTGCCTTCCACTTCTGCTTTCTTTTCTCCTTACTCTTGCTTGTAGTGGGTTGGGATGGTTCCCCAACTTCTAGATTTCCATTCTTTCCTCTAGCTTCTAGATGAGTAGCTTGTACAGATACCTCATCTATACTAGTGTGATTAAACATGAGGATGGTATGCCTCATGTAGCTGTGTAGACCACCAATGTACTTCAAAAGAGTTTCTGGTGAGTCTAGTGAGATTCCTAGAATCAATGCTCTCTTTCTAAATTCTTGAGTGTACCCTTGCACACTTTTCCCTTTCAATTGCCGAAGAGTTTGCCAACTCATCATGGCTTGTTGCATGTAGGCCAATGGATAGAATTGCTTCTTGATTGCAGAAACAAAGTCACTCCAGACAGAGATAGTCTTACCATATCTTTTCATATCAGCTTGGGTTCTGCCTTCCCACCAAACCAAGGTAGTGCCTCCTAGGCATAGGCTTGCCAGCTGAATCTTGCTCTTGTCTGAGTCTATGTTCTGTACTCTGCAATACACATCAATTTGTCTAATCCAATTGTACAAATTTTTAGCATTTAGCTCTCCATCATAGATAGGCAAGTCAAACTTAACATCTAGCTTGATCAAAGATGCTTTCTTGTTATGCACAGGGCTATTAGGAGGTGTGAGAAAGCTTTCCTCTTTCCCTTTTCCTTTTGAGTGGTCATGGGAATGAGACTCATCTTCTTCTTTATCTTGTTTAGAACCTGATGAATCTTCAACCTTATGTTTTCTAAAGTCCCTATACATTTATTCTACCATAGACTTTATAGCTAGGAAACTTTCAATGAATTGAGGGTCTGGCCCCATAGAACCTTCCTCTGACATTGTCTTCCGAGGATAGACTCTCCCAATTTCAGGATTAGTTTCAACCAACTCTCCTTCTCCTAATTTGAGCTTTGATCTAGTGAGCATTCAACAGCTAAACCAACACAAGCTTATCTAACCTTACAACCTAAAGCTCTGATACCACTTGTTAAGGGAAATGTTCCCCTAGGGCTTTTGGGTTGAAACCCTAGCAGACTGAAATTTGTCTATACAGAGAAACACACATTCACATAGCCATTATGCTAATATAAGCAAATTCTATGATAGTGGGTGTACCTGAGGTCCTACGTTTGAGAAGGTCCTTTAGGGTCCAAACCCTTCTTGGAGTTCCTTTTGCTCCTTTGACCTACAAAACAACCAATTCAAGAGAGTACAACAGTATATGGACTAAATCTTATAAAGAAATGATCTTCATATTATAAAGAAAGGTAGTTAGTTATGAAATTTAAACAACCATTCACATATGAATTCTAACATGAATATCATAAACATGAAGAAGATTTATATCAGGAACAAAGACATGTGTTTCTTTTATTATGGACAAATAAAGTACAGAAAGGAATAATTTCACCTGAGTCGTCCTTTCGCAGGCTCCAAGCAAAGCCTTCTTTCGGATTCGTCCATCTCAAGCCTTTAAAAAACTCCTTCCATGACTTACTCCATGATATCACAAGTAGTGGATGGACATCAACACATAAGGAAACAAGGGTTTCCTGTACAAATGGGGGAAGTGCAGGAGGCACAAGGATCTTCAGACCTAGTCAGGGAAATCTCAGCATAATAACCTTTCTCTCTCTTCTTTCCTCCCTTAGGCCTTCCCATTGAAGCCTTTTTATACTTCTCCCAAAGTAGTTTTTTAGTTGGGAGTTGGTTGGGAATAGTTGGGCCACGGGCACTAACATGTGACCAACAGGTAAAACCCCCGATCTCCACCCGAAATTAAGGAGTTTTATATTTTTTTAAGTGTTTTAATACATATATGTGGGTTGGGTATATGCCTACCAGCATATACACGCATTTAACTCAGGGCAATGTCGGGTATAAGGGATAAAACACTGTTTTTTAAATTTTGGACCAGGTCTGGAAGGAGGGGTTGCCCTAGGCCATGAGTGCAGCATCACAAACCATAAGAGTGAGATTTGGAGCTATAACAGATGCCCCATAATATATGAGGTCAGAAGGGGTACATGATGGCCGAAATGTATTAAGTAAGTACATGGAAAGGAAATCTATTAAAAACTGAGAAGGACTTCACCAGAGTTCAGCCTGCCAAGCCACAAAAGGAGATCAGAAAGAAACACTGTTTGAGGCGGGCATACCCATGCTCAGAAAAAGTAAAGCATGTCCGCATATCAAGTACAAGCGGATCCACTAAGTATACAAGTATAAATGACTGGAAAATACATAATGGATCATCTGATCATGATCGAACAAGTACATGTCTAAATATCACATATAAGACTGTCAATGATGCTGAAAGATGTAACAGATCACTGATATCAAAGACTGATCCCAAAAGGTACCAACTGAACATGATGGAATAGGATGGTACTACACTGCAAACTCAGGTGCCAGCATATAGAATGTCGCCATCACTGACTGCAACATATAAGGTGGAGTGGTATCAACTAGCAGCAACAGGAGCAACTGTCAAGTGAACCAATGAATGCTGATACAACCTGAGGTCATCACCGACCGCCGTGGTACATTTCTACACCATGGGAATAAATGATTTGAAGTCAACCATGTGAGAAATCGTTTGATTACCGGTCATTGATGTATACCGTTAAAAAACGCGAGACTACTCACCGATAATGATAATGAGCGTCAAGGTACCCAGTACAATCTAACAAGTGTGAATAGATGAGCTGGAGTCGAACACCTGTAAGAATCTATCGATCAAGAGACAATGATGGTTTCCCACTGTCGATAGTGAAGGATCTGCCACTAATGACTGCAAACCCCAAGGTACTGCCAAATGGACTCTAGATCTTTGCCCCAGAGCAATGAGTTGGAGTCGATAGGGAAAGATCCGCTAAAAGGAAGGCATTAAGGCATCCTTCATCAATCTAGCGCGAGTGTAACCCGTAGGCCAATAATGTGGAAGGAATCGGACGAAAGAGATGTAGTAACCCAACCGAAGTACATTTCCGGCATACACAAGATGTGGCTAGCGCACGACAGAAACCCTTTGAACCAACCAATAATGGAAGCTGACACAGAGGCGAGGTATCCACCAATAGGGTCAAATGGAAACCAAGGTACTGCACGAATCCCAATGTGTGATAATGTAAGCTGATGTCGAACACACGGGAAACCACTCAATCAAAGACCCATGATACTGATCGATGCTGAGCACAAGGTGACCTATCAATAATGAAAATAGGGCCAGGGTGCAACTCTAGGCCTGTCCTCAGAGCAAGATGTCGTCGTCGATAAGGACAAGACCTGCCGGCAAGAAGTCAATGGAGACCTTCTCAAACCGGCACGAGTAAAGGACCAATATAGCTGATGTGATGATAGACATGACACTGACAACCAGGGATGGCCGATGAGTCAAGAGACACCGCAGAGAGGCCGACTCAGGCTAACTTCCCTTGAACAAAAGCACAACTCAATGTGACTATGTGGCAGCATATGATGACTCTGCATAAGTCCATCATGCAGGAGGCACGAACGAACCCTCCATATGATTGGAAGAGATAACCAATCGGGGGAGTATTGACTCAATAACAAGGTTAAGGCATACCTAAGTCAAACTAAATCCCACCCAAACGGAGGAGACTTTTCTTTGAGTGCTTTGTTCAAGGGCGACACGATTGACTCTAGTTGCCAACAATAAATGGAAATACTGTCTCGTTCTCGCTCTTTTTGGAATATTTAATTTTTTTGTCTTTTTCTATTAAGCTTGAAAAAGAATAAAAGAATGCTATGGTATAGTGGAAAGAACGAGTGTCGGTGAAACAGATGATCAAGTTCCTGGGAAAGGAACATTCCTATGCTTAATGCAGGGAGGTGAAAACTGGTTAGTGACACTCAAAGGCGTGTTCCTTCCATGGGTCAAGGTGTGTCAAGCTGCAGAAGTCAAAGGTATGCAAGGTTGATTTTGCAGTCATCATGGTCAAAAGTTGGCTTAAACACGAGTCCAAGTGAAGCCAGCTCTAGGCCAAAAGGTGCAAGTAGTCAACATGCAATGCAGTAGTACAACTCAACACAAAGGAGCCTCTAGGGTATAAGGCCAGAACGAAGCGAAGAAGCTAAGAGGAATGAGTCTTCAACGCATAAGTCATGGCGAGACTACAGAGGACTCCTGAGCCTACTCAAATCAGAGCAGCATGGGCAACAAATGTCAGTGAGGTGCTAACTACGATGCCCATGTAAAGGATGGCTCTACCATCGTGTCATGATTTAAAGAATCAGCGAGTGAAGATGGCTTACGAACCATAACACGATGGGGTCGACCCTATGGCAGATGTATCGACAAATGGAGGCTAGTATGCATAATGCAACAGAAAAATGGTGTCCCTAACCTATATGCCAGTGAGAAAACGATACCTGCCATTGTTAGAAAATTATATATTATGGAGCAATGGAACACATAAAATATTGCAGAAATATAAACACAGAAAACGCACAAAACAAGAGAGACACAGATATATGTGGTTCACCCAGTTTGGGCTACGTCCACCCCGAACAACCCGTCCTTCCTTTCTATTATCTAGCAAAATGAAGAGACATAACCTACAGCAAATCCGCTGTAATATCCTCTGTTTTCTCTCACAGTCTCACCTCTCTGTTTCTCGCTCACAGAATACACCTCTATCACACAGCCTCAAATACAATACCCTCATACAAAGAGAAGGGTTGCCTTCTAGGGAAAAAAACCCTAAACTAAACATAAGTTCTACCGTTAGATCATCCGCCTAATGAATGGCCTAGATTGACTAGAAATTACTATACTTTTACAAGGCAATTTTATAGCTGTTTTTAGCTTCGAGGGTGCTGCCCCCGAAACCCTCTGCCAGGGGGGGGCTCCCAAAGGTCGAATCCGCCCCCCCTGGACCCCCCCTGCAGCGAATATTTTACGGGCGGCGTTGCCGCCCCCATTTCGAACTGGGGTCCTATGTGATGATACCTTTGAATATATAAGATAATCAGGCTCCACACCCAACAGCCATGACGGGTCAGCAGTCATGGAACCGTCTCGAAACTATTGAAAAAACGTCCAAAATGTCCTGAAAATCAAACCATTCTCGACATTCCAAGCTCCTAAGTTAAAAGTCACATGAGGCCAAACAAAATAAAATTTTTAAAAAATTTTGCATTTTCAAAACCTATAAAAGAGCTTTTGGACTCACCATTTTCACCATTTGAGTTTGAGAGCAAAGAATTGGAGCAAAAGGAGCAAACTTCCCATACACCAAATTCAACCGTTCAGATTCTTCAAAAACCTCCAGGTAACTCTTATACTTGTCTTGCAATTGATTGTGACTAGTTTTAAGATTTTTAATTAAGGTTTTACCGTTGAATTTTTTGCCCAAAATTTCACCGCGGCGTATATGCGGGTTGCTAATATGAAACCCGCGTACACGCGGGCCCTATACGCGACTGTGTGCACAGGGACCTGCGTATACGCCACGAACATTTAAAAAAAAAAAACTAACGGTTGAAAATCATTTTTTCCTCAGGATGCCGGTCACCTGGCGAGAAAGAGAGCATGCCACGGTCGATAATGAAGTCATGAACGATCCTGATGCTTTGGGTGCCCTACGGGGATGTGGTTTGCTTAAATTCTTCAAACTGCCGAATATGAAAGCAAACACACATCTGCTTGAGATGCTCATTGATTATTGGAATATCGAGGAGGATGCCTTTATGATTGACTAGATGCCACTCAGGATAGAAGTGGAAGATATCTATTTCATCACGGGCCTTTCCTGAAGGGGAGATGTAGTACATTCCTGGGGCAGGACACGAAGCAGTATCTCGATCGAGGACTACATACAGATATATTGCCCGAGACATCCCAAGAAGGTTGGGAGTCATATTTCCATCACACATGTGGCAAGTTTATCACTGAAGATAATCCTGTTCACCATAGCTCGAGTGAATGGATCAGCCTCTCTGCATCAGGCATCACGGCTAACCATGAGCGTGGCAGTTGACTGTCTCACCACTGTATTTGACTGGTGTACTCGTCTTCTGGTCAACATGAAGAGCTAGCTCACTTCTATCAAGAGGGGACAGACCAAAAACTTTGGATATGGGACTATCCTGTGTTCTTTCTTTTTTGAGAAGGTCCCTGCACTCCGCCCTAGGGTAGCAGCTTCCATCAGCACCCCACGAGATCCACGCATAGGCTGGTGGTCTGACCTGATGAAACGTCTAGGGGGTGGGGAGGTCCCATGGACTGCATTTGACGATGACTTCTTTACCTGGTGGGATCAACAGATCATTGCCATAGATGACTACCCTTATGCTAGGTTGGATTTCCGAGGAGATTCTGATCTAGCATTACCACCGACCACAGCATGGGGCGAAATTGATAAGTATTTTTTGATTTTATGATTTTTTTTGGATTTTTCAAATATAATGATGCATTTTGAAAAATATTTTTGATGGGATTCAAATGAATAATATGATGATCATGTTCCAGATATTGGGCCGATACGACCAGATGGGTTCCCGCGGCATGGACGGCGCGACCGAGGAGCCGAAGAGGCGGCTGCTGATACAGAACGACTTCTACATAACATCCAACGACACTTGGCGAGACTGAGTCACCGAGTACCGATGGCTACCATAGAGGACCTTCCTGAGGATATGCAGCGTCATGTGGTTGGCATGCCACGTGACTGGGTTTGCACTTTTCGGCATGTGGCCAATGCTATAGTTACCTACTTAACCGCTCATCCTGAGCGGGGGATTAGATATGCTGGACATGATTATGGGCATTTGAGTCCCAATTTTGTATATTTTTGGATAAACATATGTACACTCGAGATGCTTTATGATATATATCTATATCTATATATATATATATATATATATATATATATATATATATATATATATATATATATATATATCTATATATATATATATATATATATATATATATAATATAATATATAGATATATATATATATATATATATATATATATATATATATATATATATATATATATATATATATATATATATATATATATATATATATATATATATATATATATATATATATATATATATATATATATATATATATAGATATACAGTTCGACTTTTTGATGCTTGATTTTATTGTGATGAATGATTGATATGCCAGTCTAATGCTTGATTAGTGATAGAATTGGCTAACCAATTATGAGATCTTGGAATGTGCAAATAATTAATATAAGTAAATCATCTTTGCAACAACCTCACCCTTAAATACTGGCGATATAAACATGGATCCCTTACCCAATAAATGTTGTTTAATTGTGACACTATCAATTGAGAATCAAGATAAACTACCAATGAGTCGATTTCGTGAGAAATTTCCTCGGATAGTAAATTAATAACCGCAGTATACTTGGCCATATTGTTTGAAGCAAGACCAATGCATACTCCCCTTGATACCATCAACTGACCAGTTGGATAATAGAGTACCCAAGCTGCAGAAGCAAGATTCCGAGTGTGCCAACTAGCACCATCGGCGAACCCAAAATGGACCAAGTCATCCATCAACACCTATCACAGCAGACCAAAAAGTGTTGATATAAAAAAACTCTCGATGATATATGTACAAATATACATAATGTATAAAGAAGCCATTGCCTAACTCCTACTTAAGCAAAGTACTTCTTTAGGTAGAGCCCGTTTCGGGGCTCTGCCAGCTTGTTTCCCTCAAAATCGATTAACTCATACGACCCTTTTTCTAAAACTCGTTTAATAATGAAAGGACCATAACACATAGGATTAAACTTGCCTGCCCCCAAGGTGTCCTTATCTTGGTCATAGACCAAGACAAGGTCACCTTTAGAAAAGACTCGAGGACAAACAGTTTTATTATACTGCATTTTAACCCTTTTCTTATGAGCCTCATTCATCGTGGCGACATCTCGATGCTGCTCATCGAGATGTTCCAAGTGAAGGAGGTGCTCTTCGAGACTTGAAGTCTCTAGAAGGAGCTCAACAACTAACTTAAGAGATGGAATTTCACATTCAACCGGAAAGATAGATTCCATCCCATAAACCAACTAAAAAGGTGTAAAACCAGTAGCAGTCTTTAGGAGGTTCGGTGTGCCCAAAGAGTCGGATACAACATAACGTGCCAATTGGACCGATTTTTGTCGATTGTCCGTTGGAGGATCATCTTAAGAGTTTTATTGATTGCCTTGACCTGTCCATTGGCCTGAGGATAATAAGGAGATGAATGCTCTTGCTAGAAACCCAATTTGAGAGCCAATTCAGACATCAGTTGATTCTGGAAATGACTGCCATGATCAGTGACAATCTCTCTCGGGATACCGAATCTTGAGATAATCTGATTAAAAAGGAACAATGCTGCTGTGTCACTATCGTTTTTATAAGTGGGCATGGCCTCAGCCCACTTCATAAAGTAGTCTACAACCACGATAATGTACCTGTGATTCGCTGCTGAAGGCAGATTACAAGTTGTAAAATCAATACCCCACTTAGTAAAGGGACCGACGGTGACAACGGGAAAAAGAGGAGCTGGATGTGCACGCATCTTTCAAGTATAAATTTGACAGGGGTGACAACGTTTGACCGCTTCCACACAGTCTTTAAAGAGTGAAGGCCAAAAATAGCCGGCACGTAAGATGCGCTGGGCTGTAGCAAGCCCTGATAGATGACCACCACAAGCTCCACTGTGGTAGTCATTTAGCACTGACTCTGCTTCCTCTAAGGTTAAACAGCACCGAAGGATTGAATCAACCCCTCGACGGTATAATTTATCACCAATGATAACATAATTTTTAGCCAGGTGACGTAATTTACGACGTTCATCCTTCGAGAAAGTAGAGGGAAACTTCGAAGTCTGGAGATAGATAATGATATATCCATACCAAGGGTCGAGTGAAGAGATGAGGAATAAATGTTCTTTGGGAAAACTTTCCTCATAAACAGTATCCTCTCCACAAGGTAGCTCAGAAATTAGCTCAGCGAAAACCATGGATTTCTTAGACTTGGCAGGAAAGAACTTGAGATCAAATTCTTGCAAAATGACTATCCATAGATTATATTTGCCCCCAATCACTCGCCTAATAAGGACAAATTGAAATGGATTGACTGCCACTAAGACAAAAGTTTTTCATAGCAGGATATAATGACGGAGCTGCTGGACAGCATGGACAACTGCCAAGGCCAACTTCTCAACTGGAGAATAGAGAAGTTCAGGACCTATTAAGCCTCAGCTCAAATAATAAATCACATGCTTGGTGAGAGCATCATCCTCCTGAACGAGAACCATACCAATGGCTGATTCTGCTGCAGCGAGATATAAAAGGAAGTCTCTACCATAATCCGGTGGACTCAAAAGCGAGGCAGAGACTAATGCCTTTTTCAAAGCATCGAACGACCGCTGCGCAAAGTAATCCCACACAATGGAACTCCTTTCTGTAGAAAACGCATGAACCCTTTAGTGATCTTGACATAGTTTGCTATAAACCTTCTTAAGAAATTAGCATTCCCTTGAAGACTTTGAAGTTGTCAAATTGAGGACGGGGGAGGCAACTGAACTATTGCCTCAACCTTGAATGGATCAACCCGAATCCCTTCATTTGACACAATGAACCCTAACAATCGACCGGATGTAACTGTGAAAATGCACTTGTTGGGATTCAACCGGATTTTATAAAAACGACATCACTCGAAAACCATTCGAAGATGACTAGGGTGATCAGTTCTCTTTCGAGAACGAGCAGTGAGATCGTCCAAGTATGCTTCGATGATATGTTTGATGTCGTGGAAAGCATATGACATGGCCCGCTGAAAAGTGGCTCCAACATTTTTAAGACCAAAAGGCATCTTTCTATATGCAAAGGTACCCCAGGGACATATAAAGGCTGTCTTATGTTGATCTTCAGGATGGATAGAAATTTGATTATAACCAAAAAACCATCCATGAAGGAAAAAATCTCATTACCCACACACTCGTCGATAATCTGATCAATGAATGGCGTGGGGTAATTATCTTTCGGACAAGCCTTGTTTAGGTCCCTAAAATCGATGCATACTCAGATTGTTCCTTGCTTTTTATCCACAGGGACTGGATTAGAAACCTAATCAGTAAGAGGAACAAGGTATATGAAACCCGCCTTTAGCAGCTTCTCAACTTCAGCTTTGATAGCTGCTGCTTTCCTAGGATTAACTGGCCGAAGCCTTTGACGAACTGGTTTGGCATTTTCATACGTCTTGATCTCATGTTGAACTATAGAAGGATCAATGCCAGGCATTTCTTCATAAGACCAAGCAAATACATCTCGAAATTCCTTGAAAAGGTCGGTGTAAATTTGAATTTCTTCAGGGGAACATTCAATTCCGATGAAGAGATTCTCGATCACGTTAGGGTCCCTAGAGATGTTTATAGGTATCATTTTTGAAATCACCGACATATTACCTTCGGCATGAACGTGTGCTGGAGCCAAAGGATTTGACACCGTACAAACATCACTAGTAAAGAGCTCGGAGAATCTAGATTCTACTTCCTGCAATGGAGGAAGAAAGTATGAACGATGGTGTAAGTCTTCCCAAGGTCGATCTATACCCATCATTACTTCAAGGATTTCTTCTTCAGAAGGTAAAACCGAATCTAAGCAGTCCAAGGCAGAGGTAGAATCAAGGCTCCAGGCCAGGGCCACATCACCATCTAACTCCTCTTCGGAAAAAGGAGTAGAGTGGTCATCTGCGGAGTTGACGATACACTGATATCTAAGCTCAATTGTAGATATAGGGAATGCCATTCCATTTACTTATCCTTCAACTAATGTGGTCATAGGTGAAGGAAAGGTCCAAGGGTCTGAAAAATAACGAGTTCAGAAGAACGCTTCTCGAGGAGACTCCTTAGATGATGAAACGACATTGATTCTAGTGATAGGAGAGGGAAGATCAAAAGTACCCATCAATGAGGAATACATCCCCACTCCTAAATTCTCAGTAGGCAGACGAGGGTTATCCACTAAAGGAATAGTAGAGTCAGAGATTGCTTGAGGATCGACTGGACAATAATCCAATTGATCAACCTTAACCATTTTCCCCTCATGAGGAAAGCAAATGACACGAAACATAGTCGAAACAACGGCGTTCATTTCATATACCCAGTTCCTTCCTAAGAGGAGATTGTAGTCTAGGTTAGCATCTATGACTTCTACTTCAATATTGACGACCTTCCCCCCAACACATATAGGAAAGGCTGGGATAATCCCATGCGGCTTATGAGAATGACCATCAAATGCAGTCAAGACGGTAGGTGAAGGAACAGCCGAAGGCGATCCAATAGCCTTCTAGCATGACATCGACATGACACATGTGGAAGCTCCTTCATTGATAATGGTACGAAAAATGTTAATTTTCCAGTATGTAGACTTTATTTTGAAATCCATATGATGAGGGAGTCGCTTTTTGACATTTAACATGGCAAAAGTGAGCACTAAAGAGTTAGTTGGATCGACTGCCCCAATCGCGGAAAGTAAAGCACTTCGTTGAGCCAGACACGACTGGAGAACCTCTAAAGAACACATGGCGCACGGACTCTGAGCTAGATCCTCAACAATGGAGTAATTCTGGGCGGCCCTAACATTAGGATTAATAGTCGCGCGTTTAGCGGAACCTCTTGGTATCCGTGGTATAGTCTCGATAGGGGGTTGCTCAATATGAAGGTCGGTATTTTCGGGAGAAGTCTTGTCCTTCGAAGTTTCGGCTTCACCGTAATCACGTGACCGAGTAGCCACATGGACGTTAGAACCCATCATGAAAACATTTGATGATTTTTCCCCTTCCTGGTTGCCCCCTGCGGAGGTTCCAGGGTTTGAACTCGCGCCAACAAGAAGTTGCTGCCCTTGGGGAAAAGGGTTGGTTAACACAGCCTGAGAACTAGAAGTCCCTTGCTACCCTAAAAAGCACTGAGCGTCTTCAATCTTGGGGCAAAGGTGAGTTAAATCGTCTCCACTGCACAACTTGCATGGAAACTTGACTTTCTTTCTAGACTCATTTCTACCACCACCAGCATTATTGCCGGATTTATTTGTGTCAGCCTTCCCATCCTAGTTCTTTTTCTTACCTCATCCTTTCTTTTTCCCATTGGAATTTTGATTTCCTTTGGGGTTATCAGATTGGATGGCATTAATCGAAGAGGTTTGGGAAGCTGGAGGGTTAGATGATGTGACTTGGTTGTTAGAAGCAGTTTGTAAAGACAACTGCTACAATTGGTTCAACAAGTTCACGACATTTGTGTCTATCGACCCGACGATACCATCCGCATGGGGACCTAGCTTCGACTTGGCTATGTCAACCTTAGACCCAAGAGCATCTAGCAAGTATTTTTGTAGGATCCAAGACTGAGAGTAGATCAATTCTAATTGTTGGGCCCTAAAAATGGCTTGCTCCTCAGAATAGACTCCAGACATGGAGACATCCTTAGAGATCTCGGGTTGTAAAGATTTCAAAAACCATTCGAGACGTTACTCCAGAGGGATTTCGGCTTTAATGAGCCTCTTTCTCTATCTCCATTCCTGAATATGGTTAGAAATGTGAGTTGCCTTATCCTGACAAAAATTGGCCAGAAGTTCAGTTCCGGCGTCATAACGGACAGGCAACTGGAAATGATTTAAGAAAATATTAGCTAAGTTAGCGAAAGATGTAAAGCTACCCCCTGGCAACTCTATATACCATTTGGCTGCATTACCAGTCAAGGTGCGTTGAAAAAGTCTCAACCTAATCGAGTCATCAATAAGGGAGTTTGATGACTACCACAAATGGAATGTGGTTACATGGTCGCCTGGGTCTTCACCGCTCTTCCCTTCGAATTTTGGAATGTCCGAAGGGAGTTTGGTTGGGACTGGAGGCCAGGCTGGATTGTATTTGATTGGATCGTTTGTTAACTTAGTGAGATCTAGCAAGTTCAAAGATGCCAGAAACGGAAGCCTAGGAGGACCTTGGGGATTCCATCCAGACTGGGTGGAGCTCCCAAAGTTCTAAAAAGATTGGCCTGGATTTTGGAAGGCACCAGGCTACTTGAAGTAACCAGCAGAACCAGCTGAACCAAAAGGCAAGCCTTGTGATCCAGTAAAATTTGGAGTTTGACCAACTCTGGCTGCAAAGCCTCCATAACCAGCAAAGTTTCCTCCTAAAGGATTATAAGGAGTTGATAACCCCTGATACAGATTCCAAGCCGAAGCTAAGGGAGGAATACTTTGAAACGAACTAACTGTGGAGGCCTATTCCCTTGTTGGCCGAAAAACGGATTCCCAGTTCCCGTGCCACTAACCCCAGGGTTTGTCCAAACTTGGAAAGGATTGCTGCTTTGTCCTATAGAAGAAAAAGGCATGGATCCTATTGTCAGGTTGGAATGTGGTATATGACCACTTCCGAAAGGAAAACCATGGAATGAAGCCAATCCACCCATCATGGACATGGCGGCTCTAAACGGAACTGATGGAATACCCTGTGAATGGGTGCCAAATGGGAAGAATCTAGAACTAAAAGCATTGGTTTGGGAATTTCCACTCATGGATGGAATGGAGGTAGACCGAACTAAAGATGTGCTAGCAAAAGATCCAAACAAAGAAGCAGAGGAGATGGAAATCGTTCCTCCCCCCTGTACCGATGTTGGAGTCTGCATAGTTGTAGCACTTGTAGTAGAAGCCATGCTTCCAGTAGTGGTCATCGACGGTAAGCGCATAATGTGACCTGGACTTGATGGTCTATGCGTCGGAGTCCCAACGTATTGTAATACTTTCGGATGGCTAGATGGTAGGGGAGAATTCGGAGCTGCTAACGACTCTGAGAGTTCTTCTACCTCTATGTTATTCTCTATTTGAAAGAGAACTCGAGAAAGAACTAGAGTGTTCCTCTCTTGTTCTGCGGAAGTGCCAGGCCTTGCTTGAACACTAATGCCCCTGAGAGGAGGATCAATCCCCGATGCGTCAACTGCCGTGGGATGAAACCCACCAGCAGTATTACCTCTGCGCCTTCTAGGAGAAGGCTCTAAACTTGGTGGTGAAAGACCACGAAGTCTTCGAGACCGTCTAGGTGATCGGTCAGCCACTTTGAATTTTTTGTTAAGATCTAACTAAAGACTCAAAAAATTGAAAGCTAGGCCAACTAAGAGCACAGAGCACACACTATAAAGTCCCTCAAGATATCAGCTAGTTAAACAACTTCCAAGTATTTCCACTCCGGGTGATTAGGATCGGACACCAAAATACAAGAAAGTGAATTAAGGGGCCTTCTGAAGATAGTCTGGGATGATGAGGGCCCAGTCCTATCAGCGAAGGTAACAGAGGAAGTTACGCTGACCTCCTAACAACAGCCTGCACTGGTGCAAGCCCCCAAGCTTCGCAAGGGTGCCCTCCAGTAGTACCGTTGAGAGTGATGCAACGTCGACCTTAGGTGCCATAGGATTCCCCTCCGTAGCCACCTGTGTAGATCCCTAGGAGTAGCAACTACAGATACCAACTCGTCACAGAAGCTAGGCGGAACAGTCGTGAGGTAAGTTTGGACAAGTAGGAGAGGGGGTATCTTTCTTCCCTGTCTTCACAGACCCTCGTGCTTAACTCCCAGATCCGGAGCTTTCTTGGTCTTCCTAACGCTATTGGATTTTCACTCACTATTCAGACTCCTATGTTTGACAATTTAAATGGCCTTGGAGAGTTAACTCTCCACTCGCCTAATCCAAGGCCCTAAAATCCTAAAACTTGTTGGTGTATCTAACTTAATAAAAAAAGTTTTAGTGAATTTTAATTAGCGCTTGATTTTAAAATAGGCTGTTCTTTAAGTCACGAGATAAATGGAAGTGAAACTAGTGGTGTTTTGACGCAAAAGAAATTAATAAAAACCAAACTACATGCAAATGCACTTGTTTTCGTTTTTCAATGAAAAGAAATCTCTACAGGGTTCAGAGGAACTTCAAATAAAACAAATTTTTCTTTTCTTTTCGTTAATTCAAGCTTCACACTCACAAAAGTTAACAAAGCTATGGATGCCTAAAAAGATATGCAAATCTATCCTAATGCAACAAGTATATGCTGATGCAAGACTCAAAACTACTCTAAAATCAAGAAATGAAAGTTGCTTGCTTATCAATTTTTATTTTGCCACTTAAAATGTTTAGATGGAATATGAGATGCTACCATTCATTTCATCTAAACACTAAAAACAAGTTTCAAGACAAACAAAAAGCACTTTCATTCACTAAAAGGAAACCAACTCAAAACAAAGTTCAAGAAAGAAAAACCAAGTTTTTCAAAAAGTTTTCTTCACAAGCAAAAACAAAAATGTCTTTTCAAAAATGCTCTCAACAAGACTGAAACTTTGTGATTGAAGAATAGGCAACAAACACTTTTGCAAGTTGACAACACACAATGGATGAAAACTCAACAAAAAGAAATGTGTTTAAAGATGATCTTAACAATCAAAAGCAGCAATGAAAGCTTTGGCAACAAAGACCAAAAGATCAAAAAGACAAATTTCAAGAAAGTATCAATCAACAAATTTCATGAAACAAAAAGGTGGACGGTCACAAAAAGCGGTTTTGTCAAGCAAACAAAAAGTCACCAAAAGCAAGATTTAACACAAAGATTGAGATCAATCTTCCTACCCTGATGAATCAGAGCAGCCAAGATTCCCAACAAGAAATCTTGCGTGCTTAAGCAAAAAACGATGATGCTTGCAACAACAAAAACAAGACCAACACTTCTTACAATCAGAGAGACTTTGGAACAAGATGCTTGCTATAAAACTAACAACTAACACTAGAAAGTGACTGTTTAAGACTGAATCAAACCATCAGACAAACCTTCAGAGACAAAAAGATTTAAAAAATCTTGAAAATTGCAAGATATACGCGACTGTACTGATGTACAGATTGCGTGTACACGCGATTGTGCCTAAGGAAACCTGCGTACACGCGAGTTCACTTGAGGAAACATGCGTATATATGCTTCTGTAATCAAGAAAAACAACGTATATAAAAGATTTCAAGAAAAATAAAAAACAATCTGAAGAAACTGGCAAAACTTACAATTCAAGAACAGACCACACAGCAACAGCAAGCAAACAGGCAGCTGAGCCCTTATTGGCTTGAAAACACCCAAACTAGGAACAACAACAGTGTTGTCCCCAGTGGAGTCGCCAATTTTGTTAAGGGAAATGTTCCCCTAGGGCTTTTGGGTTGAAACCCTAGTAGACTGAAAGTTGTTTATACAAAGAAACACACATTCACACAGCCATTATGCTAATATAAGCAAATTCTATGATAAGGGGCGTACCTGAGGTCCTACATTTGAGAAGGTCCTTTAGGGTCCAAACCCTTCTTAGAGTTCCTTTTGCTCCTTTGACCTGCAAAACAACCAATTCAAGAGAATACAACAGTATATGGACTAAATCTTATAAAGAAACCATCTTCATATTATAAAGAAAGGTAGTTAGTTATGAAATTTAAACAACCATTCACATATGAATTCTAACATGAATATCATAAACATGAAGAAGATTTATATCAGGAACAAAGACATGTGTTTCTTTTATTATAGACAAATAAAGTACAGAAAGGAATAATTTCACCTGAGTCATCCTTTCGCAGGCTCCAAGAAAAGCCTTCTTCCGGATTCGTCTAGTCTCAAGCCTTTAACAAACTCCTTCCATGACTTACTCCATGATATCACAAGTAGTGGATGGACATCAACACACAAGGAAACAAGGGTTTCCTGTACAAATGGGGGAAGTGCAGGAGGCACAAGGATCTTCAGACCTAGTCAGGGAAATCTCAGCATAATAACCTTTCTCTCTCTTCTCTCCTCCCTTAGGCCTTCCCATTGAAGCCTTTTTATACTTCTCCCAAAGTAGTTTTTTAGTTGGGAGTTGGTTGGGAATAGTTGGGCCACGGGCACTAACAGGTGATCAGCAGGTAAAACCCCCGATCTCCGCCTGAAATTAAGGAGTTTTATATTTTTTTAAGTGTTTTAAGACATATACGCGGGTTGGGTATATGCCTACCCATGTATACACGCGTTTAACTCAGGGCAATGTCTTGTACAAGGGATAAAACACTGTATTTTAAATTTTGGACCAGGTCTGGAAGGAGGGGTTGCCCTAGGCCATGAGTGTAGCATCACAAACCATAAGAGTGAGCTTTGGAGCTATACCACCACTTGATCTGATAATCACCCTATGAGTGACCTCAGTTAAAGATTTATTGCATAAAAGTATTACAGACTCATGTGCTGGTGTGTGTGTCTATGTTATTTAGGCAACAGATCGATCAGATTGCAAATACAAAGACATTGGAAATGGAAAGACAACAGAGAAATACAATAAGCAATATAAGAACACAAGAATTTAATAAGGAGTTCACCCTATCCTCTAGGGCTACATCTCCAGTCCAACTCTCAGTGGTATCCTTATTTTAATGTGTCTTAAGTAGAGAATTACATGCAGGAGCTCAATATGAGTCTCCTGAAACAGATTTGCTTGGGAAGGTGGTTCTTGGATTCCCCAAGCCACTGGAGTGCATAGACTCTTTTGCCTACCATCTCTTTGACCTCTCTGGTCTGACAGATCCTCTCGGGGATGGCTTGAATCTCTCAAGCTCTCTGGTGCTCGACGCTACCTTTGTTGAGCTCGGCCCTCTGTCTTCTTTCTGCTTTTTCTGCTTCACTGTCTTCCTTGCTTCTCTATCTTCTGTCTTCAGTTCTCTCTCTCTCTCTCTGTTCCGGTTCCTCCGTTTCTGCTTTACCTATGCATGGCTTTAAGGCCATCCTTTCCCATGGCTGTTCGATTCCTCTTCCACTTCCTGTCGGATCGCCTGCTGCAGCTGTGCTTGGAGTTCCCTGTTCGGTGTCATCATCAAGCTCACAGGGAGTGGCCACATGCCCTCTTGTAAATGGCGCCAGCCTACTTCATTGGTTCAATTCTTTGGCCACGTCGTGGAATGAGTCTTCCACCACCTTGGCAGTCAAATCGGACATCAAATCTTTACAAACTGCAGCTTAATCCCCCATTGATTCCGCTTTCCCATCGGGCGCGATCTCAGCCGTTAGATCTGGGGCCTCCAGATCCGATGCCATACGCATGTTTCACACGGTTGACTTGCTCGACTGTTAGCGTTACCACACGTTGGCCGCTGAGTGGAATCGCTCTGATTTCACCAAAACTGCTTACTGCCCAAGGAGCCCTCAATCAATACCGTCGGTTTAGGAGTGGGTCCCTTCTTTTAGCTTTAGCCTTTTCACCTTTTGTCCCATGGTTTTCCTGGCTCTCCATGCGACTGGGTGCTTGGGGCTCCTCCATTTTGAGGGTTTTTGATGCTAATCATGCATCAAAAACACCCTCTGTTTCCCGATCTGGGCCTCCCAGGGGCTAATTTCGCCTCCCGCACAGTCTCCATGGGCCTCGTCGTTCCACGCTGGCTGCCAACTGCCACTAGTTTAGAGGTGTTTTTGACCGCTATTTTGAATTATTTGAAGTTTGTCCCGAACTGGTACAACCATGTTTCTTTTGATTATTCTTCATGGATCCAATTCAGATCACTGTCATAGGGTCCAGTGTGTCTTGGCCTTTGAGGTCTTTCCCTATTCTTTGTGCTTGGTTTTTTTTATTGTTTTTTATGGTTGTCTCATTCATTTTAGAAATTTGTCTCATTGGATTTGAAGTACTAGAAGTGAGCTTTGATTGAGTCTTAGGGTTTTAGGTCAATTGGTCATCACCTGCTTCTTGTTTGTGTCATTGGGATACTAGTTATGCTGATTGATTGAGCTTTGTTTTTCTGTGGAAATCATTGAAAAAACATCATTTTGTATTTTTTTTAGCTTGTTCCTCAAAATTTCGTTTTCAAGTTGCATTAGCTTATTTGGATTGGAAAATTATTTTTGGTTTATAATCAAGCATAGATCACATTGTTTGATTATGAAGTTGAAAGAAGTGAATCCTCATTTATTCAAAAGGGAAAGTGAAAAATATTTTCATGTAGGTGAATTTCATTTTTCCTTGGTTGATGCATTAGTTGCATTAGGTCATTTAAAATCAAAAGAACAAACATCTTTCATATAAGTGCATCTTAGTAAAAGTGAAAATCATTTTACTCTTGAAAAGTTGCATTTAGGATAGTGAAAAGAGAAAACCATTTTTACATTTTGGTGTTTCATTTGGAAAGTGAAAATTAAAGTTAGTAGAAGGCTTTTTATTTTATGCATTTTTTTGATGCATTATTGATTGAAACTTCTTCCCTTGATTAGTCTATCTTTCATTGCAATGGAAAGTTTTTCTTTTCTCATATAGCTACATCTTAGGTGTTTAGGTGACATCGCTTTGAGCCACAAAAGTGAAACATAATTAAGATAAACATTAAAATTTCCTCAATTAACCTAAGAATCATTTGGAACTTAATGAAAACACATAGAGGTTAGGCTAGAGATGTGTTCCCATGTCTATAACCCTAGCAACTGTCGTTATCTACTAGTGTTGTATCTCGGGGGTGATATCCCATTTCATGTACGGAAGTCTATAGGATCATTCTCCAGTACTTTCGGGTATATCGGAGGTGCTCCATGTATGGAAAGTATATGGGAAATCTATCATCGAATGGTTACGCATTAGACAATACTAACACGGACTTCTGCTCCTCGTATTGTCGCGTATATATTGGGAGACCCCACTAGGTTTCTATCCTTTAGCCACAGGCAACCGAGTCAGCCACCTTGTAGACGTGATACACTGAACACAACATTCAGGGAGATTGGTCATCATACGTTAAGTACTTGGTTCCGCCAAGGTGTGTATTGTGGTTCACGGATACTTGGTAAACCCTTTTGTCTAGATTACCCTTTTTTATTTGTTTTTTGTTTTAAAGTTATAAAATTTGCTACCCACGATAACATGTCATACCCATGCAGTTATTCTTGGCCTCATTATGAATTATTAATGGTAAATTTTAATTAAATCTCAAATAAATCACCTCCTCTCCTTTTTATTTTGAGAAAAGGTCACCGTGGCAAAATCACCAAGTTCATCTCACATACGCCCTTCACAATATGATATTGAAGGGTCTTCACAAGGAGTCCATCCTGAAATTCCAAAGTCACTTGAAGATCAAGGTTTTCGACCCCTTGCTTCTCATCCTCCACCTCGAGAGTCATCTTCGGAATCTGAGCCACAAAGTCCTGAGGTTCCTCAATAGTTCTTGTTGTTTCCCTCGAATCCGCTTTATGATCCTCTACTAATATCTCCTCAATTACCATATATTCTATTCAATAATCCTAACGTACCTTTGGAATGTTCTCTTGGTACATTGAGGGTTCCTCCTCATCCACTGTTTCCACCCATGGCATCAAAAGGTGAGATTCCATCTATGCCAATGTCTCCTCAAGATCCTCCTCTAGAAGTCTCAGCCACCCATACTCCTGGTATTGGTGATGGTTCTAAATATCCCTTTCCGCCTTAAGGCTTTCCATATGTGTCCTCTCTCTATATGGGGAGTGGGACGAATCCACCACCTAAAAGCAATGAACCCTTACTTCCTCCGAATTATACCTCTCTTGATCATTTGTTTTCGAGTGCTCCAAGCACATCTTCGCATTATCACCATCCGATATGTTCATATGGCATTACACCTACCACTAGTCCATTTGTTTCGAGTGTGGCTTTCGAAATTCTTGTTCAACCTTTGGTTTCTTTGGTTCCTGTTCAACCTACAGTCATGATTGGGACAATTAATGCTCCTATAGGTTCTTCAACTCCTATTTCAACCACTACAGTGGTTACACCTCCTCCATTGAGTGGGAAATATATCCCACTGCCTATCCCACCGCATGGGGAAAATTATTATTTTAAAAAATGACCGAGTTGACTCCGACTCGGCCAAGTCAGACCGAGCTAATGCCTGGCCGGGTCAGCTAACTAGCCGAAACAGAACGACTGGCTGAGTTGTTACTGAGCCAGTCATTGACTCGGTCGACTCGGTAACAACTCGGTCGACTCGGTAATGACTCGGCCGACTTGGTAACAACTCGGCCAGCTTGGTAACAACTCGGCCAGCTCGGTAACAACTTGGTCGGCTCGGCTCTTTGACAAAAATCCTGAAGCACATTTGTCAAAAGTTGTTCCGCCTCTTACATATCAATGGTTGGGTTATTGTTTATTGCATATTTATAGCCTTAAAGTAATCTATCACTGTAAGAAATTTTTGAAAATTACAAAGCCTAAGTATGGTTATCCTAGTGGCATGAATTATAAAACTAAAACAATGCATTGAGCCATACAATGTTTAAAAAGGCAAACATTCTGCCAATGGACTAATAAATACATATTTACCTCTGATTGACCAAAATTAAATCAAGGGTTTTGAGACTTCATTAGGGGCACAGAATTGGTATTATTGTTGTTATAGTCTAGTGATTGTCCTTAGGCCGAGGCAGAAAAGAATCCTGGCATTGGTGGCTAAGTATGGAATTTGTATTGGACAGTGCACTGGGTTCCATTTTGATATAATGGATATATTCATGATCCTACTTTGATCATATGTTGTCTTATCTCTATATTCTAAAGCTTTGTGTTTGGAAATATGAATGAAAATCTTTAAAATTATGTTTTTTGTAAAAAAATAAATATCTAATGTATTTTTTACAACGACCAAGTCATTGAAATCAAAACGACCGAGTTGACTTTGAGTCAGAGTCGGAGTCGGAGACGAACCTCATCCATTTCCGAGTCGGAGTCAGAGTCAAAGTTGACCCTTGGCCGTTTCCAAGTCAGAGTCGGAGTTAGAGTTTTAAAACATTGGGGGAAACCATCTCCTCCATATGTACCTCCTATCTTTGGTGGAACTTATGTGAGTGTCAGATCTCAAGCTCATGTTATGGGAGAAAGTCAAACTGTTGGTAGTATTCCTTATCCTAGTGGAACCTCCATTCCATCTAGATCTGGTCAAGTTCCTTATCAAAAACCTCTTTTGGCTCAAATACCATACCAATAGCCCTACCCTCCCTATGGTTCATAGCAACCTTAAAACCCACCTCTCAATCAATAGGCAAGATCCCAAATGCAGTCTAGTCCTAATCCATCATTTGGGTTGTCTGGTCAGTTTCAGTCTGCTTATGGAACTTATCCTTTAGGAGATGGTAATCCTTTGCAACAAGGCTCATATCAGTAGTAAGGAACCTATCAATATCAACAAGGAACATATCAATATCGATAAGGAACCTATCAGCAACAAGGACCTTACGTACAACAAGGGTGTTATCAACAACCGTTGCAACAACAAGGTCAATCGTTGCATAAACAAGGTTAATATTTGCATCAGTAGGGTCAACTGTTGCATCAGTAGGGTAAAACATTGCGTCAGAAATCCTATGCTCAATACTCCTCACTGGCTACCTATCCTCCTTATGGTTCTCAACGACCTATGTTGGGTCAATATCAAACCTATCCTCGTCAGAACCCACCTTAGTGGGGACAGACTCAACCTTTGTATGGTCAAAATTCCTCCCAGTGGGGGTAGTATCAAAATTCCTATGGTCAAAATCTGCCACTATGGGGGCAAATTAATACCGCCAAGGTTGGAATCCTCAATTTAGACCTTATCAAAGACCTTTCATGCATTTTAATCCTCAATTGTTGTTTTTAGCTACTCTAGAGTTACTGGATGTGTCGAGGCTTACAAACGACCAAATAATCCATTCACCGTATTGGCCTCTAGTTCCTACCAAAATTCTTGGTGATTGTCCAAAATTCGAAGGGAAGTCTAGAGAATACCCCCAAGCTCATCTCATGACCTACCATTTATGGCGTTCGTCAAACTCTTGGGTCAATGATTCCATTCGACTGCGTCTTTTTCCAATTCACTCTAACAAATGATGCCACCAAGTGGTACATCGAGTTACCTCGAGGTGCCTTTCAAGATTTCAATACCTTGGTTATGGATTTTCTCACTCAGTTTTAGCTACCAATTTGATATGAAACTAGGGCCCATCTCCTAATGTCTTTGAAATAGAAGACTAGTACTCACATCTCCGATCACATCCATGAATGGATACATTGATGTCGTCTTATTAATTTTGATATCCCTGATGAGATTTTAACCGAATGGTTTACTAAGTCATTCATTAATAAAATCACCAAAGACATAGCTATGGGTGGTTGTGTGACTGAAGAAAAAGCCATCGCCCATGCTCAGTATCTGGATTTGGTATATTCACAATCTATCACTTTCTATGATCTCTTACCTGATGCCCCACAACCTTCAATTGATACGACATCTTCTCAACCTATGGAGAAACCACCCATTGATGGTATTATTGGTTCAGTAGCTCAACATTTTAGTAATGCTTCTTCTACTTCTATGAAGCATAAATCTGTTTGTACTACTGCACCTTCTCCTCCTTCAAATACTTCCAAGAATCCTAGTAAAACATCTGAGGTGAATTCTATCCAATCTACTACAGCAGACAAAGCCTCGAAAGGGAAAAAGAAGGGTAAAGGTAAGCCTAAATTGGATACCCCTAACAAGATTCTCTTAAACCGTTTGCTGATGATACATCTAAACACAAGTTGAAATATCCTTGTCTTATATGTGACGAAGATCATTATACCAAGGATTGTGCCCATCATGCTGAGGTTAGTAATCTTCTAAAAGGCACTACAGGGAAACTTGTCGTGTTGAAAGAACCCTTTACATCACAACATACTCAGTCGATAGATCAACCCCAATCCTCTACATCTGGAAGTTCTCAAATTTTTATGAGTGGAACGACACCTATCATTGTTGATACTCAATCGAAAGATTATTAGACTCCTACCAAACCGGTTGTGAAAAAGGATGCCACTAATGTGCCTTCTACTTCCACTCCACCCAATTTTGGTCCTCTTCATATTAAACGACCTAGTAATGATTCCACACTTACTGATCTATCCTGATGATGAGCCACATTGGATGGCTCAAAATGTTGATTCAAACAATCATGGATGCGAAAACTTCGGAAGAAGACTACACCCAAAATACTAATCGTAGAAGCCTCAAAACAATAATGATTCCATTATCTAACCACCTCACAAAGGTGTTCTTCATAAGTCGTCGTATAATCTGAAGGTGCAAGATGCTCAACATTATAACATTGTGGAAGATTTAACTCAAGCACCTTCGAGGATGTCGGCTTTGGAAGTCACTTAGACTTGTCCATCACAAAGGAAAGCATTACTATCTGCCATAGGAGGGATTGATCCTACAAATTCAAACCTAATTACTTTTGATCTTTAAAAACACGTTCCCCATCTCTCGCATCAACTTATCTTTCTAATACAAGTTGTTATCAAAGGGAAGACTATTCATCAGACTGTCATTGATGAGGGTTCTTCTACTTACATCATGTCCCTTTCATGTTGGGAAGCTATTGGCTCTCCATCTCTGAACTAGTCCCTTAATATGTTAGAAGCTTTTTAAGGTAGAGGTTTCCATCCATATGGTATTCTCAATGACTTGCCAATTCAATTGGAAGGAAAAACTGTTAATCTGGAAGTAGAAGTTATCGATGCCAATTTGAATTACAATATTCTACTTGGTCGTAGCTGGACCCATATAATGTTTTGTGTGGTTTCTACTCTATTTTGTGTGCTCCGTTCTCCTCTTGAAGAAAAAATAGTCACTGTCAATCAACTCGAATTTTTCTCTTTCAACTCCTCAAATGGTAATGTGCCATATATTGGGAATGCCGATATTCCTTACGAGAGTGTTGGGGTGGGTATTTTCAGAGAATATTCCCTTATGGGAACTTTTTCCCTTCCACCTCTGAACGTCGCTTCAATTAACATGGTCTCAACTTGTCACAACCTTGGGTCGTTCCCCATCTTGTTCAGATTGACAATTTTGGCAATGTTATGCCGCTTAGCCCCATAGAGCAAGCATATCAAGCTGTTGTTTTGGCTTCTGCAGCTACTTCTAAAATTAATTATCATTTCAGTATGAGTCTAGATGCATATTTGCAATCTCCCTGGCCTGGTTCTTGGGATTCTCTAGATCCTTTGAATAAGACATTTCCAACTAATGAAAGTATCACATAAGTTATGTCTCTTGAGGAAACTCCATGGAATCATGCCCATCATCATTCCTAGTTTCTCCCAAGCCTTGGTGAAATTTATTCTTGTATAGAAACCTTTATTTCCAGTGTATAGACTCATTCGCTTTAGACACCTATTTTGGTTCATGAAGTGTTGTCCGAAGGAAACATGGGAAACATTTTGGCAGTTACCATGCCCAATGACATCTCAGTCCAACTTGGGATTGTCAAAAACTTTCACTTGGAGGCATCTTTTCCTCGTGATGAGATTAATATTTTTGCATCTTCGTTCATGAGACTTTTTCTTCAAGTCTTTGTCATTCACCCGTTTTCACAATGGGGCATTGATATTTTGACTCATAAACCTCACTTACCTAGGGGGCATGGGGGCATTATCATTTTTGTGTAGAATTCCTTTAATGGGCCGAGTCGATGCTTACATGTCATGCCAACGGTGAAACTACGGTTTTAATATCTTTTTATCGATTACCCAAGTCCCAAAATTGGCTCCATCTGAAACGTATTATGCGTGATTTCGTGTAAATACTTTGTAAGTTAGTGTGATTCATTAGTCTGCAATTCGTTTTGGTGTGTTTATTTGATTTTTCAAATGTGTTTTCCTGTGCTTACAATGCTTTCTACTTGGTTTGCTGATGTCATTGAACCTTTATGTCGATTTCACTGATGGTGCTTGTCATAGTACACATAATCTATCTTCCACCACATGGGAAATATATGACCCTAATGGTGAGTTAGTGAATTTACAAGGAATATGTTTAGGTCATACCATTAATAAAATTTATGAATATAGTGCGGTTATCAAGATTTTTTCATAAGCCATTGCTCTTAGCATTAGAGAGTTAGTCATTAATCTCGATTCACAGCTCATTGTACTACAAATTAATAGACAATATTGGGGCAGAAACCCTCAGATTTTGAAAATGTATTTGCGAGTTCATCTCTTGGAACAAGACTTTTGAATATATCACTTATCAACATATTCCAAGACGTTTGTACATATTAACAGATACATTGGATAATTACATATTAGATAAACATCTGCGACATATGTAAAAGAAACCATCACATAGTAGGAACATTAAATAGGAAAAACATATATATATATATATATATATATATATATATATATATATATATATATATATATATATATATATATATATATATATATATATATATATATATATAGTGTTTGCAAAAATTCTGTTACATCAAAATATCAAAATCTGTGTTCTGAGACACATGGCTTCTCGAGCCTACATAAGTGCAGAAAAATGAAAACTAGAGACAGCTATTTGCCAACATGGTTCTCATGGTAGTACAAAACAAATCTGATGACTTGGTTAAGTAACCAACGCAGTCTAGTGGACACCCCTATAGTATGCCTCTGATGTCATAGTGGCACCTCATCAATAGATGCATATTCTAGAATGCCTCTTGTCAAGGCTTTGTTGGGTGTGGAGCCTGATTATCTTTTGTACTCAAAGGTATTGCCGCATTGGACCCCAGTGTGTAGCCGCCCATAAAATATTCACTACAGGGGGGGTCCAGGGGGGGCAGCTGCAACCTTTGGGAGCCCCCCCCTGGTGGGGGGATCGGGGGCAGTGCCCCCGAAGCTAAGAACATATGTAAATTTTCCTTGTAAAATGTTGTAATTTCGTAGTCAATCTCGGCCATTGATTAGGAAAATATCTGATGGTAGAAGTTATGTTTAATTTAGGGTTTTTTTTCCCTAGAAGGCAACCCCTTGCTATATATGAGGGAGTTGTATTGCATCTATGTATATCTGTATTCTGAGTGAGGAAGAGAGAGGATATTGAGAGCGAAGATGGAGTTACAATGGATCTGCTGTAGGTTGTATCTCTTCAGTTTGATGGATAATATAAAAAGAAGGACTGGCTGTTTCTTCATGGACGTAGCCCAAACTGGGTGAACCACGTATATCTATGTCTCTCTTGTTTTATGCGTCTTCTGTGTTTATATTTCTGGAATATTTTATGTGTTCCATTGCTTTGTAATATATATTTTTCTAACAACTGGTATCAGAGCCGAAGGTCTATTGGGTTGATAAACTCACAGGAGAGAAGGGTTCTTGGTTCGAGTGGGAGAAATGGTGGAAGATGGTAGGTTTAGGGTTGAAAAATTCAATGACAAAAACTACCAGTTGTGGAAGATGCAGATGGAAGATTATCTGTATCAGAGAGATTTGTACCAACCATTGTGCGGAAAGACAAAGAAGTCGACAAGTATGACAGACACAGAATGGGATATTCTCGATAGTCTTGGGTTGTGTTATATTCTTTCCACATAGTTAACAGCGGGTTTGAGGGGCACTCGTAACCCCACTTTATGGGGTTTGGGGCAGCGCCCTGGAAAATTTTGGTTTTGGACCCTATGTTAGGTTGGGCGGACCCACCTATGGTTTTGTGCATGATTTTCGCACATGTTTTTTGGATGCGATGGTTTTCGATCCATGGTATTGGACACGATGGTTTTCGGTCCATGGTATTGGATGTTTCGGCATGTATAAATATGTATTATAACATTGAAAGGAACATAATGAAAAATCAAGCTGGTAGTCTCGGTTTTGGGATCCAGTGGGAAAATCTCTATGTATATGTGTTTTATGTGTTATGCTCTCGCATTGTTTATTTTTATGTGTTTTAGAATTCATATGTCGGTAATTTTTGTACGGGGTTAAAACCTACATTTGGTAACAGAGCATACTTGTCTTCAAGGGGACGCCTTTGTTGTTGAGGGGTTTCGCTCGTGCCTGTGGTAGACCCTGTTCAGTGGGAGATTTGCGAGATCGATTCTGGTGGTGAAAGAAGATGGCGAGAGTGGAAAGATAGAGATCGAGAACTTTAATGGTCAGAGTTTTGAGTTGTGGAAACTCAAGATGGAGGATCTATTGGTGGATAAAGATTAATGGATCGCAGTAGATCCAGGTACTAAACCAACGGGGGTGTCCGATGAAGAATGGAAAAAGTTGGATCGGAAGGCAAAGAGCACAATATGATTGTGTGTCTCAGATTCAGTATTGCTGAATGTATCAGGGGAAGCTACAACAAAGGCTTTGTGGGACAAGTTAGGTACTTTGTACCAATCTAAGTCTCTGGTGAATAAACTGTTCCTGTGGAAAAAGCTGTATAACCTGAGGATGAAAGATGGAGACTCGGTGACAGAGCATCTGAACGCATTTAATAATATGGTAAGTCAGTTAGCATCTGTTGATATTAAAATTTCAGATGAAGATAAGTGCATCAGTTTGTTGTGTTCTCTACCAGATTCGTAGGATAGTCTGGTTATTGCAATAGGTAGTAATGCAACTACCTTGAAGTTTGATGAAATACTCTCATCCTTGCTAACAGAGGAGATGAGATGGAAAAAAACAGAGAGCCAGAATGGTGATGCCTTGTTTGTATGAGGACGGTCCCATAATAGAAACAAAAATAAGTCATCGAATGGGAGATCTAAATCTAGAGGGAGATCTAAATCTCCAGGAAAACATGTAAAGGTGGTGTGCTGGAAATGCGGAAAGGAAGGGCACTACAAAAGGGACTGTAAATCTAAAGCTCCTGACAAAGGAAAGGGATCTGATGAGGCTCCTTCTACAGAGGCGAAAACCACCTCAGATGAAGGTGGGGATGTGTACTTGGCTTCTTCAAGTACACATGTAGATCATGAGGCATGGTTGATTGACTCAGGTCCATCCTTTCACTTCACTCCCCATAGAGAGTGGTTTTGTGAGTATGAGAAATATGATGGTGGTGATGTCTTCTTGGGGGATGACAGGAAGGCTAGAAGGAAAAGTAAAGTTGAAGCTGCAAGGTGGAAGGGTTAGAACACTTCCGGGTGTTCTGCATATTCCTGCATTAGCCAGAAATCTGATTTCCGTTAGCAAGCTGGATGATGCAAATGTAAAAACATTGTTCGAGAAGGATACCTGTAAGATGGTTCGAGGAGCACTGGTATTGATGCGGGGAGTTCGGATTGGAACTCTGTACAAGCTGCAAGGTAGCACTGTTGTTGATGGGTGCAACAACTCTATGGTTCCTGAAAGTGGAGCAGAAAATCTAGTGGTCTCTAGAGAAAAGACCATGCTGTGGCATCAAAGGCTTGGACATATTGGAGAGAAGGGCCTTCGAATACTTCATGGTAAATGTATGGTAGAAGGTATGAGTAATAGCTCTCTAGATTTTGATTTTTGTGAAAATTGTGTATACAGGAAGCAAAATTGGGTGAGTTTCCCCTCTAGTGGTAAGAGGGTGAAACATATATTAGAACTTGTGCACAGTGATGTGTTTGGACCTGTGAAGGTTCCTTCACTGGGTAAGTCTATGTACTATGTATCATTTATAGATGACTTCTCAAGGAATACATGGATATATTTCCTTAAGAAGAAATATGAAGTCTTTGACAGGTTTAAAGAATTTAAGGCTCTCGTGGACAATCAGATAGAGAAGAAGATAAAGGTTCTAAGGACAGATAATGGTGGAGAGTTTTGCAACAAGGAATTTGAAGAATTATGTAAGAAGTGTGGTATAACACTGCAGAAGACTACTCCATATACACCTCAGAAAAATGGAGTTGTAGAAAGAATGAACAAGACGTTGATGGAAAGGGAAAGAAGCATGCTCAGTGGTGTCAGGTTAGGACAGAAATTCTGGGCAGAGGCGGTGAATACTACATGTTACCTGGTCAATAGGTCAACTTCATCAACATTGGAGGATAAGACTCCATAAGAGGTATGGACTGGTAAGAAACCCTCTCTTTCACATCTGAGGGTATTTGGATGTGATGCATATGTACATGTTCCAAAGGAGAAACAAACCAAGTTGGATAGTAAATCTGAAAAGTGCATCTTTATTGGGTATAAGGATTGTTTAAAGGGTTATAAGCTTTGGAACCCAGTAATAAGGAAGGTTATGTACAGTCGAGATGTGGTGTTCAGAGAGGTGAAAGATGTTATTAAGCATGAAGTCCAACCAAAGGAACTTGAGAAGATAGAGTTTGAGCTAAAGGAGGAAGAATTAGACTCTACAACAGAGGAGGAATCAGAAGATGAAGAGCCACAAACTCCGGTTGTGAGAAGATCAGTTCGAGAAAGAAGGCAGCCAGAAAGGTATAGTCCATCTACTTTTTGTTCAAATTTTGCTTTGTCTGTTACTAATGATGATCCCAGAACTGTGAAGGAAGCAGTGGATTCAGAGGATGGAAAACTCTGGAAAGAGGCCATGGTTGATGAAATGGCATCTTTGCACAAAAATGAGGCTTGGGATCTAGTGGAGTTGTCGGTTGGAAGGAAACCCATTGGCAGCAAATGGGTGTTCAAAAAGAAGACAAATGCGGAAGGAAAAGTGGAGAAATACAAAGCTCGGTTGGTAGCAAAAGGTTATTCCTAGGTGCCTGGAATTGATTTTGGTGATATTTTTTCTCCTATTGCCAAGGTAACTTCTATTAGATTACTTTTATCTATTGTTGTTTCTTTTGATTTTGAGGTAGAACAGATGGATGTGAAGACAACATTTCTTCACGAGGATCTAGAAGAGGAGATCTACTGGTGAAGGGTAAGAAAGAACTGGTATGTAAGTTAAAGAAGTCTCTATATAGGTTAAAACAGTCACCAAGGATGTGGTATCAAAAATTTGATACATTTATACGGGGACTTGGCTTCACCAGAAGCAAAGCAGATCACTGTGTGTATTTTAAATTAATTGGTGACCGTGTTATTTATCTGGTCTTGTATGTGGATGATATGTTGTTGGTTGGAAATGACAAAAAAGTTATCTAGGATTTGAATACCCAATTGTCCTCCAAATTCAACATGAAATATCTTGGTGTTGCAAACTATATTTTGGGCATGGAAATTGAAAGAGATTGGGCAAAGAGGAAGCTCTGGTGAAACCAGAGGAAGTATGTGGAGACAATATTGCAGAGGTTTACTATGCAGGATAGTAAACCGGTGAAGGTTCCTATTCCTGTAGGTGTGAGGTTATCTACTGAATAGTGTCCCAAGACACAAGAAGAGGAAGAGGACATGTCCCGTGTTCCATATGCAAGTGCAGTCGGTAGCCTGATGTATGCAATGGTCTGTACTAGACCAGACATTGCACATGCAGTGGGAGTATTGAGCAGGTTTATGAAAAAACCAGGGAAGGAGCACTGGACAGCAGTGAAGCGGGTTTTCAGGTATTTGCGTGGCACTAGTGATTATGGTTTGTGATACCAAGGAAGACCAAGATTGGACAGAGTGTTGGATATTCATGTCTTTTTTGATGTAGACTAGGCTGGAGATCTGGATCAGAGAAGATCTACAAGTGGGTATGTGTTTAACCTATTTGGAGGTGTAGTCAGTTGGATGAATAAGAAACAATCTGTAGTGGCACTGTCAACTACAGAGGCAAAATACATGGCAGCCACTCATGCAAGCAAGGAAGCAGTTTGGTTGCAGAGATTGTGTTCAAGTATGGGGTTAGTATAGGAAGCTATAAGGATAGACTGTGACAGCCAAAGTGCAATTTTCTTGGCAAAGAACCCTGCATATCATTCAAATACAAAGCACATTAATATTCAGTATCACTTTTTGAGGGATATGATAGAAGACAAAAAGGTGTTGCTGGTAAAGGTGGACACTTTGAAGAATACTACAGATGCATTGACAAAATCTATGAGCTCTGAGAAGTTCTCTTGGTGTAGAGAGACAATGGGCATTTCAGGGTTGGAAAAATGACTAAGCTCT
Source organism: Pinus tabuliformis (assembly GCA_031772625.1). Classification (NCBI taxonomy): domain Eukaryota; kingdom Viridiplantae; phylum Streptophyta; class Pinopsida; order Pinales; family Pinaceae; genus Pinus; species Pinus tabuliformis. The sequence continues at coordinate 2,064,851,207 of CM062818.1, read as the reverse complement.
CTTGTGGCCCCCTGTGGAAAGAAAACAACAAGTGGGAGAATGTTGGGTTGTGTTATATTCTTTCCATGTAGTTAGCAGGGGGTTTGAGGGGCACCCGTAACCCCACTTTATGGGGTCTGGGGCAGCACCCCAAATTTTTTTGGTTTTGGACCCTATGTTAGGTTGGGCGGACCCACCTATGGTTTTGTGCATGATTTTCGCACATGTTTTTTGGACACGATGGTTTTCTGTCCATGGTATTGGATGCTTCGGCATGTATAAATATATATTATAACATTGAAAGGAACATAATGAAAAATCAAGCTGGTAGTCCCGGTTTTGGGATCCAGTGGGAAAATCTCTGTGTATATGTGTTTTATGTGTTATGCTCTCGCAATGTTTATTTTTCTATGTTTTAGAATTTGTATGCAGGTAATTTCTGTACGGGGTTAAAACCTACAGACAGAAAGGCACTTGGAACAATACGCCTGTGCATAGTGGCGTCAGTAGTGTTAGACTCCGTCTTCTCAAAGTTCTCTGTCAGAGTCAAATTGACAGGTGGCTGTCAAAATCTCAGTTCAAATATGCAGGCCAATGACAATTAGCTTTCACCCACTGCTACTTAGATGTTTGCAAAGCTTGATGTTTCAATAACACTTGCAGGCTAGGAGAAGGTTCAGTAGGTGTTTATTTCAGGAATGTCATCAATGTGAAATAGATTCTTCTTCAAAACCCTGTTTTGAAGAAGAAATCATCAGATATGTTTTTGTAATAAATAGGTAAATGTTCCAAAGCTCTACAGTCTCCAATGGCAACAGCTTCAGTAGCTCCAATCCCTGCAGAAACAGCCAAAGGAATCATCAGATTAAATCAAGAAGTCAGTGAAAATAAACTGATAAAACTATCTCACGTGTGCATGCAGAGATCATAGTTGAGGCAGCCTCTTCTTGGAATGCCTTCCAGGGTATTTCAAGGGTCCCTTTTCAAGAAATTCGCATGAAGGCTCTGTCAAAGTTTGGTGCATTGGTCAAACAAGGAAATGCATCCAAATGGGAGCCTACACAACAGAGAAATGGATATCAGAGTGAGTACATATTATTATTGAAAATTCTTCTCAAATGATGTGATGGAAGCTATTATAGCCAAAATTCATCCACGACACTAAAATATGGGCATGCATCTGTACAAGTCGTGTTTGGAGTTTTGGAGGCAATAAAATTGTTCTGCAGAATTGTTGACAGCGTTTGGAGGGTGCGCGATGCATTAGGTTGGGCGCGCTACACACCAATGGCGCGCTACACATCAGGCCACAATTTTCAGTGCAATTTTACACGCGCGCGGCGCATCAGAGGCGCGCGGCGCGTAGGGTGAGGCACACTACGCACTCAGTCTCAGAGCTCAGAAAAATTGTTGTCATGCGCCCAGATCATACCCAAATCACCTCCAAGTCTGCAAGAGGCTGTTAATTGTGATCAAGACCTAAATTCCTTTTAAATGGTTAACCAGCCCGAAGGCTCGTGCATGACATTCTCTAAATAGAGTGCTTGAAACTAATTTCGTGGTAAAATATGATCATTGCATGGTAATGAAAATCTTCAAGAGAGGATCGGTGGGAATTTGTAAATGGCTCCTGTTATGTTCTTATTTTCTTAACCAAGATATCGACAAAGATGGACCTGTAATATTATCGTGATTAAATAGTTGGATACCTTCAAGCTGTAAATAGAAGATGCAATGTAGTTATTTACACCTGATGGAGAGCTCACATTTGCAACTGGGAGGGAATTTGAAGCAAACAACCCCCCGCCGATCACCATCAAACATTTCTCTCCAAGATTTGTGGTCTGCTACTAGAGAAGGGTCAATCCCTGGTGTAGATTCTGCATTGGTGACATTAAAGGAAAATGGTGGAAACAACAACACAAAGAACACATTTGGGTCAAATGCTCTTCACATTGCAGTTTGGAGAAATCATGTGCCAATAGTCAGGAGATTGCTTGTTGCTGGGGCTGATCCAAACGTCAGGTTGCCTTGCGTGCAAGTAACCTGTACGTGTCATCCGGGTAATACCTCTGAAATACGTGGAAAAACAAGTGGCAGTCAAAGGCGGATCAGGCTAATCTCTCAAAGGCTCGCCTGCATCAGTTACTTGCTAATTCTGAAGTCGAGCTAGAACATCTCATCTCTACTCTTGGTGAAATATCTTTCGTAGGCCGGCCAGAGAAGCAAACAGGTATGTTGAAGGAACAACGCATTAAAGAAGATCAACAATTTCGTATTTGAGGACAATTGGCAGAATTTCAAAGGAAAAACTCCATTCAATGTCAGATGTCAAAATTTGTGGTTGTTTTCACGTAATGCTTTTCGAATGTAGATTTCAGGTAATTAAAGGCGGATTTCAAAACCTCATGTTTTGGCTTTACATTTATTTACTGCTAGATGCATACCTCTGCAGTTATTTCTCGTAGATTTTATCCAGACTTAGAGTTAAAAACATCCAACAGGCACACATACAATACAAATTGGACCAATTACAAAGGAATGAGGTCACGGGGATCCAAATTTGCAGATCTTCATACAGTTAGAGATAGTTCGACAAATTCTTTGATGAGATTGCAAAGAGCAGAAATTGATATGGCTTTCACGCTATATCAGGAGTCTAGTTGAGAGTTTGTTCCTTTCATTGAAAGCATTCGATGGTCAGTTGGAGAATTGGAGGCAGAGCACATGACAGTCTTAGTAGTCAAAGAATACAAGGCAATAAATCAGCATTCCAATTAGCAATTTGGGTATTTCTGGATATTTGGTATAGGATCGACACCAGCAAGCAGAGATCAGATTGAGAATATCTAGGCATGAAATAAGTTGAAGATATCCTTTCCAGATTTGAAGGAAACTCATAAGAGGACAATTGAACACCTAACAACAGAGAAGAATATCAGATTAAAGACCAGCAGTTTCAACAAATTGAGATATTCCAACTTTCCCTAAATCTAGTTTTATTTTTAGTTTATTGATTTATTGTTGTGTCCCTAGAATTTTGTTAGCAGTTCAAAGGATTGAAATTTCAATTGTAAGGACAACTCAAACTCAACAATCGAATATTTCGAGGCATCAAAAGGCAGGTGGCAATTTTTAGTTTAGATGAATCAAAGGTACTAGCAAATTTCACTCTACAATGCTAGCACTTCCAGATTTTGGGGCAACATTTTGGCACGAATGGAAAATTTCCAGCATGGATATCATCAAACAAAGTGTAAATCCAGATTTCAAAGGATTTGACTCTAACCTTCAACAATCCGAGAAGTTTGATTTTAATTTTTGTAATTATTAATATCGGTTTATTTCCTAAAATCCAAGGCAACCGAGAGACTGTGTTGGCTTATTTAAGCCATAATTTGTAAGAGGTTAGAGAGTTAGAAAAATTCTGAGAGGTGTGCGTGGAGAAAAACAGAGTTTCATTGTACAGCTTTTTGATAGAGATTTTAATGAAAATACACAGCTCTGGCTTCTGAGATTCCTGTGGTATGAAATTTAACATGTTGTCTTTTCCTATGTTTCATGTGTAGCTTGTAATGTTTTACATTTCATCTCATAATCATTTCTGTTGAATACTTTTAAGTGAGAAAGACATAATTCAATTTATTTGCTCTGTCTTGAGGAAGTGTTCATATTTAATGTTTTCTTCTGTTTGACAAGGATCCATCTTCTATGCCCTTGTCGACTTCTCAGCAGTCTTGCCATTACGTTTATCTCAATTTAATTGTTAAATTTCTTGCCTACCTTGCCTCAGGAGATAATCTGTGTTTTTGATTATATTTCTCTGTTTTCAAGCTGTTCTTTGCCCCATGCAGTCCAGAAAACCCAATCATTCATTAAAACCCCTTTTCCTATCAATTTACTAGCCTAAAATCGATATTCCTTATTGGTCATCTCAGCCCATTTGAAGATTTGTCTGTCGAGATAGACCTGGAGAGAGCCCTCTCCTATCCTTGTAGGGCTAGCTACGAGGCTGAGCGTGGTATGATGTTGCCTCGAGTTTTGCCTTCCTCAGCCTGAGGCAGATTTGAGCGCTAACATAGTGGCGACCATACTGGGGAAGATGGTTTGCTGTTGATGTGACATTCGACTTGTAGATTGTCTTGTCCCAGTACATGAAATCAAGTTGCAGATATGATGCTGATGGTGGATAGTAGTCAGACACTTATGAAGGCTGAGACATTCACCTGGCGACTCCAACTCGATCCAGACAGTCCAGTGCTCGCTCATCCATTTATGCAATGGTGGGGTATGTGGCAAACCCTGCCCTGTGTGAAGCTGTAAAAGAAGTAAGAAATCAGTTAGCAGATTCTGAAATTAATGAAGATTTTTTTCAGTGCTTTGCTTCAATGTCTGAAATCTCCAAAGTTCCCTTTTGAAACTAAAACTAGATTTTGTGAGTTAGTTGTTGAAAGAGTTGAGAAGGAGATTCAGTATTTGAATGAGCAGATCCAGTCATATGATTTGCAAGACCCTAAAAAGTTCTTGGAAATCCTTCCTCCTTCGAAACAAGAAATAATAGAATTGCCTACAGATGTTTGCATTGACAGTGTGCAGCTGGAGGTATGTATTGAAGAATTGGGGCAGCAAACAGAGTTTGGCTATTGCGATCCTATTACAGCATACATGGAAATGTTTTTCAGTTTGACTGATAGATCAAGCTGTCTTATACATAGCCAGATTCATTACGTGCATGAAGGGCTGCCAGCAATTACATCTGTGTCCTGGTGGAAGCATTCTCAAGCGGCATCATTCTCAGGTTTACTGGAATGGTTGATCTGGCATTTTAGTATTACCTGATCTATTATTTTTACAGCAAAGTAGGGTAGCTTTTGTAAATAAATAAGCAGCCATAAGGCAACATTTTGTTCCAGTTTCATTACAGTTTTAGTGTGAGGTTTGCTGAGACAGTTTTTCAGTCTTTTTAGTCAAGTTTCAGTCCATAAATGAATCGGAAGTCTCATGTTGTCTGTTGAAATCATGACTCCATTGCCCAATGGATGGAGGCACTGTCTGCTCTCCCAAAGATCTGCAGTTCTTGGCACCTCCAAGAAGCGGCAGCTGCCATCCCCATTGGAGCCAATGTTAGACTCCGTCTTCTCAAAGTTCTCTGTCAGAGTCAAATTGACAGGTGGCTGTCAAAATCTCAGTTCAAATATGCAGGCCAATGACAATTAGCTTTCACCCACTGCTACTTAGGTGTTTGCAAAGCTTGATGTTTCAATAACACTTGCAGGCTAGGAGAAGGTTCAGTAGGTGTTTATTTCAGGAATGTCATCAATGTGAAATAGATTCTTCTTCAAAACCCTGTTTTGAAGAAGAAATCATCAGATATGTTTTTGTAATAAATAGGTAAATGTTCCAAAGCTCTACAGTCTCCAATGGTAGCAGCTTCAGTAGCTCCAATCCTTGCAGAAACAGCCAAAGGAATCATCAGATTAAATCAAGAAGTCAGTGAAATTAAACTGATAAAACTATCTCACGTGTGCATGCAGAGATCATAGTTGAGGCAGCCTCTTCTTGGAATGCCTTCCAGGGTATTTCAAGGGTCCCTTTTCAAGAAATTCGCATCAAGGCTCTGTCAGAGTTTGGCGCATTGGTCAATCAAGGAAATGCATCGAAATGGGAGCCTACACAACAGAGAAATGGATATCAGAGTGAGTACATCTTATTATTGAAAATTCTTCTCAAATGATGTGATGGAAGCTATTATAGCCAAAATTCATCCACGACACTAAAATATGGGCATGCATCTGTACAAGTCGTGTTTGGAGTTTTGGAGGCAATAAAATTGTTTTGCAGAATTGTTGACAGCGTTTGGAGGGTGTGCGACGCATTAGGTTGGGCACGCTACGCTCCAGTGGCACGCTACGCATCAGGCCACAATTTTTAGTGCAATTTTACACGCGCGCGGCGCATCAGAGGCGCGCGGTGCGTTGGGTGAGGCACGCTACGCACTCAGTCTCAGAGCTCAGAAAAATTGTTGTCATGCGCCCAGATCATACCCAAATCGCCTCCAAGTCTGCAAGAGGCTGTTAATTGTGATCAAGACCTAAATTCCTTTTAAATGGTTAACCAGCCCGAAGGCTCGTGCGTGACATTCTCTCAATAGAGTGCTTGAAACTAATTTCGTGGTAAAATATGATCATTGCATGGTAATGAAAATCTTCAAGAGAGGATCAGTGGGAATTTGTAAATGGCTCCTGTTATGTTCTTATTTTCTTAACCAAGATATCGACAAAGATGGACCTGTAATATTATCGTGATTAAATAGTTGGATACCGTCAAGCTGTAAATAGAAGATGCAATGCAGTTATTTACACCTGATGGAGAGCTCACATTTGCAACTGGGAGGGAATTTGAAGCAAACAACCCCCCGCCGATCACCATCAAACATTTCTCTCCAAGATTTGTGGTCTACTACTAGAGAAGGTCAATCCCTGGTGTAGATTCTGCATTGGTGACATTAAAGGAAAATGGTGGAAACATCGACACAAAGAACACATTTGGGTCAACTGCTCTTCACGTTGTAGTTTGGAGAAATCATGTGCCAATAGTCAGGAGATTGCTTGTTGCTGGGGCTGATCCAAACGTCAGGTTGCCTTGCGTGCAAGTAACCTGTACGTGTCATCCGGGTAATACCTCTGAAATACGTGGAAAAAAAAGTGGTAGTCAAAGGCGGATCAGGCTAATCTCTCAAAGGCTCGCTTGCATCAGTTACTTGTTGATTCTGAAGTCGAGCTAGAACATCTCATCTCTGCTCTTGGTGAAAGATCTTTCGTAGGCCGGCCAGAGAAGCAAACGGGTACGTTGAAGGAACAACGCATTAAAGAAGATCAACAATTTCGTATTTGAGGACAATTGGCAGAATTTCAAAGGAAAAACTCCATTCAATGTCAGATGTCAAAATTTGTGGTTGTTTTCACGTAATGATTTTCGAATGTAGATTTCGGGTAATTAAAGGCAGATTTCAAAACCTCATGTTTTGGCTTTACATTTATTTACTGCTAGATGCATACCTCTGCAGTTATTTCTCGTAGATTTTATCCAGACTTAGAGTTAAAAACATCCAACAGGCACACATACAATACAAATTGGACCAATTACAAAGGAATGAGGTCACGGGGATCCAAATTTGCAGATCTTCATACAGTTAGAGATAGTTCGACAAATTCTTTGATGAGATTGCAAAGAGCAGAAATTGATATGGCTTTCACGCTATATCAGGAGTCTAGTTGAGAGTTTGTTCCCTTCATTGAAAGCATTCGATGGTCAGTTGGAGAATCGGAGGCAGAGCACATGACAGTCTTAGTAGTCAAAGAATACAAGGCAATAAATCAGCATTCCAATTAGCAATTTGGGTATTTCTGGATATTTGGTATAGGATCGACACCAACAAGCAGAGATCAGATTGAGAATATCTAGGCATGAAATAAATTGAAGATATCCTTTCCAGATTTGAAGGAAACTCATAAGAGGACAATTGAACACCTAACAACAGAGAAGAATATCAGATTAAAGACCAGCAGTTTCAACAAATTGAGATATTCCAACTTTCCCTAAATCTAGTTTTATTTTTAGTTTATTGATTTATTGTTGTGTCCCTAGAATTTTGTTAGCAGTTCAAAGGATTGAAATTTCAATTGTAAGGACAACTCAAACTCAACAATCGAATATTTCGAGGCATCAAAAGGCAGGTGGCAATTTTCAGTTTAGATGAATCAAAGGCACTAGCAAATTTCACTCTACAATGCTAGCACTTCCAGATTTTGGGGCAACATTTGGGCACGAATGGAAAATTTCCAGCATGGATATCATCAAACAAAGTGTAAATCCAGATTTCAAAGGATTTGACTCTAACCTTCAACAATCCGAGAAGTTTGATTTTAATTTTTGTAATTATTAATATCGGTTTATTTCCTAAAATCCAGGGCAACCAAGAGACTGTGTTGGCTTATTTAAGCCATAATTTGTAAGAGGTTAGAGAGTTAGAAAAATTCTGAGAGGTGTGCGTGGAGAAAAACAGAGTTTCATTGTACAGCTTTTTGACAGAGATTTTAATGAAAATACACAGCTCTGGCTTCTGAGATTCCTGTGGTATGAAATTTAACATTTGTCTTTTCCTATGTTTCATGTGTAGCTTGTAATGTTTTACATTTCATCCCATAATCATTTCTGTTGAATACTTTTAAGTGAGAAAGACAGAATTCAATTTATTTGCTCTGTCTTGAGGAAGTGTTCATATTTAGTGTTTTCTTCTGTTTGATAAGGATCCATCTTCTATGCCCTTGTCGACTTCTCAGCAGTCTTGCCATTACGTTTATCTCAATTTAATTGTTAAATTTCTTGCCTACCTTGCCTCAGGAGATAATCTGTGTTTTTGATTATATTTCTCTGTTTTCAAGCTGTTCTTTGCCCCATGCAGTCCAGAAAACCCAATCATTCATTAAAACCCCTTTTCCTATCAATTTACTAGCCTAAAATCGATATTCCTTATTGGTCATCTCAGCCCATTTGAAGATTTGTCTGTCGAGATAGACCCGGAGAGAGCCCTCTCCTGTCCTCGTAGGGCTAGCTACGAGGCTGAGCGTGGTATGATGTTGCCTCGAGTTTTGCCTTCCTCAGCCTGAGGCAGATTTGAGCGCTAACAAGTAGCATTTAACATTTCAAAGGAAACGAAAACAGAGGGTTTAATGTCGACATTGGCCAAACTATATGAAAAACCCTCGGCCTCAAATAAAGTATTTCTTATGAAGTGTTTATTTAATATGAAGATGTCAGAAGGTGGATTTGGTGAGTTCTGTAGGGGTAACTTTTGATGATGAAGTTAGGGCTATGTTATTTCTGTGCTCATTGCCAGAAAGTTGGAATGGTTAAGTTATGGCCATTTGTAATTCTGTCTCTAGATCTAGTACTTTAATGTTTGATGATGTTGTCGGTTCCATCCATAGCGAGGAAATGCGATGGAAAAGCTCCAGTGAGGCATCAGGTAATGCTTTGACTGCAGAGACTAGGGGAATAAAAATGGAAAGAGGAAAGAGCCTTGGATATCACAGTAAATCAAGAAAAGGCAGATCCAAGTCCAGATCGGGGATAGTGTGCTGGAAATGCGGGAAGACAGGACACCTGAAGAAAGACTGCAAGTCTTGAAAGGGAAAAGAATGAGACGCGCAACAAGAAACTAATCATGAAGCGAATGTAACATGTGATGTGTTGCAAGATGCTTTGATTATTTCATTAGAAAATATTATTGATGATTGGGTTGTAGATTCAGGGGCCTCATTCCATGCCACACCTGATAGGAAACCTTTTATGATTATGTTCAAGGAGATTTTGGACAGGTTCGATTGGGTGATGATAAAACCCGTAAAATCATTGGAATGGGTACAGTTTTGATAAAACAACAAAATGGAAATCAGTGGCTATTGAAGGAGGTAAGGCATGTTCCAGATTTGAAGAAAAATCTGATTTCAACAGGGTAGTTGGGAGGTGAAGGTTGCATAACTACTTTCACAGATAAAACCTGAAAGGTCACTAAAGGATCCCTGGTAATAGCGAAAGGAGGAAAGGTTGGTACATTGTATTTATGCAATGCTATTTCTAATTCTGTTAATGCTTTAACCTCTATAGGAGAAGATACAGAATTTTGGCATCATAGGCTCAAGCACATGAGTGAGAAGGGGATGCAGATTCTTCACTCAAGAAATTTGTTGCCAGGTTTGAAGCATGTTGATTTAAAATTCTGTGAGAATTGTGTTTATGGAAAACAGAAGAGAGTCAGATTCCTTAGAGTTGGGAAAGAAAAGAAGAGTGAAAAATTAGAGCTTGTGCATACAGATGTATGGGGACCTACTCGGGTATCATCTCTTGGTGGCTCTCGTTATTATGTTACTTTTATTGATGATGCAACCAAAAAAACATGGATTTATTGTATTCGAAATAAATCTGATGTATTTGATACTTTCAAGAAATGGAAAGCTTTGGTTGAAAATGAGACAGGAAAAAGGTTGAAGTGTCTTAGATCAGACAATGGAAGTGAATATTGCAGCAAAGAGTTTGATAGGTACTGTTCAGAGAATGGAATTCGTAGGGAGAAGACAGTTCTAGGAACACCATAAAAAAATGGTGTGTCAGAAAGGATGAACAGGACAATCATGGAGCGTGCAAGGTGCATGAGATTGCATGCAGGATTGCCTTTATAATTTTGGGTAGATGCTATGGATATTGTTGTTTATATAATAAATAGAGGGCCTTCAAGTTCCTTGGATGGTGGTATTCCAGAGGAGGCATGGACAGGTAAAAAGGTAAACTACTCTTTTTTAAAGACTTTTGGTTGTGAATCCTTTGTCTGCATTAATAAAGAAAATAGAACAAATCTTGAGGCAAAATCAAAGAAACGTATCTTTATTGGATATGGTGTTAATGATTTTGGTTATCACTTTTATGATTATGAAAAACACAAAATCATTAGGAGCAGAGATGTCATATTCAATGAAAAGGTTTTGTATAAGGATCAACTGCAGGAAAAGAAATAGGAAAAAGAAAATAGAGAATACACAGTGCTTGACAAGATCACAGAAAAAGTGATGGTGCCTGAAAACCATAATGATCAACAACCAAAACAACAACCACAATAGCAACAAGTACCTCAAACACTTGAAAGTGGTGCTAGAAGATCTACCAGGATAAGTAGACCCCCTGAATGATACTATCTTCATTATATTATGTATTGCTAATTGATTCTGGTGAACCAGAATGTTATGAAGAAGCAGTATAGGTAGAAACTAGGAAGAAGTGGGAGCAAGCCATGAAAGAAGAGATGAAATCCTTAGCACATAACTAGACTTGGGACTTAGTCAGGTTGCCTGCAGGTAAGATAACATTGCAGAATAAATGGGTTTACAAGTTCAAGGAAGAAGATGGAGGTAGAAAAAGGTATAAAGCTAGACTTGTGGTGAAAGGGTTTGCACATAAAGAGGTTATAGACTTTGATGATATATTTTCTCATGTTGTTAAAATGACTTCAATCAGAACTATTTTAAGTCTAGTAGCAACTGAAGATTTGCATCTTGAGCAGTTAGATGTAAAGACAACCTTTCTCCATGGGGATTTGGAGGAAGAGATATATATGTAGCAGCCACAAGGATATGAGGTAAAAGGGAAGGAGAAACTAGTGTGCAGGTTGAAGAAGAGCTTGTATGGCTTAAAACAGGATCCAAGGCAGTGGTATCTAAAATTTGACAGGTTTATGTTTGAACAAAGTTATACTAGATGTCACTCTAATCATTGTGTTTAACTCAAAAGGAAAAATGATGGCAACTATATTATATTATTATTGTATGTAGATGACATGCTTGTTGCAGGTTCTAACTTGCAGGAAATAAATGTGTTCAGAAGAAAATTGGCAAACTCACATGCAACGAAGGATTTGGGTGCTGCAAAACAAATCCTTAGTATGAAAATAACTACAGTCATGAAGAATCGCAAATTAACATTGTCTCAAAGTGAGTACATAGAAAAGGTGTTGAAAAGGTTTAATATGTAGAATTCAAAACTAGTTAGTATACCTTTGACTAGCCATTTCAAATTAAGTAAGGAAGAGTGTCCCAAGACTTAGGAAGAAATGGCTCATATGTCTAAAGTTCCATATGCATCAGCAGTTGGAAGCTTAATATATGCAATGGTTTACACAAGGCCTGATATTGCACATGCAGTAGGAGTTGTAAGCAGGTACATGAACAATCCAGGAAAAGAACATTGGATGGCGGTGAAGTGGATTCTTAGGTATTTGAGAGGTACCACAAATCAAGAATTATGATTTGGTGGTTCAAACATTGCTCTACAGAGATATGTTGATGCAAATATGGCGGGTGATAGAGATAAGAGGAGGAGCACAACAGGGTATGTGTTTACTGTAGGTGGAACAACTATCAGTTGGGTCTCAAAACTGCAAAGTGTTGTTGCACTCTTAACAACAGAATCAATATTTTGCTGCTACAAAGGCTAGTAAAGAAATGATTTGGTTACAAAGGTTTCTGGATGAATTGGGTAAGAAGCAGGAGTTGGGCAAGTTACACAGTGATAGCACGAATGCCATACATCCTGCAAAGAACTCTACATTTCATTCCAAGACTAAACATACATAACTCAAGTACCATTTCATACGGTTAGCGTTGGAAGATGGATAGTTGAAGCTGGAAAAGATACACACTAGCCAGAATCCTGTAGATATGTTAACAAAAGTTGTAACTAGGGATAAACTGAGAATCTGCTCAGTTTCAATTGGTCTTCAAGTATGATGAAGAAGATGAGAAATAACCAGGTCCAAAGTGGAGTCACTATCCAGCAAATGAAGCAGCGGTGGAGTTGCTATAATCAGTCTCTAAGTGGGAGATTATTGGGTGTGGAGCCTGATTATCTTATGTATTCAAAGGTATCGCCACATTGGACCCCAGTTTGTAATGGGGCGGCAACGCCGCCTGTAAAATATTCGCTGTGGGGGGGGGGTCTTGGGGGGGGGGGGGGGCGGCTGCGACCTTTGGGAGCCCCCCCTGGCAGGGGGATCGAGGGCAGTGCCCTCGAAGCTAAGAATAGATGTAAAATTTCCTTGTAAAATGTTGTAATTTTATAGTTAATCTGGGCCGTTCATTAGGCGGAGATTTGACGGTAGAAGTTATGTTTAATTTAGGGTTTTTTTTCCTAGAAGGCAACCCCTCGCTATATATGAGGGAATTGTATTATGTCTATGTATATCTATATTCTGAGTGAGGAAGAGAGAGGATATTGAGAGCGAAGTGGGAGTTACAATGGATATGCTTTAGGTTGTATCTCTTCAGTTTGCTAGATAATATAAAAAGAAGGATTGGCTGTTTCTCCGCGGACGTAGCCCAAACTGGGTGAACCACGTATATCTGTGTCTCTCTTGTTTTATCCGTTTTCTATGTTTATATTTCTAAAATATTTTATGTGTTCCATTGCTCTATAATATATAATTTTCTAAAAGGCTTCCAGGTTGCGTTCCACCTCTATGATCGGGTCAGCTCCCTCCTCATAGGGAGCATCCTCTATCTATTGTACCACTTGCTTGGCTATTGGAGAAACACTTGGAGGTCTCTTTGGTCCAACATCTGTAAAAAATACAAGTATTAAATATCAGTACACATGAAACAAAAACAACAAAAACCTTAAAAAATTAAAAAATAGTTTTTATCTACATCGGTCCACTGTGTACTAGGTGGAAGTGGAAGGTTGGGATCTCCCCAGAAATATGTACCGGCGTATTCCCAATCATCGACCATGATTAGCTATTGTCGCATCCATCCAAAAAATGGTGGAGGAAATGAAATTTTCTGACCACCTCTATGTTGAGGCATCATCTCATCCCATCTCAGTAATTATCGATCCCTAGGCACTGGGCATCCAATTCTATCCACTGATATCTGAAAAATGGTACACATTGCAAGAAGAATGTCACTAAGATAGATCCATAGTCGAACTGTTTCAACTTCTCTGTCTTTCATTTTGTAAGTTGGTCCTTCATGTTGACCAACAATCCTTCACACCAATTGAAAACTATGGGACTTAGGCAATAAATGGTATACTGCAAATGGGACTTTGTTGCTTCATGCAAATCCTAAGCCACAGCTACTCAGGCCATGGTATGGAGAATTGTTGTGAGTGGGAGATTGGTGATGGTCTTTATGTCTATCTTCCCACTCTTCATTTTTTGAGAGCTTGAGCAATGTCTCATGATCAACATATCAGTACTCTCCCATTCAGTACAAGGATTGGACAACTGAATCTGTTGTCCCTCTTGGACAAGCCTGTAATGAAATATATGTTTGAGATATCAATATCAAGTTCTTGGTCTCCAATAATGAATAGTTGGCGGTCTATATCCCACCAACCGACCAAATGTTGTAGTAACTTGATCTAGGTTCTAATCCCAACAATCTGGAATAATTTTGGTAACTCGCATGGTCGAAGGGAAGATATGCAATTTGGGTCTTGGGATTTCTGATGATCTTCGGCTTCATGTCCTCTCTCTTTCCATTCGATCACCATTTTTCTTTTATTTACCTGTGGACCATTCGTAAAAGAAGTTTTCATGAGCATCTATGGAAACAATTTTTGGAAAAATTAATTAAACATGGAAGAATATATATATATATATATATATATATATATATAGCTCTGCACTAGCGTGATTGTTCGTATATTTTTTCGCGCTGCCAGCGCATTGACATAGTTGACCACAGGGTGAGAAGCATGGGTCCGATGGGTATGTTAGCACCTAAATCTGCCTTAGGCTGAAGGAAGGAAAAATTCAGGGTAACCACAAACCACACTTAGTCTGGTAGCTAGCCCTACCAGAACAGGAGAGGGCTCTCTCCGAGTCACGCTCAGCGAATAAGTAAACGGAATGGTTTGAGATGACTAACAGTGAAATATTGATCTTAGGCTAGTAAGTAAATATGGATACAAGAAGCAATTTTTTATGAATGACTGAGTTTCTGGGATGGTATGGGACCAACGGACAGCAATGAGCAGAGAATTTAATACAAAGGCACAGATTACTTCGTGAGGCAAGACAGGCGGAAAGTCTAGCAATTTAGTTTGAAATAACGCGGAATGGAGGAATTGCTTAGGAGGGTGAAAAGGGCATAAGTACATGAATCCTTTTCAACAGAAGAAGAACACTGAACATGAAATTTTCCCACAGGCAGAGCAATAAAAATGAATTCTACCTTATCTAACTTAGAAAATTTCACTGGAAATGAATATGAAATGAACTGTGAAACATTACGAAATACATATGAAACATAAGAGACACATTTGCTACACTCACAACCACATGAATCTCATGAAACAGAGCCGTTGCCTTTCATTAATCCTCTTTCAAAATATACAATAAAGAACTGAGTTTCTCTCCCACAGTCTCCCAGAAATTACAAGCCAACCAACCCTTTGCAAATAGTTTGCATACAATATATAGAATGTGCCATGAAGAGATAGAACGCCCAAGGGTTGGGGAGTTACTCGAATCATTACAAAATGGAGGTGGAAAGCCAACCATTAGCTACAGGTGCAGTGTTACAAACATGACAAATGGCTTGGGTGACTGTTTGCCTTCCTTTGCCACTTGGATAGAAGCCAATTTGGAGTGAAAATACTTTAAATGCCACCTTAGGTGCCAAAAAAGTGAAATGTAGATGAGCGGGCCCACTTGGAGAAGTCGTGAATCGAAATTTTGCGAAACGGGTGCGATTTTGGCCTTTTTCTCTATATGCGCCGCGCCTCTTTGGAGGTTGTTTTGAGGTACCTGCAAAAGTCCAAATTGTACCCAAGTGTGCTTGTTGGAAAACCTAGCCTGTCTACTTTCCAACTGAAGTGGAATTTCTAAATTTGGTGCTCATTTCCCCCTCCAAATCTTCATTCTCCCAAGATTGCTTCCTGTGTGTCCAAATAGGGGCAGAGAGGTCATTTTTTGAGTGTTTTTGACCTCCTAGAGACTCAAATCATGCCCAAATTTCTTGTCCAAGCACCAGTAGTCGTGATTTTGCATGCTGAATCCAAAAATGCAAACCATTCTTCATTTGGAGCTCCCAATTTTTAGCACCGTGCCACAGGGAGAAAAAACTTGTGTTTTGCCCAAAAATTTGTCATGTGACCAAAATTTCCCCAAATTTCTTGAAATTTGGGCTGGAGGTCCTCTATGAAGTGCTATGCTATGCCAAGGAAGCTTCAGCCAAGATTCGAAGTCGATCTTGCTCTTTTGCCTCTTTTGCCTCTTTTGTTGCTTTGCTCAATTTTGCCTTCAAGCTCTTTATCCCGGCCTTTGCACTCATATTTCATGCCCTGTAATGGAAATCCATGTGTCTCAGTAAGGCATGGTCCTTGTCGGCTTTGTCCAGCAGCCTCTCCAAGTGCATGTTAACTCTCTCGAGATTGGCCTCCCAGTCCTCATTGATCTCTTGCTCCAATGACGTGAGCTCAACTCTTCTCCTTTGTGCAGCTTGGTGATGCTCATGAATGTTTTGTAGCTCCATGATCGCTCGCTGATCCTCAAGCTGTTTGTTCCTCTGCTCTAGATATTTCATGTTCCATTTGGCTCTTTCTAAATCAAGGGACAAGGCTTCAATCTCTGATTGCTGCTCCTGGATGATCTCTCTAAGCTCTGCATTTGTCGGTTCTGTATCTGTCTCATCATCATGAAGGAGAACGAATTCGGTCTCTCGTTCACTTGATGGCTCACCTGAAGGCCCCTCATCATGCATTGGCTCCTTACCTCTGTCCTGTTCCTATGTCGTCGATGCCAGAAGCGAGGCCCCTTCCACCCCGGGTGGAGATAACACTCGCTTTGCCGCTGCAAACAAATGTCTACTGCCTCTCTGATAGGTGATGAATACTGGCATAGTAGCAGCCTCATGGTGCTCATACTAGTGAGAAGGACCACCTATCTCATGCTTTGCCTCTCATACTACCTGTGGAGTGCTGAAGAAGTCACGGGAGATGAAGTCCTCCCAAGCAATGCCCTGCAATCCCAACTAATGATCCACCAAAATCCGGATAAGAGCAAAGTGATAAACACTGTTAAGTTGCTGCTGAGGGGTCTTATGTTGCATGAAATTGTTCATCCTCTCTATGTTCCTACAAATGAAAAATGGGAGGTTCATTATCTGCACCCTGGTAAAGTGCATGAGCAACCTGATGTGATAGGCATATAGGCGAGCGAACCTCCCCTCACAACTGAAGTACTTCATGATCAATTTCATGAGCGGAGCATACTCATCTTTCAAATATCTGAATGGGAAGACTCTTGTGAGCTGCCTCAAACAACTGGCCTTGATGTAAGGCTCATAGTATTGCCTATCCACCTTCTTCTTCTTATACCACTGCTCTCCAACATTTGGTATGCCTTTTGCCACTGAGATAGTTTCGAGTGTCAATGTGAAGGTGACCCCGTCCAAGATAGACTGACCTCCATGTAGACGAAGCACAAAAAGACAGGCCAACTCATGATGAACTCTAACATTAGCCACCCTTTGACAAAATTCAAAACATGCTAGGTGTTGGAAACATGACATAGCAAGAGGGCATGCCTGTAATTCAGTGAGGGTGTTTGGCTCATCCCTAACATGTTTTCCACTCTTGTGATGTCTCTTGGGAGCCTGTTCTTCGGGGATGTATCACTTTGAGTCTCCACCTCATACTCTGATGAACCCTCAGATTCCATGACCGCTGTTTATGTATTGTACTTAGGTTTCCCTTTGATGATGGTGAAGCTGGGTGTTGTTTTTGTGATATCTTCCACCAAGGGGAACAATGAAACAAAGGGAGTATTAAGAGGGGAGTAATGTGATGGGAATAGGGGTTATGGGGAGAAATTTGTTTAGGGATATGTAGGGGGTTTGGGTATTTGATAGGGTAGGTTTTTTGGGGTTTTAATGAGGTAGGGTTTGGTGTTTGTATTGACCAAATAGTGGAGGGATAAGGAATATGAGTTTGGTAGTATTTTAGGGTAGTGGGAATAGGAAATAATAGCATAGGGGGATAAGGAAAAATGGTAAGGAAGGAAAATGGAACCTTGGCATCAACACCACACTTATAAAACCCTAGCAACAATGACTTTTTGGTATTTTCTTGTGGTTGGTTTTATGATTTTTTGTTGCATTCAATCATAGGCATAAAAACACCATATCATTTATGAACTTTGATAAACAAGTGATGTTATAGAGCCTACCTTGAAATTTGATGGGCTTCACAAAAGATTTGAGGAAGTTTGGCAAGGTTCTGAGCGCTTTGTCTGTGTGCGCCGCGCGCAAAACCCAGTGCGCTGCGCCCTGGGTGTGTGCCGCGCCAGTTAGAAAAATACACTGTGGGCCAGCTCTGTGTGCACCGCGCCCTCTGTGTGTGCCGCGCCCCTGTGTATATGCACCGTGCCTTGAAATCGCCTCCAATCTTGCTCTAAAACGCACGATGCACACTCAAACAGTTTGAAATGTTTCCCCAAGAACTTGGTTTGCACAATGACTTCGATTTTGGTGGAAAATTATATTTAAAGACTTGAAAGTCATGGGTTAAATCTTTGCTTTTCAAAACCCATTTTTCTAATGTTATGTTTTGACACTTTTTCCCTGATTTAAAGCAACACTGATTTTCACTTTCCCTTTGAAATTTTAGCTGAAATGATGAAAATTTCAGCACTCTTTGCAGGGATTGCATGATAGGACATTTGGCCACGGAAACCATGTCCGCATCTGAAGAAATCAACTGACAACTTTTTGAAAATTTTATCACCAATGACACTGTTTGACTTTTCTTCAAAACAGAGTTTTGAAGAACAGTCGAAGTTTATCAATGTGACGATGAAACTCTCTGAATCATTACTTTGTAAGGGCCTCACTCTGGCCTGCATGGCTTTACTGGACATATTTAAAGACCAAACTGATTAATCCCTAGACCTAATGATCGCAAATGACTTTTGTCCATTAAAGGACGAGACCTTGACTGTCATGGAATTTGGTGATCAATGAAAAAAGAGCTAAGACAACAGGAGCCAGACATGAGGGGAAATGACTAGCATGACTTTTTCTGTCAGATTATGGCATGATCCTAGCGGAATGCAGTTGGGTGAATGGAGCAGGACACCTAAAAATGAAATGCATAAAGAGTTTTGATCTCTGACGGAGGACTGACCAAATCGACTCTAACATTGGCTCCCATGGGGGATGGTAGCTCCTTGGAGGTGCCAAGAACAACAGATCTCTGGAAGAGCTAGACAGTGCCTTCGTCCATTGGGCTATGGAGTCATTATTTCGACAAACAACACAAGACTTTGACTCATTTATTGACTGAAACTTGACTTAAACCGACTTAATTATGAAACCAACATGACTGAAAAACCGACTCAATGCAAAAGGAAATGACTCATGTCTGACTTAACTAAAACAAGAACTCACAAAACTTATTCAATGGCAGCAGTCCATCAAGATTCGAGGGTTTCAAATCATGATGATAGCCACCTGTGTACTAATGCAATATGTACAATCATGTGTAATGTGTCTTCCAATGTAACCAATCAAGTAGATGCCTCCTTGATTGATTCTCTGGATTAGATCTTCTGGTCAACAATAGATACTGGTAACTGGGCCTCCAAAAACATAATTGACCATGATCCCCTTCATCACTGAATACTGCAATAATCACCTTCACTGCTGACTGCAACAAATATACCATTGGATCTTGAAAAACATGAAGTCTTTCCTCTTGCTGAAAAAACAAGGTATCTTTTTCTCTTGATTATGATCTTCCTTCATAATGTTCTTCAGAAAAAGTATGGTCCTGGTCCTCAAAAATTTCTGAACAAGTGGATGAGCAGATTTCCTCTTCAAAGAACATTTCAAAACATGAGACATATGAGGAAGAGTCTGAAAGGGAATCCTGAATGGTCTGGTCTGCTAAAGTCTGAATATATTGTAGGTCATCTTCATATGATATGACAGCCAGATTGTCTTTGCATTCATCAATCATGAGAAAAGAAACCTCAAATGATTCTTGAAACCCAACACAATCATTTATATCATCTACCATAAATTCACCTAGAGCTTTTTCACTTACTTGAACAAAGATCTCATCTCGCTGTTCATAGAGGGAATGAGCTACCTCCTCATGAAGGTCTAGTTCTGGTGAGATAAGGTCAGTTAGGTCTGTACCTCTGTTTTCTCCATTTGAGGTAGCCTCAACCATGCAACTCTCTTTTTCCTCCTCACCATCTGTCTCTTGATAATGATCAATTTCATGAGCGGAGCATACTCATCTTTCAAATATCTGAATGGGAAGACTCTTGTGAGCTGCCTCAAACAACTGGCCTTGATGTAAGGCTCATAGTATTGCCTATCCACCTTCTTCTTCTTATGCCACTGTTCTCCAACATTTGGTATCCCTGTTGCCACTGAGATAGTTTCGAGTGTCAATGTGAAGGTGACCCCGACCAAGATAGACTGACCTCCATGTAGACAAAGCACAAAAAGACGGGCCAACTCATGATGAACTCTAACATTAGCCACCCTTTGACAAAATTCAAAACATGCTAGGTGTTGGAAACATGACATAGCAAGAGGGCATGCCTGCAATTCAGTGAGGGTGTTTGGCTCACCCTTAACATGTTTTCCACTCTTGTGATGTCTCCTGGGAGCTTGTTCTTCCGGGGATGTATCACTTTGAGTCTCCACCTCATACTCTGATGAACCCTCAGATGCCATGACTGCTGTTTATGTGTTGTACTTAGGTTTCCCTTTGATGATGGTGAAGCTGGGTGTTGTTTTTGTGATATCTTCCACCAAGGGGAACAATGAAACAAAGGGAGTATTAAGAGGGGAGTAATGTGATGGGAATAGGGGTTATGGGGAGAAATTTGTTTAGGGATATGTAGGGGGTTTGGGTATTTGATAGGGTAGGTTTTTTGGGGTTTTAATGAGGTAGGGTTTGGTGTTTGTATTGACCAAATAGTGGAGGAATAAGGAATATGAGTTTGGTAGTATTTTAGGGTAGTGGGAATAGGAAACAATAGCATAGGGGGATAAGGAAAAATGGTAAGGAAGGAAAATGGAACCTTGGCATCAACACCACACTTATAAAACCCTAGCAACAATGACTTTTTGGTATTTTCTTGTGGTTGGTTTTATGATTTTTTGTTGCATTCAATCATAGGCATAAAACCACCATATCATTTATGAACTTTGATAAACAAGTGATGTTATAGAGCCTACCTTGCAATTTGATGGGCTTCATAAAAGATTTGAGGAAGTTTGGCAAGGTTATGAGCGCTTTATCTGTGTGCACCGCGCGCAAAACTTAGTGCGCTGCGCCTTGGGTGTGCGCCGCGCCAGTTAGAAAAATACACTGTGGGACAGCTCTGTGTGCGCCACGCCCTCTGTGTGCACTGTGCCCCTGTGTATATGCACCTCGCCCTGAAATCGCCTCCAATTTTTCTCTAAAACGCACGATGCACACTCAAACAGTTTGAAATGTTTCCCCATGCACTTGGTTTGCACAATGACTTCGATTTTGGTGGAAAATTATATTTAAAGACATGAAAGTCATGGGTTAAATCTTTTCTTTTCAAAATCTGTTTTTCTAATGTTATGTTTTGACACTTTTTCCCTGATTTAAAGCAACATTGATTTTCGCTTTCCCTTTGAAATTTTAGCTCAAATGCTGAAATTTTCGGCACTATTTGCAGGGATTGCACGACAGGACATTTGGCCACGGAAACCATGTCTACATCTGAAGAAATCAACTGACGAATTTTTGAAAATTTTATCACCAATGACACTGTTTGACTTTTCTTCAAAACAAAGTTTTGAAGAACAGTCGAAGTTTATCAATATGACGATGAAACCCTCTGAATCATTACTTTGTAAGGGCCTCACTCTGGCCTGCATGGCTTTACTAGACATATTTAAAGACCAAACTGATTAATCCCTAGACCTAATGATCGTAAATGGCTTTTTTCCATTAAAGGACTAGACCTTGACTGTCATGGACTTTGGTGATCAATGACAAAAGAGCTAAGCCAGCAGGAGCCAGACATGAGGGGAAATGACTAGCATGACTTTTTCCATCAGATTATGGCATGCTCCTAGTGGAAAGCAGCTGGGTGAATGGAGCGAGACACCTAAAAATGAAATGCATAAAGAGTTTTGATCTCTAATGGAGGACTGACCAGATCGACTCTAACAGGGTAAAACCCGCATTTGATCACCCTTGACATAAAATTTTTCCAAGCCCTCCTTACTACCTAACCTATGGATGAAAACACCTAAAAACATAACCAAAATGAAGAAAAAGGATAAATCTTTTACCTACAACAAATGGTTTGACGAACGATGTCTAGGATTGGTCATACTCCTCGCCTGAAGATCAGGGTAAAATGGGTAAAAAGTGCTCTCGGAATCACTGAATGTCAAAATGGTAAAAATGTTTTTACTTTTTTACTTTTTATAAATTTTAAAAGATATTTTTACCAAATTAGGGAATTTTACTTATATTTAATAATTTTCCTCAAAATGGGTAATGTGTGTTTCACTTGTGCAACGACAGGTCATGGATACATGGTGGCGGTGATTAATTTTGACTGAATCAACTAGTTCTATTTTATCACTTTTTCAGACTCGTGAAAAATAAATGAAAAAGGAATCCCATGGAGTCATCTTTCAGCTCTTTTCTAACTCTTAAAACATGAAAATATTACCGAGTACTTGTCATTTCGAACTCATTAAAGTAAATGAGATGACATCTACTCAATATAAGTTTAACCCTCTTCTGGACTAAGATAGACTATTGTATGAAAAAGGAAAACCTTAGTCGAACATGGTTAAGAGGTTCTCTTGGATATTATTTTCTACCTTTTTGTATTCAAGAGGCTATTTAAGAAAAGGGACCTATAGAGTTTTATTTTTTTTCTCTTTTTCAAACTCTCTAAAAATGAAAAAGATGCTAAGTTATCCCTTCGTTGAACTCGTAAAACTTAAATGATGCAGGACTTGTCACCATGACGAGACCAAGTTTCTCCTTCCTAGGACTCGTTAAACTTACTAGAATGGATTCATCCAAAGGATGAACTTATACAACAAGAATATGCTATCCTCTTCAATCTTGTGATAAAAAATAATGAGGTACTCATTAGAAATAGTGGGAAAAAATGAAAGTGAACATCTCTTGTATTTTGTGTAAAGGCAACATGTCGCTCTTGAACATGACACTTATCTGTTGCTCATGTCGGGTTTGGGTTATCCTCACTTCATCACTTTCCTTCCTAGGTTTTGGGAATCCATTTTGCCTCTCATCTGATTATACTGCATTGTCATCATGACCTATGATCCTATGTTGAGTCAAATGCTTCCAAAATCTTGAGTTGTGTCGCTAATATGTTCAAGAGAAGTCCAATCCACAGTTTTTTAACGCTTAAACATAGTCTAACTTTCTGCCACATCCTACTCTACTACAAATTTTGTTTCGTGTCGATGATGTGGGATACATTATGGACCTCCTTCGACATATCACTTCATGTCGACTTCAACTCATTATCTAGGAAGATGATCTAGAAACTCCTTTCAAGTACCTTGGAGCTTGAATGCCTCAATGACAAGTTATTTGCATTCGACGATAGGTTCACATCATTGGCCTTCGATTGAATGATTTTTCAGGTGTTCGACTTTATATTCATTATTCACACTCATGGATTGTGCTTTTGTACCTTGAGAGCCATTCTCATTATTGGTGGTTTCTCATGCCTGTTAACGATTTACATCATTAACCGATAATCATGTGGTTTTCTATCATGTTTGACCTCGACACATCTATTCACATGGTAGAATTCTTACATTGGTTGGATCGAGATAGATATGAAGCCCCTAGGTTTCTACAAATCCAGGTTGCATGGAGTTATGAGTTATTCATGATTGTACACATGTTTCTCTCTATACGAATGGTTGTGCCCATATTGTGGGTCCATATATATGATCCTTTCTATTCGGATGGTTGTATTCATGCCATGGATCCATACACATGATCCATTCTATTCAAATGGTTGTATCCATGTTTTGGATTCATGTATTGTTAGATGCCTATTCAAAGATGTATCATCGGACATGTCTATATTAGAGACGTCAGATATGTATATTGTATCATGTTTGATTTACAGATCTCTTGATAGTGTTTTTCTGAGTCCTTGCCTTGACTTGTAAACCATTCCACCCATCATTCCTTGTTCTTCCTTATTGGATTGAGGGGGCTAGGACCCAGGTTTAGAGTTAGCTACGCTAACCAACAAAACCCTACATTACCAGCCCTTCTGGCAACAACCCATGTAGCGCAGGCTGCAGTCTCACTCGAGGTAGTATTGGAGGATGCTAGAACCAGGCTTCTGAATCTAAAAGGCTATGTGATGTGGGGTTAAGGCATTTTCTTCCATTTCAGGTCTGATATGATCTTCATGAACCCTTATTCTTGAAATTTCCAAACTTAAGTTATTTTCAGTTAAAGAGAGCTATAAACTCTGCGTAAACGTCTAATCATGCATAAAATCACATATAATGATGGACCTAATCTTCACGGAGCAGTAAATTCGAAAATACAGATAAATATCATTCAAGTGTGTGTAAATACAAAAAATACACAAGTGTATAAAAATAAACACATAAATACTTCACATATTCTTTATTACTTTAGATATTCCTTATATAGGCTTTCCAGACCCTGCGCATACAGCTGCAGGGGCCCACACACTCAGTTGCAGGAGCCTTCCCCTTCTCCAAAAAAAAGAAAGATCGTACAACCTCAGAAGATATCAAATTCCCATTCTATTTAGTTATGTTTTTTAGACTCGCTAAGACACCCTTTTATATACTCTTTTCTATTACAATACCATGGTTTGCAAACCATGTTTATATCTAAAAAAAAACAAAATGTAAGGGGTTTTGACCTTCCTAAAACCCCTTTACTCTTGTTGACCTACGCATTGTGTGCTTCTCTCCTCAAAATGTGGAGACTTACACTATTTTAATAAGACATGACCCAAGGGACCTCGTCCCAATAGGCCCCCAACACAAACATGTGACTTGTCCTCAAGTCACTCCATTGGTATGCTTTGAATCTTTTCTTTCGGGTTGGTGAATGAATACTTTACTGGGTGAAGCATCTTCACGCATTGAATTACTCCCTGTCAAACTTCTTTGACCAACATTTCTGTAGTTGGCCCTTCTATTGCTAAGCCAATTGTTCGTTGTGTTTGTTGCATCCACTTGAGTGTGTCTTCCACATTCTTTGAGAGCTACCCTGCTTCTTCTTCCCATGGATGCATTTGTGTAGTGATAATCTACATCTTCTTCCAAAGCTCCTCGATATTTCCTTGTAGGGATGTGCCCTCTTTCAACTGGACGAACCATTGCACAGGGGATAAGGTGCGCATCATTGCCTTTATCTTGTCATACTGTAGCTATTTCTTTCATATGGTTACTTCAATATTTTTTACCTATGGGTCCTCCTGCAACGAGGCCCACGATTCTAAAGTCTCTTTGAACAATTGGCTACAATCCTTGACTACAACGTGTAGCTTTTCCCTATTTGTTCTGATGGCAACATCACACTGCTCTTGGATCTCAGGTGGTGTGGTGGGATTCAACTTCAATTGGAGCTCAATAATTTGAAACTGCAGATTGAAGTGAAATTTATCCACCCGCGCCTTCAATTCTCCAAATGTATCTGCCAGCTGCTACAATTTTTCTTCAGAAGCGGCCTCAGACTAAATTTGGAGCTTGGGGAGCTCACTGCATACTCTGGAAATGGCCTTCTCTAGCTGCGCCCTTCTCGTAACTGCCTCATCATGATCCTAGAGAGCTTTGTTCTTTTCATTGCACATCTATTGATTGGTGATTTGCGTATCCTTGATCACCATGAGAGCCCATTGCTCTCGCACCTTAAGCTCATCTGCTACACCTTGGTGTAGCTCATGTAATGTAGATAGGGGGAGTGCCGCAAGGTTAATACTTACGTTCTTAGGTGGATGTGCACTCTCTTGTTATGTGACGTCATTCAAGTGTAAGGATCCATTAAGTAGGGGTACAATGCGGAGCTATGAAGTGAGTACCGACTGCACACTACCCAATGTCGTTGGTTTCTCGCTCTCTTGAGATTGGCTCGCTTGAACCAAACTCGCTTGAACCTAGCTCGCATGAACTTGGCTCACCTAAAACTACAACTCTTTGAGGCCCACCTGGACCTTTGTCAAAATAGACTGGTACTTTTCTTCAATGTGGCCCCATATCTCTTCTGTTGCGGACTTGAAAATATCTCCAATTTCATTAAGGTCCCCCTCAGTGAGGACCTTGGCCTCTGTACCGACAGACTTATCGAATTTGTACTTCTTACATGCACCTCTTGCACTTGACCTTTTTCACTGCTTGACAACAAAGGGAGAATCAACGTCCTCCGGGTCTACATAGGGGTCTTCGTTACCCTGATCAAGTTCTTATGTATGCTGCTCTTCATCTTTATCGTGCTCTAGTTCCTGCATGATATTCTTTTCTAAGTCGTTGGTCACCATCTTCTTTTCCTTTTGCACCTATGTACTAGTGTCGACTACACCTTCTTTACAAGCCCCTATTATACATTCTACAATATCTATAATAAGGAGTCAGTAAGTTGGCCACTGAAGGACTAGCTACGTGGTATCGTCTTCGGTGACAGAAAACAACAATGCGATCCATTTCTTTGTCAAATCACACCTCGCACGGATGTATAAATGGTGGAAATCAGCCTTAAAATCAACAATGCGCCGATATTCTATGAACATATATGGTGACAACCATGGCTTCTGGTTAATCACCATTCGCAATTCCATGTCAAAAATTACCCAAAATATCTTATTTTCAATGACACAAGCAGGGTCCTTTGTTTCCCATAGTGAGGAAAATTTGGAAGCCTTGCACAACTCCAGATCCGTCGTGGGGAACTGGGAATCCTCTGGCGTCCTCCAAGATATCATCGCAATCAACAATAACAACCACACATAGAGGAATGCTTTTCCTTCCTCCTGTGCTTCACAAAAATCATCCAAGAATTCTTAGAATAGGTACTTCACCCAATTGAATTGAATCCCCTTGCTGCAATGCACAGCCAAGGATACCGCCGATGTTGGCACTTCATCAGCACGAAACTTTCTCATCATTTTTCCTACCAAGATATGTGCACAACTTCATCTAAGATGGAATTGATGGCATATCCCTGCGACTTCTTGACCAACCCAAAGTCACTTTTCATTTGATCTGTGAGGTTTTTCTCCTATGAATTCCCCACAAAACCATCTATGGAGTTTGTGCCCTGATATGGCAGCACTGTGATTCTTCGTATCATCATGTCATCAATTGGGATGGGCCCTGCCTACGGCTAGAGATACCCATCATGGACCAACGCCAATGACTGGCGCACACAAATAGTATTAATAATGTTGTGGCTAAAATGCGGGACATACAACATATTGAGCAACCCTGCACACTGAATACCAACTGCCCACTTCATTGGCTCAAGTCTTGTAATGTTTACCTCCTCATAGTAGACTATCTTCAAGTACTTGCTGGGTTCCAGTTGTGGAAATTTCTCATGGTCACCCAAATCCCAATCTTCCATCTTCAGATATGGAACCCAGGCCAACAAGTTACCCTCAATAGGTACTTCCTTTGGTAGCAACGATGTGAATACCTTGAATTTTACAAAGTCGGGGTTGTTAGTTATTTTGGCAGTCGACTTTCGTGACGGTATATATGGCAACAACCGAGAAATTTGATCTGCGCCTTTTGCGCTGATATCCTCAACCCCCACATTCATCTCTTCTTCATCCAAGTCCCGAGGTTCCATAGGCTGCTTGTTTTTATCCATTCTACCCTTCTTCCTTTGCTCAGTTTGGATCTTCTACAATGATTGCTGAACCGAGGGCTACTGTGGCTTTTTCTACTTTTTCTCTCCTATCATTGAGGTAGTAGGCTTTGGCCTCAGCGACCTAGGTGTTGTAGCAGGGACAGGCGGCGTTGTAGTCATGATGTTTCCTAACCCTCTCTTCAAGAACTCTTGCTCAACTTCTACCAAAATCAAGTAACCAGACATGCAAACAACACACTCGACTCTTTAAACACAACAACACATAATAGTTTCTCAAGAAGCAAAGTGTCCAAGTGTGGAGCAAGGTGTGATATTTATAACCCAATTCGAATTCAAACTGTTCATGCCACCGAAAATCTTCCTCATAAATGCGATTTTGGTGGGATATTTTCCCAGATTTGCATCTTAAATGCATTTCCTTGCTCCTTATAATGGAAAAATTGTTGTTAAATCAATTGTAGTTGTTCCAACAGTCACTTTCTGGGTAGGCAACGTGGCAATCCTCCTTGTGGTGCAGCTACCTTGTCGCAGTCTCCACCTGCATGATCTTCCAAAACATCACGAAACCTTCCTTATTTGATAAAATTTTTCCTGAGTAGAGTAGTTTATAGTCCTACGCTTTCTTTCAACTACCATAAGCACTAAGATGTTCTTGTTATCATGTAGTCATTACATAGGAGTAGGATCGTCCCAGTAAACCTTGAACTTTCTCCCATTAATCCTGCCAGGAAATACTTCCCCATTCAGCTTCGCGAGCTGAACTACGCCACCATCCGAAATGTCCTTAATTACATATGGTCCTAGCCAGTGCATCTGAAACTTCCCCGAAAATTTGGTAAACTTGCTGTCATACATCAGGACCAAATCACCATTTTTGAAGGTGCGCTGCTTAATGTGATGATCGTGCCATGCCTTTTCTCTAGATTTTTGTACCTGCTGATGAAATCCAACAAAAAAGCGGTCTTCCTCAAATTCTAGTAGCTGTGCTATGCATTCCTCCATGATGTCTCCATCTACCATGTTGGTTACTACTGCAATCCAGATGGGCACTATGTATTCCGTCGGCATTACTACTTCTTGTCTCTAAACTAGTCAAAAGGGTGTTTTCCCAGTGAGTTTCTTATAGGAAGTCCTATATACCCATAGAACCGCTGGTATAAGTACATCCCAATCATTCCTATTAACATTGCAAACCTTTGTGAGGGAATTCACCAAGATTTTGTTGAAAGCTTCGACAATGCCATTTCCCTCGGGGTGATATGGCATACTCTTCTAATGGTACATTTGTTTTTCTGTTAAAGTTGTGATTGTCCCATTCAGGAAGTGTGACCCTCTTTCACTCATCAGAATCTTCAAGCATCCAAATCTTGACAGAATACACTCGAAGATGAACTTCGCAGCAGTTTCCATGCAACAATCCGTCACTGGATGTGCCTCATCCCACCTGGTTAAGTATTCCGTTGTAGTGATAATATAATGTGCTCACGTCTTCTTTCCCGGTGGCTGAATAGGTCCAACAAATTCAATTGCCCATTTATCAAATGCTTGTAATGTGACCTGTGGATTTAATGGAATTTCATTATTTCATGATCATCTCTTGGTCCTTTGACACACATCGCACACACTCCAGTATTCCTTGGAATATTTATGTACCGTCGGCCTGCTTGTAAGATCTTTTGCACAGTTTCCTTTCCTACATAGTGTCTACTAGCAACACCACCATGTGCTTAGGCTAGAATGATGTGTCTTTCATATTTAGGCACATATCGGAATAAAAATTCTTCCGACCCCATATTATATAATTGTCCTATAATAAAAAAAACATCTGCAACCCTAACAACTAATTCCTTCTTCTACTACGTCGTATAACCTTTAAGAGATATTCCAATAGATAAAAACTGAATAATGTATGAAAAATGATCATCCACAACCTTGACATCAATGAGTTGCACGTCAGGTAATCCTTCCTAAATATTTGTAGGCTCTTTGTCATTTTCGATCTGAGAAAGGTTGTCCGGTCCAACATTCAATCTCTCGGGCTTCACTACTACTTCAAAATCATATTCTTGGAAAAGGAGCAACCATCTAAATATTTTCCTCCCTAAAATAGGCTTATTGACAAGGTACTTCAAATCAGAATGGTCTGTGCACCTAGTAGATAATGCCTTAACTTCTGTAGTGCATAAACCATGGCCAATCCTTCATTCTCTTATATAGTTTTCAACTGGCGAAAGCAATTGGTAATTGATATCTCCTACCCCTGGTTGTGTTAAGATGGCTTCGAACAATATACAAAATGCATTCACATGCACATGAAATTCATTCTTCCAATCTGGGAATACTATTATTAGCATTGTAACCATATTATCCTTTAGAGTATCCAAGCTCTTCTAACAATCATCATCCCAACAAAATATAGAATCCTTCTTTAATAACTTCTCCATTGGCACAGTGATCTGCGTGTGTCCCTTAATAAACTTCCTATAGTACCCAATATTACCTAATGTCGCGCGTAGTTACCTTATGTTCCTAGGGGGATCCAGATTGATAATTACGACGATATTAATAGGGTCTACCATCAATCCCTACTTACAGACAACATGGCCTAATAATATTCCATAAGGTACACAAAAAATGCATTTCTTCAAGTTCAAGGAGATCTGATACTTCCTACATGTATCCAACATCAAGCGCAGACTAGAGACATGCTTTTTGACCAGCCCAAACACTATCCAATCATCGAAGTAGACTTCCAAAAACTTATGAATGAATTCCTTGAATGTTGCAACAACCACCCTTGAGAAAATTGCAGGAGAATTTTTGAGTCCGAAAGGCATGACTGTGTATTGGAATGACCCCCATTTTGTAGTGAAGGTAGTCTTGCTTCTATCCTCTGACGCAATCTTAATTTGGTGGTACCCCAAGAATCCATCCATAAATGAATAAGATTCCTGTCATCTAACATTCTCAAGAACTTCATTTATAAACAGTGTAGGGAATGGATCATGTACACATGCATCATTTAACTTCCTTAGATCTATGTAGATCCTGATATCACCTTTCGTTTTCTTCTCTTGAATCACCATAGGACTGACCCATTCAGATTCTTCTACAACCTCAATTATTTTAGTCGCAAGGTTCCTCTCATACATTTTACTTGTATTTGGGATTCAACTGATATGGGTGCTGCTTAACTGGCTTCACATTAGGTTTTAAATTGATCTTCATCATCCCCAAATCTTCTACTATCCCCTTCAAGTCAGAGAACTTGGTTGGAAATAAATCCTGATATTCATGTAATAATTCACCTACCTTATCCACTGTATGTTCATCACAATAGTCACAAATGTTCACAAATTTTAGTTCTGCTTCTGAACCAATGTTTACCTATTTTGTGTGCACCGGATGTGAAATATCAAGGATCTTCGTATTAGGTCCACCAACTTCGCACTGTCCCTCTCATTCGGGGATATTAATATTTTGTGTATCCTCATCAGCTTCTTCCATTGTAACATTTAACATTCTAAAGCATATTTTATTTACATACTCCAGTTAGGATGTACCCATGTGATAGGTTTTACGGGCATTCGGAAGATTACTGCTTTTATTTCTTGAATTGCTTCATCAATGCATTCGAACCCATCTTCAAAATTGGATGTCAGCAAGAAGCTTTCTTTCATCTCATCCCAGTCAGCGGTCCTGTGTCACAACTTTGTCTCTAAGTACCAGTTATTTGGGATAACATCTCGGGTATGAATAAAGATATGCACTCACTTAGGTTGAGATATCTCACCCCACACCTCAGTCCACTGTGCTAGATGTTCGCATGGATCATCCTTCCAAGTGTATTTTTCAGTGAGTCGGGTGTTTTCATAGCCAAATCTTAATCGCACCATTCTACAACATTTCTTCCAGTCAACAAAATTATCCCTGTGCGTACCCCACCATCTTGCAAGCATGTCTCTTAATGTTAGATCTAAGGCCTGTAACCGATGTTCCTCTGGTACATCTCTTTCAAAATGGTCAAGAAATATATTGACATCACCCAAGCCATCTTAATAGAGTAACTTACGCACCTTAGTAGATACACAACGCAGTGACTTTCTAATTCGATTACATATCAGCGTAGAGACCTCATGCACCCAATTCTGCCAATTTTCTAACTCTTCGTTTGAATCTGATTGGCAGGAATTGTCCTTATCACAGTTGATCCTTCCATCTATTGATTTGGGGTAGCATCAGATGTGCTCTAGCCACGAAAATTTGTGGAGAGGTTGGGGCACATGAGATCTCCAATACCCAGAAAGGGTTTGGGTAGATTCTAAACAGATCATGAGATATTAAAATAATTAATATTTTTAATGGAGTCCCTAAGTCTAAACTTAGGGAAAATAAAATATTAATGTGTATTAATATGAATCTATGTTAGAATGGTCCAAAAGACATGGATCAAGCCAGATCTAATATTAGCCGTTGATTAGGGACTTAATCTCGGTCGTTGAATCGTCAACAGGGAAATTATAAGAGGAGGATTGAGGGTCACTTGGAGATTACACCAGAGTGATCAGTCATTCTATTCTCTAGAGTGGGTTTGCTAAAAGAGATAGAATCAGTGATCGGGAGAGAAGCTAAGGGGCATTGAATACAAAGAAATAGAGAAGGCAGAGATTGTGCCGGGAGAGTAGCGCAACAACCAAGGAGAGTGATGCAAAGCCAACAAGGGCTCATGCAGGGCCACGTAGAGGCAACCAAGTGTTGCGCAAAGCACCGGAGAGGCCAGCGTGTTTTACGGAGAGGCCAAAAATGCTAACACAGGGCCTCCTGGGGTTAACACAGGCCAAGAAATGCTGACACAGGGCCAGGGTGAGACAGAGAGGGGCTGACAGAGTCCAGATTGGGCAGACGTTGGGGTTGTAGAGCAGTTTTGTGCTGAGGAGCTGCCGAAAGGATTTTCCAGGGTTTCAGCCAGGTGATTTATCTTAAAATGTGAGGTATAGATGCTAAGGAAATTATCTGTTGGGTAGGCCAGTTTCGGCATCGAGATTGTACTTTGATATTTCTTAATAAGAAAACCCTCAGATAGCTGCACTGGTTTTCCCGCGTTGGGATTTTATGGGGACATTGGTCCAAAAATAATGGTGTCATGTGGTGTGTTTGTTCTTGTTTTTTTTAGTTGCTGATCTGTAATATGTTGAGCATGCATTGGTGTTTATTTTCAATATTTACTTTGTAAATAATTTGTTAAAGAAAAATAACAAGTAGGTCGGAATAAATCAGAAAAAGTGCATGAAGGGTTTATAAACTAAGTAAACTTAGAAACTTCAACATGGTATCAGAGCGTGATTGCAGATCATAGGAGGAATAAAAGACATCAACTGGGCAGAGAAATAGCAATAGAAAATAGCTATCCTGAGGTGATAAAAGCTATTTTTAGCAGTGCAGAAGCCAAGAAGTGTGAAGCAGAGCCAGTTATAACCACGCAGAGGAAGCCGAGAACTGCATAGAGCCTCAGAGAGGCCAGCGTTACTGACGTAGAGGGCTAGAGGGCTGATCTAGACCCATCTGGGGTGACGCAGAGCCAGCGTGGGGCTGAGAGGGGTTGACGTAGTTCAAAGAGAGGTAGTTACTAGAGTCTAGAAGGCAACAAAAATATTGCAGAGTGGAGCTGGTGAGGTACTGTAGTCAGAACAGTACCTAACAGAGGAGGGCCATAGGAGTTGTTATCGAAGGTTTCTAGCCGAGGAACCTGGATCAGTAGTGCAGTTGCATAAGGCGATCATAGTAGGGGATATCTCAACAAGCGGCAGAAGGATTTCCAGGAGGGAAATCAGGACTCAGAAGGAGTCCAGAAGAGAACTTCCAGATGGGAAGTAAAGACTCAGAGGAGTCAAACAGAGAACTTCCAGATGGGAAGTAGAGGAGCATCATGGCACTACACTAGGTAAGAGACCAGGATAGGGTGGATGGAGCATCGAACTTCGCAGACTGGAAGGCCAGAATCTTATCAGTGCTTGACAGGTATCATGTCAAGAACTTCACTTTTAAGGTTATAACTGTCCTAGTTGACCCCAATGAAAATGAAAGGTACGAAGAGGCGATGGCAAGGGCCAAGTGAATTATCCTTGCCAAGTGTCATGCAGAAAGAGTCAATTTTGCGGACAAAACCGACCTCCCTAGAAAAAAAGGCTTTTCTAGTGACAAACAAAACAATCAAGCACTATCTTTCCCTAAATATGCATTTAAAATAAAAGCAACCAGGTGTTTGTAGCAGCCAAGCCTCTTCGATCCAGATGAGCTCCTTCTCTTTGAAGCCTACATTTACTAACAAGCAAACGATTACATAGCACCTGAATAACTCATATAATAAAACATATTCATCATAAAGACCAAGGAGTTTATGAAACAAATTATATATAACAACTTGTTGAGAAAAATGAACTTAATTGTATTAATTGGAAACAAAAGAAACCATTACAACTAGTGCCTTGGTGTTGTGCAGGTCCCTCCCAGGGTCCAGCAAGAGTTCTCCTCTACTTTGATCATCTCACCCACTTCCAAATGAAGCTAAGAAAGGATTGGAATCTCTCCTCCCAAGCTCTATAAGGGAGTCTTAATTTCAGCAGCATCTACCCTTAGGAATGTTCAACTTTCAACCTCCTTTGCCTCTGGCCCAAGCCTATATTTATAATGCTTTGGAGGAAGTTAAACAGGTCCACCATCAATGGGATAAGCCCCTCTTTCAAAGGGATAGCTCCCCTCTTCATGGGATAAGTTCCTCTTTCATTGGGATGCATGAACCATCTGGAGGCGCTCAATCCACGTCAAACCATCTTCTAGAATGCTCTAGAATCGACCGCAAGTAAGTTTTTTGAAGTAAAACTTGCACCTTTTGACTTTTACAGGGGTACGCACCCACCCCTTTACAGACAGAGCATACAAGTACGCAGGTATTATGTACTTGAGGTGCGGGCACGCAGGTAAAAGTAGGAGAAAGTGCGTAACCAGAGTTATATTGATTTTTAAAGGCTTTCTCTCTTTTTTGGAGTTTGACATGAGGAGCAGAGGTTTAAGACTTGCCAAGGAGGACAGTATGGTTATTGATGGAGCCATACTGACTGCAAATAGTCATGGTGACAAATTTTAGTGTAACAGATTGCCCCCTAAAGTGCGAGGTCTGTAGTAGATTAGGGTTTTATATCATCTAGGAAGGGTGAAGCACTTTATCATTTCGAGGATTATCTTGTGGAGAGCCCAGTCGGAACCTACAAATATTCAACACAAAATACATATATGAGATCATATCATCGCTGAGGTAGGCATTCCCATACTCAGATCAAAAACTTAACTAACAAACTAACTACTGCTCTGATATAGGAATGATTTTGCAATACATTATAATCATAGACACATGTAGACATAGTATGGACGCAGCCATCTGTTTATAATTAGTCTACTGTATAATGAATACAAAACTCCTCGCAGCCTGGATGGCGGAAACTAGATCCAGGGTCTTCATTTCTGCTTCCTGAAATAGTACGATTCTATCCATGCGAATAAATGAGTTGATGTCGAACATGGTAGAAACCACTTGATTACCAGTCAATGATGTAAACTGTTAACAAGTGTGAGAGAGACCACCAGTGATGTCAATGGTTCTCAAAGTACCCAGTACAATCCATGAGATGTGAATGAATGTGTTGATGTCGAACATGTCACAGAATCCCTTGATCGAAGGTCATTGATGTAACCTGTCGTCAAAGGCGAGAAACCTGCCATTGAGGCATGCAGATCCCAAGGTACTGATGATTTCTAGATCATCTTTCTAGATAATGTGCTGATGTCGATAGAAAGCGATCCGTCGTAGGCGAGCCCACAACACGAAATCATAGATCAAGTTGAAGAAATGTAGCTGTAAGGACTGACTCAGGGATGGTCAAGATGGATGACAGATATTTTGCAGATGAATGGTTTATTTGCAAGACTCCTCTTGAACACATAACGACACAACAGATGGCTTGGTGATAATTGACCCAAAGTTAATACCCAGAAACTGGCTGAAGACTTTCAATGCGGTTTGATCAACTATTAGGCAAAGGATTTCCCAACCCAGGTGAATGAAAAATGTCGTGTTCAAGAGTGGTGATAAGGTTTTTCCGAGACAGAGTATAACAAATAGGCTCATTTTCCTCTCTTTCCCCCACCATTTCTGGCAAGTACCTCTTTATTTTTTACAAGCTTGAGGAGGATAACATTTGCTTGATTATAAGCTCATCCTTCGGATGAGTCCAACTTAGTTTAGATTCGAACCCTAAGAAGGAGTGGTCCGTTCCTGTTTGTAATCGAACAGGTCCTTTACTGTGAAATTTTAATGAGTCCAGTATAGGAGAAACTCGGCGTTTTTCAATTTTAGAGAGTCTGAAAAACTTAAGAAGACTCCAGGGTTGACCTTTTTCATAAATTTGTGTCTCCCAAGCCCGAAAAAGTATAAAATAATACTTGAGAGAACCACTTGATCTTTTACAACCAAGGAGTACTTTCATGATTAGTGTCTCTGATCTGAAAAGTAGAAAGCGATCAAGGACACGTCGTTTTATTTCCAATATCGAATTTGAAACGACAAAAATCCGGCAATCTTTTCATGTTTTTACGGTCAGAAAAGGGCTGTAAGAGGACCGTCTTTTTAGTTCCGTTTTAACGAGTTTAAAAAGAAAAACTCGGCAATCTTTTCATATTTTGAGAGTCTGAAAAGGGCTTAAAAGAGAACTCCAAGGATTCATTTTTTCGTAAGTTTTAATGAGTTCGAAAAAATGACAAAAATGTACTCATGGTTTTCACTTTTTCGTAAGTTTTAATGAGTTCGAAAAAATGATAAAAATGTACTCATATGTCCGACTTTCAATTTAATTTACGAGCAGGAAAAGACGGAAAGAACTCGGCATTTTCATTTGTTTTACGAGAATGAAAAATAGCAAAATAATCTCGAGATTTTCATGAGTTTAACGAGTCTTGAAAATAACTGAAATTGACTCGAGATAGGTTTCATTTTTACAAAAGCTTGAAACAAAGAAAAACTGTGCTTCAAAGTAGTTTCATTTTTACACAAGCTTGAAACAGAGAAAAAACTGTGCTTGATGCCCCCTAAGCATAACTGCTAGAGCGCATGCCCCCCCAGCTTCATTTCATTCAACCAGTTGGATGAAATGAAGGTTGAGTTACGAGATCATTGAAAGACTCGACCTAAAACTGTAAGAAAAGATGCAAAAACTAAAATAACTAACCTAAATATACAACTTAACATTTATGAGATCTTGTCAAACTCTCGACTCAATTAGAGGAGGATTTGTTTCATTTTTTAACGAGCTTGACACAGGAAAAGAACTATGCTCGGATTCGGTTTCATGTTTACGCAAGCTTGAAACGAAAAACTATGCTTGTTATAAGTTCACATGCCCTCAGCATAATGACGCAAATCGAGGTACATGCCCCCCAAGCTTCATTGCATTCAACTAGGTGGATGAAATGAAGGTTTACTTTCAAAATATTGGAAAGACTAGTGGGAGTTGTTTCATTTTTTAGTGAGGTTGACACAGGAAAAGAACTATCCTCAAAACCCTTGTTTTATTTTTTAAACGAGCTTGACACAAGATAAGGAACTATGCTCATAACTACAATCTACCTAACAAGGAACTATACTCTAAAAACCTTGATTCATTTTTTAACGAGCTTGACACAAGACAAGGAACTATGCTCTAAAATCCTTGATTCATTTCTTAACGAGCTTGACACAAGACAAGGAACTATGCTCATGACTACTCTCTACAATCTACCTATATAACCTATCCTTGTTTCATTTTTTAATGAGGTTGACACAAGAAAAGAACTATCCTCACGACTCCTTGTTTCATTTTTTAACGAGCTTGACACAAGACAAGGAACTATGCTCAAGAAGTTCGCATGCCCCCAGCATAATGATGCAAAGCGAGGTACATGCCCCCCAAGCTTCATTGCATTTAACCAGGTGGATGAAATGAAGGTTTACTTTCGAAATCTTTGAAAGACTCGTTGGAGCTGTTTCATTTTTTAGTGAGGTTGACATAAGAAAAGAACTATCCTCAAACTCACTGATTCATTTTTTAATGAGGTCGACACAGTAAAAGGAACTTTCCTCAAAATCCTACTTTCTACAATCTATCTAACAAGGAACTATACTCTAAAAACCTTGATTCATTTTTAACGAGGTTGACTGAGTAACAGGAACTATCCTCTACAAACCTTGATTCATTTTTTAACGAGCTTGACACAAGACAAGGAACTATGCTCATATCACTGATTCATTTTTTAACGAGGTTGACTCAGTAACAGGAACTTTCCTCTGACAGCCTGTTTCATTTTTTAACGAGGTTGATACAGGAAAAAACTATCCTCGTGGACACCTGTTTCATTTTTTAACGAGGTTGGCACAGGAAAAGGAACTATCCTCGCACCTGATTCATTTTTTAATGAGGTTGACTCAGTAACAGGAACTTTCCTCGAACCTGATTCATTTTTTAATGAGGTTGACTCAGTAACAGGAACTTTCCTCGAACCCTTGTTTCATTTTTTAAACGAGCTTGACACAAGATAAGGAACTATGCTCATAAATCCTTGATTCATTTTTTAACGAGCTTGACACAAGACAAGGAACTATGCTCTGACCAACTGATTCATTTTTTAACGAGGTTGACACAGTAAAAGGAACTTTCCTCTTACCTGATTCATGTTTTAACGAGGTTGACTTAGTAACAGGAACTTTCCTTGAACCTGATTCATTTTTTAACGAGGTTGACTCAGTAGCAGGAACTTTCCTCGAACCCTTGTTTCATTTTTTAAACGAGCTTGACACAAGATAAGGAACTATGCTCATAAATCCTTGATTCATTTTTTAACGAGCTTGAAACAAGACAAGGAACTATGCTCTGACCAACTGATTCATTTTTTAACGAGGTTGACACAGTAAAAGGAACTTTCCTCTTACCTGATTCATGTTTTAACGAGGTTGACTAAGTAACAGGAACTATCCTCAAATAACTGATTCATTTTTTAACGAGGTTGACACAGGAAAAGAACTATCCTCATGGCATCCTGTTTCATTTTTTAAAGAGGTTGATACAGGAAAAAACTATCCTCGCACTCATTGATCATGGCTTCCAACTGGAATAAAGACATGTCAATGGACACACCTTGATCATGGCTTCCAAGAGGTCTTCATCAGAAGGAAGAATAGTTCTCTGGAAGGAACACATGTCCAGGGAATCAAAAGGGATATGAACATCGTGTTCAAGTAATCCCATAGAGTTTTCCATGTCAATTACCGTATCTAAATCAAAGGAAGATGAGCAAACAGTAAGAGGCTCACTTACATCGGTAAATGAAAACATGGGACCAGTTGCCACATAATTAACCCGTGGCAGGGTAGATACCACTTTAGAATTAGGAACATTTAGGGGTGTCATATTATTGGTAGTTGAAACAAGACTAGGGAACGGAAGCTGGTCTACAGTCACAATACTGACATTGTGAGGGAAAGACATCACGCGAAAGAGTGTCGATACGACAACTTTCATTGCATAAACATAGTCTCGCCCAAGGAGTAAATTGAAATCCAAGGGACCTCGAACTACCATAAGATCAATACAGACAGTTTTACCTCCCAAGGTAATAGAAAACTTAGGAAGGATCCCTAAAGGTTCACTAATGGTTCTGTTAAAAGCTTTCAGATTCTGCGTAATAGGCGCAAGCTGAGGGGAACCCAAATCTTTCCAAACAGTTGAGGATAAAATACTAACAGAAGCACCTTCATCTACCTGAGTACGATGTATGTCCCTACCACTAGCCTTAACAATGATTTGGAAAGGGATGGAGGAAGGAAGATGAGGTCCTGTCAGTTTATTCCAATCAAAGGAAAAGACCTCAGTACTTGGAGGGGGTTCTTTAGAAATGCCCCCCGGCATAGAAGAATCTGATGTAACAAGAAGAACATGAGCGGTATGAAATTCACTCTCGAAAGGGAGAGTGTGATTGACCGAATGTGAAATTGAATCGACCACTTGATCAACTAATGGATCATCAACCTGAGTGATATGAGTTTCACTCTCCAATGGAAGAGTGTGATCGACTGTACTTGAAATTAGATCAATCACTCCGTCAGTTGATGGTAGGTTGGGAGAAAGTTTATGGTAACCAGTTGGAAATTCTTGCTGTGGAATAGGAAGGTTTTCCAACAATTTTGAGGCTTCATCCATGTGAGGGAAAATGTGAGTTTGATGACTCCCTTTGCATAACTTACAAGGAAACCTAACTTTACCCTTTTTCCCAAGAACCTGACTATCACTGGTTGATGGATCAATGGAAAGTTGATGTGATTTTTCTGACCACACTTCCAAGACCTTTGGAATACCAGGACAATTGATAAGGAAGTGGTCACCCTTACAAAGCCTGCAAGGGTATTTGGGTTTACGATGCATGTCGGAGTTTTCCTCAACACAACTAACACTTACAGCCATGGTTGGTTGGTTGACTTCTTTCTTATCTTGCTTCTTCTTCTTCTTCTTCTTCTTCCCTTTCTTCTTCTTCTTAGACACCTGGTTACTAGCATCAAGGCTTTTACCAATCGAAGAGGAAGAAATGGAAGAAGAAAAATTAGGCGAAGAAGGTAAAGGGTCAACAGAAGGTTGGTGATGTTGAGATGGTGAACTCTGTTGAGGTGAAGCATTCGGTTGAGGTGGAACAATTGGAGTATTTGGGGTCAACGAAGTTGAAAATAACCATATCGGTAAACCTATTGTAAATCTAGGTAATGACAAAGTAGCCATATAAGGAGGACCAACATTTTCAATGTAAGGAAAAGTACTAGGATTCTCGTTAAGAGGGGTTCCTTGGTTGGTAAATTCTGGAACAGTTGCCATTATATTCAACTTCAGTGAATTTTATTAACAATTTAAAACTAAAATTAATAATTCACAATTCACACCTATGGTCTCTAAAAGTAAAAACAAACAAATTAACACGCACTATCAAATCTAGGAGTCAAACCACACACAAACAGTAACTTTCCGTACTGAAAACACTAGTTGGTGATGAAATCCAACGTCGCAGAGTTCAATACAGAAATGGCGGTTGGAACAGTTACCCCGGCAACCTGCTTAATGAATAGACTAGCACAAGTTTCTCCACTTAACCGTCTCGAGTGAAGAGAACCCCCCAGAAAATCCAAGTGAGTCTAGCCGACGTCTGCTCCAGGTACAGTGGGATCTTCCCACCACTGTCACCTTAGGAAGAATCCTAAAGAATATGGCTACTAAGGTTACCAACTGAAACAAGTATACGTGGGGGAACAATCTACGATCCGATACGCACGCAAGGGCAGAGTAGCAAGCTCAATCCCCTTGAAGGCTCCTTGACATAATCCAAGGTTTACCAACAAGTGACCCCAGGCTCCTCGACAATGGTTAATCCGAGGTTTAGCGTTTTTAATACGTGAATATCTGGCGTCGTTCCCAATGAGGAAGGATTGATTCCCACACTGGTTCAGACACGATCTCGTGCTTCTCCTTTAAGAGGAGCTTTCCCAGAGCATAAATGCAACAATTGGATTTCTTCCTACCACAAGATACAGCTACTTGTTTGTTTTTACTGTCTTGGAGAGTAAATTACTCTCCTACTCCAAGACACTAGCCTGATCTATGTTGGTGTATCAGAGCCCTAGAAATAAAATGTTACTAAGTGAATTTTACTTTAAGCATTAATTTTTATGGCTTTTCTTTAGGACAAAAGGTAGCGGAGATGAAACTTATGATGTGTAGACTCGACTCAAATCCACTAAAAAGATGCACCTAGGATGAAAAAGCAATCTTTCCTTTTCAATGAATTCCCTAGCTAAGAGAGTTGGAGAATGCAAAATTTATAAAGACAACTTTCTTAGTAATGAAAATCAAAGAAAAAATATCTTTATCTTTTCCAAAGCATACAACACAAGACCACTAATTATTTCACGAAAACTTCCTTTCTCTTTTCAAAAACTTCAAACGCTACTAAAACAAACTTTCTTCAAAAGAGATTTTGTATTTTTCCTATTTCAACAAAGCATGTAAAACTACTTAACAAAAATCAATTTTAAGATCTATGAAAATCTAAGAGAAATTTACCTAAAAGAAAATCTAATGAGGTAAAAGCCTACAAAATATAATTCCAGGTTGTTTTACTCAGTTACAATTCAACCAAGGACTAATTCATGCAGAATCATAAATCAGTCAAAAACAAAAACAAAAAGCTTTTGTTCTTTTTCTTAAGAATGAAATTCACAGCTTAACAAACAAGCCTTCTCGAAATTCCGCAAAGAGACAACACAACGGTAGGTTTCTCAAACAAAGGTGGATTTTACGAAAGGTCTGACTCCTAAGAAGACTGAAAAGACCAGGGATATCCAAGGTTTTTACAACTTCTAAATCCAAAGTCGCTACAAGACCAATAAAAAAATCAAACCTAGGGCTAGAATTTCTATGAACTTCACTAAAACCCTTGATGCTAATGAAACAAGCCTAGATGAGAACTTCTGACAGGTAACCAGTGGATCTGGGCAGCAAAAACAAGCTATAAACAAAAACTAATAGGTAAAAAGGAAAAAATTGAAATTTTCTAAACTTTTGACAGGGTACGCAGGCAACCTATTTGGACAGGTGCGGCCACGCTCTGTGTACAAAGCAGAAGTGCGTACAGGTACGCACTGTACTTAACGCAGAGGGTGTGTACTGCTCTCAAAAACAAGAAAAATAAAAACTAACTCAATTCTAAGCTATTCCACCCAAATTCATAGTCAATCAGTCAAAAACTAGAAAGAAATCAACGTTTCTCAAATCAAAGTATCAATCAAAAGAGAAATCAATCAAATCCATGGAGTCCCCAGTGGAGTCGGCATTTTGTCATGCGGAAAGAGTCAATTTTGCGGACAAAACCGAACTCCCTAGAAAACAAGGCTTTTCTAGTGACAAACAAAACAATCAAGCACTATCTTTCCCTAAATATGCATTTAAAATAAAAGCAACCAGGTGTTTAAGGCTTACCTCTAGTCCAACGCTGTTTGTAGTAGCCAAGCCTCTCCGATCCAGATGAGCTCCTTCTCCTTGAAGCCTGCATTCACTAACAAGCAAACAATTACATAGCACCTGAATAACTCATATAATAAAACTTATTCATCATAAATACCAAGGAGTTTATGAAACAAATTATATATAACAACTTGTTGAGAAAAATGAACTTAATTTTATTAATTTGAAACAAAAGAAACCATTACAACCAGTGCCTTGGTGTTGTGCAGGTCCCTCCCAGGGTCCAGCAAGAGTTCTCCTCTACTTTGATCAGCTCACCCACTTCCAAATGAAGCTAAGAAAGGATTGGAATCTCTCCTCCCAAGCTCTATAAGGGAGTCCTAATTTCAGCAGCATCTACCCTTAGGAATGTTCAACTTTCAACCTCCTTTGCCTCTGGCCCAATGCCTGTATTTATAATACTTTGGAGGAAGTTAAACAGGGCCACCATAAATGGGATAAGCCCCTCTTTCAAAGGGATAGCTCCCCTCTTCATGGGATAAGTTCCTCTTACATTGGGATGCATGAACCATCTGGAGGCACTCAATCCACGTCAAACCATCTTCTAGAATGCTCTAGAATCAACCGCAAGTAAGTTTTTTGAAGTAAAACTTGCACGTTTTGACTTTTACAGGGGTACGCACCCACCCCTTTACAAACAGAGCGTACAAGTACGCAGGTATTATGTACTTGAGGTGCGGGCACGCAGGTAAAAGTAGGAGAAAGTGCGTAACCAGAGTTATATTGATTTTTAAAGGCTTTCTCTCTTTTTGGAGTTTGACATGAGAAGCAGAGGTTTAAGACTTGCCAAGGAGGACAATATGGTTATTGATGGAGCCATACTGACTGCAAATAGTCATGGTGACAAATTTTAGTGTAACACCAAGGTCAAGGATCATGTGGTACCACATATAGCCAAGAAGGAAACGATAGTTGAGATTTGGGAGGATCTCAAGAACCTGTACCCGCATACTTTTGTGCAGAGAAGAATGTTGCTCGAGAACCAGATGAGGTCATATCAGATGAAGAAGGGTCAATCAATTGACACCTTCCTCAGAGGACTGAATAAGATCTGACACTAGTTGACTGCTATATGAGCGACACCGAATCAGGAGCTTATGGTGAGGACAACCCTAAATGTTGTCTCAGAAGATTAGGAAGTGTTTGTCTAGAGTATCCTGGGTAGAGGGACTCTCCTACCTTGGGACGAGATGTGGGAAGCTCTTCGCCAGGAAGAGATCAGTTGACAGTTGAAGATAGGTAGCAACAAAAAAGGGATCAAGGTCAAGGAGGAGGAGGAGGAGGAGGATGTGGCCCTAGCATATGAGGGAAAGGAGGAGAAGCGGAAAAAGAAATATCTCTCCAAGATCAAGTGCTTCCACTGTGGGGAGATGGGTCATTATGCGACCCAGTGCCCAAGGAATAAGAGTAAGGGAGAGTCTTTCGAGACTGAGGCAGTGCCAACTCGGGCAGAGAAGGAAGTTTTGACAGACGATGATTGTGCCATGAGTGCACACACTCCATGTTACACAGTAATTTGTCACCATTGGTCACCGTCCCTGTTACCCCTTTCCCGCACTTTGGAGGACTCATTCCGGGACTTGTGAGCAATGACATAACTTGAAAACACTTGCATTATGTTCCCCTAAGTATGGACTTCATATGCCTTGAAGACATCTCCTGCAAAATATCCTTAAAAAGTCCCCTTTTTCCATTAGCGCGGATCCATAGTGTATCACCCGCGCCAATGAAGGAAATTCTCCAAAGAGGGCGCACTCATTGGCGCTCTGTCTCAGAGTCTTACCCGCGCCAACCAAGTTTGGAAAAGTTTGTTAACAAACGCACGCCGAGAGTTTTTTCCTTTCGACTCATGTGGCTTTTCAGGGATAATGTCAATCTCATGGATGTCGAGAATCATCATCCACAATAGCTTTTCGAGGATAATGCTTATCCCATGAATGTCTGGATTCATTGTATCTCTTCCTCCTCCTCCATCTATAAAAGCTTGTTCTTGTGCATTTGACAAGCTAGTTTTGAGTAGAGGGAGAATGATACTGTCAGAAGTCTGAGAGATTGTTGTTGAGTCTTCTTTGCATTCATAGTCAAAGAGAGAGAGAGGCTTGTTCCTGATCCCGACAAGCTTTGCAAGACATGTGTACCTGATCACCCAGCCAAAGGAGGATTTGACGTCAGAACTTCGGTTGTATACTCCTTTGTTTCTTATCAATAATAGATGACTATCATTATGGTTCCATTCTTGCTGTTCATTATAATGATGATTGAATTATATCTTTTCTGACCGATATATAATTGCATCTATTGGATTTTATGCTTGTATTCGTATCGGTCTTTGCATGTGTAGGTGTCC
This sequence comes from Pinus tabuliformis, assembly GCA_031772625.1. Lineage (NCBI taxonomy): Eukaryota > Viridiplantae > Streptophyta > Pinopsida > Pinales > Pinaceae > Pinus > Pinus tabuliformis. The sequence continues at coordinate 2,064,806,261 of CM062818.1, read as the reverse complement.
ATTCACGAAGATCGTGAGGATCGTGACCGGCCGGAGCAAAGGAACGGGAGCGTCAACTCTCCTACAACACTAGCATTGGAATCCAAGTAGGTTCTCGTAAGCCACCTTTAATTTTCAATTAGGAGCCTGCATGATAGTATTGTTTGATTGTTGCTAGACCCATTTTGGGCTAGTGGAATCGCCTCTGTCTGCAGAGGGGATTTACCTCTCCAACACTCCACTTGAGCAGAAGTGGGGAGACATTGAGTTGTAGTTAGGTAGACTACAGGCGATGAGGGGTAGGATCCTTAAGGTACCTAGCCTCTTGGATTAAACCTTGCTACGGGAGCCCCGACGAGGAGTAGCAGGACTAGCTGAGTGGGGAGAGATGGATGCAGATGTAGCGGCAGAGAGAGCTACAATGTAGAAGTCCCAAGGCAGCATAGAGCTAGTAGGATGCAACAGTGCGAGAGGCACAAGAGTGTTGCACCAGTGCGGGAGGGCACAAAGAGGTGTGCAATGGTGCGAGATTTAGGGAGTTGTTGCAGCAGTGCAAAGGTCAGAGAGAGGGAGCACTTGTCATCGGCAGAGGGAGCTTCAACATCAGTGGGTGTTTCAAGCCCAGCAAGGAGGTCAGTTGGGAGATCAGTTACTTACTTCTCAGTAACTGAGTTGTGGTGTGGAAGTGGGCACCATGATGCAGCTTGATGAGAGGAGGTGGTGTGCGGATGCAGTGCTGGGAGAAAGGATCAACATCAACACGGATGCAGAGGGAGTTGTCGTACAGATGCATTAGTGGCAATGGCAGAACCATGGGCAGCAATATAGGAGGCAAAAATGCAGAGGATGTTGGGCAGGAAGGCTTAGCATCAGAACAGGTACCAATGTCGGATGATTAAAGTAATAATCAGTGAGGAGTATTGCTAGAGCACAGTCCTTGCTAAGAGGGAGTTTTGATTTGCGGTAGCATCAGATGTGATCTAGCCATGAAAATTGGTGGAGAGGTTGGGAGACATGAGATCTCCAATACCCTAAACCTCCTTTACATTACACAAATGAACAATTCTTCGATGATACAAATGACAAGACCTTCTTTCTATATATAGGAGTCTAAGGGGTCATAATATAATCAAAGTGTTGGAAATAATACTGAGAGGGGGGATGAATCAGTATTATCAGAACTATAAAACTTTTTCAATGCTCAGAAACATATACGCTACTTTTGTTAAGTGAACCAGCGTGTACACGCAACTGTGTCTAAGGAAAACAGCGTATAACCAGAAATCTTATAATTCAGTCAGTTTATCTTCAGTTAAGTGCATAAGGACATTATTCACCATATTAAGAGTAAACAGATGCAGTAGAACAGATCACACAAAAACCACATACATGAACACCATGATATAAGGTGGAAACCCAATGTGGGTGAAAACCACCTGCTGCAAGTCGTCTCTATCTTTCTTTAATATGAAACTTCAGTTTACAATCATTTTGTACTGGTGCAGCCTTATACCAGTACGCAGGCTACAACCTGCAGAAGGCTACAACCTTCTCTCGTTCTCCAAACTTCCTTGGAAGGGAGCTCCAACCCCCTTTGCTCTTGTACTAGCCAAGATACTAGTACGTAGGTGCTGGCCTACAATCTTCTTTCTTTCAGGTACCACCTTTCATACATTTTCAGATTGGATATTCCTGAAGCACAACGTTACAATCTGAAGACCACAATTCATTCAACTTTCACAACAAATCATTGAAGCACAAAACATCCAATACTAGCATCATCAATCACTGAACCACTGAAACCCTGTCAAACACCAGTTACCAGAACACAGAGCAGACTACAGAACTCTACAATAACAGTCAGACCCAACTGTAACTCAAAAATCAAGCTCCAAAATATATACGCTACTTCAATGAGAGAAACCCGCGTATACACGCGCTTTTACCGAAGCCAACCTGCGTACAGATCTAAAAATAAATTCTCTCAACTTGCAGCTGTACCAGACATTAGTTAGACCTAGAACATAACATTGCGTCAGTATGCAGATCTAGAAATACGCATAATCAACCATATCATAATAATGCATTTCAAATCATTAGATCCCGATCTATCCTTAGATCTAGTCTTCCATCAACCGAAGTGATCTCTCCTTAGCTTAGATCAAGCAACCTAGAACCTGCATACCAGATCTCTTTCTTCTTCAGATATTCAAGCCTTTACAAGATAATTTGCCTAATGATCTTCTCCTCCTTATATAGCCTTAGGCCTTGCTCAATACCAAGGGCCAAACCATAGAAATCCAATACCATCAACTTAGAAACTAGGGATCAACACGTCTGTCGAGATACTTTGGTCCAAATACATAGGCTCAAGTACCGAGGACTAACTACCATGGACCAAAGGGAAGCTTCCTGACATATACGCCCTTTTATGTTCATATATCTGCGTGCATACGCGCCTCCGTATATATATAACCTGCGTATACGCGACTTAGTATGCATATAGACAGCGTGTATACGCATCTTGGACTTGATTAACCTGCGTATATGAGATTTCTCTTCATTCTGTAATCTGAACAGAGATCTGTCATCAAGGAGAGTTGCCATCAAGGACAACACCTGTATCAAAGCGCCACACCTGTGCCAAAATGCCAACAATCTCCCCCTTTGGACTTGATGGCAACCTCAAGATCCTTAGAATCATTCTCCCCCTTTGTCATCAAGGGCAAAGGGCTGTGCTCCCCCTGAGTACATGCTGATACCTCTGCTTGGCTGTGCTGAATCATGCTCCCCCTGACTGTAGGCCAGATCTGCAAAAGATGTTCTTCAACAAGAACCAAGACTTATACACCATAAGGGACCTTCCTATCACCAAAAGACTCAATACATACATCCATACTCCCTACCAAGAGGGGACACATCAGAAACAACCAATTATATTACATCATTCATCCCAGGCATAGTGGGGAAACCAACATAGGCCGTTACATGACCTTGACACCATAAAAGAGATATCACAAAAGAAATACATGACATAGAGACAACAGATCTAGACCAAGACTTATGAAAGTCACCAGCAGCATCTGATAAACATCTTTTAGATCAGCAACCAGGATTTCTTTCTGAGCTCCTTCTCTTGAAACCAATAACCAAAACATCTAAATGCCAACAATGCTTTATGAGACTTTTAAGCTGCTCCCCCTGAACCTGTGCCTGCTGCACCTCCTGAAACTGTGTCTGAAGGATTCTGACATACCCATCTCAGACCTTTTCAAACCAGAGTTTGCCCTTGCTGCTCAGAACTCCATATACGCGATTTATCCTGCACAAACCAGCGTATGGACGCGGATATACTCTCTGCAACAAGCGTACATCATACACGCGACTTTCTCAGCGTAAATCGGCGTGTATACGCGTATATACCTTACGTAACTTGCGTATACCAACTTTTCTGTAGAACAGACAAGCTTCAACAGCAGGATGAAGCATCAACTACTCCCAGCTTTTGTCTGAGATATTCAAAAGTTTCCCTGGGCAGTGGTTTTGTGAGAATATCAGCAACTTGTTCCTTAGAAGGAACATACTCCAACTTGACCTTCTGCTCAAGCACTTGTTCTCAGAGAAAATGGTACTTGATAGGTATGTGCTTGGTCTTTGAGTGCATGAATGGATTCTTTGAAATGCTGATTGCACTTGTATTATCACATAAGATAGAGACTGGTGGAGTGCAAGTGATTTGAAAGTCCTGCAAGGTCTGCATCATCCAAAGAAGTTGTGTGCAACAAGATGCCGCAGCCACATATTCTGCTTCAGCTGTAGATAAGGCAATCGAACTCTGTTTCTTGCTGAACCAAGATACTAATCTGGAACCCATGAAGAAAGCACCACCACTTGTGCTTTTCCTATCATCCACACTTCCAGCCCAATCTGCATCTGTGTAGGCATGAAGAGTGAGATCTGTATTTCTAGGATACCATAAGCCATAGTTTTGGGTCCCTTGAAGATACTTGAAGATTCTTTTGACTGCCTGAAGATGAGTTTCCTTTGGGTTGGCTTGAAATCTTCCAACAATTCCTACTGCATGTGTAATATCTGGTCGGGTACCTGTCAAATAGAGCAAACTCCCAATCATGGATCTATAAGTGGGTTGGTGAACTGCTGCTGATTCATCATTTGCACTGAGGCTGCATCCTGTAACCATGGGAGTACATACTGGCTTTGACTCTTCCATGCCATACTTCTTCAAGATCTGCTTGAGGTATTTGGTTTGAGACAAGAAGATACCTCCTTCATTTTGTTGAATTTGCAATCCAAGAAAATATGTCAATTCTCCAAGTAGTGACATTTCGAATTCTTTCTGCATAACCAAGGCAAAGTTTTGACTCATAGTCTCTTCATTGCTGCCAAAGATAATATCATCTACATAAACAACAAGAATTAGCAATTTGTTATTTTCAACTTTTATATAGAGATTGCTATCTGCTGATCCTTTTGAAAAGCCTTGTTGGTGAAGATATTTGTCCAACCGATAGTACCAAGCCCTTGGAGCTTGTTTGAGTCCATAGAGAGCCTTTTTCAATCTGCATACAAGGTTTGGATCATTCCCAAGAATGAAACCATCTGGCTGCTCAATATATACTTCTTCTTCTAAGTCTCCATTCAGAAAGGCTGATTTCACATCCATTTGAAATACCTTGAAGTTTTGAAAGCTTGAGAGAGCAAGGAACATTCGGATAGCCTCAAGTCTTGCCACAGGAGCAAAGGTATCTTCAAAATCTATTCCTTCTTGCTGTGCATACCCTTTACAAACAAGTCTGGCCTTGTTCCTAATTACTTCTCCATTTTCATTCAATTTATTCTTGAAGACCCATTTTGTTCCTATTACATTTTTATCTTTTGGTCTAGGAACTAATTCCCAAGTGTTGTTCTTTTCGATCTGCTCAAGTTCTTCATCCATTGCTTTGACCCAACATTCATCCTTGCATGCCTCTTTCACATTTTGTGGTTCAGTGGAGGAGAGTAATGCCAAATAGCTTGAAGCTTCTGCAAGTGTCCTTCTTGTTTGTACTCCTGCTTCTTTCTGCCCCACAATCTGAGATTCCGGATGATTCTTTTGAACATATCTGGATGGAGTCTTCTCTTCTATTCTTGTCTGCTCCTCTGGTTCTTCTTGAGGTTCTTCTTCTTCATCATTCCGTCTTTGAGGGTAGCCTTCATCTTCTTCAATGTCTTCATGATGAACTTGCCTAGGAATATATCCCTTCTCATCAACCACTACATCAATGCTGTCAACAATTTTGCCAAGTCTTTTATTGTAGCACTTGTATGCTTTGCTATGTGGAGAATAACCAAGTAGAATGCCCTCATCTGCTCTTGGTTCAAGTTTGCCAAGTTGCTCATCAGTATTTTTAATATAACATTTGCTCCCAAAGATTTTGAAGTGCTTCACCGAAGGAGTCTCACCACTCCAGAGCTCATGAGGTGTTTGAGTGCTGTTTACTCGAACATTTGTTTTGTTAAGAATAATAACCGTAGCATGTGCAGCTTCACCCCAGAAGGTTGCGGGAGTACCTGATTCATCAAGCATAGCACGAGCCATTTGTTGGATTGTTCTGTTCATTCTTTCCACAACCCCATTTTGCTGAGGAGTTCTAGTTGTAGAGAATTCTCTTCTTATCCCATGTTCTTCACAGAAATTGAAAAACTCGTTTGAGGTAAACTCCCCACCTCTGTCAGATCTGAGGCACTTAATTTTGTGTCCTGATTCATTTTCAACCAAGGCTTTGAAGGATTTGAATTTTTCGAATGCTTCATCTTTGTGCTTCATGAGCCCTAACCAAACAAATTTGGAGAAATCATCAATGAATAATATCAGATATTCTTCTCCTCGAGGTGTCCTCTTCCTAAATGGACCACATACATCTGTATGGATTAGCTCGAGAGGCTTGCTAGCTGATCCTTCCTTCTCTGGAAAGTTAGTTCTGGTTTGCTTTCCAAATTGACAAGATTTGCATATGGTATTGTCTGGAATTTTGATATCTGGAAGACCACGAACTGCCTGATATTTGCATGCTTTCCTTATTTGTGAAAAGCTTAGATGCCCCAACCTCCGATGCCATAGCCAATGTTCATCATCCTTGCTTAAGTAGCATTGTTGTCTTTCCTCAAAGATATATAGATTATTTGGAGTCCTTCTTCCTTTGATCACTGTTTTACCTGTATCAAGATCGCGAACACAACATCCATTTGATCTAAATATTACCTCAGTTCCTTGATCGCACATCTGACTGACACTGAGAAGATTATGCTTCAATCCATCAACATATAAAACATTTCCTGCTTTGACTTCCTCTTTCAACGGAGCAACACCTTTTCCTTTTATAGCTGCAGAGATATCGTTCCCGAAAGAAACTTTCTTCCCCTTTTCTAATGCGGTATATGACTCAAGCTTTTCTTTGTCCCCTGTCATATGCTTTGAACATCCGCTGTCAATGTACCATAGAATTTCTTGACCTTCTGCATAAAAGGCTATCCCACATCTTTCTGGTTGTGATTCTTTTATTCTCCATGTTCTAACATTTGAGGTTTGTTCCTTCTGAGTTGTCTTCCGGAACCTGCTCCTGCATTCAGAGTCTTCATGACCAAAGTTATTACAAATAGAGCATTCAACTTCATTTTCAAGAACCGAAAAATTGTTATAAGTCCTTTTCATGGTTTCAGTCATTCTCCCTTGCTTTTGAGCTTCTCTAGTCATGATCGTTTTGTAGGCAACACATTGAGCTGCTTTGTGACCGAAGTTATGGCAAGAAAAGCATTGGCCATTAAAGAAACTTCTGCGATAATCAGATCTATCATCAACCGGTTGTAGCTTCTATTCATTCTTGGAGCAAATTGGGAAGATTTTACCTGTGGCTGATTGTAGCTTCTGTTTAAGGCAGCTTGTCCCCGAATTTCTTGATGGTCTTTATTTGTTCTTGAGGTAAACTGTCTCTGATTCACCTGATGACTTTTATTTGGCCTTTGCTCGCTTCTCCTTGCTGCATCAAGATAACTTTTAGAGGTAGAGGCTTGAGATGTTTCTCCATTATATCCAAGACCTGTCTTGATCAGAGGAGATCGCTGCACATTGATAATCTCATCCAAGGTTTCAGATCCTTTAACAAACTTAAGATTAATTGCTTTGGTTTTCTCAATCTCCTTTCTAAGACAAACAATCTCACATTCCAATTTTTCAAGATGTTTTTCCTTTTCAGCTAGTTGACATTGTAGAGAATCAATAATAACACTCTTCTCTTCTAAACAAACTTTGAGATCTTTCATTTCGTCATAAAAGCCTTCTACATCTATAGCATCCATGTAGTCATCATCTTCAAAAGCCATTAAAAGTTTATATCTATTACCTTGTTCATCTTCATCACTATTTGAAAAACCATCACTATCTTAATGAGTGTAGTAGCTTTTCTTCTTTTCATATTGTTTCTTGTTCCATTTAACAGGTTCCTTTCCCTTGTCATTCTTATCTTTGTGAGGACATTTGGCAGCATAATGACCTACTCTTCCACAAGCAAAGCATTTAAAAGGTAACTTACCTCTGAACCTTCCAGAACCCCTTTGAAGATTTCTGATGAAATTTGATTCCTCTTCTTCATCTTCTGGCAGGTGACTTGCTTCATAATAATCTTCTTTGCCTGAAGCCTTGAAGGCAGCTTCTCTTCTGTCTGATGGACCTCCCTTTCTCATTTCATAAGCGGTTAGAATTCCGTGAAGCTGAGACATAGTAAGAATTTGCAAATTTTCCTTTTCTTCTATGGCAGACACTTTAGATTCAAACTTGGGGGACAAAGATCTTAGAATCTTTTCAACCACAATAGCCTCTTTTATTTCTTCATCCAAGTTTTGCATGCAATTGACAATCTCATCTACCCTAAGGAAGTAGTTAGCCACACTTTCATCATTATACATTTTGAGAGTCTCATACTTAATCCTGAGAGTTTGAAGTTTAGCACGCTTTACCTGATCGTCTCCTTCATAGCTCGTGACCATTTTGTCCCATATTTCTTTTGCAGATTTATAGTGCATTACCTTCATGAATTCTGATTGAGAGATGCATCCCAATAGAGTATTGACTGCTTTCGCATTTGTTTCATATTTCTTTTTCTCGGCTGGATCTGTAGGAGTAGCTGAAGGAAAAGTGTAGCCTGTTTCTACGATGTTTCAAACTTCTGTACCAAGAGATTGAAGATATGCAGTAACTCTTACCTTCCAATAATTGAAGTTTGTCCCATCAAAAACCGGTGGCCTGATTGATGCTTCTTTCTCGTAGTTGCTCATGATGATCGATCTACCTTCAAGCGGTCAAGCTTCTCTGAAGGACCGGCTCTGATACCAATTGTTGGAAATAATACTGAGAGGGGGGGTGAATCAGTATTATCAGAACTATAAAACTTTTTCAATGCTCAGAAACATATACGCTACTTTTGTTAAGTGAACCAGCGTGTACACGCAACTGTGTCTAAGGAAAACAGCGTATAACCAGAAATCTTATAATTCAGTCAGTTTATCTTCAGTTAAGTGCATAAGGACATTATTCACCATATTAAGAGTAAACAGATGCAGTAGAACAGATCACACAAAAACCACATACATGAACACCATGATATAAGGTGGAAACCCAATGTGGGTGAAAACCACCTGCTGCAAGTCATCTCTATCTTTCTTTAATATGAAACTTCAGTTTATAATCATTTTGTACTAGTGCAGCCTTATACCAGTACGCAGGCTACAACCTGCAGAAGGCTACAACCTTCTCTCGTTCTCCAAACTTCCTTGGAAGGGAGCTCCAACCCCCTTTGCTCTTGTACTAGCCAAGATACTAGTACGTAGGTGCTGGCCTACAATCTTCTTTCTTTTAGGTACCACCTTTCATACATTTTCAGACTGGATATTCCTGAAGCACAACGTTACAATCTGAAGACCACAATTCATTCAACTTTCACAACAAATCATTGAAGCACAAAACATCCAATACTAGCATCATCAATCACTGAACCACTGAAACCCTGTCAAACACCAGTTACCAGAACACAGAGCAGACTACAGAACTCTGCAATAACAGTCAGACCCAACTGTAACTCAAAAATCAAGCTCCAAAATATATACGCTACTTCAATGAGAGAAACCCGCGTATACACGCGCTTTTACCGAAGCCAACCTGCGTACAGATCTAAAAATAAATTCTCTCAACTTGCAGCTGTACCAGACATCAGTTAGACCCAGAACATAACATTGCGTCAGTATGCAGATCTAGAAATACACATAATCAACCATATCATAATAGTGCATTTCAAATCATTAGATCCCGATCTATCCTTAGATCTAGTCTTCCATCAACCGAAGTGATCTCTCCTTAGCTTAGATCAAGCAACCCAGAACCTGCATACCAGATCTCTTTCTTCTTCAGATATTCAAGCCTTTACAAGATAATTTGCCTAATGATCTTCTCCTCCTTATATAGCCTTAGGCCTTGCTCAATACCAAGGGCCAAACCATATAAATCCAATACCATCAACTTAGAAACTAGGGATCAACACGTCTGTCGAGATACTTTGGTCCAAATACATAGGCTCAAGTACCGAGGACTAACTACCATGGACCAAAGGGAAGCTTCCCGACATATACGCCCTTTTATGTTCATATATCTGCGTGCATACGCGCCTCCGTATATATATAACCTGCGTATACGCGACTTAGTATGCATATAGACAGCGTGTATACGCATCTTGGACTTGATTAACCTGCGTATATGAGATTTCTCTTCATTCTGTAATCTGAACAGAGATCTATCATCAAGGAGAGTTGCCATCAAGGACAACACCTGTATCAAAGCGCCATACCTGTGCCAAAATGCCAACACAAAGCTGACATAACAATAATAATGTAAGGGCACAAATAACAATAGTGGGCTTCTATGGGGCACAATAGTAACAATATGGGGACTACATGGGTACAACAATATAATAAGGGGGTTGTACTAATAACAATAAGGGGTTACACTAGTAGTATAGGGGCCTAACATGCCCCTCTCCTTCAAAAAGTGTTGTCCTCAATGCTTGAGTAGTTCTTGATGCTTCTGTATAAAATTATTGTCCTCCCATGTGGAATCTTCAGCGGGTAAGTTCTTCCACTTGACGAGATACTCTGAAATTGATTGATTTCGTAGCTGTCGAGTTCTTGCTTCTGTGATTGCTCCAAGTTCCAGTATGATTTTTCCTTCCTCTTCAAGTTGTGGCAATATTGTTTGAATTGGGATCTTCTGTAACTTTTGAATGAGTGGCCATACTTCTTTGTCCTTCTTCCATTCATCCATTGCTTCGTTTATCCAATATGGTTGGGTAATAGAAATAGCACAAAACAATGCTTCCACATCCTCATCCTTTCTTGAGAGTGCATCTGCAACAAAATTTTGCTTCCCTTCTCTATAAATGATGTCAAAGTCATAACCTAACATATTTGTGACCCATTTTTTCTATTCTTCTAAAGATAATAGTTGTTCTAAAATGTATTTAAGACTATCATGATCCATTTTTACCTTGAAGTGTCTTCCCATTCGGTAAGGTTGCCATTTCTTAAGTGCATGTAGTATTGCCAACATTTCCTTCTCATAAATAGCTTGCTTGAGATGTAGCAGTAAAAATACCCAATCACCTACATCAAATTTTTTTTCACTACGATGTTGATCTACCTGTTGTTTCATTCGATTTTGCACCAAAGTGGCGTTATCCTTTAAAAGTTGGAGAACTTGTTGTTGATGCTTGATGTGATCTTTCAATGCTTGAACCTTTTTCTTCTTGATATGTCCTTCTATCTTGAGAGTTTGAGGAGTGGTAATTTCTTCCAATTCTTTACAGGATATGGCCAGATTCATTTCTTAATGCTTGATGTGATCTTTCACTTCTTGAACATTTTTTTTCTTGATATGTCCTTCTATCTAAATAGTTTGAGGAGTGGTAATTCTGGCCAATGCATTACAAGATATGGTTGGATTCATTTCTTCTTTCTTGATGTGATCTTTCACTTCTTGAACCTTTTTCTTCTTGATATGTCCTTCTATCTTGAGAGTTTTAGGAGTGGTAATTCTTGCCAATGCTTTAGAATATATGGTCAGATTCATTTCTTCTTTCTCTGGGGTTGGGTCCTGGCGTATATCCTCTTCTTTTGATGTTTCTTGATCCTTTTCTTCCTCCTCTTCATACTCTACGTAAAATAATTTCTTCTCAGCACACTTATGACCTTTAGTGCATTTGCTATCACAATTGTAACAAAGCCCTTTTTCTCTTTTCTCTTCCAATTATTGTGGTGTAACCCTTGTAGGTTGTGGAAGGCTAGGAGAAACAATACTTCCATCTTTATAGTTGTGAGGGGTAGAATTCCTTGTTGCCATAATTTTTCTCTTCACTTTGTAACAAGGCCATTTTTCTCTTTTTCTTCCAATTGTTGTGGTGTTGCTCTAAAGAAGGTATTGCTCTTTGTATTCTCATAATGTGCTATAATTTCCTCCGTGAAAATTGACCACGTAACAAGTTATTTACGAGAACAAAGCCCTTTATACTATAAAAATTGATCTTGTTCTAAATATGAATATGCAATAAATACCTTTTGTAATAGTGGTACACCATGTAGATCAAAATATTTCTCCATCTATAGTATCCAATTTACCGGATCCTTGCCATCAAACTTCCTCATCTTGCTTTTTATTGATTTTAGGAGCTCGATCTTGAAACAACTGTAACTTTGTACTTTCGGATATTTAAGTTCTTAAATTGTGACCTGTAGTAACCCTTTGTGTCCTCTTTCCAATGCCACCAGTCTGATCAAATTTAGATTCTCCAAGATAGAGTTATGCACAATATCCCAAGATGACTTGATTATATACCTTTTCATAAGAGCGAACTTGTATGAAGTGCCACATTTCATTGTTTTGACCTTCGGATCTAAAAAATACACACAACAAACTATAGTTTGTCCTCTTTCTGCAACTTCTTATGAAATTTCAATCTGATTCTTAGAGAGAAAGTTATGACGATTTTTCCCAGGTCACCTGTTTGGGATGTAATTCGGGAGTCTGCAAAAAGGCCAATTTCCTCAGATCATATCTCTACAAATATAGTGCGAAAAGATCTGAAATTCGGACCTGAGCTTCAGAAAGATGTCTTCCCAAATGGGTTTTTTTTTCTAGCATCTAAAACGTCGTAGAAAAAAAGTTTTAGTGCAAATGCCATGATGACCTGTTTGGAACAGCGAAACCCTAGAATCCAAAGATCTGATACCATATGTTATGAAACCAGCTCACAAAAAGATAGAAAAGAGAGATAAACGCCTTAGAATTCAGCCTATTCGAGGGGGCAACCTCCTTTACATTACAAAAATGAACAATTCTTTGATGATACAAATGAAAATACCTCCTTTCTATATATAGGAGTCTAAGGGCATAATATAATTAGAGCCGACATAACAATAATAATGTAAGGGAACAATAGTAACAATATGGGGACTACATGGGTACAAAAATATAATAAGGGGGTTGTACTAATAACAATAAGGGGTTACACTAGTAGTATAGGGGCCTAACATTTTCTGGGGATTCAACCAGGAGATGTCTCTCAAACTGTGAGGTATAGCTACTACTATGTTGAGCATGCATTGGTGTTTATTTTCAGTATTTGCTTTGTAAATAATTTGTTAAAGAAAAATAACAAGTAGGTAGGAATAAATCAGAAAAAGTGCATGAAGGGTTTCTAAACTAAGTAAACTTAGAAACTTCAACACCATCTGCAGTGGGATTGATCCAATCTTCATTTTACATAATTAACTTATATATTTTCTCAATGTCGTCACCTTCATAATAGTCATGGTTTGGTTCTATGTATCGTGCACCTTCATCTAGATCCAATAGGACAATTACTCAAAGTTCCTTTTTTTTCAAATACCATGCTTTGCTGTTTTAAGTTAATGGTTGCATTCATGTCAAATGTCCAATCAATCCTGAGCAATGCCGAGAATGGATTACTATCATCGAAGACATTAGTAACTTCGAAATCAACCACTACTCTTGCACCTTCAATATCTACAATTACTCCATGCAGGCACCCCATTGGAATTGTCTTATGCTGATTCGCCATGCACAATTGAATTGGAAACCATTGTAACTTAGGCTTTCCCATACGTTCCCAAGTCTACTTTGGTAGTACGTTAGCATTGGAGCCCAAGTCTAGGATTACCTGATCCATTTCGAAATCACCAATCTACATCGTCAACCACATCTCTCTACCGGTTCTCTTCTTGCTTTGGTTTACCTTATTGACTGTGCACTATCCTGGTAACGACTTATCCTTGCTAGAACAATTATCTATCAGTTCTTGTAGTCCTTCTACTACCTTCTGATCTTGCAATAACTTCATGCAGGTTTGTAGAAATGATTTTAACAATGTGGGATATGAATCTTGTGTTGCAGTAGCATCTTCAGGTTTATCCTTTCGTGAGAATATCAACATCTGGTTTTGAGACGTAGAAGCGTCTGGACCCATAAAACTCTTTCTTGCCTCCGTGAATGTCTCTTTTTCTTTATGCAAATCAAACCCATCATTCTTCTCACTGACCTTTTAGAACCATGAGTCTGATTTTGACTATTTTCCTTCAACCTTGTCTTCACCAGTGGCTACACTACTTCACGTGACTAGGTTGATATTGGGATCGTCTTCACAAGGCTTGGATCTCATCATTTGAATATTCTGCGTCGATTGTTGGTTCTTCTTCTACTGCATATTCACTATTAAGGTCGGAAAATCTTCTATAACATGATGAAATTGACGACAATACTGACATGAAGGATGCATTGGATTCTAATAGTCATGTGCAAAGTGCCCTGGTTCTTTGTAGTTGTAACAAATAATTTGGGCCCAACCTCTTCCAGCTCCTCCTCCTTTTCCTCTTCCCCGTCCTTGGAATCCTTCAAGAATTGTAGGTGAGCCTTGGTCGTTCTGCACATGGTTTTCAACCTGCATTCTATACAACAGAGTTCTATCCATCATTAGTTCATAGCTTCAACAATTCATCTCATCATGGCCAACCAATTTATTAAAGTTATAAAAGAGTTGCTTTGGAGATTTTATAAACTTCTGTAATAGGGAACAATTATCTGTAAAATGTTGTTTTGATTCTTGGTAGATAGTACACCACATACTTCCACCAGTGCTTGATCCCATGGAAGATTATGGCTTTAGCGGGTTAGGACCTCCCGCAGCTATATAATCCCAAAATACAGGGCATTGATCCTTATGATGACTTTCGGCCTTGCATTTTGTGCACCAAACTTCATAATGTGCCTCCAACTTAACCTCCTTTCATTTCTTCAAATCCTGTAACTCCATATGCAGGCTTGGTAGCTGCGCCTAGATCTGTTGAATTCCTACATTCATATCCTGGATTGGCAAGGCTTCTAGCTTCACTATGATTTCCAATGCTTCGATCTAAGACCCAATCTTCTACTAAGATAACGATAATATTAAGTGAGGTAATAACGAAGAGCCTAAATTCTAAAGGTTAGACTGACTCAGTAAGCACTTTAGTCATAGATCTATATCCCACGTAGACTCATTAACCCTATGCTTGATCTCCTTGATCTCGGTCACACATTGAGCTTTTGATTTGGCTTCGTAAATTTTGTATTTAGTGCATCCTTTGTGTTAGCCAATGAAGCAACCAAATGAGTTGTGATGTATCTAATGTACCAGCTAAGCACTCTATCCTGTAGCACTATAACTAGTTGTAATTTCTTCATATCATCATCATTGATCTGCTGCACTTTCCATACAGCCTCTGTGATGAGCCAAAATTGTTTGGGATCCTCTGATCCTTGACCCCTGAATACAACCATTTTCATTGTATTCACAATACTGAATAGCGGAGGTGGAGTGGATGGATGTGGAATTCCAGAAGTACCTTGATCTTCTGTCTGTGCCGCACCTTTGGGCGTACTAGGGCTACTTCATTCTTCTTCACTTTCAAACCCTCCCAATAAGGGACTGTATTCACTTCCGACAAATTTATCTAGATCTACTCTGAATCGAATTCCAGTTCGCATAGATCCAGTCATACCCCTCTTAAACATTAAGGTAAGGGAATAATCCCCTTTTCACACAAAAGCATTTTAATCCAGGTTTTCAGCGATTTTAGGTACTTACCTCTCAGACATTTAAAGAATCATTGTTCAACTTCTCTATAATTCACAAATGTATCTATTGCAAATTCAATGATGAAGTTGCCCAAAATACTATCAATTCAATAATCAATAGCCCTCATAACCTTATAATCAAATCTTTCAAGACATTTGACTAATTCTGGAGTCCACACAATAGGATTATCGTGCTTCCAAGTAGGTTCGCTATCTGCTAATTTGGACAACCACTCATGTAATTCGCAAGGGAATGATGAAAATAAAACTTTGTGTACTTCTGTGTAGAGATACCTCTGTAACCACTTTTCTTTTGATAAGCGTGGATTCCTATTCTCCTAGGCTGCAAACCCGTGCAACTTACGATCTACCCACTTCTTGATTTATTTCTTAGTTGGTATACACTTATGCCACATCACACATCCTTCAGATAGATCCTGGTCCCAGCAATGGAACCATTTGTTGGCTTGAGGGGGCCTGGATCTAGGTTCAGAGTTAGCTGCACTAACCAACAAAACCCTACACTACTGATCCTTTTGGCAACAACCCACGTAGCGTAGGCTGTAGTCTCACTCGAGGCAGTATTGGGGGATGCTATAACCAGGCTTCTGCATCTACAAGGCTATGTGAAGTGGGTTTAAGGCATTTTCTTTAATTTCAAGTCTAATATGAGCTTCACGAACCCTTATTCATGAAATTTCTAAACTTAAGTGATTTCAGTTAAAAAGAACTATAAACTTCGCTTAAACGTTTAATCATGCTTAAAATCACATATAATGATGGATCTTGATCTTCGTGGAGCAGTAAATTTGAAGATACAAATAAATATCATTCAAGTGCATTTAAATACAAAAAGTACACAAATGTATAAAAATAGACACAGAATTGCTTCACATGTTATTTATTACTTCAGATATTCATTATACAAACTTTCTAGACCCTGCGCACATAGTTGCAGGGGCCCGCGCACTTAGTTACAGACTTAACAAGGTCTTAATGCACTCAGCTGCATGAGCCTTCCCCTTCGCCAAAAAAAAAGTTCGTACAACCTCAGAACATATCAAAATACCATTTTGTTCAATTATGTTTTTTAGACTTGCTAAGACACCATTTTATATACTCTTTTATATTACAATACCATGGTCCACAAACCATGGGCGAATCTCAAAACAATACCAAAATGTAAGGGGTTTTGACCTTCCTAAAACCCCTTGACTCCTTTTGACCTGCGCATTGCATGCTCCGCTCCTCAAAATGCAGACACTTACACTATTTTAACAAAACTTGACCCAGGGGACCGCATCTCAACATGCCTTTATGCTTTAGGGGGCATCTGTTCCACAATATTTTGTCACACCTGCAGTCCCATATCATGAAGTGCCAAAATGATGAAAACTGTGAAGTGTACTCATTATGAACCACACACAGAAACATCCCTCAAGAATAGAAGAAAAACTACCCTGAGTCAATTTTGGAGAAGTTTTATTGAAACCCTATTTTTGAGGATCAACGCTTTTTGCACTACTGCTTGCCTGTGCTAATGGGAGGTTGCAGTTTGTTGACCTAGCACTTCTGGTGTTAGTTTTGATTGGAAAAACTACATTGAACCTCTTCTGGAAGGTTTTCCAAAAATGGAGGAGAAGCTTCGCTTGCCAGAATCTTCGAGAACATCGATTTGGATGTTGTTGGATAGAGATATGGTCGAGCTCTCCCATTTTGAGTCCTTGATCTCACCTTTAGGGATCTTTCCCTTGAGATGTGGACCTTCCTCCCTCTTTTATGGATCCCTAACTCCCTCTCCATTCCTATAAATTGAGTCCCTTCCATCCCCAAATGGTTGATCATTGATTGCCTTCATTCCTATGCTAAAATTATGCCCAAATGCTACCCATCTAACTAAGGAGAAGGAGTGCTTGAATAGTCTTGGCTTGGACTTGGAAATCCACTGCAAAGGAGGTCTCCAACATCAAGGAAATGGTTTTATGCTTCCGTTTTTTATTCATTAATAAATACATTTGGTGTTTGCTTTCCATAAATGTTTAAATATTTATTCATTTAGCATGATATTCCTTGATCTGTCATGTAGTTTATGTTTGAATTATACTATGTATGCTCTTGTATCCTATTTATTTTGATCTCTCTTACAAGTATTTGGATGCAAGGAATAGCAAGGAGCAAGTTTGGAAGCTAAGGGATCGAGATCACCATCAAAATTTGAGAACTTAGCGTTAGAGTGAGGTAGGTTTCTCTCTCTCAATTTCTATTTTCCAACATAAACTAGGAAAGCTTGCATGTTAGGTCCCTATACTACTAGTGTAACCCCTTATTGTTATTATTGCAACCCCCTTATTATATTTTTGTGCCCATGTAGTCCCCATATTGTTATTATTGTGCTCCATTGAAGCCCACTATTGTTATTGTTGTGCCCTTACATTATTATTGTTATGTCGGCTCTGATTATATTATGACCCCTTAGACTCCTATATATAGAAAGGAAGTCTTGTCATTTGTATCATCCAAGAATCATTCATTTGTGCAATGTAAAGGAGATTGCCCCCTCGAAGAGGTTGATTTCTAAGGCATTGATCTTTATTTTCTATCTTTTTGTGAGCTGGTTTCATAACATTTGGTATTAGAGTTTTATATTCTAGGGTTTCACTGCTCCAAACAGGTCTTCATGGAATTTTCGCTATAACTTTTGTTCTACGATGTTTCAGAAGATAAAAAGAAACCCATCTAATACGAAATTGTTCTGAACCTTGGGGCTGAATTGTAGATCTTGTCTCTCTATATTTTTAGAGATATGACCTAAGGAAGTTAAGGTTTTTGCAAGCTCCAAAATTCCATCTCAATTAGGTCATTATGGAATATTCGCTATAATTTGTTTTGTATGAAGTTTTAGATTATGAAATTAAAACCAATTTGAGCAAAAAAATTGGTGAAGCTCAAGCTCGAATTTCACATCTTGTTTTTTTATTTTTCGGAGATACAGTCCAAGAAATTTAGGGTTTTTGCAGGATCCCGAATTACATCCCAAATAGGTGACCTTGGGAAAATCGTCGTAACTTTCTCTTTGAGCATCACATTAAAATTTCATAAGAAGTTATAGAAAGAGGATGAAATTAATATTTCTGTGTATTGGTTTTAGGTCCTAAGGTTGAAACGATGACATGTGGCACTTCGTACAAGTTCTCTATACAGAACCAGACTATAATCAAGTCATCATGGAAGATTTGACATAACTCTTCCTTGAAGAATACAATCTTGACCATACTTGCAGGTTTAGAAATAGGGCTCAGAGGGCTACTGTAGGACACAATTTCCAAACTTGGAGATATGAAATTATAGAGTTACAACTGTTTCAAGATCGAGCTCCTAAAGTCACGAAAAGGCGATATGATGAATTTTGATGGCAAAGATCCATTAGATTGGATACTATAGATGTAGGCGATTGGGTATTTTTACGGATACTTCCATACAAACAAATGTCCCTCAAGAAATCTATTTATGAGAAGGAAATGTTGGCATTACTACATGCACTTAAGAAATGGCAACCTTACCTAATGGGAAGACACTTCAAGGTAAAAACAGATCATGATAGTCTTAAATACTATTTAGAACAATGATTATGTTTAGAAGAACATAAAAGATGGGTAAAAAATATGTTGGGTTATGAATTTGAAATAATATACAAAAAAGGGAAGCAAAATGTTGTTGTAGATGCACTCTCAAGAAAGGATGAGGATGTGGAAGCATTATTTTGTGCTATTTCTATTATCCAACTGTTGGGAATGGGATCCCCCAAGGACAATTTTGGGGCTAAAAGCCCATGTTTTGGGTCGAATTTTGTAATAAAATAGTAAATTCTCCACATTTTGTGGTTATAGAGCACGAAGGTGTCATGAGTCATAAAGGGTTGTCTGCCCTTATTTTTGTAAAGCAAAGTTGGTTGTAAAAGATCTACCCATGGTCCGCGAACCATGGGAGTATATAAAAAGAGCTAAGCTCTAAGTAGTTTTAGGAGAGTCATGAGTCAGATAGTCATAGCTCTGAAGTAAGAAGTCTGAGTTCGGGTCATAGTGTAGGTAGAGGCTCTGGATATGAGTGCGCAGAGGCCTAGGGTGGAAGTCTGCAGCTAAGTGCGTGGACCCCTGTAGCTGTGTGCGTAGGGTGGATATATTTTGTAATTACCTGAGAGATATCAATAAAGAGAAGTATTATGCAAATTTTGTGTCTTTGTTCCTGTTAATGCATCTTGACATGTTATGTATGAATTTAATTTATAATGCTTATATTATGCACGAATGTATGTAATTACATTGGTTAAGTGAATGCAAGTAAGAACATATGTTTATGCAGTGCTAACTATGATTGTCTAATAAGATAAGTAAGACACTTAAACTAGATTGGGAATCTACATGGTATGGTGCCATAGCAGTGAAAAAGTACCTAAGCCACAGGTTAGCGCCGCACGAAGGTCAATCGTACCCTTTCACGGAGGTACTGAAGGGTGGAATAGAGGGCTAGTTTGGCAAGCCCTAGAACTAAGTCACCTGCACAAAGGAAGGAATTGAAGGAATAAATTGACATCACAACCATCTCAGGGTGTGGAAACTTAGTTCCAACATCCTTCATACTACCTTGGGTGAAACTTCGGTCCATGCTCCACGGGTAGATGCCAAAAGGGCCAGTAGTGTAGGGATTTGTTTGGCTAACTAATGTTGAACCTGGGTCAGGCCCCCACAAGCCAATAAATGGTTTCATTGCCAAGATAGGAATCTGAATAAGAGATGCGTGATGTCATATCACTGGAATCCAAATAAGAAAGAGGTTTAAGACTGGTTGGATAGGAAGATCCACGAATTCGCTGTGCAGGAGAACAGGAACCCGTGATTGACAAAGGAACTATGGCTGGGCAGGTACGTATATACAGAGATCCACAAGATCTTTTTATTCTCCTTTCTGGTTGAGCTATACAAGTGGATCACGAAGCTGGTAGATAGGCAAGGAAGGTGGAGACTTGATGGTCCTATGGAGCTAGTACAAAGGTTGGAAGCATCTAAGGATAAAATTTCTCGCGTTGTTGATCACTGGCTCGATCGCGTCATAGGAGGATTTGTAACTGAATTTGCGGTCAATACCTCAGTCAACTACAGTGAGGAAGAGCGACACTTTTTCAAAGGACCATGAGGTAAGTACTTGAAATCTTTGAATACCTGGATTAAAATGTTATTGTGCAAAAAACAGGTTATGCAACTACCTTGATGTTTGGAGATAAGTGAAGCGAAAAAGCTTACATGAACAAAGGGAGAAAGGGTCCTGAATATAGTCCATTGAATTCACCTCTGCAAGGTGATGAAGAGGGAGTAATGCAGAATTCTCCGCAAAGTGCTATTTAGTTAATAAGACAAGGATTCCCACAACTTCCACCTCCACCCACACCACCTCCAACTTCACCACCATTGCTTGCGACTTCACCCGTACCACCTCCACCTCCACCGCAGTTCAGTATGGAAAATTTAGTGAAGCTGCCTTTGTTCAAAGGCTTGGGAAATGAGGACCTAGATGAGTTCCGATTCATCATGAAAGCTATATGGGAAGCTCAAGGCATTACAAATGATCACATTAAGAAGGCGACATTGGTTAGTTCTTTGCAGGATCACATGCTAACTTGTTATATCAAGTACTCTAATGATAACCCGAATGCTGAAGTGGCAGACATTCGGATAACACTAAATAGAGAATTCAGTAGGCCTAAATATGAGGAACAATCGATTGTGGGGTTCAAGGAGATCATAATGTAGCCAGATGAGACACCTTGGGAATTAGATGAGAGATTGAAGTGTAAAATCTGTGAAGCTAATATGAACCTAACAGGCGAACAACATCGTGAATGGTTTGTTGCTTCACTCCTACCACACTTAAGGGTTGCACTGTCACAACAAAAGATAACAACTCAGGTGGAGGCCTTCGAGATTGACATGAGACTGCATGAAACACCAATGCAAGATCCAAATCTGGGGGTTCAGCAGATCCATATGCAATTGAAAAATCTTTGCCTTGAGATGCAAAGTTTGAATCAAGATAGAATAGTTTGAACAGAGGTGTGTGAAGATGTATGGTGCTTGAAATGCAAGGGTTAGGGGCATGAAAAATACCATTGCCTAGTCTTTGTGAACTATATTGTAGGAGGAGGACTGATGCCTTTGAGGCCGAAAGCTCAAGCAGGATTGAGCGCGGGGCCTTTATTGTGGTGTGCTATATGTCAGGTAGTAGGAAAACGTGCCACGGATAACTGTCATTTGCTGCAGAAGTTTGTACAGACACCGCAACAACTGCTCTGCAAATTTTGTAGGTCAGTAGGGCATGATGAGTGCAACTGCAGAAGCTATGAATTGATGATGGATAGAACACCCGCTTATAGGGTTCAGGCAGAAACGCGGGCTTGACCAAAGCACGGGGATAGCGTGGACAAGATTTTAGGGGCATGGATGGGGCTGAGGCGGAGGAGGACCTAGCAAAGGTCGGGGACAACTAATCTGCTACAATTGTGGAGGACCATGACACTATGCCCGCGATTGCACTAACCCAACACATTTTTCGTGCAAGTATTGCACTTTGTTTGATCATGAAATGAAAGAGTGTCCTACGCTAATAGCAAGGATACGTGACAAAGGGGCGCTACCACCTTAGCCTACTCAAAACCTGCAGATGATGAGGTCTGAGCTGCACGAAGAGGATCCAAACGTGAATATAGTGCTTCGAAGTGGAATCGCAATAGGAGATGACAAGGGGAAACAACCTGAAGAGAGTACATGGGTTCACAAGGCTCTGGCGAAGGAGGCTAAGTTCGATTTGGAGCCCCCACATGAAACCTTCATGGAAGAGAAGAAGAGCTTCACTGAAGCCTCCACCTCAGGAAGCAAGTATAAGCCTGATCAGGAGATGGACCCTTCTATACTTACAACCTTCCTGGAGACCTGCATGAAGTTACTGTGTGATAGAAAGGCTATGAAGGGGCTACAAGAGCTTATAAACAGATGTGCCAGAAACACTCTGGGTGAGCCGTGCATAGTACGAAAGATTGGTAAGCATAAAACAAGGACAATATGGGAGATGAGACTGACTGCGTAAATACGAGAGTATGAAATGGATCGGGTTATTTTGGACCTGGGGTCAGATGCAAACATCCTACCGAAGTAGACTTGGGAATGGATGGGGAGATCCACACTGCAATGGTCTCCGATTCAGCTAAGAATGGCAAACCAACAGAAGATCATCCCCATGGGGTGGCTACAAGGGGTGATTGTAGATATTGAAGGCGCAAGCACACTAGAGGACTTCAAGGTAATAGAAATTGTGGATGACGACAACCCCTACCCCGCGCTCCTAGGAATTGATTGGGATTCTGTTATGAATGGGGTAATCAATCTAAAGAAGTGAAAGATGATATTTGAGAAGAAATCGCTTCATGTCATGGTACCCCTAGATCCTGTTGAAGGATCATGCTATACTGAACTAGTCCACGATTATGAGAGAAATGATGATCTGGAATGTATCTATAAGATAACAACGCGAGATCAAGATTGGGTGAATCCAATAGCAGATGGACAAATTACATGGGATCGCGTGAGTTCCTGCACCTTGGACTCTGATGAAGAATTAGAGTGTTGACAGAATTGGTTACATGAAGTAACTACATTGAGTTATAACATGATGACCTGATCACTACACCGTGTGTCGTCAGAGGTAATAAATCTGCCCACTTACGATGGCCTAAATGATGTAGATATCTTTTTGAATGCATTTTAGAGGGAGGTACCAGAGAAGTAGCGCTTCCAGGTATTGGACTGGGCACTGCGTGCTATGCCACAAGATGGTGGGGTACGCATAAGAGAAGCTTTGATGATTGGCGCGAATGTAGGAGGATAATGAGAACACGCTTTGGGAAGTCGAAGGTGCGAGTAACATAAAAATATGATGGGCAAGATGATCTGCGCGTGCACTTGGCCAAATGGGCTCAGTCTTATGGAGAGAAGCCCCAACCTGAATGGGTGCACTTGTTTTGTCACACCCTGGATGTCGTCCTGCTGAACTGGTACATAGAAAGAGAGCTCCACCATGATACAGGTGAATGGGATATTCTGCGTTAAGGATTCATAATGACATTCAGTTTTAAAGATGAGTTTGATTGTATTGATGAGGCACTATAAGAGGTGAAAGCAACAATCTTTAGGATACCGCAGGATCATTTGGACCTAGTTCAGCCTAAGTGGGCTACTTAGCTGAGTCACATGGTAGAATGCTATAACGTGACTGCTGAAGAAGAAGATGAGGATCCATGAAAGATTAACATCCCTAAAACAGAAGGCCATCGCGAGGTTGAAGGACCATAGATTGAGAATCCTGATATAACCGCGTCATTGAAAACGAAACAAGTAAACATTGGTACAAAGGTAGAGCACAAATTCACGAAGATTGGAGACTATTGGGACAATGTGACAGTGGATAAGGTCATTGAATTGCTCCGAGAATACCAGAATTTGTTCCCTACCAAGTTCACGGATCTAAAAGGGATAATCGAGGACCTAGGTGTTATTAAGATCACATTGAAGCCCGACGTGAAGCCGGTCAAGAAAAGACCTTACCATCTTAATCCGAAGCATAAGGAGAAGGTCCGCTTAGAGCTCGACAAAATTCTCACGGTAGGCATCATTGAGCTTGTGGAAGAATCTGACTGTGTAAGCCCAATGGTGGTACATGAGAAGAAGCAGAAGGATGAAATAAGGATATGCATGGATCTCAGAAAGTTGAATGATGCTTGCATTCATGATCGTTTCCCGACTCTGTTCATGGATGAAGTGTTGGACAATGTATGTGGCCAGGAAGCATATTCCTTCACTGATGGGTTCTCTTGGTACCACCAGATCAAAATCGTGTCGGAAGATATGAGCAAGACGACCTTTGTGACTGAGTGGGGATGTTTCCTGTACACTGTAATGCCGTTTTGATTGAAGAATGCGCTTGTGATTTTCTTGCATGTAGTCATTTTTGCGTTCAAGGAATTTATTCATAAGTTCCAGAAAGTATACTTTGATGACTGCACATATGGAGAAATTGTTGAAGAAGAATGTCACATTATGCTGGAATGAGGACTGTAAGAAGAGCTTGGATGCATTGAAAGAAAAGATGGTCACTGTGCTGATTCTAGTCTTCCCAGATTGGAAGAAGGAGTTTCACGTACATGTTGATGCATCATGAATAGCACTGGGAGTAGTACTGACACAGGTTGGTGGAGGAGACTTGGACCATCCTATCGCATTTGCAAGAAGAAGGTTATTCAAGGTGGAGAAGAACTATTCCACCACTGAGTGCGAAGGGTTAGGTATAGTATACACGCTCCAGAAATTTAGAGACTAGTTGCTGGGAGGACATTCTAAGATGTATACAAATCACTCTGTGCTGAAATACCTGGTCAACAAGACTGTGTTGGGGGGGAGAATCTGTAGGTGGCTGTTATTGTTCCAGGAGTATGACTTTGAAGTTATTGTGAAGCCTAGACAACTGAATGCAGGACCAGACCATTTGTCGCGCATCAAAATAGGGGAAGATCCCACTAATTTGGAGGGATTTCCTAACGTGCAGCTATTTGTAGTGCATGTCCCAGATGGTCATTTTGAGGATGTCATACACTTCCTAATGATAGGGACTACCCTGGAGGGATACATCGTCCAACAAAGGAAGGAATTAGTGGTGCGTGTGACCGATTTTTCTATCATTGCTAGGCATCTGTACAAAATGGGGTCTGATGAGATATTGCGACGATATGTACCAGAGTTTGAAAGAAGCAGCATCCTCATGGATGCTCATGGGGGTGCTGCAGGAGGACATTATGCAGGGTGAGCAACCATGCAGAAGATTCTACATGCAAGGTTGTGGTGGCCAACCCTCCATCAGGACTCAAAAGTGTATTGCAAGGCATGTGATGTGTGTCAAAGGACTGGTAGACCATCGCGGAGGGATAAGATGCCTATGAATCGACAGATGATGTTACAACCCCTTGAGAAATAGGCAATAGATTTTGTGGGACCCATTCAACCCCAAGGAAAGACAGGAGCAAGGTACATTATCACCACGACGAATATTTGACTCGTTGGGCTGAGGCACAACCTGTGAAGGATTGCACAGGTGTGACTGCTGCGAAGTTATTCTTTGAGAAGTATTGACACGATTTGGCTGTCCAAAGATTTTGATGAGTGATCACGATATGAACTTTCTAAATGAGACGATTAATGCATTGACCGAAGAATTTCAGGTATATCACCAGAAGAGCACGCCTTATCACCCATAGGCTAATGGGATGATGGCAGAATTCAATAAAGTGTTGGAGAATGCGCTGACCAAGGTTTACAACACTCAGCGAAGTGATTGGGACCTATGCATACCCTAAGTACTATGGGCTTATTGGATGACATGCAAGAAGTTGACAGGGAAACTCCCTTTAGGCTTGTCTATGGTGTTGAAGCGGTAATGCCTATGGAATATATTATGCCTAGTTTGCGCATAGCAACGCTCATGGTTATGATGGATCATGGAGCCCTGGAGGAAAGGCTCACACAGCTGGATGAGCTTGAGGAAGAGAGATTTCTAGCTGGATTTCACCAACAAGTCCAAAAGCAGTGCGAAAAAGCATGGCATGATTGACACATTAAGCTGCACACCTTTAAGGTAAATGAACTAGTTTTGTTATATGCTAGCAAGTTTGATAACTTTCTAGGGAAATTCATAATGCACTAGTTAGGGCCCTATGCCATTAAGGAAATTACCGATAAAGGAGCGGTACAGCTGGTCAAATTGAATGGAGAACCCTTCCCTGGAAAAGTGAATGACAGTCAGTTGAAGCCATACACTGGTGGTCCGACCATGTGACTAGATGAAGGCAACACAATTTTAGTGCTCTAAGCAATTGAAAGGAGGCACGAGACTATAAACTACACTGCCCGGCTTGGGGAGTTGCACGATTTGAGGACTATGTGAAGCAAGGAAGTATCACAAGGTTCACGGAAGCACGAAGGGAGCTGTGCTACCCAGGGAGAAGGTCACTGTTCATGTTTTGACAGTAGAAATGTGGCCAAATGGAGTGGGCACCCGACATTTAAGACAATATTTATGGCTCAGATCCTTGAAAATCTGTTGCCAATACGACATTAATGAACTGAATTTTGGGGGAACAGTCAGATTTGAATTCAAAAGTCCCTATAGATTATAAGTGGTTGTCCAGCAAAAAACACTTGGCATTTTGAGAATTGAGTTTTTGAGCTCCCAGGCACACATGAACTGAGAATTCTTTGAGGCTTTGAGAGACTCCATCATTTGCAAACTTACCAGAGACACCACGAGTACTATTGGAAAGCGTTATGTTGGCACCCACGAAGCTATAGACACTGAAGTAGACGAGTCGGTGCTGAAAGTTGAGATGGAAGCAGAAATAGCTGCTCCAAAGGTTGCTGAAGTATTATTCGAAGTCCCTAAATCACTAAGGACACCGAGAACAAAGCCGCCCCCAACCAAGGAGACCGCCAAGGATAAAAAGGGCAAGCAACGCTGCAAAAGAAAACAATACTAAAGGCAAGATTGAAGCCCTGGCTGTATGAGGCTTACACAGTGACAGGTTCTATTAAAGGAAAGCTTGCGACTCTGCAAGCCACTCAGCAAAATCTTTAGGCTGACATTTCAGGAGCAGCGATCGAGCAGATGGTCGAAGACGTGAAGCAAGTGGCAGCTAAGTGCACTGCCGAGGTTGCGATCATATGAGTCGAGCTAGAGGGTCTTTACGCTAAGGTCTCCACGCCTGCCGAGTGACTTGAGGGCGAGTCACGATGTTTGTGCTGGGGGCCTGTTGGGAACAGGATCCCCTAAGGGTAGTTTTGGGGCTAAAAGCCCATGTTTTGGGTTGCATTTTGTAAGAAAATAGTAAATTCTCCACATTTTGTGGTCACGAAGTGCGAATATGTCATGAGTCATAAAGGGTTGTTCACCCTTATTTTTGTAAAGTAAAGTCGGTTGTAAAAGATCTACCCATTGTCCACGGACCTTGGGATTGTATAAAAAGAGCTAAGCTCTAAGTAGTTTTAGGAGAGTCATGAGTCAGATCATCATAGCTTTGAAGTAAGAAGTCTAAGTTTGGGTCGCAACGTAGGTAGAGGATCTGTAGCTGAGTGCGTAGAGGCTTAGGGTGGAAGTTCGTAGCTGAGTGCGTGGACCCTTGCAGCTATGTGCGCAGGGTGGATAGAGTCTGTAATCACTTGAGAGATATCAATAAAGAGATGTATTCTGCAAATTCTATGTCTTTGTTCCTATTAATGCATCTTGACATGTTAGGTATGAATTTCATTTATAATGCTTATATGATGCATGAATGTATGTAATTACGTTGGTTAAGTGAATGCAAGTAAGAACATCTATTTACGCGGTGCTAACTATGGTTGTCTAATAAGATAAGTAAGACACTTAAACTAGTTTGGGAATCTGCACGATATGTTTCCGTAGTAGCGAAAGTACCTGAGCCGTAGGTTAGGGCTGCGTGAAAGTCAATTGTACCCTTTCGTGGAGGTATTGAAGGGCGAAATAGAGGGCTAGTCTAGAAAACCCTAGAACTAAGTGACCTGCATGAAGACAGGAATAGAAGGAATAAACGAACATCACGACCATCTTAGGGTGTAGAAACTTGGTTCCAGCATCCTCCCATGCTACTTCGGGTGAGACTTCGGTCCATGCTCTACAGGCTGATGCCGAAAGGGCTAGTAGTGTAGGGATTTGTTTGGCTAACTAACGCTAAACTTGGGTCAGGCCCCTAGAAGCCAACACCAACTAGATTGGATAAACAAAGCAAGGGATGAATGGAAGAATGACGAAGAAGTGTGGCCACTCATTCAAAATTTGCAGAAGATCCCAGTTCAAGTAATATTTTCAGAACTTGAAGAGGAAGGAAAAATCATATTGGAACCTGAAGCAGTCATAGAAACAAGAAATCGAAAACTATGAAATTGATCAATTTCAGAGTATCTCATTAAGTTGAAGAACTTACCCGCTGAATATTCTACATTGGAGGATGAGAATTTTATATGGAAGCATCCATAACTATTCAAGCATTGAGGACAACACTTTTTGAAGGAGAGGGGCATGTTAGGTGATGAGCCCCAAATTTGGTAACATTTTGGGCTCATTTGGTCTCACTACCCTTGCTCAACCCTTCATTTTTCATGACTTATGTATCATTTTTTAGTATATCTATGTTAAGGAATTTAGACTTCTGTGATCCATAACATTGTTTAGATAATCTTCGGCAAAATCACATAACCAATCTTTTGTCGACGCGTTTCGAACCAACCAGTGTGGTTCATCGTCAGGACAAGTTTATTTCAGGTTTTTTTGACATTAAGTGGAGAAAAACCACACAGATGAAGTCTAGGAGACAGCCAAGGTGGCATTGAGGTTTTGTAGGAAGGTTGTCCATGGCATTGAATGGCCTTCCTCGTGATTTCCACCCACAACTCCGTGCTCCAACAGCTATCACCACCGAGCTAGAAGGCAGCCAACGGATTCTAAGGGAACAACAGTTTACTTTTAGTTGGTCAGCCAAGCCCCACTAATTTAGGAGGCCAGCTTGGCCCTCATAATGTATAAATATTGAGGCTGTAGCCTTCGAAAAGAGACTTTTGAAACTTTGTTGCAGATTCTGAATTACGGGCTATAGCCCTGTTTTGCTCTTTGTAAGCCATTTTTGGCATGTTATCAGACTTTTGACTATTATCTTTTAATGATAAGCAGGCAGATTTGAGGCAGCTCTGAGTTCTTAAAGGAGCTTAAGCTCTCAGGGTTGGGCCCAACCTGAGAGCCTAAGGCTTCCTTCCTTTGTATTGTTACCTTTCTTTCTTTCAGCATTATATTTCTTTTCCTTTACATGCACTTGGAAACACAGTTTGCTGATTCGAATTTCTTGGTGTGGTTACATAGGTTAGTGTTATGAGAAAAGTTGCTTCAGTAATTTAGATTAGAGTAGGGAGATTGAAGTTAATCTGAGTTCCAAAAAGGGTTGAATGCACACTCACTTTCACCTCTGTTTGGGGACTGGGAGTGCAGACCGTGCCAACTACCAAAAACACAGTTTTACATGTTCATGCAAGCTTTAACGTAATATTTCCGTTGTAGAAGTGTCCATGCATTTAGATCTTGAGCAATAACTCTTTGTTTCAGCACCATGCACGATTTTCCCTTAAAAACGACATTGCTGTTCTTTGGTTTCTAATAAAACAGTTAGAGTAGGTTGATGACATTTCGGTTATACGCAAGACAGGGGTGATTTGTTTCATTTACACTGTGCAGCACCACTCCATCGTTTCCTTATCCTTCTAAGCCGTGCCTAGGCCATCTACTTATCCCCCAGTTAGATCATTTGCCTCCCAACTCTTCTATCATCCACGTTGTTTTATCTTTTCGGCCTTTCATTACCTCTACCCTCCTCTAGACCAACCAGCTTTACACATCCCCTCTCCATCTCATCTCTCTATCCATAAGCCATCACAAGCTCCCCTCCTACCTCCCTATCCACCCATACAGCTCATTCACTCATCCATCACCCAAAACTCCGATTGCAGAACATCCTGTAGAAATTACGGGACTTCCTGTAGAAATCCTGAACTTCCTGTAGAACCCCCTGCAGACATCCTGTAGAAGCTTGCAAACACGGTTGCCAGGCATCTAAACTTTGTGAACTTCTGTGGAATGATGTTAGGGATCCCTTGGACCCTCTCAGAGTTCTCCTGACCTTTTCCAAGCCTTCCTCCCCTTGATCTACCCCTGCACAGTCAAGACCCAGTAAGAAGCACAGTCATAATAACTCCAACAACTGGAGCAAAAATACAAAAACATGTTCTCTTCAGATGAAAGTAGTTTAGACACATGCATCTCATCTCAATAGAAGTAATGGAATCACTTTTAGAAGTTGCATTCCCACCATTGCATCATAAGGATTAAGCTAGTCGAATTAGGGTTTACTAGGGTTTCCATGTTTTGTTGGATTTCAGTTCATTCTTGCAAAGTAGGTTAATTTCCTTTGAGATAGCTTTCGTTCATCACTTAAAAAGCTTCTTCTAAGAACATATAGAAGTTGGATTGAGCCCTAGCGGACTTGTGCCAGCTGACCAAGTGACAGCTGTGACAAGCTAGTACTTGTGCATACAGCACCGTCGCTTCCAAGTTTGTTACGAACTACCGGGTTGATAAAATTAGAGAAGGAAGCTCCAGGAGTTGTAGCATTATTGCTACAATACTGGAGCCCACCATCTTTTTGGCGCCGTTGCCGGGGAAGCGTCAGAGTATTAGTAATTGTTGCTTTTCTTCTATTTTTCTACTCTCGCCTTCTGCCAAGTAGTTTATTTCATTTCCTTTCTGCAAAAGTAGCATAGACATTTCTTGCTTTCATAGATTAGCATTTCAATTCCGCAATTTCATTTTTGCAAGCATAGATTAGCATTTCAATTCTGCAAGCGTAGACTAGCCTTTCCATTCTCGCAATTTGATTTGAGCAAAGTAGATTAGTTCTTTTCTGCTTTCATTTCAATTCCGCATTTTCATTTCAGCAAGATAGTTAGTTGTAGATCAATCTGTTTCAGTTTTTGCAGGTACCAGAGGAAAAAACAAAAGCAATCAAAAGTCTTTCCATTTCATGCCTTGTAGGAATCGAGATAAAACAGGCAAATTCTTACCCAACACCCCCACCACATCACTGAGCCACCCTTCTCTCTTCTTTGGTGACAGTGATCCTGAAGAACCTATAGGCGAACCTCCTGAGATATACGAAGATCCTATAGCAGAAGAAGAGTTAGAGACCATTCCACCTGAAGCTATGGCTGACAATAGAGGAGAAGATGAGAGAATAGAAGGTGCCTTCCCCATCCGAGAGACCAATGGAGACATGAAAATGAAGAACATTAGCCCCTCCACTTTACCTCACTTCCATGGACTGACTACTGAAGATCCTGATACCTTCCTGTTTGAGTTTGCTGTCCTTTGTCGAACCTATGACTATACTGAAGATGAACAGAAGCTGAAACTCTTCCCCTCAACCCTTAAGGATGCAGCATTACGCTGGTTCATGGGCTTACCTGGGAACAGTATCACCACTTGGGCTCAGATGCAGCAAGCTTTCAATACCAAGTACCGGGACTACTGTAGGTCCAAGGAAACCAAGGGAGAAATCTTCTGGATGACCATGGGAAATGATGAGTCCTTAGAGGATTATGAGGAAAGGTTCCAACTTAGCTATAAATGGGCCAGGTGCACACTTGACCCTGAATCCCTCAAGTTGGTCCCGCTCCAAGGAGTCCCTGAAGACCTCTTAGATACCCTTCACATGTTAGCTGGAGGAGATATTTACCAACTGCCTTATGAGGACATAAAGACTGTGTTTAGAAACCACTCTAGGGCAGCCCGGAAACGAGGTAGAGGAAACCTCCTCTCAGCTGGTATTCCTTTCTCTAAACATGAGTTTGCAAATCAATTAGAGGATCTCAAAAGTGAGGTGAGACAGACCATTGCCATGCAACTTGATACATTCAGGATCCAGCAGAAGAAGGAGGAAGCTGAGAGGGCCTTGGCTATCTTCTGCCCTAGGTGTACAAGGAGACACCCTAAGAACGAATGCCCATTACATTCGGTTGAGGTATGTTTCGTTTGTGAGGAGGACCATCCCACAAATCAATGTCCAACCTTACCTGGGCTTAAAGCCATGTATCAAGGGACAGAAGCCCCCATTGAACCTCTCTATTTCCTCAACCAAAGGAGGCCATAAGGACCTAGACCTTACCAGCAGGGGATGCAAGGGGCACCCCAAGCTTATTACAGCCCCAACCAATCTACTCCTATGCCTTCCTGGGGTCCCCCTGCTCATCCTTCCTGGTCTGTGCCTCCTCCATGGTCTTACCCACCTCAGTACCATACTCAACCCACTACTCATTCGTATCACTCACATGCCCAGCCACAGCCTCAGTGGAATGCACCTCAGTCGGGGTGGAGGCCCCAGTACAACACTCCTCTCGCCATTTTGCCTCCACCACCAGTTCAACCTCAACCATTACCTCCTGCTCCTCCAAGGCAACCTCAAATGCCTGCTCAACCGAACCCGAACCCCAACAACAGACAGGCCCAGCAGGTATACACTGGGGAAACATCATGCCCTACCTATGCTGTGGAGATCCAGGAGATCAATCTGCGATCTGGAAAGACTCTTCCGGATCGCCAACCTCCTCCCCTAGAGGACAAGGAAGACAAACAGGAAAGTGAACCAAAGGCTATTCCACCCTTTCCTGAGAGACTAATAGCCACCACACAACCCAACCCAGAGGAGGATGAGCTTCTAGGAGAGCTCAAGCAGTTGTGTGTGAAAATACCACTTCTCCAAGCCATCAAGGATGTGCCAATATACAACAAACTGGTTAAGGAAAAGTGTTTCAGACACCCAGGCAGGCGAAAGAGGGATGCTTCAACCATCAATGTCATAGGACAACTGTCTGACCTCATGTTAGGACAAGTCATCTGCCCAAAGTATCTAGATCCTGGGAGTCCTGTAGTAGATGTCCACATCAATGGCACCATCATACCTCACACCTTGATTGATCTGGGGGCTGCCATTAATGTGATGACCAGGGATACCATGCTCAAACTCAACCTTTAGGGTTCCTTGAGGAAGACCTCGACAGTCCTACAACTAGCAGATCGCTCCACCGTGACTCCCGAAGGGATTGTGGAGGATGTCTTGGTCTCTGTTGACTCTTGGGAATACCCTGCAGATTTCTTGGTGCTGCAACCAAAGGCAAAGCTCACTGGATATCCTCTTATTTTGGGAAGGCCTTGGTTAGCCACTGCAGATGCTTACATAAGTTGCCGTGCAGGAAACATGACTATCAAAAATGGTCCTATGTCCAAGCAGCTAGTCCTATACCCTCCTGCCCAACCCTCATTAGAGCATGACTTACCACTTTGGTTGGAGGAAGGAGAAGAAGATGAGGTGTACTCAGCACCTTTGTGCACCCTAGACACCATTAGGGGAGACCCCCCAACCGAGGATGATTTGATTGAGACCTTGATCCAGAATCCACCTCCCAGTGCATTGACCTTAGAGGAATTGGTGGAGGATGCCCAAGCCAGCACCTTAGTGGACCTTTGTGCGACCAACCCTGTCACTCCCAGAGTCAAGAATGTGGAGTTCGGCCCTGAGAGGACGTTAAAGATCAGCTCCTCCCTATCTCCTTCTCAGGAAAAGGAGCTGTGTAGTCTGTTGGCCAGTCATCTAGATGCCTTTGCTTGGAGCTATAAGGAGATGAAAGGAGTCCATCCTTCGGTCTGTACCCATCACATCTACATCAAAGAGGATTGTAAACCAGTTAGGCAACCCTAGAGGAGGATGAATCCAGCCCTTAAGGACATTGTCAAGGAAGAATTGCAAAAACTGTTGGATGCCAGATTCATTTACCCCATCTCAGATAGCGAATGGGTGTCCCCTCTGGTGTTGGTTCCCAAGAAAAATGGGAAGAGGAGAATTTGTGTGGACTACTGAGAACTGAACAAAGCTACCAAGAAAGACCATTTTCCTCTACCTTTCATAGATCAAGTGTTGGATGGACTGGCAGGAAAGAAGTTCTTCTCTTTCCTAGATGGGTTTAGCGGGTACAACCAAATCCAAATCAGCCCGAAAGACCAAGATAAGACCACCTTCACTTGTCCTTGGGGTACCTTTGCCTACCGAGTTCTTCCCTTTGGGCTATGCAATGCTCCTGCTACCTTCCAGAGAGCCGTCTTGAGCATCTTTTCTGAGCTGGTCCATGATGCGGTGGAAATCTATATGGATGACTTCACTCCTTATGGGTCCAACTTCCAGGAAGCATTGTCCAATCTGGGAAAAGTCCTAACCAAATGCATTGAGATGAACCTGTCCCTTAGTCCTGAAAAATGTGAATTCTTGATGACTGAAGGGACTGTGCTAGGCCATACCATTTCTTGCTAGGGGTTAAAGGTGGATCCTAATAAAATTGCTCTCATCAAGAGGGTTCCACCTCCCCAAAAGGTAAGGGATGTTCGGAGTTTCTTAGGATTAGCAAGGTATTACAGGAGATTCATTAAAGACTTCAACAAGCTAGCCTCACCATTGTTTGGCCTGTTGGCAAAAGATGTGGAGTTTAAATGGACTGACGATTGTCAGAGGGCTCTGAATGAATTAAAGGACAAGTTGGTGTCTGCCCCAATCTTGAGAGGTCCAAACTGGGCCCTACCTTTCCACATCCACACTGATGCCTCGAACAAAGCCATAGGGGCAGCCTTAGGACAAGTTGAACAAAAACTTCCGTATGCCATTTACTTTGTCAACAAAAACTTATCCAAAGCAGAACTGAATTACACTGTAACCGAGAAAGAATTCTTGGCTGTGGTCCATGCACTGAACAAGTTCCGACATTATATCACTGGCTATCAAACATTTTTACATACTGATCATGCTGCAATTAGATATTTAATGAATAAACCAGATGTGAATGCTCGTATTATTAGATGGTTACTTTTGTTGCAGCAGTTTGATTTGACTATCATTGACAAACCAGGAAAAGAAAATGTTGTTGCTGACTTTTTATCTAGATTGGATTTGTCTGCAGATGAGGATGGAACCGTGGATGACCAGATGCCCGATGAACACCTGTTTTCTAGCTCAGTACTCTCTCCATGGTTTGCTGATATAGCAAACTACCTTGTTTCAGCACAGTTCCCTCCGCACCTATCTTCAAGAGAGAAGAGCAGAATCATCAGAAAAAGTGCCTCATTTACTTGGATCGGGGGCAACCTGTTCAAGCTTGGCCCTGATCAGATCTTAAGGCATTGTGTAAGGGAGGAGGAAGTCTTTGATATCCTCCTCACCTGTCATGATGGGCCTTGTGGAGGACATTTTGCAGCAAAGAGGACTTCCTTCAAAATCCTGCAGGCAGGCTACTATTGGCCCAAACTTCATCAAGATGTCAGAAGGTATATCAGCCAATGTGACCGATGCCAAAGAATGGGGAAACCGACTCAAAGGGATGAGATGCCTCTCCAACCTCAAGTGACTCTTGAGCCATTTG
Organism: Pinus tabuliformis; assembly: GCA_031772625.1. Taxonomy (NCBI): domain Eukaryota; kingdom Viridiplantae; phylum Streptophyta; class Pinopsida; order Pinales; family Pinaceae; genus Pinus; species Pinus tabuliformis. Next base: position 2,064,770,891 of record CM062818.1, on the reverse strand, counting down.
AGAAGTGGGGTATGGACTTTGTGGGTCCAATCAACCCTCCTTCGAGGCAAAGGTCTTACATCATTGTGTGCACTGACTACCTAACAAAGTGGGCAGAAACTAAGGCAATCAAAGCAGCAACAGAAGAAAAGGTGGCTGAGTTCTTAAGAGAAAACATCTTCTACAAATTTGGCTACCCAAGAGAGCTAGTCACCGATCAAGGAAGCCAGTTCACATCCAACCTAATTGAAGACCTGCTAGCTCATCACAAAATCAAGCATAGGACTTCCACCCCCTATCATCCTCAGGCAAATGAGCAAGTGGAAGTCACCAATAGAGCATTGGAAGGGATTCTGACCAAGGTAGTGAGTAGCAGTAGGAAATATTGGGCAGATCGCCTGGTTGAGGCCACATGGGCTTACAACACCACTTGGAAGACCACAACTGACTTCACACCTTATGAGCTGGTCTATGGGAAGAGAGCTTTGCTGTCAATTGAATTTGAATACAACACTTTGAAGTTGGCAGCTCAGCTGGACCTAGATCTCAGCCATGCCCAACAAGAAAGGTTATTGCAGCTGAATGGACTGGACGAGCACCGAATGCAGGCCCTTCTTCACACAGAAGTGGTTCAACTTCAGAGGAAGGTGTGGCATGACCAACACCTCAATGACAAGCAATTTCAGCCAGGAGATTGGGCATTTTTGTATGATTCCAGGCATAAAGATTTCGAGGGGAAGCTGAGAACCAGATGGCTGGGACCATATGCAGTAGAGAAATGTCATGACAATGGATCTGTCCTCATTCGGACCATTGACGAGGAGGCCATCCCCATGCTTGTCAATGGGCATCGACTGAAAATCTACAGGAAACCTCTCTCAAGACAAGAATTCATTAAAACTGTGGAGAAATCAGTGCTGGTCATAGAGAAGGGTTCTGCCTCTGTTTTGGGCATACCCTGAAGATCTTAAAAAAAAAAAAAAAAAAAAGCACCAGGAGTTTGCGTTCACTACGTGTGAGTCCTCTAGTGCAGGATCACCTGCCACACAGGTTCAGAAGGAGCATGCTTTTCCCTCGATTAGCGAAGCATCTTCAGGTATCTGGTATGTGGACAGTGGGGCTTCACGTCACATGACAGGAGTCCGTGAGTACTTCTCAGAGCTTTCAGAGAGTGGCACTGATATAGAGGTAGTACTCGGTGATGACAGAGTTGTTAGAGCAATCGGGGTGGGGACACTGACATTTCAGAGGGAGTCCAAACCTCCCTTGAAAGTGTTAGATGTTATTTATGTGCTAGGGATGAGGAAGAACCTCATATCCATCTCAGCTTTGGAGGACAGAGGATATGAGGCACTGTTCAGGGGAGGATAGGTGTTGATGTATCCCAGGGGCACTCCAGCTGATTCAGCGAGAGTGATAGGTGTACGCCATGCAAAGGTGTACAAGTTTGCATTCCAGCCCCTTTTGGCATTGAGGAGTAGTACCGACAGTAGAGCTAGCAGTTCTGAGCTATGTGAGATTTGGCACCGCAAGATGGGACATATGTATCATGGAGCCTTGAGGACATCGCAGAATATCACTACAGGTGTGCCAGATTTCAGTACTGATCACTTTGATACTTGCAGAGGTTGTGCGATGGGGAAGTTTGCCAAATCCCCTTTTCCCAGCAGTGACAACAAAGCGACCGGGATACTTGATTTGATTCATTTCGATGTGAGTGGTCGGATGTCTCATGTTTCCTTGAGTGGATATGAGTACTATGTTTTATTCATTGATGATCACTCCAAGAGGACCTGGATTTATTTTTTGAAGACCAAGAGTGAGGTCTTCAAGCGGTTTCAGGAGTTCAGAGCTCTTGTGGAGACATAGATAGGTTGAAAGATCAAGTCCCTGAGGTCAGACAATGGAGGAGAGTACACCCTTGGAGAGTTTGTTGACTATTGTGTGGAGGCAGGCATTAGGAGGGAGTTCACTATTCCTTACAACCCCCAGCAGAATGGGGTTGCAGAGAGGAAGAACAGATCCATCATAGGGGTTGCCAAAGCCATGCTACATGATCAGGGGTTGCCATTGTTCTTGTGGGCAGAGGCCTGCAACACAGCTATTTACTTGCAGAACAGGAGTCCGCATCGTGCCTTGGGGCACATGACTCCAGAGGAGGCTTTATCTGGGAAGAAGCCTGGTATTGGTCATCTTCATATCTTTGGATGCATTACATACTCCTATATACCCAAGGAGAAGAGGACCAAACTAGAGTCCACCGCAGAGAAGGGTATCTTTGTGGGCTACAGTGAGACCTCAAAGGCCTTTCGGATTTACATTCCTGCACAGAGGAGAGTTGTTGTCAGACGAGATGTGAAGTTCAAGGAGGACAGGGCCTTTAGAAGGTCACGGGAGTTAGAGTATCTAGATCAGCCAAACCCTCAGCAGCAGTTGAGTCCGTCGCAGGGATCCAGTGGGCAGGGATCAGGAGGATCAGGAGGTACATCTACAAGGATGTCAGGTCCATCAGTGAGCAGTGGCTCATCGAGCCAGAGGGGTGGTGCTCCGAGCAGCATGCAGAGCAGTTCACAGAGCCATTCACTAGGGAGTCCACTGATGGACAGTTCACATGGTACCTCAGCTTCTACATGTTCAGGTGCAGGTAGGAGGACAGCAGACAGACAGTCAGGAGTTCAGGCTCCTGATGATGATGAGGAGGAGGAGTTTCATTCTCCGGTGGGAGAAGTGCGCTCAGGGAAGAGGAAGCCCAAGTGGCTTCAGGACACCTATAGAGATGCCTCATCTGTTGTTGAGCCGAAGAGGCCGGTCAGAGAGAGTAGACCACCTGAGAGGTTTTGTAGCTATATGGCGATGGTTACCAGCATCCTTGACTCTGAGCCTTCTAGCTATGAGGAGGCAGCTAGCCAGCAGGTCTGGAGAGAGGCCATGCAGGAGGAGTATTCTTCTATCATGAAGAATGATGTTTGGGAGGTGGTGCCAAGGCCTGAGGGCAAATCCGTGGTTACTTCTGTTACACAACAATTTGTCACCGTTTGTCACCGTCCCTATTACCCCTCACTTGTACACTGGAGGACTCATTCTAGGACCTGTGAGAAGTGACATGACCTGAAACCACTTGCATTATATTCCTATGAGTATGAGTTTCATTTGCCCTGAAGACATCTCCTGCAAAATAATCATGAAAATAGCTCTTTTTGCATTAGCGCGGGTCCACAGTTCACTACCCGCGCCAATGAGGGAAATCATCTAAAAAGGGCGCGTCGTTGGCGCTCTGTCTCAGATTCGCACTCGCGCCAACCGAATTGAGTAAAGTTTTCAACCACCAAACTCCCGAAGGTTCTCTTCAACCCATTCACCAACTGAATCTATGTTGAGCTAGGATGGTTTGGCTTCGAATCTCCATAGAAGGGAAAGTGGTTTGCCACCTTTCATGGAAGTTTCCAAGTGATAAAGCCAATCCCATGAATAATGTGGTTGATCCTATCTCTTTCCTCTCTATCTATAAAAGCTTGCCTCTATGCCTTGAGCAAGCTAGTGATAGTTGCAGTAGTTCTAGTCCCAGCATAGTGATAGAGAGTTTGAAGCTGCAAGAGCCTTCTTTGCACCCATAAGGCCAAATCTAAGTAAGGAGATTCTTGTCACCCAAAGAGAGAGAGGCTTGTTCCTCATCCCAACAAGCTTTGCAAGACTTGTGTAGCTGACTACCCAGCCAAAGGAGGATTTGACATCAGAACAATGGTTGTGTTCTCCTTTGTTATTTATTAATAATAGATGACTATCATTATGGTTCCACTCTCATTGTCTTATGATTGATGTTGAGTTATATCTTTTCTGACTGATATATAATTGCATCTACTAGATTTTATGCTTGTATTCGTGTTGTTCTTTGCGTGTGCAGGTGTCCAATCACGGAGATTGTGGGGATCGTGACCGGCCGAGGCAAAGGAACAAGAGCGACGTCTCTTCTACGAACATTAGCGTTGGAATCCAAGTAGGTTCTCACCATCCACTTTTTATTTGCAATTAGGAACTTGCGTGATAGCATTGTGTGATTGTTGCTAGACCTGGTCTGGGCTAGTAGGGATCGTCTCTATCTGCAGAGAGGATTTACCTCCACAACAATTTGGCGATTCTGCTAGGGAGATCTTGTTGTTTGATTTGTAAACTTTAGACGGAGCCTGAAGTACGGCCAGGTAGCCTTCGAAACGCTATTGCTTTGCAATAGCGAAGTAGATCAACGCCACTTCAGTCAATCTCCGGTTTGGTTTACGGACTAAACAACTTGGAGTTTGTCTTGTCTCTTTGGTTTTTCTTGCTTTTTCCTGGTTTGCCTAGATACTGTTTTCAAGCCCTGAGTCACTTGCTTTTGTTTTTGATTTAGCAAACTTGATTAGCGCATTTTTTAGCCTTACAGTCACGCCAATTGGCGCAAGTTGCTCAAAAACAACCCGCGCCAATCCCATAAAAGCACGAGTTGCAGCCTGACAGTCGCGCTAGGCCTGTCAACTTTTCAGTTTGCTTGTCCTTAAGCCCTATGAGCTTGGATTTGTGTCTTGTTGTGTCTTTTTCAATTACTGGAGTGTGTTTGATCCTGGTTTGACTGGTTTTAGACCTTCATCTTTCGAGTGTCTGTCTTTTTCTATTGATTTCACATTTTAGCCCTAGGGCATCTAGTGGCTTTGTGCGTCGAGCCTCCCGTAGGTGTTTTGTGTTCTTTGATCGTCCAGTCGACTTTGTGATTACTTTTTGCATTCGCTCAGTAGTTTTCAAAGCTTTTTTCAAGTGATTTGCTTCTTTTTCGCTTGGCTTCGTTTGGGCTTAGATCACATAGCTCATAGAGGTCTTGTGCTTTTTCTTGGTTTGAAGGATTGTTTTGGTGTTTTGGGGATTCGATTGTGTTCTCATTGAGTGAAATTGATCTTTTGCTCGGTGTTACTGTCTCTCAAAATTTGTTTAGTGCACTTTGCCATTGAAAAAGAAAAACGAATAATCTCTTTTGCGTTGCATTAGTTAATTGAAATTAGAAGCTTTTCATTGATTAAGTGATTTAAAACAAAAGAAAAGTTTTATTTATTTGTCATTAGCTACATTAGAGTGCTTCTTGATTGTGGTCATTTTGTTTGAAAAATTCTCAACTCTCTCATAGTTAGTATTCATCGAACGAAATGATATTCTTTGGCATGTAGCTTGCATTTAGGGAATTGTGAGAGATTACATATGGTAGGACCTGGAAACTGAAACTTAACTAAAGATCAACCATAAAATGTACTGAATGAACTTAAAAACGCATTGGAACATAATGCTCACTAATTAGAGGTCTAGGCTAGAGACGTGCTCCGGCGTCGTTAAACCTAGTCACTGTTGTTTCACACTACAGTTGGGTGATTCCTCCTTTTGTGACTCAATAGTGGTCTAGCACGGACTTGAGCTCCCACGTACCGTCGCGTGTATAGAGGAGACCCCACTAGGTTATCATCCTTTATCCACAGGAAGCCATGTCTGCCGCCTTACAAGCCGTAACGCACCGAACACAGCATTCGGGAAGATTGACTGCCGTACGGGAAGTCCTTGGTTTTCATATGACTGCCAAGGTGTATATGCAGTTTTACGGATTTGTTTGGTAAACCCTTTGCCTAGTCTCTCCAGAGTAGTCACTTTTGATCCTTTTTGGACTCCTTAAAAGAAAAGGTTCATTTGAGCAGTTTGTCACTTCGGGCTCACAAAACATTCAAAGGCGACTAGAGTCACATTTTTGTCCTTTTCTCGAATCTTAAAACATGTAAAGGTCAAGTTGTGTCCTTGCATCTTAAAATTTATTTGGCCACGATTAACATTACCTGGTTAGATCTTGTGTGCGTTAGTTTGAGTAAGGTCCTTTATCGTTAGATTCCTTTAGGTTTTGTTTGAAGTTTGTCATCCTGGCTGAACCGTCGACTCCCGTTCCAAGTGAGCAAGGGTCTCCGTCCTCCACTACTCCTGAGATACCGGTTGTAAGTGATACTCTTCCTATTATCCCGAGTATCCAACCGATCAACTCTCGTGCTCCGGACGACGAAGGTTACGAAATTCATTGGAACCCCATCTGGGAGCCTGACGAGGATGATATTCCTTTTACCCCCCTTGGTGTTTCGTCTCCAATGTCTACCTCTCACATGGATGAGACATCTCCTAGAGTGAGTGAGACACCTGTGCTGTCAAATATCGACACTCCCATCCTAGCTACTTCTCCGCTCCCCCCGCACTATCAGTCGTTGAGGGATAGGGTAAGTTCCAGGACCCTGTTGTGGTCACCAACAACCCCCCTCTTTGTTTAGTATTAGCAATAATATCAAGCAAAGGGGAACCCTTAACAAAAAATCTCTAAAATATTTTTATCAAAATTTTTGTACTTAACTCCCTAAAAGCTATATCGCATCGCAAAGAGAAAGTGAAGCGTTTTTCCTATGCGCGTAAGTAAGCTGCGATGAAGCGATGCGACATTCATTGCATCGCATATTTTGAAAGCGCCCTTAAAAAGAAAAACCTAAGGAATCGCCGATGGCCGATATGCGACATCGCATATCGCAACGTCGCCTAAGCAGCACACAATGAGCAAATGAAAATTGCGATATCGCGATTTGCGATCTTACAAACTGCGATTTTGCGATTTGCGATCTGCTACGAATGAGACTATTAATTGCTGCGATACGAATCACAGAAACCACTCATCGCAAAGTTTCTTCGGCATGATCTGTAAACCCAAAATCGAGCGCGCACCTTAAGGGAAATTAATGATTGCACGCCTGAGTACCCAAAGATGATCGTGTTGCGTTTTTTGAAGAGTCAAGTCATTATGAGTGTCATGATTATGCATTCATTAGAGTTTAAAGCTTTCATGTCAATCTTTTCGTCATGTCTCTTTTCCGTTGCGTAAACTGTAAGGCAGTAACTAATATAAATCTATATGCAGGAAACATCTAAAGAAAAGGGGAAAGCGCCAATACTTGAAGAACAGAGAGGAGATGCCTTCGCAAATGAATGCCACATGCAGCAGAGCCGCGGATTCCAAAGTATCACTCCACAGACACTGATGAAAATAGACTATCCAAGACTCAGAGTCAAAGGCGCACAAAAGCAGTATGTTTGCAAAAGATCCTGAAGCTCAGATTGGATAAAGCAAAAAGAAAAATGCTAAAAAGGGATGATGCTTCAGAAAAGCCTGGAACAAAGAATGGAAGCAATTTTCAATATGTAAGATTGATCAGGCAACGAAATCCCTAACTCATTGAGTCATTCACACGGCCAGAAACCGAAATAGCAACAACACAATCAGTTTGAAAGAAATCTGGGTTATACTAAGTATACACACAACAAATACACCCAGCCAGAGGAAGATTTTCAAAAATATCTTCTAGTTTGTCAGAAAGAGGTGCCAACTTTTGTTATTTCTACTTTTATCGTCCGAGCAAAAGGAAAAGACAACCAGCCGACTCTTTCCAGGCGAACCTCACATTGCTTACAGCACTAAGGAGCAGATACAGAAACGGTTAGAAATTAGATTCAATTTTTAGAAATAAATTTGCTTTAGTAAAAGGGCGGTCATTTGAAGCCGTTCCCTAAATTTGTGTAATTAAGATTAGTTAGTTAGTAGTATTTAACCCTTCTCATGGCATTTGGAGATGGGTCCGGAAATTTGTCAAAAAACTTGTCCTCAGAACATGCACTTTTGCACCCTCGGAGGTGGTTTTTGGTGAATGGATGGATCGAGATTTATTTATGTTTGCATTTTAATGTCTGCTACTGATGTTGCACTTCTGTACTCTTAGTAGATGTTAGAAGTAAGTAGAGATAAATCGTTATTGCTTGAAGTTTGTGAGTAAAAATTAGTCATAAATGGTACTTTTATCTCTTGATTAATTTCTGCTCATATTCTTAGAGTGATATACAGCTGATTTGTTTATATGTTGATGTATGAATGTCTGGATTACCATTTGGCACTTTTGTACGGTGGAATCATTTGTTTGTGCTTAACATATGAATAACTTATCATGCGATATGCTGTTCACAACTGTTTTTCTTAACTTCTTATGCAGAATGGTTTATCTTAATTTGATTTATATTCTTATGATAGCTGAATGATCTTTATTACTAGTTATTGTATGAAATCTTTTTAGATCGCATGAAGAAAGAATCCTCCCCCGGGTTAGTATAGATTAGATGTGTTGTTTTTGTTAGATTACAGTAGCATAGAGTCAGTTTAGAGTTTAGAATTAGAGTAGCTTGAAATTACCTTTAGATTAGCATCATCAAAGATCTACACACACACACACATCCTTTTAAATTGGGAAGCTGGTCCCATCATCCCCAGTCGGACCCGCTACACCAAACGGGCAAGGAGCCGCCAACTAGGTTCCAGACCGGGTGGGTATCCCCCTTGTTGTTGACCCAATTTTGGGCCTCTCAACATATTTGGCACTAGAAGGAGGGCACGAACTATGAATGGCAACTAAGTCAAAATCCGAATACCATTCTGAGAGTAAATCACCCTCATCAACTCCCCCGACTTCTCCAATACGGTTAAACCCGGAGTTAGAAGTCGCTCGAGTATCCACCGTTGCTACCTACCCTAATATATCAGACCAACTGATTATTGAACCCCCTGAAATTCAAAATTTGATTCGTAAACTCCAGGGATTCTCTATTTTTTCCCAGAGGTCTGATAAATCTCGCAGCAGCGTGACTTCACAGTACAATCCTGCTCATCCCCTGACCAGATTGAAGAGTGAAAAATTTGGTATTCAACCAAGTGAACTCCCTCTCCCTACTAGGAAAAGAGCAAGGAAAACACCACCAGAGTCTGACCGTGAGACTCTTTCATCTACTTCGTCCATTTCAACCCCCTCACCGCGAAGTCAACCACCCACATCCTCATCCCAAATCACTCATCCATCTTCCATGACCCTTCGTCTTCAATCATCAAAGATCATAATATCTTCATCTTCTCAACATCAGGGACCGTCTTCTGCACTTTCATTAACTAGCGGCTCAACGATGGCCCAGTCTCCATGGAACAATCCTGGGGCGGTTTTGATGCCTCCACCCCTGAGCCCAATACCGGCCCATCCCGAGAAATGGCTACCCAAGTTCAATCTAGAAATAGGCATGCTAGCCAAAGAGCATATCAATAATTTCATGCTTTCTGTTAATCTCAACGGAGTTACCAACGAAGATGCTGTCATCCGGCTTTTTCCTTATACAATGCAAGGAACAGCCGGGTCATGGTACTTTTCGTTACCTTCCTGGTCCATCACAAGTTGGGACATTTTTCAAAGCTAATTCCTCACCAAGTTTGGTGATGACAGATCAACAACGACATTGATAAATGACCTATCTAATCTTAAAGCTGAGACTAGAGAACCCATTAAAGATTTCAATTTACGGTTCAACAAGATCCTCAACAAAATTCCCGCTGCTTCTCAACCCAGCGAGGAAGTAAGATGTGAATGGTACATCACGGCCTTACCATCAAACTTGGCCATCTTCGTAGATAGGGCAAACAAGACGACCTTAGTTGAAAACTTGACTGAGGCATTAGCAGTAGAAAAACGCGTAGTTGCCCTAGAAAAGAGATCTGCAATAGAAGAACGCAAATCTAAGAAAATCTCTTTCAAAGAAGACACCAAGAAGAAGCAAACTAAAGATCCTTTCGATATGGAAGGATTACAAAAAGTGTTAAAGGCCATGTCCAATGAGATGATTGACATAAGAAAGCAAGTAGCAGAAACTTCTTCAAAAAAGCCCTACAGAACTTTTAAAAGAAATCTTCCCATGGAGATGAAACCACCCAATGTTGTCTCAAATGTCGAATCTGAAGAAGAAGAAGAAGAAGAAGAGAATACCACTAAAGGGCAGACCGATGATGAAGAAGTTGTGGAACTACAAGGAATGTGGGATTTCATCCTCCCACAAGAAGAAGATCAAGAAGCATTTCCGGTTAGCACACGAAGCAAAAATCAACTTGATCCTCCCCAAACTACCCCTAAACAGAAGGGCGCAAGCCCTGCAACAAAAGATAAGGTCGCAACAAAGAAAACAACTGCTAGAGCGACTGAATTTAGCCCAACCCAATCAGATCAAGCACCTCCATCAAGAACACTGATAGTGTCGGATGAAATGGAGTATAACATTATCGATGACATGAAAAAGACTAGGGCTAATATCACTCTTTACGAATTGAGCAAATTGAAACATCAACAGAAAATAATGATGAAAGAATTACATGCCATGCCTACTACATCTTTACCTACAGCTGTAGCTTCCCATAGCATGGGAAGACCTCCAACCAACATGATCAATAAGATTGATCCAAATGACATTGCGTTGATTGGAGGAAGATCAAGATCTCATACTCCTCCTTTTCTTCTCACTTATGAAATTTTCAATAAAAACGTGCACAATTGCTTGGTTGATTCTGGTGCTTCAACGAATATTTTACCCAGATCAATATGTGCCAAATTGAATGTTCAGCCTCAGAAATCCGCAGTGCGCATAGTTCAACTTGATCGATCTCAAGTCGAAGTGATTGGTGAACTTAACCAGGTGACCATAAGACTGTCGTCTAACCCGAAAGTATGTCAGGTTATCGACATTCTAGTAGCTGATATCCCTGAATTCTATGGTTTAATTCTTAGCAGGGATTGGTCCAAAAAACTCCACGGATATTTCTCAACCAACTGGTCGCACATGTGGTTACCCTACAATGGTAAACCCAATCAAATAAAGGTTGAACGAGAGTTGCACCAAAAGTACATAGTGACAAAATTGGAAGGAGAGAACGAAGCAATAGCATACAACAGTAGTATCATAGGCAATTACTCAGTAGATTCTTTCCTCGGCAATTTCAATGCTCACACCTCACCTTACTTAGAAAATTCAGTTTTATCCCAAGTTGAAATTTTTTCCCAAACTGATGATTCAAAGTGTTTTAAATTTTTAGATAACTCTGTAAATACATCTTTGTTTTGGAAATTATATTTTGATGGCTCTAAATCTAACGAGGGAGCCGGAGCAGGATGTGTTCTGATTAGCCCAGATGGAAACAAGACCATGCTCACATGCAAACTTGAGTTCGATTGCACAAACAATACAACAGAATACGAAGCCTTGGTGCAAGGCCTATACAAAGCAATCAGGATGAATGTTAAGTATCTTCAAGTCTTTGGAGATTCTGAAATTGTCGTCAAACAGGTACGTAACACCATACATTGCCTGTCAAGTCATTTAAAGCACTATCAATCTTTAGTACAAGATCTGACTTCACATTTCATAGCATTCAATATTTCGTCAATCCCAAGACTCCAAAATGCGAGCGCAGACCTGTTAGCTAACGTAGCCTCTAGACTTATTCCCTCCGAAGATTTTAGTCCCGATGAGTTCTCAATAGAACTAATTTTTAGACCATCCATCCCTGACAACATCACCAACTGGAGAGTATTCAACGACGACCCTGACATTGTAAATTTCCTCACTTCTGAAGGATCCTACTCAAATCAAATAATTGACGAAGACCATCATGATCACCAAATTCAACAAAATAGCACTGATAATGCTATACCTAAATCGGTGGTTAAGTTAGAAGATTTATATGATTTGAAGAGTCGGTTTAAAAGGTCTGCCAATTCTAAACTCTACAGTTCAACTCTGAATTATGAATTAGTGAATCTAGGAACCGATCAGAAGCCGCAAAACGTTAATCTGGGCCACGGCCTAGCCCCTGAAGAAAAATCAGCATATATCCGTCTTCTGAGACAATACAAAAACGTTTTTGCATGGAATTACGATGAGCTGAAAACATACAACACTTCTATCATTCAACACACTATCCCTATGATTGATAATGAAAAACCTGTCCAGTAGAAGCTCAGAAAAATCCACCCCAACTTAGAAAATCAGATAAATACTGAGCTAAATAAGTTGTTGAGAGCCAGAATAATTTTCCCCGTCAGACATTCCAAATGGGTATCCAATATGGTGCCCGTTAGGAAGAAAAACAGAGATATTCGAATCTGTATTGATTTCCGGAATCTCAACAAAGCCTGTCAGAAAGACAATTTTCCCCTCCCACCTATGGAGCAAATACTACAGGCAGTAGCGGGCTCAGAATTAATGTCTTTCCTGGATGGAATTTTCAGGATACAATCAAGTGCTAGTACATCCCGATGATCAGTTAAAAACCACATTCCGAACCAAATGGGGCACATATGCATATTGGAAGATTGCATTTGGTCTGATCAATGCCGGCGCTACCTTTCAGAGAGCCATGGACATCGCATTTAAAGGTTTAGTCAATAAATCGGTAGTGATTTACCTGGATGATATAACAGTGTACTCCAAGAAACGAAGCGACCATCTCAAAGACTTGAAACAAATCTTTCAAAGATGTTTAAGGTATGGAATTTCACTTAACCCAAAGAAATCTTTTTTCGCATTAAGTGAAGGGAAATTGCTCAGATTCATAGTGTCAAAATTTGGTATTCACATTGAACCTGACAGAATCAAAGAAATTTCCGAAATATCCATACCCCATAACAAAAAGGCCATGCAATCTTTCCTTGGAGAAATCAATTTTGTAAAAAGATTTGTCCCAGATTTTTCACGTATTATTTCTCCTTTACAAAATATGATAAAAAAGAATTCAAAATTTAAATGGGGCATAGACGAGCATGAAGCATTCAACTTGATCAAACAAGCTATCATCAACGCTCCATCTTTAGCTACCCCAAATTTTTCAGAATCCTTTATCTTATATACTTTTGCCTCAGAGAAATCTTATGCCGTGATTTTAACTCAAGCAAATCAAGAAAAGGCGGAAGCTCCAATCGCGTTCTTTAGCTCGAACTTACAAGGTGCTGAGCTCAATTATTCAGACGTGCAGAAACAAGCGTACGCTGTTTTCAAAGTGATCAAATATTTCAGACCTTTCTTACTTAAAGCCCATACCAAAGTCGTCATACCATTTCCAGTGGTAAGAAACTTGTTGGTACAGAAGGATGTGGGCGAAAAGAGGGCGAATTGGATTACCGCTTTACAAGAATACGATCTTGAGATCAAACTAGCAAACATCGTAAGAGGTCAAGGCTTCTGTAAGATGTTAGCTGGAGCATCGCAAATTCCTGAGAAATCATCCAAAGAGGTACATACATATGAGGTAAGCATAAACGACGTAGAATCATTATATGCGGACACCATTTATTATCTTAAGAACAGGTATGCTCCATCGCACTTGGATCACACCAAGAAAAGAGCTCTAAGATTGAAAGCTAAACAATACCAGCTCATAAATGATGTTCTGTTTAAAAGGAATTACGATTCTGTACTTCTTAGGTGTCTTGAGAAAACTGCAGCCGAAAAGGTTTTGCAGGAACTCCATGATGGACTAGCAGGTGGACACTATGCTGGAGAGACTACTGTGCATAAGATCTTACGTGCAGGATATTATTGGCCCACACTGTTCAAAGACTCATACAATTACGTAAGGAAATGCCAAATCTGCCAGACTGCGGGGAAACAAAAGAAATCGTCCATGCCACTACAGCCGGTTAACATCGAGCAACCATTCAGCCAATGGGGCTTGGACATAATAGGTGAGATCGTTCCTCACTCTTCTATGCAGCATAGGTATATCCTCACGGCAACAGATTATTTTACTAAATGGGTAGAAGCAGTTCCTCTCAAGACAGTTAATTCTGAAAACATTATTGAATTCATAGATCAATTTATCATCACTAGGTTTGGGTTGCCAACGGCCTTAATGTTTGATAATGCATCATACTTTTCTGGAAATGCAATGACTGAGTTTGCACTTAAAAGAGGATTCAAACTGAAGTATTCTGCCAACTACTATCCGCAAGGTAACGGGTTGGCTGAATCAACAAACAAAAACCTAATCAGGATTATTAAAAGAACAGTTGACCAAAACCAAAAGAATTGGCACAAAGCGCTGGTTAATGCTTTATGGGCAGACAGAATTACGAAAAAAGCTTCGATCGACACTTCTCCCTTTAATTTAGTTTATGGGAAAGAAGTGGTTCTTCCTACTCACTTAGTCATTCCCTCTTTGTCTTTAGTACAACACATCGATGAAATATCTACTTCCTCTTTGCAATTGAGACAAATGGAGATAATCAGACTAGAAGAACAGCGAGAACAAGCTAAGAAAACCCATGCTCACCACCAAGCGCTAATAAAATCCTCTTTTGACTCAAACATCATAACCAGAAAGAACTTTCAGATGGGAGATTTAGTTTTGAAATGGGATAAGGCTCATGAAGAAAAGGGCAAGCATACGAAATTTCAGAAGCTATGGCTTGGTCCTTTTCAGATTGTAGAAGTCATAGGCCCATCGACATTTATGTTGCAGGATTTGGCAGGTAGAAGATATTCTTTGCCTGTGAATGGACAGATTCTTAAAATGTATTTTCCATAAGAAGGTCATTCTTCTATTTTTGTAGGATAGTTTTAGTTTCTTTTATTTTGCTTTTCTGTTTCTTATAAATAAAATTGGTTGTAAATGATCATTGAAAAGGATTCATGAAAGAGCACACTAACTCTCTATCAGATTTTGATTTCACTTGTACAAATAGCAAAGCTTTTCGAAAAATCTGATTTTTATTATTGACAAATAGAGTTAACTTTAGCCTGAATAATGATATTAGTTTCAACCTTTCAAAAGACTTTGATGAAAGCAAACTTTTGGTAAAAAATTGTTTTATGTCAGCACAATGAAAGGTATCATCGATAATAAAATAAATATTCTTTGTAAAGCTGTTGTTTTCAAACTCTATTATTGTCGTCCAGAGCTTTCTTAAGGAAAAACAATGACTTCCTCCCTGCAAAAGGAAACCGCAACATTCAGAGAAACAATCCAAGAAAACACTATATCTCAAAGAATAAGAGGTCTCATCACGAGCCGACTTATCATGATCACAGATATTATAACTTGCTGACTTTGCCAAAACTGTCTATCAAAACAGGGCAACGACTCAAGATTGTTGCAATCAAAAGACAAGGGGTCTCATCACGAGCCAGCTTGTTCAGCAAAAGTGTAAATCAAGTGAATGACTGTGTCATAATTTGGCCACCAAACCAAGACATTGTTCTTTAGAGAATAAAAAAGGAAAAAGTGTCAAAAAGGATTTTTCTCTGAAGTGTTGTAAATAACCTCAAGCAGGAAAAAGGATCATTGCTGGATAACATGGTAACCCTGTCGAGGCTATGGACGCTTGCGGGCAGCAGAGGCTCTACCTATGACAAATGAGCATATTTTAAAGCCAGTACGCAGAGAAGACCTTATTTTATCTTTTAAAAAGGACCGAGTAATGTTTGGTATGAATGCAAGAACTAAGCCTAGGGAAGCAGACAATTGGACAAACAAAAAGAAAGGTTGAAACAAAGTATCATTGACAGGATGAGGGGTAATCTTCTCTATCTATCCATAACAAAATTTAGACATATGAAAATTTTTCTGTTTCGGAAGTGGAAATGTCAATAGAAAAGCAGAGATAACTGGTTCTTCACAGTGAATCGCCATTGTTGTGGTCACCAACAACCCCCCTCTTTGTTTAGTATTAGCAATAATATCAAGCAAAGGGGGACCCTTAACAAAAAATCTCAAAAATATTTTTATCAAAATTTTTGTATTTAACTCCCTAAAAGCTATATCGCATCGCAAAGAGAAAGTGAAGCATTTTTCCTATGCACGTAAGTAAGCTACGATGAAGCGATGCGACATTCATCGCATCGCATATTCTGAAAGCGCCCTTAAAAAGAAAAACCTAAGGAATTGCCGATGGCCGATATGCGACATCGCATATCGCAACGTCGCCTAAGCAACACACAATGAGAAAATGAAAATTGCGATATCGCGATTTGCGATCTGCGATCTTACAAACTGCGATTTTGCGATTTGCGATCTGCTACGAATGAGACTATTAATTGCTGTGATACGAATCGTAGAAACCACTCATCACAAAGTTTCTTCGGCATGATCCGTAAACCCAAAATCGAGCGCGCACCTTAAGGGAAATTAATGATTGCACGCCTGAGTACCCAAAGATGATCGTGTTGCGTTTTTCGAAGAGTCAAGTCATTATGAGTGTCATGACTATGCATTCATTAGAGTTTAAAGCTTTCATGTCAATCTTTTCGTCATGTCTCTTTTCCGTTGCGTAAACTGTAAGGCAGTAACTAATATAAATCTATATGCAGGAAACATCTAAAGAAAAGGGGAAAGCGCCAATACTTGAAGAACAGAGAGGAGATGCCTTCGCAAATGAATGCTGCATGCAACAGAGCCACGGATTCCAAAGTATCACTCCACAGACACTGATGAAAATAGACTATCCAAGACTCATAGTCAAAGGCGCACAAAAGCAGTATGTTTGCAAAAGATCCTGAAGCTCAGATTGGATAAAGCAAAAAGAAAAATGCTAAAAAGGGATGATGCTTCAGAAAAGCCTGGAACAAAGAATGGAAGCAATTTTCAATACGTAAGATTGATCAGGCAACGAAATCCCTAACTCATTGAGTCATTCACACGGCCGGAAACTGAAATAGCAACAACACAATCAGTTTGAAAGAAATCTAGGTTATACTAAGTATACACACAACAAATACACCCAGCCAGAGGAAGATTTTCAAAAATATCTTCTAGTTTGTTAGAAAGAGGTGCCAACTTTTGTTATTTCTACTTTTATCGTCCGAGCAAAAGGAAAAGACAACCAGCCGACTCTTTCCAGGCGAACCTCACATTGCTTACAACACTAAGGAGCAGATACAGAAACGGTTAGAAATTAGATTCAATTTTTAGAAATAAATTTGCTTTAGTAAAAGGGCGGTCATTTGAAGCCGTTCCCTAAATTTGTGTAATTAAGATTAGTTAGTTAGTAGTATTTAACCCTTCTCATGGCATTTGGAGAAGGGTCCGGAAATTTGTAAAAAACTTGTCCTCAGAACATGCACTTTTGCACCCTCGGAGGTGATTTTTGGTGAATGGATGGATCGAGATTTATTTATGTTTGCATTTTAATGTCTGCTACTGATGTTGCACTTCTGTACTCTTAGTAGATGTTAGAAGTAAGTAGAGATAAATCGTTATTGCTTGAAGTTTGTGAGTAAAAATCAGTCATAAATGGTACTTTTATCTCTTGATTAATTTCTGCTCATATTCTTAGAGTGATATACAACTGATTTGTTTATATGTTGATGTATGAATGTCTGGATTACCATTTGGCACTTTTGTACGGTGGAATCATTTGTTTGTGCTTAACATATGAATAACTTATCATGCGATATGCTGTTCACAACTGTTTTGCTTAACTTCTTATGCAGAATGGTTTATCTTAATTTGATTTATATTCTTATGATAGCTGAATGATCTTTATTACCAGTTATTGTATGAAATCTTTTTAGATCGCATGAAGAAAGAATCCTCCCCCGGGTTAGTATAGATTAGATGTGTTGTTTTTGTTAGATTACAGTAGCATAGAGTCAGTTTAGAGTTTAGAATTAGAGTAGCTTGAAATTACCTTTAGATTAGCATCATCAAATATCTACACACACACACACATCCTTTTAAATTGGGAAGCTGGTCCCATCATCCCCAGTCGGACCTGCTACACCAAACGGGCAAGGAGCCGCCAACTAGGTTCCGGACCGGGTGGGTATCCCCCTTGTTGTTGACCCGATTTTGGGCCTCTCAACAGACCCCTGCTTCGACCATGTGGGATCCCCATATCACTCCCACCACAGGATCTTTTGTTTCACAAGTCCACACTACACTTGTCACTTCAGTTCCGACGAATCCAATTGTTTGTGTAGCACATTCAACTCCGGTTGTTAGTGCCGTAACAACGTCCTCAGCCTTGAACACTGGTGCTGGTCCCCCTCACGGTCAAGTGAGTAATGGCCAACCGGCACTCTCGCCTAGAGTTGTCCACCCTGCACAAAGTGCTCCACCCTCTTCTGGCCCTGTTCCAGGAGGGGGGCCATATGATGCTTATGGACAAGCTGTTCAGGATCCGAATGCGAAAGGTCCATTCTTTTATTACGATTCTAATGGTCAATACCTTCATCTTTCTCAACCCTTGCCTACTCAACCTTTTGTTGAGGTTTCGGTACCATTATCCATTGCTTGGAACCCTGGTACCACCTCCTTCCATGGGGGCCAAGCAATGCCTGCACAGCTTCAGGGACCACCTAACCAAGGCCATCCATCTTATGTGTAAACCCCCCAGGGGCAACAATATTATGGCCAGTCTTACCCAGGACAACCTAGGGGCCTACAAGGACAACCCTATCAGGGACAACCTTCGGCCGCTGGCGGTCCATCTTTTACTTATCTGAATCAACCTTCTGGTTATCCGGGGCAACCTGGTACTCAGCAAGGTTACCCATCTGGACAACCAGGACAACCTTATATCCAACAAGGCCAACCTGGTATCCAGCAGGGTTATCCCTCTGGACAAGCTGGACAAACTTATATTCCACAAGGTCAACCGGCAGTCCAACAGGGGTATCCTTCTGGGCAAGGGGGGCAGCCTTACATCCAGTAGGGCCAACCCACTACTCAGCCTAGTCATCCTTTTGGGCAAACGGGCCAGCTCTCTGCACAGCAAGGCCAACCCACTGCCCAGCCTAGTCATCCTTCTGGACAGGCTGTCCAACCTCAAGGTCAACCGACCGTCCAGCCCGCTCAACCATCTGTTCCGCAAGGAAAACCCTTGGTTGCTCAAGGACAACCTAGAACCCAGAAGGCACACCCTTCTGGGCAAACAGGTCTGTCCCAAACCCAACCAGGCCAACCTTCTGGCTAGATGGTCCAAGCCCAACCTGTTCAAGGACATCCTTCTGGGCCCCAGACTCAAATTGGTTATCAAACGCAAGGTGGGCCATGACCCCAACCTTCTTACCAAGCGCAGCCTTCTTATCAGGCTCAATATGGAGCTCAGCAAACGTATGGCTACCATCAACCCCAGGGGCAAACTCAATTTACCCCTTATCAAAATTATCAACAAATGCAGGTCACTCCTTACCAGAATTATCAGCAACAGTACGTTGCACCTGCAGGTCAAGTTGCTAATCTATGGGGTGCTGGGGGGCAGACCCAGGGTCAACTGTCTGCTTATGGACAGAATCCTTATGGACAGAATCCATATGGACAGAATCCCTATGGGCAGAACCCTTATGGGTCGGGCCCATCCGGACAAAGTCCATGGGGGCAACCACCACCTGGTTGGAACCCTGGTACTACCTCTCTTCCACAGCCACAAATGTCCTTTAATCCTCAGTTGTCTTTCTTAGCGACGTTGGAACTTCCAGATGTGTCCAAGTTGACGAATGATCCCATTCTTCATAATCCATATTGGCCACCAGTTCCAACTAAAATACCCGGTGATTGCCCAAAATTCGATGGCAAAGCTAGTGAAGATCCTCAAGCCCATGTCATGACTTATCACCTTTGGTGCTCATCCAACTCGTGGCTTGATGACTCCATCCGACTTCGCCTCTTCCAAAGGACTCTCACCAGCTCAGCTGCTAAGTGGTATATTGAGTTAAATCGCGGAACATTTCAAGATTTCAACTCGCTGGCTATGGCATTCCTAACTCATTTTCAGTTACCCATTCGGTATGAGACAGGGACACATCTCCTTACGTCTCTCAAACAAGACACGACCACGTATATATCCGATCATATACATGAATGGATACAGCGTCGTCGCTTGATCAAGTTTTGGATTCCTGATCAACTCCTGACCGATTGGTTCACGACTTCCTTTGTCCCTGCAATCGCGCGAGACATCGCCATGGGAGCTTGTGTAACTGAAGAGCAAGCTATCGCACGTTCTCAGTACCTCGACTTAGTATACTCTCAGTCAGGTACTTTATATTATTATTTTCCAGACACCCCGAGACCCAGAACATCCAAAGCCCCGCCAAAACCATCTGTTGACGGAGTTATTGGCTCTGTAAACACGTCATCAAAGAAATCAACCGCGAACCCTGGGAAGCAAAAACAGAACGCTTCTAATGGAAATACTTCTCAGGGTCAGTTGAATTCTGGAAGTACCTCCGAGGTTAACGCCGTTCAGTCCACCGTGGCAGATAAATCCTCGAAAGGGAAAAAGAAAGGGAAAGCCAAGAATAAGACTGAACAGCCCAAACAGGACTCCCCTAAAAATCCACCCGAGGAAGGAGCCAAATGTAAACCTAAGTATCCTTGTCTCATCTGTGATGAAGATCACTACACTAAAGACTACCCCAGGCGGTCCGAAGTTAGTCGATTGTTGAAAGGTGCTCCTGGGATTCCTGCTGTGCTTAAAGAACCTTTCCCTTCTCAGCAAACTCAAATGGTGGCAGATCCATCGCAACCCTCTTCTTCATTCGGCTCTCAAGTCTTCATGGCTGGGACGATTCCCATCCATGTCACTACTCGAGCAAAAGAATATCCATCTCACACCGAGAAAGAGCCGGAGGTCCCCTCCAGCGCTCCTCCATCCAGTTCTGGTCCTCTCCACATCGAAAGACCTAGCACTGAGATGACTATCCGACCCCCTCCAAAAGGTGTACTCCGGAAGTCTTCTTACAACTCGAATGCTCATGTTGCTCAGCACTACAGCATTGTTGAGGACTTAGCCTAGGATCCGTCTGCTATGTCCGCTCTAGAAGTGCTCCAGAGCTGCCCTTCCCGGAGGAAGTCCTTGCTATCGGTCATCGGTGGCATAGACCCGGCTGACTCGGATCTGATTTCTTTTGACCTCGAGGGCTATACACTGAGACTGCCTCACCAAATCACTTTCCTTATACAGGTCATCATCAATGGTAAAACGATTCATCGTACAGTCATCGATGAAGGTGCCTCAACTTGCATCATGTCCGTTGCTTGCTGGAAAGCTATTGGTTCTCCAACATTGAGCCAGTCTCCTACGACGTTAGAAGCCTTTGATGGAAGAGAGTCCCGCCCTTATGGTATCCTCCAATGCTTGCCCATCTCCTTGGAAGGGAAGACGGTAGAAGTGGAGGTCAAAGTTGTCGACGCTAATATTACTTACAACCTCCTCCTCGGACGTAGCTGGACATATGCCATGCAAGCCGTGGCCTCCTCCCTCTTCCGTGTCATTCATTTCCCCCATCAGGGGAAGATTATCACGGTGGACCAGCTCTCCTTCTTCGCTTCCTCTTCTGAAGGCAATGTGCCTTTCGTGGAGCATACCTCCAAGTCATTCGCGAGTTTGGGAGCTGGGCTCTTCAAGGATCCCGCCCTGATGGGTGTCTTTCCACTCCCACCTCCGAATCTCGCCCCTATTAACATGATTTCCATACGTTATGATCCATGGGTCCTTCCTCCCACTAAT
This sequence comes from Pinus tabuliformis, assembly GCA_031772625.1. NCBI lineage: Eukaryota > Viridiplantae > Streptophyta > Pinopsida > Pinales > Pinaceae > Pinus > Pinus tabuliformis. The sequence continues at coordinate 2,064,749,520 of CM062818.1, read as the reverse complement.
CAGATAGAATCTCGAGGTGATATAATGCCATTCGAGCGCAATAACAGTGATGTCAACCTTCACTCCATTTTCAATGGACTAAAGCTTGGGGGGCATGTACCTCGAATTGAGACACCATGCTGGGGGGCATGCCTGTCCCTTTATTCTCAAGTTTAGTGCGCTTCGATTTGTACATGCGTGTGTGTGTGTGAGTTTTCATGTTTTCGGTTTGGGGAGAAAGCGTGATTGCCCCTTATTGTGTCTTTTTGCTTCTTGTGCAGATGTTGGGTGCACCTTACATTGGTTTTGCTGATGGTGCCTGCCGCAGCACTCGTAATTTGTCCTCTGCGGCGTGGGTGATCTACGATCCTCACGGTGAGTTGATAGATCTTCAAGGTGTCTGTTTAGGCTATACTACAAACAATGTTGTTGAATATAGTGTTGTTATTGAATTATTAGCCAAGGTAATTAATCTCGGTATTCATACATTGCTTGTTAACCTAGACTCTCAACTTGTCGTCCATCAGCTCAATGGGCGATATTCCATCACAGACTGTCACATTTTAAGGTTGTACTTACGTGTTAAATTGTTAGAAAGGAATTTTGACTTTATCACATATCAGCATATTCCACGACGATTAAACACATTATCTGATGCATTGGCCAATCATGTATTAGATAGACATTTGCGTAATTTATAATCAAAACATCATACAAGCAAGCACATAAAAGCACAATAATAAACCATAGGCATATGTATATATATATGTGTGTCATAATGTTTGCACCGCGTGCGTTACAAAACCCAAAAATAATACATGTTCATCCTGATACATCCTCGGACAACATGTCCCTCAAAAAAATATGCATGAAAGAAGCCTAGGAGTCTATTCGTGGTGGTGCTCATGATAGCACGCCACCGCGCGCACCAAGCGTCTTAACAGACGATGGATGCGGGTCGGCACCCCCACAGTGTGCCTCTGGTATGCAAAAGGCACGTCCGCCAATCTGGCATAACCCGGAATCCCTTGGGTAAGTCCCTCGAGATTCTGCACCAGCTCTTCCCCCACGGCATCCCTTGCCTGAGGATCAGCTGCAGGTTGGCCCCTCCGCGCTATAGGAGACAAGCCGGCTGGTCGCTCTGGGCCCACATCTGCATATACATACAACTGTCATCAGAACATGCATGTATTGACAAAAAAAATGAAAATACATAAAAACATCAAAAAGAGAAGATCATACCTAACTCCTCTTCCCATTCCTCTCCCTCTGGCAGTGGGAGGTCTGGGTCCCCCATGAAGTTGGTTCCCGCGTATGGCCAGTCCTCTACCACGATCAGCTGGCGGCGAAGCCATATGAAGAACTCGGGCCGCCAAGACATCTGCTGGCCCCCTCCTCCTCTAGGCATCAATGCTGCCCAGCGAGCCATCCTAGGCTCTCGTGGTAATGGATCTGCTACTACAGCTCCCTGGTACTGGAATAGGGGTAATCGTTCCAAGAAGAACGACACCACAATCGAGCCATACCCGAACTGTTTCACTCCCCCGCGCTTACATTTTGTAAGCTGCCTTTTGATATTTGTAGTCACCGTTGTAGCCCAATCAAAAATAGTGGGGCTGAGACATTCTGTCGCCAGTAACAGATGATTCTTTCTTGCCTCATGGGGCGCTTGTACCCCAGCTGCACGTGTGATGGTGAAAGGTATCACCTTAAGAACCAAATCATGGATGGTGGCGATATCCACCTTGGCACTGTTTTTCCCAAATTGTGCCTCTGGACACACACGAGCCTTCACTTCACCTATTTTCTCTCCGGAAGGCCTGCTTCCGGTCAAAATGGGGCTCGCCCCTCTCCGTGATAGCCCAGTAATGAAGTACACATCCGATACATCCAGCTCTAAGGTCTGATCCCGTAAGCGAAAAACTTGGTCATCAACATCCCAAGCATCCACTATGAACTGTAGTAGCTCCGGTTGAGCTCGCAGATAAGAGGTAAGGAAGAACTTCTTGAGACCACAGTCTCTCAAAGCATTCATGCATCCCTCATCCGCTATGGCTAAGGCATCTACGGCATCATTCTCCCGTTCTTTCCATTCCACCACCATTTTTGCTTGTTTCCTGCACCCACAAGGATGAATAAATCATTAATGAAACCCTGGTAGGCTTACACACCGGACAAATTTCGGAAATGATGGGAAAATTTAAGTAAAAATTAGGTCGCGCGGTTGGCGCGACTATTTCTAAAACAGTCGCGCCAATGGCGTGGCACCTTTGGGTAAATCACCCCATTGGCGCGGACCCGTGCCAATGGGGCGCAACCCTAAATTTTAAAATCCCCCTTGCGGAGGCTCAATTAAGGAACAAAATGCATAAAACAAGTATGAAAATGGAGCTAAAAGAAGCACCTCTTACCTGGAACTGGCGGAATCTCAAATGGTTGCCTGGATTGGCGGTAATCGCTGCTCGAAGTTTGCACCCCAAATGGACCACTACCACTATGCAAGAGGTAAAAAGTAAAAGTAATTTTATTTTTTACATTTTCACCATATTTATAGACTTTTTGACTTGTAATTAGGGTTAAAGAGTTGTTTTTTGAATATTTTAATATATTTTTGGTCGAAAATGGATTTTACGCTTGCTTTTGGTGCTATGACAGGTCCTATTTTGCAACTTCGATGGTGAAACGAATTGTATTTTATACTTTTTCGGACTCGGTAAATACACGAAAAAGTCACTATGGAGCCATCTTTCAGCTCTTTTCTGACTCGCTAAAAATGAAAAGATTGCCGGGTTTCCCCTCTTGACTCGTTAAACATAAATAAGAGGCGGTCGTCTTTAAACCCTTTTCCGACCGTGTAAAAACGAAAAGATCGTCAGACCCTTGTCATTTCAGGTTCGTTAATGGTTACGAAACGACGTGATGTTGATCGCTTTTTTACTTTTTCAGATCGATATCACTACATATGAAAAGTACTCCTCGATCGTAATGGTCGAGCGGTTCTTTCGAGCATTGTTTTATACTTTTTCGGGCTCGGGAGACACAACTTTACGAAGAAGGACCCCCCTGGAGTTTTCTTTTTTGCTGTCTTTTCAAACTCTCTAAACATGAAAAGACGTCGAGTTCTTCCTTTGTCAGGCTCGTTAAAACTTAATGACATTGGATTCCATCGTAATGACGCCCACAAGCATATGCTATCCCCGTCAAGATTGTTAAAAATAATTGGGGTACTCGCCAGAAATGGTGGGGAAAATGGACCCATAATCGTTGTCGTGTCGGCAGTATGTCGCTCTTGAACATGGCACTAGTCTGCATTCGTGTCTGGGTGGGAACATCTCATCTTGTTTTACACTAGCCTTCGTGGGTTTGGGTGATCCTATCTGACCTCTCATTTGCTCATTGCCTTGTCGCCATGACCTCTGCTCATTTGATGTCAGATACTGCCAAGTCCACTGTCGTGCCGCCGATATGTTCAAGAGAAGTTGACCTCTGCAATACAACCTCCTCTGGTACCTCACATAATTTTGATTCACCACAACATTCTTCCTCTGTCTCATGTCACTGATGTGGGAAACACTATGGCCCACCTTTGATCAAGATCACTTCCTGTCGACTTCAGCTCATTATCCAGGAAGCTGATCTAGAGACTCCCTTTCGGTGCCTTGGAGCCTGCATGCCTCAATGGCAGGTTCTTCGTGTTCGACGAGAGGTTTTCATCATTGGCCTCCGATCGAATGATTCTATGGGTGTTCGACGCCAGCTCATTGATTCAAACGCCGTAGATTGTACCTATAGTACCTCGAGGACCATTGTCATTATTGGTGGTACCTCTCGCGTCTGTTAACAATTTTCATCATTGACTGGTAATCAGACGATGTTCATGCATGTTCGACTTCAACTCATGTATTCACATGCTTGAACTTGTACTCTGTTCGGGTCGAGATGGAGCGCAAGACCCTGGATTTTGTCTATGAGAATCCAGGCTGCGATTTGTGGCTTATTATGATTATTACATGACTCATACATTGGATGGCTGCGACCATGCCTGAGTCTCTTTGTTGATCCTCTCTGGATGGCTGCGTCCATGCCTTGGATCTAGATTCTTATGTACTCTATTATGGATGGCTGCGCCCATACCACATATATCATGTACTTGAGATATCAGTTGTACTTCTTTACGCAGGTTCTCCGGCGGCCGTGTTTTCAGTCACACATGTTCTTGTAAAGCATTTCACCCCTCTCTCTCTTGGGCCTCATGCTTTAGGGGGCATCTGTTACACAACAATTTGTCACCGTTTGTCACCGTCCCTGTTACCCCTTACTTGTACACTGGAGGACTCATTCCAGGACCTGTGAGAAGTGACATGACCTGAAACCACTTGCATTATATTCCTCTGAGTATGAGTTTCATTTGCCCTCAAGACATCTCCTGCAAAATACTCATGAAAATAGCTCTTTTTGCATTAGCGCGGGTCCACAGTTCACTGCCCGCGCCAATGAGGGAAATCCTCTAAAAAGGGCGCGCCGTTGGCGCTCTGTCTCAGAGTCACACTCGCGCCAACCAAATTGAGTAAAGTTTTCAACCACCAAACTCTCGAAGGTTCTCTTCAACCCATTCATCAACTGAATCTATGTTGAGCTAGGATGGTTTGGCTTCGAATCTCCATAGAAGGGAAAGTGGTTTACCACCTTTCATGGAAGTTTCCAAGTGATAAAGCCAATCCCATGAATAATGTGGTTGATCCTATCTCTTTCCTCTCTATCTATAAAAGCTTGCCTCTATGCCTTGAGCAAGCTAGTGATAGTTGTAGTAGTTCTAGTCCCAACATAGTGATAGAGAGTTTGAAGCTGCAAGAGCCTTCTTTGCACCCATAAGGCCAAATCTAAGTAAGGAGATTCTTGTCACCCAAAGAGAGAGTGGCTTGTTCCTCATCCCAACAAGCTTTGCAAGACTTGTGTAGCTGACTACCCAGCCAAAGGAGGATTTGACGTCAGAACAATGGTTGTGTTCTCCTTTGTTATTTATTAATAATAGATGACTATCATTATGGTTCCACTCTCATTGTCTTATGATTGATGTTGAGTTATATCTTTTCTGACTGATATATATAATTGCATCTACTAGATTTTATGCTTGTATTCATGTTGTTCTTTGCGTGTGCAGGTGTCCAATCATGGAGATCGTGGGGATCGTGACTGGCCAAGGCAAAGGAACAAGAGTGACGTCTCTTCTACGAACATTAGCGTTGGAATCCAAGTAGGTTCTCACCATCCACTTTTTATTTGCAATTAGGAACTTGCGTGATAGCATTGTGTGATTGTTGCTAGACCCGGTCTGGGCTAGTAGGGATCGTCTCTGTCCGCAGAGAGGATTTACCTCCACAACAACTTCCAAATGGCTTTACAAGGTAAAGCATGCTGCAGATGGCAACATTGAGAAATTCAAAGCAAGGTTTGTGGCTAGAGGGTTCTCCCAGGTAGAGGGAGTTGATTATGAGGAGACCTTCGCTCCCATGGCACGATATACTTCCATCCGCTCCATTATATCAATAGTAGCAGAGATGGGTTGGAAGATCCACCAGATGGATGTGAAGACTGCATTTCTCAATGGATTCATACAGGAGGAGGTGTACATTGAGAAGCCACAGGGCTTTGAGGTGCATGGGAAGGAGTCCCATGTGTGCAGACTGAAGAAGGCCCTTTATGGCCTGAAGCAAGCTCCCAGAGCTTGGTACTCGAGGATAGATACATATTTGCAGGGGATGGGTTTCACAAAGAGTGAGGCAGATCCAAACCTTTACTTTATTATGATTGGTGAGGAGCCTCTCATTCTGGTACTGTATGTGGATGACTTGGTCATTACAGGTGCAGAGAGACTCATAGAGCACTGCAAGAGAGATCTTGCGACGGAGTTTGAGATGAAGGACATCGGCTTGATGCATTACTTTTTGGGCTTGGAGGTGTGGCAGAAGGAGGGGCATTTCTTCCTGGGGCAGGGGAAGTATATTGTGGACATCCTTAGCAAATTCCACATGGAAGATTGTAAACCCATGTCGACACCGATGATTACCAACTGGAAGAAGCGTCATGCTTTGGATTTCGAGTTGGTGGATCCCACATTGTACAGGCAGCTGATTGGTTCCTTGATGTATTTGGTCAACACTAGACCAAATATTTGTTTTGCAGTCAACACGATGAGTCAGTTTATGTGTGAGGCTAGGAAGGTTCACTGGGTGGCTGCAAAACACATTTTGGGGTACTTGCAGGGGACAGTGGATTATGGTATGGACTACAAGCAAGGGGATGGAGTGAGATTGGCAGGTTATACTGATTTTGATTGGGCAGGTTGTGCTTCTGATAGGAAGAGCACTTCAGGGTGTTGTTTTGGGTTGGGTTCAGCAGTAGTGTCATGGTTCAGCCGGAAGCAGCAATCAGTAGCACTGAGTTCAGCAGAAGCAGAGTATATGGCAGCTAGTCTAGCTAGTTGTGAGGCTATCTGGCTTCGAAAGATGTTGTTTGGCTTATTTGGTCAGCCGTTGAGACCTTCAGTGATTTACTGTGATAATCAGAGTTGCATTAAACTCACGGAGAATCCAGTTTTTCATGACAGGTCAAAGAATATCAGGATCAAATATCATTTCATCAGAGACTGTGTTCAGAAGGGCGCTGTGAAGCTTGAGTATATTCCCACTGATAAGCAGGTTGCAGATATTCTTACCAAAGCCTTACCACGGGGCAAGCATGTCTACTTCAGAGACAAGATGGGTGTGGTGAGGAACACCTTCCTCGGTAAGAGGGAGTGTTGAAATTTGGTACCGGAGGACAGGTGGTTCCCTTAGGCTCTGATCTTTGGCCTAGGGAAAAGTGTCCAAAAGAATTTAATTTTTCTCCTAAAGTGACTTTATAATTTTATAAAGTTAAATCTAATTTAAAAGTGACTTTAAGTGATAAAGTTACTAAGTCTAATTTTAAAGTGACTTTTATAAAGTCAATGAAAAATTAGAAAGGAAAAGTGACTTTGGAAATAAATGACTAAGTGGGTCTTTATTAAAGTGGGGTGAATTAAAAAATAAAAAGTGAGATTTAAATGAGCATTTAATCTCAGCCTTAGATCTCAATCTATTTCAGCCATTGGATTTAGGGATCACCCAAAAGTCACTTGGGGTTAGATTAAAGGAGGAAAAGGAGGAAAAGGTCATTCATTATTTCATGAGCAGATTGAGAGAAGAAGAGCAAGAGAGTAAGGGAGATTTCTGGACAGTGAACTGCGGAGTTTTAGCAGGAGAGTTTCAGCAGAGTGGAGTTTCAGCAGCAAAGTATCAGTAGCGGAGTTTCAGAAGCAGAGTATCAACAGCGGAGTTTCAGCAGCGGAGTATCAACAGTAGAGTTTCAGCAGCGGAGTATCAGCAGCGGAGTTTCAGCAGCAGAGTTTTAGCAGCGGAGTTTCAGCAGGGCTGAGTTTCAACAAGTCTGTACAGCGGAGTTTCAGCAGGGCTGAGTTTCAACAATTCTGTACAGCGGAGTTTCAGCAGGGCGGAGTTTCAGCAAGGCGGAGTTTCAGCAAGGCTGAGTTTCAGCAAGGCTGAGATAAGTTATAAAGGTTGCTTGCTAATTTTTGCTGAATATTTCTCTTACTGTAAAAAGGTATTTTCTAGAAATAAAGAAGAGCTCTCAAACTGGTTTTCCCCAAGAGTTGTAGGGGGTTTTTCCAGGGTCACATTGACCAAAAATCTCAGTGTTTAAATGTGTTTTAATGGCTGTTTATTACTGCTGATTTTTATTTCTGCAATTTCCAGCATTCTGTAAAATTTCTAGAATTTTTGTTTTCAGCAAATTTATTTTTTCCAGCTTGTTAAATGTATGGTTATGGAAAGGGCATTTAACTATATGGGAGAAATAAGGAGAAACTGAAAACCGGGGTGGGAAATGAGAAATTTCTACAAAAGGAGCTTCCAACCTACCAACATATGAGGACTTAGGTAGTACTGTACACATATATGAGGTAAGCCTAAATGATTTGGAGTCCCAATATGTTGATCTCATTTTCTATTTTAAAAATGGATATGCTCCCCCTGAACTCAATCAAAAAAGGAAAAGGGCTTTAAGATTAAAATAAAATCAATATGAGATCATTGATGATGTGTTATTCAAAAGAAATTATGATTATATATTATTAAGATGCCTAGAAAAGTCTGAAGCACAGAAGGTTTTGCAAGAACTCCATGATGGACTAGCTGGTGGACATTTTGGAGGAGATACTACTGCACATAAAATCCTGCATGTTGGGTACTATTGGCCAACTTTGTTCAAGGATACCCATGAATATGTGAGGAAATGAAAAATATGCTAGACTGCTACTAGAAGACAACGAAAACCAACCTTACCTCTACAACCAGTGAACATTGAACAACATTTTGAACAATGGGGACTAGACATCATAGGTGAGACATTGAGATTGGTCCTCATTCTTCAAAGCAACATAAATATATCCTTACAGCTACAAACTATTTTACTAAATGGGAAGAAGCAATTCCACTATAGGTAGCCAATTCATATGTTATCATTGAATTCATTGATCGGTTCATTATTACTAGGTTTGGCTTACCAACTTCACTTATGTTTGATAATTCATCATACTTTTCAGGAAATAATATGACTGAATTTTCTCTTAAGAGGGGTTTTAAACTAAATTAATCTGCTAACTACTAGCCCCAAGGAAATGGTCTAGTAGAATCAACCAATAAGAACCTCATAAGAATTATTAAAATAATTGTTGATCAAAGCCAAAAGAATTGGCACAAATATTTGACATTTTCTCTATGGGTAGATCGAATAACCTAGATGGCCTTAATAGAAACTTCTTTCTTCAATCTAGTATATGGGAAAAAGGTTATCATTCCTTTGAATCTAGCTCTTTCCTCATTAGCCCTAGTCAAATTTATCTAAGAAACACCTTCTTCTTCTTTACAGCTAAGATAGTCTCAATTTCTTAAATCAGAAGAAGAAAGAGAAAAAACCAAGCTTACACATGCTCGCCATCAGCAGCTAGTCAAATCTTCTTTTGATTCAAGTTTTGTTTCCACAAAATCTTTTCAAATTGGAGATCTCATCCTAAAATGGGACATGGCACATGACGAAAAAGGAAAGCATGCTAAATTCCAGAAAATGTGGCTTGGACCATTTCAAATTGTTGAACAAATAGGCCCATCAACATTCATATTGCAAGATTTATTAGGAAAGGGGGATGCTCTTTCTGTCAATGGGCTTATTTTGAAAAAAAAAATTCTTAGAAGATGATATCTTCTATTGTAATATTATCGCATTTACATTTTTAGTTTTGTTAGAAAATAATGTTAAATAGCATTACTTTTGGCTTTACAATAAAATATCTTAAAACATTTTATGATCTTTCACTTTGAAAGTAGGAATTCTTAAGGAAAGGATCGCGATATTGAAAATTAGATAAGTGTCATAAAACTGTGAAAAATTCTTTTTCCATTAAATTTGTAAATTCTTTGAAGCCTCAAATGTTTTAAAATCCTTTTATTCTATTATCAGATAAGAAAGGTTATCTTTAACAAAGTAAAGACTATTTAGAGTTAAGCATCTCTAACTCTAAAATTGTCATCCAAAAATCTTAAGGAGTCAATGATTCTCCCCATCCATTAACTTTAATTTTTTTTTTATAGTGTAATTCAAATATATATTAACCTTAGAAGATAAGGGGTCTCATTATGGGCCTGTGAACCATGATCATAGGGAAATAATAGACTGACATTACCAACACTGAATATGAAACTAGGGTAATGGCTTATGACTATTTTAATCTTAAGACAAGGGGTCTCATCACGAGCCGGCTTGTTCAATTAAATTACAACCAGTGGATGGCATTGTCACTTTCTAGTCACCAAACCAGGACAATGGATTTTAGGTAGTGCAAAAAATTGTCAAAAGAAAAAGTAAACAAATAAAAAATAAAAAATAAAATACACATATACTTTTGAAATTATCTCTAAAGACTACACTCTTAAGTGGATGGGATTCTCAATCATTGATGGTTAAAAGGGAACCCTGTTGAGGCTATGAATGCTTGTTGGCAGCAATGGCTCTACCTATGACAAATGAGTATATTAAAACACTAAGTTGCAAAAGTCCCCTACTTTATCTTTACAACCAGTTAAGGATTGATATAGACAAAAAGTATTTTCATCTATAAGAGGATTTTAAATGAATTATGAGTAAGTGATTTTTTTATATATATTCATAGTAATGTAACTTATCTAAGTATTTAAAAAATAGTCTTCCTTTTCTGAATTATTTTTACATAGTAAAGTTTTAGAAATTTCATTATTTTAAATCAGAGATAACTGGTTCTTCCAGTGAATCACCAATTGTTGTGCTATTCAACAACTCACCATTTATTTATGTATAAATCTATTAGGAAATTATTGTATAAATAAATGGGGAGCCTTTAAATTAAAAAATAAAAAACCACAGGAAAATAAAACAGTTTAGGGTTTTAAAAGGACAAATTTGAACATTTTTGAATAAACAAATCCAAATTTCAGTAGGCCTGAACAACTCGAATGAGCCCGCCTCAAAGAAATCTCGATGTATCACATTCCATAAGTCTTAATGAACAACCCCCCGTTTTATCCTTCCAAAATTTGCGATGCGATAAAGTATAGCCCCCAAGAACAAAACATGCTTAAAACTGAAAAGCTTAGGTATTGTTAAAAAGCTACTCTATATCGGAACTTGTTCGCATTGTAAATTTATAATAAACAAAATATATAAACACCCCGAGGACTATTCTGATTGTGATATGCGATAAACCATCTGGACCCGATATAACAATTAACACAACTTATAAACATGTTGCATCGAGATGAATCAAAAATTAGCAAAAGGTAGGCTACTTCCTTCACTTCTGATATTTTGATTGCGATAAATCTATTTGTTAAAAGGCGTGACTTTAATAAAATCATAAGAATGAATAACTAAAAGGAAAATAAGCGCTTATTAAATCATTAGTCGGGCCAACTCTTTTCTTCACAAGATTGTTGCTTGACCCAAGATCCTTTCTTATACTAATATGGTAAAATGGATAATTGAGGACATCAACATTTTCGATAGGACGTTCTTGACTTTAAGAAAAATAGTCATCAGGTCCTTTACAGTTGAAGTTTTGAAGAAAATGTACCATATACTCAACCCAAAGAAGGTGTATGACAAAGCTTTCCTCGAAAATTTTGCAGGAGAGAATGAGTGTTTTGGGAAGTTTTAGTGTCTACGGATAAACGCTTAAACCCCTAGACTAGTAGCTAAGTCTAGAACAACAGTGCAAAGCATTCTCTACTTTTTCTATGATCAATAGATTAAATAAGAGGTAAAGAAGCCTACCTATAGCTTTCTCTTACTGCTTATCTCCCTTGATCAATTATGTTGGTCCTCTCCGTACTTAATCCACTTGAAGAGTACCTACACACAGACAGAAGAAAATAATCGATCAAAGCATACGATAATGATCTATCGATTAAACATAGCATGGAATCAAGTACATGATGCACATATGAAAGCATAAATGAATAAAACAAGCATATGGAAAAAGATTTGAACACTTTATTAGTAAAAGGAAGAGCTGCAACCCAATTTTCTCGATTCAGCATCACTCCTCCAGTTCAATCCCATCCTCTCCTCATAACAAGCAAGACATTTGACATCATTACAATACTTGAAATTAAATGAAGTCTCATACTAACAGCATATCCCTATAATTCAATAATTTCCGTCCCCTGATCAATTAGATGAGTTGTCTTTTTATAGGTGAATGAAGGAAGTTATGCCAAAAATGGTGATGATGAATTCCCTTCCAAACTTAGAATTTAGTTCCATGGAGGAAGGGATAGAGGGATCGATGTCCCCTAACTCCCTTCCTCATCCAAATACGAGCTCAAAGGAGTAGATAAACTTGGGAAACTTCTAGATGCATCCAATGGATAAGAATATTCCCAAACCCCAATGAAATTTCATTCAAATTCGCTCAACGCGGGCCAAAGAAGGCTCAAGTGCACTACATAGCACCCTATCAGTGTATGGTATACATTGCAGTGTACCCTAATGAAGGCCTGCCTGCGCTAATCTTCCTAGAGGCAGTTTTTGGATATTTTAGTCATGAAACTTCTTGGGAAGCTAGGCATTCTAATGGTTGACTTCTTTAGGGCATGTAAAAACTGAATTAGGGTTTGATGGGCCCTAATAGTACTGATCTATAGGTTGGGGTTGATGTGCCCAAATGGATCTACAACAGTTGCCCCAAAAAGCATGAAGTCGTAAATATGTATGTCAAGTGAAATGATTTATCATGTGGAGAGGAGGTTTCAAAGCAGAAGGTGACCTACATCAATTACAATACATATATCATGCTAATTTGATTTTTTCACATGAACTTGTTGAGGGAAGGCATACCCATGCTCAGCTTATAAACTTTCATTACATGTACAAATATAGTCATCTATAGATATAGACCCATGAATGGATGACCATAAATGTAAGGCCATTGTACATTTTATTTAGTACTCCTGAAAACATCGCAGCCTGAATGGATGAAACTAGATCTGGGGTCTTCAATCTCGTTCAATATTTCGCTCAAGTACAAGTCTAACCATGTGAATATATTTTCTAAAATCGAACATGGAAAGACATCATCTGATTACCAGCCAATGATGTAAGTTGTTAACAGACGCGAGAGGAATCAACGATAATGATAATGACCCTCAAGGTACTATAGTACATTTCGCATGGTGTGAATAAATGTTTTGATGTCGAACACCATACAAAGTCTTTCGATCGAAGGCCAGTGATGTCAACCTATTGCCGAAAGCGAGAAACCTGCCATTGATGTATGCAAGCCTCAAGGTACTGAAGGGGTGTTTCTAAGTCAACTTCTTGGATGATATGTTGTTGTCAACAAGAAGCGACTCATTGCAGGAGGGCCTTGATGTATCCACATCAACAACATGAAACAAGGTAAATGATTTTGTAGATGAAAAATCGACTGATGATAGAAGGTTTAGGAATGGTGGTCATTAAAATGAAGGTTTACAGTATTTCAAAGGATGAAGTTTGAACTGAATGACTTCTCTTGAACATATCGGCGACACTGAATGAATTGGCAGCATTGACTCAAAACTAAAGTAATGGATGGTGTGATAGACCATAGGTATAATAACCATCAAGTAGATAACCCAACCCAAATAGTTTGAATGAATTGGCAGCATTGACCCAAAACAAAAGTGATGGATGGTGTGATAGGCCATGAGTATGATAACCATCAAGCAAATAACCCAACCCAAATAGTCAAGGAGATGAAGTGAACGTGTCATGTTCAAGAGCGACTTGCTACCATAAAGTGTTCTCCCCTTTTTCCCATTTTCCCCAGTCATTGCTAACCAATACCTCTTTATTTTTATCAAGCTTGAGGAGGATAACATATGCTTATTGTATAATTCCACCCTTTAGGTGAATCCATCGTTATTTGATGCTTTAACAAGTCTAGCGAAGGTGAAACTTGGTCTTGTGTAGATCGACAAGTTTTTCGCTATTTGATATTGATATGATATTCACCCTATGAGTGACATCAGTTAAAGATTTATTAAACCAAGGTATTACAGACTCATGTGTTTGTGTGTGTTCTATGTTATTGAAACAATGGATCGATCAGATTGCCAATACACAGACATAAAATGGAAAGACAACAGAGAAATATAGTAAGAAACACAAGGACACAAGCAATTTTAATAAGGAGTTCACCCTATTCTCTAGGGCTATGTCTCCGGTCTAGCTTTTAGTGGTGGCCTTGTTTTATTGTGTCTTTAAGCAGAGAAATTACAATACAGGGGCTCAATGTGAGTTCTCCTGAAGCAGATTTTCTTGGCAGGGTGGTTCTTGGATTCCCTAAGCCACTTGAGTACACAAACTTCTTCTTCCTACCAGCTCTGTGACCTTCTAGTCTACAGTGGAAAGAGCCGAGTGTGATGCTCAGTCCAGATAGATTCTTCTATGGGATGGCTTGAATCTTCAAGCTCTCTGGTGCTCGATGCTGCCTCTGGTCAGTTCAGCCCTCTATCTCTTCTGCTTTGCTTTACTGTTATTTTTGTTCAATCCTCCTCTCAGGGTTCACTATTCCAATTCTTCGTCTCTCGTCTTTTGTCTTTCTTGACTGATTCAATTGTCTTTGTTCATGGCTTTTAGCCATTCAATCCCTATGCATGTTTGATTCCTCTTCCACCTCTGTTGATTCATCTTCTGCAGCTATGCTTGGAGTTCCCTGTTCGGCGTCATCATGAATGCTCAGGGAGTGGCCACTTGTCCTCCTCTAAATGGTGCCAGCATGCTTCGTCGGTTCATTTCTTTAGTTACATCATGGATGCATTCTTCCTCCACCATGGTGATCAAATGGATTCCAAATCCTTCTAAAACGCAGCTTAATTCCCTGTTGGTTTCGCTTCCTCCATTGGGTGTGATCTCAGCCATCTGATGTGGTCCCTCCAAATCCAATGCCATACGCACGTTTTGTGCGGTTGACTTGCTCAACCGATAGTGCGTGATCAATGACAATTTCTCTCACCTCTGCCTGCCATGCATCGATCGATGTATGGAATCACTCTGCTCTCGTCCAAAACCTCTTACCATTTAAGGGCACCCCAATCAAAACCATCAGTTTCCAGAGCGCGGGTCCCGCCATTGCATTTAGCGCTTTTTCCTTTTCCACCCACGGTCCTCCGGTTCCCCCACGTGACCGAGTGCTCGGGCTTTCTTTCACAGCCCTGTTCACCCAGCGATGCACGATTAGTGCTAAGTGCGCATCAAATTGTTGGCATTATGGTTCAAGTGTTGTCCTTGATGGCAACTCACTCAGTGGATGGTACAGGTGCTCAAAGGTTAGTACAGGTGATGGCAACTTAATCAGAAGACAGATCTCAGTACAGCATGGCAAGAAAGCTCATACACGCTGTTTCGTTAAGCCCAAGTCGCGTGTACACGCAAGTTCGATTCATAAAAAGCGCGTGTATGTGGAAAGGTTCCTTTGGTTCATGGTGGTTAGACCTTGGAAGTTGTGCCTATGATTTCGGACCATTATGTCTCGACGGGCGTGTCGATCCCTAGTTTTAAAGTTGATGGTATTGTGTTACTATGGTTTTGGCTCTTGGTATTAAGAAAGGCCTAAGGCTATATAAGGAGAAGAAGATCATTAGGCAAAGATCATCTTTCGACAAGGCATGAATATCTAAGAGAGAAAGAGATCTGATATGCAGGTTCTGAGTTGGTTGATCTGAGCTAAGGAGAGATCTCATCGGTTGATGGAGAACTAGATCTAAGGAGAGATCGGGATCAAATGGTTTGAAATGCACTATCATGTTATGGTTGATTATGCGTATTTCTAGATCTGCATATTGTCGCAATGTTACGTTCTGAGTCTAACTAATATCTGGTACAGCTGCAAGTTGAGAAAGTTTATTTTTAGATCTGTACGCAGGTTGGCTTCGGTAAAAGCGCGTGTATACGCGGTTTCTGCTCATTAAAGTAGCGTATATCTTTTGAAGCTTGATTTGGGTTTACAGTGGGATCTGACTGTTATTACAGAGTTCTGTAGTCTGCTCTGTGTTCTGGTAACTGGTGATTGACAGGGTTCAGTGGTTCAGTGATTCAAAGTTGGTTGTTTTATGCTTCAATGATCTGTTGTGAAAATTGAATGAATTGTGGTCTTCAGATTGTAATGTTGTGCTTCAGGAATATCCAAGTCTGAAAATGTATGAAAAGTGATACCTGGAAGAAGGAAGATTGTAGGTCAGCACCTACGTACTAGTATCTTGGCTAGTACAAAAGCAAAAGGGGGTTGGAGCTCCCTTCCAAGGAAGTTTGGAGAACGAGAGAAGGTTGAAGCCTTCTGCAGGTTGTAGCCTGCGTACTGGTATAAGGCTGCACCAGTACAAAAGATTGTAAACTGAAGTTTCATATTAAGAAAGATAGAGACAACTTGCAGCAGGTGGTTTTCACCCACATTGGGTTTCCACCTTATATCTTGGTGTTCATGTGTGTGGCTTTTTATCTGTTCTGTTATACTGCACATGTTTACTGTTAATATGATGAATAATGTCCTGATGCACTTAATTGAAGAATAAGCCAACTAAATTGTGAGTTTTCTGCTTATACGCTGTTTTACTTCGTCACAGTAGCGTGTACACGCTGGTTCACTTAACTGAAGTAGCGTATATGTTTTGGGCATTTGAAAAGTTTGATTAATCTGATAATACTGATTCACCCCCCCTCTCAGTATTATTTCCAACAATTGGAATCAGAGCAGGTCCTTCAGAGAAGCTTGATCGCTTGAAGGAAGATCATTCATCATGAGCAACTACGAGAAAGAAGCATCAATCAGGCCACCGGTTTTTGATGGAACAAATTTCAATTATTGGAAGGTAAGAGTTACTGCATATCTTCAATCTCTTGGTACAGAAGTTTGGGACATTGTAGAAAAAGGCTATGCTTTTCCTTCAGCTACTCCTACAGATCCAGATGAAAAAAAGGCATATGAAACAAATGCAAAAGCAGTCGCTACCCTATTAGGAAGTATATCTCAAACAGAATTCATGAAGGTCATGCACTTCAAATCAGCAAAAGAAATATGGGACAAAATGATCACTAGCTATGAAGGAGATGAACAGGTAAAGGAAGCTAAACTTCAAACACTCAGGATTCAATATGAGACTCTCAGGATGTATAATGATGAAAGTGTGGCTAATTATTTTCTCCGGGTAGATGAGATTGTTAATTGTATGAAAAACTTGGGTGAAGAAATAAGAGAAACTATAGTAGTTCAAAAGGTTCTAAGATCTTTATCCCCCAAGTTTGAATCTAAAGTATCTGCAATAGAAGAAAAGGAAAATCTCCGTGTTCTCACTATGTCTCAGCTACATGGAATTCTAACCGCTTATGAAATGAGAAAGGGAGGTCCATCTGACAGAAGGGAAGCTGCTTTTAAGGCATCAGGAAAAGAAGATTACTATGAAGCAAGCCATGTTCCAGAAGAAGAGGAAGAAGAATCAAATTTTGTCAGAAATCTTCAAAGGGGTTCTGGAAGGTTCAGAGGTAAGCTACCTTTCAAATGTTTTGCTTGTGGGAAAGTAGGTCATTATGCTGCAAAATGTCCTTATAAGGATAAAGGAAAAGAACCTGCTAGATGGAACAAGAAACAAAGTGCAAATAGGAAAAGCTACTACACCCATGAAGATAGTGATGGCTTATCAAACAGTGATGAAGATGAACAAGGTAATAAATATAAGCTGTTAATGGCATTTGAAGATGATGATTATGAGGATGCTATAGATGTGGATAATCTCTATAATGAAATCACTAGACTCAAGAGAAGCATAGAAGAAAGGAATGTGATTATTGATACTTTGCAATTTCAAATTGATGAAAAGGAAAAACATCTTGAAAAACTAGAAGGTGAAATTGTTGGTCTCAGAAAAGAAATTGAAAAAACAAAAACTATTAATCTTAAATTTGTCAAAGGATCTGAAACCTTGGATGAGATTATTAGTGTGCAGCGGTCTCCTCTAAACAAAACAGGTTTGGGCTATAATGGAGAAACCTCTCAAGCATCCACCTCAAAAAGTTATCTTGATGCAGCAAGAGGAAATGAGCGGAAGAACAATGAAGATAATCAGGTAAAGCAGGGACGAGTTACAAACAGAAACTATCAGGGACAATCCTCCTTAAGGATGAACAAAAGCTACAACCAACCACAGGTAAAATCTTCTCAGTTTGGCTCAAGAATAGATGAAAATAGAAATTACAATCAGTTGGCTGGTAGATTCAATAACCGCAGAAGCTTCTTCAATGGACAATGCTTTTCTTGCCACAACTTTGGTCACAGAGCAGCTCAATGTGTTGCATATAAAACAATCATGACTAGGGAAGCTCAAAAACAAAGAAGTATGACAGGGATTACAAAAAGGACCTATAACAACTTTTCGGTGCTTGAAAATGAAGTTGAATGTTCTATTTGCAATAATTTTGGTCATAAAGACTCTGAATGCAGGAGCAGGTTTCAGGAGAAAAAGGAACAAGCCACAAGCACCAAAACATGGAGAATAAAGGAACCTCAAACAGAAAGATGTGGGATAGCATTTTATGCAGAAGGACAGGAAAATCTATGGTACATTGACAGTGGATGTTCGAAACATATGACAGGTGATAAAGAAAAACTTGAATCTTATTCTACTTTAGAAAAGGGAAAGAAAGTCTCTTTTGGAAATGATACTCCTGCTACTATAAAAGGAAAAGGTATTGCTCCTTTAAAAGAAAAGGTCAAGGCTGGAAATGTTTTGTATGTTGATGGATTGAAACATAATCTTCTAAGTGTCAGCCAGATGTGTGATCAAAAAACAGAGGTTATTTTCAGATCGAATGGATGTCTTGTTCGTGATCTTGATACAGGTAAAACAGTTCTCAAAGGCAAAAGAACTCCAAATAATCTGTACATATTTGAAGAAGAACAACAACAATGCTATCTTAGCAAGGATGAAGAGCACTGGTTATGGCATCGAAGGTTGGGACATCTAAGCTTCTCACAAATAAGGAAAGCATGCAAATATCAGGCAGTTCGCGATCTTCCAGATATCAAAATTCCAGACAACACCATATGCAAATCTTGTCAGTTTGGAAAGCAGACCAGAACTAACTTTCCAGAGAAGGAAGGGTCAGCTAGCTTGCCTCTTGAGCTAGTCCATACAGATGTATGTGGTCCATTTAGGAAAAGGTCACCTCGAGGAGAAGAATATCTGATATTATTCATTGATGATTTCTCAAGGTTTGTTTGGTTAGGGCTTATGAAGCACAAAGATGAAGCATTCGAAAAATTCAAATCCTTCAAAGCATTGGCCGAAAATGAATCAGGACACAAAATCAAGTGCCTCAGATCTGACAGAGGTGGGGAGTTCACATCAAATGAATTTTTTGATTTCTGCGATGAACATGGGATAAGAAGAGAATTCTCTACAGCTAGAACTCCTCAGCAAAATGGGGTTGTGGAAAGAATGAACAGAACTATCCAACAAATGGCTCGTGCTATGCTCGATGAATCAGGTACTCCTGCAACCTTCTGGGGAGAAGCCGCACATGCTGCTGTTATCATTCTTAACAAAACAAATGTCCGAGTAAACAGCACTCAAACACCTCATGAGCTTTGGAGTGGTAAAACTCCTTCCGTGAAGCATTTCAAAATCTTTGGGAGCAAATGTTATATTAAGAACACTGATGAGCAACTTGGCAAACTTGAACCTAGAGCAGATGAGGGCATTCTTCTTGGTTATTCTCCACATAGCAAAGCATACAAGTGCTACAATAAAAGACTTGGCAGAATTGTTGACAGTATTGATATAGTGGTTGATGAGAAGGGATATATTCCTAGGCAAGTTCATCATGAAGAAGATGAAGGTTACTCTCAAAGGCGAAATGATGAAGAAGAAGAACCTCAAGAAGAAGAAGAATCTCAAGAAGAACCAGAGGAGCAGACAAGAATAGAAGAGAAGACTCCATCCAGATATGTCCAAAAGAATCATCCAGAAACTCAGATTGTGGGGCAGAAAGAAGCAGGAGTACAAACAAGAAGGACACTTGCAGAAGCTTCAAGCTACTTGGCTCTACTCTCCTCCATTGAACCACAAAATGTGAAAGAAGCATGCAAAGATGAATGTTGGGTCAAAGCAATGGATGAAGAACTTGAGCAAATCGAAAGGAACAACACTTGGGAATTGGTTCCTAGACCAAAAGATAAGAATGTAATAGGAACAAAATGGGTCTTCAAGAATAAGTTAAATGAAAATGGAGAAGTAATTAGAAACAAGGCCAGACTTGTTTGTAAAGGGTATGCACAGCAAGAAGGAATAGATTTTGAAGAGACCTTTGCTCCTGTGGCAAGACTAGAGGCCATCCGAATGTTCCTTGCTCTCTCAAGCTTTCAAAACTTCAAGGTATTTCAAATGGACGTGAAATCAGCCTTCCTGAATGGAGACTTAGAAGAAGAAGTATATATTGAGCAGCCAGATGGGTTCATTCTTGGGAATGATCCAAACCTTGTATGCAGATTGAAAAAGGCTCTCTATGGGCTCAAACAAGCCCCAAGGGCTTGGTACTATCGGTTGGACAAATATCTTCACCAACAAGGCTTTTCAAAAGGATCAGCAGATAGCAATCTCTATATAAAAGTTGAAAATAACAAATTGCTAATTCTTGTTGTTTATGTAGATGATATTATTTTTGGCAGCAATGAAGAAACTATGAGTCAAAACTTTGCCTTGGTTATGCAGAAAGAGTTCGAAATGTCACTTCTTGGAGAATTGACATATTTTCTTGGATTGCAAATCCAACAAAATGAAGGAGGTATCTTCTTGTCTCAAACCAAATACCTCAAGCAGATCTTGAAGAAGTATGGCATGGAAGAGTCAAAACCAGTATGTACACCCATGGTTACAGGATGCAGCCTCAGTGCAAATGATGAATCAGCAGCAGTTCACCAACCCACTTATAGATCCATGATTGGGAGTTTGCTTTATTTGGCAGGTACTCGACCAGATATTACTCATGCAGTAGGGATGGTTGGAAGATTTCAAGCCAACCCAAAGGAAACCCATCTTCAGGCAGTCAAAAGAATCTTCAAATATCTTCAAGGGACCCAAAACTATGGCTTATGGTATCCTAGAAATACAGATCTCACTCTTCATGCTTACACAGATGCAGATTGGGCTGGAAGTGTGGATGATAGGAAAAGCACAAGTGGAGGTGCTTTCTTCATGGGTTCCAGATTAGTGTCTTGGTTCAGCAAGAAGCAAAGTTCGATTGCCTTATCTACAGCTGAAGCAGAATATGTGGCTGCAGCATCTTGTTGCACACAACTTCTTTGGATGATGCAGACCTTGCAGGACTTTCAAATCACTTGCACTCCACCTGTCTCTATCTTATGTGATAATACAAGTGCAATCAGCATTTCAAAGAATCCAGTCATGCACTCAAAGACCAAGCACATACCAATCAAGTACCATTTTCTTCGGGAACAAGTGCTTGAGCAGAAGGTCAAATTGGAGTATGTTCCTTCTAAGGAGCAAGTTGCTGATATTCTCACAAAACCACTGCCCAGGGAAACTTTTGAATATCTCAGACAAAAGCTGGGAGTAGTTGATGCTTCATCCTGTTGTTGAAATTTGTTTGTTCTACAGAAAAGTTGGTATACGCAGGTTACAGAAGGGATATGAGCGTATACACGCGGATTTATGTTGAGTAAGTCGCGTGTATGCTGGACGCTTGTTGCAGAAAGAATATCCGCGTACATACGCTGCTTTATACAGGATAAAACGCGTATATGAAGTTCTGAACAGCAAAGGAAAACTCTGAAGTTCTGAACAGCAATAGGAATGTCAGAAGTATTCAGGCACAGTTTCAGGGAGTGCAACAGGCACAGGTTCAGGGGGAGCAGCTCAAAAGTCTCATAAAGCATTGTTGGCATTCAGATGTTTTGGTTGATTGGTTTAAGAAGGAGCTCAGAAAGAAATTCTCGTTGCTGATCTAACAAGATGTTTATCAGATGCTGCTGGTGTCTTTCCTAAGTCTTGGTCTAGATCTGTTGTCTCTATGTCATGTATCTCTCTTGTCTCTTTTATGGTGTCAAGGTCATGTAACGGCCTTTGTTGGTTTCCCCACTATGCCTGGGATGAATGATGAAATGTTCATGTATTATCATGGTTAGGTGGATGAGTCAATATTGATGTATCCCCACTTGGTTGGGTGGATGAGTCATTTTTTGTATATCCTCACTTAGTTGAGAAATGGATGTATGTATGAGTCTTTGGTTATAGGAAGGTCTTTTATGATGTATAGAGTCATGTTCTTCTTGAAGAACATCTTTTGCAGATCTTGCCTACAGTCAAGGGGAGCATGAACAGCACTTGGTGAGCAGGATGGATAGACTGGTACTCTTTGGCATTCACAAAGGGGGAGCACACTTGGAGATTTCAGCATGTACTCAGGGGGAGTATGGACAACAGTATGGACAGCAGAAGGATTACCAAGGAAGAGAATATCTTGGTCCTCCCTTTGCCCTTGATGTCAAAGGGGGAGAGTGACTTGGTGTGGTGGTTGCCATCAAGTCCAAAGGGGGAGATTGTTGGCATTATGGTTCAAGTGTTGTCCTTGATGGCAACTCACTCAGTGGATGGTACAGGTGCTCAAAGGTTAGTACAGGTGATGGCAACTTAATCAGAAGACAGATCTCAGTACAGCATGGCAAGAAAGCTCATACACGCTGTTTCGTTAAGCCCAAGTCGCGTGTACACGCAAGTTCGATTCATAAAAAGCGCGTGTATGTGGAAAGGTTCCTTTGGTTCATGGTGGTTAGACCTTGGAAGTTGTGCCTATGATTTCGGACCATTATGTCTCGACGGGCGTGTCGATCCCTAGTTTTAAAGTTGATGGTATTGTGTTACTATGGTTTTGGCTCTTGGTATTAAGAAAGGCCTAAGGCTATATAAGGAGAAGAAGATCATTAGGCAAAGATCATCTTTCGACAAGGCATGAATATCTAAGAGAGAAAGAGATCTGATATGCAGGTTCTGAGTTGGTTGATCTGAGCTAAGGAGAGATCTCATCGGTTGATGGAGAACTAGATCTAAGGAGAGATCGGGATCAAATGGTTTGAAATGCACTATCATGTTATGGTTGATTATGCGTATTTCTAGATCTGCATATTGTCGCAATGTTACGTTCTGAGTCTAACTAATATCTGGTACAGCTGCAAGTTGAGAAAGTTTATTTTTAGATCTGTACGCAGGTTGGCTTCGGTAAAAGCGCGTGTATACGCGGTTTCTGCTCATTAAAGTAGCGTATATCTTTTGAAGCTTGATTTGGGTTTACAGTGGGATCTGACTGTTATTACAGAGTTCTGTAGTCTGCTCTGTGTTCTGGTAACTGGTGATTGACAGGGTTCAGTGGTTCAGTGATTCAAAGTTGGTTGTTTTATGCTTCAATGATCTGTTGTGAAAATTGAATGAATTGTGGTCTTCAGATTGTAATGTTGTGCTTCAGGAATATCCAAGTCTGAAAATGTATGAAAAGTGATACCTGGAAGAAGGAAGATTGTAGGTCAGCACCTACGTACTAGTATCTTGGCTAGTACAAAAGCAAAAGGGGGTTGGAGCTCCCTTCCAAGGAAGTTTGGAGAACGAGAGAAGGTTGAAGCCTTCTGCAGGTTGTAGCCTGCGTACTGGTATAAGGCTGCACCAGTACAAAAGATTGTAAACTGAAGTTTCATATTAAGAAAGATAGAGACAACTTGCAGCAGGTGGTTTTCACCCACATTGGGTTTCCACCTTATATCTTGGTGTTCATGTGTGTGGCTTTTTATCTGTTCTGTTATACTGCACATGTTTACTGTTAATATGATGAATAATGTCCTGATGCACTTAATTGAAGAATAAGCCAACTAAATTGTGAGTTTTCTGCTTATACGCTGTTTTACTTCGTCACAGTAGCGTGTACACGCTGGTTCACTTAACTGAAGTAGCGTATATGTTTTGGGCATTTGAAAAGTTTGATTAATCTGATAATACTGATTCACCCCCCCTCTCAGTATTATTTCCAACACAAATTCCACCTCCTTTTCCTATTCTGGGGCTCCCAGGGGCTACTTTGGCCTCCTGTGTGATCTCCATGGGCCTCGGTCAGCACGCTTTGACTGAGGTCCTTGTCGTTCCACGTTGGCTACCATTGCGACTGGTTCAGGGTGTTTTTGATCACTGTTTTGGATTTCTTTAGAGATTTATTCCCACCTGATACAGTCATGGTTCTTTGACAGTCTTCTATGGATCCATTTCGGATCACGACCTTCCTAATGAAAAAGCTTTTGGAACACCAAAATTTGGGTTTCAAGCATCGACTAAGTGAGGATACTGTTTTCTCACTTGTCCAATCTCAATCCACTTTGCACTGCTTAGCTTTGAACCTTTGATCCCAATCCTAAGGTACTCAACATCTCCCCTGCACGTTGTCCTCACCTTCCTGTCCAGCACTGTGTCTTCCTACAACTCATTGAGGTATTCAGGTAGCAGGTCATCAATAGAAGGCAATTGACTTTGCTCTTTAGGGTCCTCAATCATTGAAGGTTCAAACAATCTCAAGCAATCTGCATTTACGACTGAGTAGATGTGCATGTAAGCTGGTAAATCAAGGCGAAAATCATTTTCACCAATTTTCTCAAGTATCCTAAAAGGTCCATACCTGATAGGCTTTAGCTTTTTACCTTCACCTTGCATCCTGTCCTTGCTGATATACAGCCAGACTTGGTCTCCAACTTGAAAACTATGCTCCATCCGATGCTTATCATGCCTAGCCTTGTACTTGGCCTGGCTCTTTTCCAGTTGTTCCTGTACTTCCTGGTGGATCTCCTGGATCTATTCAATGAACCTAGTTTCCTTGTCCACATCACTGTGTCCATCAACCATGGTATCTTTATCAAAGACAAAATCCAAAGGAGACCTTGGTGTGAAACCAAAGCAGGTCTCAAAAGGAGATCTCTATGTAGAAGAGTGTTTGGCTTTGTTGTAAGCATGCTGCACATAACACAAGTGTTCATCCCAAAGCTTAGGATGTTTGTTGCAATAACCTCTCAGTAACTGGATCATTGTCTGGTTTACTACTTCTGTTGGCCATCTATTTGTGGATGAAAAGTTGTGCTTTTCTTCATCTTGGTGCCCATCAGTTCCCATAGACTAGACCAAAAATTCCCCACAAATCGGGTGTCTCGATCAGATACAATGGAAGTGGGTAATCCTAAATGAAACCATACATGTTCAAAGAATAATTTTGCAGTCTGTTCAGCTGTGATCTGTTTACTACAAGGTATCAAAATACACATTTTGTTGAACTGATACACAACAACATATAGATAATCATGACCTTTCCTAGATTTAGGTAGTTCTCCAACAAAATCCATGGAAACACTTTCCCAAGGGTGAGAAGGAACTGGTAATGGAGTGTACAAGCCTAGTTTTCTATTGTTGGGCTTATTTTAGCACACATGGCACACCCTCTTACATATCTAGAAACTGTCTCATTCATTTTTGGCCAATAGGATAATCTTTGCAACTATGCAAATGTTTTACTTACCCCAAAGTGACCTAATATCAGAGAAGTGTGTGCTTCCCTAATTATCTTTAACCTCTCAGTTTGTGGAATGCAGAGTTTCCCACAATGGTATAAGATTCGGTCCTTTATATGATAGTCCAATTCTTCTACTATTTTGCCTTGACTCAAAGTTGCATATACATCTTTGAAGTCCATATCCTGAGCATATTGTTCTATGTAGCTTTCATGTAGCACATAATTATGCTTAAGTATGGTAGATGCATTTATAATGGGTCTAGATAACATGTCTGCAACCTTGTTATGTATGCCCTTTTTATATTTGATGACCAAGTGAAACTGTTGTAGAAAACCCATCCATCTGTAATGTCTTGATTGCTACAACTTAGTTTGGGAGTGTAGATATTGAAGTGGTTGATGATCAGTATGTATTACTGTCTCTTTTCCCATTAAATAATGTTTCCACTTTTTCACACTCTGAACTAATGCATACAATTCTTTATCATATGTAGGATAGTTAACAACTGTAGGATTAAAAGTCTCATAATGATAACATATGGGTTTACCATGCTGTGTCAACACTGCTCCCATGGCATAGTCATTGGCATCAGCTTGGATCTCAAATGGTCTTTGTAGATTTGGCAGTGCTAGTACAACTGTTGTACTAATTTTCTCTTTCAAGGTGTCAAAGGCTTTCTAATGTTTTCCTCCCCACTGAAACACCTTATTCAATCCTGTTAAAGCATATAAGGGAGCTACAATCGAGGAGAAGTTAGAAATGAACTTCCTCCAATATTGTGCTGGTCCTAGGAAGCTTCTTGCTTCTGTAGCAGACCTGGGTTTAGGCCAGTTCACAATGACTGCCACTTTAGAGGGATATATTTTCAATTCACCTCCCCCTACTATATGACCCAAGTAGTTTAGAGATGTTTTGTCAAATTCACATTTTGAGAGTTTAACATAAATTTTTTCTCTTTTCAAAACATCTAATGTCTGCTTGACATGCTTTAAATGTTCTTCCCGTGTTTTACTAAAAATCAAAATGTCATCCAGATACACAGTAACAAAATCATCAAGCAAAGGTCTAAGTACATCATTCATTAATCTCATGAAAGTAGCAAGAGCATTAGTTAAGCCAAAAGGCATAACCAACCATTCATACAATCCCTGCTTTGTTTTGAATGCAGTCTTCCATGCATCTTGCTTTGCAACTCTGACCTGATGGTATCCACTGTGCAAATCCAGCTTGGTGAAATAAATAGCTTCTTTCAATTGATCTAAAAGATCATCTATGCGAGGAAGGGGATAATGATTCTTGATTGTTATCTTATTCAGTGCTTGGTAATCAATGCACATTCTCCAAGAGCCATCTTTCTTTCTCACCAAAATGATTGGTGACCCACATGGTGATGTGCTAGGCCTGATGAAGCCCTTCTCGAGCAACTCCTGCACCTGCTTCTTGATTTCATCATTCTCTAAAGTAGACAACCTGTACATCCCAATGTTAGGAAATGGAACATCTTGCTGCAAAATAATATCATTTACTATTCCCTTTTTGGGTGGCAGACCTTTAGGTTCTTGAAACAAGACATCATACTCTGAAACGACCTTTTCTATATCATCTTGTTGTTCAGCATTACAGCCCTCAAATACATTTGTTTTATCAGGTTTCTTTTCCTTTACAACCATCAGTAAGAATTTTTTACATGAATTTATCATTCTTTTCATCTGTCCTGAGTTTATGAGAGTATAATTATTCTTGAGCTTATGAGCTCTTACAAAGTATTCGATTCCATCTTTAACAAGTAGATACTTGTTCTCAGCTCTATATAAAATAGTCTTTCTATCATACAAGGACTTCCTAAAACAATTCCATAAATATCTATGGGAATTATGTCTAACTCCACCTCATCTACAAATGCTGACCCAAAAGAAAACTTGAGTTTGCACTGTCTAGTCACTTGTAGTTGTGCTTTATCATTCAACCATCCTAATGGGTATGGTTTCTTGTGAGGTGTAGTTTCTAATCCCAATTTCTTTACAATTGCTTCAGAAATAAAATTTACTTGTGAGCCACTATCAAACAAAGTATCAATCTTTTGATTTTTGGAAATAACTCGAATATGGAAAAGCTCATGTCTTTTAGTCTCATTTTCTTCATCAATAACAGATTGAACAGAATTACTAGTAGATGCTTCAAAATTCTTACCTTTTATACCTGTGGCTTCTATAGTTGTTTCATCTCTCGAGTCTGACCCCAAATCTTTCTGAATAGCTGCAGTTGTCTTCTTCTTCTTTCCCTCAGACTTCTTAGGTCTCAGTTCTGGATGCAGAATCCAACAATGCTCATCATCATGCCCCTCCTTGTTACAGTGAGTGCATGAAGCTTTGGCTTTCTGTGCAGTGTTATCCTTCCTTTCTTTCCACTTCTATTTTTTTTTCTCCTTGCTCTTACTTACAGTGGGCTCAAATGGTCCCCTAACTTCTCGATTGCCATTCTTTCCTCTATCCTCTAGATGAGTAGCTTGTACAAATACCTCATCTATACTAGTGGGATTAAACATGAGGATGGTATGCCTCATGTAGCTGTGTAGACCACCAATGTACTTCAAAAGAGTCTCTGGTGAGTCTAATGAGATACCCAACATCAATGCTCTCTTTCTGAATTCTTGAGTATACCCTTGCACACTTTTCCCTTTCAACTGTCGAAGATTTTGCCAACTCATCATGGCTTGTTGCATGTAGGCCAATGGATAGAACTGCTTTCTGATTGCAACAACAAATTCACTCCAGACAAAGATGGTCTTGCCATGTCTTTTCATATCAACTTGGGTTTTGCCTTCCCACCAAACCAAGGTAGTGCCTCCTAGGCGTAGGCTTGCCAGCTAAATCTTACTCTTGTCTAATTTTATGTTATGTACCCTGCAATACACATTAGTTTTTCTAATCCAATTGTCCAATTTTTCAACATTTAGCTCTCCATCATATATAGGCAAATCAAATTTAACATCTAGCTTAATCAAAGATGCTTTCTTATTATGCACAAGGCTATTAGGAGGTGTGATAAAGCTTTCCTCTTTCCCCTTTCCTTTGGAGTGGTCATGGAAGCGAGACTCATCTTCTTCTTTATCTTGTTTAGAGCCTGCTACATCTTCTACCTTTTTCTTTCTAAAGTCTCTGTACATTTCTTCAACCATAGAATTTATAGCTAGGAAACTCTCTATGAATTGAGGGTCTGGCCCTACAAAACCTTCCTCTGACATTGTCTTTCCAGGATAGACTCTCCAATTTCAGGATTAGTTTCCACCAACTCTCCTTCTCCTAATTTGAGCTTTGATCTTGTGAGTATTCACAACTAAACCAACACAAGCTTGTCTAACCTTACAGCCTAGAGATCTGATACCACTTGATCTGACATTCACCCTATGAGTGACATCAATTAAAGATTTATTAAACCAAGGTATTATAGACTCATGTGCTGGTGTGTGTTCTGTGTTATTGAAACAACGGATCGATCAGATTGCCAATACACAGACAATAAAATGGAAAGACAACAGAGAAATACAGTAAGCAACACAAAGACACAAGCAATTTTAATAAGGAGTTCACCCTATTCTCCAAGGCTACATCTCTAGTCCAGCTTTCAGTGGTGGCCTTGTTTTATTGTGTCTTTAAGCAGAGAAATTACAATACATGGACTCAATGTGAGTTCTCGTGAAGCAGATTTTCTTGGCAGGGTGGTTCTTGGATTCCCCAAGACACTTGAGTACACAGACTTCTTCTTCCTACTAGCTTTGTGACCTTCTAGTCTACAATGGAAAGAGCCAAATGTGATGCTCAGTCCAGACAGATTCCTCTATGGGATGGCTTGAATCTTCAAGCTCTCTGGTGCTCGATGCTGCCTTTGGTCAGCTTGGCCCTCTGTCTCTTCTTCTTTTCTTTACTATTCTCTGTGTTCAGTCCTCCTCTCAGGGTTCACTGTTCCACTTCTTCGTCTCTTGACTTCTATCTTTCTTGACTCATTCGACTGTCTCTGTTCATGGCTTTTAGCCATTCGATCCCTATGCCTATTCAGTTCCTCTTCCACCTCTGTTGATTCACCTTCTGTAGTTGCGCTTGGAGTTCCCTGTTTGGCGTCATCATGAACGCTCAGGGAGTGGCCACTTGTCCTCCTCTAAATGGCGCTAGCATGCTTCGTCGGTTCATTTCTTCAGTTATGTCATGGATGCATTCTTCCTCCACCATGGTGGTCAAACAGATTCCAAATCCTTCTAAAACACAGCTTAATTCCCTGTCGGTTCCACTTCCTCAATCGGGCGCGATCTCAACCATCTAATCTGGGCCCTCCAGATCTAACACCATACGCACGTTTCGCGTGGTTGACTTGCTCTAATGATAGCATGCAATCAATGATAGTTTTCTCTCACCTCTCTCTGCCACACGTCGATCGATGTATGGAATTTCTCCGCTCTCGTCCAAAACCTCTTACCATTTAAGGGTGCCCTGATCAAAACCGTCGGTTTCCAGAGCGCGGGTCTTGTCATTGCGTTTAGTACTTTTTCCTTTTTCACCCGCAGTCCTCTGGTTCTCCCATGCGACCGAGTGCTCGGGCTTTCCTTCATGGCCATATTCACCTAGAGATGCATGATTAGCACTAAGCACTAATCGCGCATCAAATTCCACCTCCTTTTCCCATTCCGGGGCTCCAAGGGGCTACTTTGGCCTCTTGCGCGGTCTCCATGGACCTCGTCATTCCATGTTGGTTGCCATTGCCACTAGTTCAGGGTGTTTTTGATGACTGTTTTGGATTTCTTTAGAGATTTATTCCCACCTGATACAGTCATGGTTCTTTGATAGTCTTCTATGGATCCATTTCGGATCACATATTTTTAACAAGTTTAATAACAAAGATAACTTAGTCCTTTTCCTGTTTAGAGAGTTTGAAAAGGGACAAAAAGGAAACTCCACAAGTTATTTTTCATAAATTAATCTCTCACAAGTCTGAAAAAGTGTAAAATAATACAAGAAAGATATCGTTTCCAATCCGTTAACAAGCTGGAATGGACAAGCGCTCGACAATATTTTCATTTTTAGAGAGTCTGAAAAGAGCTTAAAGAGGACGCAATTTTGAGGAATGAGTGGTTTCTAGGGTAGCAACTGGTTCCAATGATGTTGGAACTTCTCAAAACATGTTGATTTATGAAAAGAGGCTGGCTAATAAGACCACTCATTGCAACTATTCCTCAAAAAAGGTAAAACATCCAAGTGAAAGTGTATGATCGTCCAAAGGGATGGTGGCGATGGGATGAAAGCAACCAAGTCTCATCTGATGAAAAGGCTGATAGAATGGCAATCACAAGGGTTAAAATGGAAATGGGTTCATTTTTACACAAGTTTAAACCATAGGGAACTATGCTTCGATTCGGTTTCATGTTTACACAAGATTGAAACAAAAAACTAAGCTTGGATTCAGTTTCATTTTTATACAATATTGAAATGAAAAACTATGCTTGGATTCAGTTTCATTTTTACACAAGCTCAAAAAAAAAAAATGCTTGAGATTGGTTTACATGCCCCCAACATGATGAAAAGGAGAGTCTCCTGTAACCAGATGAAGTCGTTGCGGTGAAGCAGGACAATTATCCAACACCTATTTGGCTTCATCTAGATAGGGACAAAGGTGAATGGGGTGATTCCCTTCACATAACCTACAGGGAAAATTAACTTTACCATAAGGTGCATGCCCCCCAAGATTCATTACATTCACCTAATCAGACTACTGATGGCTATCAAGTGGATGGAATGAAGGTTCATTTACGAGATCAAGTGAAAGACTCGACTGGGATTTCATGAGATCTAATCAAAGACTTGACTTGGAACTTGGGACCTTGTTTCATTTTTTAATGAGCTTGACACAAGACAAGGAACTCTTCTCATATTCCTTGTTTCATTTTTTAAATAGCTTGACACAAGACAAGGAACTCTGCTCTGATTCCTTATGTCCTTGGTTTCATTTTTTAACGAGGTTGACACAAGACAAGGAACTATCCTCATTGACCTGTTTCATTTTTTTAATGAGTTTGACACAACAAAAGAACTATCCTCATATTCCTTTGATCATAACTCATAAGTGGTCATGAAGGAGAGATCTGGCTCCAATGCCCCCAGTACATGGTGTACAACATCACTGAATTGATCGTCAGTTGATGTAGGTATGGAACATGTTGCCACATAATTAATCCATGGCGAGGTATGTCAAGGTGTCTAAGGAGGTGGATAAGATACTAGGAAAGGTGATCTTCCCCAGCAGAGTCACCAATTTGTTTTGGGAAGTTTTAGTGTCTACAGATAAACGCTTAAACCCCTAGACTAGTAGCTAAGTCTAGAACAACGGTGCAAAGCATTCTCTACTTTTTCTATGATCAATAGATTAAATAAGAGGTAAAGAAGCCTACCTGTAGCTTTTTCTTACTCCTTATCTCCCTTGATCAATTCTGTCGCTCCTCTCCATACTTAATCCTCTTGAAGAGTACCTGCACACAGACAGAAGACGATAACCAATCAAGGCATATGATAATTATCTATCGATTAAACATAGAATGGAATTAAGTACATGATACACATATGAAAGCATAAATGAATAACACAAGCATATGGGAAAATCTTTGAACACTTTATTAGTAAAAGGAAGAGTTACAACCCAATTTGCTCGATTCAACATCACTCCTCCAGTTCAATCCCATCCTCTCCTCATAACAAGCAAGAAATTTTGGCATCATTACAATACTTGAAATTAAATCAAGTCTCATACTAACCGTATCTCCCTATAATTTAATAATTTACAGCCCCTGATCACTTAGATGAGTGGTCTTTTTATAGGTGAATGAAGGAAGTTATGCCATAAATGGTGATAATGAATTCCCTCCCAAACTTAGAATTCAGTTCCATGGAGGAAGGGATAAAGGGATTGATGTCCCTTAACTCCCTTCCTCATCCAAATACGATCTCAAAGGAGTAGATAAACTTGGGAAACTTCTAGATGCAGCCAATGGATAAGAATATTCCAAAAAACCAATGCAATTTCGCTCGAATTCACCCAACGCAGGCCAAATAAGGCTCAAGTGCACTGCATAGCACCCTATTAATGTATGGTCTGCATCACAGCACACCCTAATGAAGGCATGCATGCACTGATCTTCTTAGAGGCAGTGTTTGGATGATTTTAGTCATGAAATTTCTTGGGAAGCTAGGCATTTTGATGGTTAACTTCTTTAGGGCATGTAACAACTGAATTAGGGTTTGATGGGCCCTAATAGTACTGATTTGTAGGTTGGGGTTGATGTTCCCAAGTGGATCTGCAAGAATGAGGTAGAATCAGATCCAATTAAACAATGGAGATCCTATCCGAAAAAACATAACCATGAGAAATCGGGTATGTACTCTATATCTTCTCTCACCGCTCCCTATTCTGATATCGCAGCTATGATGTGTAGACTATTAGGGCACCTTAATACAACTAAGTTCTTAGCTGAATGGGTTCCTCTTATTGAGGTAGTAGTCGATTCTTATATAATGTATTGGGGCATTATCCTTTCAAATAAAATTTCCTTCCAAATCCAAGAATTTAGGAAACATTAGTATGTTACTACCAGAGTAGTTCCACCATTCCTTATGAGTGCATATATCATGTATGTGGTTTGTTTCACTTCAAATTTCCTGACAATGGGATGGAAATGGACCATTCAAGATACCACTCCCATCCATATATATCATAAAATTTTGTGGAAATATAATTTCCATGCCCATTTGTATCAAATTTTCCAAGGAGTTATGCTGTCAATTCACCAAGTTGTTTTCGACAAAAGAACCCCAAGATTGTCCGAAGAGTTCAAAATTGATTTCATACCAATATGAAAGAACTATTTACCTATGTTAGAGTCTATGGAAGTCTGACAACTCCTCATGTTATCCCATTATATGTCCCTGATAAACTACTGGCTAGGGAGATTGCTTAGCAAACTATAGGGGATGGACTGACAAA
The DNA here is from genome assembly GCA_031772625.1 of Pinus tabuliformis. Lineage (NCBI taxonomy): Eukaryota > Viridiplantae > Streptophyta > Pinopsida > Pinales > Pinaceae > Pinus > Pinus tabuliformis. The sequence continues at coordinate 2,064,716,306 of CM062818.1, read as the reverse complement.
GACCCTAAAGGAAGCCAAGAAATCTCTTTGGCCTTCATTCCCTATCTAATGTGGTGTATATGCTCTACATGATTTCAAGCATGCTATGCTTGAAATTGATAATATTACATGTTTGAATCTTGCTACCATTCTTGGCAAAAAGTTTGATCCTAACAAAGTTGCACACAATCACGAGGATGATGACTATGATGACCTATTTGAATCTGTCGAGGTATTTTCACAAGTGAAAAATCTGGCTATGTTGAAACTGAATCCAGAAAGGGTAGCGCAATTCCAAGAATATAGATAAAGAAGACTACAAAACATCCCTTTGGATCTATTGAGGATTCCTCAAATGATTACTCAAGAAGAGCATGTGGGAATTTACAGTGTAAGTTCCTTAGATAGAACACCAAAGGACACCGCTCACAAACAGATCACAGATCAATACACCAGTATTCTTGGCATGGTTAAAACCCTCAAAGAGGGAAACAGTCCACAGCCTAAGCCAATGCAACCACTTCAGGCAATTTATTAATAAAAGAATGAAAATTTACATAATCTTCTCTCATGAACAGTTACCCTACAATGACCCTCCATGCTATTTAAATAGAGATCATGGCCCAATCGGGTGTTAAGCCATGGATCAAGTGTCGGTAATACTGAGGAGAGAATGAATCATATGTCTATAACATATCGTGACCATCAGATTGTAAGTAACAAAAGTACATAGTAAAGAAACACACTTTACCTAACTCTACACTAGACCAAGTTATACTTAACTATTTCCTATGTGTCAGAATATCCTAACATCCCCCTTTAAGAAAAACTTGGAATAGGATTGAAAGATGTACAAATATGACACAATAGGAGAAGGAAGGAGGCATTAGAGCCTATTCCCCCTTAGTGACAACTTCCTGAACTCCAACCATAAATCAAAGTTTAGTAAACATCGCCTCTGTGAGAGCCTTTGTAAAGATGTCTGCAACTTGATCATTTGTTGAACAATATTTCAATTCAAGAACATGGTCATGAAGGAGCTTTTTGATGAAGTGCATGTGCAGTTCAATGTGTTTGTTGTGCTAATGTTGGACTGGATCTTTGCATAGTTGAATGGCACTTTGATTATCACAGCAAAGTGTAGTCAGATGCTGCTGCTAAAATCCAAACTCTGACTGGATCTGACGAAGCCACAGGCTTCCTTACTAGCTTCTATGGCACCATGATACTCTTCTTCTACTGAAGAAAGAGAAATGGAACTTTGTTTCTTGCAAGCCCATGTAATAGGTCCTAAAATAGGTCCTGAACCAAGAGTGAACACATAACTTGTAGTAGACCTCTGATCATCAAGGTCACCAGCCCAATCAGAATCAGTGAAACCGACCAATAGAGGAGATGCTTCTGCACTGTAATGAATCCCAAACTAAATTGTACCTCAAACATAACAAAGTATTCTTTTAGCTGTTTTCCAATGACTTTCATGTGGGTTTTGCATAAACTAAGAAATAAGGCCAACAACAAAGGAAAGGTCAGGACGAGTATGGGTCAGATACAAAATTTTTCCTACAAGTTGATGGTATAAGGTAGCATCAACTTCAGGGGAAGTACAAGTGATTGAAATTTTGGCTCCAGACTGAAAGGGAGAAGGGGTTGGCTTACAGTCTTCCATGTGAAAATGGTGTAGAATATCACAGGCATACTTGGAATGGGAAAGGGAAATACCTTCCTTGGATTGCAAGACTTGAAGACCAAGAAAATAATGCAAGTGTCCAAAGTTTGTCATTTCAAACTTCTTTTTAAGGTTGGACTTCACATGGCTTATAAGGTTGGGATCACTACCAGTAAGGATAAGATCATCAACATAAAGGTTGATTATGTGATTTTGCCGAAGATTTCTAGACAAGGATAAGATCATCAACATAAAGAAAAAGAATGATAAGAGACTTGCCTACTTTCTTAGTTTAGTGATCCAGAAGGATCTCATCAGATCAGTTGCACAGCTTCATCGTTAGTGTTCAGTGTCGTCGCCAGCATTCAGTTCCGTGTCATCATCAACATTCAAATCAGTGTCATTGAGTTTCGATAGTGTTGTTAAGGTTTAGGTAATGTTCATGGTTTTTCATGGTGTTTAGTTGATATGGTTGTACCTGGCTGTCGACATGTGTTTATCATCACTTCCGCTAGGATTTGGTCGACAACATGTGTTTGTCATTCGCCTCACAGGATTTTGGTTTTTTCATCCACTCACGGGTTGGTCATCAACATGGGTGTGTCATCCATTGTAGGGGATCGATATGGTTTGTCATCATGTGATGTCATCGCAAAAGAAGCTTTGTCAACGATATGTATTTGGGTTTTATGTCACATTGTGACAATGTGTTGTAAAAGGGTTTTTAATCCAAGGTGTGTAAAAGTTCTAATGCTAAACCTATTACCTAAACCCTAAGTGCATTAAAACATACACACCTAAGTCTAAACCTTTTGAACCTTATCACATTACAACTCTATGTGCTATTAACATTACACATTAAAAACCCTATGCTAAGACCTAAACCTAAAGTTTGAAACCCTAACCATATCACAAATACAAACTATGTACTCAAACCTATGTTATACCAACTCTCAGCCTTTATACATATAGAACATTACAAAACACATTATACAGTCCCTAACTGCGTGCTCAAAACCACAGCGAAACCATTAATATGTGAATGGTGTGTTCACAAACGACAGAATCCCCCTAACCATAACCGTTTTGGAAGCTGTAGTCAACATTTCCATGTGATCAGGTGTGAAAACTGTTGGGATTTATGTGACCATCAGGCCTGACTGCGGGGGGTATAAACCAAGCATGTGAGCAAAGTTAGTTCACCGTAGCAGATATTCTAACCACGTCAGAGGTTGTGAATGGTGGAATCCAACTGTAACGTCAAACGGCGGAGGTAAGTAGTGGACACATGAGAAATGGTCGTCATAAACGTCGAGTGGATAAGCCACTACATGGTAGGCAGATAGTCGACCACCAAAGAACCCAACTATTCACATGGAAACTGTTAGCCCTTCGCCTATTCAACTAACTGCCTGCAGTTTTGTGGTTAATATAATGTATTTTTGGGTTTTTGTTAAGAGTTTTTTAAAACAATTAATTTGAAAACCATGCAAGCCATCGTATGTGTCATGGTACAACTATATCGAAACCTAAAACCCTCCAATTCAGCAAATTCATGCCATGATTAGCCTAAAGGAGATTTGAATGTACCTGCAGGCCTATAAGAGGCGTTTTTTGGTTCATTGAAGAGAGATTATTGGTTTTGGTTTTTGTATGTAGATTCTGGAGGTCATAAGCAGTTATGTTTTCAGTGTAACAGGAGCATCCGAAGTCGGAATTGGGAATCATGATAGGTGTTGGAATGTTGGTTCAGAGAGCTTCCTTTTGACAATGATCAGAAGTGCCTGTGTGCATATTCAGTCTGGTCTACTTTCTATGTAATCGAACTCCTTGGTTTCAATCCTAATAAAGCGGTTGCCCATCTTGAAAGTGGACCCGAAGACGTATTCCATTAGGGATGAACTCCGTAATCAACTTTGATGTCTTCTATCACTGTGTTTTTACTATTTTCACTTCCATAATGCATTTTTTATGTTTAATCAGTTGGTGTAAAGTCTTCTTCTCAAGCAGTTTTCTTTGATTTATACACTTTCAACTAACATTCACATCATTAATGGATAATCAATTATACATTGGTTTTAGTCTATGATCATTTCAGATCATATAATTTGGTATTAGATCAGGTTGCGTTTGTAGAATTTTCCATTAAATGTTAACCAGATCAAAGTTGCAACGAGGAAAAGGAATCCTTGAGTAGATTGATCCAGAGATTGGAAAACGACGAGTCGTTCATAAGTCGACCATGTCAGGATCTGATGCAGGTGAAAACACCAAAACCAAGATGAGTGATGAACAGTTTCAACAAGCATTCTTGACTATGCAGCAGATATTGGGAGAACTGCATGAAGACAAGAAGGTGAGAGATGCAACTTCTTCTTCAAAGACATCGGAGAAGGACAAAGGTAAAGGGAAGGCTAAAAAACCTCCTTCACCTCCATCATCTCCATCATACCCTTCTTCTTCTTCTTCTTCCAGTACAGAATCTGCAATAGAAAAGAAACCTAAGAAACCATCTCTTTTGAAACTTGATGTAAATTTTGAGTTACCTATTTATGATGGCAAAATGAATCCTAAAAAGCTAGATAACTGGATTAAGCAATTAGAAGTGTATTGTCGCATTCAGAACATTTCTAATGATAAAACTAAAATTCAGTTAGCTACAATTACAATGGGGGGAACAACTTTAATCTGGTGGGAAAGTAAAACTTAGATATATGTAAAGCGAAAAGGAAAATTCATCTCTTCATGGTATAAGTTTTTAAAAGCTCTTAGGAAACAATTCTATCCTTTAGGACACATGCAGCAAGCTGTTATTGATTGGTAGCATCTGAGGCTAGGTAAAGGGCAGAGTGTTCAGGATTTTACTCAGGAGTTCAGAAAGAAAGCATTGGCGCTTGATATTTCATTGGATACATGTGAAAATTTGTTAAAATACATCGGCATTTTACATTCATATTTTCATTATACTTTATTGATCTTTAATCCTGATGATTTTGATGAAGTGTGTGTTCAGGCCATACATATTGAATCAAGTGGCAGACCATTCAATTTTTCATCACAGTCATCCAAAGATTTGGAAATCAAATATTTTGATGACAGTAAGGGGAGGAATAATTCGAAGAGAAAGAAATCAATGATATCTCAGAAGGAAAGGCGTACTTGCTCTTATTGCTAGAGAATTGTTCATGATGAATATAAGTGTTGGAAACTTCATCCAAAACTTAAGCCCAAAAAGTTCTTTAAGGAGAAGTTGTTATAGACATATTTTGGCACTACAACCCCAATCAAATATGTCCATAAACCAAGGACTTCTAAGTCCCTAAAAGTGTTGTTTCATACCCTAAAGGAGCAAGGTCAGCTAATTACATCATCTCCTAGAAGTTCTCCATGAAAAACCACTCATAACTAGTCAAAGCAGGACCATACAGACTGTCCAGTGCTAAGGGTGCGATGCATATCACCTGCCACATGAAAAAAGTGCAATGCATACTGGGAAGACCTTCTGTAGGGTGCGATGAGTGAGAGCAGACAAATGGCACAAGCAGTTTGCTAGGTGGAAACCCTGAGAATGTTCTAGAAGTTGCTCATTTGACACTTGCCTCCCTGAATTCGCCCAAGGATGAGTAAGAGATCATGAAATCTCCAAGTGGAACCAAGAACTATCAGAGAGATGACACTAATCAAAATCCCAGAAGCTGACTCACCCCCCTGCAAATATCTATATATGGATCCCTCATCCCAGAGATCCAGAGGTTGGAATTTGGTAATTTGAAAAGAAGTGTTGTTGGTTTCTCTTTGAAGACATTGTTGGGTGATCTTGCTTTGTATGAGGTGAAGAGGGCTTTCAAGCTGGAAGGATGGCATTGAGTTAGACCAAGTGGTTGTAATCCTCTCTTCTACTACTTTTATCAATAAAGCTATTTGAGTTTTCCTCCATATTCTTGTGTATCTATGATTGTGTTGATATATGCATTTGTATGGTCAATATATATATGATCTTATATTGTTTACAGTGATAGATCTCTATGATTTGATGGTATTATGTTGTTGTGATTCTACAAGTGCTCTTTGAAGCGGGACAGGCAAGGAAGTAGTGGCAAGATTCTGTCAAAGGGGAAAGGAAACAAGTAAGGAGCCAAGCGAAAGACTGAATTTGGTACTACCTGCTTCTTTCTCATCTATCTCTTGTAAAGGGAAATACAAGTAACTTTAGTTTGTTTGTTTCTAAAATAGCTACCCGTCTTAGTGGGACTAGCAGTTATGAATAGACACTAGATTTCCCGGTAACAAAATGGCGACTCCGCTAGGGAGCGATTAGTTTGATTTCTTGTCTCTATTTGTTTGATTCATAAACCATAGACGGAGCCTGAAGTTAAGCCAGCTAGCCTTCGAATTGCATTTGCTATGCAAGTGCAAAGTAGATCAACGTTGCTTCAGTCAATCTCCAGGTTTGTTTATGAACTGAACAATTGACTTGCAAACATCCTAAGTGCCCTAGAGGTAGCTCAAGTAACCTCATTAGATCAGCCCCTATACTTTGTATTTACTAACTATCATTAGCTCGACCTAAATCCCTAAACTAAGCTGCAAACTGTGACCAAAAACCAAGTTAAAGTCTCGTCCCTGGACCATCGCACCTTCTCTTCTTGGCAATCTGGATGCATCGCACCTCTCATGTGCAGTAGGTGAGATGCATCCCTGTTTCCCTGTGTTACAGGTGCGATGATCAAATAAGACTGTTTCTACCTCCAGATTTTGGTTTTTTCTTCACTCTCTTCAACTTTATTCAGGAGTTTTGTTGTCTGTGATCAGTAGACCACTATTGAAACCACCTTTCTTTACATCATCCAATCTCCATTGTACAAATATTTGTGAATATTTTTATGTATTTTTCGCCATTCACAGTTCTCATTTACAAAATAGTAGCTAAATCAAACTGTCGTCTTTTGATTTGAAAGTGTCGCAAGTGTCGTTTTCAATCAAAGAAAAGAATCCTTCTCTTTTTGATAGTCGATTACACTGTTACTCTTGTATTTGATCTGAATTAATAGTATTTCAAGTGTCGAAAACGGTTTTTAATTCAAAATCGCAAAGTGTCGTCTTGTCTCCTTTTCATTTTTTGAAAAGAAAATCATTAGTATTGTCGCTTTGAAAGAAGATATAATTCAGATTTGTACCCAACATTCTTTTTGTCATTCACACATTAAGAAAGCGGAAAACAAATACGTGCATATGCATTTTCATTTAGACTGCTTGTTGATTTTGATTTAGGACAGTGCATCTAGTGTGTGCTCTCTGCACTATGTTGAAAGGATTTGGTTTCTCTTTCCTTAGTAGCTAGGATTTTCATTGCAAAAAGAAGAGTAAACAACTGTTTATCATCTTGGATTGCATATTTAGGAGTTGTATATCTACATCACGTGGTGAACCTTAAAGGAAAAATTCTTAAGAAAGATCAACTGTAAAATAAATTCAATGAACATAAAAATGCTTTGGAACCTAACACACAACATCTAGAAGTCTAGGCTAAAGATGTATTCCGACGTCGTAAAGCTTGGTAACTTTCGCTTTCATCGTAGGTTGGATGATTCCTCCTCTTTGAGATGAAAAGTGCTAGTATGGACTTGTGCTCCCATGTATTGTTGAGTATATATTGGGAGACCACAATAGGCTATATCTTTTATCCTTAGGAAGCCGTGTCTGCTACCCTATCGATTGCAATGTACTGAACACAACATTCGGGAAGATTGATTGCCGTACCATAAAAAGTATTCTGCAGTTTTGCGATTGGTTTGGTAATCCCTCTGTCTAGACTTCCAGAGTAGTCTCTTTCATTCCTTTTCAAACTCCTTAAAGGAAAAGTTCCATCTGAGCACTTGTCACTTCAGGCTCATTAAAAATCGAAGGCGACTAGAGTCATCTTTAGCTTTTTCTTGACTCTTAAAAATTGAAAAAGAAAGTTGTGTCAAAGCGTCTAAAACTTATTTTAATCGGAATAATGTCACTATTCCCTCGTTGATCTTAGGTTGAGAAAATGGAGTCTACCAACCAAGGATTTCCCTTCGGGAAAATCCTAGTCCTTTCTCCTCCTGGGGAGATGTTGGTGCACCTCATATGGCCACATTGTCCCTTCCAGGACTGACAATTGGCCTGCCGGTATGGCTTTTCTTGACCTCTGTCATTCAAAGCATCGTGATTCCTGAGCAATCAAATCAGCAACTAGATGATACTAAAGTTACCCCCCAACCTTCTACTTCGTTTTTTTCTCCCTCTCCTTCTTCCTCTTCGCTTGGTGAAGATAGTAAAACTAAAAACCAAGTAACTGAGAAGAAGAAGAAAGGGAAGGAGAAGAAGAAGAAGGAGCCAACGGCAAAAAGGGGAAATCATACATCGTCTAACGAAAATCCACACACTACACCATCCAAACCTAAATCTCCATGTGTCATTTGTAAAGGGGACCACTATCATTGAGATTGTCCTTGCATCGCATGGATCTTAAGGGACTGGTCTCCCCGCTTGCACAATCTGGTGTCATCAACCTCTGACGATCATGTTGAGAGTACATCGTCAAATAGTGAAAACGAAGTCACCAAACAGAAAGGAAAATCTAAATTTCCTTGCAGATTGTGTGAAGGCGATTATGCCCTCCACCGTTGTCCCTTCCTGGATGAAGCTAAAAGATTCTTGGATAACAATCCTGCATCACCACAATGACTCCCTCCTGGATACAAGAAACTCTTGTCGAGTACATTGCTAGTTGAAAATCTGACTGACACACCTTTGTTGTCAGTCGAAGCACCTATCATTGAAGATAAACCCTCTGAGTCCACATCGAACCAAAGTCAACAGGTCGAGATGGCAGTCGACCCCATCTTGTCTTCAGAGGATTCACCTTCAGATGATATAGTCACCAAAGAGAACGAGAACAACACCATTCAAATTATTTTCGTAAACACAGACTCCGATGAACATGGGGGAAATCTACCCATTCCTTTACCGCAGGAAGGAAGTTCATCAGAGATGTATCCGGCCATTTATTTGGTCCCACCTCCAAGCAACCTAGTTGTCTCCTTCGATTGGAATCTACTAGGCAAACCTCGAATACCATCTAACGTACCATTCCGAATCATAGTGCAAACTTACAAAATGGTCATTGTTGGTACCATCATAGATGAAGGGTTTTCTGTGAGTATCCTTTCCTCAACTGCTTGGAAAGTGCTTGGTTCGCCATCGCTTTTGCCTGAGATCCGATATCTGACAGGCTTCAACAAAGGAACCAGTCGACCATTAGGGATCCTTCCAAACTTGCCTATAACTTTGAGAAGGAAAATCTTTTATCTGAACATGATGGTAGTCCAAGGAACTTTAGATTACAATCTTCTCCTTGGGCGTGCCTACATTTATAGCATGGGAGCTATTGTTTCCTCACTCTTTTGAGTGATGTGTTTTCCGCATGAAGGAAGAGTGGTCCAGCTTGTAGACTAGCTTTCATTCCCTAGTTAACACATAACTAATAGTCAAATGCCATCCTTAACAGGTCTTTTTGTGCAAGGAATGTCTCATCAATCTCCAGTCCGTCCACCTGATGAACGCGAGTGATTCGGTGGTTGTGACTGAAACCCAAGGGGCATGCACCCTGGTCTGCTTCGGTAAGAAAACTTCAGGTATAGGGTAGGTTTCCACGGAGGATATATGACTAGTCTGACACACCCGTCCATTTAGGAAAATGGGATTAGACTAGAATAAGATACCTCCATCAGAAGGTATGCCTTTCCCGACAGAGCGAGTGTTTTGTCTGCAAATTGAAGGGTAACCTGGGTATGCCTTTCCCGACAGAGCAAGTGTTTTGTCTACAAATTGAAGGGTAACCTAGAAACTCTACTTCGCTATACCTGGGGGCATGCAAACCTTTTTGCGTGAAAGTGAAAAGCGACCATTTATTTTCCTAGTTTGTAGATTCTTAACCCTTTAAACTCGTAGGATTGGTCGTTCCTAGCTTACATAATAAAAGGAGTCAGAGCATAATTTCGAATGGTGCAAGCTCCCTAAAAAATGAACCTATCGATGAGACATCCTTATTATACGACTGGCACGAGTAGTTTTACGTGAAGTTCAAGCTTGTTAAAAATTAAACCTAGCAATGAGCATATGTTCCACCAGATTTTAAGCTCATTAAAAAATGAACCCACTTCCAGTAAATAACCATTGTGAACACATTATCATTAGCTTTTGAGCCTTGTTCGTGTTCTTACTATCACCTCCACTCTGTTTTAGCCGATCATTCACCTCCATTTGATTGTTGACCCCTTTTGAGGAACAGCTACGATGAGTGATTCTGTTAGCCATCTTCTTAACACTACTATAATTGGAAAGTTCCAACCCTCACCTAGAACCAGCTGTTACCCAAAATATCACTCGTTCCTCATAAATGAGTCTCCTTTAAGCTCTTTTCATCTGACTCGTAAAAAATGAAAAGATTGCCGAGCAATTGGCCTCTCCAGCTCGTTAAAGTGATTGGAAGTGCCATCCCTCCTCTAGATTTTAATCTTTTTGGACTTGAGGGATTATTACACAAAAAGATCGAGCGTTTGTCTTGTTCAGCTCGTTAAAACTATCGAAAAGTCATCCCTTTCGCATTGTTTTATACTTTTTCGAACTTAAGGGATTATACTACGAAAAAGGAATATTGGAGTTTCCTTTCCGTCTCTTTTCAGACTCTCTAAAATTGAAAAGGACCGAGTTATCCTTGTCGTTAAACTCATTAAAACAATAGCGACAAACTTGTCCATTCAGACAAGAGCGAGTTTCACTGTCACTAGGCTCGTTAAAACATAGCGACGGGTTTGCCCGAAGGGAAAATTATAGAACAAGCATATGTTATCCTCCTCAAGCTTGACAAAAATAAAGAGGTACTGGTTAGAAATGACTAGGGAAAATTGGGAAGAAAACTTGAAGAAACTTTATTGGTAGCAGGTCGCTCTTGAACATGACACTTTCACTCCATCACCATGATTGAGTTGGGTTGGGTTATTCCATTCACTGCTCACATCACCATTGGTCCACTGTACCATCCAATTTTTGGGTTAACACTACCAACCCATTTCAGTGTCACCGATATGTTCAAGAGAAGTCGCTCAGATAACTTACCTACCCAGCTTGTGTCTCATCCGCTGCAATACCTTCATGCTTCATTCTTTCATGACCACCACCCTGAACCTTGTATCATCAGATCATTTTCACCTCTAAAAAATCATTTGCTCTGTTCCATGTCGTAGATGTGGGATTCATCAATGCCCTCCTATGACGGGTCACTTCTTGTCGACATTAGCTCATTATCCAAGAAGCCAACCTAGGAACAACCCTTTCAGTACTTTGAAGCTTGCATGCCTCAATGGCAAGTTTCTCACTTCCGGCAATAGGTTTACATTAATGGCTTTCAACCAAAATATTTTTCATCGTGTTCGACATCAACTCATGTATTCACATCACGTGAATTGTACTGCAGTACCTTGAGGGTCATCATCATCATCAGTGATTCCTCTCGCACCTATTAATAGCTTACATCATCAGCTGGTAATCAGGCGATGTCCTCCCATGTTCGACATTAGAACATCTTTTCACATGGATCGACTTGTACTTTGGGGCGAAGATTGAACGATTTTTGAAGACCCCAGATCTAGTTTCATCCATCCAGGTTGCGATATATTCAGGAAAATAAAGACATCAAATGTACATCATTGTTGCACAGATAATCATCCAAACTAGGGGATGATGGCTCTACCAGAATCATCAATCTGCACACAGATGGTTGTCTGTCCTATGTACATGAAAATGAATTTTATGAAGCTGAGCATGGGAATTCCTGCCTCAGCCAAATCATGAAAATATTATGAAGATAATGTATTGTATTGTATCTTATTACAGGTCACCTTCCAGTTCGAAAAACCTCGGATCCTCATTATAAATCATTTTACTCGACATCAGAAGATTTATGACCTCATGCTTTAGGGGGCAACTATTATAGACATATTTGGGCACTACAACCCCAATCACATATTTCCATAAACCAAGGACTTCTAAGTCCCTAAAAGTGTTTTTTCATACCCTAAAGGAGCAAGGTTAGCTGATTACATCATCTCCTAGAAGTTCTCCATGAAAAACCACTCAGAATTGGTCAAAGCAGGACCATACAGATTGCCCAGTGCTAAGGGTATGATGCATCTTACCTGCCACATGCAAAAAGTGTGATGCATACTAGAAAACCCTTCAGTAGGGTGCGATGAGTGAGAGCAGACAAATGGCACAAGCAGTTTGCTAGGTGGAAACCTTGAGAATCTTCTAGAAGCTACTCATTTGACACTTGCCTCCCTGAATTCGCCCAAGGATGAGTAAGAGATCATGAAATCTCCAAGTGGAACCAAGAACTATCAAAGAGATGACACTAATCAAAATCCCAGAAGCTAACTCACCCCCCTACAAATATCTATATATGGATCCCTCATCCCAGAGATCCAGAGGTTGGAATTTGGTAATTTGCAAAGAAGTGTTGTTGGTTTCTCTTTGAAGACATTGTTGGGTGATCTTGATTTGTATGAGGTGAAGAGGGCTTTCAAGCTGGGAGGATGGTGTTGGGTCAGACCAAGTGGTTGTAATCCTCTCTTCTACTACTTTTATCAATAAATCTATTTGAGTTTTCCTCCATATTCTTGTGTATCTCTGATTGTGTTGATATATGCATTTGTATGGTCAATATATATCTGATCTTATATTTTTTATAGTGATAGATATCTATGCTTTGATGGTATTATGTTGCTGTGATTCTACAGGTGCTCTTTGAAGCGGGACAAGTAAGGAAGCAGTGGTGAGATTCTGTCAAAGGGGAAAGGAAACAAGAAAGGAGCCAAGCGAAAGACTGAGGTTGGTACTCCCTGCTTCTTTCTCATCTATCTCTCGTAAAGGGAAATACAAGTAACTTTAGTTTGTTTGTTTCTAAGATAGCTACCCATCTTAGTGGGACTAGAAGTTCTGAACAGACACTAGATTTCCTGGTAACAGAAGGATGAAAAGAAGGCAATTGCAATAGTCCAGCAAGATCTAGGTTCAGATTTAGGTGATGAAAGGAGGATAAAAACTATGGTTATGATAAGTAAAACTTCTGACACTGGTTCAAGTTTGAAAACTAATGCATGTTCATCAAACATAAATCCTTCAAATGAGGATAAAAGAGTTGAATTGTTTAACATAAGGATAACTTCTAAACATACAAATATAGATACAATCTTTGACAGTGGATCAAAGGCGAAATTAGTCTTTGAATATTTAGTTAAAATTTTGGGTTTGGAAACATGGAATCATCCAAGACCTTACCCATTAGGATGGATAAATAAATCAACTCATATAAAATTCACCAAACGGTGTCAATTAAGATTTTACATAACAGCTAATTACATTGATGAAGTGGAATTAGATGTGGTTCCAGTAGACATAGGTGGAGTTGTCTTAGGAAGAGCTTATCTTTATGATCGTGATGAAATATTTTACAGGGGAGAACATAAATATCACCTTAAGAAAGATGGGGTTGAATTTATTGTCAGGGCACATCAAAATGAAAATCACTTGAGTTTAGTTAATGCTAATCCGATGAAATGATTAATAAGTTCAAATAAAAGATTTGTAATCATGTGTGTAAAGGAACAACATAAAAATCAACATGATGTTTGTTTAGGTTATGAGACTCAGCTTAAGTATGGTTTGATTAAAGAGATACAAACTATTCCAATTCTATGTAAAACCAAACATCTTACTCATAAACAAGGAATACAACATGAATTACAGTTTGTGCCTAAAGCTCCTCTGCCTAATGTTAGAATGGATCAATTCAGTCCAAGTTTGGAAATTAACAGTTACAGGGATACAGATCAGTATTGGGGAAATTCAATGTTCAATTTCTCTTGTATTGTGTCACCATTTCATGTTTCAAACAGTTTGGAAACCTCTTTCCAAGTGGAGAGGAAACCTATTTGTTTTCATATCAAAGATTTTCTAAAGCAGTGTCAAAGTATCTAATGGAAACTAATGCATCAGGGGAAAGTGCTAATCAATGGAAACATCATTTAATGAATAATGGAAAAGTGATTCAAATAAATCAATAGCTAATTCAATACTTTCAAAGACAAACTAAGTTGTAGTAGTTTCCATATTACAGTTTGATGAGTTTATTGCAGCAAGTTCACTTAGTAAACAGGAATCAGGAAAGTATAGCTAGTTTGATGTCAAGAATATATTTGATTGTCTCTGTCATTCCGCAAAATATATTGTTAATACATGTTGATGGTATTGAAAAATATCATGTAGAGATTGTTTTCAAAGATGATTATGAATGACTAACTCATGGTTCTTCAAGGAAAGAAATCAATTGTCATGTTCATAACAGGTTGTTTTCCCATCGTCGCAAGTTGTTCATATTGCAAATGGATGGAACAGGTCATCGACTCAAAAAGTGCCATGGTAAGCATCATCAGGGTCATCACTTGCAGGTGATTGATCAAATGTATTCGTACATCATCAGGTCAAGGTGGAAAGTGAGGGAGCTCTACCCTCATCAACTATTTGTTTAGTCAAACGTTTCTGGTCCAAAAGCTTTCAAGTGGAGAGGATTGATCCAGGAGGATCTCGTCAGATCAGTTGCATAGGTTCATTGTCAGTGTTCAATGTCGTCGCCAACATTCTGTTTCATGTCATCATCAGCATTCAGTTCGGTATCATTCAATTTCAAAAGTGTTGTTAAGGTTCAGGTAATGTTCATGGTTTTTCATGGTGTTCAGTTGATATGGTTGTACCTGGATGTCGACATGTGTTTTTTGTCAGTTCTGTTAGGATTTGTTTGATGACATGTGTTTGTCATTCATTACGTAGGATTTGGGTTTTGTCATCCACTCGCAGGTTGATCATCGACATGGGTGTGTCGTCCATTGCAGCAGTTCGATATAGTTCATCATCATGTGATGTCGTCGCAAAAGAATCTTTGTCAACGATATGCATTTGGGTTTTATGTCACATTGTGACAATGTGTTGTAAAAGGGTTTTTAATCCAAGGTGTGTGAAAGTCCTAATGCTAAACATATTACCTAAACCCTAAGTGCATTAAGACATACACACCTAAGTCTAAACCTTTTGAACCTTATCACATTACAACTCTATGTGCTATTCACATTACACATTAAAAACCCTATGATAAGACCTAAACCCAAATTTTGAAACCCTAACAATATTACAAATACAAACTATGTATTAAAACCTATGCTATACCAACTCTCAGCCTTTATACATATAGAACATTACAAAGCACATTATACACTCCCTAACCGCATGCTCAAAACCGTAATGGAACCATTAATATGTGAATGGTGTGTTTACAAATTGCAGAGTCCTCCTAACCGCGTGGGGTGTAAACCGGGCATGTAAGCAAAGTCAGTTCACCGTAGCAGTTACTGTAACCATGTCAAAGGCTGTGAATGATGGAAGCTAGGTGTAACAACAAACGACAGAGGTAAGTAGTGGATACATGAGCAATGGTTGTCGTAACTGCTGGGCAGATAAGCCACTAGATGGTAGGCAAACAGTCGACTATTGAAGAACCTAGCTTTTCACATGGAAACAGTTAGCCCTCTACCCGGTCAACTAACCGCATGTGGTTTTGTGGTTAATATAATGTATTTTTGGGCTTTTTTTAAGAGTTTTGTTAAAACAATTTATTCGAATACCATGCAAGGCATCCTATGTGTCATGCTACAACTAGAACGAAACCTAAAACCCTCCAATTTAAAACGTTCATGCCATGATTAGCCCAAAGGAGGTTTGAATGTACCTACAGGCCTATAAGAGGTGTTTTTTGGTTCATTGAAGAAATATTAGTGGTTTTGCTTTTTGTATGCAGATTGTGGAGGTCATAGGCAGTTTTGTGTTCAATGTAACAAGAGCATCTAGAGTCGCAATTGGGAACTGTGACAGGTGTTGGAAAGCTGGTTAGAGAGCTTCCTTTTGAGAGTTATCATAATTGCCTGCGTGCACATTCAGTCTGGTCTACTTTCTGTGTAATCGAACTCGGTTTCCATCCTAATAAAGTGGTTTCCCATCTTCAAAGCAGACCCGGAGACGTAGTCCATCAGGGACGAACTCCGTAATCAACTTTGTTGTCTGGTATCACTGTGTTTTTACTATTTTTACTTCTTTTATGCATTTTTTTATGTTTAATAAACTATTGTAAAGTCTTCTTCTCAAGAATTTTTCTTCTATTTCCACACTTTCAGCTAACATTCAAATGATTAATGGCTAATCAATTCTACATCAGTTTTAGTCTATGATCATTTCAGATATTGTAGACAGTATTGTTAGAATGACACCTAGAAAATCCAGTTTCTAAAAGAAAGCTATCCATTTTCACATACCAAGCCCGAGGGGCTTTCTTTAGACCATAAAGGGATTTCTTAAGTCGACATCTAAGGCTGGAGTCTATTTTTATAAAGCCAGTAGGTTGTTCCATATAGATTTCTTCATGCAAGTCCCCATGCAAGAAGGCAGATTTAACATCCATCTGATGGACGTCTCATTTGAAAGAGGCAACAAGGGAAATAACAAGGTGGATAGAGTTCATTTTGGAAACAGGGGAGAAGGTTTCAGTATAGTCAATGCCTTCAACTTGTGAAAAACCCTTAGCAACAAGATGAACTTTATGTTTATCAACTTTTCCATATGGTCCATACTTGGTTCTGTAAACCCATTTGCATCTAACAAGTTTTCATCCCTTTGGAATAGGAACAAGATCCCATGTATCATTTTCCAATAATGAATGATATTCTTCATTCATAGTTGCATCCTAATCTGGATGGCCTGAAGCTTGTGCAAAGGTGTCAGGATCATAATTCGTTGAAGCTTGAGCCAGTCAATAAGAGGCTCTATCGAACTGAGAATGTGTACGTCATTGATCTGTAGTATCATCGGCAAAAGCACCTGCTACATCCCTAGTAGCATGGACCCATTTTGGAAGCTGAGGAGATGAAGGAAGATCCTAAGAAGGTGGGGGAGGATTTTCATCCTCACTATCATCATCTAAAGAATAAATATTTTCAGAAGTAGAAGGATAGAGAGAGGTGGCACATCCGCCGAACTAGGCTCGTAGGCTGATATATTTTCAGCAAACTTTATATCTCTTCTAATGATAACATTTTTTGCACTTAAGTGGAATAAGTCTATATCCTTTGACATCTTCAGATATCCAACAAAAATACATTTTTCACTCTTAGGTTCTAAAGCTTTATGTTTCTCATCTGGAATATGGGCCCATGCTTCACTTCCAAAAACATGAAAGTGACTTACATCTGGTGTAATTGAGCTCCATGCTTCTTCTGGAGTGATATTCTTTAAAACCTTAGTAGGAGTGCGATTTACTATGTAATTTGCACAGTTAATTGCTTCTGCCCAAAAATTAAGACTAAGTCCTTTAGATTGAAGCATACAATTAGCCATTTCCTTTAAGGTGTGATTCTTCCTTTCAACTACACCATTTTTTTTTGGAGTATATGGAACAGTATGTTGCATTTGAATTCCATTCTCAGTGCAAAAGTTGATGAATTTGTTGTTAACATATTCTCCACCATTATCAAATCTTAGCTTAAGAATTTGATGTCCAGATTGTTTTTCAACAAAGGCCTTAAAGACCAAGAACATGTTAAATACTTCACTCTTGAGTTTTAAGAAGTATACCCAAGTGTGTCTGGAGAAATAATCAATGAAAGTTAAGAAATACTTGTAGCTAAAAATGAAACAACTGGAAGTGGACCACATAAATCATTATGCACAAGCTATAAAGGGGCTTAGGTGTGCCAAGAGGCACGTTTTTCAAAACTATCCTGATGATGTTTTTTGAGTACACATCTGGAACAAACACCATGTCTGCAAGATACCATTGGAAGACCTGTCACCATATTTTCTTTACATAGATTCTGAAGGGAGCGATTGTTTAATTGACCAAATTTCTCATGCCAAATTTTGCTCATTTCATCATTATGAGCAACAAATACCGAGGGAAGATTCTTAGTCACTAAAGCTTTCGAGTGCATGCTTACTTGAGAAAGCTTTTTTTTTCCTACAAAACAAAAAACACAAAAACCAACATGGACATACAAAAAACAACAAACCTTACAGCTTGAAGTTAACTTTATCCGGAAACTAAATATTTTCCTCAATGTTTCTGATTTTCCAAGATCACACTAAGGCATGGTAGAAAAGAGCATATGCATGAGAAAAATCCTTCCTTTATGTTTCTGATTTATCCAGATCACATAGAGTCGTGTGGAAAACAACATATGTAGAAATGAAAGGTATAGATCAGGTAATAAAAAAGAGAGAGCTAAATAAACTGAAATAAACAAAGAGATGAATAGCTAGAACTGAAAATAATGATTGTATACCTCTAGCTCTTAAAAATGACGTAGCTAGGGCTACCGGAAACCTTTTCGCATGAAACGAAATGGGTTCCTCACTGGAACAGATGCTCCTAACACAATAGAGCAGTCCTCTCAACCCGAAAGTAGTCAGAAACAGTAGATCTAGGAAACAACAGTCGGATGCAGTTGTACCGACTTTAGATTTCGATCACCAATGGATGCAGCCCTCAAATAGATCTTATGCCATGTAGGAATTTACAGGGTAAGTAACTCAGACAAAACACCAAAGAAAACCGCTCACAAACAGATCACAAATCAATACACCAGTATTCTTGATGTGGTTAAAACCCTCAAAGAGGGAAATAGTCCATGGCTTGAGCCAACGCAGCCACTTCAGGAAATTTATTAATAAAGAAATGAAAATTTACATAAGCTTCTCGCATGAACGTTTACCCTAAAAATGACCCTCCATGTTCTTTAAATAGAGATCATGGACCAATCGGGTGTTAAGTCACGGATCAAGTGTCAGTAATACCAAGGAGAGAATGAACCGTCGGACCACTTCATGTTTAGAACATATCATGACCATCAAATTGTAAGTTACAAAAGTACATAGTAAAGAAACACACTTTACCTAACTCTACACTAGACCAAGTTATACTTAACTATTTCCTATGTGTCAGAATATCCTAAGAGAGTAGGATTTAGAGAAAAATTTAAAAACAAATTCAGAGAAAAGTTCAGAACAAAATTCAACATAGGACTCGGAACAAGTTTCTAAGGATATTGAAGTGGAAGATAAATCCACAGAAATGCATACTGATAAAACACCCTTCAATAATTAGCTAGATGAAGCCTTGAAACATTTTGATTAGCAGCTTGAGATGGAGAAAACATTTAGCACACCCTAAAACACGGGACAGAGCTTTATTACTCAAATTCCTTATGATAAAGTTGTCACTACATAGGAAATTGAAATCATCAAGGCATTCCCTTCATTTGAAATTGTCCTTAAAGTGGATGAAATCCCTCCTCTTGATGTCTTTTACAGTCCCAAGCATCATGATGTTGTGAAAAGGCAGATAAAAATGAGAAGAACAAAACCATCATCATCAATCATTCCTGGTGATATACCAATGGACATAGTATGGAAGGATACACAAATTGATCCTTCAGAGAATTTGACAAAGTTGTCACAATTCGCAGGTACTTATGCATCTGCTATGATTGACAAAGCAGCATAGGTTCGACAACTGGTAAGGGAAAAAGAAGAGAGAATTCAACAATTGGAGCAGCAGTTGGTAGAAGAAAGACAAGGTATTGACCATCAAGTAAAGACACAATTGTCTCAACTCCAACAAAGCTTTGATCAATTAAAGCTCCAATATCAGGTAGAGACCAGTACTAAGGATGCCCAAATCCAACAGCTCCAATTTTCACTTGATCAGTTGAAGGACAATCCTAAAGTGGAGGACTTTATAAAGGAAGCATTGGAGCTAAACACTCTATTATCAAAGCAACAAGCAATTTTTTGTCAAAATTTATCTATCATCAATCCACTATGTGTTAAAAGTGATTCACTGATGAATCAATCATCCGACCTAAGGGTGACTTCAATGACATTGATGATAAAAATTCAGTATTTATAACATGGCAAGGATACACTAGAAGGTAGAGAAGCAAACCTTCCTAGAATAGAGGAATCTCACAAGGAAATCCTCTTTACTGATTGGGACATTCAATTGAAACAGGCAGAAAGAGCAGTCTCCAGGGAAACCGATGTTGCCAATAACATCATTGAAACTATCAATGATAACCTACATAATGCCAACCTGATTCAAGAATTCCCACCTAGTAATCTTCCTAATATCAAAGTCCTAGAAAGGAAATGGCAAGAAACTTCAAAATCAAAGGAATAAGAAATTAAAAATTTGACCAAAATCGATTGGGAAATGTATTGGAAATATCTTGTGAAGCCACACAGTTAGTGGCTAATTCTCTGTTTCCTTGCTGACTCATCCACCCATATTCTTCCTATGCTTTCAAATGCAGTGTACACCGGACACCTATGCATGAGGACATGTCAGCCTCCTGAAGTAAGCCAGTGATGGATATTTACGAGCTCAAGAAGCGAATGAAAGAATGGACACAATTGCATTCATGAGCTCATCATTTCAACAACTTCTATTTTTGTATTATTTTCACTTCTTTTTTTCTTTTTTTTTCACTTCTGGTTCACGGATACCCATGGTCAGTGGGTCTACTATGTCCAAGTTCTTTCAATGCTAGGGTGGACCCCACCTGAAGGGGGTCACATCCCTCGGCCTATTTACTGACTTGACCCCAAGAGCTTTCGTGATTCGACCCTGTGAACTCCCATTGGCGAGGCACTTGATTTGACCGATTGAGCTAACTCTTGGGGCTATTATTGTCACTTATTTTAAGGAGAGTTGTTTTAACCTCCTCAAAACTTTCATGTATTGTCTATTTTTATACTTTACTTTTGTTATATAAACCCTTTCATGTCTACAAAGAAAAGTTCCCCAAATTTTATAAAGAAAAACTTTGGAAACCTGCACTATTGTCCTTTTGAAGTTTGACTTAGTAGAATGATCGGATCAGGGTCCTGAAGTTTTGTAGAGAAGGATTTGGAAGCTTTCACTTTTGTACTTTCAAAACCATCTTAATGAGAAAGAATGGACCAAACTATTTCTTTCATGAGAAGAGTAATATATACCAGGTACGTTTATCATTATATTTTAGTTTTTTTTATGAATTGATAGTCATTCCTCTTTATATTGTTTATTATATGTATCTTTTCTAATGCATTTATGTATTAATTCACTTCTGAACATGCTATAATTGTCATCCTTAATACATATATAAGCAGTTTTTGAACATTATTTGATTGTGATATGTGTTTTATCAATTATTTTGATTAACTATTTAATCAAAATAATTATCTTAAAAGATTTTCATTTCTATAAGTGTTTAATCAATCTTTATTATCATAAACTAAGGAAAATTACTTTAGATCGCATAAACATAAGTAACCCTGATTAATAGATATATTAATATACATGTATTCTAGTTTATAACTCACCCCATATATCACTTAGTTTTTGGTCATAAACACTCTATCCATTCTATCACATTTTTTTTGGGAAACTGGTCCCATAGTATCCAATCAGAGCCACTATTCCAAATGGAAAAGGGACATTATTCAAGTCCTTGATCGGGTGGTTTTCCCCCATTAGTGATTTTTGAGGCTTCAACAAGTTCCCAAGGAAAGCTCAACCTGAGCCTTCTTCAATATTTAAAGGAAGTCGCTTTGCCATGCAATCCCCTGCATCATATTTCCATGAATGCATAATTCACAGTGCATAAATAAACATAACAACACACTAGCTACCTTACCTTGTTGTGCCAAGCACATTGCCTTCTAGATGATCACCTTTGTGCCATGTCTCAAGGGACTCCAATTCTCTTGACAAATATAGCTATATCTAGACATCAATTATTATACATGTCAAATACATGTCCATGAATATAACACATATCCACATAATTTCAGATAAATTAGGGTTAAGAAGACTTTTGGCATGCAAAGCACTCATTTGTTTGGAACTAGGGTTTCCAAACATAGCCAAAGGAATTTTTTCCCAATTCCTTTCTTTTACCTTTTTTCTTTGTTGCAATAGAGTCTTACTATGTATTGTCACATCACCCAACTGTTAGTTATATAAATAAATCAATTGTTACCTTGCCACGCTAATACCCAGCATGTTTCCTGCAACTGTTTACACATGTCAACCACATGTTGCAAATATCAAGACAATCATATTTACCAATTTGAAATCAACCTTTACCAAGACTAATAATCATGTCGTAATCCATAGTCAACTCATAGTCATTAGACATAATTCTACAACTGTCACCTATTACACTCAAGTACATATCAACTATCTAAACCATATGTGTTAGTACGACCATCTTAAAACAAGATCATTTGAACACATTGTTACACAGAAATTTGTCACCATTTGTCATCGTCCCTATTACCCCTCTCCCGTACACTGGAGGACTCATTCCGGGACCTGTGAGAAGTGACATGACCTGAAACCACTTGCATCATATTCCTCTAAGTATGAGCTTCATATGCCCTGAAGACATCTCCTGCAGAATATCCATGAAAACAGCTCTTTTTCCATTAGTGCGGGCCCACAGTTCACTGCCCGCGCCAATGAGGGAAATCCTCTAAAAAGGCCGCGCCATTGGCGCTCTGTCTCAGAGTCGCACTCGCGCCAATCGAATTGAGTAAAGTTTTCAACGAACAAGCTTCCGAAGGTTCTCCTTTACCCATCCACCAACTAAATCTATGTTGATCTAGGATGGTTTGGCTTCGAATCTCCATAGAAGGGAAGTGGTTTGCCACCTTTCATGGAAGTTTCTAAGTGATAAAGCCAATCCCATGAATAATGTGGTTGATCCTATCTCTTTCCTCTCTATCTATAAAAGCTTGTCTCTATGCCTTGAGCTAGCTAGTTCCAGTTCCAGCATAGTGATAGAGAATTCCAGGAGTTCAAGAGTTTAAAGCTGCAAGAGCCTTCTTTGCACCCATAAGGCCAAATCTAAGAAAGGAGATTCTTGTCACCCAAGAGAGAAAGGCTTGTTTCCCATCCCAACAAGCTTTGCAAGACTTGTGTAGCTGACTACCCAGCCAAAGGAGGATTTGACGTCAGAACTATGGTTGTATTCTTCTTTGTTATTTATCAATAATAGATGACTATCATTATGGTTCCACTCTCATTGTCCTATGAGTGATGTTGAGTTATATCTTTTCTGGCTGATATATAATTGCATCTATTGGATTTTATGCTTGTATTTGTGTTGTTCTTTGCATGTGCAGGTGTCTAATCACGGAGATCGTGGGGATCGTGACCGGCTGAGGCAAAGGAATGAGAGCGACGTCTCTTTTACGAATATTAGCGTTGGAATCCAAGTAGGTTCTCACCATCCACTTTTAATTTGCAATTAGGAACTTGCGTGATAGCATTGTTTGATTGTTGCTAGACCCGGTCTGGGCTAGTAGGGATCGTCTCTGTCCCGAGAGGGGATTTACCTCCACAACAATTTGGCGAATCCGCTGGGGAGTTAGCTTGTTGTTTGATTTGTAAACTTTAGACGAAGCCTGAAGCACGGCCAGATAGCCTTCGAAACGCTATTGCTTTGCATTAGCGAAGTAGATCAACGCCACTTCAATCAATCTCCGGTTTGGTTTACGGACTAAAAAACTTGGAGTTTGTCTTGTCTCTTTGGTTTCTTGTGTTTTGATTGCTTAGATAGCTTTCTGGGTTGGATTTCTTGCTGTCTCTTGCTTCCTGGTCTGCCTGGATACTGTTTTCAAGCCCTGGATTGCTTGTTTTTGTTTTTAAGCTAGCAAACTTGATTGGCGCTCTTTTTTGCATGACAGTTGCACCAATTGGCGTCACTTGCCAGTGTACAGCCCGCGCCAATCCTCAATTGGCGCTAGTTTTCCGCCTGACAGTCACGCCAGGCCTGTGAACTTTTCCAGTTTGCTTGTTTGTAGCCTTCTAAGCTTGGGTTTTGTGTCTAGCTACACCTTTTTCAATCACTTGAGTGTGTCAGAGTCTTGTTTGACTGGTTTTGAGTTTTTTTTGGCAAATTATTAATTTGATTTCCTTTGATCATTACTTGGAGGTTTGTCTCAGTGTTTTCACAATTTTGCATCTTTTTGCTTTTGTTTTTGCAAAAAAATTTCCCCCTCATTCGCCCGGGGGGGGGGCTAAATTGTGTATGAGTGTTAATCGCCTTTGAGTGTTTTTAGTTTATGATCTTTGGAACTCACACTCGTTTTTCTTGATTTGCACTTGATTGGTTCTTAGATTACATTAGAATCATCGTGTGTTTGAGAATTCTCTTGCATAGATCACACTTGCATAATTAGAATTCTCATTTTCAGGATATGAATGAAAAGTGTGCATAGATTACATTTGCATACTTTGGGTGTTTGCCATTTTCCACCGATTTCACATTTTAGCCCTAGGGCATCTAGTGGCTTTGTGCATCGAGCCTTCCTTAGGAGTTTTGGTCTTCTGTTGGTCCAGTCGACTTTTTCGTTACTCTCTTGCACTTGTTCAGTGATTGTTAAAATTTTTATTGCGTTATTCGAGTGATTCTCTTCTTTTTGCTTGGATTTCGCTTGGCTTCGTTTGGGCTTAGATCACATAGCTCATAGAGGTATTTGTGTTTTCTTTTTGGTTTGAAGGACTGCCTTGGTGTTTTGGGGACTTGATTGCATTCTCATTGAGTGAAATTTGTCTCTTTTACTCGGTGTTATTATCTCTCAAAATTTGTTTAGTGCACTTTGCCATTGAAAAGAAAACGAACAATCTCTTTTGCGTTGAATTAGTTAATTGAAATTAGAAGCTTTTCATTGATTAGTGATTTAAAACAAAAAAAAGTTTTGTTTATTGCCATTAGCTGCATTAGAGTGGTTCTTGATTGTTTGTGGTCATTTTGTTTGTTTGAAAAATTCTCAACTCTCTCGTAGTTAGTATTCATCGAACGAAATGATATTCTTTGGCATATAGCTTGCATTTAGGGAATTGTGAGAGATTACATACGGTAGGACCTGGAAATTGAAACTTAATCAAAGATCAACCATAAAATGAACTGAATGAACTTAAAAACGCATTGGAACATAACGCTCACTGATTAGAGGTCTAGGCTAGAGACGTGCTCCGGCGTCGTTAAACCTAGTCACTGTTGTTTCACATTACGGTTGGGAAATTCCTCCTTTTGTGACTCGATAGTGGTCTAGCACAGACTTGAGCTCCCACGTACCGTCGCGTATATAGGGGAGACCCCACTAGGTTATCATCCTTTATCCACAGGAAGCCGTGTCTACCACCTTACAAGCCGTAACGCACCGAACACAGCATTCGGGAAGATTGATTGCCATACGGGAAGTCCTTGGTTTTCATATGACTGCCAAGGTGTATGTGCAATTTTACGGATTTGTTTGGTAAACCCTTTTGCCTAGTTCTCTAGAATAGTCACTTTTGATCCTTTTAAGACTCCTTAAAAGAAAAGGCTCACTTGAGCAGTTTGTCACTTCGGGCTCACAAAACATTTGAAGGCGACTAGAGTCACCTTTTTGTCCTTTTCTCGACTCTTAAAACATGAAAAGGTCAAGTTGTGTCCTTGCGTCTTAAAATTTATTTGGCCATGATTAAAATTACCTGGTTAGATCTTGTTTGCGTTAGCTTGAGTAGGCTTCTTTTCGTTCTCAATGGCAACTTTTCCGGGGTTCGCCAACCCAGGGACCCCCTCTGACGGGAACCCTGGTCATTTCGCTCCTTTTGGAAATGTTGGTGCTCCTTATATGGCAACGTTGTCCCTCCCAGGGTTAACTGTTGGGTTGCTGGTTTGGTTGTTCTCAACCTCTTTGGTCCCTGCCATCTCACTGTCTAGTCAATCCATCCCTCCACCTGAACAACATCATGTTGATTCTAAGGTGGATCTCTCCCCTTCTACGCCCGCTTCTACGTCCTCGTCTTCTACTTCACCTGGTGAAAGTCTAGATTCGAGTTACCAGGTGGCTAAGAAGAAGAAGAAGAAGACGAAGAAGAAGAAGGCTCCTAAGGGAGAGGTTACAAGTGTAGCTACCCCCTCAAGTATACCTGAAGTCGGTCCCCCTTCTGCCCCTCCGTGGAAGGTCAAGTTTTCTTGTCAATTATGCAAGGAGGACCATCTTCTTCGCGATTGTCCTGGCATTCCCAGGGTACTAGAAGTATGGTCTCGTGATCTGGCCCGCCCCTCATCATCCTCTGAAGCTCACGGCGATGATACCTTATCAGTCGGGAATGGTAAGGGAAAAGGGAAGATTCGAATCCCCTATAGACTTTGTAAAGACAATCATTCCCTTCACCTTTGTCCACTCATGGATAAAGCCTCCGTTGTCTTGGAAAGTCTTACAGCTCCTTCACCCCACCTTCCTGCTGGTTATCAACGTCTCTCTGTAGCTGCAGATCGTCCCCCTGCTGACAAAGAGATTGATTCATATTCTTCTCTTGTCCAGCCTCCTCTTCCCGAACCTAGCTGTGCCCAGCCTGTTCCAAACCAACCATTGGTCGGAAAGAGTGTCGACTCGAGTTCACCACTCGTCGATCACTCTGTTTCGGACGAGCATCACGCCCCTGTTCTTCTCGTCTCTTCAGATTCTCCTGAGTCCCGAAATGACTCTCCTAACCTAGCTGCTCCCGAAGGTTCTCCTTCGGTTCCTTTAGCACATGGGGGCAATCATACGATTCCCCCACCAAGTAGTCTGGTCGCTTCCTTTGATTGGAATCGCCTGATCGTCGGTCGCCTTCCATCCCATATGCCTTTCCAGATCACAGTACATGCCTGTGCTAAGGTAGTACCTGGCACTGTTTTGGATGAAGGGGCGTCTGTCAATCTTATGCCGTACACTACTTGGCAAGCTTTAGGTTCCCCGTAGCTTGGGCCAGTCACTCAGAATCTATTGGCCTTCGACGGAGGAGCCTGTCCATCTCTAGGAGTTCTCCCGAAGTTCCCTATTACTTTGGGAGGCAAAACCGTCTATATAGATGTCTTGGTTACCCAAGGTGTTTTAGACTTTAGTCTTCTCCTTGGTCGTGACTATGTTTACGCCATGGGGGCCCTTGTTTCTTCGCTTTTCCGTGTGGTTTTCTTTCCGCATGATGGAAGAATTGTGACTATTGATCAAGTGTCATTCGTTAGTCCCCCGATGCCTCCTGTGCCGTTGTAGTCCCCTCCTAGTTTTCATCCACCAGTTGCATCTACCCCACCACAGATCAACTACGTGGCCACCTATCCCATGCCCGGATCCAGTGATGCCGCCATCGTGCATAGTGTCCTGGGGGCATTGGGCCCTGACTTCCAAGATGTTTCCCTTCCACCGGGAGTGGAAATCTTGGAAGCCCCGACTTTCTATTCATTATGATGAAGTTCGGGCGGAGCATAGTTCCTTTCCTATGTCAAGCTCCTTAAAAAATGAAACTAGGTTTGGTTTGGTCGAAGCATAGTTCCTTCCCTATGTCAAGCTCCTTAAAAAATGAAACTAGGTCTGGTCTGAGCATAGTTCCTGATCTTGTGTCAAGCTCATTAAAACAATGAAACAAGGGTTATGAGGATAGTTCTTTTACTGTGTCAACCTCATTAAAAAATGAAACAACTCCCTTTTCAAAGTCTTTGATTAAGATCTCGTAAAATACCCGTCGAGTCTTTCCAAGATCTCAAGAGTGAACCTTCATTCCATCCACTTTGTTGAATGTAATGAAGCTTGGGGGGCATGTACCTCGTTTTGTGTCATTATGCTGGGGGCATGCAAACTCATAACAAGCATAGTTTTTCATTTCAAGCTTGTGTAAACATGAAACTGAATCCAAGCAAAGTTCTCCATGGTTCAAGCTTGTGTAAAAATGAACCCATACCCGATTTACATCTCATGATTGTCATTTATCCGCTAAATTCTGTCAGATGAGCCTTGGTTGTTTCTTTCCATCGCCACCATCTCTTTGGCTGATCATATGCTTTCACTTGGTTGTTTTTCCTTTCCTGAGGAACCGCAACGATGAGTGGTTTTATTAGCCAGCCTATTGACCATTACATGTTTTGAGCAATTCCACCATTGCTACCCTTTATACCACTCGTTCCTCTAGGACGAGTCTCCTTTAAGCTCTTTTCTGACTCGTAAAATATGAAAAGATTGCTGAGTATTTTTTCCCTTTTTGACTCGTTAAAGAGAATAAAAATGGAGGTCTGCTTTCAGCTCTTTTCCGACCATTTAAAAGATGAAAAGATCGCCGAGTTATCCCTCTTGACTCGTTAAACGTAAATAAGAGGCAGTCGTCTTTAAACTTTTTTCCGACCGTGTAAAAAATGAAAAGATCGTCGGACCCTTGTTGTTTCAGGTTCGTTAATGGTCACGAAACGACATGATATCGATCTTTTTTTTACTTTTTCAGGTCGATGTCACTATATATGAAAAGTACTTCTCGATCGTAATGGTCGGGCGGTTCTTTCGAGCGTTGTTTTATACTTTTTCGGGCTCGGGAGACACAACTTTATGAAAAAGGACCCCCCTGGAGTTTTCTTTTTTGTTGTCTTTTCAGACTCTCTAAACAGGAAAAGACGCCAAGTTCTTCCTCTGTCAGACTCGTTAAAACATAATGACATCGGATTCTATCGTAATGACGCCTTACAAGCATATGCTATCCCCGTCAAGCTTGTTAAAAATAACTGGGGTACTCGCCAGCAATGGTGGGGAAAATGGACCCATAATTATTGTCGTGTCGGCAGTATGTCGCTCTCAAACATGGCACTTGTCTGCATTCGTGTCTGGGTGTGGACATCTCATCTTGTTTTTACACTTGCCTCCATGGGTTTGGGTGATCCTATTTGACCTCTCATCTGCTCCTTGCCTTGTCACCATGACCTCTGCTCATTTGATGTCAAATACTGCCAAATCCACTGTGGTGTCGCCGATATGTTCAAGAGAAGTTGACCTCTGCAGAATAACAACCTCCCTCTAATACCTCACATAATTTTGATTCACCACAACATTCTTCCTCTATCTCGTGTCACTGATGTGGGAAACACTATGGCCCACCTTTGATCAAGGTCACTTCCTGTCGACTTCAGCTCATTATCCAAGAAGCTGATCTAGAGACTCCCTTCCGGTGCCTTGGAGCCTGCATGCCTCAATGGCAGGTTCTTCATGTTCGACGAGAGGTTTTCATCATTGGCCTCCGATTGAATGATTCTACGGGTGTTCAACGCCAGTTCACTCATTCGCACGCCGTAGATTGTACCTATAGTACCTTGAGGGCCATTGTCATTATTGGTGGTACCTCATCTGTTAACGGTTTTCATTATTGACTGGTAATCAGACGATGTTCATGCATGTTCGACTTCAACTCATGTATTCACATGCTTGAACTTGTACTTTTGTTTGGGTCGAGATGGAGCGCAAGACTCTGGATTTTGTCTGTTGGAATCCAGGCTACGATTTTGTGGATTATTGTTACATGACTCATTCACTGGATGGCTGCGACCATGCCTAAGTCTATTTATCGATCCTCACTGGATGGCTGCGCCCATACCTTGGATCTACATTGTTATGTACTCTGTTATGGATGGCTGCGCCCATACCACATGTATCATGTACTTGAGATATCAGTTGTACTTCTTTACGCAGGTTCTCCGGCGGCCGTGTTTCAGTCACGCATGTTCTTGTAAAGCTTTTCACCCCTCTCTCTCCCTCGGTCCTCATGCTTTAGGGGGCATCTGTTACACAGCAATTTGTCACCATTTGTCACCATCCCTGTTACCCCTCTCCCGCACACTGGAGGACTCATTCCGGGACCTGTGAGAAGTGACATGACCTGAAACCACTTGCATCATATTCCTCTAAGTATGAGCTTCATATGCCCTGAAGACATCTCCTGCAGAATATCCATGAAAACAGCTCTTTTTCCATTAGCGCGGGTCCACAGTTCACTACCTGCGCCATTGGCGCTCTGTCTCAGAGTCACACTCGCGCCAACCGAATTGAGTAAAGTTTTCAACGAACAAGCTTCCGAAGGTTCTCCTTAACCCATCCACCAACTGAATCTATGTTGAGCTAGGATGGTTTGGCTTCGAATCTCCATAGAAGGGAAGTGGTTTGCCACCTTTCATGGAAGTTTCTAAGTGATAAAGCCAATCCCATGAATAATGTGGTTGATCCTATCTCTTTCCTCTCTATCTATAAAAGCTTGTCTCTATGCCTTGAGCTAGCTAGTTCCAGTTCCACCATAGTGATAGAGAATTCCAAGGAGTTCAAGAGTTTAAAGCTACAAGAGCCTTCTTTGCACCCATAAGGCCAAATCTAAGAAAGGAGATTCTTGTCACCCAAGAGAGAAAGGCTTGTTTCCCATCCCAACAAGCTTTGCAAGACTTGTGTAGCTGACTACCCAGCCAAAGGAGGATTTGACGTCAGAACTATGGTTGTATTCTTCTTTGTTATTTATCAATAATAGATGACTATCATTATGGTTCCACTCTCATTGTCCTATGAGTGATGTTGAGTTATATCTTTTCTGACTGATATATAATTGCATCTATTGGATTTTATGCTTGTATTTGTGTTGTTCTTTGCATGTGCAGGTGTCCAATCACGGAGATCGTGGGGATCGTGACCGGCCGAGGCAAAGGAACGAGAGCGACATCTCTTTTACAAATATTAGCGTTGGAATCCAAGTAGGTTCTCACCATCCACTTTTAATTTGCAATTAGGAACTTCTGTGATAGCATTGTTTGATTGTTGCTAGACTCGGTCTAGGCTAGTAGGGATCGTCTCTGTCCGCAGAGGGTATTTACCTCCACAACACACATACTCATATTATACAATTCATCAAACATTCAACCAACTTGCAAACATACCATGTTAAATAAATCAACTAGATGATGTAATCCAACACTCCAACATAAAATAGACGACATAAGAAAACTCATACCTTAATTTATCTCAGGGGAGGCTATATTGTTTGCGCAATCAAACTAGTCAGCATGATATAACTTCACAACATATCAGCTCAAGCACAAATAAGATCATGATATCCATAACTGTAACTGGCTAACATGTTCACAACAGAAGATCATAAACAATTATCCTACATACATAATAATCACATATGCACAATCAGTCTAGATTAACATGACATAATATCACAACATATTAACTCATACCTAGATGTCATAACCCTAAACCTTTGCATAGCCCAATCCAAATTAGTATGATACACATAACATCAAGTTCTTAATGTAATAATCCTAATCATTAACTAACATATAACAATGGCAAGTTAACATATAGCATTCTCATCAACAACACAATCATCAAGCTAACTATCATATAACAAAAACAATTTAACCTATAACATACTCATCAACAACATATAACATAATCCTCAAGTTATCTAACATAAAACAATATTAACAATGCATATAGCCACAGGTTACTATCATTCATGACTATCTGACACATGTGCATATGACTACACCAATCAACTAGCATCTATCATGTATGTAACCATAAGATCAATAAACAATTACATAAACCTAATGTATATAACCCTAATGCATATGAAAATCCATTAACTAACATACCTACATGCCAAACATACAATACTTGTAAGATGATATGTTCTCACCCCAAAGTCTAGTGTTGCAACCTCACTCTAATGATCTACATCACATGCTCTATCTCAACCAACACATTAGCATCATAACAACCAATAGCATCATGATAACCTAGATTGCATAAAATGACTTCACAAGGCATGTTTTACCTACTATACATACATAACTATAACCAAGGCCATGCATGCATAAAAACTGCATATAGACATACAACACATGAGTACATAACCATATACACATTGTTCTAGCTAGAGTCTAGTCATCAATGCATGACCATATCAACTACGAAAACCATGAGCTCATGCATGAGAACAACAACCACGTCAAGTACAATTGATAACATGTGAACAGTGATGTGCATAAACAATGACATACACATGACAACATACTCCATGACAACACCATCAACCTTCATAAGGTGACATCACTACAACCATGATCAACACCATGAAAATGCAACAAGCACATGGACTACAATAATAAGAAACACATATGCAACCAATATGAATGCATGACCAACACACCACCCATACAATCTGAGGGTTGAATCATGCTTTGATACCACTCCATAACACCCTCCTCCCACATCTACCCAAGTAACCAACCAACTAGGGTAAACATGTGACAAGAGGCTACTATGGTTGAATTCGACCTCCTATGTGACCTTAAGTAAATGGAATAGATGGAAATACAACACACAGACCTTCCACATCAGCTACAGGTCCCCTCAAAACCATGCCAACACTTTAGGTAGCTTTCCCCTGGGTCCCACTAAAACTTCTGATCACTTGCCCTCTTGATGCTCTCATGCTATGGGCATTCCAATGTCTAGGGGCCTCTGGATGCTCTCATGGGCCTGCATGCCAATGTCCAAGGACCAATTTGTCCAATTATGTGCCAGCATCCCTAGGATTTGAGCCACTTATTCCGGCTCAGAGCCCAAGTCACTGTCCAGAATGGAATGATATCTTAAGAGCATAAAACAACTAGGAAACAATGTAGTAGAAGCAATCAATTAAATAAGTCCTTAACTAGACCCCTAATAGCCATGATAGGAATTTCGTCAAACATATCACAAACATGTAACCTACAGGTGTAAACAACATAATTATGCATAGGGATCTCATAACTATTTGAGAATATCTAAGAACCATTGTTCACTCATGTCATTTGTTGCATTATAATCTATTAGGTCATAGATACATTGTCCATTGCTTTACAATTAAAAACATATTGAGAGTCATACATAGTTGTTTTCATAAAACATACATATAACCAACATAGTAACAACAGAAATACCATAAATATATCATCCAAAAATTCCACATCTAAACCAATACATTTACACATGAAAACCAAGGGAATGAATTTATCATTAATGAATGAAAAAACCAACCAGAGATAGGACTACCACGTTCCACCCGACCATAGATAGGCTGAGCCAAGTCTCTCTTCAACCAATCACCCCTGTGCCATATTCCAAGAATGAATGTGGGAATCAAGCCTGGTGAGAGACAATATTGCAGCAAGAATGCTGCAACTCTTAGGCTACCAACTTTACTTTTATCAACCTGGTAGTTCGTAACAAACTTGGAAGCGTCGATGCTATATGCACAAGTACTAGTTCTCACTGCAGGTTGTCACTTGGTTAGCCAGCGTGAGATCACTAGGAGCTCAATACAACTTCTATAGATTTCAAAAGAAGCTCTATGTGTGATGAAAGGAAAGAAATATTACTCTACAGATGATATTCTAACTACAAAAATGAGAAATACTAGAATGTAAAGCAAAACCTAGTAAACTCTAATTAACAAGCTAATTCTACTTTTGCCAAAAACACTATGAAAGCCATGAAACAAATGCCATTACCTACTCAATGAAATAAACAACATCTAACCATGCTATTTCTGGAAGTAAATAAGCAAAAAACATATTTTTGGATTTTTCTGTGTCTTTATGTGAATTTAACATGCATCTAATTTATTGTGTGTGAGTGTGGCAACGAACAGGTGGTGTTAGAGGGTGGTTTTGGAGCTTGGGAGGACGTAGGATGGTGTGGATGGGTCCTAGGAGTTCTTAGGTAGCCTTTTGGGGGCTTTTCCCACACTTGGCCTTCAAAAGAAATCCTATAGGAAAAACTACAGGAGGACACAGGAAAACTGCAAGAGGAAAATAGGGAAACTACAGGAGGCCTACAGGAGGAGGCCAAGAGAAATTTTCGTTGTTTTGAGGGTGTGAGAGTGGGTGGGAAAGGTCAATGAAGGTTGGAATGAGGTGTTAGGATGCCTAAGGTCTACCATGAATCACCAGGAGAGAGAAAGATGATTGGGTTTGCTAAGGAGAGAGGAAGAAGTTCTATGAAAAATGAAGGAAACTAGGGTAGAATTGAGGTAAGGTTTGGGAGACGTATAGGGCATGGATCAGATGGAGGGTGTGATTGTTGGTAATTTGGCCTACTTCTAGAAGAGATTTGCTGCATAGAAACTGACAGTCAACCAAGAAAATCAAGCAACCAATGAAATGAGTGCATCCTAGGAAACACAGAGTTTTGCATTAAAATGGCCTAAACTATGATGTATAGAAGGAAATGTTGGGAAATGTTGTAAGAAAGGAAAACATGCAAAAGGAATATTGAAAATCAGGAAGTGAACATGATAAAGAAGATCTAAAGCAAATCAAAGCTGGACTATAAACCTACTAGAGAGCTGCAAACACTAGAAGTCCTAAGAATGAGGAAAATCTGTGCTTTTGGGGCAGCAAGAGAGTCTTTGGCTCAAATCATGGTCCCAGAGGGAGGAATAGAGGCCAAGGCACTATTTCTAGCCTTTTCAATCTTCTCTAGTCACTACTTAACCTGCTACAGAAAGCACAAATGGAAGCAAGCTACTAAATCATCAAAAGCAACCTATTCTTAACCATAAGAGAAATACATCTAACAGCAAACAAACTGAAGTAAAGCATACAAATACAAGTAAAGAGAAGCTTGGCTGGTTAGATTGGGCCCTTACACAAGAGCTTCAGGCCTCTGAGGTAACTTAGTGCTTGCTCAAGAAGGATTCCATCTTCATTATCAAAAAATAGCAAGATTACATAAAACTGTTATAAAATAGTAAGCTCGAAATTTGAGTAGAGTTTACACACGCAAAAAAGTCGACCCTAGTGAGGCCCTAGGCCTCTCTACTTATACATATGAAGCTACAAATAGCTTCCTTAAAATCAGGGAGGCTTGGCTCCCAAAACTCGAGATAACTATCAATCATCTTCCACTTGCTTGGCTTCCTTCTAGTGCATGATTCGGCTACTTGTACTTCGAGCTGAATGAAGGGGAATTCGAAGTGAGGAGAAATAAATGAGGGGGATTCCCTCCTATAAGTCCTCTCCTCTGTCTACTTTGAGTTATTGTTGCAGTTTGACCACTAGATCCTTGACTTTGACCTCGAAATCCATCAATAATCTGCATTAAATACATGTTAGACCACATGGCATAATAACTAACTCAACTCACCCTATAAGCATAAATATAATCAGAAAATCATACAATAAGCTAAGAAAATGGTTGATTTGTCTAGGTTAGGAGGTAAAATGAGCCCATATAATTACCCATTTATGAGGCTCATCAAAGCCAAAAGAACCAACCAGGGGATATCGAGGCTAAACCACCTCACCCTCATCAATAGAAACTAGGCTTTACCATAATCCATCTTCGATCACTAGGCCCACACAATAAACACATCATAACAAGCTTTACCATCATCTCCACCCAGTCACTAGGCCAAACAAGCATGTATGCCACTGGATTCCTCCGCCTACACAGAGAGGAATTTTCCTATCTCCTAGCCTCTAAGGATTTACCACAATCTAAACCTAGATCACTAGGTCCTAAACTGAGATCCACTCTCCAAGCTTTATCGCATATTGAAACCCTAGATTAATAGGGCCAATGGAGAGCAAGACACCTCTTGGCTTTACCATATATCCTTCCATTCATCGGTAAAGATTCCTAGGACCACTGAGGAAACATAATCCTGGATTTACCGAAACCCACAGTCTGGCTTAGGGGTCACTAGGCCAGTGGCTTTACCATGACCCACACTATGGTTCAAGGACCACTAGGCCATGTGCTCTATAATTTGGAGATCCACCTCACTCATCTTTGAATCCATTCAGTAATCCAACTCAACCAAAACATGAGAACCCCATCACTCCATGGCTATCTGGAAATGGAAAGGCTAGGTTGAAAACACTGTTACACTTAGCAAAACCCATGCCATAGCATCAAAATAACCACATGCAATGTCATGCATTCCAAATCTAGCAAGGAAATACACATGCAAATCAATACCTACAAAGAATCTTATTGTATCTTCTTGATCATGCCTTTCCCTTCTTGATCTTTACTTCCTCTTGCCTTCTTTACCCTTCTTGCTCCAATGCCAAAGTGCTCCAAGAAAACTGTTATGAAACCAGCTCAAGAAAAGATAGAAAAGATAGATCAATGCCTTAGAATTCAGCCTCTTCGAGGGGGCAACCTCCTTTACATTACATAAATGAACAATTATTGGATGATTCAAATGACAAAACCTCCTTTCTATATATAGGAGTCTAAGGAGTCACAATATAATCTAGCCGACCTAACAATAATAATATAAAGCCACAAAAATAACAATAAAGGGACTCTATGGGCACATTAATAGCAATATGGGGGCAATGGGGGCACAACAATATAAATAAGGGGTATAACTACAATAGTAATGGGGTAATCACTAGTATTATAGGGACCCAACATGCCCCTTGCCTTCAAAAAAGTGTTGTCCTCAACGCTTGAGTAGTTCTAGATACTTTTGCATAAAATTCTCATCCTCCCATGTGAAATCTTCAGCGGATAAGTTCTTCCACTTGATAAGGTACTCTGAAATTGATCGATTTCGTAGCTGTCGAGTTCTTGTTTCTATAACTGCTTCTAGTTCCAATATAATTTTTCCTTCCTCGTCAAGTTCTGGCAATATTTTTTGAACTGGGAGCTTGTCGCCTATAACCTTCTTTAAGCATGAAACATGGAAAACTGGGTGCAATCGAGAAGCTGCAGGAAGCTCCAATTTGTATGCCATAGTACCAATCTTATGCAACACCTTGTACGAACCATAATACTTTGGTGATAATTTATTATCCTTCTTAGCTTGCTTGAGGGACATTTGCTTATATGGTTGTAGCCGTAGGAATACCCAATCACCTACATCAAAACTTCTTTCACTGCGATGTTGATCTGCCTGTTGTTTCATTCTATTCTGTGCCAACACGAGGTTATCCTTTAAGAGTTGGAGGACTTGTTGTTGATGTTCGATGTGATGTTCCACTGCCTGAACCTTAGAATTTTCTCTTAAATATGATGTGATGGATGGTGGTTGATACCCATAAAGTGCCATAAATGGGGTCATTTTTGTTGTTGTATGAAAGGAAGTGTTATACCACCATTCAGCCAGAGGCAACCATTTGACCCATTGTGTCTGTTTATCAGATACAAAGCAACGAAGATATCCTTCCAAACATTTGTTTACTATCTCAGTTTTCCCATCAGATTGAGGATGATAAGATGAGCTATGAGCTAACTGAGTACCAAGACAAGAAAATAATTCTGTCCAAAAATTTCCAGTGAAAATGGGATCTCTGTCACTTACAATAATCTTTGGGTTTCCATGTAGCTTTTGAATTGTTTCCATAAATGCAGTAGAAACTGTACTGGCTTTAAATGGATGTGATAATGCACAAAAGTGTGCATACTTGGTAAGTCTGTCAACTACCACCATGATGACACTCTTTCCCTCAGACTTGGGTAAACCTGTGATAAAATCCATTGAAACCTCCTCCCAACGTTGGCTTGGAATGGATAAAGGTTGTAATAGACCCGG
The DNA here is from genome assembly GCA_031772625.1 of Pinus tabuliformis. Lineage (NCBI taxonomy): Eukaryota > Viridiplantae > Streptophyta > Pinopsida > Pinales > Pinaceae > Pinus > Pinus tabuliformis. The sequence continues at coordinate 2,064,679,056 of CM062818.1, read as the reverse complement.
TGTCTTAATTGTTTCAACTTTATTTTGTTGGCAAACCAAACATTCTGCCACAAACTTTTGAATATCTGATTTAAGGCCATCCCAAAAAAATTCCTTCTTAACCCTGTGGTAAGTTTTTAAAAATCCTGAGTGCCCTCCTAAGGGAGAAGTGTGCAATTCCATAAGAATCTTTTGTTTTAGCTGGGAATTCTTACAGAGGTATAAGCGATCTTTGTACCATAAAGAATCATTTTGCCAGCTAAATGTATCAGACGTACTGGAATCTTGTTGTAGCTTTCGAATAAGTGCCCACACTTCTTCGTCATTCTTCCATTCCTCCCTTGCTTCATTTATCCAATCTGGTTGGATAATAGAAATAGTGCACAACAATGCTTCCACATCCTCATCCTTTCTTGAGAGTGCATCTGCCACCACATTTTGCTTCCCTTTTTTGTAGATGATTTCAAAGTCATAACCCAACATCTTTGTGACCCACTTTTGTTGCTCTTCAGAGGATAATCTTTGTTCTAAAAAGTATTTAAGGCTATCATGATCCGTTTTTACCTTGAAGTGTCTTCCCATTAGGTAGGGTCGCCATTTCTTAAGTGCATGGAGTATTGCCAACATTTCCTTCTCATAAATAGCTTTGCTTAAAAACTTTCCCTTGATTGGACGACTTTCAAAAGCAATGGGTCTTTCATCTTGCATTAGAACAGCACCAATTCCATTTCCTGAAGCATCACATTCCACAATAAAGGTTTTTGTGAAGTCCGGTGTAGCTAAGACCGGTGCTTGGCACATTGCCTCTTTAAGATGTTCAAAGGCCTTTGTTGCTTCCGAAGTCCATGAAAATGCATCTTTCTTCAATAATGTTGTTAGAGGTGCTGCTATTCTCCCATAATTCTTAACAAACTTGCGATAATACCCTGTCAAACCAAGAAATCCGCGCAGATGCTTTATGGATGTGGGGATTTTCCATTCCTTAATGGCTTTAATTTTGCTAGGGTCTACCTTAACTCCTTCATGAGATACAATATGACCCAAATATTCCACCTCCTGGACTCCAAAGAAACATTTGGATCTTTTTGCATATAATTGTTTCTCCTCCAATAGTTGTAGCACCCTGTCAACATGTTCAACATGATCCTTCCAAGACTTGCTGTAGATTAGTATATCATCAAAAAATACTAACACAAATTTTCTAAGGAATGGTTTGAAAATTGAATTCATCAAACCTTGAAATGTTGAAGGTGCATTGGTAAGGCCAAAAGGCATGACCAAAAATTCATAATGACCCTCATGAGTTCTAAATGTCGTTTTCGGAATGTCTTCAATCTTCATTCTGATTTGATGATATCCTGAACGAAGATCCAACTTGGTGAAGTAAATTGATCCATGCAATTCATCCAGTAATTCATCAATGACAGGAATGGGGAACTTATCTTTAATAGTGAGCTTGTTGAGCTCCCTATAATCCAGACACATGCGCCATGATCCATCCTTCTTGTGCACCAATACTACTGGAGCAGAGAAAGAACTTTGACTCGGTTGAATTATACCAGCCTCTAGCATTTCTGCAACCATACGTTCAATTTCACTTTTTTGGACATAGGGATATCTGTACGGCCTGATGTTTGGAGGAACACTTCCTGGAATCAGATGAATAGCATGATCATGATCACGCATAGGTGGGAGACCTTTGGGAGTCTCAAATACCTTGGAATGATTGTCCAAGACTTTTTGGAGATCTGGAGAAATAGATGATTCTAATGTGGAAACATCTAGCGAACATAATTGTGCAATTACACCCCTTTGCTCCTTTTTTAGAAGCTTTGTCATACCATTAGAGCTGATTATCTTTCCTGGTTTCCCTGCAATACCCCTTAATTCAACTTCCTTTCCTTCCATAGAAAATTTGATGAAAAGTTCTTGAAAATTAAAAGCTATTGTACCCAAGGATTGTAGCCATTGGACTCCTAGTACAACATCAGCACCTCCCATTGGAATGGAAAGCATTGGGCTAGTCAATACATATTCTCCCATGGATAGCTTGATATTATGGCACTTTCCAGAGAAATTTATTGTTCCTCCATTTGCAATCATCACTTGACACTCTGGTGCTGGATATAGGAAGCAATTCAATTCTTTTGCTACCCTACAATGAATAAAATTGTGGGTGCTTCCTGAATCAATCAACACTATTACCTTTTTCTTCTTGATTTGTCCTTCTATCTTGATGGTTTGAGGAGTGGTAATTCCCGCCAATGCATTACAAGATATGGTCGGATTTATTTGTTCTTCATCTAGGCTTTGTTCCTGGGTATATCCTCTTCTTTTGACCTTTCTTGCTCCTTTTCTTCTTCCTCTTCACAATCTATGTAGAATAAATTCTTCTCAGCACACTTATGACCTTTAGTGTATTTGCTATCACAACTGTAACAAAGCCCTTTTGCTCTTTTTTCTTCCAATTGTTGTGGTGTCAACCTTATAGGTTGTGGAAGACTAGGGGAAACAACACTTCCGTCTTTATAGTTGTGAGTGGTATGCTTCCTGGTTGCCATAATTTTGCTTTCCATTTTTCTTGCTAACCTGAATGCCTTCTCTAATGAATCAGGTTCCCAAAGGCGAACATCATGTTGGATATTATCCTTTAAAGACCCTATGAACACATCAATCCTATGCTCCTCTGGAATATCTTTTACCCTTATGTTCAATTTTTGGAACTCCTCAATGTGCTCCATTATTGAACCCTTTTGTTTGAGACTTACCAATTGGCTAAAAAAAGTGTTGCTTTTTGTATCCTCATAATGTGCTATCAATTCTTCCATAAAAAATGCCCAAGTGATAAATTGTTTACGAGAGAAAAGCCATTGATACCATACAAACTGATTTGGTTCCAAATATAAAGTTGCCATACGTACCTTTTATGTGTTTTGCACATTATTGAGATCGAAGAACTGCTCCATCTGTAATATCCATGTGGCGGGATCCTTGCCATCAAACTTCCTCCTATCGATTTTTGGAATATGGTGGGTCTTCGATCCAACATTAGAGTCTATGGAATCATGATTAACATTTCTTTTGTTCACATCATGAATTTCCTTTACAACCTTTTCACCATTAGTAAGTATTTCTTGTAGAAAATTTGTCAAATCTGTCTTCAAATCTGCCATGTCTGTCTTCAAATTTGTCCTCAAATCTGTCTTCAAATCATCCATCTTAGCTTCCATGCCCTTTATCTTAGATTCCACACCATTTATCTTAGATTCCACTTCATTTATCTTAGCTTCTGTTAGCTTTTGTGAGCGTGACATTTGTTGCACTTGTTCTTGTAATTTTGATATATCATGTAGCATTTCTTCCTCTTCTTCATGAGTCATGCTAGAGCTTTCAGGTTCCTTACTAGGTGTTTGCATTTTCTTTCCTCGGGTCATCCGTTACCGATAATAATGCTTTACTATGCCCTTTGAATTCCTTCAAACCAAGCTTATGCAAAAATTAAAAAAAAAACTACACACCTTTCTTCACTTTGTAGAAGCCTAATATTGAATCTGATGTATCTCTGTAATTTCGGATCATCCAGTTCTGAAATTTTGACCTGTAGTAGCCTTCTGAGTCCTCTTTCCAATGCCACAAGTCTGACCCATATTGGTTTCTCCAAAGAAGAGTTATACGAAATCTCCCACAGTGACTTGCTTATAGACTAGTTTAGTAGAGCAAACTTGTACGACGTGCCATGAGTCATTGTTTCGACCTATGGATCTGAAAAATTCATACACGAAACTACAGTCCATCCTCTTTCTGTACCTTCTTACAAAATTTCAATCTGATCCTCAGAGAGAAAGTTATGACCATTTTCCCCAGGTCACCTGTTTTGAATGTAATTCAGGAGTCTGCAAAAAGACCAACTTCCTCAGATCATATCTCCGAAAATATCATGCGAAAAGCTCTGAAGTTTGGACCCAAGGTTCAGCACGATTTCTTCTCAAATGGGTTTTTTTTGCGACTTCTGAAACTGTTGTGCTCTACAACAACCCCCCATTTCATAACATTTTCATTCACACAAAAAATTAACATATGGAATGGGTCCCTTTTAAAATTTAATTGGCATCAATGCTTTTGTGTTCAAAAAGGTATGATAATCAAATGAGTTTATGTATTTAAGCCTTTTTGAGTAATGGTGTTCCAATAATAAAGCAATCTTTGGTTATTGCGATAAAGCGATCGCAAGATCGCATATCGCAATGACATGAGAAATACATTAAAACGACACCTTGTTCTCCGCCAATGCGATATCGCTATCGGCGATTGGCGATATTCCATGCACACCTAATAAAGGCACATAACTCATGCCCCGACGCGACGCGATATCGGCGATCGGCTGTCGGCGCTGCCTCATGTGGGAGAAAAACACTTTAAGTTATACACCCCGACCCGATGCGATATCGCTATCGGCCATCGGCAGGATCTCATGCACTTTGATAAGACGCTCGGGTCTTACCCCCGATGCGATGCGATATCGCTCATCGGCACTCAGCATTCTCAAAAAACTCATCGCTTGAAGCCTTAAAGTTATATCGCCATCCGGTTGATAAAGCGCAAATTTCAAAATGCCGTTAAATGCAGGGATAAGGTAATGCATGTGTATTTAAAACTTTGCCCCTTCGATTAACGAACACTTGCGTTTAACTGCCAAATATCTGTTGCACGCTTAAGGGGGGTCATTCAGCCAGATAACGGTGTGATACTCATTTAATGGGTAGCAGGCCTTAAATCACCATTAATGCATCTGCAATATTTTCCCAGTGATTGGATCCGCAGCCACTTTTGAGGATTAATATCACCACGCTTCAAATGATATATCTTTCCCTTTATGGATTGTCATTGTTATTTCCTTGTTACGATTTCTCTTGCCTTTGTGTAGAATTCATCTGTTGAGAGAAGCCTGAGCATGATGGGGAAGAAATCCAAGAGGACCGCGGGCTCCGCTGCTGCATCTGTTGCAGGACAAGCTGCCGCGGATAAGAAGAAAGGCCTAATTTCAGACACTACATGCACTGGTCTCAATAGGACTTCATGGCAGGGCACATATAACCTATTAGAAGCTGAGCAACCTGAAGTGACAGTGACAGAGGCTAGTGTGGATGTACTAAAGAAGTCTGATGCTACTCTCAAAGACCTGGCCGACTCCTTTCTTCACAGGATAGCAGCCAGAGAGCAGGTCCTTCCCTACACTGATGTAGTGCGCTGGGCAATCGAGGAAATTCCAATCATTGATAGAACGTTCCACACAAGAGATGGAAGGATTTTCGGGTCGTTCAAGCCAGAGCACCTAAGGCAAATGTATCATTTGCCCGAGCCGGAGAAAATCTATAACAAAGCCTTCGTGGAGAAATTTGCAGCCGAGAATGAAGTACAATCTGAACCCATCCGGGATTGGAGGCAGAATCCGGCCAAACACAAGCACGAAAGCTCGGGTAAGTACTCCGTCGATTCTTTGGCTTCTCCCTATTGCTATGCGGGGATTATGATGTGTAGGCTATGGGGGTTACATGACTCTGCTAATTTCGACATAGAAATGGTTCCCCTGATGGAAGCAGCTGTTAATAGTATAATCATGGATTGGGCCACCATTCTTTCTGATAAGTTGGCCGTAGCTGTTCGTGACTTTAGAGCCAAATCCAGAGTTTCCGAAAGGAAAATCCCACCATTTTATTATAGCGCTTACATTATGGACACTTTATGTTTTAATTCTGAATTTCCTATCCTCGGTTGGAGGTGGACCACCCAAGACCCCTCACCCATTCATTTGTATCATCAGAAATTGTGGAAGTCCTCTTACAAGGACCATTTGTATCAAATTTGCAATGGTTTTATGGTTCCCATTCATTATTCCATTTTTGATCGACCTATTCCCAAAATTTCCTATCTCGCTTCCTTCGACTTACCAGCTGTAGCAGGTTGGTTTGGAGAAGAACATTTTACCTATATTAGGGTTTTTGGGAGCCAGGCCAAGCCACATGTTCTCCCTTTATATGTTCCAGACAAATTGTTGGCCCGAGAAATCTCTTACCAGATTATGGCCGAGAGTGTCACACAAACTCTCAAGAAAGAAAAGAAGAGGGGCTGGCCCTCTTTTCCCTTGAGAATTGGTGTTTATACTCTGCATGATCTCAAGCATGCAGAAAAAGAGGCAACAAAGATGCAAGCTTTATCCCTGGCCACTCTCCCAAGCAGACTCTATGATCCACATAAAACTGTCTACACTGCCCTAGAACAGGCCAAATTAACAAAAGTTGACCATCAAGAGGATATGTTTGATGACCTGTTCGTCGCCGCCGATTCAATCGGTCAGGCCAAAGAGCTTGCTAGAATGAGATATAATGATGAGACGTTAACTGAGTTCAATAAACTTAGAGAGCAGAGGTTGCAAACTCTGCCTCTAGATTTATTGACAACAACCCCAGCATCTTCCTCAAGTGAGCCTGGTCGGCAACAGACAAGCCAACCTCCTATTACAACTAATGATCAAAAGAAACAACAGGAGGAAAGGCAAAAGAAGCTGCAGGCAGAAAAGCAAAGAAAAGAGCAAGCTGAGAGGCAGAAAAAGGAACAAATAGAAAAACAGCAAAAGGCGCAGAAGGATCAAGAACAGAGAAAGCAGAAAGAGATAGAGGAACAGAGGAAAAAAGAAGAAGAGGAGAAACAAAAGGAAGAACTGGCAGATAGGCAGAAAAAGGAATTGGCAGATAGGCAGAAAAGGGAGCAAGAAGAGAGACAAAGAAAAGAACTAGAGGAGCAGCAACGAAAAGAATTAGAGGAGCAGCAGAGGTTAGAACAAGAAAAAGAGCGGAACAAATCCCAGACAGAGCAACATAAACAGACCTCCATTGATCCTGAATTGCTTAAACAATGGAATCAATTCGATTCCATTATCAGTGGAAAGGAAGGCTCCAAAGATACAGACACCTCTAAAACAAGCGATGCGCCAGAAACCACTTCTTCTCAGGTTCTAAGCGGAACCAGCGGCCCACCCATTTCAAAGGATGTTGAGGTAATTACTATAGATCCTTCCGATCAAATTGTTCTCCAGGTGGAAGATATTCCTCCCCTGGATGTTTTCTATAGCCCAAAGTATAAAGCTGTTGTTAAGCGCTCAAGGAAGAGACGAAGGCTTGATCAACCTTCTATCTTTCCTGAGCAAACAATCACGGGCAATGTAGTGTGGAAGGAGGAATTGGATCCCTCCGATGATCTAACAAAGCTGTCGCAGTATGCGGGAGCTTATTCTGCAGCGACTATTGACAAAGCATCAGAGGTAAGTCTTCTGTTGAAGACTAAGGACCAGGAGATTTGTACATTACAGGCAGAAGTAACCGAGGCGAAAAACAAGGCAGCGCAGGTGGAAGAGCAGTTGCTGGCACAACAGCAAGAAAACAATATATTAACCCAGCAACTGCAGACTGAAAGACAGAGAATCGACCAGAGCGCAATCCAGAAGCAGAAAGAATTATCGGAGGCATTGGCACAGTTGAGAGAGGCGAATGAGCTGATGATGAAATCAAAAGACGAGCAAATAGCTCGACTATTAGCACAGCTTGAAGACATCAAGGGCACCTGGAAAGTGGAGGATTTCAGAGCAGAAGCAGCTCAAATAAATGGCGCATTAATATCTCAGATTAGACTCCTATGCCAGCAACTTACAGAGGCTGAGCCATTATGCGAAATATCTACAGCAGTATGTCAGCGGATAGAGCAAGCCAGAAATGAACTAGATCAGGCCGAAGAAACCATAACCGGATATCTTGATTGGCAAGATACTGATGTGGGGAAGGCAGCGAACTTGCCTAGAATCTATGAGACATACAAAGACATACTCTTCACGGAGTGGAACACTCAAGTGATGAAAGCGGAAAGGGCAGCTTCAAGGTGTAAGATGATTGCCAGCAATATGATTGATTTAGTCAATAACACACTCTATTTGGCAAACATGATTTCCCAGTGCACACCTGGAAGCATAACAACAGCAAACATGATTGAACAAACAAGTTATCATGACTTGGAGGAAAGGGGAAGGTTAATCGCTGGAGTAAATACTTTAACCTCCGAGGCATATTGGCTCTTTCTAATCAACCACACACTCAAAGGTCGGCCCTCAAATGTTTAATAGATGCTCTTGGATGCCTGATCCCCGACATTCAGGATGCCACATATGATGCCCAGCTCACTTCGCGTCTCAACACTCCACCGGAAGTAGAGCCAATGCTGGCGATATGTCAGCTGAGGTTTAAAGGCAAAGAGCCCACCGAATGAAGCATTGCTGCCGACTGCCAGATCGCCAAGGAAGATGGAAAAATATTTATTGATGCCAATTTAATAGCTTTTCAGTTTTTTAGATATTTAGATTAGATTAGTATTTATAGACCCTTTCATTGTTTTGGAAAGGGTCGTAAAATTTTGTAATAGACTTAAAGGCTGAAGTTTGCACTACTGTGCTTCAACCTATATTCTTTTATGAAACTCGACCGATAGTTCTTAATTTAACGAGAAGGCTGTTTTATACAATTGTGCACTATTGTCTCTTGTTTGGAATGCTTTCTGGTTTGAAGGAAGGACTGCGACATAGCGATTAATATACTGGATTGTTAAGCAGCTTACATGGTACTTTTATCTGCATCTGTTTTCTTTCCTCTTATATGAATTGCTGTGTTATTATTTTTGCTATTGTTGAATACATGTATGCGCTGTAACAGCAAATCTTCATTTCATTCCACTATTGGATGTTTTGTGATATGCCCTTTCTTTTAATCATGCATGTAGCAATGATATGAATGACGAAGTGTAGTAATTCGCTATTATCGCTCTGCATAACTAATTATGCAGAGCAATCTTAAATGGTTTAAACATCTATGCTTTAACGTTAGAGTCATCTATATGCCTGCCTTAAAGCACAGATTATCAAACGCTACGCTTTAATGATTGATAAGTCCCGGGATTAGATTATAGTTAATATATTTCGCCGATAGTTTTAGTTGTTCGCTTATCACCATCATACATCATAAGTTACTCATCTATCCCACTTTTATCCATTATTGGGAAACTGGTCCCATTATCCCCAGTCGGAGCCACTATTCCAAACGGAAAAGGAGCTGTACTAAGGTCCGGACCGGGTGGTTTCCCCTATGTTGTTGCAACGATTTTCGTGGCCTCAACATAATTGGCGCTAGAAGGAGGGCATCAACTGTGAATGGCACATAAGTCCAAACCTATAAGCCATTCCAAGAGTATTTCCCCCTCCGAATCCCCTCGACCTTCCCATTTGCATACTGGTTCGCCGGTATCCAAACAAGGAGAAGGGGAATCAACTACCACTGCTCAAACCCATCATACCACAGAACAATTAGATCTTGAATCACCTGAAGTCCAGTCTCTAATCCATAAACTTCAGAGCTTCTCGATTTCACCACAGAAATCTGAGGTATCAGAAAGCAGTGCGACTTCGCAATTCAACCTCACTCACCCTCTCACCAGACTTCAGAGCGAAAAACTCGGTATTGAACCCACTGAGTTTCCTTTACCTAAAAGGAAAAGGGCAAAGAAAATTACTGAAGGATCTGATAGTGAAGAGCTTTCATCCACGTCCTCCATTGCATTTTCTCCTCTGCGAGGTCAACCATCCACTCCCCCATTACAAATTGTCGTTCACCAGGGATCAGAAGCCTCAATATCCCAACCTATTCACTCCTCATCTTTGATCCCTTCCCATACATCTGGAATCCCAACAGTAGTGTCAACCACTGTCGCTATCATAATGGCAGATCCATGGACTAGGCCAGGAGCAGTCAACATGCCTGCACCATTGCATGATCTACCCGATGCTCCCGAAAAATGGCTGCCTAAATTTAATCCAGATGACGGGACCCAGGCTGAAGAACACATCAACAACTTTATGTTAGCAGTTAACCTAAAAGGAGTGACAGAGCAAGATGTTGTTGTAAGACTCTTCCCTTACACCTTACAAGGATCAGCAGGATCCTGGTATTTTTCCTTACCTTCTGGTTCAATTACCAGTTGGAACACATGCCAAGAGCAGTTTCTCACCAAATATGGAGATGATAGGTCCTTAGCTACTTTAATAAACGACCTCTCCAATCTGAGAATAGAGCACAGGGAACCAATAAAGGAGTTTAATGCTAGATTTAATAAACTCCTGAATAAAATCCCTACCGCTTCTAAACCAAGTGAACAAATCCGAAGCGAATGGTATATTACAGCCCTACCTGCCAACATAGCCATTTTTGTAGACAGGGCTGGGAAACCTACCTTAGCCGAAAACATGAGAGAGGCACTTGCTGTTGAAAAGCGCATCAATGCTCTAGAAAAGAAAGCTGCTTTGGAAGATAGAAAAGCTAAAAAAGTCTCGTTTAAAGAAGATTCCAAGAAGAAAACCCCAAAGGACCCGTATGACATGGAAGGTTTACAAAAGGTCCTTAAAACATTGTCTAACGAAATGGTTGAGATAAAGAAGCAGGTGGCCGAAACTTCAAACAAAAGACCATTTAGAACTTATAAGAAAACTGAATCAAAGCCGCCCAATGTTATATCTAACGCAGATTCAGACCAAGAAGAAGAGGAAGAGGAAACAACTTCACAAACTGATGATGAAGAAGAAGTAGCTGAATGCCACGGAATGTGGGATTTTATACTCCCAAACTCTGATACCGAGAATGAAGAAGAAGCCTTTCCGGTTACTACAAGAAGTAAAAGCACTCCTGAACCCGCCCAGGCAACTTCAAAGAAGAGGAGCGCAGGTGCTGCTACAGCAAAGGAAAAAGTTCCCCCAAAGAAGTCGCCTGTAGTAGTTCCCCAAAACCAGCCTTCAACTTCTAATTCTCCTTCAACATCCAAGACACTAGTGGTATCCGATTCAATGGAATATAACATTGTCGATGACATGAAGAAAACTAAGGCAAATATAACCATGTTTGAACTTAGCAAACTAAAGCATCAACAAAAGTTACTTCTTAAAGAATTGAATGTTGTTCCCTCTACTCCCCTTCCCAGTGCAAGAGCTGCCAATGACTCAGGCCAGCCTCCTGCAGGTATGGTTGAAATTACCGATTCAGTTCTAATTGGAGATAAATCAAATTCTCACACTCCACCCTTCCTGCTGACTTATGAGATTTATAATAGAAACCTGCACAACTGTTTAATTGATTCAGGGGCCTCATCTAATATAATGCCAGCTTCAGTTTGCTCTAAGCTGAACATTGAACCCCAGAAGTCTGCCATTCATATCGTACAGTTGGATAGGACTAAAGTGCAGGTCGTGGGAGAAATTAATTCTGTAACCATCAGGTTGTCTGCCGACCCCAGGATTGTACAGAGGATTGACATCTTAATTGCCGACATACCTGAATTTTATGGTTTAATTTTGAGCAGAGATTGGTCCGAAAAACTGCATGGGTATATTTCCACAGATTGGTCACATATGTGGCTTCCCTACAAGGGAAAGCCAAATCAAATAAGGATCGATCGGGAGAAGCATATGACCCACACAGTTACTGAATTTGAGCAAGAAAACCAACCTGTGGCATTCAACAACAACATTTTGGGGAACTATTCGTCAGAATCATTCTTTGGCAACTTTGTTGCCCAACCATCTCCTTTTTCAGTTAATCATTTTACATCTCAGATTGAAAATTTTTCACAAACAGATAAGTCCAGATGTTTTAATGATGCTGAGAAAAATGTAGATATTTTTGTTAATACTCCTTTATTTTGGTCTTTATATTTTGATGGCTCTAAGTCCAGCGAAGGCTCAGGAGCAGGTTGCATTTTGGTTAGTCCGCAAGGAGAAAAGACAATGCTGTCTTGTAGGTTAGAATTTGAATGTACTAATAACACAGCCGAATATGAAGCTTTAGTCCAGGGCTTATATAAAGCAATCGGCCTTAAAGTGCGATATCTAAAAGTGTTCGGCGATTCGGAAATCATTGTCAAACAGGTGAGAAATGCAATTCATTGTCTTTCAAGTCACCTCAAACATTATCAATCGCTAGTACAGGATCTTACCTCACACTTTTCAGCCTTCAACATTTCTTCCATTCCTAGGTCACAAAATTCAGCAGCCGACCTACTAGCCAATGTAGCTTCTAAGCTTCTACCTTCTGAAGACTACAACCTTGATAGATTTTCTGTAGAATTACTTTTTAGGCCTTCAATTCCTGACAATGTCACTAATTGGAGAGTATTTAACCATGACGAAGATATCTTGCAGTTTCTAACTTCGGAAAAATCCTATGACAATCAAGTCATTGAGGAAGATGATCATGATCTACAGATGAAACAAGCGCCTCAAGAAAATTCAATTCCCAAACCCGTGGTGAAGCTTGAAGACCTTTATGATATCAAAGACAGGTTTAAACCTGTAATTAATGCAAAGCTTCAAAGTTCCACCCTTAGGTTTGAATTAATAAATCTAGGCACTGACGATGCTCCTCAAAACATCAACTTAGGAATAGGACTTTCCCAGGAAGAAAAGGAAGCATTTATTAAACTATTGAGAAAAAACAAACAGGTCTTTGCTTGGAAATATGATGACTTAAAGACATATGATACATCTATTATCCAGCATACCATTCCTATGCTTCCTGATCAGAAACCGATTCAGCAAAAGTTAAGAAAAATACATCCAAATTTGGAGAGCCAGATAAAGTCGGAGCTTAATAAGCTCTTGAAAGCCAAAATTATTTTTCCGGTCCGACATTCAAACTGGGTCTCTAATATGGTGCCAGTCAGAAAGAAAAATGGCGACATTCGAATCTGTATTGATTTCAGGAACCTGAATAAAGCGAGCTTGAAAGATAACTTCCCATTACCTACTATGGAGCAAATCCTCCAATCAGTAGCAGGCTCTGAATTGATGTCCTTTCTTGATGGATTCTCCGGATATAACCAAGTTTTGGTTCATCCTGATGACCAACTTAAAACCACATTCAGAACAAAATGGGGAACTTATGCATATCAGAAAATGCCTTTTGGACTCATAAATGCGGGAGCGACATTCCAGAGAGCCATGGATATAGCCTTCAAAGGGTTGATTAATCGATCAGTAGTCGTCTATCTAGACGATATTACTGTATATTCTAAAAAGAGATATAATCATTTGCATGACTTAAATCAAATCTTTCAGCGATGCAAAAGATATGGTATTTCTCTAAACCCAAAGAAGTCTTTCTTTGCTCTTAATCAAGGAAAACTGTTAGGCTTTATAGTATCCAAAGATGGCATTTATATTGATCCTGATCGGATTAAGGAAATTTCTGAAATCCCTTTCCCACACAATAAAAAATCGATGCAGTCATTTTTGGGTCAGATTAATTTTGTCAAACGATTTGTTCCAGATTTTTCTCAAATTGTATTACCACTTCAGACAATGATCAAGAAGAATTCAGTCTTCAAGTGGGGATCAGAAGAAAAGCAAGCTTTTGATGTTATCAAGCAATCAATAATCAATGCCCCAGCCTTGAATACTCCGAATTTTTCTAATCATTTTACATTGTATACCGTTGCGTCCGATGTATCTTATGCTGCAGTTCTCACGCAGCCAAATGCTCACAACTTGGAAGCACCCATTTCATTTTTTAGCTCAAATCTTCAGGGTGCCGAATTAAATTATTCTGATGTGGAGAAACAAGCCTTTGCTGTATTTAAAGCAGTCAAACATTACAGGCCCTTCCTTTTGAAAACTCACACGAAAGTTATAGTCCCTTTCCCAGCGGTAAGGCAACTATTAATTCAAAAAGAACTGGGTGAAAGAAGGGCCAATTGGGTCACAGCGCTTCAAGAGTATGACTTAGAAATAAAGCCAGCAAAGATTGTTAGGGGCCAAGGTTTTTGCAGGATATTGGCAGGAGCATCAAACATTCCTGAATCAAGCGATATGGATCAGACCGAATCAATCAATCAGATAAGTGTCACTGATTCTGAATCTCAATATGCAGATTTAATATTTTATTTGAAGAACGGTTATGCTCCTCCAAATTTATCTTACAAAAATAAAAGGGCCATTAGATTAAAAGCAAAAATTTCACTCTTATTGATGATGTGCTTTTTAGACAAAATTATGATTCTATCCTGTTAAGATGTCTTGAGAAACCTGAAGCTCAAAAGGTTTTGCAGGAGCTACATAATGGACCAGCAGGAGGACATTTTGGAGCAGACACAACAGCTCACAAAGTTATTCATGCTGGATATTATTGGCCTACTCTGTTTAGAGATGCTCATGAATACGTAAGAAAATGCTTCAATTGCCAAACTTCTAGTGGAAGACAACGGAAATCAGCTTTCCCTCTGCAACCTGTCAACATTGAACAGCCATTTGAACAATGGGGATTAGATATCATCGGGGAAATTACTCCTCCATCTTCCAAACAACATAGGTATATCCTCACTGCTACCGATTATTTTACTAAATGGGTAGAGGCTATTCCTTTGAAGGCAGCGAATTCAGAGGCAATCATCGAGTTCATAGACCAATTCATCATTACCAGGTTTGGTGTCCCAAACGCTCTCGTTTTTTATAATGCTTCCTATTTCTCAGGAAATGCTATATATGATTTCGCTATTAAAAGGGGATTTAAACTGAAATATTCTACTAATTATTATCCCCAGGGAAATGGTTTAGCCGAATCTACTAATAAGAATGTCATCAAAATCATTAAGCGAACTGTTGAACAGAATCATAGAAACTGGCACAAATCTTTAGTGTTTGCATTATGGGCTGATAGAATAACACAAAAGGCTTCTATAGGTTCCTCCCCATTTAATCTGGTATATGGAAAAGAAGCAGTATTGCCTACGAATCTTGTTCTACCCTCTTTAGCCCTAGTACAGTACATTGAAGAGACTCCTTCTTCTTCTATCCAACTTAGACATGACCAAATTCTCAAATTAGAAGAAGAAAGGGAAAAAGCCAGAATCACTCATGTCAAACATCAACAAATCATCAAAGCATCCTTTGACTTAACCTCATCCGGTTCCAAACAGTTTTAAGTTGGTGACTTAGTTCTCAAATGGGATAAGGCCCATGAAGATAAAGGTAAGCATACTAAATTTCAGAAAATGTGGCTTGGACCATTTCAGATCTGTGAGAAGATAGGCCATTCAACTTTTATGTTGCAAGACTTATCAGGGTTGAGAGATTCTCTCCCTGTTAATGGCCTGATCCTGAAGAAATTCTTTAATTGAGAAGGTAATCCCTTCTCCTCTTTGTAGATTTGTGTAGTTTGTAGGATCGGTAGGAAATAAAACTGTAGAGTATCCCCATTGACCTTTTGCTGTGTTTGAAGAAGTTGTCTTACAAAGATTAATAAGAATATTTGCTTTTAGATAGTAGAACTCTCAATCAAAAGGAATAATTTTTAGGAAACCAGATATCCTTGTGTTCTGAAATTACAATCTAACTTTTGAAGACTCTTCTCAAGAGGTAAAAGTTCTGTGAATCATTTTCTGTTTTCAAAACTGGTCTCCAAAGGTTATCCATTTTAAGATAGAAGCTAACCCATTTTCAGCATCTTCAACTCTTCACCTGTCATCCATCTGCTCTTAAGGAGAAAATTTTTCACCCCATTCACTAAAGTTTATGGTTACTCAGAGTGTAATTCTAAAATATAAAAGATTAAAGATAAGAGGTCTTATTACAAGCCTGCTTACCATGTTCATAGGAAAATAGTTTGACTGACATTACCAATACTGCCTACCAAAACAGGGTAATGGCTTGGAATTTCAAGACAAGAGGTCTCATCACGAGCCAGCTTGTTCAGTTAAATTATTACCAGTGAATGGCATTGTCAACAGCTGGCCACCAAACCAGGACAATGGATTTTTATCTTATCAATGACAAAGAAGAAAAAACAGGTGAAAAATAAAATATGAGAACATATTTTGGATTCATTCTGTTAACTACACTCTTATGAGAATGGAAAAGTGAACAATACTATGGTTAAAAGGTGTCCCTGTCGAGACTATAAACGTTTTCTGGCAACAGAGGCTCTACCTATGACAGAGGGGTTAATTATAAAAGCTGATTTGGGAAAGTTTTTGTTTTATCATTATAAACAAATAAAGGCCTATTTTAAAGACTTAGAATGTATTTATTTTTCTTGAAACCAAAAGGAAAGAAGTTAACAGAATAAGTTCACTTTGTTCAGAACACATGAATATCCAGTTAAATTAGAAGTGTTCCCTTCTGATTGAGTTTCTAGTTTTGAAAAGCTTAAGTGTTCCTATTAGTTTCAGAGATAACTGGTTCTTCCAGCGAATCGCCAATTGTTGTGCTCTACAACAACCCCCCATTTCATAACATTTTCATTCACACAAAAAATTAACATATGGAATGGGTCCCTTTTAAAATTTAATTGGCATCAATGCTTTTGTGTTCAAAAAGGTATGATAATCAAATGAGTTTATGTATTTAAGCCTTTTTGAGTAATGGTGTTCCAATAATAAAGCAATCTTTGGTTATTGCGATAAAGCGATCGCAAGATCGCATATCGCAATGACATGAGAAATACATTAAAACGGCACCTTGTTCTGCGCCGATGCGATATCGCTATCGGCGATCGGCGATATTCCATGCACACCTAATAAAGGCACATAACTCACGCCCCGACGCGACGCGATATCGGCGATCGGCTATCGGCGCTGCCTCATGTGGGAGAAAAACACTTTAAGTTATACACCCCGACCCGATGCGATATCGCTATCGGCCATCGGCAGGATCTCATGCACTTTGATAAGACGCTCGGGTCTTACCCCCGATGCGATGCGATATCGCTCATCGGCACTCGGCATTCTCAAAAAGCTCATCGCTTGAAGCCTTAAAGTTATATCGCCATCCGGTTGATAAAGCGCAAATTTCAAAATGTCGTTAAATGCAGGGATAAGGTAATGCATGTGTATTTAAAACTTTGCCCCTTCGATTAACGAACACTTGCGTTTAACCGCCAAATATCTGTTGCACGCTTAAGGGGGGTCATTCAGCCGGATAACGGTGTGATACTCATTTAATGGGTAGCAGGCCTTAAATCACCATTAATGCATCTGCAATATTTTCCCAGTGATTGGATCCGCAGCCACTTTTGAGGATTAATATCACCACGCTTCAAATGATATATCTTTCCCTTTATGGATTGTCATTGTTATTTCCTTGTTACGATTTCTCTTGCCTTTGTGTAGAATTCATCTGTTGAGAGAAGCCTGAGCATGATGGGGAAGAAATCCAAGAGGACCGCGGGCTCCGCTGCTGCATCTGTTGCAGGACAAGCTGTCGCGGATAAGAAGAAAGGCCTAATTTCAGACACTACATGCACTGGTCTCAATAGGACTTCATGGCAGGGCACATATAACCTATTAGAAGCTGAGCAACCTGAAGTGACAGTGACAGAGGCTAGTTTGGATGTACTAAAGAAGTCCGATGCTACTCTCAAAGACCTGGCCGACTCCTTTCTTCACAGGATAGCAGCCAGAGAGCAGGTCCTTCCCTACACTGATGTAGTGCGCTGGGCAATCGAGGAAATTCCAATCATTGATAGAACGTTCCACACAAGAGATGGAAGGATTTTTGGGTCGTTCAAGCTAGAGCACCTAAGGCAAATGTATCATTTGCCCGAGCCGGAGAAAATCTATAACAAAGCCTTCGTGGAGAAATTTGCAGCCGAGAATGAAGTACAATCCGAACCCATCCGGGATTGGAGGCAGAATCCGGCCAAACACAAGCACAAAAGCTCGGGTAAGTACTCCGTCGATTCTTTGGCTTCTCCCTATTGCTATGCGGGGATTATGATGTGCAGGCTATGGGGGTTACATGACTCTGCTAATTTCGACATAGAAATGGTTCCCATGATGGAAGCAGCTGTTAATAGTATAATCATGGATTGGGCCACCATTCTTTCTGATAAGTTGGCCGTAGCTGTTCGTGACTTTAGAGCCAAATCCAGAGTTTCCGAAAGGAAAATCCCACCATTTTATTATAGCGCTTACATTATGGACACTTTATGTTTTAATTCTGAATTTCCTATCCTCGGTTGGAGGTGGACCACCCAAGACCCCTCACCCATTCATTTGTATCATCAGAAATTGTGGAAGTCCTCTTACAAGGACCATTTGTATCAAATTTGCAATGGTTTTATGGTTCCCATTCATTATTCCATTTTTGATCGACCTATTCCCAAAATTTCCTATCTCGCTTCCTTCGACTTACCAGCTGTAGCATGTTGGTTTGGAGAAGAACATTTTACCTATATTAGGGTTTTGGGAGCCAGGCCAAGCCACATGTTCTCCCTTTATATGTTCCAGACAAATTGTTGGCCCGAGAAATCTCTTACCAGATTATGGCCGAGAGTGTCACACAAACTCTCAAGAAAGAAAAGAAGAGGGGCTGGCCCTCTTTTCCCTTGAGAATTGGTGTTTATACTCTGCATGATCTCAAGCATGCAGAAAAAGAGGCAACAAAGATGCAAGCTTTATCCCTGGCCACTCTCCCAAGCAGACTCTATGATCCACATAAAACTGTCTACACTGCCCTAGAATAGGCCAAATTAACAAAAGTTGACCATCAAGAGGATATGTTTGATGACCTGTTCGTCGCCGCCGATTCAATCGACCAGGCCAAAGAGCTTGCTAGAATGAGATATAATGATGAGACGTTAACTGAGTTTAATAAACTTAGAGAGCAGAGGTTGCAAACTCTGCCTCTAGATTTATTGACAACAACCCCAGCATCTTCCTCAAGTGAGCCTGGTCGGCAACAGACAAGCCAACCTCCTGTTACAACTAATGATCAAAAGAAACAACAGGAGGAAAGGCAAAAGAAGCTGCAGGCAGAAAAGCAAAGAAAAGAGCAAGCTGAGAGGAAGAAAAAGGAACAAATAGAAAAACAGCAAAAGGCGCAGAAGGATCAAGAACAGAGAAAGCAGAAAGAGATAGAGGAACAGAGGAAAAAAGAAGAAGAGGAGAAACAAAAGGAAGAACTGGCAGATAGGAAAAAAAAGGAATTGGCAGATAGGCAAAATAGGGAGCAAGAAGAGAGACAAAGAAAAGAACTAGAGGAGCAACAACGAAAAGAATTAGAGGAGCAGCAGAGGTTAGAACAAGAAAAAGAGCGGAACAAATCCCAGACAGAGCAACATAAACAGACCTCCATTGATCCTGAATTTCTTAAACAATGGAATCAATTCGATTCCATTATCAGTGGAAAGGAAGGCTCCAAAGATACAGACACCTCTAAAACAAGCGATGCGCCAGAAACCATTTCTTCTCAGGTTCTAAGCGGAACCAGCGGCCCACCCATTTCAAAGGATGTTGAGGTAATTACTATAGATCCTTCCGATCAAATTGTTCTCCAGGTGGAAGATATTCCTCCCCTGGATGTTTTCTATAGCCCAAAGTATAAAGCTGTTGTTAAGCGCTCAAGGAAGAGGCGAAGGCTTGATCAACCTTCTATCTTTCCTGAGCAAACAATCACGGGCAATGTAGTGTGGAAGGAGGAATTGGATCCCTCCGATGATCTAACAAAGCTGTCGCAGTATGCGGGAGCTTATTCTGCAGCGACTATTGACAAAGCATCAGAGGTAAGTCTTCTGTTGAAGACTAAGGACCAGGAGATTTGTACATTACAGGCAGAAGTAACTGAGGCGAAAAACAAGGCAGTGCAGGTGGAAGAGCAGTTGCTGGCACAACAGCAAGAAAACAATATATTAACCCAGCAACTGCAGACTGAAAGACAGAGAATCGACCAGAGCGAAATCCAGAAGCAGAAAGAATTATCAGAGGCATTGGCACAGTTGAGAGAGGCGAATGAGCTGATGATGAAATCAAAAGACGAGCAAATAGCTCGACTATTAGCACAGCTTGAAGACATCAAGGGCACCCAGAAAGTGGAGGATTTCAGAGCAGAAGCAGCTCAAATAAATGGCGCATTAATATCTCAGATTAGACTCCTATGCCAGCAACTTACAGAGGCTGAGCCATTATGCGAAATATCTACAGCAGTATGTCAGCGGATAGAGCAAGCCAGAAATGAACTAGATCAGGCTGAAGAAACCATAACCGGATATCTTGATTGGCAAGATACTGATGTGGGGAAGGCAGCGAACTTGCCTAGAATCTATGAGACATACAAAGACATACTCTTCACGGAGTGGAACACTCAAGTAATGAAAGCGGAAAGGGCAGCTTCAAGGTGTAAGATGATTGCCAGCAATATGATTGATTTAGTCAATAACACACTCTATTTGGCAAACATGATTTCCCAGTGCACACCTGGAAGCATAACAACAGCAAACATGATTGAACAAACAAGTTATCATGACTTGGAGGAAAGGGGAAGGTTAATCGCTGGAGTAAATACTTTAACCTCCGAGGCATATTGGCTCTTTCTAATCAAACCACACACTCAAAGGTCGGCCCTCAAATGTTTAACAGATGCTCTTGGATGCCTGATCCCCGACATTCAGGATGCCACATATGATGCCCAGCTCACTTCGCGTCTCAACACTCCACCGGAAGTAGAGCCAATGCTGGCGATATGTCAGCTGAGGTTTAAAGGCAAAGAGCCCACCGAATGAAGCATTGCTGCCGACTGCCAGATCGCCAAGGAAGATGGAAAAATATTTATTGATGCCAATTTAATAGCTTTTCAGTTTTTTAGATATTTAGATTAGATTAGTATTTATGGACCCTTTCATTGTTTTGGAAAGGGTCGTAAAATTTTGTAATAGACTTAAAGGCTGAAGTTTGCACTACTGTGCTTCAACCTATATTCTTTTATGAAACTCGACCGATAGTTCTTAATTTAACGAGAAGGCTGTTTTATACAATTGTGCACTATTGTCTCTTGTTTGGAATGCTTCCTGGTTTGAAGGAAGGACTGCGACATAGCGATTAATATACTGGATTGTTAAGCAACTTACATGGTACTTTTATCTGCATCTGTTTTCTTTCCTCTCATATGAATTGCTGTGTTATTATTTTTGCTATTGTTGAATACATGTATGCGCTGTAACAGCAAATCTTCATTTCATTCCACTATTGGATGTTTTGTGATATGCCCTTTCTTTTAATCATGCATGTAGCAATGATATGAATGACGAAGTGTAGTAATTCGCTATTATCGCTCTGCATAACTAATTATGCAGAGCAATCTTAAATGGTTTAAACATCTATGCTTTAACGTTAGAGTCATCTATATGCCTGCCTTAAAGCACAGATTATCAAACGCTACGCTTTAATGATTGATAAGTCCCAGGATTAGATTATAGGTAATATATTTCGCCGATAGTTTTAGTTGTTCGCTTATCACCATCATACATCATAAGTTACTCATCTATCCCACTTTTATCCATTATTGGGAAACTGGTCCCATTATCCCCAGTCGGAGCCACTATTCCAAACGGAAAAGGAGCTGTACTAAGGTCCGGACCGGGTGGTTTCCCCTATGTTGTTGCAACGATTTTCGTGGCCTCAACAGAAACGTCAAAGAAAAAAAAATTATAGCGAAAATGCCACGATGACCTGTTTGGAGCAGCGAAACCCTAGAATCCAAAGCTTTGATATCAAATGTTATGAAACCAGCTCAAGAAAAGATAGAAAAGATAGATCAATGCCTTAGAATTCAGCCTCTTCGAGGGGGCAAACTCCTTTACAATACATAAATGAACAATTCTTGGATGATTCAAATGACAAAATCTCCTTTCTATATATAGGAGTCTAAGGAGTCACAATATAATCCAGCCGACCTAACAATAATAATATAAAGCCACAAAAATAACAATAGAGGGATTCTATGGGCACATTAATAACAATATGGGGGTAATGGGGGCACAACAATATAAATAAGGGGTATAACTACAATAGTAATGGGGTAATCACTAGTATTATAGGGACCCAACAAAAACTCTAAGTGTCCAAGAGCGAGAGAGGGAGAGAGAGAATAATGAGAGAGCTCCAAAACTAAACTTACAAAAGGTTTCCAACTAATCCTCAAAAACCTTTTTATCAATGAGACCTCTATTTTCTTCATTTTCCATTATTTTCCTTCATTTTCCTCCTCACATGTAACTTGTGACCTTTCACCTTCCTTTTATTCTAATTTTTTTTATTTTCATAAATAATATGCCAATTAATGCCTCTTCCTTTCCAAGCCTTGTCCATAGCCTTTGTAAATTTCCTTAGCCATAATAAACCGAATCAACACCCATACTAGGATGTCTTTCCAACCATTTAGCTTTGAATACGTGTCCCATCACCGTGGTCTTATATGTCTTTACATGGAATTTTCACCAGGCTTGTTACATAGCATGCCAACAATAGCTTTGTGATATAGATCCTTCAAATAGGTTTTTATAGAAAACTCTTCAAGGCTATGAAATTCAAACTAGTTTCACTAAATCATGTAAATCCATTATCATTTAGATGCTTGATGGAAATATCCTCTCATATAAGATTCAAGCATGCGGTCACATGAAGAACTTGTGGAGTGACATCCTCACTCCCTTGCTACTAGTTTTCATTAGATCATGTGCATTAACGAAGATCTTTTTGAGAGGTGTACAACTCACTTTGAGAAATCTCTCATGAGGTTTTGAGCTTAGTGACACTGCTTACGCATATGGTTTCAATCACATGTGTCCCACCAATCATTTGGTTTGAGGTGGTAACATTAGTGACCTATATTTTAGGAATCTTTCCAAGATGATTATGTTTGGGAAGTCCCCACAGAACCTGAGGCAAATGTCAATCACCATATTAGCGCTCTTGGGGGGTGATTCTTAGCTCCATCGATGTCATTTTCCGTGGTCAAGGTTGTTATATGGAGGTTGGGGTAATTATTTCTTAGTTCTTCATTATACTGGGGTCCTTGGGGATTTGATCACCTCAAGAATATTGGTTTTTAGGAGGTACCATGGTACTTAGTTTGCTTTTTGCATCTCTAAGGGATTTTTATAGTGTGTGCTACTTGGTCCAAGTCTAGTTAGCTATAGGCGCGTCTTGATTAATCAATTAACCAAACTTGTATATTCATTGTGGCTCACCAAAATATCCATCGATATTGACAATCCCACCATAGAGATGTAGGATAACTCCATCATTGGAGGGATTACATTAAACTGGACTTGACAGGGTAATATTTGCTTAAGAGGGGGCAGAATGGGCCATTCTTGAAGTAGTAGATGATATTTCACCACCACATGTAAACCCACCTTTGAGTAATTCTCTTGATCCCAAATGGCTACAAGTGGCTGCGTGTTTTTCTCAACATTTTTCTTTGCTCTCTCTTCAAATCACTAGTTAAAGTGGTGATTCCACCATGCGAGAGATGTGAATCATCATCTACATTTGGATTTTCATATGTGATTTCCTTGTTTCCATCAATTAGTGTGATAGGTTCCACTCCTATTTTGACAACACCTCTTTCCTCACTTTGGGGCATACCACCCTGTTGTGGCCACAACCCCTCCCCATAATTTTTTCAAAAAAGGCATGGGTACAAACTTTATTGAATTTCCTTGCTTGCATTAGGTTTTCAATTGCTTGTTGTCCTTTTACCCTCCATTTTGAAAAATCATTTTTGGCATGTTAGTGATTGGTGATCTCTTTGATTCCTCCTGCTTTTCTTTTGATCTATGTGCATATGTTTTAGTGTGGCCATTGTTTTTGGATTGTAACCCTACCCTTGTTATTTTTGCAGTTCGTATTGTACATTCATGACGACATTAGACATAAGGAGTCTATGTGGCATATTTGGTTGCCATATCACCTCAAATTTTACATTTGATTGTGCATGTTGACATCCCACTCAATAATTCAATGTCCAAATGTTTCGACACCTTGCTTCGATGGATCATTTGTTACAAATTTCCCTTGTTTGAGATCTTAGATCGATTTCACCATATATGCAATTTGATATGATGCACTTACTTTGAGTCATCTAGTCTCAATTCGACTTGATTGTTTTAATGACATACCTATAAATATGCATTAATATACACATATATAAGTTGTAATTTATATCAATAATATATATTAATAAATTTTATACAAACTAATTATTATGAAATTTGCATAGTAAGTATACGAAATACATATTATAATTTATGTATTATATATAATAAAATATGGTATGTCATTTGAACACCAAGTCCGAAGATGTATTGCAACAAACGCTTACACCATACCCTAGACAAAGTCCCAAAGAGCATCACTCAACTTTGCGCATGCCTTGACCCAAAAAGAGGCATACATCAACACCGTCAGATGATCCTCTATTTTCATCACTTTATAAAGGGAAAGATTTTTGCATATATTTAAAAAATAAATAAAAATATTCACCCAATTGATGTCGGATTATCCCATATACATAAAAACAAGATTCTTATATCCAATTCACCCTTTCACGCCGAGCACATTCCCAACGAATATTTTCTCCTTTTATCTCCTTAATACAACCTGTACAAACTTGAAAAAAAAGTTTTTGTTTACATAATCAATGTGTGATTTAAGGTTTGAGCTCCGCATCGGAAAACCTCACTACACGTTTAAGTGCCAAATTTGAAAAAATGTCATGGCTGATCAATATTCAGAGACTATGATAGGCTCAGGATAAATAGGATTCAAATCCAAAAAGGGAGAGGGGAATCAACCAAAAAATTAGGTATAGGCATTCATGTACAATCTGATGTAGAGCGCGATGGCAGTATTGTCTAGCTACTTTGCAAGTTGCAATGGAGATGTCACCAACTCTGTTTAGAGATGGTTATGCACTTTTGTAAGAGCATTTTTGGAGAGAGTTCAATGACTTCCAAAGACTAGTTGGATTATTTGGGGACTTTTGAAGTTAATTTTAATTTTGACTTAGAAGAATATTGAATAAAGATTGTTAATGAGTTCATGGACATCTAATTGGCATGGTTATCAATTGTTTTTTAATCATTACAATTCTGTCTTATTTTAAATCATATTGAATTAGATGAACTGCTTTTCTAATTTAATATAAATTTTACTTTGAATTCGTTTATATGATTGATTCTGGGAAATATGGATTAGATATTACAACAACTAATTGTTGATATTTTTAATTTCGTATTAGTTCAAACATTTGTAAAATATCAAATGGTTTTGCAAATTACAAGTAAATTTTAATCCAAAATCAATCTCAATCCTCTCCTTTGTTATTTTTTTCTCTAGACCAAAGAAAAGGCTACCCTTTTCTCTGTCGAGATAAGTCTTATTTTTGCATAATGTCCTCCATCAACAAACCGATAGATTTTGTGACCCCAAGTAGTTTCCCTAGTCTATATGTATCCCTCTCTACTACATAATTTGTGTTCAATATGGGGAAATCTGGATCCCACTTATGGGAGCTGGTGGCTCCCATCTAGTTATTTTATCCTTATGGTCATGATCTGTAGTAGCAGACAAACTTCATTAGGGAATATTCTTGGGGGGTTCTACATTTGTTCCTACCCAATCTAGGGGAAATAATGTTTTTGAAGGGACATGCAATCCTCGGGGTATATTTTCATTAAGAGGAATTTCCTTCTTTAGAGGTGTTAGTGTCAGTATTTGCATCCTGCCATTAGTGATCAAAAATCCTATTTTCATATCATTTTAAGGGTCCCACTCAAAAAAAAAAATTCATTCCACTAGGTCATGCAAAAAATTAGTCATTGATGGTAGTCCTAGTCCAAAAACATCACTCTTCCCTAAATGTGATTACTTGTTGGCATAGTTTCATATCTTGTTGACTGTACATCATCTGTAAAGTTAATTTTATCATGCCATTTGTATCAGTCATGAGGTCATAATGTCATCTTGAAATTCAGTCCTTCAAGGTCTCATTAGGTCTTTTAGGGTTTTTCAATGTTTCATTTGGTCATTAGGGTTTCTAAGGTTCCAATAAAACTCCATTCCATTGCATAAGACCAGCAAGTAAAGGGTGATCAGATAACATCTCTTCACCATGTGAAGATGATTTGTAAAGAGAAATTCTTATTTCATCATGTAATTTTGAGTTCAAATGGAAGTTTTTATATTTTCATTATGTAATTTTATGTCTTTCAAATGTAATAATTTCACCATCCCGAGTTATTAACTCAGTGTTCCAAAGATGCCAGACCACCAAAAAATTCAAATTCAAATAGTTCTCAAAGACCATCAAAAGATCAATTTGTCAAAGGAAATAGTCAAGTGAAAAGGTAAAGTTTCAAAAAGTTAAGTGAATGCCAAAGGGAGTTATCTTTTCCCAAGGGTGTCCAAATCATCATTTTCCACAAGCACTCAACCCTAATTTTCTCTCCCACTGAGCTAGGGTTGGCTATGGAATCAAAGACATTTGAGCAGAGGAGGAATAATGGAGGTCATTTCAGCAAGTATGAGGCCATTCCAACTCATAAACATCATGTCCCCATCATTTTTCAAGAAGTCGTTCCAAGGGACAAATCATTTGCCACACATAGGGCCAACTTTTCTTCAAACTATGTTTCTGACCAAACAGAGATGAATTTGACAAAAGTGAGAGAGGTTTTAGTCCATCATAATCCAAGGAAGAAAAAAATCCTTTAGTTTTTACACAAGTGTTATGGTTTTAAGAAATGTAAAACATACAGGTGCTACAAGAGGTTTTATCCACTTCTGGAGCGACCTTGGGAAAATCAATTTTTCTCCTAGTTGGAGTGTCCACGTGACTTTCTTGATAATTCAAATGATAACTAGACAGAGATATATTTCCAATGAGCTATCATGAGCTCAATTTGGAGTTGAGAAAGACCTCCAAAAGTTTCCCGCAAGAGAACACTTCATTTTTTCACCCTCATTCTGCACGTTTTGAACACTGTTGGGAGAATTGATTTTTGAGGGGCTATACTTGATAATTTTCTATGCTTGATAGGTCCATTGTGTAGCCACAAGACAGATCATTCCCACGTGATATCACAAGCTCAATTTTGACTATAGGAAGACACACAAAAGTTGGTTTTAAGATGATATTGTGCACTTGCATTGTGGAGGGCGTGTTTCTATGTTACGTTGTGTGTTTGTGTGTTACTTTGCGTGTTTGGCAAGTGGAGGGTGTGTTCCAGTGTTACGTTGCACGTTTGACCAGATTTTCTCTCCAGCCTCTAAAACAAATTTCCATTGCCTCAGAAACTTCAAGTTGGTTGTTTTCTTCCTCCAGCAAGTAAGTAGCACTAAAATATACCCTCCTTACATTTCACAAGTCATAAATTCATGGTGCTAAGTCTCTTGAGTGAAATTCGAAGTTTTTAAACATGGAAACCCTAATTTCATTCCCACACTCAAATTTCACTTCCTAGTACATATATTCCCTTCCTATATCATTATTAAACCCTTTCCTAACCCCCATATCATTTCACTACTTCCCAAAGTCCTTTATTCCCAAAACCCTAAGACCTATGTGTTATTTGCCTAGCCTCCCAAAACCACTAACCTGTAATAAAATTTCCTATCCTAAATCCCATTACATTCCCACTCCTTGTCACTTCCCTTAAACCATAAACCCCTTCCCTCATCTCTCTGAATTTCCTCATACCATTCCTAACTCCCTATACCTATATTCCACTATTATTTTATCTCCCTAGGGTTTTAGATACTAAGACACCATGGCAGAAGAAGATAACAAAAATTACAATGAGGAGGAAGATAGATTGGAGGAGGAAGATAGACAGTAGAGAACGACATACAAAGAAAGATGGTAAAGCATTATTCCATGAGGAACAAGATTGCAAAGGCAAAGCTTAGAAAAGGTAATGCAAAGATTGACGCCCTAAACAAGAAGGAAGAGGAAGGAAGACTTGGTATCCTTGTTGAAGCCTCACTCCATGCACAAATGAAATGATCAAAACTAATTTCACCAATTTTGAGAATTTTTGGAGTAATTTTTAAGTTTTTGTGTTTTTCAAGTAATCAAACACAGTTTTTAGACAGCTAGAATGCCAAGGGCACAATGCCCTTGGTGTTGCACTTTTGTTTGGGGCACCTTTTGGCCAAAATAAGACCACCATTGGATTCAGAGCAGGGAAGACATGTAGGAAAACAACTTTGCAAGCCTTGGTTTGCAAAAAAGGTAGGTGAAAAGGTGAAAAAACACACAAAATATCAATGTTCTCCCTCATTTTTCACCTTGGCGCTACACATTTGACCAATCTTGGGAGAATCGGCATTTGGAGGGTCAAAACTTTACCATTTTGGAAACTGAAGGTAGATATGGAAACTAGACTAGACAATATTTCTAATGAGCTATCCTGGGCTCAATTTGGACACCAGGAAGGCAGTCAAAATCAGCCTGCGAGATGGATGGTACATTTGACATAGAGAGGATGCGTTTGACAAAGAGATGGCGCGTTTGACAAGTTGTCTGATTTTTCACTGATTTAATTCATGATGTAAATGTAATTATGGCCTTTTTACTATTACCTAGGGTAAATACATTAGGTAAATAGACTCTATGAGGTTTCATGAATCTGTAGGAATTTACAGGGTAAGCTCCTTAGACAGAACACCAAAGGACACCGCTCATAAACAGATCAGAGATCAATACACCAGTATTCTTGACGTGGTTAAAACCCTCAAAGAGGGAAACAGCCTATGTCTTGAGCCAACGCGGCCACTTCAAGGAATTTATCAGTAAACGAATAAAAATTTACATAAGCTTCTCTCATGAACAATTACCCTACAAATGACCCTCCATGCTCTTTAAATAGAGATCATGGACCAATAGGGTGTTAAGCCATGGATCAAGTGTCGGTAATACCAAGGAGAGAATGAACCGTTGGATCACTACATATCGTGACCGTCAGATTGTAAGTTACAAAAGTACATAGTAAAGAAACACACTTTACCTAACTCTACACTAGACCAAGTTATACTTAACTATTTCCTATGTGTTGAAATATCCTAACATCCCCCCTTAAGAACAACTTGGGATAGGATTGAAGGATGTACAAATATGAAATAATAGGAGAAGGAAGGAGGCATTATATCCTATCCCCCTTAGTGACAACTTCCTAAACTCCAACCATAAATCGAATTTTAGTAAACTTAGCCTTTGTGATAGCCTTTGTAAAGACGTCTGCAACTTGATCATCTGTTGAACAATATTGCACTTCAAGAACATGGTCATGAATGAGATTTCTGATGAAGTGCATGTGCAGTTCAATGTGTTTACTAAGCTAATGTTGTGCTGGATCTTTGCATAGTTGAATGGCACTTTAATTATCACACCGAAGTGTGGTCGGATGTTGCTGCTGAAAGCCAAACTCTAACAGGATCTAACGAAGCCACAAGGTTTCCTTACTAGCTTCTACAGCACCATGATACTCTGCTTCTTCTGAAGAAAGAGAAATGGCACTTTGTTTCTTGCAAGCCCATTTAATAGGTCTGTTGACACGGGGAATTTTCACTGTGCCAACAAGGGGAACTAACCCAATCACAGGCCCCAATTATATTTGCTTTTGTTTGAAGTGGCTAGTTCCAACAGGTTTGATAGGATCCCGTAAACTTTTATAGGTGTTGAAAGATTGTTCCCTAGAGGAAGACTTCAGTTAAATCAACAAAATAAATAGCTAACCTATATGTATTAAGTCCTATCTATACTAATTCTACCTACTTATACTAATCTCAACTATTCTAATCTATCCTATAGGAGCATAATAAAAGAGATTAAACATCATATATAGATTCCAAGTCCAAATGAATCAATTACTGAGTTCACAGATGAACAAGGTTGTATTAAATCTTAATTGCAACCTAATTATTCATACAAGAATGCATATTCATGTTCCTACAAATAAACTTGCAACTGATGTTTAATATAGTTTCGAATCGAGGACTGCTCATGAGTTAACCATGATAAAGAATTACATTCAAATAACCAAGACTTGTCATAAGCTGTATTGTTATCAATATGCACAAAAAAACACATTTATATTTATTCCAGCAACAACACTATCATTCTAAACACATGAAAGAAGAGGAAAGTAAATCTAAAAAGGGATCCTTCTTAACCCAAACATTCTTCTTTATTAGCACAATAAATCAAAAGTTGTTCTACCCCAAAAAAAGTCCTCCACCCATATCCGGAGGTAATACTTATGCAGAAAAGACTAACCCTCCATCTTCCCGCCCCCCCCGACATTCCACCTTCCTAATCTTTTCCATATACACATTAAAATATACAAACATAGAACCGATCGGTGAAACAGCTGACACGTAGAGGGCATATCTGCTGGAGCGCTTCATTTCCTGGGGAAATGAATAGATGTTGATTAAAAGAGAATGATTGTGCGTCATCTCTTCGCACCTATATTGAGTGGATGTTATTCCCTATTATTTCCTGAAGGAAACTGAAGACATTGTGCTCATCATCCCACATTTGGCATGATTGAAGGTTTGTTTGGAGGTAATAACATCTTGATGGATCAGTGCTGTCATGAGTGCATCCTCTTGACATAGAGCATGCCTCCATTATGTGCTATGACAGTTCGTATCCCTTTCTTGTAGAGTATTTCTTTGCAATATCGACATCGGTGGTGCAGAGGTGTCGTCTTGATATAAATTGCATTTATCTATTACCGGGTCCACTCGAACTCGCCTTTCTTCTCTTGGCCCTTTCCTGCATAAATAGTTCATATTAGCTATGATTATGAGAAATATGACAAACATGCCCACAAACAAACCTTGCATTCAATCACAGTTTCTATTTAATCTTGCAACATAGAGCAACTATAATTATTAAATCACTGAACCTCTTGTAACTGTATTCTCATTGCCCATAATATTCATTTTTATTCAAGAATCACTTGACAATGCTTCAAAAGCAAACCATTCACTCTATCGGATTTTCTTTTAAAAACTCGGACTACAACACTTTATCGGAACACATGGGAGTATAACAGAAAACCTACAGCCGAACCATAAGGCCGGACTTCAAACACTATACACCCGAATCTATAATTATTGTCGGGTCCACTCATCGGCCCTTCGTATATCGCATGTCGCTTCACTTTCACCGACTGCCGATTGCGATTTGCAATTGGCCGGACCCGAAAACATATAAGTTGTGTTTAATAGTCTCGGCAGGTCCTCCATATCCCATCGCGCCTTATGTATAAGCCTTGGGCTCTGTGGATTGTGATTTGCGATAGGTCGGACCCGAAAAATATATGCGTTGCGGTCAATAATTCTGGCAGGTCTACCATATTGTATTGCGCTTTATGTATAAACACTGAACTCCGCTTATTGTGATTTGCGATTGGGGAAGCGGACTTGAAAAATATATGTGTAATGCTTAATAATCTCGACGGGTCCGGTGTATCGTGGTGCGCCTTATGTATCAGCGTTGAAAGTGCCGATAGCGATATTCGATGCGATCGGAGACTTGATAGCATCATAGTAACTCATGGGAGATGGACCTTAGCCCTATACCAATGTGAAAAGTGATATGTGATAAGCGATGGAGGCATGCATCGAGAGATGTGTAAAGACCGAGGAAGCACGAAAAGGGTAAGTTATGCATATTTGTATAGTATTTCTATTATCAAAGCATTGATATAGAAATAAGGATGCGATAGAAGGTTTTGAGGGTTGAGTCGATATACACCCATAGTAAAGAGTGGGGGTTGGTTATATGTGTGGGCATAGAGCACCATGAAGGTTTATGAGGATTGAAAAAGTCCCGATGAAGGATATGAATGAAGGGCTAGATTGGGTTATAAATGAATCATGCCACAAAGACTTATTCAGGGGGGTCTTAACCATTAAGAATTGAAGATTTGACTTGGAAGAGGGTTAAAATCCCTAGGATAAAAATAGATCATGCGGAGAAATGAAAGATCAAACTTCTAGGGGACCCATTATAATTTTCTATCAGAGTAGGTTTTGTTAGGGTGGTGATTGTGGCCACAACAAATGGCGAACCGCTGGGCGAACTAGTTATCTCTATTACCAAATAAACTTTGGATCAGTAGAACATCAGGGTGTTAATATAAACTTGAAATGAAAACTGTATAGATGGATAGGCATGGTTTCCATTTCAACATTAATATCTTTAGGCGGGATAAAGACAAATAGCTTCTACTTACTGATAGGGTTTTGACAGGCATTCTCCAATGGTCATATTATGGGATTTATTGACCTTCCTTTACCTATTTTCCACTTTCAAAATCCTTTCGGGGCCATCACCAGTCTGTCAATACCTATTTAGGTGTGTACCTCAACACTTTATCGCTCATCAAACTTGATGTATATGTTTATCTGCAGTTTATGTAAGAATTGTTTAGTGCTATACTTTTGTATGATCGAATGGGGGTGCAGTTATGGATCGTACCATATTTTTAAACGATTGAGCAAGGTTTGGCTCGCTGTGTCAATCAGTACTCTGAGTCCAGCAACAATCCCTACTTCAACCAGCTTCCCAAACAACCTATCCTTCCAAATTGGCACAAGGACTCAACATTTCATTTTCTTTTACATAAGTCCTTCTAGTTTTAGGCACAAGGACTAGAGCACAATTAAATTTGCCACAGGATATACGACAGCGAGCTTATCCCATGAGAGGAGGTTTACTTGTAGATGACAAATATTGGAAATTTTAGTGTGGTGGACAGAACCAATGGAGAATGACTGCAAACATCATAGACAAGTATAGGCTAGATCTAGATGGGATTTTAAAATGCAACGTTCCGTTGTGCCAGTCCAGTTGTGGTTACACATTTTTCGTTTTATGAAGATGGCCCTACATGCTCCAGGTATCCAGGTTATCAACAGATCCTACCTAGTTCCCAATAGATGCCAATGAGTGGCTTTGATTTGAATTTCACCACTGATTTTCCAGTTCTCATAGGCTCTTGAAAGTTTTCTTGATTTGCGAGGTAACGATGAATTTAGGATTGGCAGAGTCATCAGCAGGTTACTGAGGGAGGAAAAAAGCTGAAGGTGGGGAATGAGGGAAATCTGAAGAGAGTTATAGAGGTGAAAATGAGACTGAGAATTGAAATAAATTGGCTGAAAAGGATTGAAATTCAAAAAAGAAGGAAAATAAAATTTGAGGAAAAACAAGAACGGGTGGGACGAAAATATAACTTAAGATAATAGCAAAAATAAAATGAATCCTAACCTACTCAAGAGGTAACCACCATGTGGTGGCTACTGGAAGTATCTCTTAAGATGTTGGCCATTAACAGGGAGTTTTTCAGTTTCTCCCTGTAAAGTTTTCAATCTGTAAGTTCCCTGACCAATTTTTTCCTCAACTTGGAATGGGCCCAACCATAAGTGTTGGAATTTTGTGTGCTTACCTTTTGGCTCACTCAACTTGTCCCATTTTAATACTAGCTCTCCTACTTGGTAATATTTATATCCTTCCAGATGGCGATCAAACAATCTCTTCACAATCATTTGGTGATTTCTAAAGTTATTTCTGGCTTTATCTCTCAATTCCTCCAACCTCACCAGTTGGTTGATCCTTTTTTGAAGTAAGGCTGAAGAGGTCCCTCTCGAAGCTTGGGAGAGCTATAAAGAGAGAAGGGTAACGTTAGAAGGAAAGATGGCTTCCTATCCATAGATGAGGAGGTATGGGGAGTTTCCTAATGCTACTTTTGGGGTGACCCTATCGGCCCAAAGGGTGTTTGTTAGAGCGTTGTGCCAGTTCCTTTGGTTGTCGGTGACAAATTTATGGATTATGTGGATGAGATTTTTATTTGAGGACTCTGCAACTCCATTTCCCTGGGGGTAATAGTTTGATGCATACATTATGCGAATTGAATTATCGATAGCAAGTTCAGTCAATTTTAGTGATGAAAAGTAAGAAGAATTCTCAAATATGAGAGCATCAGGGATGCCAAACCTCTTGATAATAAATTTGTCAATAAAAGATATTACCTCATCTTTGTTAACCTTCTGAAGCGGGATGGCTTTGGTCCATCTGGTGAAGTAGTTGGTTGTCGTGAGTATATACTTATGCTACTGTGAAGAGTTCGGAGTGATCTCACCTATGACATCTAGGCCCCATTGCTGGAACGGGTGATAAATCATAACGAGCCTGAGGGGAACGGCGGGCTTTCCTTCTCGTCCTATGGAAGTTTGACATACCTTGAATTTCCGAGCATAGGCATGCGAGTCTCTAAACACTGTGGGCCAATAATATCTAGCTCTTAATATTTTGTGAGCAGTGGTATCTCCTCCATAGTGACCACCTGTTGGGTCGTCGTGCATTTCTTCAAGACATGATCGGCATCATCCTTTTCCAAACATCTCATCCAAACTCCATCATAAATTTTTCTGTATAATGTGTCATTGGCCAAGTGATACTGATTAGATTTCAATCTGAGCGCTCTCCTTCGTGATGCATCCATGTTCTCAGGGCACGATCCCCCTGTTAAATAAAAGAATATGTCATAATACCACGACTCAAGGTCCAAAAGGACTTCTGACGTTTCGCGCTCACACATCAGCGTCTCATTAATCCATATCGGCTCCTCCCTGAATTCTACTTGTGCATTCTGTATGCTTTGCGCTTCTGGTTCTTCGGACGCCCCTTTTTTATCCACCAAGGCTTCTGTCGCGAGCTCACACAATCCTTGCCCCTGAACTATCTTTGTTGGCTTAATCTCGAGGTCATATTATTGAAGGGAAGTTATCCAATTCCCTCTCCATTCACCCATTTATTTTTGTTGGCTTATTGGGGCCTAACCCAGGTTCAGAAGTGATTTAGCTAAACAAATCCCAAAAAAACCGGCCCTTTTAGAAACAGTCTGTGGTGCGCAGACTGAGGTCTCACCCGAGGTAATATGGGAGGGTGCTGGAACTAGGTTTCCGCACCCTAAAGATGTCTTGATGAAGTCTGGGAAGTTCGCAAATCGATCCTGTGTGCTTGCGCTGCTCCGCGCAGCCGTCTATCCTTCGCAACTCATGTGACTACTTCCGCGTAGCTCTGTAACGAGCGCAAAGAGGAGTTTTCTAGATCCTTATTCCTGACTGTGTGTTTGTTATAGATCTTAACTTAATTATATGGGCCCAATATTCTCATTAATCATTCAACATTTATAACCAGTGTGCGCAATCATAAACTGTAAAGAGATGCATAAATATCATAGAAGCAATAAACACATAGTATTTCAGAATCAACTTATCTTTTATTAATCCTCTGTTCAAGTACAATCCCAACTCTGCCCTGCGCACTTAGCTGCATGGGTCCACGCACATAGCTGTGAGCTCTACTAGGCCTCTGCACACTTAACTGCAGAGCCTCTTCCTACTACTACAACCCAAGACTCGAACTTACAAACTCAAAGCTAATTCAGCATCCAAAACCCATATCACTTCTCAAAGTTAAGTCTATCACTCCTTTACACTTAGAGCCTTGCTCTATTTATACAATCCCATGGTCCACGAACCATGGGTAGGCCAACCCATTCCATATTAAATTACATTATTTTAGGGTGGACAACCCTAGACTTTTGCGCTTCGTGCCTACATTTTGCGGGGTCTTTACATTACCTTGACCAAAATTCAAGCTTTAAGCCCCAAAAACATGTTATGGGGGGATCCGCTGCCCAACAGGCCCCCAACACAATCATCGTGACTCATCCCGAGACACTTAGCTGGTGCATGGATCTTCGCGCAGAGTTCATCCAGCAACCTCTACGCTTCGCTTACATCTGCAGCACATTCTTCTACTGTCCGTTGTACCAGTTGTGCGCAACTCTCCGATGCATCATTGTCAGGGGCACCTTCGTGCCTTACCGCATATGTACCCTGCATCTGGGCCAACTTTCCCTCGATCATGGTAGTGACCGTGAATGATTCCTCGAGCCAAGGCTAGATGCATGCTTTAAGCACTGCTTCTTTCTGATGCGTGGTGTCCACCTATTCCTTTAGAGCCTGGGCCTCCTTCATCTTGGCAAGTCGCTAAGTAAGGGTGACCATCTGTGCAGTCCCCCTAATATTGTCATATGCCTGTTGTAATTGCCTTGCCTCTCTCTCCAGGCACTGTATGGTTGGATCTTCCTGTAGTGAGGTGAGTGTGAAGAGGGACTGATCCAATAATCCCGTGCAGTCCTGTACAGCATGCTCTATCACTTCCAACCCCGATTGAATGGTGTGGTGGCACTTCTTTCTCACAACCGGGGGTGTAGAGGGTTGTGCCTTCAGTCGCAGCTCAGCGATCTGTAGGTTCAACTCCAACTAAACCTTCGCGGCCTCCTCCAGGGCCTTGCAGACTCCAGCCGCTAGCTAGTGAATTTTTTCTACTATCTGGAGTACCACCGGAACAGCCAACTCTGGAATACTGCTACATGCCTCCTCCACTGTCTGTTCCAATCCTTGTGTTTGTGCGACCAGGTTGTCACACTGTAGGCTAAGCTATTCTAAATTTAACTTCTGCTCGCTCAAGACTTGGAGGGCATGGCCCTCCCGGGCACAGAGCTTAGTAGTTACCCCATCCTGTAGTTGGTATAGGGTTTCCCTAGGAAGGGTAGCCAAATTCAACCCCCAGCCCCTCATTTTGCTTGCTGTGGCCATGTCACCCTCGGCTGTTGCTAAGACTGCACATTTTGGTAACACAAAAGTGTTCATTGTGCGGGCATGCAACCTCTGCTCAGCTTCGGATGTACCTTCCGCAAGGTGTGGTATCATCTTGCCTGGGGGTCACACCTGTAATGCCTGCAACACAGTTGTCTGGTCCGTCATTACTACTTGAAGAGCATCCTTGGTGACATCGCGAACTATTTTGCCAGTGTCAAGAAGGTCTCCCTTAGTGA
The DNA here is from genome assembly GCA_031772625.1 of Pinus tabuliformis. NCBI lineage: Eukaryota > Viridiplantae > Streptophyta > Pinopsida > Pinales > Pinaceae > Pinus > Pinus tabuliformis. The sequence continues at coordinate 2,064,642,244 of CM062818.1, read as the reverse complement.
GTTGGATTGAGTTGGTGGAGGTCTTTGATGCCTTTGTCTTTTTCCGCGAGGTTGGCTTCTCATGGACACGCGGCCTCTTGAGTTGGGTCGATGTTGGTGTTAGGTTCGTGCATTCCTCTGTCTCAGTCTCCCCCTGTATGTCCAACTCCATGGACATTTCCTGGCCTTCCTTAATCTCTTTGGTGGGTGTGTTGTGGTCTTTTCTGTCTGCACTGCCACTTCTGCCTTAGCCGCCTTCTGCTGCGTGGCCACTTCTTGTTCCTAGCATTGTCTCTCTGCCAGTTACATGATGTGCAACTTGGTTTCCTTCTTTCGCTGCTATGCTATGATCTTCTCCTGTTTCGCCAAGTCCGGAGCATGCCACTCTGGAGACCATGACGCCATCACATCAAAGATTGCATCATCCATTTCAATGAATGGAAGCTTCACTCACGTTTGGGCTGCATCCTTGCACGCCCGAATATACAAGTTGTGCATATCCACCTTAAACTCTGTTGCACTTTACAAGCTGCGATATATAGTAGGGGACAAGCGCGGCCTGCAGTAGATCCATGTTCATATGATTGCCTCTACGAACACCCAAAACACCTTTATCAAATCCTCATCGTGTCTTTCATTGCCCAGAGCGAGGTGTACCTTCCAGCTTTGGGTAGGACACCCTCAACCGTGGGAAACTGACTGTCTTCTGGCAGCTCTCCTACAACCAACAGGATGGATAAGACCAACCACGCATAGTGGAAGGTATTACCCTACTCCTGGGCCTCTCTATAGTTTGTCAAGAACTCATCACAAAGGAACTAAGCCCATTTGAACTGGATCCCCTCTATGCACTACACTGCCAATGCAATTATAGAGGTTGGCACTTCATCGGCCCAGCCTTTCCTCATTAGCTTACCGACCAGTAGCTAGGTGGCTACACGCACCTCTTGGTCCTTGATTCTTGCAATTACGTACCCTCGCTTCCTCTTCTCCAACTTATATTTGGCATTCATAGCTTCTGTGAGGGCCAAGTCGCTGCTCTTTCCTGCTATGGTTGCGGGGTCATTTCCTTTAATGGGTAGCTGAGAAATCCAGTGAATTAAATCGGCCGTGATGGGAATCGGCTCCTCCAACCAAAGATACCCATCATGTACTAGGCACAACAGCTATCGGATGACAAAAGTTGTGACGGACGCATGGTGGTAGTGGGGTATCCATCATAGATGGAGTAGCCTAGCCTTCTCTACACTGCGTAGCCATTTCTAGTTTAGTAATTTCTCTGCAACCAACTGTGGGAACTTCTCGCCGTCCACGAGGTCCCAGTATTCGAACTTCATATTAGGTACTTGTCCCAACGGTGGACCTTCAAACCTTATTTCATCAGGAACGAGCAGGGTCTGGAGCGCACTCTTTGTGGCCTCTAGGTCCTTTGGTATCTTGGCTTTCCCCTTCCATGGGGGGATGTAGGGGGGTAACCTTATTGCCAAAGGCACTTGGGAGACATTCTCCGCCTCATTGTCCTGTGCTTCAATTTGGGTGATCAGGGCTTACAAATCTTCCTCCTCCTCCTCTGTTTCAAAGGTGACAGCTTTTCCCTTCTCTTCCATTGACAGTTTACTAAATTGTGGGTTCCTTGGTGATACCTAGACTGGACCCATCGTTTGCTTGTCTTTCTATGGTCGCAACGTGTAGGGTGAATTTGGAACCTCTGGTGTAGTTGCTGCCTCTCCAGACTCCTCCTGAATCATACAAGGCTCTGGGGTGACTTCCATGAATCGCACTCTATTTCTCGCAGCTGACGTTGTGTCTACACTGGATCTGTTCGGTCACGTACTCAAGAGTGGCAAGAGTGCTTGGTGCTCAATGCTCGGTACTGGCTCAAATCTTAAACAGCCAAGTGTTGCCTCAAGGCTAACCATAGGGATTTTATAGTATTATTTGAATTTGAATTCGACCATTCCCTCCACTTCTTAGTCATTAATACCTTTTTGGTGGCAGATCGTCCCAAGTCTAGCTCTTAATTCCTATCTTAATTGTCTGCCGCCCGCTCCTTTCTGACTTAAATTGGACCTTTTGTCATGAACAGTGACACCAATGGTCACCTTCCAGCCTACCTACGCAGCAGTGTAGCCCCTTATGTGCGACCGTGACCCCTGTGACATACTGACCCTGCGCGTAACCTCCTTCTCGAGAAGCTCTCCTACAGACACGTTTATAGTCACCCACTCTCTTTCAACTATTGGGAGTGTTGAGACTATGCTTCCTATAGATAGTCAAGTGGTCGCACCCGTGGTGCGAGGCTTCAAGTAACATTTTGGTCTGGTCCACGAGCCTCCCTTAGTTACCCTTGTGTTAGTCAGCACCTCACATTCTTCCTGATATGGTGCGCTCCCTTAGTTACTTTGTTTGATAAGGTGTGGTTGCAGCCATGGTAGCAGAGCTAGAAATTCTCGGCAACAATCTTCTAATGCGGTGGTATGGCTGCCCATACCTTGTCCTGCCCTTTTTTTGACATGACATGTTTACGTGATTTCGGTCTCTAGCTTTCTAATTTCTGCGTCTATTACCATGCTTTTCTGCTTCAGTCGTGCCCGCGCTTCTTCGAGCTCGCGAAGTTTCAAGTTCCCTCACCAAATGTCTTCCTGAATCTGCATATGTTCATCTTCGCGTGGCTGCATAATTTCTTCTCGCTGGTCCTCGCGTGTTATCCCAATTATGGGAGTTGTGGTATGGGGATACTCCTCTGCTCTTATGGTTTCATCTCCTCTTGTCAGCGTTGGGATCGCTTCCACGCTCCAGTTTTTGTTCATGGCCCTGTAGGCCCATCAAACCGCTAGTACGTGCAGGTCCTAGTTAGTTCGTTTCGCCTGGTGAACTTTGTTCATGATTCCATAGAGCTTTTTGAATTCCTTGACGTGGGATAGTTATCGCTTTTCCTGATGCCACGTTTGGTTCTGATTTCCAATCCTTAGTCTAGGACGTACTTGCATAGCACCCATCTGCACCCATCGACACAGGTGGGCGCGCAAGCTGCTTCATCCTAGCTGCATGGCTCTTATTCAATGTTGGGAACTACCAAATTGTAAGCGCGTATGTCTTCTACATTCGCACCAGTTTCCAATAGTCTTCTGATGTGTACTCCACCATTGTGCAGGTGTCGCGCACACCACCCATTCCAGCGCACCATACTGCTGCTACTCCGGTATTGCACTTTCAAATTTGTCTAAGAATTCATCCATCATTGTTACCCCATTATATGTTGGCAATTGTTGGGCCATGAATACGACCACTTTGTAACACTTATTTCATCCATTTTTACTCTTCTCTATTATATCATCTATTATAATTTATCATTTAAATCCATTTTATAAATAATTTATGCTCTCATGGATGAATATTATTTATTCTCCTTTATTTCTAATAAATTGATGATTATGCATTATTTTATCAATGATAGTTCTAATAAGTTGGTTATAACATTATTCACCATTTTTAGCCTCCAAAGTAACTTCCAGATTGAAGATTTGATTTTTAAATCTGCCAACTCAGAAATTCGCTGGTTTAAGGAGTGACAGTTTTGCGGTTGAGATTCTGAGCAAATGAAGACGAATTTGAGAAATCCGGAACATGGGTTTTGTCCAGAACGGGCCCAATTAACTTTAACAAAGAACGGTTTGCCCAAATTCGGCTTGTACAGAGAGAAACGTGGGGTTCTTTGAGCACGACCAACTCAGAAATTCGCTGGTTTAAGGAGTGACAGTTTTGCGGTTGAGATTCTGAGCAAATGAAGACGAATTTGAGAAATCCGGAACATGGGTTTTGTCCAGAACGGGCCCAATTAACTTTTGCAAAGAATGGTTTGCCCAAATTTGGCTTGTACAGAGAGAAACGTAGGGTTCTTTGAGCATGATTTTCTCAGATTTGCAGTTGCGGCCGTCCTCCAAATCTCAGCTGCAAAGCCAAATTCGCCTTGTTCTTGTTGATCAAATGGTTAGAAGCAAACCAATTTTGTAATAGGAATCATGTTGTACTTATCCTTATTGTAACTTCTCTCTGATCTCTCTCTATTTAAATGAAAACAGAGATCAGAGATGGGGATGATTTTAGGGGAGACTTCAGGATGACTTTGGGGATTCGAATGATGGCGAATTGATGATTTGAATTAGAGATTCAGAAGCAAGGATTCATGATAGGATAGGAGGAAGGAAGGATTGTTTTATGTTGTAAGTCTCAAAGCTTCAATTATTGTAATGATTTCACTATTTAATGATTAATACATAATTTGGGCATTGTTGTTCACTCTTTCCTTCTGAAGTAACCCAGCAGCGTCCGCTGGCGGCTAAGGGCCCAGCCTCTGGTGGAGTACGCTGCTGCTGTGTATCATATCTTTACAATTGCTGATGTGTGACGGTTTGTTTTCCCTTTCATTTCTTTAAATTGTTTTGTTCAGCGATCTTTTGTTTATGAACATTTCGCGGAATTACTTTGTTATATTGAAATCATAATTGGATTGCGTGAGTGATAGAATTATTAATTATAACTTGAAATGTATTGCTGATAATTTTGATCTAATACTGCGCTGTCTAATTAAGAACCGTGGTCCATTTAATTGCTGCTCATTTATAATTGCCGTGGTTGTTCAATTAAGTTACTACTCAAATATAACTGCGATTGTAATTGCTTCAATAACTGCGATTAATGTTCATGCTGCTGGATTAAGGTTGCTGATTCAATTACATTTATAGTTTGTTGTGTCTTTCCAATTACTTAGTTTTGCTGTTCGGTTCCTTTAATTCCAGTTTGTTGTTCCATTTACGGCCGTTCCATTTTAGACTTGCTATTCCATTTCCTATTTGTTGTTCTATTTTACTTTCTGCCGTTCCATTTACTTGCATTTGCTGCTTTGGTGTGAGAGAAGGTCTAAGGCTATAGTGAGCCTCAGCAAGTCGCTGCTTAGCTCCCAGACCTATGGTCCATGCTCTAATTTCCTTTCCATCAGTTTCTAGAGGGATGGGTTATCACTTCCGCACCCTTGACTGATAAGCTGTCTTGTGTGATTTTATCCTTTTGAAGTAATTTAGTCATAGTTTAGCACCCGTCTACTCTTGTGTTCTCTGAACGCTATACTACTAAACATTACTCTTGAGTAAATAGCCGCCTCAGACAGAGTACACTCTTGAAATAAAAAGTCGTCCCTGGGTTGATAATTAATGTGAAGGTAATTAGGAGTTCGAAAGGCACCTTTTTATCGCTCCACATTTTGGCGCCGTTGCCGGGGAGAGTGTAGCCATTTCTAAAGAGTAGTGTGAATCTGATGAGTGCCTGCTAGGGAAGAGTTGGATCTTAAAAACGGAAGGTAAGAACCTGCGTACGGAGCATGTAAAAGCCCTGCTCCCCGTCCGCTTTCCAGCAGGACTGTTAAAGAACCTAGAGTAGAAATAGATGTTTGAATTTTTGTGTGAATAATTAGGAAAAAGATAGAAATTTTTAAAAAATGAATCACATGATCTCACGCAAGTGGTGATGTAAGCACCACCCATTTCACTAACCGATTGACAGGAACATTTGAAGAAAGAGCCTCGAAGAAACACATGAAGAACATCTTAAACTATGGTAAGAAATGGTTCACGTTTCTACTTTTGAATTTCCTATCAAAGATCTAGGAGGAGTGACACAAATGCACATAATTCCCCCATCTTTACCAAATTTTCATGGTTTAGCAAATGAAGATCCAGATACATTTTTATTTGAGTTCGAAATACTTTGTAGAGGATATGATTATGGTACTAATGATCAAAGATTGAAAGTGTTTCCTCTTACTCTAAAAGGAGCAGCTCTTCGATGGTTCATGAGCCTAGGTGGGAATTGCATCTAATCATGGGAGGACATGAAGAACATATTCTTGAAGAAGTACCAAGACTATTGCAAATCCAATGAAGATATTTTCGGTATGATACAAGGGGAAGATGAAAGTTTGGAGGACTATGTAGATCGATTTCAATACAACCTTCAAAAATCAAAATATAAGCATTTGGAAAAAGAGATCTTAAAAACACTCCTTCTTAAAGGAATCAAAGATAAATTTTTAGAACTCTTAAATCTGATAGGAAAAGGTGATGTTTTTCAGTTATCATATGATGATATTTGTGAATTGTGCATAAGGTATTCAAGAGGAATCTCCAAGGCTGGTAAGAATTCTAGAGATGTTTGTTCTTTCTTTTCCAAATCTGCTACAAGAATAGGAGACATAAGAGCTGAAATCAATGTGTTATTTGAAAATTTTAAAGTTGATTTTATTAGCTCTCTAAATGAAAAATTGGATGTTTTGCAGGTTCATAAAAATCAAGAATTGGATGAAGTGTTTTACCCTCAGGACCGAAAGGAGCATCTCATAGATACTTACTCTTCCTTATCTAGGATGGAAGTAGCATATCAAAGAGGTAAGAAAGCTACAACAAGGCTTACAGGTATGGTTCAAAACACTTTTTCTCCATTGTCATACTTGCATAATCCATTATGGAATGCTAATGTGTTAGGGCAGCCATGTCAATTTCAATATAACCACCTATCTTGTTTACAAGTTGGGCATGGTTCATCTTATGATGGCATGACTACTCTCCCTCATCTTGTAGCACAAGCACATTCTCCATATTCTCCACCAGCTCTTTCACAAAACCTTGCTTGCCCATCAAAACCATTCACACAACCCAATCAACCACATCATCAAAATGCTCCATTCCATACACATTTTCCTGCTCAACTAATTCCACACCCTCACCATAATAAACCAGTACAACATGCTTACAATGTTGAACTGGAAAATTTACCCACCCTTTCCACCCATTCTATCTCACATGTGTTATTAGAGAAAACCTACAATGAGATTCAGAATGTTTCAAATGCAAAAATTGTAGAAGCTATGGAAGAAAATGAGGTTTCTTTTACTATGCATCAACAAGCTATTTTAAAAGCTCAAGAACTTCATGATATGATGGCTATGCAAAATAAAAGAAATAAAGGATATATTGAAGGTTGGTTTCACTCCATCATTTGTTTGCAACATCACTCTATGCTTCAACAATTTTTGATATCATTTTTTCAAGGGAAGTTGGCTTCTCATACCCTAATTTTCATTAATATGCATTTTTCAAATTTGGGTATGTGTATACATGAAGCTGTATTTCGAAAATGGCTCCACTGGAAGTACTCATATACGTAGTCATATTCATCCTTCAATCAAAGTAGGTTAGTGAAAAAAATAAATAAAATAAAATAAGGACATAAATAAGTGCATTTTGTTCTTTTGTAAAACTAGTTGTTTTTGTTGCAACATGCTATCGAAATCAACATCGGTGATAATTTTTTTTAATAATTTGTGTATGTAGATGAATCATAATGGAAATAATAAGTTCTACAAACACTCATTTTCATTTTTATCACCAATTTGAAAAAATGCTTGAATTTCATTTTTTTTGGCTTATGGGCTTGATGAACTTTCTGGAAACACAGTCGGGACAGTCATGTTTTGAGGGACCAAAAGTGAATATTTTTAAAACCTGTTTCTACCCCAAGTAGCCCTTGATGTCTACTTTCTAACCCAATTTGAATCACTCAATTTGGATTTGAAATGAAAAAGTTAGAACCAAAACATTGATAGGGTGTCTAGCGGGCAGTTCAGGAACAGAGTTGGGACAGTTAGTTTTTGGAGACCTAAATGACCATATTTTTAAAAACGGTTTCTATCCTAAGTAGCCCTTGATGTCTGCTTTCCAATCCAATTTGAATCACTCAATTTTGATTTGAAACGAAAAAGTTAGAGCCAAAACATTGACCGGATGTCTAGCGGACAGCTCAGGAATAGAGTTGGGACAGTCAGTTTTTGAAGGCCTAAATGAATGAATTTTTAAAACATATTTCTATGGTAGATTCCCCTATTAATCTAGTTTAAAATGCAATTAGAATCACTCATTTTCGATATCGTATGGGGAAGTTATGATCAAAATACTGACTGTCTATCGTAAATCAACACTCTTAAAACTATGTCTTTCTGGCTGTTCCTTGCAGTATTTGACCTATCAATTCTTCTTGTATTCAAAAACTGTTTCTATTGGAGATAAATAAATGAATCTACTTTCATTTCCAATTCGAATCATTTGAATCTGACATCAAACGAAAAAGTTATTCTTGAAATATCAACTGTTGGTCTAAGCCGGGTAATCGACAATGACTCTATTATGCAGGTTGTTCTAACTAAAATTGACATATCATATCATTGAATTTCTAAAACCTGTTTCTACTGGAGATAAAAATTTGATTTAGCTCTCATTTGGCTTTGGAATCACTCGATTTCGACGAAAAACAAAGAAGTTGTGATTAAAACACTGCGGGCTAGCATGATTGGCCACTGCTCTCCCGCAAGTGACAGATAAATTTTACTTTGTTATTTTCTCAATGGATTTGTTATACAGAGTAACTACTTGTTGTTTTTTGCATAATTCTTGGATTAGGGGAGCCCGATCACCTCTCTTTCTCCATGATTGAATGTTTTATTGCAGGTAGACACTCGTTTTTTGCAGGTCCTGGGAAAATAAAGAAGGTCAATTTATGGACGAGTGATTTTTCAAAGAAATTTTTATAAAACAAAGGAATTTTATCCAAATCATTACCCAACAGATTCATAATAGAACAAATGAAGAATTGATTTCCATTTGAAGATTCATGTCATGTTTTTGCTGCCAAAACATTTTTCGAATAGATCATTTTTTTTTACATAACATCATAGTTGTTGCAACTCAATTTATTTATTTACATACTGCTTTTTGTTGTTTCTTTTCTAATTTCTCTTATATTTTGTGTTTCAGGTGTTGCTTCATTCAAAGTGCAACTCATCCTCAGCATCAATGCAGTGAACAGCTAATTCATTCTTTGCGTGTTTGCATTTTATGGTTGTGTATTTTGCTGTTCCTTTTCTGAAGGGACAGCATTTGTGTGCATTTTTGGTCGTTCCTGCTGTTCCTTTTTCAAAGGGACATCATTTTCTTTTTGTTATTTATTTTCTAAAGGAATAGCACTTTTTGGTTCAGCCATTCATTTTGTTGTTCCTTTTTCACAGTTCATTTTGCTGTTCCTTTTCGAAATGGAACAACTGTTGTTCCTTTTCGAAATGGAACAACACTTTTTGCACTTTCACATTTTGTTGTTCCTTTTCGAAATGGAACAGCACTTTTGCACTTTCACATTTTGTTGTTCCTTTTTGAAATGGAACAACACTTTTGCACTTTCACGTTTTGCTGTTCCTTTTCGAAATGGAACAACACTTTTTGCACTTTTACATTTTGTTGTTCCTTTTCGAAATGGAACAACTGTTGTTCCTTTTCGAAATGGAACAACACTTTTGCACTTTCACGCTTTGCTGTTCCTTTTCGAAATGGAACAACACTTTTGCACTTTCACGTTTTGCTGTTCCTTTTCGAAATAGAACAACACTTTTGCACTTTCATGTTTTGCTGTTCCTTTTCGAAATGGAACAACACTTTTTGCACTTTTACATTTTGTTGTTCCTTTTCGAAATGAAACAGTGGTTGTTCCTTTTCGAAATGGAACAACACTTTTGCACTTTCACGCTTTGCTGTTCATTTTCGAAATGGAACAACACTTTTGCACTTTCACGTTTTGCTGTTCCTTTTCGAAATGCAACAGCACTTTTGCACTTTCACGTTTTGCTGTTCCTTTTCGAAATGGAACAGCACTTTTTCACTTTCACGTTTTGCTGTTCCTTTTCGCAATGGAACAGCTACTGTTCCTTTTCGAAATGGAACAGCACTTTTGCACTTTCACGCTTTGCTGTTCCTTTTCGAAATGGAACAGCACTTTTGCACTTTCACGTTTTGCTGTTCCTTTTCGAAATGGAACAGCACTTTTGCACTTTCACGTTTTGCTATTCCTTTTCGAAATGGAACAGCACTTTTGCACTTTCACGTTTTGCTGTTCCTTTTCGAAATGGAACAACACTTTTGCACTTTCACGTTTTGCTGTTCCTTTTCGAAATGGAACAACACTTTTTGCACTTTTACATTTTGCTGTTCCTTTTCGAAATGGAACAACTGCTGTTCCTTTTCGAAATGGAACAACACTTTTGCACTTTCACGTTTTGCTGTTCCTTTTCGAAAGGGACAACACTTCGACACTTTTCATTTTTGATGTTCCTTTTTCAAAGGAACGGTACTTTTTGATTTTTGCTGTTCCTTTTTCCAAAGGAACGGCATTCGCATTCTCACATTTTTTTTGTGTGTATTTTTGCTTTTTGGTGTGCATTTCCTTTGTTGTTCCCTACAAGGAATAACACTTTTTTGAGTTTTTTTGCTGTTCATGAAAAAAAAAAGCAACACTTTGGGAGTATTTTTTAGAGCAACCCTTTTCTTCCTCTTGTGATATTATTCCTAATTCATCTCAACCACATTTTACCGATTCCTTTTTATGGCATGAAGTACACTACTTTTATCAGGACAAGAATTATCGATTCTATTGAAGCGAGTTAATATCATTCACGTTATGATCTTTAACAGGACAACTCCTTGATGATAGATTTTTTTCAAAAGGGACACAATTACTTATATACTACTTTACTGCATTGTTTTCTGTTGAACATGATATTGATTGATCATCTTAATACCATGCTGGTTCCACCCTTCCTGGTTATAATCTCCTCTGTCTGTAATAAATGAGATTATGGGTATATTTTTTTCTATTGAGATGTTCAACTTCTTCTGCCATCCTTGCTCTTAAGGAGTATTGAGCCTCCCTCATTTTATCATAAAAATATGTAATAACAACAAAATTTTGTTCGCAGATGGAGGATAGGGGGTCTCATTACGAGCCAGCCTACCATGTTCATAAGGTTGTAACAGAGTGACATTCCCGTTATGGCTACCGCACCAGGGTTATGATCCATTGGATAGCCAAATTATTCTTAGAACAAGAGGTCTCATCACGAGCCGGCCTGATCACTTTTGCTACATCCCAGTGAATGGCAGTGTGATTATCTGGTTACCACGCCAGCACACTGATCTCTTCTGTAGAACAGCACTGTAACTCTCCATTTATAAATTGAGGATCCTGGCTCATATGGGTTAAAAAGCAACCCTGCCGAGGCTATGGACGCCTGCTGGCAGCAGCGGCTCTGCTTATGGTATTGAAGTTATATCTTATCGTCAATTATTATTATAATACCCTTTTCTTATTTTTTTCTTTTTATCAGAGAAGTTATTTCCTTAACTTTTTCCCTGTTTTGAACCTTTATGCATGAGAAATTGTTTTATGATCAATCGCATCATTTTCAGCTAGAATACTATCAGCAAAGCATCTTTTTAGCACATTGTTGTCCTTTTTCGTTTTGTATAAACTATCATCAATCCAAAGCGTCCTATCTCTTATTCATAACTATCTTTACACACTTTGCTCTCAATATAACCATAATTTTCACCGTCCTATCATTGATAAGTGTACTCTGCTTCACTTACTGATATATTGTTCATTCCATTGCCTTGCCGTCCGCACCACCCCTCTCATATGCTTTATGGTTATGGAACCCATTTTCCAATTGAAGGGGGGGAATGTATGCATTATGGGATTGCATGTGATATGATTACTACACTCTGCCATAACTTGTTGATTTGATAAGTTTTTCTAATTGAAATTTTTGCATGCATTTTATCTGTTGCTATTCAAACCCAACACTATGGCTTCAAGAACATTGTATGCACAAGTATGATTTGTTTACAGGAGAACAACCAGTACGCAGGAGAAATTCTATTCATAGCATGACCACACTATTGCAACTAACAGACGCGGCTCGAGCAACTCGCGAACGTGAACAACTCTTCAGACATTATGTGCTTACCTGGATTCCACCTTTTGCATCACTTTCAGCACCAACTTTGCCTACATCAGCTTCAACAACTATCAATACATATATGTCATTCCACATTTTTCTTTTGGAGGTAAAACTTGAGCTAAAATAGCATAATTTTCTGGTTTATTACGAATTTAGGAGAATTTACTAAACATCCATTTTGAGCATTATTTACCATCTTTCATTTCATAGTTTTTACCACTTCCCATTTTTCAGCAACATATCATTTCTGAGTATGGGGGAGTGTTCCTTCATTTCTTTTTTATGACCATGTCATTCATATTCTTTATCATCCATTGCTCTTCTTATTCATTCTCAACACCTCCCTTATTTCATGTTGTTTTACACCAAGCATAGAATTCAACAGCTGGTAGCAACCACCTCTCTTTGTTTTCTAGTATCGCATGAGGACATGCTAATTTTTCAAAGAGGGGGAGGAATTGCTATGCATGATGGATGTTTTCTATTTTCTTTCTCCTTTAAGGCATACAATTTCAGTGTAGAAATTGATTTCCCTAATATTTTTAAAACTATGAACTCCATTCTTGTGATCTCTAGGAAACACAGACATACTATTAAAATACACATACCTAGATAAATTCAAGATAAATTGGTTCATAAAAATTTCAGAAATCATGCACTCTCACCTACAACCATTTTGTTTATATCTCATGATCCGTGCATCAAAACAATCCCATTTTTGGATCATAAAGGCATTTATATATTATAAATTACTTGCCAAATTTCGACAAAAGCTGGTTTGTAGTTTTTGAGAAAATGGTTAATGAAGTTTGCTGTTACTTATATCATATTTTGTTGTAACTTCATATATACATATAATTGAATGTCAATGTAAAAATTGTTATGCCTTCATCAAGATTACTAAAAGTGAATATTCATTAATTAAGGAAGAATTCATTTGTTCTATCCATTTCATGAGCTGAGATGAACATATTTTTTATCGCTTGGTTAACACATGGGTTTTTGTCTTTGGGTTGCATGAAGACATGCAATATATTCAGTTTTCGTTGCATGAGGACATGCAACATATTGAGTGTGGGGGTATGTTGGGCCATGAATACGACCACTTTGTAACACTTATTTCATCCATTTTTACTTTTCTCTATTATATCATCTATTATAATTTATCATTTAAATCCATTTTATAAATAATTTATGCTCTCATGGATGAATATTATTTATTCTCCTTTATTTCTAATAAATTGATGATTATGCATTATTTTATCAATGATAGTTCTAATAAGTTGGTTATAACATTATTCACCATTTTTAGCCTCCAAAGTAACTTCCAGATTGAAGATTTGATTTTTAAATCTCCAAACTCAGAAATTCGCTGGTTTAAGGAGTGACAGTTTTGCGGTTGAGATTCTGAGCAAATGAAGATGAATTTGAGAAATCCAGAACATGGGTTTTGTCCAAAACGGGCCCAATTAACTTTAACAAAGAACGGTTTGCCCAAATTCGGCTTGTAAAGAGAGAAACGTGGGGTTCTTTGAGCACGACCAACTCAGAAATTCGTTGGTTTAAGGAGTGACAGTTTTGCGGTTGAGATTCTGAGCAAATGAAGACGAATTTGAGAAATCCGGAACATGGGTTTTGTCCAGAACGGGCCCAATTAACTTCAATTGAGAACGGTTTGCCCAAATTCGGCTTGTACAGAGAGAAACGTAGGGTTATTTGAGCATGATTTTCTCAGATTTGCAGTTGCGGCCGTCCTCCAAATCTCAGCTGCAAAGCCAAATTCGCCTTGTTCTTATTGATCAAATGGTTAGAAGCAAACCAATTTTGTAATAGGAATCATGTTGTACTTATCCTTATTGTAACTTCTCTCTGATCTCTCTCTATTTAAATGAAAACAGAGATCAGAGATGGGGATGATTTTGGGGGAGACTTCAGGATGACTTTGGGGATTCGAATGATGGCGAATTGATGATTTGAATTAGAGATTCAGAAGCAAAGATTCATGATAGGATAGGAGGAAGGAAGGATTGTTTTATGTTGTAAGTCTCAAAGCTTCAATTATTGTAATGATTTCACTATTTAATGATTAATACATAATTTGGGCATTGCTGTTCACTCTTTCCTTCTGAAGTAACCCAGCAGCGTCTGCTGGCGGCTAAGGGCCCAGCCTCTGGTGGAGTACGCTGCTGCTGTGTATCATATCTTTACAATTGCTGATGTGTGACGGTTTGTTTTCCCTTTCATTTCTTTAAATTGTTTTGTTCAGCGATCTTTTGTTTATGAATATTTCACGGAATTACTTTGTTATATTGAAATCATAATTGGATTGCGTGAGTGATAGAATTATTAATTATAACTTGAAATGTATTGCTGATAATTTTGATCTAATACTGCACTGTTTAATTAAGAACCATGGTCCATTTAATTGCTGCTCATTTATAATTGCCGTGGTTGTTCAATTAAGTTACTACTCAAATATAATTGCGATTGTAATTGCTTCAATAACTACGATTAATGTTCATGCTGCTGGATTAAGGTTGCTGATTCAATTACATTTATAGTTTGTTGTGTCTTTCCAATTACTTAGTTTTGCTGTTCGGTTCCTTTAATTCCAGTTTGCTGTTCCATTTACGGCCGTTCCATTTTAGACTTGCTATTCCATTTCCTATTTGCTGTTCTATTTTACTTTCTGCCGTTCCATTTACTTGCATTTGCTGCTTTGGTGTGAGAGAAGGTCTAAGGCTGTAGTGAGCCTCAGCAAGTCGCTGCTTAGCTCCCAGACCTATGGTCCATGCTCTAATTTCCTTTCCATCAGTTTCTAGAGGGATGGGTTATCACTTCCGCACCCTTGACTGATAAGCTGTCTTGTGTGATTTTATCCTTTTGAAGTAATTTAGTCATAGTTTAGCACCCGTCTACTCTTGTGTTCTCTGAATGCTATACTACTAAACATTACTCTTGAGTAAATAGCCGCCTCAGATAGAGTACACTCTTGAAATAAAAAGTCGTCCCTGGGTTGATAATTAATGTGAAGGTAATTAGGAGTTCGAAAGGCACCTTTTTATCGCTCCACAGCAATTCCCTTGCTTCTGTCATCATGCACTGCAATGATCTAATCATCATTTTGCAATTTAGCACTGTTACTTCGTGCAATTGGTTCTACCAGCGTTCTACTTCTTCATCTGAATC
Source organism: Pinus tabuliformis (assembly GCA_031772625.1). Taxonomy (NCBI): domain Eukaryota; kingdom Viridiplantae; phylum Streptophyta; class Pinopsida; order Pinales; family Pinaceae; genus Pinus; species Pinus tabuliformis. The sequence continues at coordinate 2,064,627,183 of CM062818.1, read as the reverse complement.
TGAAATACAGGAACTATTGCGTTCCCATGAGATTCTCCCCTCTACACTCGGGTTCACCCAATCCTGGTCTTGCACTATTATCTGGTAAATGTAATCTAGCTCATCGTCATGCACAGGTTCAGTGTAGTGCGCTCCTTATGCTAGGTCTAGCGGAATGACTACATGAAGGGACTTTTTTTCGAATATCATCTTCTGCATTTTCAGGTTGATGACTCCATTCATATCAGTGGCCCAGTCTATTCCTAGCAACATGGGATAAGGATTGTTATCAATGTGCTCACGCCTTCAAATTCCATCTACGTGCTCGCGCCTTTGATATCAACTATTACCCCTTGCAACCTCCCCATGGGCAAAATCTTCTGTTGATTCGCCATTCGTAATTGAATAGGGGACCACTGCAACGTGGGCCTGCCCATGCATTCCCATGTCTGCTTTGGTAACACATTCGTGTCCGAACCCAGGTCTAGGATTACCTGGTCCATCTCGTATTCACCAATCTGTGCTGTTAATCTCATTTCCCTCTCGGTGCGTAATGTATGCTTTCCTAGTTTCCAAACTATGCGTTGTTCACCTGACCCCGCGCACCTAGTGATCAGCTCTTGTAGTCCTTTAACTGCCTTATTGTCGCACAACAACTTCATACATGTCTCTAAAAAGGTAGTAAGCATAAAAGAATCCATTCTTAGCTCTTGTTGATCCTTACTACCTGAAGTAGAGGCCTCCGTGAAGCTCTTCTTAACTTCCATAAACGTCTCCTTTACGCGTTTCAAGTCAAACTCAGGTTCCTTTGTAGGAGCCTTGTGAACCCATGTATCTTCCTCGGGTTGCTTCCCCTTATCTTCCCCTGTAGTCGCACCACTTATGAGCACTATATTCACATTGGGGTCTTCTTTGCGTGGTTCATATCTCATCATTTGGATATTCTGAGTCGGAGTAGGCTGTAGTACCCCTTTCTCGTGCATTTGTGCGATCAACGTAGGACACTATACCATTTCATGATCAAATTGATTACAATACAAACAAGATATTCTCATTGGATTGGTACAATCACGAGCGTAGTGCCTTGGTCCTCCACAATTATAATAGATTAACTATCTGCGACCCCTTCCTGGTCCCATTCCTCCTCATCCTCAACCTCAACCTCGGCCCTGAAATCCAGTGCGCTCCATCCTGCGACTAGGTCGAGGCCTCGTGTTTCTGTCTGATTTCTATATGCTGGGGTCTGCTCCATCATTAACTCGTAGCTGCGATAAGTTTGCTCATCATGGCCCACTGACCTATAGAAATTACAAAACAGCTGTTGTGGAGTCTGTGTATACTTCTACAACAAGTGACAGTTATCCTTTGTGTGCTTTCCTCCTATCTGACAGATTGCACACCATAGCATGGGTGTCGCACTAGGCCCTGCCTATGCCTCCAGTCTTAATGGCATTGGCCCCCCTCTTTCCAAGTAGTTCGCAAACACTGGACAATGGTCTTTGTCATGGCCCTGGCCTTTGAATTTTATGCACCACACTTCTTCGCGCACCTCTGGCTATGGCACCCTATCTTGCTTCAAACTCTGCATCTCCAAGCATAGATTCTGTAATTGCGCGTGGATTTGTTGGACTCCCAACCTCGGATCCTGTATCGGTGTTTCATGCAACCTTATCACTATTTCCAATGCTTCGGCCTGGGTTGAAAGCTTCTACTATGACAGCGCCATCCTCAAGTGTGGTGTCAAAGACACTACAAACCACGCGTAGTGTTGCGCATCCGTTAGCATCATCTTAGCCTCGCGGATCATACTCTTTAGCCGTTGATCCAGATACCAAGCAGTCTCGCCTGGAAGCATTGCGATCTCTTTAAATTCGATGATTGACTACATCTCTGATTCAGCCGACTAAATTCTCTGTTCACCGCATTCTGGATCTCTGTTATTCATGCATTTGGGTGATCATTGGAGTGCTCGATATACCATGTCAACGCAGGATGCTACAGTGCGCTCACTAATGTAGCCTTCTTGATGTTGTTGTCCATGACCCCTTGTGCTTCCCACACTACTCTTACCACGAACCAAAACTAATCCAGATCCTCATTCCCTACCCCTCTGAATACGGGTAGCTTGATTGCACTCGCCATGTTGAATTGCGGTTTTGGTGGAGGTGGGGTAGGTGAAGTTGGAGGTGAAGTAGGTGAAGCGAGTGATTGTGTAAGTGGAGGGGATAACTGCGGAATGTGCTGCCTTATCAAACTAACCGCACTTCTTGGAGAAACCTGAGCGAGCTCTTCCCCGCTCTTGCACGAAGGTGAAATTAAGGGACTGCTTTCTGATCCCTCGGTACCTTTGTAGATCTTTCTGCTCCACGTCATTTCAAACATTAATGTATTCACATAACCCACTTCTCACATAATAGCATCTCAATCCACGTATTCAAGGATTTAATGTACCTACCTCATGGTCCCTTGAGAAAATGTCGTTCTGCTTCACTATAGCTCACAGTCATGTCTACTGCGAACTCAGTGATAAACCCTCTTATTATCCGGTCAATCCAATGGTCCACAGCTCGCGCGATCTTATCCTCTGATGCCTCTAGTCTACACACTAACTTTAGACTCCACACTATGGATTGATCGAGTTTGTACCTTCCCTGGTTGTCAACTAACCTCGCAATCCAATCATACAGCTCTGATGGAAAGGATGCAAAGAAGATCTTGTGGATTTCCGTATACACATAGCGATCCAGCCACCTTTTTTTAGATAGTTGTGGAGTTCTATTTTCCTATATCATGAACTCGTGAATCTTCTGATCCAACCCCTCTTAAATTTCCTTCTTCATGGGATTCTAGTGTTCCGACATCAGACATCCCTTAGGTAGATCCTGGGCCCAACAGTGAGACCATTTGTTGGCTTATTGGGGCCTAACCTAGGTTTAGAAGTGATTTAGCTAAACAAATCCTGAAACTACCGGCCCTTTCGGCAACAGCCCGCGGTGCATGGACTGAGGTCTCACCCAAGGTAGTATGGGAGGGTGGTGGAATTAGGTTTCCGCACCCTAGGGATGTCTTGATGAATTCTAGGAAGTTCACGAATCGATCATGTGTGCTTGCGCTGCTCCGCGCAGCCATCTATCCTTCGCAACTCGTGCGACTGCTTCCACGTAGCTCTGTAACGAGTGCAAAGAGGAGCTATCTAGATCCTTATCCTGACTGTTTGTTTGTTATAGATCTTAACTTAATTATATAGGTCCAATATTCTCATTAATCATTCAACATTGATAACCAGTGTGTGCAATCATAAATTGTAAGGAGATGCATAAATATCAGAGAAGCAATAAACACATAGTATTTCAGAATCAACTTATCTTTTATTATTCCTTTGTTCAAGTACAATCCCAACTCTGCCCTGCGCACTCAGCTGCCAGGGTCCGCACACAAAGTTGCAAACTCTACCAGGCCTCTATGCACTTAGCTGCAGAGCCTCTTCTTACTACTACACCCAAGACTTGGACTTACAGACTCAGAGCTAATTCAGCATCTAAAACCCATATCACTTCTCAAAGTTAAGACTATCACTCCTTTACACTTAGAGCCTCAGTCTATTTATACAATCCCATGGTCTGCAAACCATGGGTAGGCTGACCCATTCTATATTAAATTATATTATTTTAGGGCAGACAACCCTAGACTTTCATGCTCTGCAACTGCATTTTGCCAGGTCTTTACATTACCTTGACCAAAATTCGGGCTTTAAGCCCCAAAAACATGTTATGGGGGGATCTGCTGCCCAACACTTTCTGCACGAAGAGGGCTCTTACAACAGGGTGGGGAACAATTACTTTAGTCCTGGCCTTTAATAAATAAGGGCAGAAATTTTTTACGGCTTTAAAAACCACAGAACCTTATTTCTCCACGTCTGGGTAGTTTAGTTCTGCTCCCTAGATATTAGAGCTCATATAAGAAATAGGGACTTCATTGCCATCATCATTTTTTTGGGTGAGGATTAAGACATATGAAACATCAGAAATGAAAGTGTACAAGAAGAATCCCTTGTCAAAATTGGGGTTGACCAACGTAGGAGATTCTGCAATGGCCTCCTTAATTCGCTGAAATGATTTCTTAGCGTCATCGCTCCACCTATACACAACGTCTTTATTCATCATTAGCTGCATGGGACGCACTATTTTTGTGAAACCCGAAACAAATTTCCTAACGAAATTAATTTTCCTGAAGAAAGATTGCATTGCCCTTTTATTTGTAAGGGGTTGTATTCTCATGATGGCCTATTTTCTTTCAGGATCAATAACAATCCCTTCTTTAGAGAGGATATGACCTAGTAGTTTCCCTTCTGTAACTGTGAAGATGCTCTTCTTGGGATTCAACGATATTCTGTATTTTCGACATCTTTGGAAAATTTGTTTCAGATGATAAATATGATCCCTGTTGCGATATGAATACACATTAATGTCATCCATGTACACTACTACTGATCTGTTAATCAATCCTCGGAAAGCTATGTCCATAGCTCTCTAGAATGTGGCACCCACATTAATAAGTCCAAATGGCATTTTACAGTATGCGTAAGTTCCCCATTTAGTGTTGAAGGTTGTCTTAAGCTTATCTCCATTCGATACCAACACTTGATTATATCCCCAAAAACCATCCAATAAGGACAACATTTCAGACCCAGAAACGCACTGAAGAATGTGTTCCATAGAAGGGACATGATAGTTATCTTTCTACGATGCTTTGTTCATGTTTCTAAAATCAATACATAACCTAATGTCTCCATTTTTCTTTATTACTGGCATGAGATTGGCTACCCAGTGGGTGTGCTTGATAGGAAAAATTATTTTGGCGTCCAGCATTTTGTTTAATTCTTTCTTCACCAATGGTTCTAGGCTTGTATGCATCTTGTGAAGCTTTTGTTGGTATGGCCTAACATCCTTCTCCAATGGAATCATATGTTGCATAACGCTGGTATCGAAGGCTTTTAAGTCACCATATGTCCATGTAAAGATGTCCTTGTACTCTTTAAATAGCTTAACAAATGTAGCCTTTTCTCGTGGAAAGCATCCCAAGCCCAAATTAACAATTTTTGGGTCTTCTTTGGTTCCAAGGTTGACCGATTCATACCTCATGGATGAGCTATGTGTTTTGTCGTTAGTTGGCTTCTTAAATTTATCATGCAGGTCATACAAGTGCTCCATATTGACAAATGACTTGGGAACTATATTGAGTTGCTCTTTTTCCTCATCTTCACTCCCATTCATAAGCTTGTCATGCTCTTTTTCATCAATGACTTTGTTTTTGAATTTTTTTTCGCCATGCAGGAACTCAAGGATTTGCTCATCTCCTTCAAACACCTGCCAATTTGAGATGCTATCAGGCACGGATGGTCTAAAAACAAATTCAACGTAACATTTATTCTTGTTTAGTCTAAGATCAGGCAAAAGTTTCGCAGCCATACCAGCCATTAGATCGACATCTTGGTTTTGCCCTCAAGGTCTATATGTGATATTAAAGGAATCAAAATTGTCAATTAAGCTCCATACCTCATGTTGGTATCTCACTAGGTGTGGCGAATTGCAGTGTATCCTTTTCCTTACCTGATACACAATTATCTGTGAGTCACTAAAAACTTTAAGATTTTTTACCTTCATATCAATGGCTTTTTTCAAGCCCTACAACAAGCCTTCGTATTCTGCCATGTTGTTGGTGCATGCGAACTCCAACAGGCTGGCCATCAGATGTTGGTTCCCTTGCGGGTCAATGAGAATGCTCCCAACGCCTGCACCTTCAAGGCAGTTAGATCCATCAAAGTATAGTGTCTAGAAAATAGAATATAATGTTACATTAAATGAACTTCTTCCTACGAAATTGGTTCTATCATCTACTATATTACAGGGTGGCTCATCAGTTGGACTACGGGGGAGAGCTTCCAACTGTGTGTTTGTCACAGTTTCTTCAACTGTCTCTGAATGGAATTCTCTGAAATAGGTTTCGATGGCACAAACGTCAAAACTATAATTCCCAAGGATAGAGTTGGTAAACATTACAGGTTCATTTGTGCCATTTAGTTCTGTCACCACATACTTCATGTATCTCTCTCGATCAACTCTCAGCATATCACCTTTTCCCTTCTAAGGCAGCAAGAGATGGGACCAATCAGATGAAAAATATCCATTCAGTTTTGCTGACCAGTCCCTACTAAGCAGCATTCTATAAGCCTCGGGTATGCTGACTACCACTATGTCAATGACTTGTGTGTACTGTGGTTTGGTATCCATCTGAATCAACACATATTTCAATTCCCCAATTAATTTCACATTCATTCTGTCCAATTTTATAATTCGAGTTCCAGTTTTCTCGGGTATCGCATGAAATCTTTTAGCAACAGTGTAAGGCATAATAGTGGACGAGGCACCGGAATCTACCAAGCAATTGTGTACGTTCATGTTGAATATTTCAAATCTGATAAGGAAAGGTGGAGTCATGGATTTTTATTTCCTTCCTATCATGGCCACACTGGCATCTTGTGGGGTTCGATTCATTTTTGACAGAGTGGATTCCATAGCTAATGGTGTTTGGGCTATACTATGGGTACTAATAGATCTAGATGCCAACTTCTTGGTTTGGATACTCGGAATGGTGGGAGATTTTCAATTCCGTTCATTCATAGCTTTCAAGAGCAGATCTCTTTATTGTGTTAATTTTAGCAAATCGAAGTATGTGATATTAGCTCAAGATTTCTTAAGGTCATCCACAATGTTGTAATCAATGTTATAAACAGGGTAGGGCAGAGTAAACATACCGATTTTGCCATTTTTAGGTGGGAGTTTACCATTTTGAGTCGCTTTCGTTGCAGTCAAAGATGTATTATCTTTCCCTGGATAGTTTGCAACTGGAGCACTCTTGGAATCACCACTAGGTCTACCCCTCTCAACCGAAACTTTGGGAGTGGATGCCTTCAAAGGGAGAACCTCTTTCTTTTTCTGGTCTACAGGCTTCATCACGCCCGCAAGTGGCCCTTTACTTCATGTGTGGATTTCATTAGTGTGGATTTCTATCGTACTATCTCCTTCGTCATCATCGTTCTCATTTGTATAGAAATCCCACAGTACATTGATTTGATATGCCTCATCTAAGGGCTCTTCTACTTGGTATTCTTCCTCATTTTCTTGTTCTGGCTCTAGCTCCACTATAGGTTCTTCTTTAGTAAGGAGCGATCCAATAAGATCCATCTCTTCCATATTTAAAATCCCTTCATTGGGTGGGGCAGGCAGCACAAGTTGGCCATGACCACCTTCTATCTTCTTACGATAGAAAGGTTTGAAGGATTTTTTGTTGTTATAATCTCCTCCATTCCCACTTGTACTCTCTCAAGAATTCCTTTTCATATCGATGACTATGTTCGTCAATTTCTTAATGATCCGATGCAAACCATCCACATCTATGGTGTCCTTTTCTTTAATCTCACCCACTTTTTTATCACTCCCATTATTCTTCTTGGATGACTGAGAGGCTTTCTTTCCTTCGATCGTATGATGACATGTTGTGAGATTGATCATTTATTTCTCAACTTTTATTGCTTCATCGATAGCACCCTGTAACGTTTGTGCGTTACTCCTTTTAACTCACATCACGGTAGGGACAAGGAGAGAAGTGATGTAGAATTCCATGAGCAGCTCATCAATAGGTCTAGCGTTAGTTGGGATTCTGTTGAACAAAGTGTTGAACCGGATGTTAAAATCCTTGAACTTTTCTTTGGTTTCCATTTTTAAATGGGATAGTTCTAAAACTAAGGCCACAGGTGTTTTTTCATCGCCAAACGTGTCTAAGAAGTCCTGCTAAAAGGCACCCCATGAGGTGATCGATCCTATTCTCAAGCTAAAGTACCATGTGGAAGCCGTACCAATCAGAGTAAAAGGGAACAAGCGACATACCGCATCTTCATTGGCTACCCCCAACATGTGCACATCTAGGAAGAAAGAGTGAATATGGTTATCAGCAGTGTCTCCCCACTCAGGGTCGAATTTAGGCAATACTCTTTCTACATTCTTGGGTAAGGCATGTTGCTTCCCAGGTACTGCTACGACATCTTGTGCAAGCCAAGGAGGGAGTGCTCCCAGAGGATTTGGGGGTTGATTCGCACCTGGAGGAGGCAGATTCCCACCCGGAGGGTGTAATGGAGGCGGATTCCCACCTGGATAGGGAGGTTTTGGTTGAGGGTTTCTTTGTTAGTATTTTCCAAATTAGACCAAGAATTACCTTTAGAGAGTGGATCCTCAAGAATTTCTTCCCAAGGAGTGTCAATACTTTGCAAGGACTCTGGCACAATATCTTCAAGAGAAGGGGCTACAAATGTCTCTTCGTTTATGGGACATATCCTTGGATTTCTTTTAGTTGTCAGAGGTAAATAATGAAAGATGGGGAGCTGAGATAGGGAACAAGTGTAAGCACGAGTAAGTACTCTGATTAGTTGTTCCTAAGTGACAGGATACTCCCACAGTCTCTCTTCCTTGGGTGACCCAAACACGGGACTTAGAGGGATCTTTGCTTCTTCGAAATGAGGCTCTTCCAAATGTGCGGAAGGATCTTTTTGACCTTGACAATCCATACATTAATATTTTCGAATCCATGCGCGACATTTATAGATGAAATCCTTTAAAGCTGTAGACGTTGGTTTAGGCCCTCCTTCTAGCACCACTTTGTTGACGCGGCAAATTTTCATTGTGCCAACAAGGGGAACTAACCCGATCGTAGGCCTCAATTAGATCTGCTTTTGTTTGAAGTGGCTAGTTCCAAAGGGTTTTAAAGGATCCCGTAAACTGTTATAGGTGTTGAAAGATTTGTCCTTGGAGGAAGACTTCAGTTAAATCAACAAAAGAAATAGCTAACCTATATGTATTAAGTCTTATCTATACTAATTCCACCTACTTGTACTAATCTCAACTATTCTAATCTATCCTGCAGGAGCATAATAAAAGGGATTAAAAATCATATATAGATTCCAAGTCCAAATGAATCAATTACTGAGTTCACAGATGAACAAGGTTGTATTAAAGCTCAATTGCAACTTAATTATTCATACAAGAATGCATATTCCTATTCCTACAAATAAACTTGCAACTGATGTTTAATATAGTTTCAAATTGGGGACCGCTCATGAGTTAACCATGATAAAGAATTACATTCAAATAACCAAGACTAGTCATAAGTTGTATCGTTATCAATATGCACAAAACAAAACACATTTATATTTATGCCAGCAACAACACCCTCATTCTAAACACATGAAAGAAGAGGAAAGTAAATCTGAAAAGGGCTCCTTCTTGACCCAAACAGTCTTCTTTATTAGCACAATAAATCAAAAGTTGTTATGCCCCAAAAAAAGTCCTCCACCCATATCCAGAGGTAATACTTATGCAGAAAATACTAACCCTCCATCTGCCCCCCCAACCTTCCACCTTCCTACTCTTTTTCATATACACATTAAAATATACAGACGTAGAATTGATCGGTGAAATGACTGACACATAGAGGGAATATCTGCTGGAGCGCTTCATTTCCTGGGGAAATGAATAGATGTTGGTTAAAAGAGAATGACTGCGTGTCATCTCTTCGCACCTGTATTGAGCGAATGTTATTCCTCATTATTTTCTGAAGGAAACTGAAGGCACTGTGCTCATCATCCCACTTCTGGCATGATTGAAGGTGTGTTTGGAGGTAATAACATCTTGATGGATCAGCGTTGTCATGAGTGCTTCCTCTTGATATAGAGCATGCCTCCATTATGCGCTATGGCGGTTCGTATCCCTTTCTTGCAGAGTATGTCTTTGCAATATCGACATCGGTGGTGCAGAGGTGTCATCTTGATATAAATTGCATTTATCTATTACCGGGTCCACTCTAACTCGCCTTTCTTGTCTTGGTCTTTGCCTGCAGAAATAGTTCATATTAGCTATGATTATGAGAAATGTGACAAACATGCCCATAAACAAACCTTGCATTCAGTCACAGTTTCTATTTAATCTCGCAACGCAGAGCAACTATAATTATTAAGCCACTGAACCATTGTAACATGTATTCTCATTGCCCATAATATTCATTTTTATTCAATAATCGCTTGACAATGCTTCAAAAGCGGACCATTCACTCTATTTAAATCTGACACTAGAAGGAGGGCATATTTGCTGGAGTGCTTCATTTCCTAGGGAAATGAATATATGTTGATTAAAAGAGAATTTCTGTGTGTCATCTCTTCACACCTGTATTGAGCGGACGTTATTCCCTATTATTTCCTGAAGGAAAGTGAAGATACTGCGCTCATCATCCCACATCTGGCATGATTGAAGGTGTGTTTGGAGGTAATAATGTCTTGATGGATCAGCGCTGTCATGAATGCTTCCTCTTGACATAGAGAGTGCCTCCATTATGCGCTATGGCGGTTTGTATCCCTTTATTGTAGAGTATGTCTTTGCAATATCGACATCGGTGGTGTAGAGGTGTCGTCTTGATATAAATCGCATTTATACATTACCGGGTCCACTCTAACTCGCCTTTCTTCTCTTGGTCCTTCCCTACAAAAATAGTTTATATTAGCTATGATTATGAGAAATATGAAAAACATGCCCACAAACAAACCTTGCATTCAGTCACAGTTTCTATTTAATCTCGCAACACAGAGCAACTATAATTATTAAACCACTGAACCTGTTGTAACATGTATTCTCGTTGCCCATAATATTCATTTTTATTCAAGAATCGCTTGACAATGCTTCAAAAGCAGACCATTCACTCTATTGGATTTTCTTTTAAAAACTCAGACCACAACACTTTATCAAAACACATTGGATTATATGGGAAAACCCACAGCCGAACCATAAGGCTGGACTTCAAACACTATACACCCAGATCTATAATTATCTTCGGGTCCGCTCATCGCTCCTTCGCATATTGGATGTCACTTCACTTTCTCTGACTGCCGATTGCCATTTACGATTGGCCGGACCCAAAAACATATAAGTTGTGTTTAATAGTCCCAGCGGGTCTGCCATATCACATCGCACCTTATGTATAAGCCTTGGGCTCCACCTATTGCAAATTGCGATGGGCTGGACCCAAAAAATATATGCGCTGCGGTTAATAATTCCTGGCGGGTCCGCCATATCGCGTTGCGCTTTATGTATAAACACTGAACTCCACCGATTGTGATTTACAATTGGGGAAGCAGACCCGAAAAATATATGTGTTATGTTTAATAATCTCGGCGAGTCCGGTGTATTGCGGTGCGGCTTACGTATCAACGTTGAAAGTGTCGATTGCGATATCCAATGTGATCAGAGACTTGATAGCATCATAGTAACTCATGGGAGATAGATCGTAGCCCTTTACCAATGCAAAAAGCGATATGCGATAAGCAATGGAGGCATGCATCGATAGATGTGTAAAGACCAAGGAAGCGCGAAAAGGGTAAGTTATGCATATTTGTATAGTATTTTTATTATCAAAGCATTGATATAGAAATAAGGATGTGATGGAAGGTTTTGAGGGTTGAGTCCATATACACCCATAGTAAAGAGTGGGGGTTGGTTATGTGTGTGGGCATAGGGCACCATGAAGGTTTATGAGGATTGAAAGAGTCCCAATGAAGGATATGAATGAAGGGCTAGACTGGGTTATAAATGAATCATGTTGGAGAGACTTAGTCAGGGGGGTCTTAACCATTAAGAATTGAAGATTTGACTTGGCAGAGAGTTAAAATCCCTGGGATAAAAGCAGATCATTCGAAGAGTTATCATTCAGAGAAATGAAAGATAAAACTTCTAGGGGACCCACTCAAATTTGCTACCAAAGTAGGTTTTAATAGGGTGGTGGTTGTCGCCACAACAAGGTCCTGAACTAAGAGTGAACACATGACCTGCAGTAGACTTCTGATCAGCAGGGTCACCAGCCCAATCGGAATCAGTGAAACCAACCAATAGAGGAGATGCTTTTGCATTGTAATGAATCCCAAACTGGATTGTACCTAGAACATAATGAAGTATTCTTTTAGCTTCTTTCCAATGACTTTCATGTGAGTTTTGTATAAAATGAGCTGCAAGGCCAAAAACAAAGGAAATGTCAGGACGAGTATGGGTTAGATATAAAATTTTTCCTACCATTTGATGGTATAAGATAGCATCAACTTCGGGGGAAGTACAAGTGACTGAAAGTTTGACACCAGACTAAAAGGGAGAAGGGGCTGGATTATAGTCTTTCATGTGAAAATGGTGTAGAAGATCATAGGCATACTTGGAATGGGAAAGGGAAATACCTTCCTTGGATTGCAAGACTTGAAGACCAAGAAAATAATGCAATTGTCCTAAGTCTGTCATTTCAAACTTATTTTTAAGGTTGGACTTCAAATGGTTTATAAGGTTGGGATCACTACCAGTAAGGATAATATCATCAACATAAAGAACAAGAATGATAAGAGACTTGCCTACTTTCTTGGTGTAGACAGTATTGTTAGAATGACACCTAGAAAAGCCAGTTTCTAAAAGAAAGTTATCCATTTTGGCATACCAAGCCCGAGGGGCTTGCTTGAGACCATAAAGTGATTTCTTAAGCCGACATACAAGGCTGGAGTCTGTTTGTATAAAGCCAGTAGGTTGTTCCATATAGATTTCTTCATGCAAGTCCCCATGCAAGAAGGCTAATTTAACATCCATCTGATGGACTTCCCATTTGAAAGAGGTAGAAAGGGAAAGAACGAGGTGGATAGAGTTCATTTTGGCAATAGGTGAGAAGGTTTTAGTATATTCAATGCCTTCTACTTGTGAAAAACCCTTAGCAACAAGACGAACTTTATGTTTATCAACTTTTCCATCCGGTGCATACTTAGTTTGGTAAACCCATTTGCATCTAACAAGTTTTCGTCCCTTTGGTAGAAGAACAAGATCCCATGTATCATTTGCTAATAATGAACTATATTCTTCATTCATAGCTACGTCCCAATCTGGATGGGCTGAAGCTTCTACAAAAGTGTCAGGATCATAATTCGTTGAAGCTTGAGCTAGTAAAGAAGAGGCTCTATCGAACTGAGAATGTGTACGTCGTTGATCTATAGGATCACCAGTAAGAGCACCTACTGCATCCCAAGTAGCACGGACCCATTTTGGAAGCTGAGGAGCTGAAGGAGGCTCCTGAGAAGGTGGGGGAGGATTTTCATCCTCACTGTCATCATCTGAAGAAGAAATATTTTCAAAAGTAGAAGGGATAGAGAGAGGTGGCACATCCGCTGAACTAGGCTCATCTGCTGATATATTTTGGGTGAACTTTACATATCTTCTAATGAGAACATTTTTGGACTTAAGTGGAATAAGTCTATATCCTTTTCTATCTTCAGAATATCCAACAAAAATACATTTTTTACTCTTAGGTTCTAAAGATTTATGTTTCTCATCTGGAATACGGGCCCATGCTTCACTTCCAAAAACAAAAAAGTGACTTACATCTAGTTTAATTGAGCTCCATGCTTCTTCTGGAGTGATATTCTTTAAAACCTTAGTAGGAGTGTGATTTACTATGTAATTTGCACAGTTAATTGCTTCTACCCAAAAATTAAGACTAAGTCATTTAGATTGAAGCATACAATTAGCCATTTCCTTTAAGGTGCGATTCTTCCTTTTAGCTACACCATTTTGTTGTGGAGTATATGGAACAATATGTTGCACTTGAATTCCATTCTCAGTGAAAAAGTTGATGAATTTGTTGTTAACATATTCTCTGCCATTATCAGATCTTAGCTTAAGAATTTGATGTCCAGATTGTTTTTCAACAAAGGCCTTAAAGGCCAAGAACATGTTAAATACTTCACTCTTGAGTTTTAAGAGGTATACCCAAGTGTGTTTGGCAAAATCATCAATGAAAGTTAAGAAATACTTGTAGCCAGAGAATGAAATAACTGGATGTGGACCACATAAATCACTATGCAAAAGTTGTAAAGGGGCTAAGGCATGCCAAGAGGCACATTTTTCAAAACTATCCTGATGATGTTTTCTGACTACACATCTGGAACAAACACCATCTCTACAAGATATTATTAGAAGACTTGTCACCATATTTTCTTTACATAGATTCTAAAGGGAGCGATAGTTTAAGTGACCAAATTTGTCATGCCAAAGTTTGCTCACTTCATCATTATGAGCAACAAATACCGAGGGAAGATTTGATGACCCAAAGTTGTTAAACTTATAAAACCTTGTAGAATCATCAGCAATGTCAGTAGCTAAAATCTGTCCAGGATCTCTTAGGTCTTTAATTAGAACATCGTGAGGTGAAAATTCAACAATTTTACCTTCACCTGAATGTGTTTATCTGATATATTGATAGAAGGTTGTAGGATAAGGTTGGAACACATAATACATCATTAAATTGACCATTTTCTATATTAACAGTTCCAATCCCTACAACACTAATATATCTATCATCACCAACATATATATTTTTGGTGTTACAATCATTTAAAGAAGAAAACATGGCTTTGTTTTTGGCCATGTGATAAGAAGCTAAAGAATCAATGAGCCACTCATGAGAATGAGAAGAAGAAGATACATTTAGTGCATATCCAAACCGAGATGCTTAACAACCACATGCAAAAACTGTTGTTCCCAAAGATGAATTTGAAGTTGAAGAGTGCTCCAAATGGATGTTATGCTTCTTCATTGTTGCTTCCAAGGCTTCCATCTTCTTAAAGCATTTGGATTCTAAGTGGCCATCTCGATTACAAAAGTGGAAATGTCTATCATTCTTCTTCCCTTTGTTTTTATTTGCCTCATCATTTTGTTGAAATGATTTTTCATTTTGAGACTAAAATTTCTTAGGACCCTTGTTTGGTTTAGGACCATTCTTTTTAGGATACGACTTATTAGGATTCTTTGAATTTGGTTGTTGCTAGGTGGCTAAGGCCTTCTTAGAAGAGTTTCTGAGATTAAGAATACTAAGATGTAAGAGTTTTTCTTGTTCTCTTATTAAAGAATCACAAAAGGCATCAAAGGAAGGGGACTTGTAGTCTTGTCCTTGAGAAATGAAGGCTTCTCTTATATAATGGAAGGTGGAAATAAACACAGAGTAGGCTAGTCCCAACTTAATAAGAATGGAATAGATAAGGCTACCATCTTCTTTCTAAACCTTAACACCTTCCAAGAGAAGTCTAAGGGTCTTGAACTTGGACAAAAAATCTTCAATGGAAGAAAAATTATTGGGGTCCAATGTAAGCAACTCATTTTCAAGTTGATGGGCTCTAATTTCATTTTTAATTCCAAAAACTTTAGTGAGTTGTTTCATTACTTCATTAGGGGTATCAAGTTCAACAATATGGAATGGAAGGTCTGGAGAAATAGACAACCATATCAACCCACATGCTTGATCTTGCCTATTTTCCCATTTGGCTACCTTATCTTCATCTTTAGTTTGGTTTTTTTGCCTGAGGCTATTCTGTAAATACCTTTACTTCTAAGTAAATCCACAATGTAGGACCACCATTGGAAGTAGTTGGTGCTGTCAAGAATAACTTAGCATGGATTTTCCATTTTAATAGAAACTGAAGCTGTAGATATTGAAACTAAGTGTCCCAATGGAAATATATCGAAAAATTATGCTGATTCAAAAAAAACGGCCTTGAAAATGGCTTCCGGATGAAGAAATTATGGCTTTTTGAAGAAAATTTGTTGAAGATGCCAACGAAGTGCGTGAATGTGCGGAAATGAATGATAATGCTATATTTAAACCCCCAACAACACCCCCCCCCCCTCTTCCAAACTTAATCTAATTAGCTCACTTTAAAAAAAATTATGTGAATGACTTTTATAAATAAGTGAAAGTCACTTTTACAATGGTACTTTATGAGCTACCCACTAAATTGTAACTTGAATAAAAGATAAAGAGACTTTAGAATTATAAGTGACTCACTTTTTATAATGGGTTAGAACACTTTACATAAATTAACTTTAAAACATAAGTTACATGTGCTTTTTGAAAAAGTAACTCAACAAAAAGAAAGACTTGAACTCAAGACCTCTATTCTCATAAAGTAACTTTGGACCAAGTGAGAAGGTTAGTAATTTTTGGAAAAGAGGAAGGGTCTTTTTTTTTTTTTCACTAAAGCTTTGGGGTACGTGCATACTTGAGAAAGCTCTTTTTTGCCTACTATTGTTCCTTAAGAAACCAATTTCCTGGCTATGTAGAAATTGTGCTTAAGACATTAACTATTGTAATTATTGTCACTTGATTATATGTTGGGTTCTCAAATGAAGGACCTAGAAAACTTGGTTTTTAACTATTATATGTGACCTGAAAATCTCATAATTCCATTTACTTGTTGGACATAAATGATAAATGAAGAAGGAAGAAGTTAGAGACAATATGCTGCTTTTCACAAAATCTATTATCTGTGACACTTGGAAAAGTTAAAGATAATATGCTGGTCTTTCATAGAAACTACTATCTATAACGTAGAAGAATTATGAA
Source organism: Pinus tabuliformis (assembly GCA_031772625.1). Classification (NCBI taxonomy): domain Eukaryota; kingdom Viridiplantae; phylum Streptophyta; class Pinopsida; order Pinales; family Pinaceae; genus Pinus; species Pinus tabuliformis. The sequence goes on along the minus strand of CM062818.1, from coordinate 2,064,610,689 downwards.
AATGAGAACTGAATCATAGACAATATGTTGCATAACATAGAAACTACTATCTATGACCCTTGGAGAAGTTAAAGATAATATGCTGCCTTACACAGAAACCATTATCTATAACTTAGAAAGGAAGGTGAAAACTTCAAGTATAGGAGCGCTCTTTTAAGGAATTTTAAATTTATCTACATAAGCAAATAAAGACCTACAACTTCATTACTATACTTGAAAGAAGAAAACATAAGATGACACATGACAGAGAAGTTACAAAATTATACCCAACAATTCATGGAAACTTCTGATTCTTTCATAAATCAACAGTTATATCAGGAGTACAATGGATTAGTCTCCTGGTTCAACAAAATTCCAACAACAACATTTTTCTTTGTAATTTTTCCTCTTTTATACATTTGGAATAGCTACTGATCTTTGAAACTATCAAACTACTAAACCGCTTCTTTGACTATCTGAAGTAAAAATTATTACAGAATTTTATAGAGGGTAAAAGACACCTCGAAGAACACACAATAACAAGAAATAATTGAACTAGAAGATGAGGATAACTGCTGGCTTTTCAGCTCTGTTAATTAGCCCTTAAGTTCCTATGTGGATGCTATAATAATTCTTAATCCGCTTTAACCATAATTAACTGCATTAGACTTTGACTTGTGCGAAAACGGGGCTTATGTATATATCGAGCGTTTTGATTTGCCAAAATACAAAGAAAACATGCCCAAGTGCCTTTTCTTTAGATTTGGTTTTAACATTGATTTTTAATGCTAATCTTTGGTTTAATGCAGAACTCAAAAAGAATTAAATTGGCTACATAAATCCATCAGACCCGCACGTTCAACGCTCTGTTGACCTCGTATCACAAATCACAATTGACCCTTTCAAATGACATATCAATACAAAACTTAACGATATGTGATATAACAGATGCGACGAGAGTTTAAAACACAATGCATATATTTATGGGTCCGGCTATCAAGTCCATTATCCACCGTAGATTTCAACCCCAGGATCTGACAACTCACAACGATTTCGGGTAGACAACAAGCACGGGGATTAACTGCCCGATAAAGCAGTTTTCTCTCTCCACCCTCGTGCTACGTGTCGCTCGATAAGTGGAATCGGGTGCTCACCCTTCAATACCACATACCACTTCTACCTTGCCTGAAATACCATTTCCTATGGTGAAACTACTTTCCTCGCGCCCTAACACTCACACATCTAAGCTTCGTGATGACCATTGATCTAGCGGATCTGTTAATCTAACAATCCAGTCAACTTCCGGTGTTTCCTCGCCTTCCGCTATTACTGTCCATCAATCTAAACAAGCTAACGATTCCTATGCGTTCATTCTTCATATGTCCACTCACTTTGACTTTGTGCCATTTCTTCAGTATTTTGTGGTTCTGGGGTTTTCTTCAGGTTTTGGCCTTTCATTTTTCTGTTGCTCAACTCTCTCTGAGCTTGACTTCTATGAATTCTCACTTCGCTGTTATTCTTGGGCTTTACAAAATAGTATATATATATATATATATATATATATATATATATATATATATATATATATATATATATATATTTCGGTTATGGCTCCGTATAACCATTTATATTATGATTTAACTTGATCACATGGGTACACTGGGAACGATTCTTTTATACTTGTTCCTTTAGCAATTTTGCTATGTCATTATCACTTCTTTTAGACTTTGCCGGGGGGGTTAAAGAATATAAAGGAGTTTCATTGAGTTTGAACTCTCGATAGTGATATAACTGATAAATAAACTTCAAACACAATATAAGCTACAACATTTGGCTCCAAATGGGGATAGTAATTTTACCATAGAAGCATTAGGAACTGCAGATCAGTGCCTTATCAATTCGGTATGGAGTCATATATTGCTTCACCAAACTTAACTATGTGAAAATTTTGTACAGTGAACCCACATTGATATCTGCAGTGATAGGATGCTTGTGCTTTGATAGCAAAATATTGAGAATCGTATATCAGTAGCCTTAGTTGGGCATGGAGTCCAAAATTGTGAAAACCCTGAAATTTAATAAATTGAAACCTGACATTCTTGAAGCTTGAGACCTTTTCAAACAGGTTTCCAACTGGGACAGTCATCCTTATTTATCCACTGAAATTAAACTAAAGAACTGCAACTGAAAACTAAATGCTCAACACTTGAGCTTATTTATGTACAAGTTCCCACCTATGTGCATGACTGATCTCCATCAGGTGAAGTCAATCTTCCAATGGTACCAGGTTAGCATCTGAGTGCCTGATCTAGAACCATTCTTCTAGTTAATATTGAAAATACAATTCATCTTGAACAAAAAATAATTTATGCATAAGGGCAGCTCACAACAAAAGTTAGGAATATATCCACAAGGTAGGATGTGTAGGCTGCTGATAAATTCCTCCATGTAATCTGCCACATGATCTTTAAAAGTATAAGGAAAAATATGGTCTTGACCAACTCCAAAAAGGAAATTCTCTATGTGTGAAGGTTTCTGCTCGATTAAACCTTCTGTTGGGATAATATGTTCAACAAAACAATCAGCAACATCTTTAAGAAAATGATCTATGTCACTTTCATGTATCCACTTTTCATCTCTAAGCTTTAATTAAAAATAATTTGTAATTCTAACTTCAAGAAGAAAAAGAAATTTTTTCACATTACTATACGACATATGATCAAATTCAAATAGATTGTTTACCTCTAATCCATGGGCATCATTATGTTCTTCAATGCACTGATATACAATCTCTTTATCAGCTTTCTTTTTACGTAAGATAGCCTCTTTTGCTATGATAGATGGCTCAATATATTGTTGTCCAACATATCCCACTTGCTGGTTTCTTCCTGTATGTTCAACACCCAACTAATGAACTTGAAGAGCTTCATCCTGCTCCCCATTTAAACCATTTTCGTTATAGATAGGAGGACCATCAAATTTATCAAAATAAGATCTCTGGGGATTTATTTGCAACTTAATTATTTCTTCTTCTTTTTTACTGTTGAGCAGAAATTCTTAATGCATGTTTGAACTTTCCTCTATCTGAATACTCTCTTGATTTGCTTTATTCACTTGTTTTGCAGGCTGAGATTCTTGTGGAGTCACCTTTGGTGAGGAATTTGAAACTTGTTGCTCACTTTCATTTTCTTGACTTCTTGATCTTTTCCTCAATCTCAAGTCATATTTCTTATGTAGTTCAGTCTGCATAAAATCAGAGAATTGCTTCCAATATTCATCAATTTTATTTTCATCATGAATGGCATTTGTTTCATCATATTCATACTCTTCTCCTTCGATACCAAGTTCATCTTCATCTACTGCATATAATGTAGGTCTCTGAGAATTCTTATTTTCTAACTCTAACTTATTCAACTTATCTGACAAAGTTTTAATTACATTCCACATATCCTCCAATGTTTGACTTTGAGAGGATTCCATCTTTTCCTTTCCCTTGTCTTGTATAGGCTGTGTCTCTAGTGCTTTTCATGCAACCACCAAATTTTCTTCTATCTCTAATGCGTTTGTTTGGATCTGATTAATCTGGCTATAACCTCTCTGAATGCTTGATATATTATCAACAAAATCATTAGTTTCATCAACAAGATTATCTTGAGCCTTTAAAGTTTCTTTAGCATCATAATATTCACAACAACCTTCAAAAATAAACTTGTGAGGATAATAAGTTCTACAAGAAGAATTGAACACTGAATGGAAATCTTTCAAAGATGAAATGCTTGAAAGAGGCAGAGACCTGAACCAAACCCTAGCTTCTAGGTCCAAAGAAAACAAAAACAACTTCATCTTCACATCTTCATGAATGATGCCCTGCTGCTCCATGCATTCATGAAACTCTTTGAGGTGCTGAGATGGATCTTCATATTCCCTCATAATGAATTTTGGAAGCTACTCATTCCACTCATAACATGCAGGCATATAATGAGGATAGCCAGTGATCCCAGTAAAATCAAATGGATCAAATTTATGGACTAAGAATGCAGGGAGAGCCATTAAAACCCAGAAAAGAAAACTTCAAAGTGCAGTGGAGTCGCCAATCAATGTTGTAAGTGAAAATCACAGGTGTGAATGTACAACCAACTGCTAAAACTTGTCACTGTCGAGGATCAGCTTCAAACTTAATAAACCTATGGAAAAGTGTTCTTATTCAATTATTTTTCTGGCCCTTTTATTGCTTTTATTCGAAACAGCCAAGTATTTCCTCCTCACTAAACAACTAGAAGAAAATAGTGAAAACCCAGGGAAAAGTGTTCTTGTCTTCTTTCCCTGGCAACGACACCAATTAATGTTGTTCCTTAAGAAACCAATTTCCTGGCTGTGTAGGAATTGTGCTTAAGACATTAATGATTGTAATTACTCACTTGATTATATGTTGTGTTCTCAAATGAAAGACCTGGAAAACTTGGTTTTTAACTATTATTACATATGTGACCTGAAAATCTCAGAATGCCATTTACTTGCTGTAATAAATGATAAATGAAGAAGGAAGAAGTCAGAGATAATATGTTGTTTTTCACAGAATCTATTATCTGTGACACTTGGAAAAGTTAAAGATAATACGCTAGTCTTTCACAGAAACTATTATCTGTAACTTAGAAGAATTATGAAAATGAGAACTGAATCATAGACAATATGTTGCATAGCACATAAACTACTATCTGTGACCCTTGGAGAAGTTAAAGATAATATGTTTCCTTATGCAGAAACTATTATCTATAACTTAGAAAGGAAGGTGAAAACTTCAAGTATAGGAGCGCTCTTTTAAGGAATTTTAACTTTATCTACATAAGAAAATAAAGACCTGCAGCTTCATTACTATACTTGAAAGAAGAAAACATAAGATGACACATGATAGAGAAGTTACAAAATTATACCCAACAATTCATGGAAACTTTTGATTCTTTCATAAATCAATAGTTATATCAGGAATACAGTGGCCTAGTCTCCCAGTTCAACAAAATTCCAACAACAACCTTTTTCTTTGTAATTTTTCCTCTTTTATACATTGGGAATAGTCATTGACCTTTGAAACTATCAAAATACTTAACTGATTCTCTAACTATCTAAAGTAAAAATTATTACAGAATTTTACAGAGGGTAAAATACACCTTGAAGAACATACAATAACAATAAATAACTAAACTAGAAGATGAGGATAACTGTTGGCTTTTCGGCTCTGTTAATCGGCCCTTGAGTTTCTCTGTGGATGCTATAATAATCCTTAATCTTCTTTAATCATAATTAACTGCGTTAGACTTTGACTTGTGCAAAAACTGGGCTTATGTATATATCGGGAGTTTTGATTGGCCAAAATACAAAGAAAACATGCCCAACTGCCTTTTCTTTGGATTTGGTTTTAACGCTAATTTTCTCTTTATACCATGAAATTAATGCTAATCTTTGGTTTACTACGAAACTCAAAAATAATTAAATCGGTTGCATAAATCCATCGAATCCGCTCGTTCAACACTCCATTGACCTCGTATCACAAATCTCAATCAGCCCTTTCAAATGACATATCAACACAAAATTTAACAATATGCGATATAACAGACGCGCCGAGAGTTTAAAACACAATACATATATTTTCGAGTCTGACTATCGGGTCCATTCTCCACCATATATTTCAACCCCAAGATCTAACGGCTCACAACGATTTTAGGTAGACAACAAACATGGGGATTAACCACCCAATAAAGCGGTTTTCTCTCTCCACCCTCGTGCTACATGTCGCTCGATAAGTGGAATAGGGTGCTCACCCTTCAATACCACTTACCACTTCTACCTTGCTCGAAATACCATTTCCTATGGTGAAACTACTTTCCTTGCGTGCTAATGCTCATGCATCTAAGCTTCACAATGACTGTCGATCTAGCAGATCTGTTAATCTGACGATCCAGATCAACTTCTGGTGTTTCTTCACCTTCTTTCGTTACTTTCCATCGATCTAAATGATCTGACAATTCCTGTGCATTCATTCTTCATTTGTCCACTCACTTTGATTTTGCACCATTTCTTCAATATTTTGTGGTTCCCAGGTTTTCTTCAGGGTTTTGGCCTTTAATTTTTCCACTGCTCAACTCTCTCTGAGCTTGACTTCTACGAATTCTCACTTCACTGTTATTCTTGGGCTTTACAAAATAGTATATATATATTTCGGTTATGGCTCCGTATAACCATTTATATTATGATTTAACTTGATCACATGGGTACACTGGGACCGATTCTTTTATACTTGTTCCTTTAGCGATTCCGCTATGTCATTATCACTTCTTTTAGGCTTTGCACGGGGGTAAAGAATATAAAGGAGTTTCGTTGAGTTTGAACTCCCGATAGTGATATAACTGATAAATAAACTTCAAACACAATATAAGCTACAACACCTACAAAACAAAAAACACAAAAACCGACACGGACATACAAAAAAAAAAAACCTTACGGCTTGAAGTTAGCTTTAGCCGGAAACTAAATATTTTCCTCAATGTTTATGATTTTCAGAGATCACACTAAGGCGTGGCGGAAAAGAGCATACACATGAGAAAAATGCTTCCTTTCTGTTTCTGATTTTCCCAGATCGCACAGAGTCACGAGGCAAAGAGCATATGCAGAAATGAAAGGTATAGATCCGGTAATAAAAAAACAAAGAGCTAAATAAACCGAAATAAACAGAGAGAAAATAACTAAAAATTGCAAATAAACATTGTATACTACCAGATCTTAAAATTGATGTAGCTAGGGCTACCAGAAACCTTTTCACATCAAATGAAAGGGATTCCTCACTAGAACAGATGCTCCTAACACAATAGATCAGTCCTCTCGGCTAAAGCATAAAAACTGTTAGCTTTTAGACTTGAATGTAAAAATACACGAGGTATTTAATAATAATAATTTATTATATATAAAAAATGTATAAGTGATGACTATTTACAATGAGGACCCACATTTATATACCTAAGCGGGTGTCCTTTCATGAATGGGCATGTCTTTTAGACATGCCTTTTGACTTAACTAATGACTTCTTAATATAATCACTGATTGATTACTTAGTATTTATATTATTTATATTTATTTATTTTGTTAAGAATTATATTCATAACATAGCCCCTTTCTTCGGAAGCTTTGTCCTCAAAGCTTGTTGATGAAAAGACTTAATCTCTTATCTGCCATGAATGTTGTGAATGTCTTCTTCACACTTGACTACTAATACTTTCTTCCTTTGACTACGTCATTGGTAGCTCATCTTCTATGATTCGTTGGTAACTCTTATTTGAGTCCAGGGTTATCAAATTATTTTTTTTAATAATTTTAATTTTTTTTCAATATTAACTTTTTTTTTAATTTCAAATTTTTTAATTTTTTTTTTTAGTTTTTTTTAATTTTTTTTTTAATTTATACAAATAATTTAATTGCAATTATATAATTATATAACTTTATGCTATAGAAATTATATAGTTATATAATTTAAAATTTAATTAAATCAACAGCTATAGTCGTGACCAGAGGGTCACTTTGTTTGACCGTGGTCGTTGTTTACAGCGGATCCTTTTTTTGACGAGTGCTAAATGGTGTGGGTGGAGATTGTAGTGGAGAAAAAGCATATGGTAAGGTGATAGCGGTGGAATTGGGCGTGGCAAGAAGGGTGATGGGAACAGTGATGCATGAATCACGAGGGCATCGACAACGGACAAGGTTTACACAGTGGAGGGGTGTCGAGAGGTGCCGGTGAGCACAACTAACGCGAGAGAGGAATGTGAACATGGAAAGGGTTCAGACCGGACTGTAACTCAACGTTGGCCGACCAGGGACCAATTTCCTTGCGTCGCTCAGTTGATGGTGGGACCACTTCAGCCAACACAATGTCATCGCAAAGGCCTCCAAGGATGCCATTACTAATTGAAGTCCTATTTTCAGACTGGTCACTAAATTCATGTTTCAGCCTTTTCCTGTCTGAATTACTATCCATTTTCTTCTTCTTTTTTGGACAATTAAAATCGATAACTCATACATCTGAGATACAATTGTACTAAGCACTTTAGATAGAGGACAATAATTACATATGGGATCATCGTAACCTCGAACCAAAAACTGACTCATAACATCTACGCAGAGGGAGAGCTCACTATTGCGCGATATTGGATCCTCCAAGTAGTGTATCATGAAATTGTAGTAATCCTGGAAAAAACACACCTCCACATCGTAAATCATAGTGTGCAAGATGCGCACAATATTGGCCATGTCTCTCAAGTCTCCACCCTCGAAGTAAAGCACATGCACGATGCCACAGAATTTCTGGTAAAAGATTAGGAACAGTCTATCTGGGCCAGACCCTAAAATCTCCACCTATTTAACTATCTCATGACACAAATTTAGGGTTGCACGTCTTTCATCTCCACCCTGTGAGTTTCTGATCCCTCTCATGTCAAAAAACCTAGACAACGCTCCCATGAGCATGTTGAATACATTCACAGAATGAAACAGGGATGTGTTGGTAGGACTGTTCTCGTAATGGAGGTGAAGAACATTTATACATTTCCGAAGGGCTCTAGAGTCTTGAGGGATATGAATATCGACTCCGATCATGTCAACTAGTGAATCTAAATAGCTTGTGATGTTGAATCTACTTTGCTCTAGAGAGCGCTCTTCTAGGAAGAGCTCAACATCATGTTCTTCTAGGCAGGGTTGTGGAAACCAAATAGCCTGCGATGTTCTGTGGAAGGTTACTATGCCATTTTAAGGGTTTTGAGAATTGGTGTACTCATTGTCCGAGGAGTCTTCTTCGTTCATGAAACTTGTTTCTCGATTCAACCAAAACGCATCATAGTTTTCTACATTCTTAGTGGGCATTTCCATCACTGGGGCCTCAGCGTGCCCTTTTATGGAATTCATGCCTTCCTTTTTGGCACTTTCATCATAAGCCATCTTCACTGGAACTTCATCATTAACTTTGATTTTCATATCATTTTCTTCTTCCTCATTTTCCTCTTCATCATCATCAATGTATTCTTCCTCATTGTTATGATATTGTTCATCTTCTGGTTCCTCAAGATAGTCCTCATCTTGATTTATATCAGCTTCACCTTGTTTCGTTTCTTCATTGTCCCTATTATCTTCCTTATTATCGATTTCCTTTTGATATGCTTTAATTTCTCCACATGATTTTTCTAATCACTGAAATGCTTCTTGAATTTTATTAAACTACTCAATTTAATCAAGATGTGAACATAATGGCACATTGTGTGGCAAACAACGTTCAAAGACCCACATGATTATATTGTGTGCCATGGCTCTGATACCACTGAAGCATAAAAAGTGATAGCTTGTAGACTTGAATGTAAAAATACACGAGGTATTTAATAATAATAATTATATATATATATAATGTATAAGTGATGATTGTTTACAATGAGGACCTGTATTTATATATCTAAGCAAGTGTCCTTTCGTGAATGGGCATGTCTTTTAGACATGCCTTTTCACTTAACTAATGACTTCTTAATATAATCACTGACTAATTACTTAGTATTTATATTATTTATATTTATTTATTTTGTTATGAATTATATGCATAACATCAGCCTGAAAGCAGTTAGAAACAGTAGATCTAGGAAATGACAGTCAAATGTAGTTCTACCAGCTTCAGATTTGGATCACCAACAAACGCGGTCCTCAAATAGCTCTGATACCATGTGGGAATTTACAAGGTAATTTCCTCATACAAAACAGAAAAGGACACCACTCACAAATAGATCATAGACCAATACACCAATATTCTTGATGTGATTAAAACCCTCAAAGAGGGAAACAGTGCACAACTTGAGCCAACGCGGCCACTTCAAGCAATTTATTAATAAAAGAATGAAAATTTACATAAGCTTCTCTCATGAATAGTTACCCTACAAATGACCCTCCATGCGCTTTAAATAGAGATCATGGACCAATCGGGTGTTAAGCCATGGATCAAGTGTCGGTAATATTGAGGAGAGAATGAACCGTCAGATCACTACATATCGTGATCGTCAGATTGTAAGTTACAAAAGTACATAGTAAAGAAACACATTTTATCTAACTCTACACTAGACAAAGTTATGCTTAACTATTTCCTAGTTGGAATATCAGTTTCATTGTAATCAAGGATGAGTCACTTTGACCACCCTATACTCTAGCTATCAGTTCATATTTTGGTGGAACTGCTCCTCTCATGGATTCGACCCCCAAGGATGGGAGGAGTTTGTTTGAAGCCTACATCTTGTATTTTTTAGTCTTTTCAAAGGTTTGACTCAGTTGGATGTTGTAGTATTGACCAAAGACACTATTGTATCAGAATTTGGCCAGTTTTAATAGATGAGTTGCAGCTATTTCTTTGGGATACCTGTGGTATGGTTGTCTAGCATTGTTTTTTCTTCAGTTTCATTTGTATGAATGTATTATTGGTCCATATTCCATTTCATGTCTATTGTATGATCTCTTTCAAGTTGATAAATAGAAATCATCTTTCATGCTTTGTTTTGGTGAAGTTTTCATAGTCTGTTCATCTTTCTTCAATTTAGAAAGAATTCATCTTTCATGCTCTTCCTAGCTCCTCACCTATCTGAATCATCTCATCCCAAGAAACCCTAATGTGTTAGCCTACCTACCTACCTTTCCCCTTTGAATGTTTGCAATCATATCTTATTTGCCCTGACCTAGCTTCTTTGACCTAATCCTCATCCGGCAACCCAATTTCAAACAAACAAAACCCTCTGCACTTTATACCTAGCCTAAAACCATAATCCATTCAGTCCTCTTGGTTGTGATTCTTAGGATAGAGCCCTCTCCGGCCTGGTAGGGCTATCTACCAAGTCAAAAGGTTGGTATGTGGTTACCTCAGCTGGACTCTTCCTCAGCCTTGGAGATCCGGAGGAGTGATAACAAGAAGCGTGAATTTTGTTGGAGGGGATAAAATATTTGGGGGTAATATCCCTACTAGTACCACTTTTCCTACAAGTCTTCCCATTTACGATGGTTCTTATGCACTAGGATGTCATCCTTCTAGTCCCAAGTATAATCCCATTATTAACCCCCCTTTTGGGAGTTCTTTTGTCCCTAGGGACAATCCCCCTGGGGTAAATAATCATTTTTCTAGGACGACTAATCCATGGGTATAATAATTTGGGCCTAAGAATCCCTTTTTTCACTATCCTCCTTCTGGAAATTATTCTATGTGGAAACCATAGGGTCTGTCTGAGGGTCCATATTTACCTCCAAACCCATTTAATCAACACCAAATTCCTTTTCTAGCATCACTTGATTTTCCAAATTTGGATAAAATCACTAATGACCCCATACTACATGGCCCTTAGTGGCCTCCAAATCCTATCAAACTACCTTCTATTATACCAAAATTTGATGGAAAGTCAGGAAAGAACCCAACCACCTACCATTTATGGTGTTCCTCAAACTTTTTTCTAGGTGATAGTATCATGTTGTGTCTCTTCCAATGAACTGTAACCAATAATGCAACTAAATGGTACATTGAACTTGATAAGGAATCCTATAATGATTATGCTTATTTGGTGTAAATATTCTTGAATCACTTCAAATTACCTTTGAAACAAAAGTTCAACATAGATGTCCTGTCTACTTTAAAGGAGGACACCTAGTCTAGCCACATATCTAACCATATCCATCAGTGAATGCTACGTAAGTGATTGATTAGGACCAAAATTCCTGACCAATTGCTAAAATATTGGTTCAAATGATCCTTGCTACCCTTATTTCCAAGGTGTATGTCATCATGGTCAAGGAAACTTTAATGTAGGCCATCTTACGTGCCAAACATCTTAACTTGATTTACTCACAGTTAGGTACTTTGTGTGACATTATCCCTAATGCTCCTCAACCATTGAATGATTCATAATGGCCTGAATCGAGACCACATTCTAATTGTGTGATTGATTATGTCTTAACTAATGTTGTGAGCTAGTTGTTTGCTCAACTAGGGAAACTAATTGTTACATCACAAGCCCTTGAAATTATGCCCAGTTCTTAACAAGTAGCATCCCCTAAGAAAACCTCTGAGATTCACACGACTCAATCCACACAAATGGATATTATTAACAACATGGTAGTAAAAAGAATAAAAACATTCAAAAGAAAATTTCCAAAACTACTCAATAAACATAACAAAACTATCCCAACATGGGTGGAGACATGGATGAGGGATGACATAAAGTCAAGTTTCCTTGCAAGATTTATCAGGGTGACCACCTTACTCATAAGTGCCCACAAAAGGATGACATTCATCGACTTCTCGCATATAAGTTTTCACTCTTGCAGACAAATTCTTACATATCCTTATGTATAATGAGAAAGTGAACACATTTATGATAGGGATAACTTATGAGACTCTTGAGTCTAGTTCTTCATCTAAGGACATGATCATCCCAACTTTATCTACTGGACCTTTCATGCTAGATAAGCCTTTGTAGCCAGTGTTTCACCTACGTAAAGGTTCTCTCTGTAAGTAGACACACAACATCAATGCTAATGCTTCTCAACAATATAGTATTGTCAAGGATCTATCCCAAGAACCTTGTGCCATGTTTGCTTTGGAGGTTTTGTAAAGCTATCTGATGCAACAAAAATAATTTTTTACTACTATTGGAGGGGTTGATCCCTTAGAGTAGAATTTTATCATGTTTAACATTGATGCAAGTTGTTTTAGGTTATCCCATTGATTTGTAAATTGTTGTGGATATTCCACTAGATGATTCTTCACAATAGATCCAATGAAATTATACTTAAATTTTCGAAAATATACACTATGAGCGATTATTTATCTTTAGATTTATAGATATGTAAATTATTATTTATGGCATATGAACAAAAATAATAATTATGCATAAAATAGATAATAGTGGAATAAAATTTCCCAAACCATGATTGAAATAATATATAACCTAGGAAACCCTTTTGGTAGAAAACCCAGCTGGAAGGTGAGGTTGTTATGCTCTCTTTCTCTAAATATAAAATGGATGAGAGTAAAAAGAAGTAAGGCCTATGGTTTGTGGGCTATTAAAATGCATAAATTCTCTCTATGTGGTCTCTCCCTATTCCTTTTGGCTAACTTCTCATCTATAGAACAAATGCACTCGAAAAGAATGAAACCCCTTTTCCTCCTACTGGCCCGATTATAACCCAACTCGATATCCTATTACTGGTTAGCTATGAATCCTTTGACTCTTAACTAAAGTTACAAAATGGAATCTTCTAGAGTATTCTTCATCATGATCATGGGTATAGCCCATTTTACATGAGTAATGAGTGATGATGTGCCATTCTTCGAAATTATGGTGGCTAAAACAAGAAGGTTAACTTATGAGTGGCATAACTTTTACATACAGACTCTGATTGAGGTAATTATTACTTTGTTAGAAATTTCTTTGTGTGTATAATAGAAAAAAAATGTGTTACACTAAATAAACAAATTTTTACCCCCAAAAAGTGTCATATGATTCCTCAAAACGCATCTACAAGGTTTCAAACTCAAATTTGCCAAACTAGGCCCTACTAGTAAAATTGGTCCTATGAGTTGATTCCTCCTCTTTTTCCACTCTAAAAACATTGAGATGGTTGGAAAACAATATAATAATCCATTTTGGATCACCCATGATGTCACTTTTCATATTTCAATACATATTTATAGAAAAGTTGTGTGTTGCACTCTGGTGAATGAAATATCCTCCACTTGTATCATGGCATCATCATGTTGGAAAGCTCTTAGTTCTCCAACACTTATTTACTCAAGTAATACCCTTAAATCCTTTGATGACCACACCTTTTTATCTTAAGGTGTTCTTATCGAATTTTCCATTGACCTATGGGCCAAAACCATTTTCGTTGATGTAGACGTTGTTGATGCCACTTTGGAGTATAATATTCTCCTTTGATGTGGCTAGTTCTATACTATTATTATTGATTTTTCATCCATATTTTATGTTATTTTCTTTCCCCACAAAGGACATATTGTTACTCTCAATACTTAAATTCAAAAGAGTGAAGGGAACTCTACTTGAATGGTTCATGAGACACAATACTTGCTAAGGTTTTGTAAATGGGGTAGCAAGCTAAGTGAGCTTGAATGTGGGGAAAACTCCATAGTTAAGCGCACTTCAGCCAGAGTCGATCTAGGATGGGTGACCTCCCGAGAAGTCTTGGTTACTAGGTGCAAGTCCCGAAAGTGATAATTGATGCTATGTGATTCATTTCACTAGTTCCAATCCCACTTCTTCACCCATTTGAGCATCACCTAATGTAATCAGTGCTAAGTGGACTATTCAAAAATCATGAGAAATTAATTAGTTACGACTCTCTCTCATGGAAATAGTCATAGATGAATGACTTAATTAACGCAGTTGAATCCCAAAAAATGATATCTAATATTGTTACCATTGATCAACTTGAGAATTGTACACCTATAACCAAATTTATTGTTATGGGCACCACAGTTCCATTTGTTGGGTATTGTAATAGTGTTTTTGTTGTTATGGGTACCAAATAGACCTTCCTTGGAGTTGGTTGTTACCTACAAGGAAAACATAAGCAATTGCTTGTTGTTAGTGGACAAATATGGATAAACAAAGCACTATAAGTAATGGAAACAATGCATACATAAACAAACAATTCTTTAGTGAAGCAAACACATGAAAACGTAATGGAAAAGGGTTCCCTTTATTGACTGTTGAATGTAGAAGAGATATAGTAGATGAATAAAAGGTACTTGGAGAGAATTGTTTGAGCATTGGTGCTAAAAAATCCTCAACAAGGAAGTTCCTTTCCTCAATCTCCTTGCAAGCTTCCTCTCTCTCTCAAAGAAGTATGACGACTCTCAAAATGATGAAATCCTTTTCTCAATGAAATACTTGATTGCTAGGGAGCTGTTTTGGCAAATTAACAATGCTTTTCTTCTTCTTGTTTTTTTTATCTCTCCTTGAACTTTTATTTATAGAGTTTCTTAGACACTCCTCCTCCCCTTGGCTCATCACTGTGGTGGTTCACCTCATAAATGATATGAGAGCTACCAATTCCTTGCCTTTAAGGCTTCTTGGGGCTCAAGGATTGAATTTGTTAGCCCATCATGTCAAGATTTGGAGTGTTGCTCAAGAAAGTTTGTGGCCCGAGTGCTGACTGTATTTTTCATGACCCCACGACTATCGAAGAAATAGTCGCACAACCGTTAATTTCCAGTAATGGTGCACTCATGCAGTTTAATTTTTTAACTTGAGCCTTATGAAAGCTTTTGATTTTTCTTCTTCATGGTGTTTCTAGCTGAAAATTTCACCTATGTATGTGTTGATCACTAACTTTGAGTGTATTTTAATGCGTACAAATGAGTGTATGATTTTCACATGATAACAATTTCTAGCTGATGTATGAGGTTAGGAGCAAGGGTATAACTAAAATACATCACGTTTTGCTGACCTGACAGAGAGTCTTACCAACTTCTTGAGAAATAAAGTAACTTACTGTGGAGATGAGTAGGGAAAATACTTGACTAAGAACCAAAGAGAACCATGCTCTGGAGAGATATTGATACAAAAGTTTCTTTATGGGGCAGGCATATCCCAGGCTCATTATGATGGCTATCACTAAGTATTACAATCACACAGGAAATGATCCTGTCAAGTCAATGTTGATGTGGCTAGCATACTGGTGGCTAATCATTAGGGGAATTTTGAGGTCTAAAATGGGCCTCCTAAGAAAAATGTACAAGAAAATTAAACTTTATAATAACTACTAGGATTCAAGATGATGATGTCTACCATGGGGGATGATTCACCATTTTTGAAATAAAAAAGTAAAATTATTAAAAAATAATAAAATAATAAAACTACTTTTCAACTCGTATTTTCAACTTATCTCCCTAAGGTTTTACTCAAATTTCAAGAGAGAGTACTCGTTGTATGAAAAATGTAATTCCTCATCCAAGGAGTACCCATATTGCATACTTTCGATGGACCTCGCTACATGAAAAATGAGAAATACATGAAAAAATGTGGTTGCAATCACATTTTTCATGTATTTCTCATTTTTCGTGTAGTATTGTCCATCAAAAGTATGCAACATGGGTACTCCTTAGATGAGGAATCAATTTTTTCATCAAACAAGCATTGTTGCTTGAAATTTGACTAAACTCATGGGGAGATAAGTTGAAAATGCGAGTTGAAAAAATAGTTTTTTCTCTTTTCCTTCTAAAATTTGATGATGTAATCTAATATTTTCTTATTATTTCCACTATTATTTTATAATTTCTTTAGGAGGACCATTTTATACCTCAAAATTCCCCTAATGGATGATAACTTCTTATGCCCTCAGGGGCACTTCTGTCAAATAGACTGAACTAGGTGCCCCCATGCACCAAAAGTGAAGCATTATTGAATGAGGTGCTCAGGTATGCATGGGTCTTCGACTCTGGGTACCTACCATGCATCAAAATATAAGAACTATTGAATGAGGTGCTAAGGGATGCATGGGTCTTCAACTAAATGAGAGGACTGTTGTTGGGCCGAGAAAAAGGTATGTTTTATCCTCATAAATAGCTTAATTAAGCATTTATCTTCACATGTTTATCATCATTTCATGGATAAAAATAGAGGAAACAACAGCGGAATCTGGGTAAAATTGATTAGTAACAAATTAGATAAGTTTGGGCATGGAAAACTAACTTTCACTATCTTTATAGGCAGGGACGCGGATTGGACGATTGTTGTTCAATCAACAAAACGGCAGTAGCCAGTAAAGGGAAAAAGACAACATCCTGAGCATGGAAGACAGCAGAAGACCAGGAGGACCAATGCTATTTTATGATGAAATCAGATCAAGTGTTGTGAAATCCTCAGGATCCCCTGATCCTGAGGATTCGCTTCTATCTATTTACTTTTCCAAATGCTATATAAAGTCGTAAGGCGAACTGAACAACTAGTTTAGGAATTTGCAGATTGTAACTATTCTTTTGGACATATAAGACTTTCATCACAATGATGTTGTAACTTTGTTATTTATTTTAATGAAGAAGACTATGTTTAATTCATAATCGTATTCTGAGTATCTAACAGCGGAGACTTCTAGAGACTTTGGGCCCACTAAATAGAAGATCTATTGCTTCAATTGTGTTATAATAATTTATGTTTATTCTTAACTGTTTATTATTGTTAGTTTGTAAAATTAGTATCATTATGATTACTGTGAGGATTGATGATTCTGATTTGCATTTGTTGTTCAATCAAGATTCTAGATTTAGCTATGTTACATATGCGTGATGCTCTTTATTCAATTGGTTATGTTAATTCCATCATTAGATTTTTGTTCATTCTAAGTAACACTATCATAGATTTCAAAGCTAGAGTTGATTGCTTTCCATGAGATGTTTATATGGTTATTTGTTGTTCAATTGTTATAGCTTTCTTTCATGTTAAATGAGTTAGTTTCAATACCAGTTATATTTCCGAGTGTGATTCTTTCTATTTGC
The DNA here is from genome assembly GCA_031772625.1 of Pinus tabuliformis. NCBI lineage: Eukaryota > Viridiplantae > Streptophyta > Pinopsida > Pinales > Pinaceae > Pinus > Pinus tabuliformis. Next base: position 2,064,593,147 of record CM062818.1, on the reverse strand, counting down.
ATTCTGATTCAGTTTTTGACATAATAGATTAAGTAGATTTGAAAGTGTGTTATGAATTCCTTTCACAATTGTTTGGATTGAATTTAGAGAAATAGACATTAGCAATTAATTCCAGTATAATTTAACCTCTGAAATCACTACATATACAGTGCTGACACTCTTGAAATAAAATTACTTTCCCTGGGTTGATGATTAATGTAGGAATTAAGATTGCTTGTAATAAGACATCTTAGTGCACCAACATTTTGGTGTCATTGCCAGGGAGAGTGTTTCAAAGTGATTTCATTTTATCTTGTTGTAAAAGAATTGGGTTTTAAAAAAAAGAGGTAAGAACCTGCATAACCAGCAAGTAAAGTTCTTGCTCACCAATTCGCTTTGCAGCAAATGCATAGAGGTTAAATAGGAATAGATTTTTTATGAATGACTAGGAATAAAAAGATAGAAAAAGATCAGAACCCCCCACCTAAATCCACAAAACCAAGGGATCGGTGAGCCTTGGGAGAACCAATTTTATAGACGAAATCGTAAGAAAATCATAGTCTCAAGCATCAGTAGGATTCTGGACTGTCTCTGGAAAAATCCCTACTGTAATCCCTCAAGCAGCAAGCTCACCATTTGCAGCCTATGTTGAGATTCATAGCCAAGTTGGAGGATCTAAATAGAGTTTTCAAGTTACAGCAAATTTACATTTTGATCCTCTACAAGAGGGAAAATCGTGCAAATTAAGAGAAGGAGAGGGAGAAACTAGTGGAACTGCTAAGGCGGGACATCAGCTATCTAAACAAGGATCTCTTGTGATCTCAGGTCTAGCCAGTGTTGCAAAACCAACTCAGATTGTGAATCCTCCACTTACTCAAATAGCACCCCTTGAAATCCCTGAAGGATATTGCCACATTTTTTACCAAATGGTGAATCTACCACCTCAAGGTCAGACCTCGACATTGGAATACCCCATAGTCGACCAAGTGGCCAATGCCTCAATGAAATCTATTCCATTGCAAAGCATCCCAACTTTTCATGGGATGATCATAGAGGATCTGGATGCCTTCTTATTTGATTTTGATGTCCTCTGCAGAGGATATGATTATATCACCGACCCTCAAAAACTAAAATTTTTCCCTTCTACTCTAAAAGGAGAAGCTTTGAGATGGTTCATGGGTCTAGGCAAACGTACTATTAACTCTTGGGATGACATGAAAACTTCTTTCCTCACAAGATACTAGGACTTTTGCAAGCCAAGGGAATTAAAATATGAAATCTTTAAGATGGCTACAAAGGATAGTGAAACTCTAGAAGAATATGTCGAATGGTTTCATTATAATTTGCAGAGATCCCCTCACACCACTTTACCAAAAGAAGTCCTGAGAGCTATCTTAATTAAGGGAATGAAACAAGAATGGATAGAAACTCTAAATTTGATGGGGAAAGGAGATATTTCTCAGGAATATTATGATGAAATTGTTCGCTTGTGTATCAGGTGTTCGTGAGGTAGCACACGCACCGAGTCAGGAAGTCAAGATCCTATGACAAGAGGAAGAAAACCACATAGTGGAGGCATAAAAAGAATAGAAATCGTTAACCTCCTGTAAGACTTCAAGGTGGACATCCTGGGCACCCTTACAATGTAGTTGGATGTCCTGCAGGATAAACATAAACAAGCCTTAGCATAATAGAACTTGGTCATTTTCTGCCCACGCTGCCGAAAGAATCATAGCCAACGGGAGTGTCCATTGGACATGGTTCATACATGCACCATTTGCACCAAGGATTACACCATTGAACAATGTCCATCACTTCCAGGGCTGAAAGCAGTTTTCAAAGAAGCAGAAGAAGATACAGAGCTAGTATACTTAATGAACCATTGTCGACAGTGGTAGGTCAAACCCACAGGTATGTCACAAGACACATCCCAGTTCTTTCCTTCTTCACCATTTAATCAACAACAAAACCCCAGGGCAGCATGGCAAGGCCATTCACCTTACTCGAATTGGCAATCCCAGCCATTCCCTATGACACCTTAGCCAACTCAGTCCTTTCCGAGTAATGGCTCGCAAAATTCTCCTTTTACTCCTATTTGGCAAGGTAATCCATATCCATCCCAATGGCCTGCCTCTACTTCTCAAAATCTGAACTGGTCTCTGAATTGGCAGCGACCTTTGGGGATATCCAATACACCTATGGGGACAAGTCCTCAGTCTCAACCTACATTATCAGCCCCATATCCATTACAGAAAAATTCATAGCCCCTTTTGTGTCCTCAATTTCCATCTCAACGAAATCTGAATCCCAATAACAGATTGGTTCAGCTGGTTCAAATTGTTGAAAGCTCAGACTATGAGATTGAAAAAAAATAATGTAATGAACTTAGATTGAGGTTAGGACGCATCATCACCCCTGACAAAAACAAATACCATCCATCAATTAAGTTAGAAACCCACCTGTACATATACCATCAACTGTGATTGACACAAAAATAAAACAAGGAGAAGATATAGATCAGCATAAAGACCTTGAGAAAATCATAGTCACTTCTCCCCCATTCCCTGAAAGGTTAACAATACCTAAACCAATCATTTATCCAGATTTTGATCTTGTAGGGGAACTAAAAAATATTTGTATTAAAATTCCTCTCCTCCAGGCCATCCAAGATATTCCTATTTATGCTAAAATAATTAAAGAGTTATGTGTAAAGAACCCTGTGAGGAAAGCAAAAACTTCACCCACCATTCATGTTGTAGGTACCTATTGTAGTGGCTACAACCACCCTCCAAAATTTTTCCTTTGCCTATTTTGGAGCCTCCCTACCAACCTTACACAACACTTTGTCTTGCTTTGTCAAATACTCAAGCTTAAAGTGTTTTCCTCGCACAAAGGGAGCTTGTCAATCACAATTGATCCACTCCCCTCATAAGCTGCTCACCCAAACTTGGGCCAACTACAGGCTGAGTAGCATCCCCTTGAAAATTATGCATTTATGGAGGGAAACTAGCCTTCCCTCTAGGAATTGTGCATTTATGGAGGGAAACCAGCCTTCCCTCCAGGAATTTCGCAATCCTCTCTGATAGCCCATTGGGCTCCAAGATTGCGCAATCATGCCAGCCAACCCTCCCAGCATGATTTGTGCAAATTTTCCCAGCAGTAGGTTGTTCAGCCTAGGATTTGAGAAAATATGGCTAGCAATCAGCTACTCTGCCCAAAAATTGCACAAATATCCTGGGCAACCAACCCAACTCCAAGCCATAAATGCGCATTTTTCTCCAGCAGTAGAGCAGTCTCTTGCATGTGTAGTTGAGTTGACTAGTTCCCTCCGAGATTGAGAAAAATAGACTTGCATGCATGGGTTGCTTCTCCCAGGATAGCATGCAAAGGCATCCCTTGTTTTAGGGATCTATGTTTAGCAGTTGGAGGTTACATGCAAGGAGCAATTTTGAAACCTCCCATCAAGTGTCGCTTCCCCTAGATTCGTGGCATGCGCGTCACAACCTCGATGTTATCAAAACTCATCAACTAGATGGTACAGAGCTCATTCCTCATGTCAACCTTGCAGCTATGACATCCCACATCACATCTAGGAATAGTCGACACATTCAGCTCAGTTGTTTTGGGGTAAGCTCACTTCCCATGCCTTGTGCTGCATTTCTGTCACTTTTTGTGTTTTTACTTGTAGTAGTATTGTTTTCTTGATTTCTTTGAACACTTTTTGTCATTTACATATATACTAGCTTGTCCTAGCTTTGTTTAAGTTTTCATTGCTATCTCACTATTGTCACATGCATGAAACTGTTTTGCATGGGCGTTTGCCCAACCAGTGAACTACCTCACCCACATGCATGTTGATCTATTTGTTAAATATTTTATCCATATTTTGCATGCATTGTCAATCACTTCTGCTATCACTTAGTGTCACCATGCATTCACTAACTTACTTGCTTTCTGTTTCCTGTCGGCGAGTTGGACCAACCTTGGCCTGGGCTCTGCCTTCCCCAAGGCTGCATTTCACAATCTGGGAAAGGAAGGCTCACATTCCTCTCCAGATTTGTGCATTCCTACCCAGCACTAGCCTCCAGGATTGTTTTTCACATTTCTAGAGGATAGTGGCTGCTTGGCCCAAGAAATTGCACAGATCTATCCCTAGGCCAGTAGTCCTTCCCATATGGAATTGCACATTGCACAACCCTGGAAGTCAGTAGCCAAACTGGACTATGCATTGCATAGTTCTAGTAGTCAGCCAGTCTCCCAGTAGCCCAGACTATGCCTTAAGAAGACTTGGCAAACGGTCTCCTGACCTCCCAACCGAAATTGCGCAAGCTTCATGATCATTCACCTAGGTATGTTGCAAGTCAGTTCTCATGTTCATTTTGGTTTTCAACTAACAGATTTCTTGATATGAGTGTTACCATGTCTCCAGGTATCACAGGTGTTCATATGCCTCTCAGCAGTATATGTACAATGGTTTCCAGGAGAGTAGAGATGAGGACAACATTCAGAGCACGCTTGGGGATGCACTCGATCAAGTGTCTATCAGCTTGCTTACTCATGAGTTCATCAAGTTATTCGTAGACAAGGACATCAAGTGGCAGCATCACAATGAGTATCGTCATGAACAGCCGCTGAAGACAGCATACCAAATGTAATGAATGCAAGAGGAGGGTTGTTGACAAAATGGAGGTAGAACAAGGTTGCAAGCTCAAACAAGTCCATTGATGATGAAAGCAACTTTGGAGACTTTGGATATGGAGTAGCACCGTGACATGAAGATCACATGAAGGTAGAAGATGTAACAAAGAAGGAGTTGCATGTGTTGAAGTAGAAACTCAGGAAGAACATGAAGCTGCACAGACAGATGAATGAGTTGTAGCAGGATCAAGAATAGCAGTGGGCGCAACGTGCACTCACAAATGAAACTGCGCTTGGACAAGTTAAAGATCCATCCCATCAGCTAACACTAAGAAGACATGGTTATCAATGTGGTTGATCACATGCAAGGGATTCAGCGACATGCATGTCATTTTGCGCACGCATGCAATCCAACCCATTCAACACACTCACCAAGGTGAAGACAAGAAGCAAGGCTAACTAGAGCTGAACAGGTACTTCGGAAAATTGATGCGCATGACCACTAGCACACACTTGAAGGTCAGCATGGAAACTATGCATCAATGTGTTTCTAGTTCAACCGTACCCAAGAATACCATTTTCATGTTAGCAGATGAGTTGGATGAAGGGGTCGAACCAATACACAGGTTGCAATGGAGGCAAGAGTTTGCTTCAACAAGATGTCACCATGAGGTATAAGCACACCATCACAGATGACCAAGCTTGGCATCATCTCTCCAGCTTCACCATCACAAGCATGTCAAATATTTGGTCTCACCATAGTGGACCGAGTGTCAGTGATGTCTTGCAAGGCTTGCTCAATCCATGTTGTCTCACATGAGTGCATGTGCATTGTAATGTTGAGTCATGTCAAGTGTAAGTCGAGTGTCAACAGTTGGATTTAACAGTCATAGAGTAGGTGAAGAGTCATGAGGGTAGTTGAATTGTCACAAAGGGGGAATGTCAAGGGTCACCCCACCCTTTGCTATAAATAGTCCCTCATAACTCATTGTATAGGCTTTTGGTCAGCCAAGCTTCTATTAAGACTATTTGAAGAAGGCTTGGACAGTATTATAATGCGCATTGGCTTCTCCACTACACAGAGATAGTACATCTCTTTGGAGGAGCAGGCCTATGTGGTTGTAACATTCCATTGTTGGGGCTAGTAGGCTTACATGGATGTATTATATGATTGTGACTTACACTTATTTATATAATAAGAGCCACACATTTTCATGCATATGTTGTTATTGTAGTTGGACTACTCTAGTTTCTTTAATGGTATGTGTTGTTTAATTTACGTACTTGTATGAATTGATTCACATGCAATTATATGAATCTTTTTGTTAATGTGTTGCATATGTTGTTAATGTTGTCACCATCCATGTCGACTGCTCTACCGAACAACAGACAGACCTTTCACTTGAACCTTGCTATAAAACCGTCACACTCGTCTCAGACTGATCCACGAGTGTTGTACGTGTTATCTTACCTTGTATGATGTTACTGTCGCATCCGAGTGGGCTACTCCGTCGGAAGCTGTGCATGTCCTTTGTGTTCTGTGTTCCTAGCCGAGTTCGAACTGGTCCCTTTTAACCTAGAATTCACATTCACCTCCTTCCCCCTTCAAAAGTGTTGGAACCTCTCATACACTTTCCTTGACACACCACATTAGTCACACCCTTGTTGCTGACATAGTTCTTCTACTTGCCTTTATGTGACACCGCGATCAAGGCATTACCTTATGACCCACTATTGGGACTTCTACACCAAACGACCTGAGATCTAATTGGGACTTCTTACCGAGGAGATCCCCTTGACATGGTGGCGGGTCCAGCACTGTCAACAAGACCTTATTTGATTTTCTCTTGGGAGGAGAAACTCTGGTAAAGTATGAATATCCTAGGAATCCCATAGTTACAGTTCAAATATATCGCCGCTCCTTTCCAAACACACTAGTTGATCTGGGTGTAGCCATTAACATCTTAACAATAGACACCTGTCAGACACTTGGTATTACAGCTCTGGAACTAACCACCACCCTGCTAGAACTTGTTTATCATTCAGTGGTAAGGCTAGAGGGAACTTTACAGGATATTATAGTTTCTCTTGATTCATGGGAGTATCAAGTATATTTTCTCGCTATAACCCAAAGAATCAATTGGATGGGCACCTTCTTATTTTGGGACGACCTTAGCTGGCAACAGTCGATGCTTACATAGGTTGCCAAGAGGGCAGCATGACCATTGCTAAAAGGGATGTTGTAAAAAATCTTGTTTATATCCTCCTACCAAACCAAGTCTGCCCATTGTAAAAATACATAAACAACCACCCATATACTTGGAAGAAAGCATTTGTTAACCACTTACAGTAGTAGAGGCACTTGAATTCAAGGATCAAACTAAAGATGATGTTATCAACAACTTTATCAATCAGCCAGCTAATGTGAACAATGTCAAATGTCAAATGTTAAGAGAAATTCTTGATAATGAAGCCTTGGAAGACCTGTTGAAAGATGCTAATGATCAGCATATCCAGAGAACTATTGTTCATAATAGTAATCCTGTTGAAATTGAACCAGGCAAGGTTTTAAACATTAACGATAGCCTGGACAATGACTGACACCAAAAAATCCTTCAGGTCTTGCAAAAATATAAAGGGGCTTTTGCCTGGGACTATCCTGACATGAAGAGTATAGACCCATAGTTATGTACACATCATATCTACACCAAAAAGGATGTTCGTCCTATCCAACAGCCTCAACAGAGATTGAATCTGCATCTCAACGACATTGTAAAAGAAGACCTACAGAAGTTGCTGGAGGTGAATTTCATTTATCCCATTTTGGATAGAAAATGGGTCTCCCCAATGGTAGTTGTTGCCAAGAAAAATGGGAAGTGGCGTATATGTGTGGATTATCAGGAATTGAACAAGGCAACACAAAAATATCACTTCCCTCTTCCATTTATTGATAAAGTCCTTGATACTCTGGTAGGGAAGAATTTCTTTTCCTTTTTAGACGACTTTAGCGGCTACAATCAGATTCAAATCACCCCTGAATACCAAGACAAAACAACCTTTACCTTTCCGTGGGGTACATTCACTTATAGAGTGTTTCTGTTTGGCTTATGCAATGCCCCCGCTACGTTTCAAAGATCTATACTCAGCATTTTTAATGATCTAATAAATGAAGGACTTGAAGTTTACATGGATCAATTTACACCATATGGGGATGACTTTGATCAAGCACTACAAACATTAGAAAAGGCTTTGGAACGATGCATCACTACCAGGTTGTGTTTAAGCAATGTCAAGTGTCACATGATGATGATAGAAGGCGTAATCCTCGGACATTACATTTCTGCAGCAAGGATACATGTAATTCTTTTACTACCTACACCCTATACTCAGACAAAGGTAAGTAGCTTCCTTGGATATGCGGGTTATTATCGCAGGTTTATCAAAAAAAAATCACAAATTGTTGCACCTTTATATGATTTAACTGGAAATGTTGACTTTAAATGGTCTAACAAATGTGACACGGCTTTTATAGATTTAAGGAAACTAGTTTCGACAACACCAGTATTACATGTACCTAACTGGGAGCTTCCCTTTCACATCTCCACGGATGCATTAGATGCAGCTGTTAGTTTCAGTCTTTGCAGCCTTCCTCTAGTGATCAAACATGCTCTTACAAAGTGATTTTAAGGTGTCAAGGTCAAATTTTGTCATTTCAGTGAGTCTTCAAGCAAAATTTAGTCACTAGGTATTAGGCCTAGGGTTTGCTTTTACTCCTTTCAAAGTTGTCCAAATGTCGGTCCATGTCACCATTCAGCTGAGTGCACCATCATTCAGAGGGTTTTCATCATCATGTCAAGTTCCACTGGGTCATTTTACACCTTGTTCATGCTTCAGTTGCACCTAGGTAAGGTTCATTTCCCTCTCCTAGGGTTTTGAAGGTAATTTCTCTTGGATGGTCAAATCATCAGCAAAACTTGTGCCCTGATATTCATACACCTTCCCCTATCCTTAAAGTACCTTATTAAACACTTTCCATCACTGAGATCCCCCAAATTCCTCATTTTTCCACAAACCCTAGTTTCTTGCTACAACTTGACAATTTTCTAGGTTAGGCCTGTGTTTAGCCCTTTTGGACCCCTTCTCCTCACTCAATCTTTGAAATTTCACTTTCCCCTACTTCCTAACATCCCTCCCTACTTCCAAAAATTTTCTCAAGAATTTAGAAGCCACTTATCCCCTTCATTTCGCTTTATTTCAACAAATCCCATGTTCCACACATCAGGGTAGGTTTTACTCAAACTATGTTTTTGAGCAAGAAAATATGAATTTGGGAAAACTGAGAGATTTTTTTGTCCACAATAGGCCAAGGAAGAAAACCCTCCACTTTTTACACAGGTGTCATTGTTTTAGATAAATGTCAAAAATACAGTTTCCTCGGGATAATTGATGCACCTCTGAAGTGACCTTGGGAAAATCACTTTTTCTCCCCATTTGGTTGGCCAAATGACTTGCTTGATGATTCAAATGATAACTATACACAAATATATTTCCAATGAGCTATCATGAGCTCAATTTGGAGTTGCGGAAGACCTTTAAAAGTTGACTACAACATCACTCTGCCTTGAGGGAGCCTCATTTTGCACATTTTGATCAGTCTTGGGAGATTTGACTTTTGATAGGGCAAATGAACTCCAAATTGAAAAATTCAAGTTGGGTTGGAAAGTATAATCAATAATATTTCCAAAGAGCTATCCCATGCCCAATTTTTACACCAGGAAGACCTCCCAAAGTCTCCTGCAAAAATGTGCAGTGCACCTGGGTAGTGGCGCGGCGCATTCAGTGGTCTGCACCTTTAACAAAGAAAAGGTGCGGTCAGGTCCACTAGATACATGACCATTAGGTTCGGGACTGCAAGAAACACTGAGAGAAAGTGCAGAGCTAGAAATTTTTGAGCAAAAACAGGCTTTTCTGCCCAATGCGCCGCGCCACCTGGTGCTCGCTTTTGATGGAAGCCTCCAAATGACAAGAACTCAGCATCTTTGGATTTTTCTTGGAAAAATATGCTTTCCTACCAATGGAAAAGAAATTTTGACAGGTTTTGAGCCCTCGAAAAGGTCAAAAACACTAAAAAAAAATGACCTTACTGCCCCTATTTTGACACACAGGAAGCAGTGTTGGAAGAATGGACTTTTGGAGGGGCAAATGGAGGCCAAATTAAAAAATTCCACTTGAGTTGGAAAGTAGACAGGAAGACCTTTCTAGAAAGCACACCTGGAGCTCATTTGGACATCGGGAAGGCCTTCAAAAGTGACTCCAAATAGGCACGACACATAGAGAATCAGGCGCGGCGCATAGAGGAAAATTTGCCAGTTTGACCAAGTTTTGCTCTGTTTTTCGCCCAGCTTTGCCTAGTTTGACTTTTTTACTTTTCTAATGGAAAAATTGTGGTGTAATTTGATGTATATTGATGGATCATGATGTAAATATGTTATATTTTCACTTGTAGAGGTAGATTCATCAGTTTATAGGTTTTTTGAAACTGAATGAATCAGTTCCCTTGTTTTTAGAGGCATGCTGTTATGTTGCCTAGTTTCTAGTTCTTAGTTTAGAATTAGTTGGATCAGCTCCTAAACTCATGAGCTCGACCCCTAGAGGCTAGGATGAGTTTTTTTTTGCCTATATCTTATGTTTTTCAGTCATTAGCATGGTTGGACTCTTGTGAAAGCCTTGAGCTTCATTGTACATTCACTTTCAGTATTTTGGCTAAGGAATTGAGACCAGGATTTGCAGCACTCTTTGGGATTCATGTGGCAATTTGTATTGGTACAGTGCTTCTCTTTGTAATTGTGAATTTTTTTTATGTATGCCATCATCTATCTTATTTCTTCTGAACTAAACAAACAAGAGTGTAAGTAGAATTCATTGAAAGTGCAATGCTCTACTTGAAGTTTTCTTTAGTTGTTCGATGTTTTTAGTTGTTTGGGGAGGATTCTTGATTGCCCTTGCCCTCTTCAACACCTCACCTGTCTTTTCCCTCCATCTCACTAAAATTTAAGTGCCAAAACGATTGCCTACCTTGCCCCATCGAGATCTCTATAGAACTGAGCCTCAATCCCCGCACCCCAAAATCTGCTTTTCCCTTGATTCCAACTAAACCCCCAAAAAATCACATCAAATCCTTGTACTTCATACCTAGCCTAAAATCAGTTTTTATTTCAGTCATCTCAAGCCCCATCGATTATCTTTTGCTGAGATTGACCTGGAGAGAGCCCTCTCCTGTCCTCGTAGGGCTAGCTACGAGGTTGAGCGTGGTTTGATGTTGGCCCTGGATCCTACCTTTTCAGCCTGAGGTAAATCTAGGCATTAACATAGTGGCAACCATACTGGGGAAGAAAAGCTTATTTGTTTGTTAGTATTCTTGCTTCATAAACTACAGATGGAGTCTAAAGCTTAGCCAGGTAGCCTTCAAAACGCTTTTGCTTTGCATTAGCGAAAGTAGATAAAAGCTACTTCAGTCAATCTCTGGTCTAGTCTTATAAGCTGAACATCTGACTTGAAAATTGCCTCAGTAACATGTATCAAGTTTAGATCTGATTGTTGATGGTGGACAATGATCAGACACTAGAAAGGTTGAAATCATTCACCTGGCGATTCCAAATCATTTTCGAGATCAAATCTAAAGACTCCACTAGAGGACGAACCTAACCAGCAGAAACATGAAAGGACAATATGGAAAGATCAGGTATTCAAGTTGGAATTGCATCCAAGACATTTTGTTCTTTGTTCTAAATTGTTTTTTCTCTTTTCCCGAGAATTTCATGAAGGCTTTGCAAAGTATATTGTATTTGAGAAAAGATTCTCTACCTGCATTTGATTCCTCCTCTTTGAAGATTGTGAATACCAAAGATTTGCACGCCTTTGAGCTTGATCAAGACCCTTTTTCTAAATCTTGTGATGACCGTCTTCAAACTGATGAGCCTTAAGAGACCAAGATTTAACGGTGAACGCGACAACATCACTGCTGAGAGACATGTATTGAATTTTGAGTCTTTTCTTGATCTTTTTGAAGTTGATGAAGAGGATGTCAAAATTAGCCTTTTTGCTCTTTCTTTGCAAGGCAAAGTCAAGAGTTGGTTCAAAACCCTGCCTGATGCGAGCATCTCAGATTTCCAGCAGTTTGTCAAAGTTTTCCTCGACAGGTGGGTGGTAAGATAGAACCCTTTCTTGATTATAAAAGAGTATAACCAGCTGAAAAGATTTCCAGGGGAGATAGTACAATAGTTTTCAACTAGATTTAACCAAGTTTATTATTCGATGCCTGTTAACATAAGACCTCCTCCTGGATCCGCTCTTTTGCACTACCCAGGTGCCTTTGATCTGGAAATGGAGTTTCAGATGAGAGAAAAGAATCTTGCAACATTTGAAGAGATGCAAAACAGTGCAGTAGATGTAGAGGCTCATTTGCTGATCCGAAGGGAAAAGTTGAAGGAAGAAGATATGAAAAACATAGATCCAGAGGAATCGACATCTCTAGAGGTAAGGCTTGACATTTTGGTAAGTGCGATGGAAGAGATGATGTAAAGGATCACCACAAGGAATGAGTATAATATTCAAACCCATGGCTCGCTGATTGAAGAAGAACAAGTTGTTGATCCAAAACATCTTCTTTCTTACCCCAGTTGTCATAGATCTGATAATGATTGTTTTATAGATCATCTTGGAGAAGAGATATCTATTTATATGACATGTATGATTGATAATGTGTTTTATACTGATGATTTGCCTCAGTTTTATCAGTATGACAATGATTATGTTCTCCAAACAGAATCTAATCTTGCAGACAAACCAACAGCTAGTTTGTGGGAGGAGGAAGTTCACTTTCAGCAGCTCGAATACAATGTTCAGCCATCACATATCAGCTATGGAAATGACGAGGAAAGTGCAGCAAATTTTGAAGTAAGTGAAGGATCTTTGCCTTTTTGTTTTGATTCATTTCATTTCATCAGAGACAACTTTCAAGCAATCAGAAATCAACTGTCGACAAGTCTTGATTTGGACCATCTTGAGGGCAATGAAAACCTTATTCAAGACTTCTCATATCCAGATTTGCAGCCCCAGAAGGCCATTGATTGTCAAGTTGCAGATGAGGACTTGGAAGCTGGCACATATGATAAGATGATGCAAGATGATTCCGTACCTTTCTGTTTTGAATCATTTCAGTTTTTGAAGGGAAAATTGCATAGTATATCTTCAAATGAGCAGCCTGTAGGAAATCATGTAATCTCATCTAGGTTGGGCCTGTGTTTAGCCCTTTTGGACCCCTTCCCCTCATTCAATCTTTGAAATTCCACTTTCCCCTACTTCCTAACATCCCTCCCTACTTCCCAAAATTTTCTCAAGAATTTAGAAGCCACTTATCCCCTTCATTTCGCTTCATTTCAAAAAATCCCCTGTTCCACACATCGGGGTAGGTTTTACTCAAACGATGTTTTTGAGCAAGAAATATGAATTTTGGAAAAATGAGAGAGATTTTTATCCAAAATAGGACAATTAAGAAAAACCTCCTTCACGTTTTACACAGGTGTCATGGTTTTAGAGAAATGTCAAAAATACAGTTGCCTCAGGAGAATTTATGCACCTCTAAAGTGACCTTGGGAAAATCAAGTTTTCCCCTAGATTCATTGGCCAAATGACTTTCTTGATGAGTCAAATGATAACTAGACACAAATATCTTTCCAATGAGCTATCATGAGCTCAATTTGGAGTTGAGGAATACCTTCAAAAGTTGACTGCAACATCACTCTGCCTTGAGGCAACCTCATTTTGCACATTTTGACCAGTCTTGGGATATTTGACTTTTGATAGGGAAAATGAACTCCAAATTGAAAAATTAATGTTGGTTTGGAAAGTAGACTCAATAATATTTCCAAAGAGCTATCCTACGCTGAATTTGGACACCAGGAAGGCCTCCAAAAGTCTCCTGCAAAAAGGCACAGTGCACCTGGGTAGTGGCGCGGCGCATTCAGTGGTCTACACCTTTAACAAAGAAAAGGTGTGGTCAGGTCCGCTGGACACATGACCATTAGGTGCGGGACTGCAGGAAACATTGAGAGAAAGTGCGGAGCTAGAAACTTTTGAGCAAAAACAGGCTTTTCTGCCCATTGCGTCACGCCACCTGGCGCTCGCTTTTGATGGAAGCCTCCAAATGACAAAAACTCAGCATCTTTGGATTTTTCTTGGAAAAATATGCTTGCCTACCAATGGCCAAGAAATTTTGATAGGTTTTGAGCCCTGGAAAAGGTCAAAAACACTAAACAAATGACCTTACTGCCCCTATTTTTACACACAGGAAGCAGTGTTGGGAGAATGGACTTTTGGAGGGGTAAATGGAGGCCAAATTAAAAAATTCCACTTGGGTTGGAAAGTAGACAGGCAGACCTTTCCAGAAAGCACACCTAGAGCTCATTTGGACATCAGGAAGGCCTTAAAAATTGACTCCAAATAGGCATGACACATATAGAATCAGGTGCGGCACATAGAGGAAAAATTGCCAGTTTGACCAAGTTTTGCTTTGTTTTTCACCCAAATTTGCCTAGTTTGACTTTTTTACTTTTAGAATGGAAAAACTGTGGTGTAATTTGATGTATATTGATGGATCATGATGTAAATATGTTATATTTTCACTTGTAGAGGTAGATTCATCAGTTCAGATGTTGTTTGAAACTGAATGAATCAGTTCCCTTGTTTCTAGAGGCATGCTGTTATGTTGCGTAGTTTCTAGTTCTTAGTTTAGAATCAGTTGGATCAGCTCCTAAACTCATGAGCTCGACCCCTAGAGGCTAGGATGATTTTTTGTTTGCCTATATCTTATGGTTTTCCAGTCATTAGCATGGTTGGACTCTTGTGAAAGCCTTGAGCTTCATTGTACATTCACTTTCAGTGTTTTGGCTAAGGAATTGAGACCAGGATTTGTAGCACTCTTTGGGATTCATGTGGCAATTTGTATTGGTACAGTGCTTCTCTTTGTAATTGTGAATTTTGTTTATGTATTCCATCATCTACCTTATTTCTTCTGAACTAAACAAACAAGAGTGTAAGTAGAATTCATTGAAAGTGCAATGCTCTACTTGAAGTTTGCTTTAATTGTTCGATGTTTTCAGCTATTTGGGGAGGATTCTTGATTGCCTTTTCCCTCTTCAACACCTCACCTATCTTTTCCCTCCATCTCACTGAAATTTAAGTGCCAAAACAATTGCCTACCTTGCCCCATCAAGGTCTCTGCAGAATTGAGCCTCAATCCTCGCACCCCAAAATCTGCTTTTCCCTTTATTCCAACTAAACCCACAAAAAAAATCACATCAAATCCTTGTACTTCATACCTAGCCTAAAATCAGTTTTTATTTTAGTCATCTCAAGCCCCATCGATTATCTTTTGCTGAGATTGACCTGGAGAGAGCCCTCTCTTGTCCTCGTAGGGCTAGCTACGAGGCTGAGCGTGGTTTGATGTTGGCCCTGGATCTTACCTTTTCAGCCTGAGGTAAATCTAGGCACTAACAGCAGCAATAGGTGTTGTCCTCGACCAAGAGGAGGACATAAAACCTTATTCTACATACTATATGATCAAAAATCTTACTATCGCTGAGCTTAATTATACAGTAACAGAAAAGGAATTCTTGGTTGTCATTTATGCCATAAACAAATTCAAACATTATATAACTGGCTATCAAGTTTTTTTTTTATATTGATCATTCCACCATTAGGTACTTAGCTAAAAAACCTATTACAAGCGGTCAAGTGACTCATTGGTTGTTGCTTTTGCGGGAGTTTGATATCACCATCAAAGATTGTCCGGGGAAGGAAAACCCAGTCATTGATTTTCTGTCTTGGGTTCCAAAGATAAATGATCCTTTGGCAATGGACATCCAATTTCTAGATGAACATTTGTTTACTATAGTAGTCAAAGCACCATGGTATGCAAATGTCGCAAACTATCTGGCAGTAGGAAATTTTCCCAGGTACTTGACAGCAAGGGAAAGGAAATAGATTGTCCAGTGCATCACCCAGTTTTCTTGAATTAGCGGATACCTTTCTCACACAAGGTCTGATATGTGGATACGCAGATGCATTTGTGAGGATGAGATTTATGAAATCTTGAAGGCTTTCCATGATGAGCCCTACAGAGGAAACTTTGCAAATCGAACAATAGGGCATAAGGTACTACAGATCGGCTATTATTGGCCCACTATTTTTAAAGATGCTACGAAATATGCCTAGGCTTGTGATAGTTGCCAAAGGATGGGCCGACTTGGTCAATCTGATGAAATTCCATTGCAACCCCAACTGGTAATAGAACCTTTTGAACAATGGACATTGGATTTTTTTGGTCCATTTCATCCACCATAAAACCAAAATGCCTACATACTGGTTGCCACAGATTATGTACGAAGTGGGTAGAAATGTTGAAAATAGAAAAAAGAAATGCTAAAAATAGAAGTGCTAAAAATAACACTACTATAAATAGAATTTTGGGATACATTCCAATTTTAGTTAGTCCCTGAACTAAAATTGAGAATTAAAATTCAAATTTGATCTTAGCAGTGGTTTGTAAAATAATTAATTAATTCATCTTGAGTTAATTAGTTGGAGAAAATAAAACATGAAGTCTATGTGAAGACATGCAACAGTTTTCCCTTTGATTAAGGAAGTTATCCCTTGATTAAAGTGATCAGGATGAGTTGTACTTTGAGTTGTAATTAGTTAGCTCAGATTAACTGAGTTAAGTCCAGTTAGATTAGTTCCAACATTTTGTGGAACTGATTGTGAGTTCAGTTAGTTAATGCATGCATGCATGTAACTGCTGCACTATATATAACTGAATATTCTCTCATAAATAAATCATGCATGTTAGTTCAGTCAGAGACCTAGTTGAGATCAGATGATGGGATAGTGTACTATCAATTACAGGAATATTCCATTGAGGATATCTCTAGCATGCAGAATGAATTAATTCCTTGGACATTGCGCAGTTTCTTCTGAGTCTGGTGAGTTGTGTGAGTTAAGTGAGAGGTGAATTCACACAGGTGGTGGCCAAAGGACCCAGGAGAAACTAAACAAGGAAATAGGAGGCTTGGAGGGTTGAGGGAAGGTATATGTTGTGTCTATTCAATCTATGTGATGTATTGAGGGATTGTACTGAGAGTTGGATAGCTTGTGAGCTAAAGCTTTGTGTAATCCGAAGATACTTCCACTTGTATGATATTACAGAGATCAGGGTTTTTAGCTGAGGCTTTCCCCAGTGTTTTCTTCTGTGTTCATGTGTGATTAATTTCTCATTCTCTGTTATATGTGTTCTATTTGATCTTGCTCAAAATCGATTAAGCTTCCACAAGTTTGATTGTAGAAGTAGATTAAGTATATTTCTTTAGAACATTGCATTATCAGTTTAATCTACAGGTTAAATTTCTACATGGTATCGGAGCAAAGGTGATCAAAGGAGAGAACAATATACTGTGAAGGGAGAAGTTCGAAGTTTGAATTTCCTAATTATAGAATTCAAATTCTTATCACATCTCAAATTTCACCAATGGCATTCAACGGTTTAAGACTCGAGTATGCCCACGATGGAAGCTTGAATTATATAGCCTAGAAGGATCACATGGAAGTAGTCTTAGAGGACAATAGTTTGAAGGACTTCATTGATCAAGAAGTCCCCAAGTCAGCAGCAGCTAATGCTACAAAATTGGCAGAATGGAAGAAATGTGTGGCTAGAGCGAGGAGGATTCTTCTGGAGGGAGTTCGAGACCACATAGTATCGAGTCTCCATGGGAAGGAGACACCATTTTCAATGTGGAAAACATTGAGGATCTATATCAGAACAACAGTGATCAGAGGAAGCTGGCGCTAAAAGACAAGCTTCTGAAAATCAAGTGTGAAAAGGGCAACACAATCTCTACATATCTTAACAAGCTCACCACCTGCTGGGATGGGCTTGGAAGTGTAGGGATCATGACAGCCGATGATGACATGGTGAGTCTTGCTCTCCTAGGTCTTTCTAAGAGTTGGCATAGCTACCAAGACTGAGTAAATGGAAGAGAGAAACTGCCAGATTGGGAACGACTTTCATCGGATCTGATGTAGGAGGAGATAAGAAGAAGCACCAGAGATGGATCTTCATCAAAGCAAGATGATGAAGAAAATCTTGCATTAGTCAGTAAGACTAAGAAGGGGAAAGGGAAGGCTTCCCATTCCACGTTGAGTTCTTCCCATGGTGGGAAGAATATTGACAAATTGAAAGTGTGATGCTTTCATTGTCATGAGGTGGACCATTATGCTACAAATTGTCCACAGAAGAAATCCAAGAAGGGATCATCGAAGGGATCAGATGGTGAGGCACTGGCCTCAAAGTTCGAATTGGATTTCACCCTCATCACATGTATGGTTTCAAGATGGTAGGGTGTGTTTGGTAGCCGGATAGTGGAGCTTCATTCCACATGATCGGTGACAAGAATCTTTTCAGTACCTTGGAGGAGAAGGATCTCTAGATGTGGACCGAGATGGGTGATGATGGAAAGTGGTGAGCACCAGTATTGCAACAATAACACTGCGACTCTTAGGGCTTCCTACTTTACTTTTATCAACCCGGTAGTTCGTAACAAACTTGGAAGCGACAGTGCTGTATGCACAACTACCAGCTCTTATTGTAGGCTGTCACTTGGTTAGCTGGCGCAAGATCACTAGGAGCTTAAGACAACCTCTATGAATTCTCAGAAGAAGCTTTTAACTGTGATGAAAGAAAGCTAACTGTACAGAGGCTATTCTATTTGCAGAAAGAAAAAGAAAACTGGAATGTAAAAGCAAACCCTAGAAAACCCTAATTTACCCACTAACCCTACTTTTGCAGGAAAAGAGATGAAAACTGATGAAATGAGTTCCAATGACTATTGAAAAGGTAAATTGCATTTATTCAAGCTACTTCTGAAAAGAAATGAAAAGAAAACATCTTTTGTGCTTTTGAGTGTTTTTATGTGAGATTATTATTCTTGTGATTTATCTGGTTGTGACTGTGTAGAGGTTTGGTGGTGAAGGAAGATGGAGTTGGCTTTTGGAGAGGTGGAGGAAGGTGTGGATAGGTCCTAAGTAGCCCCTAGTACCCTTTTGAAGACTTCCATTGCAATCAGATTTCGAAGAACCACTTACAGGGAGTTCTACAGGAGGCTGGAGGGGATCCACAGGAGGATCTACAGGAGGAGGTCGAGAGCTATTTTTGGAGATTTGAAGGTGGAAAAATGATGGGGAAGAGTAACTGAAGGCTAGATGAAGGTGTTGAGGTGTCTGGAGCTTGTCAAGGAAGATCAAGAAAGAACATGATGATTGGATTTGTTCAAATGGCAAGAGGGCAGCTTATGGAGAAAAACGCAGAAATTAGGGCAGATTCGCAAAATGTTGTGAATGACTCGGGGAATCTGTGAATAGTGAGCTGGTGATGGATATTTTATGGATGTATGCTGAGATGAGGTGTCCTGCAAGAGATCTGCACATCTACTTACGAAAACCTGATCAAAGAAAGGACTAACTATACCATGAAAACAAAAATTTCTCTAGCTTGACCTAATTTCTGACCTATAAATAGAAAATGTTGAACAGTAACCCTTGAATAGAAAAGAATGCAGAGAGATCTATTGTAAAAGAACAGGAAATGATCTAGGAAACTGAATCTGAATCAATATATCAATCTTTCTGAACCAAGTCATCACACTAGAAGTTGCATGGAAGAGCAAAACTGTGTTTTTGGTGGCAACAGTAGTGCCTTGATCCTAGATCATAGTCCCAAAAAGGGAGAAAGCAGATCAGGGCCTACTGTTGGCCTTTTTGGATCTTATTATGTCACTGTAGTTACCAACTTGAGTAACTGAAACAGCTAAGCAAACCATCAAAAGCAACCTAATCTAACAAAGTAAAATGAATCTATGTAACAAATATTTACTCATGAACTGAAGCAAAAACATATAAGTACAAAGAAAGAGGTGCTAGGCAGCTTGGGTTGGGCCCTAACCCAAGAGCTTCAGCCCTCTGAAAGAGATCAGTGCTAGCTCAAAAAATGTTTCATCTCCATTATCAAAAGTAAAAGTCACATTACATAAACTATTCTCAAAAAGGAAGCTCGAAAATGAGCTGAACAAGTGCTGCACAAAAGTGTGAAAATTCTACTAATGACTGGCTAACCTACTGAGGCTTTAAGCAGCCTTATTTACACAAATGGAATCCCCCAACATTCCTCCTAAAATCAAGGAATGCGGCTTCCCAGAACTAGAGATAAACAACAGTCCTTCTTTACTTGCTCGGTTGTCCCTTGGATGCATCAATGTGGACCTTTATGCTCTGAGTTGCTAATGGAGGATTCGAGGAAAGGGGTCATAAATGAAGGACAC
The DNA here is from genome assembly GCA_031772625.1 of Pinus tabuliformis. Classification (NCBI taxonomy): domain Eukaryota; kingdom Viridiplantae; phylum Streptophyta; class Pinopsida; order Pinales; family Pinaceae; genus Pinus; species Pinus tabuliformis. The sequence goes on along the minus strand of CM062818.1, from coordinate 2,064,573,102 downwards.
CCTCCTAAAAATCCTCCTCCCTATTTTCCTCGAGTATTTGCTGCCATTTGCTCATAAATCCCTTGACGTATTTCCAAAATTGACCAAAAAATTTGCATAAAGCACACATTAGACTACATGGCAAAATGACTAACCCAATTCACTCTATTAGCATAAATATATTCAAAAGCATGCAATAAACTAATGAGAATGGTGGATTAAGTGGATTTAAGAGGAAAAATGAGCCCATATAATTACCCATTTATGGGGCTCATCATCACCCCCCTACTGAATGGGTTGCTCATCCTCTGAGCAACTAGTCTAAGTCTTCATCCTTGATGGCTCTGACAGATTTCCTGATATCCCATGCTTTTGATGTGATATCTTCCTCTTTATCATGGAATCCTACTTTTCTATCCACCTCTTCCCACTGTTTCTGTTCTTCCTCCTCTTTTACTCCTTCCAGCAGTCCTAGCAACAGTGGAGGACTGAATTTGAGGCCAATCCAATTGGCCTTCAAACTTTGCATAAAGTGTTTATACAGTGGCACTCTCCTCATGGCTTCCCTCATCCTGTTTGGGGAGTGATACTCCCTAATCTGTAGGTTGTGTGGTAATGTGTTCCACCTTCTCATGTAGGCATGAATGCATTCATCTCCAAACAATCTCTCCATGTCCTTGAAATGAGCAATATCCTGGGCCTGCTTATCCACATAGTCTGGGACAACTTGAGGATTAGCTGCGAGGTGTTGGTGGGCATAGATGAGAGCCATGGGTTCTGCTGGTTCTGCTCTAATCATCAGGGGTTCATTCAGCTCTTTTGCCATCATTTTCTGGATTTCTGCTGCCCTTTTCTCTTCATGGCTCATCCAAGATGCCATGGCCATCAGCTGCAAGTCTCCCAACGCAGCATTTGGATCCCATAAGTTCATGTTAGTAAGTGCCATGTTGTGCAAGTAAAACTCTGCTAGCTTCGCTTTGTCCTCAGCTGAATTGTGATCACATAGATGCATGAATTGGCCATAATCCTGAAAAGGTATTGTGCCCCTCTAGGCCAGTGTCTTGATCTAAAATTGGAGCCACTGATCCTTGAGGTACACTGCATATGATTTGGTTGGCTATCTGCATTGTAATGCCTCCATAGCCCAGCTGGCCATGCAGGCTAATTGGACTTCCTTTTCCTGTAGCTACCTTCTCAAGATCAACACCTCATCTTCTGCCTGGGATTCCCCTTCCTGTTGCTATTTTATTAATGTCTCACTATCTGCCTAGGGTTCCTCTTCCTGTTGCTGTCTTTTTAAGATTGACAGCTCATTTCCTCCTTGAGGTTCCCTTTCTTGTAGCTGCTTCTTTAGCATTTCATTTTCTACCTCTAATTGAGCTCTTCTGATGCTTTCTGTATGCCTGACCATGCTCAATTCTTTGCCCATTTCCCTCAATTTGTTTTCCATGTGCCCAATGTCTTCCACCCCTTTTGATTTTGCAATCTGCATCCATGTATGGGTCCTGAATCTTTCCTTTTCCAACTCGAAGAAAAGAGGGACTACAAACTTTTGTGGGATGATTTTTCCCCCTTCCAGAAGGTTGTAGTAGGAGCCTAAGTTAGGCTAAGGTCCAGGCTCTGGTATCTCTTTTGCCTTGTCTTCCTCCTTGGTCTGTTCTTCTGCCTTCTTTTCAAGTTTTTTAGTCTCTTGGAGCTTTGCCAATGTCTCCTGTAGAGAGGTTTGCACCTCTTGTAGGACTGTTTTAAAGTCCGTTAGTTTGATCCTTTCTTTCCAAGTAGAGGTCTTAGGACTTCCTCTTTCGTAAGTGATGGGGGTTTTGGAGGGAGATTCCTCCTTTTTTGCAGTAGGGACATCCTCAATGATGATGGGCTCCTTTGAAGGTGGCTGAGGCTTCCCCATATTTATTCCGGTGCTCTTTTGAGCCTTGAAGTACATAGATGGTTGTCTCTTCCTTTTTCCTTTGGGCTTGGCTGGAGTACTAAGTGGAGCAAGAATAGCTACTAGTGTCTCAGGAGACACTTCTTCTTGTTGTGCTTCTTCTTCATCTGTTGTTTTTCCTGTTTCTGTTGGTTTTGTGTTTGTTGTCTCTGATTTTGTTTTCTCCTCTGCTTGTTTAGTTTCTGCCTTTCCTGTGGCAGCCTTTTTCTGAACTATCTTAGGCTTCTTCTTTTCAGTTCTTGTCCTCTTCTTTTTCTCTGTTGTGGTTTTACCCTTTTCTGCTTTTGATTCTTTCTTCTTCTCTACTTTAGGCTCATCTGTGGTGGTGTCATGTTTCTCCTCTCCTATCTGGTTTCCTCCTTCTTCTGTGTGGGGTTCCTCTTCTTCATGGATTTCCTTCTCAGCTTCCCCTTTTTGTTCCTCCTCTTCACTTCCAGATGGACTAAGGTCATTAGTGAGAGTTTTTATATCATCCTCTTTAATCATGTTCCTGAAAATCTCCCAGGCTATGGGGATTGTGTAAGTGTGGAGGGCATCCTCCACCAGCAATTTAATTAGCCCATGGTGAGCCAATTGGTTTGGAACCCCTGCCTTTAATTTGGTGCTAGATTCTATTAAGGATTGGAGGAGAAAATATGGAATACTGAGTTTTCTAGATGCAGGAAGGTCCATGCCATATCTTAGTTCATGTAACAGTTTGAAATGAAACCCATATATTATGTTGTATCTACCTTCGCAGGAGATGTATTTCATGATATGATAACTGACCTCACCCCATGGATAAGGTATACTTGTCCTCCTGATGCCATTCTTATCCTCCACATGATGTTCATTAGGCTGGAAAAAGGTCTTCTTAGTAACTTGGCACAGTGGTTTTTCTTCCTTACTCCAGGGGAGTCCAAGTAGGAGACTTGTAATCCTACTAATGAACTCCGGTGTAAGTTCTATGGTTAGACCCCTGAAACTAATGGTGGCATGGGTTTTTTGAGTGAGGTTTTAAAGACAATAAAACTTCCTCTGTGACTTCCTCATCATACCCATGAAACTTCTCAAAGAAAGGCATCCAATTTTCCCTGGTAAAGAGGGCTACCACTTTTGGATGTTCATACAGCTTAGTTGAATTCAGAGGCTCCTTCCTCATAAAACCCCTTGTCATAATGTTCAGAGACTATTGGAATGTCTTAGGTGAGGAGGAAGGAAGCAAATTTCAAACCCGAAAACAGAGGAATAGCTGAGGTTTTCTTTCTGGAACCAAAGAGAGATTTTTTCGTGTTCTTCCTTTTTAACAAAAATAAATTGCAACTTTCCTTCCTCCCAGACTTTGTTCTTAAACTTGCATTACTTCTTGGTCTGTCTGAGGGAAACACTATCTCAAAAAATAGAGAGCATACAGGGCAATGTTTTTTTTCTTTCACAAAATGAGCAGACCACCCAATGCAAGTTCAATTTTTTAACAGGCTTAATTTTCTAGAGTTTCATCATCTCTTTTTTAGCCTGAATTTGTCATGAAATCCTGAGTTTTCCTCTACGGTGCTACTCATTGGCCTTCCTGTAGAAATGCTCCTATAGGACTGTGTTTCTGCTCCTGTAGAGTCCGATAAGTGGAAGGGTTCTGAAACTGGCAGAGAGCGACTGTTTTGAGACTCTGGAGGTGGTAGGTAGTTCATTGCAGTCGAGAGCACGATGATACAAATGAAAACAAAGGTGATGAAGGCATCGACTACAATGTACTTAAGCTTACAAGAGAGAGTTGCGGTGATGAGATGAGGTGGCAAGAAGGGTACATTACCCTCATCCGAACCGTTGGTCCCTACTTCAGTGCCATTATGAAACTTCATGCCGCCTACCCACAATCATTCCCATCATTCATGTTTGGACGCCGCCACTACCTGTTTTGAGTTTTTCCCGAGTTGACTGAACACACGTGCCGATTGCACCCATTGAGCGTTGTTTGAACTAGACGAGGGTGGCTGTTTGAACTGGACGAGGGTGGCCAGTTAGCTAGCCACTGATCTCATTTAATCACAACCATCTCAATTGTCCATGCAGTTTCTAAATTATACTCTTCAAACAATGGAATGAGTTTAGTCACTTACCCGTTAGTCGCTACCGTGTTGTTGCATGCTCAGACTTTGGCGTTCTACTCATGGATTACTGTTGTTGGCACCTGTGGTTTCTGAATTGGTGGCTCGGCTACCTCGTGCTGGTGATATTTAATCAGGACTGGTTCCTTACGCATTTTATCATTTGTGGCTGCACTGACCTTGCGTCTGGAGATCGATTTTTAAGGGATCAGCTGTTACAGGAATCCTGCAGGATTTCCTGTAACTGCTTCTCCCTCTAAGACTTTTGGTTGAGGCTTGAGCAGGGACTGGAGAGATAGCTGAGGAAGGTTCTTTCAGTTGAGGAAAAGAAGCTGAGATGCACTAGGTAAGAGTTACGTTAAGGGTGCAGCTTGTTTATTCTTCATTTTTTATATTTTTTTTAACAAAAGAAATAGGATTTCTGTGTTTTCTGTGTAGGGAAGAAAGAAGCGAGTGGAAATGCAGTGGTGCAGGTATGGAATGGAGATTTAGGAGGATGAATGGTGGTAGGGGGGTCTACAGGTCTTCTGGACAAGTTTCTAGCCCTTTGATCCTTTTCTTGACTTGATTTTGAGCTTTCTGTGGTTTCTACAGGAGCCTCCTGTAGAATGCACAGAGCCTCCTGTAGGATGCATAATTTCCAGAACAGGTGAGACCAGGGACTAGGAAAAGACAATAGCGATGGAGAAATGGTCTATCAGAGGTGTATTCAACTTGGCCATGTCCCTTTTTCTCCTGTGGCCCTCCTGCAATCTACAATGCAATCAAAAGAAGTTAATTTTTCTCTTCCTTTTTTTTTTGAGACAGTTGAGGCGCCTCTAGAAGGTTTTCACCCTCACTGCCTGCCTTGGGCGCCTCCAAGGGGAGGTTTTCACCCAAGGATCTTTTATTCTCCTCATTTTTATTTTCTGTTTTTTTTTTTTTTTAGGGTGTGGGTGGAGTGGAGGCAGAGACCTGATCCACTACCAACACTGTTTTACTTAGATTCTCAATGAATTCTTGCTTGGAGAGGGGCTTCCTGTAGATTTTCAACCTATGCCCATTGACAAGCATGGAGATAGCTTCTTCATTGATGGTCCAGATCAGAACTGAACCATTGTTATTGCACCTTTCTACTGTGTACGGTCCCAACCATCTTTTCCTCAGTTTGCCCTTTCAATCTTTATACCTTGAATCATATAGCAGTGCCCAATCTCCTTCTTGGAATTGTTTCTCTTTGAGGTGTCTATCATGCCTTATTTTCCTTTGAAGCTAGACTACCTCTGAGTGGAGAAGGGCCTGCAATCTTTGTTCATCTAATCCATTTAGCTGAAGTAACCTTTCCTTTTGTGCATGGCTGAGATCTAGGTCCAGCTGAGTTGCCATCCTTAGTGTGTTATATTCAAATTCTATTGACAACAAAGCCTTCCTCCCATAGACCAGCTCATAGGGTGTGAACCTTGTGGTGGTTTTCCAGGTGGTGTTATTGGCCCAGGTGGCCTCAACCAATCGATCTGCCCAATCTTTTCTGTTGCTGCCCACTACCTTGGTCAAAATCCCTTCCAAAGCTCTGTCAGTGACTTCCACCTGTCCATTTTCTTGCGGATGATAAGGGGCGGAAGTTCTGTGCTTAATTTTGTGATGTGTGAGCAGGTATTCAATCAGATTGGAGGTAAACTAACTCCCTTAATCTATGAATAATTATCTTGAATATCAAAACTTGTAGAATATATTCTCTCTCAAAAACTCAACTACTTTTTCTTTTGTTGCTACCTTGATCGCCTTTGTTTCTACCCATTTTGTCAGATAATCAGTGCACATGATGATGTAAGATTTCTGCTTTGAAGGAGGGTTGACAGGACCCACAAAGTCCATGCCCCACTTCTCAAATGGCTCAAAAGTCACTTGAGGTTGCAGGGGCATCTCATCCCTTGGAGTAGGTTTACCCATCCTTTGATATCGGTCACATTAGCTGATATATCTCCTTACATCTTAATGAAGAGTGGGACAATAGTAACCTGCTTGTAGGATTTTGAAGGCAGTGCTCTTTGTTGCAAAATAGCCCCCACAGGGCCCATTATGATAGGTTAGGAGAATGTCAAAAACTTCCTCCTCCCTGACACATCTCCTCAAAACCTAATCTAGGCCAAGTTTGAAGAGATTGCCCCCAATCCAGGTGAAAGAAGCACTTTTCCTCGTGATCTTGCTCTTCTCTTTTGAGGACAGGTGTGGCGGAAACTATGTGGAAACCAAGTAATTTGCTATATTAGAAAACCATGGAGAAAGTACTGAGATAGAAAATAGGTGTTCATTTAGCATTTGATCATCCACCATTCCTTCTTCACTTGCAGGCAGATCTATTCTAGACAAAAAATCAGCAACAACATTTTCCTTACCCGGCTTATCAACAATGGTTAAATCAAATTGCTGCAATAAAAGCAACCATCTAATAATGCAAGCATTTACATCTGGTTTGTTCATTAAATACCTAATTGCAACATGATCAGTGTGTACAAATGTTTTATAGCCGGTGATGTAGTGTCTGAACTTATTTAGGGAATGGACTACAGCTAGGAGCTCCTTTTTAGTTACAGTGTAGTTTAGTTCTACCTTTGACAAGTTTTTACTTACAAAATATATGGCATAAGGCAGATTCTCATCAATTTTCCCTAAGGTTGCTCCTATTGCTTTGTTCGAGGCATCTGTATGAATGTGAAAAAGTAGGGCCCAGTTTGGGCCTCTCAAAATTGGGGCAGTCACAAGTTTACTTTTCAAGGTATCCAGAGCCTCTTGACAGTTGTCAGTCCATATAAACTCAACATCTTTTCCCAAAAGACCAAACAATGGAAAGGCCAGCTTACTAAAATCCTTAATGAATCTTCTATAATACCCTGCTAAACCTAAGAAACTTTGAACATCTCTTACCTTTTGAGGAGGTGGGACCCTTTGGATGATGGAAATTTTGTTGGGGTCCACTTGTAATCCTTGTTGAGAGATTGCATGACCTAGTATGGTCCCTTTAGTCATCAGGAATTCATATTTTTTAGGACTGAGGGACAGGTTCATTTCAATACACTTGTCCAAAACTTTTCCTAGGTTAGACAAAGCTTCCTGGAAGTTAGAACCATAAGGGGTAAAGTCATCCATATATTTTTCCTCTGCATCATGAACCAGTTCAGCAGATATACTCAATACTACTCTCTGGGAAGTGGAGGGAACATTGCACAATCCAAAAGGAAGGACCCGATATGCAAAGGTACCCCAAGGACAAGTGAAAGTGGTCTCATCTTGGTCTTTCGGCTGATTTGGATCTGGTTGTACCCGCTAAACCCATATAGGAAGGAGAAAAACTTCTTCCCTACCAAGCCATCTAATAATTGATCTATGAAAGGCAAAGGAAAATGGTCTTTCTTGGTGGCCTTGTTTAGTTCCTGATAATCGAAATAGATTCTCCACTTCCCATTTTTCTTTGGCACTAGCGCCAAAGGAGAGACCCATTCACTGTCAAAGATAGAGTAGATGAATCCTGCATGCAGTAACTTTTGCAATTCTTCTTTGACAATGTCCTTAAGGGCTGGATTCATCCTCCTTTGAGGCTACCTAATTGGTTTGCAATCTTCCTTAATGTAAATGTGATGAGTACAGACTAAAAGGTGCACTCCCTTCATCTCCTTATAGCTCCAAGCAAAAGCATCCAAGTGGTTTCTTAATAAGCTACACAGTTATTTCTGTTGAGAGGTGGATAGGGATGAGTTGATTTTCAAGGTTCTTTCTGGGTCGAATTCCATATTCTTAACTTGGAGAGAGGTTGTCTTAGCCACACAGAGATCAACTAAAGTATTGGCTTGGGTTTCTTCCACAAGCTCTTCTAATGGCAACACACTGGGGGGTGGATTTAGGATTAAGTTTTCAATAAGATCATCCTCGGTTTGTGGTCCCCCCCATGGTAGATTCCACTGCACACAGTGGTGTGGAATAGACTTCATCCTCATCTTCCTCCTCCAACCAGAGAGGTAAATCATGTTCTAACAAAGGTTGGGCAGGAGGATATAGAACTAGCTGCTTGGACATATGCCCATTCTTGATTTTCATGTTCCCAGCTCGACAACTGACGTAGGCATCTGTAGTAGCCAATTAGGGTCTTCCCAGGATGAGAGGATACCTAGTGAGCTTTTCCTTTGGCTAGAGAACCAGGAAATCAACAGGGTACTCCCAAGAATCGATGGAGACCATTACATCTTCCATAATCCCTTCGGGGGTCACGGTGTAGTGGTTTGCTAACTGTAGTATTGTTGTGGTCTTTCGCAGGGAGCCATAAAGGTTGAGATTAAGCATAGTGTCCTTGGTCATCACATTAATGGCAGCCCCTATATCAATTAGGGTATGGGGGATTATGGTGCCATTGATGTGGACATCGACTACAGGACTTCCATGGTCTAGATATTTCAGACAGATTACATGCCCCAACATCAAGTCAGACAATTGTCCTATGACATTGATAGTTAGAGCATCTCTCCTGCACCTGCCTGGGTGCTTGAAGCACTTCTCCTTGATCATCTTGTTGTATATAGGCACATCCTTTATGGCTTGGAGAAGTGGTATCTTTACACACAATTTTTTCAGTTCTCCCAGAAGTTCAGTTTCTTCTAGGATAGGTTGCGTTGTTCATGATAATCTCTCAAGAAAGGGTGGAGTGGCTTTTAGTTCACTTTCCTCTTTTTCTTCCTCATCCTACTTAGGGGGAGGTTGGTTATCTGGGAGAACCTTCCCAGTTCGTAGGTTAATCTCCTGAATCTCCACAGCATAGGTCGGGCATGATGTTTCCCCACTATATATCTGTTGGGCCTGTCTGCTATTCGGGTTTGGGTTCGGTTGAGCAGGTATTTGTGGTTGCATTGGTGGAGAAAGAGGTAATGGTTGTGGTTGAGTAGGTGGTGGAGGAAAAAGAGCGGGAAGAGAGTTGTACTGGGGCCTCCACCCCTAATGAGATGCATTCCACTGAGGCTGTGGCTGAGCATAAGAGTGAAATGAATGAGCATCTAGTTGAGCATGGTATTGAGATGGATATGACCAAGGAGGGGTTGTCTAGGATGTCCCTTGCATTCCCTGCTAGTAAGGTCTAGGCACATGTGGCCTCTTTTGGTTCATAAAATAGAGTGATTCAGTGACTCCTTCAGCCCCCTGGTATGCAGCTTTAAGTCCGAGCAAGGAAGGGCACTGATTCGTAGAATGGTATTCTTCACAGACTGAACACACTTCTATAGAGTTCAATGGAAATTCATTTCTAGGATGCCTTCTGGTGCATCTAAGACAAAAAATGGCCAAAGCCCTCTCTACTTCCTCTTGTTTTCTTTTGATATACAGGGTATCCATTTGCATGGCAAGAGTCTGCCTCATCTCGCTCTTGAAATCTTCCAGCAGATTTTCAAATTCACCTCTAAGGGATGAACTGGATGAGGATGTACTGGCTAAGGGTTGACTTCCCCTACCTCTCTTTCTAGCTAGAATGGTTTCTAAACAAAGTCTTTATGTCTTCATAAGGTAGCTGGTAGATGTCCCCCCCAACTAACAAGTAGAGGGTATCTAAAAGGTCTTCCGGGACTCCTTTGAGCAAGACCAACTTCAGAGATTCGGGGTCAAGTGTGCACCTGGCCCTTTTATAACTGAGCTGAAACCTCTCTTCATAATTTTCCAAGGATTCATCGCTTCCCATGATCATTCGGAAGATTTCTTCCTTGGTATCCTTTGACCTATAGTAGTCCCGGTATTTGTTGTTAAAGGCTTGCTGCATCTAAGCCCAAGTTTTGATGCATCCTAACCCCATGAACCAGCACAGTACTGCATGCTTGAGGGTAGAAGGAAACAGTTTCAACTTCTGCTCATCTTCTGCATAGTCATAGGTTCAACAGATAACAGCAAATTCAAACAAAAAGGTATCAGGATCTTTGGTAGTCAACCAATGGAAGTGAGGTAAGGCTAAAGGACTTATGTTTTTCATTTTAGTGTCCCCATTAGATTCTCGGATGGGAAAGGTACCCTCTACTCTTTCCCCATTCCCTCTAATGTTTTTGTTTTCAGCCATGGTCTCAGGAGTAATGGTTTCTTGCTCCTCTTCTGCTATAGGATCTTCGTATATCTCTGGTGGTTCAACTATAGGTTCTTCTGGATCACTACCACCGAAGAAGAGAGAAGGGTGACTTTGTGATGTGGTGGGGGTGTTGGGTAAGAATTTTCCTTTATTATCTCTATTTCTACGAGGCATGAAAAGAAATCTCTTTTTGGGTGATTTTTGTTTTTTTGTTTTTTTTTTTTTCTGCTTGCACCAGCAAAACTGAAATGGATTGCATAACAAATTGCAACTAGCTAAAATGAACTTACTGAAATGAAATTGCAGAATTGAAATGAAAGAAAGGAAATGACTAATCTACTTTGCTAGAATGGAAATTGCAGAATTGAAATGAAAGCAGGAAATGACTAATCTATTTTTGCTGAAATGGAAATTGCAGAATTGAAATGAAAGCAAGAAATGACTAATCTATTTTTGCTGAAATGGAAATTGCAGAATTGAAATGAAAGCAGGAAATGCCTAATCTACTTTTGCAGAATTGAAATTGTAGAATTGAAATGAAACAACTACTCTACTTTTGCTGAAATAAACTACTTAGCAGAATGTTGCAGTAGAAAATAGAAGAAAAGCAGTAATCACAAAATACTCTGACGCTTCCCCGGAAGCGGCGCTAAAAAGTGGTGAGCACCAGTATTGCAACAATAATTCTATGACTCCTGGGGCTTCCTCTTTACTTTTATCAACCTGGTAGTTTGTAACAAACTTGGAAGCGACGGTGCTGTATGCACAAGTACTAGCTCTTACTGCAAGTTGTCACTTGGTTAGCTGGTGCTGTTAAACACACATGGACAACAAACAATAGGAAAGATAAATCAGTGAGTGCATTTTTTTATTAACATAAGATACATATTTATAGTACAATAGGTGACTCTTGGGATTCAGATCCCAAGGTCTCTTGGACTGCTTTGTCCATTCAACTTCCACGCTAACCCATTAGGATTAGGTGTCCAACATTCCCCCCCTTAATCCGAAGGGTGATGTATGAGTCCAAGAAGAGAGCTGTAATACAAAATGTGCAAAAGATGCATGGCAGCACTAGGCTGAATGTGCTCTATGAAATGTTGGTATAAAGGGTGGTGGTTTAAGGGTGACCACCAACACTGGAACGCTTAGTGCAGTTCCCGGAACTCTTCCAAAACTGGCAAGAAACTGAAGTTTTCTGCTAGAGGAAGTGTTCTCAATCTGTGATGGTTTAAGGATGACCAACAACTCTGGAATGCTTAATGCAATTCCTGGAACTCTTCCAAAGCTGGCAAGAAGCTGGTGTCTTCTGCTAGAGGAAGTGTTCTTAATCTGTGATGGTTTAAGGATGACCAACAACTCTGTAATACCTGGAACTCTTCCAAAACTGGCAAGAAGCTGAAGTCTTCTGCTAGAGGAAGTGTCCCAGATTGCCAACTGAAGGCATGTTCAGGCATCTTTGTCTCTGGCTACAACTCTGAAACTGGTGTGGCAGGTTGTGGCTCAGGCTCGCTTGATGTGACTTTGAAGCTTGTAGATGACCATCATTTCCCCCCCTGTCAGGTACAAGGTGAGAAGATGGAGAAAACTCAACTGCAAGACTGTTCAATATTCTGGAACAAGTTCTGACATGTGTTTGGAATATCTTCTTGGCTGTTGATGCCCATTGCCAAGAAGCGATCCATCCAAGATGAATCTTTGTTCTTGCAGGACGTTTATTTCTGAAGCATCTGTGTGAAGAATGACTGGTTTTATGGCAGTGCTTACATGGATGAAGATCAAAACAGTGATCTTTCAGATGGCCAACTCGGTCACAGTGTTGGCATTTCACGATCTGTTGTTGTTGTTGCTGTGGAAGAGGGGCGGAATCTGGAACAGCTGAAGCTGAACTGTCATGAGGAGCACGTGAACTGTCATGAATAAATCCAGCACTTTGAAACTGAATGGGCTTGGCATAGTCTAGAATATGAAAGGACAAGTCCTTGTCATATCCAAGACCAGTTCTGTGCTTGTTGTGGACAAGCTGTTCCCAAGGTCTGATGATGGGCTTGGGAAGTGCAGATTGAGTTTCTGCATCTGCATGTACACTTGCTGCTTTATTGGGTACTGAATCTGAATGAACTTGAACAATATTGACTTGTTGTTTATGGGAGTCTGCTTCATTGTTCTGAACAAAAACAGGTTCAGAATGATGACTCCACTGCTGTAGCTTTGTTTCCAGTTGCAAAAATTCAATATTTTCTTGTACATTTTTCAAACAGATTTGAATGTTTGCGACAATGGCTTTATCAATCATAATTGTATTGTCCGTGGTAGAGTGTATTAGAGTGTTCAGCAATTCTAATACAACACCCATTCTATCCATTTCACAATAATATCACTGCAAAAAATTGATTGGTGTACCACTTTGTCTTCAAAAAATCTTCAAGTATGTAGCTTCTCAATATACTTTCATATACAATGCAATTTCATACCATGAACATATTCTGTGCAAAATTACACAGAAAAAACATCTTAGCCAACAAATTGTAATAAAGAAGTAGCTGGGAAGTAGAGAACCTGGTTCTTCAAAAATCTAGATCAACATACGACAACCCAAACATTTGCAGAAGTCATAACACTTGTCTTGTAACTTGAATATCTATGTATTTCAGCCACCAAACTTGAATTTCAAAACCCCTTCAAATAGGAAGACCAGTGTGAATTGCTTTGGGTCTGCTCAAAGCTTGAAGTCAAGAACATAAAGAATTTCATTCCATTTCAGTCACCATAGACTTGATATTACAACTTCAATCTTCATCATCATTGTATGCATAATTGCAATCATTGATTGCAAATCTATAACATATATTTCAAGTTTCTACAAACAATTCAAGACAGTAGCAAATGATTATGAGATGAATTTGCATGCAAATTCAGAAGTTGAAGAAGCAGTTGAGGAAGGAACCCATATTCCAGAATATAAGCACAACTTTGGGAGTGTATCACCAGTTCTAAGCAACAATGAAGAAATCCCCAAGCGTGATATTACAATTGCAGATGAAAGCAAGAAGACAGTGGTAGTGAGTCTCTGGAATGATCTTGCAAAGAAAGAAGGACAAGTGTTGCTTGACAATGTTGACGATGGGCCTTACTGCATTTTTATTCTGGCTGCCAGAAATGAATTCAATAGCCTGTAAAATATAGCATACTATGCTCCTTGTGCAAGAGTGCTCTCGGCTTCACTTCAGCCACACAAAAGCCTCTGCCAAAAAAAACACCTCCTAGAAAAAGTGCATACACATCAAATGCTACTGAAGATTACATCAAATGGGGAATAGTTAGTGTATTACATCAAATGGGGAATAGTTAGTGTATTACCATTACCCCCACAAACTTTGCCTTCGAAAGTGGTAGAACCCAAGAAACTCGATGCCGGCTTGCCATTGGAGTCTAGAACAGAATATTATGTCAAATTTGTGAATCCAATGTATAATTCACCCACAGTAGGAGTACAACCAAACAACAATGCCTCAGAGAATCAAGTATTTGTGGATGTGTCGACTACTGGCAACAATGCTGTTGCACCATCTGCGGGTAATAGCAACATTGCTCTTTCAGCTTGTACAGGCATTATGCCATGCAATATGATGCCTCCACGGCCAACAATGACACCAGAAATGTAGGCCTATCTTGACAGATTCAAAATTAATTTCTTCTCTTTTGCTCACACTGATAGCACAGTCGCTGCTCTCAATGATTTTCAATCTGAACCAAACATCACTTCTCAATCTGGAGTCCCGCAGGTGATTCAGAAGCAGAGACGTGATGAGGTAGCACTTTCAAGCGAACAGTGGACGTTGTAATTACAATATATCGATTCAATGCAGGTTTAGGGAGAAACGCAAGGAGCGACAAAATTCTTGTAATAAGAACATGGACTACACAGCAGCGGACTACAAACTCTCCTGAGAAGTATCTCCTCCATCACAACGGGTTTCTACAGACGACGCAGCCTCCGAGCTCTAAGGCGCACCATGTTACGTTGCACCATACCACAGTCTTCAACTCAAAACAGGAGTAACGCAATCGATTACAGGGTCTTTCCCCAGAATTTTAACACTCAAAACAGATTCTATAGCTCGGGATTTTGATCAAAGCACATTCCAAAATTGCACTGGAATGACCATCGCACTATCTGCAAATTCTGTGCCGGATTGTCCCTGGATGCCTTGCTCTGCTCATTAAGTTCCGGTTGTGCTTCTATGGCGGCACGCAGTGAACCCTAGCAGAAATTATACCCACAGTGAAATCTCCTCATTTAAGCAAACAAACGGTATTATCCTAAAGATAGGACAAGATAAACATATATAGCATTTGTAACTAATCTCTAAAAGCCTGTTTGACCATTTCTTGCTTCCGCCTGGCTTTCTAATGGCAGAGAGCTATGTTCGCTTTCTAATGGCAGAGAGCTATGTTCTTCTATTTTACTGCGTCGAGAGCACTGGGCACATTCTCACATTTTCTGCGGGTGGATATCTCTGTGTGTCTCCAGGGGATTTCACATGTCCGTCCCAAGACGTTGTCGATCATCCGCTTTCTACCGGAGAGCCTATCTAAACCATGTACCATGAACAGGAGCGGCTCTATGACAGACGAAAAGATATTTGAGCTGGTGCCGGCTGTTTCAATGGGTGCGTGATTCCGGGGCATTCTACATGATGAATCCTGATGGCACTGGAGGACCAGAACTCATCATTTTCTTGCTCAGAATATGAGACTAATTGCAGGTGAGCTACAGGAATCCGTTCATGTGGGCAGAGAAATCATTTTAATGTAATTTGTGGGTCCTTCAAATGCACAACACACCAAGGCAATTCAACTCACAGGTACAACGGCTTCAGCGTTAGGTGCGAGGAAGAAAATGATGGACAGAGACGTTTTATGAATCAGTGAGAGCATGAAACGCTTATGGACAGAGAGCGCTGCTAAAAATATGGATAGAGAGCGCAGCTAAAATTATGGACAGAGAGCGCAGCTAAAAATATGGCAGAGGGAGCAGCATTTATTTGAAAAACGGCAGCATTCAATACCATTACATTTGAAAAACTGCATTCATTTTTACAAATACTCAAAGCAGCAAACGTATTTCAGGGAGCATCAAAAACATTTATGTTACCGGTGGTATGTCGATTCAACAGAGGCATTCTTCTGCCTTCCGCTCTGGACCAAGTAATCATTCACCAAATTAATCCTTCAGAGGACAGAGGCATTGAGGACAATGCTCAAGTCAGAATGACAAAGGCCAGTGCTCAGACCAGTTGCACAAAACTACACAGGCCACACATCATGGCTCTGATACCATGTTAAACACACATGGACAGCAAACAATAGGAAAGATAAATCAGTGAGTGCATTTTTTTATTAACATAAGATACATATTTATAGTACAATAGGTGACTCTTGGGATTCAGATCCCAAGGTCTCTTGGACTACTTTGTCCATTCAACTTCCACGCTAACCCATTAGGATTAGGTGTCCAACAAGTGCAAGATCACTAGGAGGTTAAGCCAACTTCTATGAATTCTCATAAGAAGCTTTTAACTGTGATCAGAGAAAGCTAACTCTACAGAGGCTATTCTATTTGCAGAAAGAGAAAGAAGACTGGAATGTAAAAGAAAACCCTAATTTACCCACTAACCCTACTTTTGCAGGAAAAGAAATGAAAACTGATGAAATGAGTGCCATTGACTACTGAAAAGGTAAATTTCATTTATTCAAGCTACTTTTGAAAAGAAATGAGAAGAAAACATCATTTTGTGCTTTTGAGTGTTTTTATGTGAGATTATTATGCTTGTGATTTATCTGGTTGTGACTCTGCAGAGGTTTGGTGGTGAAGGAAGATGGAGTTGGATTTTGGAGAGGTGTAGGAAGGTGTGGAGAGGTCCTAAGAATCTCCTAGTACCCTTCTGAAGACTTCTATTGCAATGGGATTTGAAAAACCACTTACATGAAGTTCTACAAGAGGTTGTAGGGGATCTACAAGAGGATCTACAGGAGGAGGCCAAGAGCTATTTTTGGAGTTTTGAAGGTGGAAAAATGATGGGGAAGAGTAACTGAAGGCTAGATGAAGGTGTTGAGGTGTTTGGAGCTTGTCAAGGAAGATCAAGAAAGAACATGATGGTTGGATTTGTTCAAATGGCAAGAGGGCAGCTAATGGAGAAAAACACAGAAATTAGGGCAGATTCGCGAAATGTTGCAAATGACTTGGGGACTATGTGAATAGTGAGGTAGTGTTGGTTGTTTTATGGATGTATGGTGAGCTGAGGTGTCTTGCAAGAGATCTGCACATCTACTTACAAAAACCTGATCAAAGAAAGGACTAACTATATCATGAAAACATAAATTTCTCTAGCTTGACCTAATTTCTGACCTACAAACAAAAAATGTTGAACAGTAACCCTTGAACAGAAAAGAATGCAGAGAGATCTATTGTAAAAGAACAAGAAATGATCTAGGAAACTGAATCTGAATCAATATATCAATCTTTCTAAACCAAGTCATCACACTAGAAGTTGCATGGAACAGAAAAAATGTGTTTTTGGTGGCAGCAGTAGTGCCTTGATCTCAGATCATAGTCCCATAAAGGGAGAAAGGAGATCAGTGCCTATTTTTGGCCTTTTTGGATCTTATTCTGTCACTGTAGTAACCTACTTGAGAAACTGAAACAAAAATAGCTAAGCAAACCATCAAAATCAACCTAATCTAACAAAGTAAAATGAATCTACGTAACAGAAATTTACTCACGAACTGAAGCAAAAACATATAAGTACAAAGCAAGAGGTGTTGGGCAGCTTGGGTTGGGCCCTAACCCAAGAGCTTCAACCCTCTGAAAGAGATCACTGCTGGCTCAAAAACTATTTCATCTCCATTATCAAAAGTAAAAGTCACATTACATAAACAGTTCTCAAAAAGGAAGCTTGAAAATGCATTGAACAAGTGCTGCACAAAAGTATGAAAATTCAACTAATGACTGGCTAACCTACTGAGGCTCTAAGCCCCCTTATTTATACAAATGGAGTCCCCCAATAGTCCTTATAAAATCAAGGAACTCAGCTTCCTAGAACTGGAGATAAACAACAGTCCTTCTTTACTTGCTCAGTTGTCCCTTGGATGCATCAATGTGGACCTTTGTGCTCCGAGGTGCTGATGGAGGATTCGAGGAAAGGGATCATAAATGAAGTAGACACCCCCTAAAAATTCTATTCCCTACTTTCCTCGAGTATTTGCTGCCATTTTCTCATAAATCCCTTGACTTTTGTCCAAAATTGACCAAAAAATATGCATAAAACACACATTAGACTACATGGAAAAATGACTAACCCAATTCACTCTATTAGCATAAATATATTCAAAAACATGCAATAAACTAATGAGAATGGTGGATTAAGTCAAATTAAGAGGCAAAATGAGCCCATATAATTACCCATTTCTGGGGCTCATTAGAAAGTACCGTGTTTCATGTGAAGGTACGATTGTGTTTTAGAGGGAGCATGGAGCTCCTCTCACCCTAATTGATGTAAAGTATATACCAGGTCTAAAGAAGAATTGTGTGTCCATCACTATGCTAGAAGACAAAGGCTATGATGTAGTCTTTAGTAAAGGAAAGGCATTCCTGAAGCATATCAGCACTGGACAGACCAAGAGGATTCAGATTAGAGTAAAGAATCTCTACAAGCTGGAGGTAGACGACTGTGTTGCATTGAGTTCCAAAGCAAAGTTGGTGCAGAGCCAAGATGTTGGTGATCTATGGCATAGAATATTGGGCCACTTGCACCATGGGGCCTTGAAGATCATGCAGCAGATTTCTACTATATTTCCCAAGGGAAAACTAGAGCAAATGGATACATGCAAAGGTTGTACCTTGGGTAAGTATGTGAAATCTTCCTTTCGGGATCGAGACAATAGAGTTGGAGCAATCCTGGAGTGAGATCATACAGATGTGTGTGGACCATTCTCTATAGCCTCCACCGCTAAATAAAGGTACTATGTTATTTTTATTGATGATTTTTCTTGTAGATGTTGGATCTACTTTACGCAGAAGAAGGATCAAACCTTCTTAAGGTTTTGTGAGTTTAAAGCCTTGGCAAAGAAAGAATCTAGAAAGAAAATAAGGGCCTTGCATAGCGACAATGGTGGAGAGTATGTCTCCCAACAGTTTAAGGACTTCTGTGCAGCAGAAGGAATTAAATGGGAGTTGACGGCACCCCATAACCCATAGCAGAATGGGTGGCCGAAGGGAAGAACATATTGATTGTGGGAGCAGCTCGAACGATGTTGCATGACCAAAGCCTACCACTTCATTTATGGGTTGAGGCATGAAATACAACAATGTACTTGCAGAACAGAAGGCCACATTAAATACTGGGAATGAAGAGACCAATGGAAGCCTTTTCTGTGAAGAGACCATATGTGAGTCACTTCAGGATCTTTGGATCATCAGTTTATTGCCCGGAAGAAGCTAGATCCAACACCTAAGTTGGGGATACTTGTGGGGTACACTGATACACCCCACAACTACTGGGTGTTCTTGCCTACCAATTAGAGGACAGTAGTATGCAAAGATTTGAAGTTCGACGAGCAGAGAGCCATGTGAGTATCACTTGAGAGGGAGCTCAAGTTGCATGCAGAGGAGGAACTTTTAGTTCCTAAGGAGGAGGAGCCATAGATTGATGCGGAGCAGCCGCATGCAGAGGATTCGGGAATGGATACATCCACTCATGCAGAGTCTTCCAGAGATGGGTGGAAACACTCAAGGGAAGCTGATAGATTGATGTTGGATGTGAGAGAGAATGTGGGATAGCCATCTTCTCAGCGTAGATAGAGAATGTCACCCGAGCGGTACATTGGTTACATGGCCCTTGTTGGGGAGTGTGTTGAGACCGAACCTTCTTCATTCGAGGAAGCAGTGCAGCAACCAGTCTGGGTTGATGCTATGGTGGAGGAGTACAACTCCATCATTTGGAACTATGCTTGGGATGTTTTCCCGAGATCGGAGGACAAGTCAGTGGTAAGTTCCCAATGGCTTTACAAGGTAAAGCAAGTAGCTGATGGGAGTATTGAGAAACATAAGGCAAGGTTTGTTGTGAGTAGTGTCTCACAGGTCGAGGGGATCGACTTCGATGAGACTTTTGCTCCTGTAGCAAGGTACTCATCTATCATATCGATGTTAGCATTATCAGCATAGATGGGTTGGAAGATCCATCAGATGGAGGTGAAGATTGTGTTCCTCAATGGAAAGATTGAGGAAGAGGTGTACATTGAGCAGCCAGAAGGATTTGAGACCTTCGATCGTGAGTCGCATGTGTGTCGACTCAAGAGAGATTTGTACAAGCTGAAGCAAGCACCTCGTGCTTGGTACACCAAGATCGACAGCTATTTCACCAGGTTGGGCTTCACCAAGAGTGAAGGAGATGCGAACATTTTGTTAGAAAATATATATTACAGAGCAATGGAACACATAGAATATTGCACAAATATAAACATAGAAAAAGCGCATAAAACCAAAGAGACATAGATATACATGATTCACCCAGTTTAGGCTACATCCACCTTGAAAAGCCAGTCCTTCCTTTTTATTATCTAGCGAAATGAAGAGACACAACCTACAACAGATCCGCTGTAATATCCTCTGTTTTCTCTCATAGTCTCACCTCTCTATTTCTCGCTCAGAGAATACACATCTATTACACAACCTCAATACAATGCCCTCATACAAAGAGAGGGGTTTCCTTCTAGGGAAAAAAACCCTAAACTAAACATAAGTTCTACCGTCAGATCATCTGCCTAATGAATGGACAGATTGACTAGAAATTACTATACTTTTACAAGGCAATTTTACATTTGTTTTTAGCTTCGGGGGTGCTGCCCACAAAACCCCTGCCGAGGGGCCGCTGGCCCTCGGACCCCCCAACTAGGGGGGATGGGCCCCCCCGAACCCCCGCGAGGGGGACAAGTCCCCCCCGCACCCCCTTGCATGGAGGGGTGTACAAACTTCCTGGGGTATACATCCGGCTGAAACAAAGACCTCTAAGTAATCATGCTCCACACCCAACAAATCTCCCACTTGGAGAATGATTGTAGCAACTCCACCACTGCTTCATTTGCTAGACAATGAATCCTCTTTAGATCTGGATGTTTCTCATCTTTATCGTCATCCTTGAAGACCAATTGAAACTGAGCATATTCTCAATTTCTCCCTGGTTACAACTTTTGTTAGCATATCTGTAGGATTCTGGCTAGTGTGTATCTTTTCCAGCTTCAACTCTCCATCTTCCAACACTGATCATATGAAATGGTACTTGAGCTATATGTGTTTAGTCTTGGAATGAAATGTTGAGTTCTTTGAAAGATGAATGCACTTTGGCTATCACTGTATAACGTGCCCATATCATGCTTCTTACCCAATTCACCCATAAACCTTTGTAACCAAATCATTTCTTTACTAGCCTCTGTAGTAGCAACATACTCTGCTTCTGTTGTTGAAAGTGCAACAACACTTTGGATTTTTGAAACCCAACTGACAGTTGTTCCACCTACAGTAAATACATATCCTGTAGTGCTCTTCCTGTTATCTCTGTCACCTGCCATATCTGCATCAACATATCCCTGTAGAGAAATGTTTGAACCACGAAAGCATAATGCTTGATTTGTGGTACCTTTCAAATATCTGAGAATCCATTTCACTACCATCCAATGTTCCTTTCCTGGATTGTTCATGTACCTTCTTACAACTCCCACTGCATGTGCAATATCAGGCCTTCTGCAGACCATTACATACATTAAGCTTCCAACTGCTGATGCATATGGAACTTTAGACATATAATCCATGTCTTCTTGGGTCTTTGGGCACATTTCCTTACTAAGTTTGAAATGGCTAGCAAAAGATGTACTAACTGGTTTTGCATTGTGCATATTAAATCTTTTCAACACCTTTTGTATGTACTCATTCTGAGACAATGTTAATTTGTGATTTTTCCTGTCTCTATTTATTCTCATACCAAGGATTTGTTTTGCAACTCCCAAATCCTTCATTGCAAATGAATTTTCCAATTTTCTTTTGAACACATTTATTTCTTGCATGTTAGACCTTGCAACAAGCATGTCATCTACATACAATAACAATATAATATAGCTGCCATCTTTTTGCTTTTTCAGATAAACACAATGATCAAAGTGACATCTAGTATAGCCTTGTTTAGACATAAACTTGTCAAATTTTAGATACCACTGCCTTGGAGCTTGTTTTAAGCCATACAAGATCTTCTTTAACCTACACACTAGTTTCTCCTTCCCTTTTACCTCATATCCTTGTGGCTGCTGCATATATACCTCTTCCTCCAAATCCCCATGGAAAAGGGTTGCCTTTACATCTAACTGCTCAAGATGCAAATCTTCAACTACTACTAGACTTAAAATAGTTTTGATTGAAGTCATTTTAACAATAGGAGAAAATATTTCATCAAAATCAATACCTTTCTTCTATGCAAACCCCTTCACCACAAGTCTAGCTTTGTACCTTTGTTTTCCTCCATCTTCTTCCTTCAGCCTGTAAACCCATTTATTCTTCAATGTAGTTTTTTCTACAAGAAACCTGACTAAGTCCCAAGTCTGGTTATGCATTAAGGAGTCCATCTCTTCGTCCATGGCTACCTCCCACTTCTTCCTGCTTTCAACCTGCATTGCTTCTTCATAACATTCGGGTTCACCAAAATCAGTCAACAATAAATAATATAATGAAGGAGAGTATCATTCAGAGGGTATACTTATCCTGGTAGATCTTCTAACACCACTTTCAGGTGTTTGGGGTATTTGTTGCTGTTGTGGTGGTTGTTGTTGTTGATTATTACTATTTTCAAGCACCTTTACTTTTTCAGTGATCTCATCAAGAACTGTGTATTCCTTGTTTTCTTTTTCCTGTTTCTTTTCCTGCAATTGATTCTTATACAAGACATTTTCATTGAATATTACATCATTGCTCCTAATGATTTTGTAATTTTCATAATCATATAAGAGATAACCAAAACCATTAACACAATATCCAATAAAGGTACATTTCTTTGATTTTTCCTCAAGCTTTGTTCTATTTTCTTTATTAATATGGACAAAGGCCTCACAACCAAAAGGCTTTAAAAAAGAGTAGTTTACCTTTTTACCTGTCCATGCTTCCACTGGAACACCACCATCCAAGGAACTTGAAGGCCATCTGTTTATTAGATAAACAACAGTATCTACAGCATCTGCCCAAAATTGTAAAGGCAATCCTGCATGCAATCTCATGCACCTTGCACGCTCCATGATTGTTCCGTTCATCCTTTTTGACACACCATTTTCTTGTGGTGTTCTTGGAACTGTCTTCTCTCTGTGAATTCCATGCTCTGAACAGTACCTATCAAACTCTTTGCTGCAATATTCACCTCCATTGTCTGATCTGAGACACTTCAATTTCCTTCCTGTCTCAATCTCAACCAAAGCTTTCCATTTCTTGAAAATATCAAATACATTAGATTTATTCTTAATACAATAAATCCAAGTTTTTCTAATTGCATCATCAATAAAAGTAACATAATAACGAGAGCCACCAAGAGATGATACCTGAGCAGGTCTCCATACATCTGTATGCACAAGCTCTAATTTTTTGCTCTTCTTTTCTTTCCCAACGCTAAGAAATCTGACTCTCTTCTGTTTTCCATAAATGCAATTCTCACATAAGTCCAAATCAACATTATTCAAACCCGGCAACAAATTCCTTGAGTGAAGAATCTTCATCCCCTTCTCACTCATGTGTACGAGCCTATGATGCCATAATGTTGCATCTGCTCCTTTGGAAGTTAAAGAATTAACAGAGTAAGAAATACCATTGCATAAATACAATGTACCAACCTTTTCAACTTTTGCTATTACCAGGGCTCCTTTGGTGACCTTCCAGGCTTTATCTGTGAAAGTTGTCACACAACCTTCACCACCTAACTACCCTATTGAAATCATATTTTTCTTTAGATCTTGAACATGCCTTACCTCCTTTAGTAGCCATTGGTTTCCATTCTGCTATTTTACAAGAACCTTACCCATTCCAACAATTTTACAGGGTTTATCATCACCCAAACGGACTTGTCCAAAATCTCCTTGAACATAGTCATGAAAATATTTCTTATCAGGTGTGGCATGGAATGAGGCCCCTGAATCTACCACCCAGGAATTAGTAATATTTTCAAAAGAAAGAATCAAAGCATCTTGTAACACCTCACCTGTCACATTTGCTTCATGATTGTTTTCATGTTGTGCATCTCCTTCTTTTCCCTTCTGAGATCTACAGTCTTTCATAAGGTGTCCTTTCTTTCCGCATTTCCAACACATTATCCTCGATCTGGACTTGGATCTACCTTTCCTTGATTTACTGCAATATCTTGAGCTCTTTCCTCTTTCCATTTTTCTTCCCCTAGATTCTGCACTTAAAGCATCACCCGATGTCTCACTGGAGCTTTTCCATCACATTGCCTCACTAAGGATAGCACCGACAACATCATCAAACTTTAAAGTACTAGATCCAGAAACAGAGTTACTAATGGCCATTACTAAACCATTCCAACTTTTTGGCAATGAGCGCAAGAATAACAGAGCTCTAACTTCATCATCAAAGTTTACCCCTACAGAACTTAACTGACTTGTAACAGTATTAAAATCATTTAAATGGTTTGCAACAGATCCACCTTCCGACATCTTCATATTAAATAACCGTTTCATAAGAAATACCTTGTTTGAGGCCAAGGGTTTTTCATATGGTTTCACCAACGCTTTAATCAAACCCTCTGTCGTTGTTTACTTCGAAATGTTGAAGGCGACTGACGCTGTGAGGCACAACCGTACTATTCCGAGTGCCTTTCTATCGACAAGGTTCCATTCTTCATCTATCATACCCGTCGGCATCTTTGTTTTTCTGCCCAATGGTAGGTACAGATCTTTTTGATACAGATAATCTTCCATTTGCATCTTCCACAGCGAGAAGTTTTGGCCGTTAAATTTCTAGACCGTAAACTTACCATCTTCTGCCATTGCTCCCACTCAAATGAGGAACCCTTCTCTCCTGCGAGTTTGTTAGCCAAATAGACCTTTGGCTCCGATACCAGTCGTTAGCAAATATATATTACAGAGCAATGGAACACAAAATATTGCATAAATATAAACACAGAAAAAACGCATAAAACCAGAGAGACAGATATATGTGGTTCACCCAGTTTGGGCTACGTCCACCCTGAACAGCCAATCCTTCCTTTTTATTATCCAGCAAAATGAAGAGACACAACCTACAGCAAATCCACTGTATTATCCTCTATTTTCTCTCACAGTCTCACCTCTCTATTTCTCGCTCAGAGAATACACATCTATTACACAACCTCAATACAATGGCCTCATACAAAGAGAGGGGTTGCCTTCTAGGGAAAAAAACCCTAAACTAAACATAAATTCTACCGTCAGATCATCCGCCTAATGAATGGACAGATTGACGAGAAATTACTATACTTTTACAAGGCAATTTTACATTTGTTTTTAGCTTCGAGGGTGATGACCCCGAAACCCCCACCAGGGGACTGTTGGCCCCTGAACCCCCCAACCGGGGGGATGGGCCCCCTCGAACCCCTGTGGGGGGGGACAAGTCCCCCCCGTACCCCCCCACGTGGAGGGGTGTACAAACTTCCTGGGGTATACATCCGGCTGAAATAAAGACCTCTAAGTAATCATGCTCCACACCCAGCACCTTTACCACATCATGGTAGAAGGTAAGCCATTGGTAATTTTTCTTTATGTTGATGATCTGATATTGATAGGATATGATCAGTTGATCAAGTCTTGCAAGGAGGAAATTGCAAGAGAGTTTGAGATGAAAGACATGGGTCTTATGCACTACATTCTAGGCATGGAAGTGTGGCAGAAGGATGGGGAAGTGTTTGTGTCTCAAGGCAAGTAGGCCAATGAGATACTTCGGAGATTCCACATGGAGAAGTGCAAGCCCATGCAGACTCCTCTAGCAGGTAACTGGAAGAAGGAGGGTGCTGCTTCAGGTAAGGTAATAGCAACTACTTTTTAGCAGCAGCTTGTGGATTCACTGATGTATTTAGTGAACGCATGACCAGATTTGTGCTTTGCGGTGAACCAACTGAGTCAAGCTATGGTTCAGCCTACCAAGCTGTTTTGGAAGGCACGGAAGCATGTGCTGAGATACCTCAAAGGCACATCTCAGTATGGATTGTGGTACAGACGGACATAGGGAGTGAAGCTTTAGGGTTCACAGATGCAAATTGGGCAAGGAGTCCATCAGACCAGAAGATCACTTCAAGAGGA
The DNA here is from genome assembly GCA_031772625.1 of Pinus tabuliformis. Lineage (NCBI taxonomy): Eukaryota > Viridiplantae > Streptophyta > Pinopsida > Pinales > Pinaceae > Pinus > Pinus tabuliformis. Next base: position 2,064,547,652 of record CM062818.1, on the reverse strand, counting down.
ATTTTCAACCTTGGTTCAACTGCAGTTTCTTGGTACAACACGAAACATAGATCAGTTGCACTTTTCTCAGCAGAGGCTGAATACATGGCTTCCAGTCAGGCTGCATGTGAGGCCATTTGGATGCGAAAGATTCGAGTGGGATTGTTTGGTCAGAGAATGGATCCAACTGTGATCTATTGCGATAATCATAGTTGTATCAAAATCTATAAGAATCCAATATTTCATGACAAGTCCAAGCACATTGATATCCAGTATCATCATCTTCGAGACTGTGTGGTCAAGAGGATCATGTCGTTGTTGTATGTTTCGACTGAGGAGCAAGATGCAGATATTTTGACTAAGGCATTGTCTAAATGCAATTTCGAGTTCCATAGAGACAGGATTGGGGTGACAGATAATCCATTTCTTGTTAAGAGGGAGTGTTGAAAATAGCAACAAGAAATGCTAAAAATAGAAGTGCTAAAAATAACATTGCTATAAATAGCATTTCAGGATACATTCCAATTTTAGTTAGTCCCTGAACTAAAATTGAGAATTAAAATTTGAATTTGATCTTAGCAGTTGTTTGTAAAATAATTAATTAATTCATCTTGAGTTAATTAGTTGGAGAAAATCAAACATGAAGTCTATGTGAAGACATGCAATAGTTTTTCCTTTGATTGAGGAAGTTATCCCTTGATTAAAGTGATCAGGATGAGTTGTACTTTGAGTTGTAATTAGTTAGCTTAGATTAACTTAGTTAAGTCTAGTTAGATTAGTTCCAACAATTTGTGGAACTGATTGTGAGTTTAGTTAGTTAATGCATGCATGCATGTAACTAATGCACTTCAGATAACTAAATATTCTCTCATAAATAACTCATGCATGTTAGTTCAGTCAGAGACCCAGTTGAGATCAGATGATGGGACAGTGTACTATCAGTTGCAGGAATATTCCATTGAGGATATCTCTTGCATGCAGAAGGAATTCATTCCTTGGAGATTGCGCAGTTACTTTTGAGTTTGGTGAGTTGTGTGAGTTAGGTGAGAGGTGAATTCACCCAGGTGGTAGCCAGAGGACCCAGGAGAAACTGCACAAGGAAATAGGAGGCTTGGAGGCTAAGGGAAGGGATATGTTGTGTCTATTCAGTCTGTGAGCTGTATTGAGGGATTGTATTGGGAGTTGGATAGCTTGTGAGCTAAGGCTTTGAGTAATCCGGAGATATTTCCACTTGTATGATATTACAGAGATCGGGGTTTTTAGCTGAGGCTTTCCCCAGAGTTTTCTTCTGTATTCATGTGTGATTGATTTCTCATTCTCTATTATATGTGTTCTATTTGATCTCGCTCAAAATCGATTAATCTTCTGCAAGTTTGATTGTAGAAGTAGATTAAGTATATTGCTTTAGAACATTGCATTATCAATTTAATCTACAGGTTAAATTTCTACAAGAAACAATATATTTGCCAAGAGCCATAGAAGAAGTTGTAATTAATTTCATTTTTGGGCTATTTGTGCAGTATGGTTTACCTCAGGAAGTGATAATGGATGGAGGAGGGAAATTTGTAGGACACAAGATTACAGCCACTCTAAGGAACCACCACATTACACATAGAGTCACTTCCCTATATCACTCGCAGGCAAACAGGTAGGTTGAAAGCACCGATAAGGTCATCAAAGAAATTCTGACCAAGACAATCTCAACACATCGATGGGACTCAGCTGTTAGACTGCTTGAGGCCTTGTGGGCCTATCACAAAACTTGGCAAAATACTACTTGATATTCTCCATACCAACTTGTATTAGGCAAAGAACCTATCTTTCCTATTGAATTTGAAATAAAGACTCTAAGAACAGCTCAGGAAGTGGGATTGGATCTAACAGAAGCCCAAACCAAGCGAATTCAACAAATAAACGAATTGGATGAGGCTTGGCTACTTTCTCTACAATGCATTGCAATTATTCAGAAGCAAAGGGAAAAGTGGCACGATAGTATTATTAAAAAGAAGATGTTTCAAAAAGGAGATTGGGCACTTCTCTATGACTCCAAATTCAAAGAATTTCTGGGCAAGTTACATACAAGGTGGCTTGGCTCTTATGAAACTCATGAAGTACATAACAATGGTACTCTCACTTTGACTATCATTGACGGGTATGTCCATTCTTTAAAGGTGAACGGGCATTGGGTGCGTCTTTATCAGAAACTACTCACCGAGGAGTTTTGTCAACAAGTATGTGATGACCCCACTATGCAAATTTTAGCTGCAAGGAGTGATGACCCGATAGCTTTGCTCTCGTAAAATTGTATCTTTCTTTAGCTATAAATAATGTACATATTCTTTTACATTTGATTGCAATCTAGTTAGGCATCACCATGTAAATATAAGGATTTATCTTGTCTTTGGGTGTGTTTAGTAAGTGTTGTTCAATCAATTGAACAAAACTTATTTTTGTGTGTGTTTTATTTTTTAATCAATTGAACGATGTTCAATCAATTGAACAACACTTGTTTTTGTGTGTATATTGTTGTTCAATCGATTGAACGATTGTTGTTCAATCGATTGAATGATTGTTGTTCAATCAATTGAACACCACTTATTTTTGTGTGTGCTTTGTTGTTCAATCGATTGAACAATTGTTGTTCAATAAATTGAACAACACTTATTTTTGTGTGTTTGTTGTTGTTCAATCGATTGAGCGATTGTTGTTCAATCAATTGAACAACACTTTTTGTGTTTTGTTGTTCAATTGTTTGAACGATTACTGTTCAATCAATTGAACAACACTTACTTTTGCGTGTTTTGTCGTTCAATCAATTGAACAATTGTTGTTCAATCGATTGAACGATTACTGTTCAATCAATTGAAGAACACTTTTTGCATCTTTATGTGTTTTGTTGTTCAATCATTTGAATGATTGTTGTTCAACCAATTGAACATCACTTTTTGTGTTTTGTTGTTTAATCGATTGAAATATTGTTGTTAAATCAATTGAACTACATGTTTTCGTATGTTTTGTCGTTCAATCAATTCAACGATTGCTATTCAATCAATTATTTGTTTGCATGTGTTTTGTTGTTCAATCAATTGAACAACACTTGTTTGTTTGTCTGTGTTTTGTAGTTCAATTGATTGAATGATTATTGTTCAATCAATTGAACAACATTTTTTTCATGTTTTGTTGTTCAATCATTTGAACAATTGTTGTTCAATTAATCGAACGACACTTTTTTAGTGTTTTTTGTTCAATCGTTTGAATGATTATTGTTCAATCAATTGAACAACACTTTTTGAGTTTTTGCTATTCAATCATTTGAACGATTGTTGTTCAATCAATTGAACAACACTTTTTGAGTGTTTGTTGTTCAATTATTTGAACAATTGTTGTTCAATCAATTGAAGAGCACTTTTTGAGTGTATGTTGTTCAATCAATTGAACATCCCCAATTTTTCTTTCTGTGTGTTTGTTGTTCAATCAATAGAATGAATAACTGTGATTTATTTTTGTTGTTTCATCGTTGGTCATTCTTTTTTCCATTTTATTTCTCTTCTATGTTTTGAATAAAAACCATCTGATTGGATTTGTGCCTAAGAAAAATAAAAATAGTAATGTTAATACCAATATGACCTATGAAACCTTTTGATGGTTATCTTTATTCAAACGCTGACATGGTGCATCTCTATAATGACTAGCTGAATATCTTCCCTTTGGACACATCATAAAATGATTTATTATCTTAATACCATGCTAGTTTATCTTTTACACTTTCAAATGAATAAATCCCTTTGATATGATAATATGGGGGTAAAAGCATAACTTTCATTGGCATTTGTTTTTACTTCTTACGCCATCCCTCACTCTTAAGGAGTAAATGAAGCTCCCTCTTTTTATAATCAAAGCATCAAATATGAAAATATGAAAACATGAAAATATGAAAATATAAAAATGTGGAAATGCAACAAACATTGTCTTAAAGAGGATAGGGGGTCTCAGTATGAGCCAACCTACCATGATCATAAGGATGTAACAGGTGACATTCCATTATGGCCACCACACCAAGGTAATGACCTTCTTGATAATTAAAATTTTCAGGAGGATAGGGGGTCTCATCACGAGCCAGCCTGATCAATTTTTTATATCCTGGTGAATGGCACTATGATTATCTAGTTACCATGCCAGCATAGTGGTCTCTTTATAGCAAATAAAATGGAGAATCATCTAAATACTAAAAGGACGACTCTGGCTCATTTGTGGGGGGAATTTCCCTTTTGAACAACATTCCTAAAAGCCAACATGCATGGTAACCTATATCTTATATGCATTATATCATTATTTTCACTTTATCGTTATTAATATTTATCGTCAGTCACCCGTTTGCCACTTTTCCACCTAAGGTAAAAATCTATTGACGTAATGGTATAAATCTCTGTTTTCTTTTACGAGCATCTCAAATATTTTGATGTGTGTTGCTTTAATTGTCATTTTCGTATACTACGTCGCTTTTATTGATTGGTTTCCTGCATTTATGATTTACCGACATTTTCTACTTTTTTTTCCCATGCTTAGCAAACGTGGACTCCCTTTTCTGATTGGAGGGGGGATGGTTTGCATATGAACAACATGTGTGACACTTTATGGATAGTTTTGTAATGATTATTAAACTAATTTCTGGTTAAAGGACTCCATGATGATTGCATGTGTGTAATAATTATCAAACCATTTCTGATTGGAGGAAAGAAGGCAACCATTATGGATAGCATGCAAATTGATTATGATCTTGCACCAAATATTGTTGACGAGACAAATAACTTAATTGTCTATGATATTAATTCTCAAAACAACGTCATTTTCCTGTCAATAGCTTTAACATTCTTTGTTGTTGTTCCAAACTGTGAAAGTGTGAGAGAAGTGCATGCAAGTGAATCAGCCATAGAAAAACAACATCCATGGGAGGAAAATCCATTCGAAATTAAACCATAATTCTCAGGGTATCAAACCAGGCTCATGTGATTCTTGAGTACGTCGACTAGCTACAATACTTGACCAAATTATAGGGATTTCATGAGGAGATGACACTTGAATTTTTGCAAAATTTATAGAATGGCCACACCATGGTAAAAGGCAAGAACATAATGGTCTCCAAAGCAGTCATAATTGAAGTCAGTGGACTTCCAACAAAAGGACGGGAAGGATGGACAAACATGTTCTTCTGTAGGATGCAGTCACAGTATTTCAAGACCCAGACGAGCAATCGATGCGAAAAATAAAATGGGTTCACCCTACATCTTTAAGACAGCCATGGCAGGAATTGGAAGCCATTGTGTAGAGGTATATCACGTGTGACAGATGATAGGACATGGTAAAACCTCGCCAACTTAAACTATTAGCTATTTTGAAATAGAAAATTACAGTTAACTTGCCATTTTATTTAAATTTTGTATTGCATGATGTTGCTTGTCGGGTCAGAAAGGCAAAGGACCCACATACAGTCATCAGCCATCATGGGCTAATCAAATTAATCATCACTCATGGACTGGCCCAACAACAACTAACCTGGGATAACCTTGTGAATCCTACCTTGGCCCCACCTATAGAAAACCAGCAACTGAACAACAAGGGCCAAGAGTGATAGGTCCGAAAAGGACATAGAAAAGGAAGAATCCATCTTTGGCCTCGAACCCAGCAAAGCAGAGACACCCAATGAGGATAAAGTCACAACGACACACCCCATTTCAAATAGACGAGGCAAGGCTATCTCACTTACCCCCTCTAATTCCACAAGATGCTCCTCTGCAAGACTTTGAGGAATAGGTTGCCTGAGTACTGGAGAATATGGGGATATTCATTGAAGAAAGGGAGCAATCTGGGAATTCTATAGGGAAAAATTATGGCCCCAACCAGTCAGCCCCTGCTTGTACTCCGAGCCATGATGAAACCCTGTCGTTTACTGATAATTTGGAAGAATAGAGGGAACCAGTTCCTTCTATGGAAAATCCCCTTGAAGCATAAGTGCATGCAGAGGAAACCATTAGGGAAGGAAATCAAGCAGAAGCTACTGGTCCACTGGAACCCCCAGCTAAGGAAAACCCTACAGAAGAAACTCCGGAGGTGAAAATCAACTAGGGGGCACCAATCTTATGAAGTCCCCAGAGGACGAGGCTCGTCTTGAAGAAGACCCTGAAAATGATAATTGCTCAGGAGACACCATTCCATTGGGGTCTCCTAAGAAGGAATCTCATGAAGATAGAGACCTGGAAGGTGAAAATCCATCAGGAGACACAGTTCCATTAGAACCCCATCCTGATGTTGACACAATTCCACCTAAACATGAAGCTGAAGTAAATACAACTGTACCACCGTCGATTTCTTATACAGGAAAATGACCTCCTCACCAACTCAGAAGATAAAAACATGATGAATGAAGGATATACCAAGTTTACAGGCCTAGTTGTAGAGATAGCGATGTCTAGGCACTAGCTACCTACTTTATAAAGCTTCCTAGAAAGGTTAAGGGTGTGTTAGTGCCTAGGGTAACTCTGTCTATTACCTCGGGAAGAGCGGTAGTGAACCTAAATGATATTCTATGGGAAAAGGGAACAATTTGACTGAGAAATATCCCGAGATTCTCTCCTATGTCATCTCACAAAAGCAGGGAAACATGAGAACTCAACCTGTTTGGAGGAATTACTAATTCCTAATGGAGTCTACAAACGAGAAAGAGTACAAAGGCATGGAAACATCACTTATTTTTCCTAATGGAACTCATGAAGGACTTGGAAACCCTATCCTCACATGTTATATATGCAAGGCTAGGGCCATTGTGGAATGGGTTGAACCATTTGAAAGGATTGCCTATTTGACTGTCGAGCATAGTCTTAGACTAAGGCATCAGAAGAGGTTAATAAGGAAGAGAGAGAGAGGAGCTGGAGGGGTAAGGGAAGGTTGATACAACTGATGGTTATAATCAATCTTTTCTGAATCAATATAGAACAACAATTGTGTTGTCCACTATGTGATGTTGGTAGTATAACTTGTTTATATGTTTATGCAATGTGGTTATTATGAGTGGCTTAGATATATGCAACTAGATAACTTTATATGTTCATGCATTGTTTATCAAGGTTTTATGTTGTGGTATTACACTTGTCTTATCTATCTACAGGTTTTGATCTAGAGCTAGCTCAAGGGTCTTCCACCTAGCTACATCACGCTGTCTAGCAACACCACACTGAGACTTGAGGTAATAAGTCCTTCTTCCTGCTTTGATATTCATTTGTTAAGCATAGACATGCATGCATCTTTGTGATAGCTGCAGCTAATCTGACTGTCTGCCAAGGATCCCAGGAAGATCCTTGAGAGTTTCTACATCACCAAACACCCGTGCATTAATCACTATAGCAAAATTGGCGACTCCACTGGGGACTACACTTAGTTCCCGGTTTTCCCAGAAAGTTCCTACATCTCTCTTTCTTCTAGACCTTCCTATACTTAATTCCCTTTTTGACCACTCAAGACTATATAGAACCCTTCTCTTAGTGCTCATCCCTAGATATGATCCGCACAGCCTATTTTTTGAGCCTTTTTCCTCACTAACATTGTCTTCTAGTGTAAACAGTACTTTATAAAGCATTGTGGCCTCACAAACAGTGTGTTAGTGCTACAAGTGACTCTCTGTAGCCTTTAGTATAGAGCATTAGCCAACCATTTCTTCATAAACAGAGTACTTTGTGACCTCATTGGTTGAGAAATCTACTTGTAGACTGATCAGGGATCTACAGCTATGCTTGTTTGACTAATCTATGCTTTGAACATTTTTTTTTTAAGAAAATATATTTACTTCTTAAAGTTTTTGTTTTCATAAAAGAAAAAAATACAAATTTTTTATTGTTTTTTGCTTAGTTGGTTAGATCTGCATTATTTGGTTTAAAAATTTGTTAATGAGCATTGTAGTTTTGTCAATTATGCTAGTGTTTTACTGAACAGGATGCATGGTATATATATTGATGTATGAATGACTCTCCCTTTGTAGAAGCATCTTATTCATCGAAAGTGAAAATTTACAAGCATTGTTTTTGCATAATTTGAGTCAGAGTCCCATATAACTTCATACATCAACACCCCTACCGAAGACTCTAACGAAGTACATTTAAAATCTACCTAATAAAATCAATCAACAACTCTTTTTAGAGTAAACACACATTATTTTAGGCTAGGATCTTGGGATAGGCAGTGTGAGTTAACTGCCCAAGATCATACACCAAAACTAATGTCATTAACAAGAGAAATCCTTATGCACTCATACTATCCAGGACCACTCCAGTAAAAGCAGAGCTAAATACGAGACAACATCGGACTATAAATGAAGGTAGCCCACCTTCTCTTAGATCTCCTTTGGGTATTTTGTGTATCGGGGATATCGGAGATGAGTCAGGGACTCAGGTGTGCTGCCCACACAGCATACTATCTGTGACTATGTCCCCCCGGTGGTGTATGTGATTTGAGGTATCCTTAGTGGCCATACTTTTAGGGACAAACACAAGGTGACTAGGGCGGGCTGCCCTGGTACCTAACACAGATGAACATACTCTGTCTTCAATTTTTGGGAGGGTGCTCATCTTCATGAGAGTACTTGGCCCCTTAATTTGAGGTTCGGGTGAAGCTCAGGAGTAATCATAACTATACATTTGGCCAACTCTCTCTATTATCTATTATGATACTAGGTTTCATCTCCAGTGATCGGTGGTTATTAGAAAGGGTCATTTCCCTCTGCTTGTTGATTGATTTCCTTAGTGTATTTTTTATTTTTTAAGTGTCGGATTGTTATCCCTGAGAATTTAATAAATATCACTATAAAATTTATTGATAAAATTTATTGGTCATCGTGGCTACATCTCGACGGTTGTTAGGTCTTCCCCCACTCATTGTGGAGGATCCGTCGAGCCCTAGTGAACTGGATTACCCATCTTCCGGAAATCAGTCTCCGAGATCTAACACTGAATCAGTTTGTACATCCCACAATTCCAGCTTACCAGAAGATTTCTTTACTGAAGGTTTTATTCCTCCATACAATCCTCTGATCATGAATCCATTGGGACTACTCTTGATTCCATTTTCATTTGTACCTCCTATGTCTTTTTTTGGACCTGCACAACCCATCCCATCAATGACTAATGGGTTGTGGGCTTTTGTGGACACTTTTGGTCCACTGCCACCTCCCTAGTCGACAGTCAATACCACACCTCTAATGGAAAACCATGTTATCCCACTTGTCCCAGGTTCAAACCCTATCATGACACCCAGCATGAGTGGAACCCAGTATATACCGAGTTTCGTCCCTTTTGTGTCAGCTCTTGTACCTTCAACAAGTGCTACATATAGTGCTCCTTATAACGCCAAATATAGCACGGTTAGTAAGGGTCCTGTGAACAGCCCCTATGGTTGGCATCCATTGATTATTTCCAACCCCTAGGTTTAGATGCCTGGGGGCACTATTCCCAATATGCACATACCAGCCGGGAACGTTACAGTTCCCCCTCTGTTTACAAGAAACTAGGGACAATCATTGATTGACATTAACCCTCCTTATGTCAGTGAAGGACCTATAGTTAATTATGTGGCAAGCGGGATCCCACAACAAGGTCCAAATCAATCCATATGGGCACCCCATTCTCAACCTCAAATGAGTCAAGAGGCATTCCTTATCCTGGGGTCACTTATAACCCCCAATCTAACAATCCCTATGCAAACCCATAGTACACGACTATACACCAAGGAAATTACTATTCCACACATCCTGTGTATAATATTGGGAACAACACGACGGGAGGACCGCAAGGATCCTCAATTCATATGTCATCGCCTTGGTCTAATTTGGGGGCATCAAATACCTTGCCTTTCTTGGTAATGCTTGATATCCCTGACTTGTACAAACTCACAAATGACCCAATCTATCATAGCTTACTTTGGCTACCAATCCCGCATAAAATCCCAATAGACATCCCAAAGTTCGAAGGGAAACAAGGGGAGGATCCAGGTATGCACATCACCACCTATCATTTATGGTGTGTTTCTAACTCCACGGTGGATGATATTATCTAGTTACGGATCTTTACCCACACCCTTACTGGAAATGCAGCCAAGTTGTACATCGAGTTACCACACACGTCAGTCAATACCTTTGGTGCTTTAGCGATGGAATTCTTAAAGCACTTCTAGCTACCCATCCGCTATGAAACTGGGACAGAAATCCTCACTTAATTACGTCAAGATACCGACTCCCACATCTCTGATCATATCCATGAATGGAGACGTAGGAAAAGGCTAGTCAAATATCCCTTCCCAGACTATCTACTAGTAGATTGGTTCTGCAAGTTTCTACTCCCCAAAATCACTAAATATGTCGCCTTAGGTGGTGCGATCATGGAAGACCAATCCATTCGTCATGCCCAACACTTAGATTTGATATATTCGTAGTCTAGCACTTTATACGATGTCATTCCCAATGCCCCTCATAACTCCAATGCTCTCGCTACTCAACAACTCAGAGCGCATGCCGATGGTATTATCGGTGCTACCTCCAGGGCTACTGTAAAACAACTCAGCAGTCACATTGCCCAGTTTTCAATTGACCCCTCTACCAAATCGACTGCTCTTCCTACCACCACGATAAACTCTGTGCAGTCTACACAAAAACCTGGTGGTAAGAACAAGAAGAATAAGAAAAAGAACGCTCCTTCTGAAGAGCAGTCAACAAAGCAGTACAACCCAAAGTAGAAGGTTGTTGTGCCCTCTAATGATGGAAAGGACAAACCCACCAAATTCCCTTGCAAAATCTGTGTGGAAGACCACATGACATATTGTTGTCCACGTCTTCAAGAATGCATAGATTTCATTGCTAAAAGGGACACTAGCAAGACCCCTGCGGTCCTAAATAATCCTTTCCCTACTCAGTAGCAGAAGCACTTTATTGCAAACCAACCCCAACCCATGCAAGGGGGCAATGACGGTACGCATCATCCTTTAGCTAGTGAAGGACCATCTACTGTTCACACCTTTGAAACGGTAGATCTACAAACCAAAGCCAAAACTTATGGAGATCTAGTCGCTAATGCAGAGGAAGCCTCATCGAGTCAAAACCCACCATTGCCTACCAATCTTCATATCAAAATGTCGATTGTTGATCTTGTGATTCACCCCCCAAAAGGGGCACTTCATTGCACAACACATAATAGATATGCACGTGCTGCCCAGAACTACAGTATTGTAGAATATTTTGTGCAAGCACTGTCAGCTATGTCGGCACTCGAAGTCTTACAAACCTATCCAGCACAAAGGAAATATTTTCTTTTGGCAATAGGTGGGGTTGACCCCCAGGATTCCATGCTTGCAATTTTATACATGGATAAATGTAAACCTCCCCTTTCACACCAGCTTGCATTTCAGGTGCAAATATTATCCAAAGGGTGAGGAGTACATAGAACTTTCATTGATGAAGGTGCTTCAACCTGCATCATGTCGGCTTCATGTTGGCTCACTTTGGGTTCTCCAACCCTATCCCAGCCATCAAATTCCTTTAAATCTTTTGATGGCCACACTTTCATCCCAAAAGGTTACCTAATCCAGGAGGATCTCATCAGATCAATTACACAGGTTCAGTTTCATCGGCAGCATTCAGGTCTGGTGTCGTCAGTTTCGATGGTGATGTTTATGGTTCATGTTGTCTAGTAATGTATATGGTTTTCATAGTGATATGGTTTGATACCTGGTTGTTGACAAGTGGTTTTCGTCAGTTCCACCAGGATTTTGTTGTCATCAGTTCTACCAAGATATGGTTGTCAACATGGGTTGGTCATCTACCTTTTAGAGTTTGGTTGTTGTCATCATGTGACATTTGTCGCAAATGTCACTTGGTGACAATTTGTTGTAAATTGGGTTTTTTAACAAAATAATGTTAAGACTAAAACCCTACAAATAAGACATTATTTTAACCAAACCCTAGAACCCTAACCTAAAACCTAAAGGCCATGTATTAAAATACCATAAAGCTAGGACCCATTCGGGCCATGATACATAAACAAACCTATGTAAAAAAACCATTAAAGTACATAACTTTAAGCTATAAACCCTCTCGTCCTTTATAAATATTGCAATACATTAATAAACATTACAAATACAAATAGAGTCATATATTAGTCCTAACCGCAATGAAACCGCGCGTGGCGAATACCATGAGGACCTTTGTTCATGTGAGAAGTTGGGAGGTTAACCATCGGTGGAACATACCATGGATGCATGTGAACACATTCACCGCATCGTTAGTTAACCACGACATGAAAACTACAACCATATGAACATGCAAGACTGTCAACTGGAACTACTGGAGGAAACCACGTAGGTGGCAATCAGCCAGTTTACTGTCAAGGCATGCGGCCTGGTCACATGGAAACCACCTGAATAGCATGCCGTTAGTCAAACCGCCAGTGGTTTTTTGTTAATATATGGTCGAATGTGGGTTTTGAAATGTATTTTTGGTGCAAATTTAATTCGATGACCATGCAAGTTATCCTTAGGTGTCCCTATGTCATAACTACAAACCCTATTTTCAGCTAGTTCAACCCTAAACTCTGCAAGAGGGAGTTCGAATGCATCTGGAGGGGTATAAAGGCAGTTTTGTTCATGAAGAGGACAGAACAGTGGTTTTTAGTTTTAGAGTGCATATTCTGGAGGATATAGATAGTTTTGTTTTTAGTGTAATAGGAGCATCGGGAGTCAAAATTGGGAACTGTGACAGGCATTGGAAACCTAATTCAGAGAGATTTCTTATGACAATGACTAGAAGTGCCTGTGTGCACATTTAGTTTGGTCAAATTTCTGTATAATCAACCTCTTCAAAATCAAACCTAATCAAGTGGTCACCCATCTTGAAAGTGGACCCAAAGACGCAGTCCATTAGGGACGAACTCCGTAATCAATCTTGTTGCCTGGTATCGCTGTGTATTTTTTGTTTTCAATTATTTTTTGCATCTTTCTTATGTTTATCATCTATTGTAAAGTCTTTCTTCTCAAGCAGTTCTCATGGTTTTCAGCACTTTAAGTTAACATTCATTTCACTATTGGCATAATCAATTCTACATTAGTTTGACACATGATCATTTTAGATCATTACATAGCTATCTACCCCATCACTTCAAGTGGGAAAATGGTAATGGTGGACATTGAAGTCGTAGATAGAAAGCTCAACTATAATCTACTATTGGGTCGTAGTTGGACTTATGCCATGACTGCCATTGTGTCTATTGTCTTTCGCATCATCCTATTTCCACTGGATGGAAAGATAGTCACAGTGGACCAGATATCCTTTTTCACCCTTGAATATTCCCTGTTACCTAGTGGGTTTGTACCATTAGTGGGTGGTATAGCTGACTCTTGCGTCAGTGTGGTACCAGTTTATTGAAGGGCTCTTCCATAATGGGTTATTTCCCTCTTCAGCTACCCGCGGTTCCATAGACAGTCTCTATGGTTTCATCCATTCCTCACAAGCCAACCAATCCTTGGATCCTCACAGCCCTTCAGACATTGACACTTAGGGAGAACAAATGTCATTGTCACCAACTGAATTGACGTACCAAACCATTCAATTTGCATCTGAATCTCAAGTCACTTTGGTCACAACCAATGGTACCACCTCCCCTCCCATAACTACTCCTTCTTTCAATATCCTCAATCAAGTCTTACCTTGGGACGAATCTATTAGAGAGATCATGTGTTTAGAAGAGTGACCTTGCAAGGACTCTCACCATCGTGTTTCAATATTTGATTCGGACAAGATACCTATTCAAATCCTGGCATTTGATGCACCTGAAATCATTTCCTCACCTTATACGACTATCCAAACTTTGGACTCAAAGGGAAACATGGATAATATTTCAAAGACATTGCTCATCGATATTTCTATCAAGACAGACATCGTGGAAAACATCCACGTTAGAGCCGATCGTACCCCTGAGGAAATTGCAAGCTTCACCTGCCTTTTTAAGGAATTTTGCGATGTATTTGTTTGGTCTTACGAGCAAATGCCTGGCATAGATCCATCTATTGTCGAGCATGAGATCAAGATATATGATAATTCCAAGCCTTTCCACTGTTGAGCCGTTAATATGCCATTATTATTATCACTTGTGAACGCTTATTCCACCCATTTCTACCATTCTTCATCACGTCATTTGTCATAATTTATCATATAATTCTATTTTATGATGATTTATGCTCTTATGTAAAAATATTATTTCTTCTTCTTTATTTCTAATAAATTGATGATTATGCATGATTTTATCAATGATAGTTTATTAATAAACTGGTTGTAACATTATTCACCATTTTTAGCCTCCAAGATAATTTCCAGATTGAAGATTTGATCATTAAAAGTGCCAACTCAGAAATTCGCTGGAATAAGAAGTGACAGTTTTGCGGTTGAGATTTTGGGCAAATAAAGACGAATCTGGAAAATCTGGAACATGGGTTTTGTCTAGAATGGACCAAATTAACTTTTTTAAAGAACGGTTTGCCAAAATTCAGCTTGTACTGAGAGAAATGTAGGGTTCTTTGAGCATGATTTTCTCAGATTTGTTATTGCGGCCATCCTCCAAATCTTAGCTACAAAGCCAAATTCGCCTTGCTCTTGTTGATCAATTGGTTAGAAGAAAACCAATTTTGTAATAAAAATCATGTTGTACTTATCCTTATTGTAACTTCTCTCTGATCTCTCTCTATTTAATGAAAATAGAGATCAGAGATGAGGATGGAAAAATGATGAAAAACTGAGGGGAAAGAATTGAGGATTCAGAATTAGAGATTCAAGAATGATGATGGATTATTCATGATAGGATAGGAGGAAGAAGGGATTGCTGCATGTTGTAATTCTTAGAGCTTCAACTGTTGCAATGATTTCACAGTTTAATGATTAATACCTGATTTTGGAGTTGTTGTTCATTCACTTGATCTGAAGTAGCCCAGCAGCATCTGCTGGCGGCTAAGGGCCCAGCCTCTAGTGGAGTACGCTGCTGCTGTATCATATCTTTACAATTGCTGTTGTGTATCATATCTTTACAATTGCTGCCATGTGATGGTTTAGTTTCATTTATATTTATCATAATCATATTACTTCATTGTTTCATATTGCTAGATTTAATGAATCGATCTGTTTTATATACTGTATTTATATTGCGTTGCTGTTCATTTATTTCTTAACAAAAATCACTGCTTTTCGCAAGCATGTTGTTGTGCTGTTCATTTCATCTTCGAAGCTGCGCTGATCACTCCAGTAATTTAACAGTTTTCTGTTCATTATAGTTATATAAGTTTGGCTGCTCATTTCTAATACTTAGCACTGTTGTTCATTTACTTTCTGCAATTATTTAAGCTTGCCTTTCAGCATTCTTCTAGTTAGCACAATTGTCTCATTTTCATTACGCTGTAGTAATACGATTGATTTAATTCTTTGCACTTTCCAATTGGTTATTTAGTGTTGTGTGTGAGATCAACAACTGTAAAGGACATTGGCTATCGTTGCCTAAGTTCTCAGATTGTGGATATTATTTATGCTTGATTTAATTTATATCATTTAAACAAGGATAAAGTTTTGCTGTTCAATCCTATTTATAGAAGTAAATGATGTTCAATTTCTTAATTGCTGTTCCATTTCCTGTTATTTGCGTTATTGATTGCTTTGGTGTGTAGTAGGGCTGTCAACTGTAGAGAACATTGGTTACTGCTTCCTTGTTCTCATATTGATTGTCTTGTTCTAGTTTGATTTCAATTGTATCAATCTCTAGAGGAATGAGTTATTGCTACTATATCCTCGATTGATGTTTGCCGAGCAAATAGTTGAATTTCAGAGCATTTGAGTTTATGTTGTTGTAGTTAGATTTCTTTTCAAGCATTCATTCACTTTTGTATTTTGAGCACTGTACTACATCTTTCATAACATTACTCTTGAGTAAATAGCTGCCTCAGACTGAGTACACTCTTGGAATAAAAAGTCGTCCCTGGGTTGACAATTAATGTGAAGGTAATTAGGAGTTAAAAAGACACCTTTTTATCGCTCCACATCCACCAAAGGCTTCGACCAGTCCACCCTGACAAAACTACAACCATCAATATTGAGGTGGAAAAATTGTTATGTGCTAGTTTCGTCTACCCTATTCCCTTAATGGAATGGGTTTCCAATTTGGTTCTTGTCGATAAGAAACAAGGTACCATCCACATATGTGTCAACTATTGGGACTTGAACGTCGTGTGTCTAAAGGATAATTATCCGACACCGTTTATCGACCAAATCATCAACAACTATGCCAGTTGTGAATCATTCTCATTCATGGATGGTTTCTTAGGTTACAACCAAATTTACATAAAACTAGTAGACCAGCACAAAACCTCCTTCATTTTCCCTTGGGGAATATTTTCCTATCGAAACTCCCATTCGGTTTAAATAATGTTGGAGCAAAATTTCAAAGGGCCATGGACTACGCATTTCACAATATCAGACATATCATTCAAGCTTACTTGGATGATCTTCCATCCCATTCCAAGAAATGAGCTCAACACCTAGATCACTTACGAGCTATCTTTCTTCGATGCAGGTTCTATAACATACGTCTAAATCCACATAAATTCCTTTTCTTTGTCGAGTTTGGATGCTTGGTTTCATTGTCTCCAAGTACGGGATTAGGGATGATCACAATAAGGTAAAGGAAATTACTCAATTGCCTGAACCGCAATCCATTTTGCAGCTCCAACATTTGCATGGGAAAGCAAACTTCTTACGATGGTTTAGCGTAGATTATGCTTTGTTGACGAAAGGATTTATGCACCTGCTTAAGAAGGGAGTGTCGTACTTGTGGGATGATCAAGCTCAACGATCATTTGATGCCTTCAAAAAGGCACTTATATCAGCCCCACTCCTTAGTGCTCCCAACTATGGGGATGACTTTCTTCTATACCTGGAAGCCTCGCCATCCTCTCTAGGAATGGTCTTGGTCCAAACTCACGATGACCTAAGTGACCATGTGATATATTATCTATTGAAAGGCCTGGTTGGCAGTTGTCTTTGCTATAAACCACTTCTGAAATTACATACTGCTACGACAAACTATCGTCATTGCCTTGGAGAATCCCATGAGACACATTTTGTCTCATCAAGTCATTGGAGGGAAATATTCCAAATGGGTAGTGATCCTCCAACAATTTGGTTTGGTTTCCACCGTTGCCAAGGAAAAAAATTTCTTAGTCTTCATCGAACTTTTGCTGGATCTTCCCATTGTCGATCCCAATGAGATAGCCCATGATCCTCTTTTGGATGAAGTTTTCTATCTGATTGACTCTACTAACCCTTGGTATGGTAACATTATTGTCTACCTCCAAGTGCAACGTTTCCGCCTTAAACTATCGTCAAGTGACCCTCGTCGCATCTGCCATCAAATGCGGCACTATTTAGTGCTCAATAATACTTTATATCGTCGTGGTGCTGATACAGTTCTTCAACATTACCTCACTCATGAAGAGGCGGAACACGTTTTAAATGACTGCCATGCTGGTGCATGTGGTAGTCATCTTTTTGGCATACCTACTACTCAGAAAATTTTACGACAGGCTACTACTGGCCAACCTTGTTCAAAGATTTTATCAAGGCTATCTGGCAATGCCACCCTTGTCAAGAATTTACAAAGTAAATGTGCGCTCCTTCGGCTCTACTACACTTGGTTATCTTCGTTGGCCCCTTTGCCAAATGGGGGATAGACTTCATAACTTGTAACCCCACTTCCTCTTCCAGACACAACTACATTATAGTAGCTATGAACTATTTCATGAAATGGGTCGAAGCCCTTCCCACTTTCGGGGCTGATGGAGAAACTATGGCACTATTCCTATTCAATCAAGTCATCTGTCACTTCGGTGTACCTCGCATGATAGTTACAGACAATGGGTCTCATTTTTAGAATCACATGATATCTGACTTAACATTGTTGCTCATTTTTCACCAGGATCAATCATCCTCCTACTACCCCCAAGCTAATGGCCAAGTAGAAGCCGCCAATGGAATTTTAAAAACCATGATCCACAGGTTAGTCTTTTACATCAGAAAATTTCCCAAAACTTGGGTGTTTAAGTACAAAATGGCTACTAAGCCTAGCCATAAACACCTGTTGGCTATACCATGTGCCTGCTAATAGAGCCTACTACTCATGAAAAGACAATACAGCTCTAGCTATCCTCCGAAGAGGAACCAAAAATCGCTCAGGCACACCAACTGTGTGTCACTGCATGTGAGCAAGGATCTCCCTCATAAGAAGGGGGGACACACCCATGCTCATGCCCTCCAGGTTCTTCAGAACCTTGCGAAGACTCTCAGTATCACCCCTCCCTTCAGGTAGTTTTTTCACCTCGCCTCACTTAGTGAGGCGAGCCTGCAGGTCGCACCAGTGTCACATTTGTGTCAAGAAAAAAGCTTCATGTCAGTACTTTTTCACCCATAAAATAAAAAAAAACATAACCTAAAAATTCAAAAGCTTAAAAATACTGTAATTACTCTCAAATAAACCTTCTTACCTTAAGGCACCCAATTTGTACCAAGCAGCAAAATCAATTCAGGATCACCTATGAAGTTCATGCCCTTGTAGGCATAGTCATCTAACATCGCAATCTGATCACTGAGCCATTCGAAGAAATCCTCCTCCTCATGTGCGAGGATCAAGCGATGCCCATCGCCTCTGCCTAGGCTCCCTCAGATTGAGGGGACCTAAGCTCATCCGTGGTCGCATAAGTGGCACCCTCTCAAGTATGAAGGATACAATGAGAGTGTCGTACCCAAAATTCTATTGGGTTTGGGTCTTACATGTAGTCAACTCTGCCTTCAACTAATGAAGCATCGCCTCACACCAGTTGAAGATCTACAACTGGAAACACTCAATTGCAAGCAACATTTGGGCCTTTGTCACGACATGGGAACTTTTAGACCCCGCCAAGCACACAATCATCCATAAAATGGCCCTCATAGACCTGGATCTGATCCTCTCTATAGGAACTCTGTTGCTGATAAGTCCGCTCTCAGGGATAAAATAAGCTCAGACCAAATCTAAAGTGGATCGGGCATCGGGCCTACCATCGGTCAAGTTTTTCCATGCTCCTCTACATGACAAACATGTTAAGAAATATATGTCATCTCGGTCAATAACAAGCTCATGGTCCCCGATCCTGAACATCTGTTCATGTTCATCCCAGCGCTGAATAATCCAGATCAAAAGGTCCTCCTGACCTTTCATCAAGTCCAACTATGCATACTTCATCAAACCACATCAACGTAATGAAAGTATGCAAGCTGTATCATTTCGTATAAGTAATTCCTGTTGATCATGGGCCTATTCTCTCCATATATTAGTCATAATGGCTCAAAACCTACACAAATCAACCCAAAAATCAGTGCAAATGGGGCAAAAAATCTCATGAAAACACTGCCTAGGTTTTTAGAGTGTGTCCTCATGCACTAATTCCCCCGCTTGTGGTAAAAAGGGAGTATTAACGCCCTCCCCAAGGTCGTAAAGGGCATTTAACGCTCCCTACAGGCCTGGAAGGGGGCATTAGGCACAATAAATGAGTTAGGGCTCCCCAGATATCTAAAAATCCACCCCAAAAGTAGCTAAAAAAGTTTGAATAATGTGAGATAATGGTTTTGGCATCTACCTGGGACTAACGGCAAGTCGAATGGTTGCCTGGATCACCCACAATCATCATGCAAAATCTTCTCCTCTTTAGCTCCAAAACACTCTCATAGCTCTCAAATGATGCAGATGGTGAAAGTGGAGGCTCAAGAACTCCCTTATAGTCACTTTGGAGACATTAATTATCTTAATTGAAGTCATTAAAGTAGAAGTAGTCCATTTCCTATGATATTTATCAAGGGCCATGACCCCATATTGGCAAAAATCGCTCAGGTTTTGATGAAAGAACTTTTAGGGTTGAATGGCAGAAATGACCATGTTCTATTCTCAATGAGAGATTTATTTTATGGGATGTTTTATTGCTCCTAAACTAAAAAATCCCCAATTTTTTCGTCATCAAGCTCGTTAAACACCTACAACGACAATCTGAGCAACTCTTTTTCTCTCTTTTTTTAGCTCGTTAAACTAAAAAAGATAGACTGAGCATTATTTTTTGGGACTTTTTTCTCACTCATAAAATTGAAAAAACCATGAGTTTCTTCTTCAGGCTCATTAAAAACTTATGAAGAAGCTCCGGACATTCTTTTCAGGAACTTTTCTTGCTCATTAAATTGAAAAACCCTGGAGTTTTCATCATCAGGCTCGTTAAACACTTACGACGATGATATGAGTGCTTTATTTTTTGGGACTCTTTCTTACTCTTAAATTGAAAAATCCCTGAGTTTTTCCCTTCTTCGAGCTCGTTAAATCTACGAAGAAGGAATGAGAAATTCTTTTACCTCTTTTTCCTCGCTCATTAAACTGAAAAAGATACCTTGAGTTTTCTTCATTTGACTCATGAAAATTCGATGAAGGTATATTGAATTTGTCGTTGCGTGACTCATTAAAATTTCACGATGAATATCAAGTTTACTCCATCTCCTCGTACTCGTAACAAAATGAGTCAAACATCTATTGAGCATAGGTTTCTCTTTATTCGGACTCAGTAGATTAGCTTACGCAAAATGAACTTTTTTGGGTATACTATTAAACGTTTGTCGCACCCAGTTAACAACTATGACAAAGGGACCACCCTGGATTCGTTCTTTACTATCCTTTTAGACTCTCAAAATATGAAAAGACCACCGAGTTGTCTCGCCTGGACTCATTAAATTAAACAAATGAGGAATGGAGTCACTCTTTACAATCTTTTCAGACTCTTGAAACATGAAAAGACCAATGAGTTTGCTTATTTGGACTCATTAAATTAATCAGATAGGGCATAGAGTCACTCTTTTACAATCCTTTTTAGACTCTTAAAATATGAAATGATTGGTGAGTTTACCCATCTAGACTCACTAAACTAATCAGATGGGGAAAGTGAAAAAAACAGTTGCTTTGTGTTCAATATTTTGAAAAGATTTTTTTGGGAGCAGTCGCTCCCTTGAACATGGCACTCCCTCAAATAAACCTTCCCTTGTGATGGCCTCTCAATATGAACCTTACCATCTTATGCGTTTAGCCTATATACCCCAATGTTCTTGCATCTATGTATCCTAAAACTCTTTAGTGTTCATGAGTCTAGTGCTACATGGTTAAAACCATTGTCATGCCTTCTATTGTTTAAAGGAAAACATTTATCTTATGTTTCCTCCATCAAACCATCAAGCATATCCTATCACCATGCCCTCTATCACTTTGACCCAATGTTCAAAATATTCCTCAAAAAACAATCATTCTTATCCTGTTTCATGTCAACTGATGTAGGACACCTTATTACCTACCTTTCGACAGGTCTCTTCCTATCGACTTCAACACTCTATCTAGGAAGAAGGCCCAGAAACACTTCAGTGCCTTGGTACTTGTAGACATCAATGGCAGGTCACCTTGTGTTTGGTCAGGGGTTTTCATTATTGACTCATGGTTGAATGATTCTACGAGTGTTCGTTGACAAAAACATTATTCACACTCACTAGATTTTACTGTGCATCTTGGAGACCATCACCATTATCAGTGGCCATCCTCACATCTATTAATGGTCTCCATTATTGACTGGTAATCAGACGATTTAGTGCATGCTCGACCCCAACACCTTTATTCACATGTATTGATCTATGTTGTTGCGATTAAGCGGAAATCAAGACCTTGGGTAGAGGCTTACATCACTCAACCTTGTTTCCTCTCCCAAGTTGTGTTTATTGTTTTTTGGAGGCAGCTCATCAAAATGATCCTATTATGGCACAAGTTCCACATTGTTCTTATCGGCAGCCAACATTGTCATATCTCTTTATTGAGAAAATCACTCTGACATAGCTACTGAGAGTGGGAATGCCCAACTCAGGACATGATTTTAGTTGTTTTATATATATGTGTTGTATCAGGTTTCTCGTACCAACCGAAGCTTTGATCCTCTCTCTCCTTTTTCCAAAAAGAAAAGGACAGTTAAACATAAATTATTTTGGCCATCATCGTAGCCTCTGATCTCACACTTTAGGGGGTATCTATTATGTAGGAAAATGACCTCCTCACCAGCTCAGAGGAGAAATCCATGATGACTGGAGGACTGACCAATTTCACAGGCCCAGTTGTCAAGCTAACATTGTCTAGGCACTAGAAACTTTCTTTATAAAGCTTCCTAGAAAGGCTAAGGGTGCGTTAGTGCCTAGGGTAACTCTATCTGTTACCTCGAGAAGAGTGTTATTGAACCTAAATGAGTTTCTATGGGTCAAGGGAACAAGTTGACTGTGAAATATCCCGAGATTCTCTCCTATGTCAGCTCATAAAAGCAGGGAAACATCATAACTCGACCTATTTTGAGGAATTACTAATTCCTAATGGAGTCTACAAATGGGAAATAACACAAAGGCATGGAAACATCACTGCTTTTGCCTAATGTAACTCATGAAGGACTTGTTAACCCTATCGTCACATGCTATATATGCAAGGCTAGGGCCATTGTGGAAGGGGTCGAACCATTTGAAAGGATTGCCTATTTGACTGTCGAGAATTGTCTCGGACTAAGGCATTAGAAGAGGTTAAGAAGGGAGAGAGAGAGAGAGGAGTTGGAGGGGTAAGAGAAGGCTAATACAACCGATGGTTGTAATCACTCTTTTCTACATCAATATAGAACTGCAATTGTGTTGTCTAGTCTGCGATGTTGGTAGTATAAATTGTTTATATGCTTATGAAATGTCGTTATTATGAGTGGCTTAGATATATGAAACTAGATATATTTATATGTTCATGCATTATTTATCAAGGTTTTATGTTGTGATATTACACGTGTCTTATCTATGTGCAGGTTTTGATCTGGATCTGGCTCAGGGGTCTTCCACCTAGCTACAACACGCTCTCTAGCAACACCACAGTGAGAGTTGAGGTAATAAGTCATTCTTCCTGCTTTGATATTCATTTGATAATCATAGACATGCATGCATCTTTGTGACAGATGCAGCTAATCTGATTGTCTACCAAGGATCCCGGGAAGATCCTTGAGGGTTTCTACCTCAGCAAACATGTTGTGGGGAAAAATGCCTATGCAGGACGATCCTATCCACCTAAGGTGTGACATTACCTTAGCAACAAACGAATACAGCTACTTCGGTTTCTTCCTTTATGAAATATGAAAGAGAGGAGATTGGTAGACTTACCGTTATCTTCCGGTTGTCCCTCGATCTAGATCCTCTCCTCTTTGGGTGTCCACAGCTACTCGCCTCCTTACGAGATCACAAGAGAACAGCTACCTGTGACAAGAGAACAGCTACTTGCAACGAGAGAAGGACACAACACAAAGGCAAATATACATATTCATAAATGATTCAGGATTAGAAGTAAATCAAATACACTAATGCAAATCATACAATAAACACCAGCATATAGGAAAGAACCAAGAAGCTTTATTGATTGATAAACAAGGTTCAGGAAGAGATACAACCCATAGGGTTCCAACCCAGCATCTCCTTCCCAGCAGAATGGAATTCCTTCTTCAGCCCCTTTCAAAGCATAAACACCCAATGATCTAACCACAATCCAACAACAATTCTTTGCAATCACAATATTCCAGCCTCCCTTGACCTCATGGAGAGAGATCTATATAAAGGAGTTTTGGAGAGAGGATGAGTCAGCTTGAGGCTGGTATGAAACTGACTAGTGTCCTCTCCCACTTCAGTTCTTGAGTCCACTTGGAGGTTCTTGCTTCCACTTGGAGATTTGGAACCTCTTACTCATCACCAGTCGAATTCCCTGACCCAAGTGTCATTTTGGAAGCTTCCTGGGCATTGACACCTTGAGAAATGAGTCTGCCACTTGTCCAGTTATGCTCAGCGCAGGTAGCCTTCTTTGCAGTTGACATTCAACGCAGGTAGACAGTGGAGCAGTTGACATTCAGCGCAGATGCTCAGTGGAGCAGTTGACATGATCCAGAATTGGCCTGTTTTGAGTGTTTTCAGGTGGAGAACTTTTGTGAATTGTTGTGGTTTGCTGGCCTTGTTCCTCTAGGGGTAGGAACAACATGTTTAGGGACTTTGGATCCCTTAATTATTGACATTTCATGCTCAGTGATGCAAGGCACAAAAATGTCTATAACAAAACACCCATGCATTAATCCCTATAGCACAATCAGAAGCCTCAAGACAAAGAAATAATACAAGGATAGACTCAGGAAGATACTTAAAAAGTACAGGAAGCAAAAGAAAACAATTAAGTAGCTAAGAGAGTGGTTGAAGGAAGCAGTCAAGGTCAAGAAATTGAAAGCAGAATTAGAGACCACAGGGACCCAAATAGAACATTGCTCTAGGGAAGATGTTGAAACCCAGACTGAGACCCTTTTGGTTTATTCAAAGGAAACCCAAACAGAGCCATGTCTTTTAGAAGACAGTGAAATGCAAACAGAAGATCCTTGTGTTTGCCCACAGGAAACCCAAACGGACTTCCCTACTACTGATGTTGTCATTCAAAGTAATGTTGAAGAAAACATCCACGTTGATTTTTGCATGATGCGAGAAGCGGTCGAGGCTGATGTTCATACTAACCCAATTGAAACATATGACGATGAGGTCTAGACATAGGAGATGCCTACCTACATTTCCCTGGTAAGGGAAGCAATCATTAGGAAATTGCAGAATGAACTAGTCAAGACTCAGCAGGAATTGACTCGGCATAAAGAGGAAGTAGTGCCCCTGTGAGTACACCAGGAATTACGAAATAAATTTGAGGCACTCATGGTCATAGAGGATGAGACTTTCACTAATTACAATGATGAACAGAATAAATTCAAAAAATAATAGGTCAAGTTACATAAAGCTAAGGAGAAAATGGAGATTGTTTTCTCTCTTTATTCAGATGCCTTGTCATGCCGAGCTCCTGCCACCAACTATGCATTATTCCTACTAGAAAGATACCTCTTATTGAAGGTCAAAGTTGTTAAAGCTGGCAAGTCAGTGGAAATTAAGACCACCCCAGACTTTGTCAAGTGTTTCAAAGAACATAATGAACAGGTACATCACCTCCTTTGTGAATTGTACATGCATAATTTCTTCTTAGAGGATGACTTAGACAGCAATCCTGGCCCCTTCATAGGGGATATCCAATTCCAAGCTTTTCTTTCCTTTGCCACTAACTAGATCAAATGGGCTAAAGCCCATAATACTTTTTGAAAGCAAGAATATGACATAGACTTATGGGTTAGGGGAGAACCTACAAAACCCCTGCACCTCTCTGTCCAGCACAAACAGTTCATGAAACGAATGGGTGTTGTGGGCCAATTAGGACCACTGCACACAGACATCATACAGGAAGGGAAGGATTACTTCCAGGAAATCAAAGAAGAAGCTTTGTCTACAGCCAGACAGATATGGGAAGCCTCCAACAATAATATGAGGAATAGAGAGCCATTTGGATTCAGGAATTTCAAAGTTGCCTCCACTCACTTACATAAATACAACAACATGGTCCTGAGCATGGGCCCTAAGTTGATAGGGTGCCGATATAGAATTCCAATTATCTAGTATCCTCCAGATGGGTACCAAAGTGATTATAACTTGTCGGACCATCAAGTGAACCAATATTTTACAGTGCTCAAAAATAAAAATGGGTTTAGGTTGTATAAGGAGGAAGTATATCCTGCTTATCCCTTAACTCAACTACACCTTAACCATCTAATTGCATTAGGACATGCAATAAGGTAAGCAAGGGAGTATGTTGGGCCGAGAAAAAGGTATGTTTTCTCCTCATAAATAGCTTAATTAAGCATTTGAATTCACATGTTTATCTTCGTTTCATGGATAAAAATAGAGGAAACAACAGCAGAAGCTGGGTAAAATTGATTAGTAACACATTATATAAGTTTGAGGATGGAAAACTGACTTTCACTATATTTATAGGCAGGGATGCGAATTGGACAATTGTTGTTTAATCGATAGAACAACAGCAGCTCATAAAGGGAAAAAGACAGCGTCCTGAGTATGGAAGATAGTGGAAGACCAGGAGGACCAATGCTATTTTATGATGAAATCAAATTGAGTGTTGTGAAATCCTCAGGATCCCTTGATCCCGAGGATTCGCTTCTATCTATTTACTTTTCCAAATTTTATATAAAGCCATAAGGTGAACTGAACAGTGAGTTTAGGAATTCGTAGACTGTAACTATTCTTTTGGACATATAAGAATTTCATCACGGTGATGTTGTAACTCTGTTATTGATTTTAATGAAGAAGATTGTGTTTAATTCATAATCGTATTTTGAGTATCTAACAGTGAGGACTTATGGAGACTTTGGGCCCAATCAATAGAAGATCTATTGCTTCAATTGTGTTATAATCATTTCTATTTATTCTTAACTGTTTATTATTGTTAGTTTGTAAAATTAGTATCATTCTGATTACTGTGACGATCAATGATTCTGATTTGCATTTATTGTTTAGTCGAGATTCTAGATTTAGCTATGTGTTATATATGCGTGATGCTCTTTATTCAATTGGTTATGTTAATTCCAACATTAGATTTCCATTCATTCTAAGTAACATTATCATAGATTTCAAAGCTAGAGTTGATTGCTTTCCATGAGATTGAATGAGTTAGTTTCAATACCAGTTAGATTGTCGAGTGTGATTCTTTATATTTGCATTTTAATTCAGTTTTCGACAGAATAGATTAGGTAGATTTGAAAGTGTGTTATGAATTCCTTTCAGAATTGCTTGGATTGAATTTGGAGAGATAGACATTAGAAATTGTAACGATTCCAATATAAGTTAACCTTTGAATTCACTACATATACAGTGTTGACACTCTTGAAATAAAAAGACCCTCCCTAGGTTGATGATTAATGTAGGAATTAAGATTGCTTGTAATAAGACATCTTAGTGCACCAACAACTGTAATGGTCACAAAATATGATATTACCCTGACATGACAAAGTTTTTTTTTTCAAATGTCAAGGAGAACAATGACATCAATGGCAAATAGTGATTCACACTATGAAACCTGAGGTCGTCCCATAAAGGGGGGCGAAACCATTTCTTCAAGCTTGCAGGATGGGTGGTTAAGTCGATAGGAAAAAAGCACCAATCGCCCAAAATACTGATCCAAGGAATCGTCATGAAGGAATTAAGATGGCTATGACATCATGGGTTATAGATGCATGATAACAAGAGTTGACGATATGGGTAGATACTAAAAATTTCCCGAGGTTGGAGCTGTAATGTGAGTGGTGGCAGTCAAAATAATTTTTTCTTGTGTAAATGCCTTTGGAGTATGTAGGACATTCAAGGTGGGTATGTGCATGTTCTGACTATCGTGGCAAATAATCGATGAATGTTATAATGGTGTGGTGGTATAAGAGAGCTCCAACCAAGCGAGTCTAAGAACTATTGTGATGTAAATGACACAAAAATATGAGTGGGAATACTTTTCCTAAAAAATATTTGTACACTTTCTAAAATAATGTAAATGTGGTTTGGGATGTACAAACATGGAGACATGTGCCCCAATAAAATGGTGTCATGTATAATGATGTGGGTGGGGTTTTCGTTGTTTTCGGTGGGTGTTGTGAATATAAATCCCTTATGCAGACATAAGCGATCTCTCTAGTCCTATGAGAGGATATAGCAACAAACCAGACAAACTAGTGCAATGTTATGAAACGAGCTCACAAAAATATAGAAAAGAAAGATAAACACCTTAGAAATCAGCCTCTTCGAGGGGGCAACCTCCTTTAAATTACACAAATGAAAAAGTCTTGGATGATACAAATGACAAGACCTCCTTTCTATATATAGGATTTTAAGGGGTCATAATATAATCAGAGTTGACATACCAATAATAATGTAAGGGCACAACAATAATAGTAGTGGGCTTCTATGGGGCACAATTATAACAATATCGGGACTACATGGGCACAACAATATAATATGGGGGTTGCACTAATAACAATAAGGGGTTACACTAGTAGTATAGGGACCTAATGGTGGGCTCCAGTATTGTAGCAATAATGCTACAACTCCTGGAGCTTCCTTCTCTAATTTTATCAACCCGGTAGTTCGTAACAAACTTGGAAGCGACGGTGCTGTATGCACAAGTACTAGCTCTTGTCGCAGCTGTCACTTGGTCAGCTGGCACAAGTTCGCTAGGGCTCAAGCCAACTTCTATATGTTCTCAGAAGAAGTTTTTTAAGTGATGAACGAAAGCTATCTTAAAGGAAATTAACCTACTTTGCAAGAATGAACTGAAAGCCAACAAAACATGGAAACCCTAGTAAACCCTAATTCGACCAGCTTAATCCTTATGATGCAATGGTGAGAATGCAACTTCTAAAAGTGATGCCATTACTTCTATTGAGATGAGATGCATGTGTCTAAACTACTTTCATCTGAAGAGAAAATGTTTTTGTATTTTTGCTCCAGTTGTTGGAGTTATTATGACTATGCTTCTTACTGGGTCTTGACTGTGCAGGGGTAGATCAAGGGGAGGAAGGCTTGGAAAAGGTCAGGAGAACTCTAAGAGGGTCCAAGGGATCCCTAACATCATTCCACAGAAGTTCACAAAGTTCATATGCCTGGCAACCATGTTTCCAAGCTTCTACAGGATGTCTGCAGGGGGTTCTACAGGAAGTTCAGGATTTCTACAGGAAGTCCCGTAATTTCTACAGGATGTTCTGCAATCGGAGTTTTGGGTGATGGATGAGTGAATGATCTATATGGGTGGATAGGGAGGTAGGAGGGGAGCTTGTGATGGCTTATGCATAGAGAGATGAGATGGAGACGGGGTGTGTAAAGCTGGTTGGTCTAGAGGAGGGTAGAGGCAATGGAAGGCCGAAAAGATAAAACAACGTGGATGATAGAAGAGTTGGGAGGCAAATGATCTAATTGGGGGATAAGTAGATGGCCTAGGCATGGCTTATAAGGATAAGGAAACGATGGAGTGGTGCTGCGCAGTGTAAATGAAACATATCACCCTTGTCTTGCGTATAACCGAAATGTCATCAACCTACTCTAACTGTTTTATTAGAAACCAAAGAACAGCAATGTCGTTTTTAAGGGAAAATCGTGCATGGTGCTGAAACAAAGAGTTATTGCTCAAGATCTAAATGCATGGACACTTCTACAAACGGAAATATTACGTTAAAGCTTGCATGAACATGTAAAACTGTGTTTTTGGTAGTTGGCACGGTCTGCACTCCCAGTCCCCAAACAGAGGTGAAAGTGAGTGTGCATTCAACCCTTTTTGGAACTCAGATTAACTTCAATCTCCCTACTCTAATCTAAACTACTGAAGCAACTTTGTTCATAACACTAACCTATGTAACCACACCAAGAAATTCGAATCAGCAAACTGTGTTTCCAAGTGCATGTAAAGGAAAAGAAATATAATGCTGAAAGAAAGAAAGGTAACAATACAAAGGAAGGAAGCCTTAGGCTCTCAGGTTGGGCCCAACCCTGAGAGCTTAAGCTCCTTTAAGAACTCAGAACTACCTCAAATCTGCCTGCTTATTCATTAAAAGATAATAGTTAAAAGTCTGATAACATGCCAAAAATGGCTTACAAAGAGCAAAACAGGGCTATAGCCCGTAATTCAGAATCTGCAACAAAGTTTCAAAAGTCTCTTTTCGAAGGCTACAGCCTCAATATTTATACATTATGAGGGCCAAGTTGGCCTCCTAAATTAGTGGGGCTTGGCTGACCAACTAAAAGTAAACTGTTGTTCCCTTAGAATCCGTTGGCTGCCTTCTAGCTCGGTGGTGATAGATGTTGGAGCACGGAGTTGTGGGTGGAGATCACGAAGAAGGCCATTCAATGCCGTGGACAACCTTCCTACAAAACCTCAATGCCACCTTGGCTGTCTCCTAGACTTCATCTACGTGGTTTTGCTCCACTTAATGTCAAAAAACCTGAAATAAACATGTATTAGCCACCTAGGAATACTAACTGCCCTTCATTTGTACAAATAACATAAATATACTAAAAAATGATATATAAGTCATGAAAAATGAAGGGTTGAGCAAGGGTAGTGAGGCCAAATGAGCCCAAAATGTTACCAAATTTGGGGCTCATCATCACCCCCCAGCTAAAATATTTGCTCATCCTTGAGCAACTAATCCAGCTCCTCATCCTTCATTGCCTTTACTTCCACCCTTACATCCCAAGCATCTATAGTAGTGTCCTCCTTGCTGATATGGAACCCAGCCTTTCTGTTCACCTCTTCCCACTGTTCACTATCATCTTTATTTGTGCTGCCTTCCATCAATCCTAGCAGCAATGGTGGGCTTAGCTTGAGGCCAATCCAGCTGGCCTGGAGGTTTTGCATGGATTTCTTATAGAGGGCCACCCGTACTAGAGCTTCCCTCATCCGAGTTGGGGTATGATACTCTCTGATTTTCAGACTGTGGGCCAATGTATTCCATCGGCGGGTGCAAGCTTGGACAGAGTTGTCTCCTAACAGTCTCTCCATGTCCTCAAAATGCACTATGGCCTGGGCCTGCTGATCCATATATCTCAATGAAGCTTGAGGGTCGGTGGACAAGTGTTGGTGTGCCGAGATTAGTGCAACTGGATCCCCTAGTTCTACTCTAATTAGCAATGGCTCATTCAGCTCTCGGTTCATGACCGCTTTGGCTTCTGCTGCTCTTTTGTCCTCATGGTTCAACCATGAGGCAAATGCCATTAATTGCATATCTCCTAAGGCCGTATTGGGATCCCATGAAATTACATTAGGCAGGGCCAAATTATGGAGGTAGAACTCCGCTAATTTGGCCTTATCCTCTGATGAGCTGGTACTGCATAATTCAGTGAATTGCTGCGGGTCTTGGAGCTGAGAGATACCCCTTTGCGCCAAGGTATTGATTTAAAATTGCAGCCATTGGTCTTTCAGGTACAGGCCATAGGATTTGGCCGGCTGTCTGCATTGTATAGCATCCATGGCCCAACTGGCCATGCAGGCCAATTGTGCCTCTTTCTGCTGCAGTTGTTGTCTGAGAGCTTGCACCTCAATTTGTGCTTGTTGTTCTGCTTCCTGTAGATGCAAGGTTGGCTCCCCAAGACCGGTTTGCAGTTCCTTTTTGCCTTGTTGTTCTGCTGTGATGTCCCCGGAGGATGTACCTGTTCCTGTCCTCAGCTCCTATAGCTGCAGTCTAAGCCTTTCATTTTCTTCCTGTAGGAACACCCGTTGGCAATTTGCCACGTGTTTAGCCATGGCTAATTCACTTCTGGCCTCCTTGAGTTGCTCCTCCAAGGGACCTATGTCCGCCACACCTTTTGATTTGGCTATTTTCATCCACGTGTGTGTACGTACTCTCTCTTCCTCCAATGCAAAGAACAGTGGCACAGTGAATTTTAGTGGTATAATTTTGCCAGCTTCCAAGAAGTTATAGTATGAACTCAGACTTGGCTGAGGGCTAGGCTCCGGGATATGCTCTTTTTCTTCTTCTCTTGGTGGCTCTACTTCGCCCTCCCTCGGTGGTGATGAGGGTGCTTCCCCTTCCATTCTCTCTGTTTCCTTAAGTCGGGCTAAGGTTTCCTGTAGAGCAGCTTCAACATCCTGTACCCAGGCTTTTGAAGCCAATTGGTCTAACCTTTCTTTCCAAGTGGTTGTTTTTGGGCTCCCCCTCTCATAGGTGACTGATATCTTCGAGGGGGACCTCTCCTTGGGCGAGGTAGGGGCATCATCTATAGTGATTGGGCTGCTGGACGGAGGCTGTGGCTTGCCCATCTTTATTCTCACACTTCTCCTAGCTTTAAAATATAGAGGGGTCTCCCTATTTCTCTTCTCCTTTGGCTTAGGAGGTGTACTAAGGGCGGCCAGCACGGCTGCTGCCTCCCTTGCAAGAATGTCAGCTTTCTTCTCCTTGGGTTTCGCTTTCTCAGGGCTTCCTGTAGAAGACCCTTTTTCAGTTGATTTCTGGCTTCCTGTAGAAGCTAGTTTCGGTTTTCCTGTAGAGACAGGTGGCACCACTTTAGGTTGCTTTGCTGAGGGTGCTTTAGTTTTTGACTTGGTCGAGGCTGCTGTCGAGGTGCCTTTGCTGATGTGGACCTGCTTAGTCTTGTCCACTCTGCTTTGTAATCTTTTCTCTCTGGTCGTCAACATGGGTGTGTCATCCTTCTCTTTGGCATCCTTTTTCTCTTGTTTCTTCTTTTTCTCTTTCTTATGCTCCGTGGTCGTGGTCTTCTGCCCTTTTTCTTTCTTCCCTGCGGGCACTGACTCCTTCTCCTCACTGCTGGATGAACCGAGCTCTTCGGTCAACATCTTTATATCACCATCCTTGGTCAAATTTCTGAAGGCTTCCCATGAGAGAGGAACCTTGTATGTGTGGAGCGCATCCTCCACGAGGAGTTTAATGAGTCCATGGTGGGCTACCTGGTCAGGTGTGCCTTCTTTCAACTTGGTGGCACATTCAATCATAGACTGTAGTAGAAAGTAGGGGATACTTAGTTTGTTTTCTAGAGGTAGGTCCATCTGATGCCTTAATTCCGTGAGTAACCGAAAATGGTACCCATATACAATGCTAAACCGACCTTCGCAGGTGATGTACTTTATAATCTGGAGGCTAACTTCACTCCACAGTGGCAGTAAGCTAGTCCTGCGAACCTCATTTTTATCTTCTGAGAATTCCTCCTCTGGGGGGAAGAATTCCTTCTTAGCCTTCTGGCCCAATTTTCTCTCTTCTTTATCCCATGGTAATCCCATTGGGAGCTCAGTAACTCGGCTGATGAATTGTGGGGTGAGTCTGAGACTCAAACGCCTGAAATTGACGGTGGCCAATGTTTTGGATTTCGGCTTCAGAGCTTGCAAGAACTCCTCTGCCAC
The DNA here is from genome assembly GCA_031772625.1 of Pinus tabuliformis. Taxonomy (NCBI): domain Eukaryota; kingdom Viridiplantae; phylum Streptophyta; class Pinopsida; order Pinales; family Pinaceae; genus Pinus; species Pinus tabuliformis. The sequence goes on along the minus strand of CM062818.1, from coordinate 2,064,514,689 downwards.
CTCATCGTCATAGCCCTGCAATTTGTCGCAGAACGTCATCCATTGCGCTTGCGTGAACAGCTCGACCACCTCAGGATTCTCTCTTAGCTTTATTGAGTTGGTTGGTTCCCTTCTGATGAACCCACCCAGCATGGTGAAAAACTGTTGCGTTAGCTGGAGGTGGCGAGTGTGGAAGAAAATTGGCCTACTGGGACAGAGCGTAGAATTACGCCTCTGCCACGCATACAATTCACGAAAACTTATCTCCCGATGAGCCTTAACACGGCTTAATTATAACTCACATCCTGTAGGACGACAATTCATGCAAATGGCAGACAATACTTGCAATTTTTTTTTACGACCAGACTGTAGAACGTCGACTCTGCCACCCTCGAAACCAATTGCATGGAAGGTTCAGGCTTACCTTTTTAATCCGCCACCTTTTGACGTGAGGAACCCAATTTCCTGTAGAAGCAGCTTTCCTGTAGAAGCAGCGCACGAATTCTGGAGGATACTGCAGTGGGTCTGCGCCTTCTGTGCTGCTATCAGATGTTCGAACGGCTGAAGGCTTGGAGTGTCGAGCTTCAGAGGAATGCGGATGCTCACTCGACTTCCAAACGGCTGATGATAAATGCGTGGGGTGGCGATCTAGCTGATAGATTTGAATCCGGCGGAATTCGTGGCGCGGGGGTGAGCTGTCCCTGCCGGACCGTTGGATGACGTCATCTACTCATTCCCCTGCAAATTCCCTGACTGCTGCATCATTCTCCGTAGATCCGCTGCCACCATTTCTGTTAAAACGCGCTTCTCCCCGACTGGACGGTTCTCACGTGTCCACTACCCGTTCTTTTTCCACGGCCACCATTCTACACATCTGACTAGACCAGCTGACTGGTCGACGTGGCCAGTTGAATGGCCATGCAACTGCTCAACCCGTTCATTTCATGCTTGCAAACATTTCAAAGTAATATTCATGTAATTCGGCGAAAGAAAGGGCGAGGCACTTACCTGTGCGGCCACAACATGCTTTTCCAGGCTTTAGGACGACGATGACTAGATTTGCTTGCTGCTGTTATTTGCACAGGTCCAGATTTTCTTGCTGCTACTGCTATTTGCACAGGTCCAGATTTTCTTGCTGCTACTGCTATTTGCACAGGTCCAGATTTTCTTGCTACTGCTGATGATGAAGCGTATGACTCTGTTGCATGCGCCCGCTTTGTTATTGCATGTTGCAGGCGATCGAATGGTGTACACTCTAGTTGGCTAAACTGCTACGGGATTCCTGTAGGATGTCCTGTAGCAGTTTGTCCTCCTTGGGTGCATGCTGAACGATGAAGACAATGGCATAACGATCACGCTCGCAGGGCCCTTGGATAGCTGGGTTGAGTATTGCATGGCATCTCAGCGTCTTCTTTCATTTCAGAATTGCTTCCTCTTGATAATTCACTGATCTGCTTTGATTGTGCAGGTATCTTCATTGCATGTCGACAGGGGTGGTAGAAGGAGGTGACAGCAGTGTGTGAGGGAGAAAATAGTAGCTTGCATGCATCCATACCAGACCTTGGTCGTTAGATCTCCTCATACAATTAGTTCTGGGCCGTCCAAAACTTCTACAGGAAGTTTCCTGTAGAAATACAGAACTTCCTGTAGAAACTATGTAACTTCCTGTAGAAAGTCTGTAACTTCCTGTAGAAACTATGTAACTTCCTGTAGAAAGTCTGTAACTTCCTGTAGAAGACTAAGCTGTGATGAAATCGTGCCCATACCTTGGAGAAGATGAGTGTTCTCGGAGGAGGTGCTGGTAGGGTCTCCTGGCAGCATGATATGGACCCTTGTCTTCAAGTTGAGGGACCTCTTCTTCCTTCATAAACCTGCAACCTGCATGCATTACCACATTGTGAACTTGCTGTCCCTGTTTTTTTCTTTTCTTTTCTTTTCTTTTTTTTTGTTTTTTTTTTGAAAGACAGCAGGGGTGCCTCAATGAGGTTTTCACCCTTGCCATCTGCCTCAAGAGCCTCGGAAAGGTTTTCACTCAAGGGTCTTTTTTATACTTTTTTCTCTTTTTTTGAAAGATAGTAGGGGCGCCTCAATGAGGTTTTCACCCCTACCATCTGCCTTGGGAGCCTCAAAGAGGTTTTCACCCAAGGATCTTTATTTTTTCTTTGCTGTCGATATAGGGTGGGATCAACATCCTTGTCTTTTGATGCATCAATATTCTTCTAGTTGGTGATCATTGGCCTAGCCATAGGTCTATAGTCTGCCATCCTGAACCTTTTTATGATTTCTGTAACATACCTCCCTTGTCCAAGGAAGATTTCTCCTTTCTGTTGTCAAAGTTCCAACCCTAGGAAGTAGTGCATTCGTCCCAAATCCTTCATATCGAACTCTATGGCTAGATTATTCTTACAGTCCTCAATGAGTCTGGATGATCCTATCAGGAAGAGATAATCCACATATAATACTAAGATAAGTGGCTTGTTCTCTATGACCGGATAGTAGAGATTTAGATCTGCATCACTCTTAACAAACCCCATCTTCTACAAGTAGCCATCTATTCGACCATATAACCATGCTCTAAGTGCCTGCTTTAGCCTATATAAGGATTTCTTCAGTCTGCATACATGAGACTTCATCTCATGAGTTTCAAAGCCCTCTGGTTGTTCAATGTATACCTCTTCTTCTATTACCCTGTTCAAAAATGTCATCTTGACATCCATTTGATGGATCTACCATCCCATCTGGGCTGTAAGAGATATCACAGTCCTAATAGATGTATGCCTGGCTACTGGGGTGAAGGTTTCCTCATAGTCAATCCCTTCCTTTTGAGCATACCCCTTAGCCACAAACCTAGCCTTATATTTTTCAACACTGTCGTCCGCAACATATTTTATCTTATAGATCCATCTTGAACCTACCACAAATCTATCTTGAGGCCTTGACACCATCTCCCAGACATCATTCACCATTATGGAGTTATACTCCTCCACCATCACATCTAGTCAGACCTGATGCTAAGCTGCCTCCTTGAAACTTGTAGGATCCCCATCCTAAGCTACTAATGCCTGATACTTTTCTGGCTATTTTCACTCCCTCTTAATGTTCCTTGGCTCTCTGATGAAGTTCTCTACATCACGCAGAATCTGACGAAGCTCCCTACTGGTTCTTCCTCTGCTAGAAGGTTCTTCTCTTCACTCCTCCTCCTCATCCCGAGAATTTTCCTGATCTGATGAAGAATTCTTCACTTCTGTTGGTTGAAGAGGCATGATCAATGGATCCTCTTTCGACTGCTCCTCGGAAGGCATTTCGTGAGATCTTCTAAAAGCTCTGTCCTCCATGAAATTTACATCTCGTCGTACTACTACCTTCCTTCTCCTTAGATGATAGATTCTATATGCCTTAGCATTATTGCTATATCCCACTAGATAGCCCTTTTTTGTAGTCTGATCTAGCTTCTTCCTCTTTTCTTCGGGTATGCAACAATATGCTAAACTCCCAAATATCCTAAAATGACTGACTTCAAGCGTGTTCCTAGTGAATATTTTATCTGGAGTAATCTTTTCCAATGCTCGATGAGGAGTCCTATACTGAACATAGACAGCTGTATTTCATGCTTCTGCCCATAGGAATTTTGGCATATCCTGATCATACAGCATGGCCCTAGTTGCTTCTACAATAGTCCCATTTTTCCATTCTGCCACCTCATTCTGCTCCGGATTGTAAGGATTTTTCCACTCTCTTCTGGTGCCCTCTTAGCACAATAATCAGTGAAGTCCTTATCTGCATACTGTCCACCATATCTGAGCCCAAGACTTTTATTTTATTACCAGTTAGATTCTCCACTAGAGCCTTGAACTCCTTGAATCAACACAAAACCTCATCCTTGTTTTTCAGAAAATAAATCCAAGTTTTCCTCGAGTGGTCATCAACTAAGGTAAGGAAATACTCAACGCTGTTGAGAGCTTTGACGGACATAGGTCCGCAAATATCTGAGTGTATCGATCCTAGTACACTCTTGGCCCTATGTTTGCTCCTAGGAAATGCCGCCTTGGCATACCTTCCTAGAGTGCATCCCCTACATACACCATCTCATTCCGTAATTAGATTTGGAACTCCTCTTACAGTTCTCCTGAGAATTCTCAGAGCTCCATGGTACAAGTGACCCATCCTTCTGTGCCATATTTTATTCAAGTCCTTGTCCCCATGACTACCTATTAGTGCCATTGGAGATTCTAGTTGTAATCTATACAACCAATTACTTTTGATCCCGATCTGCACTTTCCTTTTCTAGCTCAGGTGTTTGACGTATACCTTTTCCTTGATGAAGTAGATGTCATATCCCTTGTCTTGTAGTTGTGACACGAAAAGTAATTTCAGCCCCAATCCTAGCACATGCAGCACAATTGTGGCACGGAACTGCCCTTCCGATTCTGTCTGAAAAACTATGGTACCCTTTCCTACTGGAGTACACTTTGCCTTATTCCCCATGGTGAGATGAAAGTTCATCTTCTCTTTTCGATATTCTGAGAAACACTTGCTGATTCCCATCATATGCCATGAGGCTCCATTTTCTATATACCATACTTCTGATGATGCAACACTAGTCATGCATGCCACTTCTTCTTCCAACCTAGAAGCCATCATAGAGAAATCGAATTCTCTCTCTCTCTTGTGCAATCTTCTAAAAATCTGTGTGAGTCTCGTGAGGTGGCTGCCTCTGCATCGTGGTCTCACCCCATAACTAATTTTCCCTTTCTACCTCTGATTACTTCCGCTCTGATACCATGTGAAAATTCTATCACTGCAGCAACTGATTTAATTTTCCTACTTATTTTATCATAAGTTATTCATGAAATTACTTTAACAAACATTAAAATAAATACTGCCACAGATATCACACTGTAACACAAAAACAAACATATGCACACATTGACACTGTTATTTTGGACTAATGTCCCCGAAAAAACCCAATGTGGGAAAAACATTGCAGCAAGGGAGGATTTTATTATTCAGGAATTTTCTAGTACAATAGGGTGCCAAACTGGCTTACCCACAGATAGACAAATTTCCATCACTTCTATTGAACCTAGCGTAGGGCCTACTGACCTCTGTATCCACCTTAAACCCTTAGTGTTAGCCTAAAACCCTTCGCGTCAGCCTGAAACCCTCTGCGTCAGCCTACTGAGGCTCTGTGCAGCCTCTCTAGCCTTCTACATCACTCTTGCAGCCTCTGCATGGATGATGCAACCCTTCCTGGCTCTACGTAGTCTTTGCTACCTCTACATGGCTTCATTTGTCCCTATGTTTGCCTCTTCTTCCTCTGCGCTGATCTCCTGTCTTTCTGTTCCGTAATTTCTACCTCTTGACTACTATCTAGACCACTGGTTCAATTTCTCAGCAAACCCTACTCTAGAAATTTAACTGACTGGTCTCCCTCAATGTATTCTCCAAGTGACCCTCAAGCCTCCTCTTATAATTTTCTTGTTGACAAATCAACGGCTAAGATTAGATCTGGCTTGATCCATGTCTTTTGGACCATTCTAACACAGTTTCATATTAATACATATTAATATTTTATTTTCCCTAAGTTTAGACTTAGGGAATCCATTAAAAATATTAATTATTTTAATATCTCCTGAACTGTTTAGAATCTGCCCAAACCCTTTATGGGTATTGGAGATCTCATGTGCCCCAACTTGTCCACCAAATTTTGTGGCTAGAGCATATCTGATGCTACCCCAAATCAACACTAAAATAATTGTCCTTAGTGTATGATAATAAAGATTGATCAAACACTTACAAAAATGAAAAGATTTTAAGATAATTATTTTAATTAAATAGTTAATCAAAATAATTCATAAAACACATATCGAAATCAAATAGCATTCTTATATATGTATTAAGGATGACAATTCTGTCATGTTCATAAGTGACTTAATATAGAATTGCATTAGAAAAGATACATATAATAAACAATATAAAGAGGAATGACTATCAATTCATAAAAAAAAAAGTAGAAATACAATGATAAAAGTACCCGATATATATTACTTTGCTCATGAAATAAATAGTTCCAGTCCAGTCCTTCTCATTAAGATGGTTTCGAAAGTACAAAAGTGCAAGATTCCAAAGACTTCTCTACAAAACTTTAGGACCCTAATCCGGTCGTTCTACTAAGACAAACTTCAAAAGCACAGTAGTGCATGCTTCCAAAGTTTTTCTTTATAAAATTTGGGGACCTTTTATTTGTAGACATGAAAGGGTTTATATAACAAAAACAAATTACAAAAATAGACAATACATGAAATTTCAAAGGAGGTTAAAACAATTGTCCTTAAAATAAGTGACAATAATACAAAAATAGAATTTGTTGAAATGATGAGTTCATGAATGCAATTATGTCTATTATTTCATTCGCTGCTTGAGCTCATAATATTCATCATTGGCTTAACTTTAGGAGGCTGACCTATTGTTATGAAACCAACTCACAAAAAGATAGAAAAGATATATCAACGACTTCAAAATCAACCTCTTTGAGGGGGAAACCTCCTTTACATTACATAAATGAACAATTCTTGGATGATATAAATGACAATACCTCATTTCTATATATAGAAGTCTAAGCGGTCACAATACAATCAGAGCCTACATAACAATAATATTGTAGGGGCACAACAATAACAATAGTGGGCTTCTATGGGGCACAATAATAACAACATGGGGACTACATGGGCACAACAATATAATAAGGGGGTTGCACTAATAACAATAAGGGGCTACACTAGTAGTATAGGGACCTAACACCTATCCTCATGCATAGCTATCCCGTGTACACTGCATCTGAAAGTGTAGGAAGCATATGGGTGGATGAGTTAGTAAGGCAGCGGAGAATTAGCCATTGACTGTGTGGCTTCACAAGATATTCCTAATACATTCCTAGTCGCGTTTGGTCAAATTTTTAATTTTTTCTTCCTTTAATTTTGAATTTTCTTGCCATAGCCTTTCCAGGACTTTGATATCAGGAAGATTACCAAGTGGGAATTCTTGAATCAGGTTGGCATTATGCATGTTTGTTATCGGGAAATCTAGTGTCTATGCAGAGCTGCTAGTCCCACTAAGGCTGGTAGCTACCTTAGAAACAAACAAACTAAAACTACTTTCGTTTTCCTTTATGAGAAATAGATAAGAGGGGAATAAAGGAGACCAAACTCTGTCTTGCGCTTGGTTCCTTGCTTGATTCCTCTCCCTTCTGATAGATCTTTGCCACTCGCTTCCTCGTCTACCCAGCTTCAAAGAGCACCTGTAGAATCAAAGTAGCATAACACTATCCAAGAACATAGATCTATTATCATAAACAATATAGGACCAGATATATATTGACCACACAAATGCATATATCATCAATCATACAAGAATGTGGAGGAAAAATTGAATAGCTTTATTAATAATCAAGAATAGCAAAGAGGATTACAACCAATTGTTCTGACCCAGCATCATCCTCTCAGCAATAAAGCCCTTCTTCACCTCATGAAAAGCTTAGATCACCCAACACTATGATGTTGCACCAAGAAACCAACAACACTTCCTTACAAGATACAAAATTCCAGCCTCTGGATCTCTGGGATGAGGGATCCATATATAGATGTTTGCAAGGGGGATGAGTCAGCTTTTGAGATTTGATTAGTGTTCTCTCTCTGATAGTTCTTGATTCCACTTGGAGATTGATGATCTCTTACTCATCCCTGGGCGAATGCAGAGAGGCAAGTGTCACAGGAGAAGTTTCTGGAAGATTCCATGATCTTCCACCTTACAGATTGACCCTACCATTTGTCCACTCTCGCCCATAGCACCCCATAGAAGGGCTTTTCAAGATGCATCGCACCTCCCATGTGTATTTAGGTGGGATGTAGCGCACTTTGACCATGGAGCAAGTGAGATGGTCCAGTTTTGACCAGTTCTGAGCAGTTTTTCATGGAGAACTTCTGGGAGAAGATGTAATCAGTTGACCTTGTTCTTTTAGAGGTTGGAACAACACTTTTAGGGACTTAAAAGCCCTTGTTTTATGGACATTTATGATTTGGGTTGCAGTGCCCAAAAATGTCTATAAAAGTTGCCCCCTAAAGCATGAGGTCGTTAATCTGTTGATGTCAGGTGAAATGCTTTATCATGAGGATCTGAAGTTTTTTCGAGCTGGAAGGCGACCTGTAATAAGATACAATACAATACATTATCTTCATAATATTTTCATGATCAAGCTGAGGCAGGCATTCCCATGCTCAGCTTTATAAATTCATTTTCATGTACATAAGACAGACAATCGTCTGAGTGTAGACTGATGATTCTGGTAGAGCCATCATCCCTCCCTTAGGTTGGATGATTATCTGTGCAGTAATGATGTACATTTGATGTCTTTATTTTCTTGAATATATATCACAGCCCGGATGGATGAACCTAGATCTAGGGTCTTCAATCTCATTCGATCTTCACTCAAAGTACAAGTCGATCCATGTGAGAGATGTCCTGGAGTCAAACATGGAAAGACATCGCCTGATTACCAGCCAATGATGTGAGCTATTAACAGGCGCGAGAGGAATCACCGATAATGATGATGACCCTCAAGGTACTACAGTACAATTCATGTGGTGTGAATAAGGGACTTGGCGTTGAACACCACGCAAAATCTTTCGGTCGAAGGCCATTGATGTAAACCTGTCGCCGGAAGTGAGAAACTTGCCATTGAGGCATGCAAGTTTCAAAGTATTGAAAGGGTTGTTCCTAGATCGACTTCTTGGATAATGAGCTGATGTCGACAAGAAGCGATCCGTCATAGGAGGGCCTTAGTGAATCCCACATCAATGACATGGAACGGAGCAAATGATTTTAATGGAGGTGAAAACGATCTAGTGATATAAGGTTCAGGGTGGCGGTCATGAACGAATGGAGCGTAAATGTATTGCAGTGGGTGAGACACAGGTGAATTCTCTGAGCGACTTCTCTTGAACATATCGGCGACACTGACATGATGGATTGGTAGTGTTAACCCCAAATATGGATGGTGTGATGGACCCATGGTGATATGACCAGTGAACGGAACAACCCAACCCGGCTCAGATGCGGAGTGAAAGTGTCATGTTCAAGAGCGACTTGCTACCAATAAAGTTTCTTCAAGTTTTCTTCCCAATTTTTCCCCAGTCATTGCTGACCAATACCTCTTTATTTTTGTCAAACTTGAGGAGGATAACATATGCTTGTTCTATAATTTTCCCTTCGGGCAAACCCATCGCTATGTTTTAACAAGCCTAGCGATAGTGAAACTCGTTCTTGTCTGTATGGACAAGTTTGTCACTATTCGGTTTTAACGAGTTTAATGACAAGGATAACTCGGTCCTTTTCAATTTTAGAGAGTCTGAAAAAGGGACGTAAAGAAAACTCCAATAATCCTTTTTCGTCATATAATCCCTTGAGTCCGAAAAAGTATAAAACAATACAAAAGGGATGAATTTTCGGTACTTTTAACGAGTCAAACAAAACAAGCGCTCTATCTTTTTGTGTAATGGTCCCTCAAGTCCAAAAAGATTAAAATCTAAAGGAGGGATAGCACTTCCGGTCCCTTTAATGAGCTGGAGAGGCCAATTTCTTGACAATGTTTTCATATTTTACGAGTCAGTTGAAAAGAGCTTAAAGGAGACTCGTTTTTTGAGGAACGAGTGATACATTCGGGTAGCAGCTAATTCCAGGTAAGGTTTGGAATTTTCCAATCACGACAGTGTCACAAGGATGGCTAACAGGATCACTCTTCGCAGCTGTTCCTCAAAAAGGGTAAATAATCAAATGGAGGCGAATGATCGGCCAATACAGAGTGGAGGTGATGATGAGAACACGACCAAGGCTTCAAAGGCTGATGATAATACATTCACGAAGGTTATTTACTAGAAAATGGTTCATTTTTTAATGAGCTTAAACTTTGGGGGAACATTTGCTCATTGCTTATGTTTATTTTTTAATGAGCTTGAATTCCGCGTTAAAACTGCTCGATGCAGGTTTGTTTTTTAACGAGCTTGAACCCTGCGGTAACATTACTCGTTGCTTATGTTTATTTTTTAACGAGCTTGAATTCCATGTTAAAACTGCTCGATCCAGTCGTATAATAAGGATATCTCATATAAAAACGGAATCTTTTCAAAGCTTTGCCCCACATCCTTTCTTTATGCAAGTTAGGAAACGACCAATCCTACGAGTTTAAAGGGTTAGAGGACCTACAAATTTAAAAAAATAAATGGTCGCTCTTCGCTTGCATGCCAAAAGGTTTGCATGCCCCCAGGTATAGTGAAGTAGAGTTTCCAGGTTACCCCTCAATTTGCAGACAAAACATTTGTTTTATCGCGAAAGGCCTACCTTTTCCAGGTTACCCATCAATTTGCAGACAAAACATTTGTTTTATCGGGAAAGGTCTACCTTCTAACAGAGGTATCTTATTCCGGTCTAACCCCATTTTCCTAAATGGACGGGTGTGTCAACCAGTCATATATCCTTCATGGAAGCCTACCCTATACCTAAGGTTTTCCTGTCGAAACAGGCCAAGGTGCATGCCTCCTGGGTTTCAGTCATATCCTCCGAATAACTCGTTCTCATCAGGAGGACAGACTGGGGATTGATGAGACATTCCTTGCGTGAAAAGACCATTCAGGGATGGTATATGACTATTTGCTATGTGTGAACCGGGGAATGAAAGCTGGTCTATGAGCTTGACCACTCTTCCTTCATGCGGAAAACACATTACTCTAAAGAGTGAGGAGACAATGGCTCCCATGCAATAAATATAGTCACGTCCAAGGAGTAGATTATAATCCAAGGGTCCTTGGACTACCATTACGTTCATGTGAAAGGTTTTCCTTCTCAATGTTATTGGCACATTGGGAAGGATCCCTAAAGGTCGATTGGTTCCTTTTTCAAAGCCTATTAGATTTCTCTTCTCAAGAAAAAGCGATGGCGAACCAAGCGCTTTCCAAGCAGTTGAGGAAAGGATACTCACAGAAGCCCCTTCATCTACGATGGTACCAGCCATGACCATTCTGTATATTTGAGCAATGATTTGAAATGGTACACTAGCAGTAAGCGGGGTCTGCCTAGTAGATTCCAATCGAAGGAAACAACTAGGTTGCTTGGAGGTGGGATCGAATAGATGGTCGGATATGACTCTGACGAACTTCCTTCCTGCGGTAAAGGAACGGGTAGACTGCCCCCATGTTCATCGGAGTCTGTGCTTACGAAGAGAATTTGAACGGTGTCGTTCTTGTTCTCTTCGGTGACTGTATCATCTGAAGATGGATCCTCTGAAGGCAAGATCGGGTCAACTGCCGCCTCGACCTTTTGACTTTCGTCTGGTGTGGATTCAGATGGTTTATCTTCAATGATAGACGCTTCGGCCGACCACAAGGGCGTGTCAGCCAGATTTTCAACTAGTGATGGACTCGGCAAGAGCTTCTTATATCCAGGAGGAAGCTGTAACGGTGAAACCGGACGGTCATCCAAAACTCTTTTAGCCTCATCTAAGAAGGGACAATGGTGGACGGCGTGATCGCCTTCACACAGTTTACAAGGAAATTTACATCTTCCTTTTTGTCGAGGGGTGTCACTTTCACTAGTTGACGGTGTACTTTCAACATGATCATCAGAGGTTGATGACACTTGATTGTGCAAACGAGGAGACCAGTCCCTTAAGATCTGAGGGATGCAAGTGTTGAAAAGTGTGCAACAAGAAATGCTTGTTGAGAGTGCAACAAGATGATGGAGCTTAGTGAAAAGAGTCGCCTTCACTAAGTGGGCCCGCAGGCTATTTTTGGCGCAAGTCTATTTTTAGACTATGTCTATTTTTAGACATATGGATCATGTCTATGGATTGCAGGTTGTTGTTTATGGATGACTGGTCAAGTTGGGAAAAATAGATGGACTTCTATTTTTGATCAAAGTGTGAGTGATCACAGTGTGAGTGATCAAAGTCTATTTTTAGACTAGTTGTCAAAAATAGAAAAGTCAAATATTATTGTCTCACAATAATATTTGGACTATAAACTTGATCTTATTCTCTTGGAGCACTTCAGTTTGAGCTACAGAAGTGGCACATGCAGCTGTCAGAAGGAAATACGCTTTTCTTATGAGTCAGTTGAGTTGTTGCATGCATGACTTCAATTAGAACTCAATCAGTTGAGTTTGGTGGAGTTGATTGTGGAGTTGATGGAGTTGTGTTCAGTTTAGCTTTGTTAAACTAGTTGTATTTAGTCTAACTGATCAATAGACTAGAGATGAGTTGGGTGAATTAGTTATTAATTAATTCACAACTTATTAACTCATATTGCAACTATAGAATACATCAGTTAACTCAGTTTCATGTCAGTGCATGTTCAGTTCAACAGGGACAAGTGGTAGAGAATTAGATTGCTATCAGTTGTGACTATAGTTGTGCACCAGATCTTGCACAATCAAGGGATTGAGGATGCCAATGAGTTTGCTCACGTATTTGCCTAGTATTGTAGCCTTTTCTCATCAGTTCTTGAGCAGGTATTGAGCAGTGGAGGCAGGCAAGCAGCGGGGGAGATTTGGAGATCAGATCTGAGCTGTATTATGTGTAACAGGTGGAGCTGGTACTGGATTGCTTGTGATAAGCATTGTACTTTGTATTTTTACATGATTCAATCACTGTAATATACAGATAGTTGGGGTTTTTAGCGAGATGCTTTCCCCGGGATACATACTGTGTTTATGAGTGTGATTAATTCTTCTATGTACGCCTGTGAATGTATTTGCTTCTGTAAATTGATGATCAACGTAGTGGAGGTTATGTATTATGCATGTTCCACTTATAAGTGTATAATCAGGATAATCTCTGTGAATATGTGTCATATTATTCAAAATTTCTACATGGTATCGGAGCTGCTTGATTTGTAGAAGAGATTTTTACAGGATATCAAGCGAGGATCGATCATCGGATCTATTATTGAGAAAGTGTTTACATTTTATTTCTTCAGGCAGAGTCTGTGATCGGGCCAAGTAGCCTCTGGATTCATCCTTCTTTTGGAAGGTGAGATATCTGGTGAATGCCCATACAGTCGATCTCTGTACAAGAAATACTTTGTTCTCACGAATTCTAGATCGGAAGCGGTTGAGTTTTGAGCTGGTGGAATTCGAATTTAATTCCAACGTAAGAGATAAACTCAGAAACATTAAGTGTGAGAATGGAGACAGTATGCCCAGGTAACTCATGAAGTTCATCCAATGCCGGGATGAGCTGGGAAGTGTGGGGGTGACTGTCGGATGAGGATGGTGAGTCTAGCACTCCTTGACCTTCCTAATAGTTGGCATAGCTACCAGGACTCGGTGAATGAAAGGGAGAAACTACCAGGATGGGAGAGACTTTGGTTGGATCTTGTGCAGGAGGAGATTAGACGGAGCATCAGAGACGGTTCTTCATCCATGCAAGATGACGAGAACTGTGCCTTAGCGAGTAAGGCGAAGAAGGGGAAGGGGAAGGTTTCTCTTTTCGAATCCAGTTCTTCCACTGATGGGAAGAAGGTTGACAAGGCAAAGGTGAGATGCTTTCGTTGTCATGAGTTGGGTGATTATGCTACTAATTTCCCAAAGAAGAAGTCCAAGAAGGGATCCGGGGAAGGATCTAAAGGTGAGGCAGCCTCACTTGCTTCACAGTTTGAGTTGGACTTCACACTCTTCGCATGCATGGTTTCATCCATGGTGGGAAGTGGTTGGTTTCTTGACAGTGGAGCTTCTTTCCACATGACCGGTGACAAAAGTTTGTTCAGTACTTTGGAGGAGAAAGATCTCCAGATACTCATAGGGATGGGTAATGATGAGAAGTATAGTGTCTCAGGTGTAGGCACGGTTATTTTTCAGAGGGAGCATGGAGCTCGCCTTACCTTGACCAATGTCAAGTATGTACCAGGACTGAAGAGAAACTTGGTGTCGATCGCGATGTTGGAAGACAGAGGCTATGATGTGGTCTTTAGTAAGGGAAAGGTTTTCCTTAGACACATCATCACTAGACAGGTGAAGCAGATTGGTTCACGGGTCAAGAACCTGTATGCTCTTGAGGTTCAAGATGCATGCAAAGCCTTGAGCAGCGAGGCAACTGATGGAGACTTGGTGGTTGAGAGGGAGCGTATATTACCTCTCAACATGCAAAGCCAGAAGAAGTCTCAGACGATTGTGGAGGAGCCAAGATTGGTTCAGCAGCTTCAGGAGGTTGTGGAGCAGCCACAACAAGGGAAGCTGAGAGGAGATCGAGTAGAGTCATCTACTCATCCAGAGACCTCCAGTAGGGGGAAACTTCGAGCCAGGTGGGCTGAGGGATCGCATGCAGCCATACCTCCAGGTAGGAGGTGGGGTGATGTGGATTGATTGTCCCAAGGAGGAGGGGCAGGATCCTTGAGGTACCCAACCTCTTGGATGAGACCTTGCTACGGGAGCCCCGATGTGTAGTAGTAGGAACTGACTTATTGGGTAGAGACAGATGCGGATGGAGCGGCAGAGAGAGCGACAGTGCAGGGAATCCCAGGACAACGCATAGCTAGCAAGCTGTAGCAATGTGAGAGGCACAAGTGTTTTGCACAGTGCTAGGTGGCACAGAGAGGTGTGCAATGGTGCGAGATGCATGGAGATGTTGCAATAGCGCAAATGTCAGAGAGGGAGCACTTGTCAGCAGCAGGTAGAGCTTCAGCATCAGAGGATGTTTCTATCCCAACAGGGAGGTCAGTTGGGAGGTGCAGTGCGGATGCAATGCTGGGAGATAGAACCAACAGCAGCACGGATGCAGTCAGAGATCAAAGTGACAGAGGCTAGAGCAGTCAGATACTGAAGAGCACAAAGATGCAGAGTTTCAGTCGACAGAGGCAATAGCAGTCAGAGACTTTGATGACAGAGCAAGTGGACCGGCCAGATGTGTTGCATGGAGAACATTCCAGAGTTACAGGATTGGGTTTGAGAGGAAGCCTTTCTTGTTGAGAGGGAGTGTTGAAAAGTGTGCAACAAGAAATGCTTGTTGAGAGTGCAACAAGATGATGGAGCTTAGTGAAAAGAGTCGCCTTCACTAAGTGGGCCCGCCGGCTATTTTTGGCGCAAGTCTATTTTTAGACATATGGATCCTGTCTATGGATTGCAGGTTGCTGTTTATGGATGATTGGTCAAGTTGGGAAAAATAGATGGACTTCTATTTTTGATCAAAGTGTGAGTGATCACTGTGTGAGTGATCAAAGTCTATTTTTAGACTGGTTGTCAAAAATAGAAAAGTCAAATATTATTGTCTCATAATAATATTTGGACTATAAACTTGATCTTATTCTCTTGGAGCACTTCAGTTTGAGCTACAGAGGTGGCACATGTAGCTGTCAGAAGGAAATATGCTTTTCTTATGAGTCAGTTGAGTTGTTGCATGCATGACTTCAGTTAGAACTCAATCAGTTGAGTTTGGTGGAGTTGATTGTGGAGTTGACAGAGTTGTGTTCAGTTTAGCTTTGTTAAACTAGTTGTATTTAGTCTAACTGATCAATAGACTAGAGATGAGTTGGGTGAATTAGTTATTAATTAATTCACAACTTATTAACTCATATTGCAACTATAGAATACATCAGTTAACTCAGTTGCATGTCAGTGCATGTTCAGTTCAACAGGGACAAGTGGTAGAGAATCAGATTGCTATCAATTGTGACTATAGTTGTGCACCAGATCTTGCACAATCAAGGGATTGAGGATGCCAATGATTTTTCTCACGTATTTTCCCAGTATTGTAGCCTTTGATCACATCCAACAAAGTGTGAGTGATTATTTTGAGGTGAAATACGAGTTTGGTGAGCCATTCTCATCAGTTCTTGAGCAGGTATTGAGCAGTGGAGGCAGGCAAGCAGCAGGGGAGATTTGGAGATCAGATCTGAGCTGTATTGTGTGTAATAGGTGGAGCTGGTACTGGATTGCTTGTGATAAGCATTGTACTTTGTATTGTTACATGATTCAATCACTATAATATACAGATAGTTGGGGTTTTTAGCGAGATGCTTTCCCCAAGAAACATACTGTGTTTATGAGTGTGATTGATGCTTCTATGTACGCCTGTGAATGTTTTTGCTTCTGTAAATTGATGATCAACGTAGAGGAGGTTATGTATTATGCATGTTCCTCTTATAAGTGTATAATCAGGATAATATCTGTGAATATGTGTCATATTATTCAAAATTTCTACAGCAAGGACAATCTCGATGATAGTGGTCTCCTTTGCAAATGACACATGGCAATTTAGGCCTGGATGGTGCAATGTGTGGATTTTCGCTAGATGATGCTTGGTCGCCCCTTTTCACCTTTGGCTCCTTCTTCTTCTTCTCTTTCTTCTTCTTCTTCTCTTTCTTCTTCTTCTCCTTCTTCTTCACAGTTACTTGATTTTTGGCTTTACCAGCTTCATCAAGCAAAGAGGAAGGAGGAGAGGAAGAATTGGACGAAGTAGAGGGTTGGGGGGTAACTCTGCTATCGTTTAGTTGCTGACTTGATTGTTCAGGAATCACGGTGTTTTGAACGATAGAAGTTGAGAAGAGCCATATGGGCAAGCCGATTGTCAATCCTGGAAGCGACAATGTGGCCATATGGGGTGCGTCAACATCTCCCCAAGAGGAGAAAGGACTAGGATTTCCCCCAAGGGGAACTCCTTGGTTGGTGGAATCCATTTTTCTCAACCTAAGACCAACATAGGAAAGGTGATATTTATTCCAATTAAAATAAATTTTAGATGCTTTGACACAACTTGCTTTTTCAAATTTTAAGAGTCGAGAAAAAACAAAAGATGACTCTAGTTGCCTTAGACTTTTAATGAGCTTGAAGTGACAAGTGCTCAGATGGACCTTTTCCTTTAAGGAGTCTGAAAAGGATCGGAAGAGACTGCTCTGGAAATATAGATAGAGGGATTACCAAACCAATCGCAAAACTGTAGAATACTTTTTACAGTACGGTAGTCAATCTTCGCGAATGCTGTGTTCAGTGCATTGCGATCGATAGGGCGGCAAACACGGCTTCCTATGGATAAAGGATAAAGCCTATTGTGGTCTCCCAATATATACTCGACGGTACGTGGGAGCACAAGTCCGTACTGGCACTTATTGTCTCAAAGTGGAGGAATCACCCAACCATCAATGAAAACAACAGTTACCAGGCTTTACGACGCCGGAATACGTCTCTATCCTAGACTTCTAAATGTTGTGCCTTAGGTTCCAAAGCGTTTTTAGATTCATTAAATTTATTTTACAGTTGATCTTGATTAAGAAATTTTCCTTTCAGGTTCACGGCGTGATGTAGATGTACAATTCCTAAAATGCAATCTAAGATGATAAACAATCGTTTAATCTTCTTTTTGCAATGAAAATCCTAGCTACTAAGGAAAGAGAGATGATATTCTTTCAACATAGAGCAGAGAGCACACACTATATGCACTATCCTAAATCAAACCAAAAAATAGTCTAAATGAAAATGCACATGCATGTATTTGTTTTCAGCCTTCTTAATGTGTGAATGATAAAAAGAAAGCCAAGCGCAAATCTGAATTATTTTTCAAAGCGAAATTACTAACAAGTTTCTTTTCAAGGCAAAATGAAGACAATGACGACACTTTGCGATTTGGAATTGAAAACTTGCTTTCGACACTTGAAAAACTACTAATTCAAATCAAATACAAGAGTAACAGTGTAATCGACTATCAAGAACAATCAGATTCTCTTCTATGACTGAAAACGACACTTGCGACACTTTCAAATCAAGAAACGACAGTTCAATTACGCTACTTCTTTGTAAAAGAGAACTAAAAATGGCTCAAAATACATAAAACCATTTACAGTTCTTTGCACAATGGAGGCAGAATAATGGCAAGGAAGGGGGTTTCAACAGAGGTATACTAACTACAGGCAGCAAAACTCCTGAATAGAGCTAAAAAGAGTGAACACAGAAACCAAAATCTAAGAGCAGAAGAGGCCTTGTCTGATCAGCGCACCTGTAACACAGGGAAAAAGAGATGAAACGCACCTACTACACTCGGGAAGTGCTATGCATCTAGAATCCAAAGAAGAGATAGTGCGATGGTCCAGGGATGAGACTTCAACTGGGTTCCAGGTCACAGTTTGCAGCTCAGTTCAGGGATTTAGGCCGAGAAAGTAGTAATCAGTAAATCAATCACAGGGGTAGATCTAAGGAGGTTACTAGAGCCACCACAAGGGCAATTAGAAAGCTTGTAGATCGATTGTTCAGTTCATAAACAAAACCTGGAGATAGACTGAAGCAGCATTGATCTACTTTGCACTTGCATAGCAAATGCAGTTCGAAGGCTAGCTTGATTGACTTCAGGCTCCGTCTGTAAGTTTATAAAGTAAACAAATGTAGATAAACAAACAATCTATTCGCTCCCCAGCGGAGTCGCCATTTTGTTATCGGGAAATCTAGTGTCTATGCAGAGCTGCTAGTCCTACTAAGGCTGGTAGCTACCTTAGAAACAAACAAACTAAAACTACTTTCGTTTTCATTTATGAGAAATAGATAAGAGGGGAATAAAGGAGACCAACCTTTGTCTTGCGCTTGGTTCCTTGCTTGATTCCTCTCCCTTCTGATAGATCTTTGCCACTCGCTTCCTCGTCTACCCAGCTTCAAAGAGCACCTATAGAATCAAAGCAGCATAACACTTTTTATGAACATAGATCTATTATCATAAACAATATAGGACCAGATATATATTGACCACACAAATGCATATATCATCAATCATACAAGAATGTGGAGGAAAACTTGAATAGCTTTATTAATAATCAAGAATAGCAAAGAGGATTACAACCAATTGTTTTGACCTAGCATTATCCTCTCAGCAAGAAAGCCCTTCTTCACCTCATGAAAAGCCTAGATCACCCAACACTATGATGTTGCACCAAGAAACCAGCAACACTTCCTTACAAGATACAAAATTCCAGCCTCTGGATCTCTGGGATGAGGGATCCATATATAGATGTTTGCAAGGGGGGTGAGTCAGCTTTTAAGATTTGATTAGTGTTCTCTCTCTGATAGTTCTTGATTCCACTTGGATATTGATGATCTCTTACTCATCCCTGGGCGAATGCAGAGAGGCAAGTGTCACAGGAGAAGTTTCTGGAAGATTCCATGCTCCTCCACCTTGCAGATTGACCCTGCCATTTTTCCACTCTCGCCCATCGCACCCCATAGAAGGTCTTTTCAAGATGCATCACACCTCCCGTGTGTATTTAGGTGGGATGCAGCGCACTTTGACCATGGCGCAGGTGAGATGGTCCAATTTTGACCAGTTCTGAGCAGTTTTTCATGGAGAACTTCTGGGAGAAGATGTAATCAGTTGACCTTGTTCTTTTAGAGTTTGGAACAACACTTTTAGGGACTTAAAAGCCCTTGTTTTATGGACATTTATGATTGGGGTTGCAGTGCCCAAAAATATCTATAACAATGTTATCATTGATAGTTTCAATGATGTTATTGGTAGCATCGGTTTCCCTGGAGATTTCCCTTTCTCCTTGTTTCAATTGAATGTCCCAATCAGTAAAGAGGATTTCCTTGTGAGATTCCTTTATTCTGGGAAGGACTATTTCTATACCTTCTGGTGTATCCCGCCATGTTATAAATCCTGAGATTTGATCATCAATGTCATTGAAAGTCACCCTCAGATCAGATGATTGATCCCTCAGTGAATCACTTTTAACACATAATGTATTGATGATAGATAAATTTTGACATAACATTTCTTGTTGCTTTGATAATAGAGTGTTTAGCTCCAATTCTTCCTTTATAAAGTCCTCCACTTTAGGATTGTCCTTCAAATGAACAAGTGAAAACTGGAGTTGTTGGATTTGGGCATCCTTAGTACTGGTCTCTGCCTAATATCGAAGCTTTAATTGATCAAATCTCTACTAGAGTTTAGACAATTGTGTCTTTACTTGATGGCCAATAATTTTTCTTTCTTTTGCCAACTTCTACTCCAGTTGTTGAATTCTCTCTTCGTTTTCCCTTACCAGTTGTCAAACTTCTACTACTTTGTCAATCGTAGCAGATGCATAAGCACTTGTGAACTCTGACAAAATTTTCAAATTATCTAGAGGATCAGCTTGTGTATCCTTCCATACTATGTCCATTGGTATATCACAAGGAATGACTGCTAATGATGGTTTTGTTCTTCTCCTTTTTCTTTATCTTTTAACCACGGCCTGATGCTTGGGATTGTAAAAGATGTCAAGAGGAGGGATGTCTTCAACTTTAAGGATAATTTCAGATGAATGGAATGATGGGATGATTTCAATTTCCTTGTAGTTATAGATTTAACAGGATCCCTATGAGTAAATGAGCTTTTTCTAGTGTTATGGGGTGTGCTAAATGTTTTCTCCATTTCAATATTTTCAGCCCCTTGCTGTTTTTCAAGTTGTTGATCAGGCTTGATCCAAATGATTATTGAAGGGTGTTTTATCAATATACACTTTTTTGGATTTATATTCCACTTTAATATCCTTAGAAACATGTTCTGGGTCCTATTCCAAGTTCTGTTCTGAACTCTTTTTTGAATTCTTTTTTGAATTCTGCTCTGAATCTTGTTCTTCTTGGGCAATCGGTTGAGGAATCCTCAATGGATATAAAGGGACATTTTGTAGTCTTATTTCTTTGTGTTCTTAGAATTGTGCTACCCTTTATGGATTCAGTTTCAATGTAGCCAGATGCTGCAATTGTGAAAATACCTCAGCGGATTCAAATAGGTCATCATAGTAATCATCCTCATGATTGAATTGCCTAATTTTTACTTGGGCAGTAAAATTATGTTAGGTCCCTATAATACTAGTGATTCCCCCATTAATATTTTCATTGTAGCCCTTAGTGTTATTATTGTGCCCCTTTTGTCCCCATATTGTTAATAGTGTGCCCCATAGAAGCCCACTATTATTATTGTTATGCCCTTATATTATTATTGTTATGTTGGCTTTGATTATATTATGACCCCTTAGACTTTTATATATAGAAAGGGGGTTTAGTCATTTGTATCATCCAAGAATTGTTCATTTTTGTAATATAAAGGAGTTTTCCCTCTCGAAGAGGCTGATTTTGAAGGCATTGATCTTTCTTTTCTTCTATTTTGTGAGTTGGTTACATAACATTTGGTATCAGAGTTTTGGATTCTAGGGTTTCGCTGCTCCAAACATGTCATCATGGAATTTTCACTATAACTTTTTTTCTGCGACGTTTTAGAAGCTAAAAAATCCCCATTTGATCTGAAATCTTGATAATCCTTGGGTCTGAATTGTAGATTTTTTCTCACTATATTTTTGGAGATATGATCTAAGGAAGTTATGGTTTTTGTAGGCTCCTGAATTACATCCCAAACATGTGACCTTGGGAAAAGCATCATAACTTTCTCTCTGAGTATCAGATTGAAATTTCATAAGAAGTTATAGAAATAAGACACATTGTAGCTTTATGTTCATCAGTTTCAAGTCCGAAGGTTGAAATAGTGACATGTGGCACTTTGTACAAGTTTTCTCTATTGAAAAAGAGTATAAGCAAGTGATCGTGGGAGATTGGGCATAACCCTTTCTTGGAGAATACAATTGTCATTAGACTGGTGGCATTGGAAAGAGGACTCAGCGGTCTACCATAGTTAGCAATTTCAGACCTTGGAGATCTGAAATTTCAGAGATACATTAGATTTAATATTGAGCTCCTACAAATGGAAAAAAAGTGTGTTGTTTTTTTTTTAAATTTTGCAAAAGTTTGGTTTGAAAAATTCATTTGAAGGAATTCAAAGGGCATAGTGAAGCATATTATCATTAATTGATGCCTTGAAGAAAGAAAATGGAAACACCTAGTAAGCAACCTAAAATCTATAGCATGACTCATGAAGAAGAGGAAGAAATGCAACATGATATATCAAAATTACAAGACCAAGTGCAACAAAATTCACTCTCACAAAAAGTAACATAAGCTAAGATGGATGGTTTAAAGAAAGGAATGGAAGATAATATGGATGCATGGAAGATAAGATGGATGGCTTAAAGAAAGGCATAGAAGCTAAGATGGATGGTTTAAAGAAAGGGGTGGAAGCTAATATGAATGATGTGGAAGGCAAAATGGAAGATTTGAAGACAAATTTGACAAAGTTGCTACAAGAAATGTTTACTAATGGTGAAAGGGTAGTAAAAGAAACTCATGATGAGAACGAAATAAATATTAATCATGACTTCATAGACTCTAACATTGGATTGAAGACCCACCATGTTCCAAAGATTGATATGAGGAAGTTTGATGGAAAGGATCTTGTAACATGGATACTATAGATGGAGCAATATTTCGATCTCCATAATGTGAAAAACAGACAAATGGTACGCATTGAAACTTTATATTTGGAACCAAATCAGTTTGTATGGTATCGATGGATTTTGTCTCGTAAACAAATTATCACCTGGGCAATTTTTACGGAAGAAATGATGGCACATTATGAGGATATAAAAAGAAACATATTTTTTAGGTAATTGATAAATCTCAAACAAAAGGGTTCAATGATGGAGCACATTGAGGACTTCCAAAAATTGAATCTAAGGGTAAAAGATATTCCAGAAGAGAATAGGATTGATATGTTCATAGGGAATTTAAAGGATAACATCCAACATGAGGTTCACCTTTGGGAACTTGATTCATTGGAGAAGGCATTCAAGTTGGCAAGAAAAATGGGAAGTAAAATTATGTCAACAAGGAAGCCTACCACTCACAACTATAAATATGGAAGTGTTGTTGTCCCTAGCCTTCCACAACCTACAAGGTTGACACCACAACAATTGGAAGAAAAAATAGCAAAATGGCTTTGTTACAGTTGTGATAGAAAATACACTAAAGGTCATAAGTGTTCTGAGAAGAAATTATTTTAAATAGATTATGAAGAGGAACAAACCCTAGAGAAAGAAGAAATGAATCTGACCATATCTTTTAATGCATTGGCTAGAATTACCACTCCTCAAACTATCAAGATAGAAGGACATATCAAGAAGAAAAAGGTAATAGTGTTGATTGATTCGGGAAGTACCCATAATTTTATTCATTGTAAGATAGCGAAGGAATTGAATTGCTTCCTATATCCAGCACGAGAGTGTCAAGTGATGGTTTCAAGTGGAGGAACCATAAATTTCTCTAGAAAGTGCCATATTATCAAGCTATCCATGGGAGAATATGTATTGAATAGTCCAATGCTTTCCATTCCAATGGGTGGTGCTGATGTTGTACTAGGAGTCCAATGGCTACAATCCTTGGGTACAATGGCTTTTAACTTTCAAGAAATTTTCATGAAATTTTGTTTGGAAGGAAAGGAATTTTAAGTAAGGGGTATTGTAGGGAAACCGGGAAAGATAATCAACTCTAACAGAATGAAAAAACTTATAAATAAAGAACAACAAGGCATAATTGCACAATTATGTTTGCTAGAGGTTCCCACATTGAAATCATCCATTTCTCCAGATCTCCAAATAGTCTTGGACAATCATTCCAAGGTATTTGAGACTCCCAAAGGCCTTACACTTATTCGTGATCATGATCATGCTATTCATTTGATTCGAGGAAGTGTTCCTCCAAACACCAGGCCTTACATATATCCCTATCCCCAAAAGAGTGAAATTGAACGTATGCTTGTAGAAATGCTAGAGGCTGGTATAATTCAACCTAGTCAATGTTCTTTCTCTACTCTAGTAGTATTGGTGCACAAGAAGGATGGATCATGGTGCATGTGTCCGGATTATAGGGAGATCAACAAGCTCACATTTAAAGATAAATTTCCCATTCTCGTCCTTGATGAATTATTGAATGAATTGCATGGATTAATTTACTTCACCAAGTTGGATCTTCGTTCAAGATATCTTCAATTCAAAATGAAGACTGAAGACATTCCAAAAACAAGATTTGGAACTCATGAGGGTCATTATGAATTTTTGGTCATGCCTTTTGTCCTTAACAATGCACCTTCTACATTTCAAGGTTTGATGAATTCCATTTTCAAACCCTTCCTTAGAAAAATTTTGTTATTATTTTTTGATGATATCCTAATCTATAGCAAGTCTTGGAAGGATCACATTCAACATGTTGATACGGTGCTCAGACTATTGGAGGAGAAATAGTTATATGCAAAAAACTCCAAATGTTTCTTTGGAGTACAAGAAGTGGAATTGGGTCATATTGTATCTCATGAAGGTGTTAAGGTAGACCCTAGCAAAATTAAATACATTAAGGAATGGAAAATCCCCACATCCATTAAGCATCTACAGGTATTTCTGGAGTTGATAGGGTATTATCGCAAGTTTGTTAAGAATTATGGGAGAATAGTGGCACCTCTAACAACATTATTGAAGAAATATGCATTTTCATGGACTCCAAAAGCAACAAAGGCCTTTGAACATCTTAAAGAGGAAATGTGCCAAGCACCTGTCTTAGCTACACCGGAATTCACAAAAACCTTTATTGTGGAATGTGATGCCTGAGGAAATGGAATTGGTGATGTTTTAATGCAAGAATAAAGACCCATTACTTTCGAAAGTCATCCAATCAAAGGAAAGTATTTACACAAATCTATTTATGAGAAAGAAATGTTGGCAATACTACATGCACTTAAGAAATGAAAACCCTACCTAATGGGAAGTAACTTCAAGGTAAAAACGGATCATGATAGTCTTAAATAATTTTTAGAACAAATATTATCTTCAGAAGAGTATCAAAAATGGGTCACAAAGATGTTGGGTTATGACTTTGAATTCATCTACAAAAAAGGAGAGCAAAATGTTGTGGCAGATGCACTCTCAAGAAAGGATGAGGATGTGGAAGCATTGCTTTGCACCATTTCTATTATCCAACCAGATTGGATAAACGAAGCAAGGGATGAATGGAAGAATGACAAAGAAGTGTGGGAACTCATTCAAAAGTTACAACAAGATCTCAGTACATATGATACATTTAGCTGGAAAAATGATTCTATGGTACAAAGATCGCTTATA
Source organism: Pinus tabuliformis (assembly GCA_031772625.1). Taxonomy (NCBI): domain Eukaryota; kingdom Viridiplantae; phylum Streptophyta; class Pinopsida; order Pinales; family Pinaceae; genus Pinus; species Pinus tabuliformis. Next base: position 2,064,489,655 of record CM062818.1, on the reverse strand, counting down.
CCTATGTAAGAATTCGAAACTCAAACAAAAGATGCTTATGGAATTGCACATTTCTCCCTTAGGAGGACACACGGTATTTTTAAAAACTTACCACAGGGTTAAGAAGGATTCTTTTTGGGATGGCCTTAAATTAGATATTCAAAAGTTTGTGGTAGAAAGTTTGGTTTTCCCACAAAATAAAGTTGAAACAATTAAGACCCCAAGTCTATTACAACATTTATCCATTCCAAGCCAACATTGGGAGGATGTTTCAATGGATTTTATCACAAGTTTACCTAAGTCCGAAGGAAAGAGTGTCATCATGGTGTTAGTTGACAACCTTACCAAGTATGCACACTTTTTTGCATTATCTCATCCATTTAAAGCCTGTATAGTTTCTACTGCATTTATGGAAACAATTCAAAAGCTACATGGAAACCCAAAGATTATTGTAAGCGATAGACATACCATTTTCACTGCAAATTTTTGGACAGAATTATTTTCTTGTCTCAGTACTCTGTTAGATCAAATCTCATCTTATCATCATCAATCTGATGGGAAAAATTAGATAGTAAACAAATGTTTGGAAGGATATCTTTGTTGCTTTGTATTTGATAAACATACACAATGGGTCAAATGGTTGCCCCTGGCTAAATGGTGGTATAACACTTCCTTCCATACTTGAGCAAAAATGACTCCATTTATGGCACTTTATGGATATCATCCATCCATCACATCATATTTAAGAGAAAATTATAAGGTTCAAGTAGTGGAAGATCATATGGAGCATCAACAACAAGTTCTCCAACTCTTAAAGGATAACCTCACTTTGGTGCAAAATGGAATGAAACAACAGGAAGATCAACATCGTAGTGAAAGAAGTTTTGATGTAGGTGACTGGGTATTCCTACGGCTACAACCATATAAACAAATGTCCCTCAAGAAAGCTAAGAAGGATAATAAATTATCACCAAAGTATAATGGTCCATACAAGGTGTTACAAAAGATTGGTACTATAGCATACAAATTGGAGCTTCCCCCAGCTTCCCGAGTGCATCCAGTTTTCCATGTTTCATGTTTAAAGAAGGTTATAGGTGACAAGTTCCCAGTTCAAATAATATTGCCAGAACTTGACGAGGAAGGAAAAATCATATTGGAACCTGAAGCAGTCATAGAAATAAGAACTCGACAGTTATGAAATCAATCAATTTCAAAGTTTCTCCTCAAGTGGAAGAACTTACCCACTGAATATTCCTCATGAGAGGATGAGAATTTTATATAGAATCATCCAGAACTACTCAAGCGTCGAGGACAACACGTTTTTGAAGGAGAGGGGCATGTTAGGTCCCTATAATACTAGTGACTCCCCCATTACTATTGTCATTGTATCCCTTATTGTTGTTATTGTGCCCCTATTGTCCCCATATTGTTATTAGTATGCCCCATAGAAGCCCACTATTGTTATTTTTATGCCCTTATATTATTATTGTTATGTCAGCTTTGATTATTATTGTGAACCCTTAGACTCATATATATAAAAAGTAGATTTATTCATTTGTATCATCCAAGAACTGTTCATTTGTGTAATATAAAGGAGGTTTCCCCCTCAAAGAGGCTAATTTTGAAGGCGTTGATCTCTCTTTTATTCTATTTTGTGAGCTGGTTGCATAACAAATTATGTGCAACTTTGTTAGGATCAAACTATCTACCAAGAATGTTAGCAAGATTCAGACATGTAATATTATCAACTTCAAGTGCAACATGCCTAAAATCATGTAGAGAATATACACCACACTGGATAGGGAATGAAGGCCAAAGAGATTTCTTGGCTTCCTTTGGGTCCTTGTTAGTCCATCCCCTAGAGTTTGATAGGTAATATCCCTAGCCAGTAGTTTATCAAGGACATATAATGGGAGAATGTGAGGAGGTGCAAGACTTCCATAGACTCTAACATAGGTAAATAGTTGTTCTCTGAACCACTTGCCTATTGGTATGAAATTGATTTTGGCCTCTTCAGACAATCTTGGGGGTCTTTTGTCAAAAATGGATTGAGGAATTGGTAACATAACTCCTTGGAAAATTTTATAGAAATGGGCATGGAAATTAGATTCCCACAATATTTTATTATATATATGGATGGGAGTGGGATCTTGAATGGTCCATTTCCATCCCATTTTTAGGATATTTGAAAAAGAAATAGGCCGCATCCATGATATATGCACTCATAAAGAATGGTGGAACTAATCTGGTAGTAACATACTGATGTTGCCTAAATTCTCGGATTTGGGAGGCAATGTTATTTGAAAGGATAGTTCCCCGATCCATTGTAGAAGAATCGACTGCTACCTCAATACAAGGAAACCATTCGACTGAGAACTTATTTGTATTAGGGTACCCGGATAGTCTACACATCATAGTTTCAATATAAGAATAGGGAGTGGCGAGAGAAGATATGGAGTACATACCTGATTTATCATTCTTATGTTTGCTCGAGTAGGATCTCCATCGTTTAATTGGATCTAATGCTACCTCGTTCTCGCTTGAAAAATGTTCGAGTAAAGCTTTGTCATACACATTTTATGGGTCAGGTATATGGTACATTTTCTTCATATCTTCAGCTGTAAAGGACCTGATGACTATTTTTCTTAAAGTCAAGAATGTCCTATTGATGATGTTGATGTTCTCAATTATCCATTTTACCATATTGGTATAAGGAAGGATCTTGGGTCGAGCAATGATCTTGTGAAGAAAAGAGTTAGCGGCTTCATAGTTGGAGGCTTTAGAAGATGAAGTAGCATCTGCTATTGCCACTCTTTGAATTACCTTAGGTCCTTCACTTTCAAGCAATTGGTACATGGATTCCCACGAGGATGTTCCACTGTCTATCGTGCATGTAGTGTTTGAGAAAATCAGGGTCATTTTTGTTACATCAGAAGCAGAAGGTGCGGATTGTGAAGTCTCCATGAATTTCTTTCCTTTCTTTGTTTTGGTCATCTTGTTACACTACTTCTTCTTGGGTTTAACCTACAAATTGGAAACATAGAGGAATGAAGAGCAATAGGTCTGAAATGTGGGAGCGTTTGAACATACAAGGCTTGAAATGACGGAAAACATAGTTTAAATGTGAACAAATATGAAATATCTATATACAGGCCATCAAATCACCTTGGGGCTTTAAATCATAAATACCATTAGAAGTATTTAATAACTGAAATCATAGCTTCGCATGATAATTTATTATCTCATTAATAGATCGTATCACATAAACCTTTCAAATGGTATTTAGAACTTGTTTCCATGTGTTTTCCTGATATGCGATAGTGATATCATTATATCAGTTCTTTGGGTATGGGAAGTCCGTGATGTGATGATCGTAATATCGCAATCAGAGTTTTTGGAGTAGAGGGGAATGGATATAACCAAAGGCCTTTTGTGATTGTGAAATTTGAGGAATGATGTGGCATTAGAGCGGGCTCGACTGATAATTTAATAAGAATGAAGTTTCCTTTTAGTTATTCATTCTTATGATTTTATTAAAGTCGCACCTTTTAACAAATAGCTTTATCGCAATCGGAAGATTGGAAGTGAAGGGAGCAGCCTACCTTTTGCTAATTTTTGATTCATTCGGATGTGACATGTATATCGGTTGCATTAATCCTCATATCGGGTCTAAATGGTTTATCGCATATCACAATCGGAATGGTCCTCAAGGTTTTTATATATTGTGTTTGTTATAAATTTGCGATGCGGGCAAGTTCCGATATAGAATAGATTTTTAACAATACCTAAGCCTTTTAAGTTTAAAGCATGTTTTGTTCTCGGGGGCTATACTTTATCGCATCGCAAATTTCGGAAGGATAAAATGGGGAGTTGTTCATTAAGACTTGCGAAATGCGATACGTCAGGATTTCTTTAAGGTAGGCTCATTCGAGTTGTTTGGGCCTAATGAAATTTGGATTTGTTTATTAAAAAAAGTTCAAATTTGTCCTTTTAAAACCCTAAACTATTTTATTTTCCTATGTTTTTTTTTTAAATTTAAAGGGTCCCCATTTATTTATATAATAATTTCCTAAGATATTTATACATAAATAAATGGGGAGTTGTTGCATAGCACAACATAACCATGGAGGTTGAGTCATGGTGTATGTTGAGAGTCTTGTGATTTTGATTCCTCATGCTTTGTTTGTGCTTGATTTGCATACTTGTTCATGTATAGTGTATGCCCATAACACTTTGTTTTTGGTGTCGTATTGTTGTTGGTTTTCCATGGTTTTATTCTTGTTTGTTTCTTGTCATTCTTTTTATGTTTTGATTCTTGGGAATTGGTTGGGAAAGAGGAAAGTTGATGGAGCTTAGGGAGAGTTGTGTGGTACCCGACAGATAATGTCAGTAAGCATAACAAAAGGTAGGACTATGATAGTCGGTTGGATTGGTTGGGTCCATCATGGTAACTGGACGGTGGTAGTATAGACATGAGAAAGGTAGCCATAAAAGGTAGAGTAAATGGATTTGAGGTGTCAGAAGCCTTGGATAAGTTGAGAACTATGGTTCTCAATGTTGTGCATGTTGTTCACAAATAAAGAAGTTCTCTTAACCTAGAACTTATGTTATCTGGTAATTATGTTGTGATCATAACTATGGTGATGTTTATATATGTATGTATGTATGTACGTTGTTATCTGATAGTGTCATCACGAATCATGATTGTTTTTGTGCTAATGTTTATATGTATATATGTATGTATGTATGTGTTTATGTCATTGTCTGATAGAGTTTCCAAGGATCATTATCATGGAGGAATGACTGCTTATGCGGGTGAATGGCATAACGAGGTTCCTAGTCTTATGGAGAATAAAGTGGGGAGAGTAGTCATGAAAAATATACAAGGTCAGTATCATGTGGATATGAATGGATAATATATGCTTGTATTATGCCTATGTTTATTTTATGACAGGTGACACTGAAGGATACATCAATGGAATGAAAACAATGTGCTTACGACATGCTAGGGTAAGCATGGATGGCAGAGAGACACTGGAAGTAATGTTACTTGGTAGAGACAGTGTGGTCTTGGATGTTGTACTACTATTGTGCATGTTGACACCTAATCATAGGGATTGGGTGAACAACTGTAATTAGTGTAAATAAATAATAAAGGAAATGGAGAGTCACCGGGAGATGAACTAAATAGTCACTCCCTCTTGTATATAATAATAAACAACCTGAATGAATAATACAATTACATTTGAGGAGATACCTCCTGGTTTGACATGGTATCAGAGCCAACACCATTTTTGGCTTCCCTCTCTTCTTTGTAACTCCTTCCTATTCTACCTATGTTTTACCTATTTTGCAGAATTGACCTCTTACAACCACTCCACATGTGTGCCTCTATCAAGAATTTGATAACTGTTCTGCAGGTTTTCCCCTCTCTGGCAACTGCTGCATATGTTCAGCTGGTTATGTGAGTTAACTAATCCAATGGTATTGGACCTCCGCCTTCCCTAAAAAAAAATCATGGGTACTTGATTTGACACGGAGTTTTAGACTGTGACTCTCAGATTGACTATGAAGGAAACCTGTAGATTACATGCCTTATTATCTATTCTAATATATTTTTAAGTGGGATGTACTCGTGAATTTTGAAAGAGGAATTTTGTTTGAGTCCTGTATAGGATGTTTTTAAGTGGGCTATACTGGTGAATTTTGAAAGAGACATTTTATTTTGTCAAAAATGGGCTTGTTTTCATCAAAGATACAAGTCCGACATGTGTGCTTTGTTGATAGTTAGACATTGAGGTTCAATTTTTGTGTGGACCATCTCTAAATCGGACCTTCTGAAGTGGAAGCCTTACATTTGTACTCACCTGTTGGGTTTTGTGAGCATGTCCATACCTCTATTATATACATTAAAATTGTAGTTTTTTCTTACAAGCAGAAGTGCAATTTCTTACAACTTATTGGCAACAGAAGTATATTTAAAAAAAAAAATCACTCATTAATATCTATTGTGGGAGTGGTCCTCAATGGGAAGGAAAATTATCCTGAGTGGTCTTGGAAAATCAAACACACTCTCATTTTTAATGAGCTGTGGAAAGGAGTGTGTGTTGGAAATGGAGATAAAGAGCTAGAACAACCTACCTCAGACAAGGAATTCGCCATTTGGGAAAATAAGAACAGCAAGGATTATGCATTGGCATCAGTAAATGAAGATGTGAGTTACCATATTTTGCCATTTTCAAATTCTTTCGAAGCCTTACAAAAACTGAAGGAACTCTATGACTCACACTTTGCACTTGTAGTTGTTCAACTCATGATTAAATTGTTCACCCTTGAATTACAAAATGATGATCCTCTTGCTCTTGCATCAGGAGTTAAATCTATTATGCATGATATCAAAGTCACTAATGTTGAAATGGACATTCCTCTGATAGCTTTTCTCAAGGCACTTTATCACACTTACTCAAATTATCTTGAGTCATTGCAAGCAAATGGAAACCTCAAAGATATTACCTTTGACTTCCTTGTGAAAAAATTCGCTGAAAGAGAGAAAGCTTCTAGGAATAAGACAGCTCCTTAGTCTTCCAAAGAGGCTATGTTCCTTGCACATAGAGAGAAGAATCTTGCTCAAGATCCTTCCAGAGGAAGAAGTGGTCCAAGAGGAAGAGGAAGATATTTTAGAGGCATGGGGGGCAGACGCTCTCAAGGAGAAAAGTCAGATTTGGATTGCATACACTGCAAAAGAGATGGATCACATGATGCATCCACATGGAAGTTTCCTTGGGATAGAATTGAGCATGAAATAAACCAACCCAAAGGTAAAACTAATGACAAAGAGAAAGGTAAAGCACCTGAATCCGCTCACTATGTTGTGGCACACTATAATATTGGAGTATATGAAGACTTATTTAATGCTTCACTTGCTTCTTGGAAAAATGATTGGTTGCATGATTTAGGAGAAACTTGCCACATGAATTTTATAAGATATTTCTTTGAAGAATTTACTGACAATGTTAATGGAGCAGTATACTTTGCAGACAAATCAAAACTCAATCTGTCAGGGCTTGGTACAATCAGGCTTAAATTGCCTAGTCTTCGAGACTTTCTTCTACATCATGTTTTATATCTCCCACAGCTGAGGAGAAACTTGTTGTCCTTGGTCCACATCCACCAGCAAGGACACTCCATTCATATGTTTGATGGAAATATTGAGGTGAGAAAAGCATCAGACCACTCACTTGTCATGACGGGGATAGAAGAAGAAAGGCTTCTCAAGCTGCAGGGTACCTCTCCTCGTGCACAAAATTTCTCATACAATTCTCATTATGAAGAAGGTGCATTTCCATCAAGTTTATTATGGCATGCTATATTTGGACACTTGAAATATGACAACCTCTACTTTTTGAAGAAAAATGGTGTTATTGGTTTGCCTACAATTCCTAGGAAACTTAACCAATGTGATGCTTGCATTCTAGGAAAGCATAGCAAACAATATTTTCATGATTCACATTCCAGAGCACATAGAAAACTTGAACTCATTCATTCAGATTTATGCGATCCAATGCCTGTTCCTTCTACAAATGGAAATAAATATATCATGACATTTATTGATGACTACACCAGAATGTGTTGGGTTTATTTATTGAAGAACAAATCTGATGCTTTTCAAACATTCAAGAACTTTCATACATGGATTGAAAATGATGCACAATCTCATATTGGCTATATTCACACTGATAATGGAAAAGAATACACTTCAAATTAATTTGAAAACTATCTTCGCCAACATGGGATCAAACATCAAATAATTGTACCTTATAATCCCCAATAGAACAAAGTAGCTGAAAGAATGAATAGGACAATCTTAAATATGGTGCGCTCCATGATGTTTTTCAAAAATGTAAAATTGATGTTTTGGGATGATGCAGTTCTATGTGCTGTATATGTAAAGAGTAGATGTCCATCTAATGCTATTAGAAACAAGACTCCTTATGTAATGTGGTATGGGCACATTCCTTCGGTAAAGCATCTCAGGGTCTTTGGTTCCACATGTTATGCCTTGATACCAAAGGTACATAGAAACAAACTTGGCACAAGAAGTCATAAGTGTATCTTCCTAGTATTCAAACACCTCCAAAGTATACTGTCTCTATGATGAAGTCAATAAAAATTTTGTTGTACCTAGAGATGTAATCTTTCTTGAATCATCCAAAACTGACAATGTCATTGAGTGGCAACTTGATTGCTTGGATAGATTTGCAAATGCAAAATAATTTCAAGAATTTGATAATCGGATTCCACATCTTGAAGGGGGGGTTTCTATACTAGATCAACCTGTGGAATATTCTTCTGAAGCACTCTCTCCCCCACATGAAACTCCAACAATGGATGATACTTTGAGTGATGTGATTGATAGAATTGGGAGACTCAATCTTGATTCAGTCCCAACTCAATCAACGAAGCAGCCTGAACCATCTCAGAAAGGTCCCCCAAAGTGGTTGAAAAAGACACTTGAAAGTGTTCATCCTGATGAGGTTGGAAAGACAAGAACTAGAAATTCAACCCAACAAAATGGAGGTGATATAGATGACTTTGATTCACCTATTGATATGGATGTTTCTTATGATTGTCAATTGAATTTGTCTACATATTTTGAACCAACTTCCTTTAAAGAAGTTGATTCTCATTATGAATGGAAAGAAGCAATGCAAAAGGAGTATGATGCCTTGATAAAAAATGGCACTTGGAAACTGGTTGATGCTCCATGGGGAACCAAACCAATTGGCTACAAGTGAGTCTACAAGAACAAGTGTAAAGCTGATGGCTCACATGAAAAGCACAAAGCCAGGCTTGTGGCAAAAGGTTTTGCATAGAAGGAAGGGTTTGATTATGAGGAGACTTTTTCCCCCACAGCAAAATGGGCTACCATCTAAACACTCTTTACCCTAGCAACTTATAACAGTTGGAAAGTCCATCAAATGGATGTAAAAAATTCTTTCTTGAATGGAGATCTAAAAGAGAATGTTTTTATGTCCCATCGTGAAGGATTTGCTGTAAAAGGACATGAACATAAAGTATGCAAACTTGTGAAATCCCTGTAATAATGGCCTCAAACAAGCACCATGAGCCTGGTATGAAAAACTAAATGAGCATCTTCTGAAACTCAATTTCAAACATTATGATCTTGATGATGCAACTTTGTTTGTTAAGAAGGTTGGAAAAATAGTGGTATATCTTGGTATATGTAGATGATCTTTTGATGACAGGGAACAATAAGAGATACATTGCATCATAAAGAAGGAATTGAGGAAATGTTTTGAAATGACTGATTTGGGCTATGTTCATTACTATTTTGGTATTGAAGTAACTCAACATCCAAAGTCCATATTACTTTCTCAAAATAAGCACATTAGAGATCTGTTGAACATATTTGGCATGACTGAATGCAATCACCTGACTACTCTAATGGAACAAAACTTAAAGCTTACATCCATTGAAGGAAAAGAATTTGAGGGTGCAACAAAGTATGGACAACTTGTAGGAAGTCTCAACTACCTAACCACTACCAAACCAGACATTTCGTTTGCTGTTGGAATCCTCTCCAGGTTTATGAAAAAGCCTTGTGAGGGAAATTGGTTTGCTGCAAAAGAGTTCTAAAGTACTTGAAGGGAACTCAAGACTTTGGAATCAAGTATACACAAGTGGGCGACTTCAACTTGATTGGATACTCTGATTCAGAATTTGATGGAGACAAAGAAACTAGGGTTATGATATGAGTCTTGGATTAGGAGCTGTCTCCTAGAGATCATGTAAACAATCAGTTCTAGCAGATTCCACAATAGAGGCCGAATATGTTGCAGCAGCTGAGGCAACAAAAGAAATTGTGTGGCTTAAGAAAATTCTTGAAGATTTGTAGGTAAAACAAGTACAATTGACTCCACTCATGATTGAAAATACCTCAGTGTTACACAAAAATATCGTCACCATGATTATTTGCAGTCAGTATGGGTCTATCATCACTTGTACTGTCCTCCTAAGCAAGTATCAGACCTCAGCTCTTCAAGTCAAGCTTTGGAAATGAGAGAAAGACATTGAAAATCAATAAAAATCTGGTTCCGCACTTTCTCTCACTGTTACCTGCGGTCCCGCACCCTCTGTTTACAAAACCTGTGGACCTGCCTGCTCTGTCCCTAAAGGTGTGGGTGCAGACCCCTGTGAAAGTCAGAAAGGCGCAAGTTTATTCTAAAAAACTCACTTTGGGTTAATTCTAGATGATTCTAGAAGGAATTTTGACGTGGATTTGCCGCTCTTAGGTGGTTCATGCATCCCAAAAGAGAAGGAGCTAATCCCTTGATGAGAGGAGCTATCCCTTTGAACGAGGGCTTTATCCCTTTGAAGGAGGACCTAGTAACTTCCCTCCATTGCACTATAAATTTAGGCATTGGGCTGGTTGCTAAGGAGGTTAGAAGCTGAACATTTTTGAGGGTAAATGCTAGTGAAATTAATACTTCCTAGTTGAGCTTGAGAGGAGACATCACATACCTTTTTGGCTTCATTGGGAAGAGAGTGAAACTTGTCAAAGTAGAGGAGACTTCTTGCTGGACCCTGGCAGGAGCTTGTACAGCGTCAAGGCACAGATTGTAAAGTTCTTCTTCTTTTGAATTAATACAATCAAAATCATTTTTCTCAACAAGTATCTCATGTTATTTGTTTCATGAACTCCTTGACTTTCATGTTAAATATGTTTTATGATATTGGCTTTTCAGGTGCTATTTAATTTGTTTGCTTGTTTGTGTTTGCAGATTCACGACAAAGGAACTCATTTGGATCGAAGGAGCGAAGGCTTCCACAAACTCGCGTTGGACCTAAGGTAGGCCCTAAAACACTTGTTTGCCTTTGTTTATAAAAGCATATTTAGAGAAAGATAGTGTCTGGTTGGTTTGCTTGTCATTAGGTCTTCTTTAGATTCTAGGAAGGTCTATCTTGTTCGCAAGATCGACTTATTCCGTGTGACAAAATGGCGACTCCACTGGGGACTTGATTTTTTCCTTGTTTTTACTTTGACCTGAGAAACTGTGTTTTTGTTTCTGTTTTTGGCTTGTTGTGTGTAAAATTGGGTAGAGTTTGTAGATCCAGGGTTATTTTTCGTTTTTCATAGCTTTGGGAGAGGACCGCACCCTAGCCTTTTAACACAGTGCGTACTTATCCGCACTTTTGCTTTTAGCACAGAGCGGGACCGCACCTGTGTTAACTGTGGGCCTGCGGACCCTGTCAAAATTTTGAAAAACCTAAGATTTCCTCTGTTAGTCAGCTTAGTTTTTGTTTAGAAGTTATTATCCACTGCCCAGACCTGCATATAACTTATCAGAAGATTTCCTTAGGTTGATTTCATTAGTGTTAGGGTTTTAGGTGAAATTCCTAGGAGTTTTGCTTGTTGGGCTTGTTTTTCATTTTGGTCTTGTAGTGGCTCTAAGCTTAGAAGCTGTAGGGACCTCAGATCACCTTGGTGTCTACCAACCTTCTTATGAGTCTGACCATTTATGAAATCTCCCCTTGTTGAGGAATCCGCTTTGTGTTTTCTCTTTACAAAACTTCGAAAAGATTGTGTTTAAAAGTTTGGATTTTCATTTTTAAAAAGAAAACAAAATTGGTTGTTCTTGACTGATTTGTGATTCTGCATAAATTGGTCCTTAGCTTACATCTAGCTAAGTAAAACATCCTTAAAAAAGACAATTTGTAGGCTTTGACTTCAAATAGGTTTTTATAATTTATAGATCTCAAAGTTAATCATTTCCATAGTTTTGAGTGTTTTATAAAAAATAAAAAATAAAATCTCTTTTGGAAAAAAGTTTGTTTTTGTAGTGGTTGAGTGCTTTGAAATGAAAAAGGGAAATTTTTGTGAAATAACTAGTTGTCTCGTTTTGCATGCATTGGAAAGTACAAAAGCTCTTCTTTTAATTTGTTTGTTAAGAAGGATTTGTGTTTATAAAGTATTTTCATTCTCAAACTCTTTCTTAGCTAGAAGTTCATCGAAGAGAAAAGATTGTTTAAATCATCTTAGGTGCATTTTTAGTGATTTTGAGTCGAGTCTTCATACAACGAGTTTCATCTCCGCACCTTTTGACTTAAACAAAAACCAATAAAAAATAATGCTTAAAGTAAAATTCATCTAGCAACATTTTTATTTCTAGGGCTCTGATACACCAACTTAGCTTAGGCTAGTGTCTTGGAGTAGGAGAGTAATTAACTCTCCAAGACAGTAAAAACAAACAAGTAGCTATATCTTGTGGTAGGGAAGAAATCCAATTGTTGCATTTATGCTCTGGGAAAGCTCCTCTTAAAGGAGAAGCAAGAGATCGTGTCCAAACCAGTGTGGGAATCAATCCTTCCTCATTGGGAATGACGCCAAATATTCACGTATTAAAAACGGTAAACCTCGGATTAACCATTGTCGAGGAGCCTGGGGTCACTTGTTGGTAAACCTTGGATTATGTCAAGGAGCCTTCAAGGGGATTGAGCTTGCTACTCTGCCCTTGCGTGCGTATCGGATCGTAGACTGTTCCCCCAGGTATATTTGTTTCAGTTGGTAACCTTAGTGACCATATTCTTTAGGATTCTTATTGAGGTGACAGTGGTGGGAAGATCCCACTATACCTGGAGCAGACGTCGGCTAGACTCACTTGGATTTTCTTAGGGGTTCTCTTCACTCAAGACAGTTAAGTGGAGGAACTTTTGCCAGTCTATTCATTAAGCAGGTTGCCGGGGTAACTGTTCCAACCGCCATTTTTGTATTGAACTCTGCGACGTTGGATTTCATCACAAACTAGTGTTTTCAATACGGAAAGTTACTGTATGTGTGTGTTTGATCTCCTAGATTCTTTAGGTGTGTGATTCAAATTTGTTTGGTTCTTTAGAGGCTTTAGGTGGTTTTCATTGAGATTTTACTTTGTTTGCATGTGAAGTAGTTAAAAGTTTTTAACTGTGGCTGAATTACCGAGGAAGTCCCGTAGACTTCAAGGCCAACCTCCTGAGTTTTCACCGAGCCAGCTTGAAGGCTTGAAAGTCCTCGTAACTCCTAGAGACAGTAGAGTTGGGTCACCTGAAGAAGGAGAGTCTTCTTTGGTGGTACATCCTGATTTTCAAGCGTTAGTAGCATATTATAATCCGCAGTCAGTGTCTGTTTCCGAAGTTACTGGTAGCTTCTCATCTACTAGTGATACAGGTGAGGAACCTGAAATATCTGAACCTGAAAGTGAATTTGTTGCTACTCTGACATCGGGTTTTCTTCTCCAGTTTCTATTGGTCCTGGTTCACCTAGGTTAGAAAGAGTAATCACCCAAGATCTTCCTTTTGGACTCATAGCTATTGAAGAACTTGCTACTCCGGAAGAAGTAGGCATCCCTATCCCTGAAAATCAACCTGTTGTTGAGCTAAGGGAGCGTGAATCAATTTTTTACAGTCCACCTAGGAACAGTACTTGGTATCTTTCTTTGACTAATTTCTTAGAAAACCCAGGGTTAAGTTTTTCACCACCTCGTGTTCCTTATCACCCAACGCCTAGAGGTTATTATCCTCCGTTAAATATGTCAAGACAGTCGTCCATGTTTACTCAATCGCCTAGATCCTTTTTGTACGGTGGTCCTTCTGTTCCCTCTGGGTATCAGTCACTTTCTGGTACTTTTTCGGGAGCATCTCCTCAATCCATTGAGCAAGGGTTATTAACTGGAAGCAATGGTACTAAGCCATTGAGCGTAGAAGATATTCTCATGATGTCAGGTTCTATTCCCAATCCTCAACCTCAAGGTGGCCAGTTACCGCCTGGGGGGCAGCCTCAATTATCGCCTGGGGGGCAACCTCAAGGTACCCAATTTGCATCTGGGGGGCAACCTCAAGGACAGTACATACCTAAGGGATAGTATGTTCCTCAAGGTCAACCCCAGACTCAATATGTACCCCAAGGTCAACCCCAGTATCAATTTATACCTCAAGGTCAACCCCAGTATCAGTACGTTCCTCAAGGGTATCAACCCCAAGGTCAATACTTGAACCAAGGTTTCCAACCACCCTCCGGTCAATCATATGTTCAAGGAACGGGAAATATACCTTTGAATTATCAATCCTACCCTCAACCCGGTTATGGTCCTCAATATTCTCAACCTGTTATGGGTCTGTACCCCGGAATGAATATAGTGTGGGATCCATCGCAAACTCAACAGGTGTTGCAGCCAAATGTACAGTTGTCATCTCAAACTGGACAACCCGTAGCTTTTGGTACACCCCACCAACCAGTCCAGTCTAACATTCAAACTTATGTACCTTCGGTAGTTTCTCAGCCTGGGCCTAGTACGCCTTGTACTCCGCCTCAAACGACTGCTGCAACTGCCGCAACATCTATTCAATCTACCCCACCTACTTCTGGAGTATCGATAGCTCCAGTTTCTACTGTTCCTGTATCTATTCCTCATACATCTTTACCACCGTCTAGATCTACGATTCAAACTTCGGTTCAGATGCCTGTAGGACAACCTGGTTCAAGTACGGTTGTCACAAGTCAACCACAATTTACTTATCAACCGTACCAGGGACAGTACCAATTTGGTCCTGCTATGCAGCAGCCAGTCTATCAGTATCAACCGTACCCTGGGTACACTTATCAACAACCTCAGCAACCCCAGTACGGTCCAGTTAATCCTGGTTTTCCGGGAGGATACAATATCCCAAATGCAATTCCTATTCCTAGTTATCCCGGATATCCTCCTCCTGGGGCTGGTCTCATGACCCAGAGTTTTAGGGACACTAATCGTCAGTTATCGTTTATCGCAACTTTGGACTTGCCTGACTTGTCGCGCCTAACGAACGATCCCATTAATTATCTTCCGTTTTGGCCGCCAATGCCGAATAAGTTGCCTAGTGACATTCCTAAGTTCGAAGGTAAATCAGGAGAGGACCCGTCGAACCATGTGATGACTTACCACCTCTGGTGTGCGTCTAACTCCATTTCAGATGATTCAATCCATCTAAGACTTTTCCAACGCACTCTAATTGGTCTTGCGGCCAAGTGGTACATTGAGTTACCGCGAGGCACTTTTTATAATTTTAGTCAGTTAGCTACCTCGTTTTTAACTCATTTCCAGTTGCCAGTCAAATATGACAATGGCACGGAATTGTTAACTTCATTAAAACAATCGACATCCACTTACATTTCAGATCATATTCATGAGTGGAGACGTTGACGGCGTTTAGTGAAGGTTTTTATTCCAGATCAAATCTTGGCTGAATGGTTTGTAAAATCTTTGTTGCCAAAGATCACTGAAGATGTAGCTAAAGCCGGAGTTGCTACTGAGGAGCAAGTAATTTCTCAAGCACAGTACCTTCACTTGGTCTATACTCAGTCAAGTACATTACACGAGAAAATCCCCGATCTTCCCAACCAAAATCAAATCGCTGCAGCTCCTTCGGGATCTCATGCCGCCGATGCTATGATTGGTATGGTTAACACTAAAAGTAAGAAGAAGTCTTCCAAGAATTCTTCTCCTATCATAACCTTGCCTGATTCCCCGACAGGAGATTCTTCTGCAGAGATTTCTGCCGATATTCACGTTGTAGAGTCATCTGCAGCCAAATCAAAATCCGGTGGGAAGAAGAAAGGAAAGAAGAAGAATAAAACGGACAAAAATTCAAAGGAGAAACCTGAAAAATCGGAATCCAATGATGAAAAATGCAAACCTCGTTATCCTTGTCTCATTTGTGACGATGAACATTTTACAAGAGACTGCCCTCATCGTGTAGAGGTTGCGAAGATTGTCAAAGGTTCCCAAACGCCTGCTGTTTTGAAGGATCCTTTTCCAGCTCAAGACAGTAAGATGATAGGTTCTTCCTCGAGTGCCAATGAAGAACCCATACTGATGATGTCCCATGTTAGGATTGCAACTCGATCGCAAGATTATGGTAGTAAAAGTCCTGTTGATGGTAAAGAAGCAGAATCTTCTCATTCTAATCGATCAACCTCAGCTCCCGGTTCCGATCCACTACAGATCGAGAAACCTAATCCAGACTTGGTAAT
The DNA here is from genome assembly GCA_031772625.1 of Pinus tabuliformis. Taxonomy (NCBI): domain Eukaryota; kingdom Viridiplantae; phylum Streptophyta; class Pinopsida; order Pinales; family Pinaceae; genus Pinus; species Pinus tabuliformis. The sequence goes on along the minus strand of CM062818.1, from coordinate 2,064,473,613 downwards.
CAAACCGCCCGCCAAGGGTATACTTCGAAAGTCAGCTTTCAATCCACATGCGAGAGTGGCTCAGAACTATAACATTGTTGAGGATTTAGCTGTTTCAACCTCAGCAATGTCGGCTTTGGAGGTGCTGCAATCATGTCCAGCACAGCGTAAATTACTTTTGTCAGCTATAGGAGCTATTGACGTTTAGGACTTGAACCTAGTAATTTTCGATCTAGAAAATAGTACACCGCGTTTGCCTCATCAAATGGCTTTCCAAATCCCAGTGATAGTCAAAAACAGGCCTATTCATCGGACTGTGATTGATGAGGGAGCCTCAACGTGTATTATGTCGATACAGTGTTGGAGATCACTTGGTTCTCCTTCGCTAAATCAATCCCCAATGATTCTAAAGGCCTTTGATGGCCGTGGGTTTCATCCTTTTGGCATTCTACAGGATTTGCCTATAGGGGTTGAAGGAAAAACCGTTAATCTAGATGTGGAGGTGGTTGATGCCCCTCTAGATTACAACCTTCTCTTGGGTCGAAGTTCGTCTTACGCTATGACACGGTCGTTTCATTGGTCTTTCGGGTTATAAAGTTTCCTCATAATGGAAAGATTGTAACAATAGACCAGCTGGCTTACTTTTCATCCAACCCAGCCTCTTCTGAAAGTATTCAGCATGTCGGTAAAACGACTATCCCGTATAAGGATGTTGGAGTAGGAATAGTTAAAGATGCCGGTTTACTGGGAACTTTTCCTTTTCGTCCGATCAACGCATCGTCTTCATTTGCAACCATTCATATGATTACGTCAGACACCATTGTTTATGATGGTCCTTGGATCATTCCTTCTGAATCTGAGATAGACTCATTTGGTGATGTCATGCCTTTGAGTCCATATGAAATTGTGTATGAGGCCGTGCAATCGTTTACCGACCCATTTTCAACCGAAATTGACCTAATGAATGTGGTCTGTGAAGAATCACTTTTCACATCAAGCTCAGATTCGATCGCATTTTCTGAACTTGTTCACTCTGATGAGAAAATTCGTGAAATCCTATGTGTATATGATTTACCATGGGAAGATCTCCATCACAGATCTTCGTTTTTACCCGAGAATGATTGTTTCGAAAATGATTTTTCATCAATTTTTACGACTGAATATGTCAAGGAACCTCAGAATCCAATGAAACATCCTGATTCCGAGTTAAATTTGGGGAACATCTCTCGAACTATTCCTATTGACATTCCAGTTAAGCCTGGAATTGTTGAGAACATTCATATAGGTGCCTCGTGTAGAGATGAAGAAATTCAAATATATAAGGCCCTATTTCAAGAATTCCGCGACGTGTTTGCCTGGTCCTATGAGGAAATGCCAGGAATTGATCCCGCGATTGTTGTTCATGAGATCAAGACTTACCCGGACGCTAAACCCGTTCGGCAACGTTTGCGTCAGATTCACCCAAGAAAAGCTACTGCAATTAAAGCAGAAGTTGAAAAATTACTCAAAGCAGGTTTCATTTATCTGATCCCGTTAACGGATTGGGTATCGAATATTGTTCCAGTTAACAAAAAGCAGGGAACAATAAGAATATGTATCAATTATAGGGACATCAATCGAGCCTGTCCAAAGGACAATTACCCAACTCCCTATATCGATCAAATCACTGATGATTGTGCCGGCAGTGAAACATTCTCCTTCATGGATGGTTTTTCCGAATACAATCAAATCAATATTCTACCTGCCGATCAACCAAAAACGGCTTTCATTTGTCCATGGGGGACATTTTCTTACTGCAAGTTACCTTTTGGGCTCAAGAATGTCGGAGCAACTTTTCAAAGGGCCATGTCTTATGCGTTTCATGACATCAAGCACATTGTGCAACCCTATCTCGATGACTTGCCTACTCATTCATTACAGCGAGCAGATCACCTCGTCCATTTACGAGCAATCTTTATGAGGTGTAGGCATTATCGGATTCGGTTGAACCCACACAAATGTATCTTCTGTATAGAAACGGGTCGATTGCTGGGGTTTGTAGTTTCGAAAGCCGGCATTCGTGTTGATCCCTCGAAGGTTGAAGCTATTGTCAAATTGCCTCCTCCTTCGAGTCTTCACCAACTCCAAAGTTTGCAAGGGAAAGCAAATTTTTTACGACGATTAATTCGTAACTACACTGACGTTACAAAGGGTTTTACCCGGTTGTTGAAATAGAATACTCCATTCTATTGGGATGAGATAGCTCATAAATCTTTTGATGCACTTAAACACGCGTTGACCCATCCACCGTTATTGCATCCTCCCAACTACAACCAGGATTACTTCTTGTATCTCGCCACCTCTCATTCCACCATTGGAATGGTCTTAGTTCAGCAAGATGAATTCGGAACTGAACATGTGATATATTACCTTAGTCGAACTTTAAATCCAACTGAGTTAAAATACTCACATGTGGAGAAATTTGCATTCGCAGCTGTTCAAGCTGTCCAACGTTTTCGTCACTACATTTTACTACGTAAAACTACAGTGATTTCGGATTGCAACCCTATGATCTACATTTTGACCAAGCAATTGCTAGGGGGCAAGTACTCTAAATGGATTGTCATCCTGCAGGAGTTCGACTTGGAATTTGAGAAATCTAAGTCTAAGAAATATTTAGTTTTTGTGGAATTAATGTGTGATTTCCCGCGTGCTGACATGGAAACTGTGGCGGAGGAGCCCATTGCGGATGAATCCTTGTTTCTAATCAGCACTTTAGATCCATGGTATGGGGATATCATCGTTTATCTCCAGACCCAATCCTTTCAGCCATAAATTTCAAGGTCAGAACGTCGGAAAATACGATTCTAGTCCCAACAATTCAGGATTATTGGAGATACTCTTTATCGCCGTGGGGCAGACTCTGTTTTTCAATGTTGCTTAACTCACGAAGAAGCTGAAAGGGTTCTAAATGACTATCACTCTAGAGCGTGTGGCGGTCATATGTCTGGGTATGCCATAGCCCAAAAGATATTGCGCGCTGGCTACTTCTGACCGTCTTTGTTTAAAGATTGTATTACTGCGGTCCGAAAATGCCACAACTGCCAAATTTTTGATCGAAAGATGCGCACTCCACCTGCTCCTCTCCACCCTATAATTTCCGTTGGTCCTTTTGCCAAATGGGGTATCGATTTTATTACATGTAACCCTCACTCGGTCGGGGGGCATGCGTATATCATCCTTGCGGTAGATTATTTTACCAAGTGGGCCGAGGCGATGCCTACATTTGAGGCAGACGGTAAGACAGCTGCAATTTTCATGTTCAATCATATAATTGCTAGGTTTGGTGTCCCACAAGCGATAATCACTGATCATGGTCGTCATTTTCGAAACGTTATGATGACCGAACTTACAGGCCAGCTTGGTTTGCGTCACCATAGTTCAACCCCTTATTATCCATAAGCTAATGGTCTGGTTGAATCCATCAACAAAGTTTTAGTCATCATGATCCAATGAATCATTGGGATTCATCGGTTGAATTGGCATAACATGCTATTTTCAGCGCTTTGGGCGTACCGAACTTCAGTAAAAACATCAACAGGGTTCACTCCTTTTCAACTAGTCTATGGTCTGGAAGTTGTGTTACCCATTGAATGCGAAATCCCGTCACTGCAAATGGCCATCGAGTTACTTCCAGCCACTTCCGAAGAGGAAAAGCATTTGTTATACTTGGCGCAATTATATGAGAATCGACGTGATGTTGCATTGGCGATCGAAACTCACGCAAAACGTATGAAAGCTCAGTATGATCTAAATGTGACCCCTCGAAATTTTTCGGAAGGGGATCTAGTCTTAGTTTACAATCAAGCTAATGATAAATTAGGCACTGGAAAATTCGTTCCCATGTGGCATGGTCCCTATGTTGTCAAGCGAAAGCTAGCAAAAGGGGCCTATAAATTGGTAGACTTTGATCGGGACTCTTTAGGTAAACCCAGAAATGGTCTTTACTTGAAGAGGTATTATGCTTAAAGAATGGGTATGGAGATTTTTAGATAGGATAGCTTTTCTTTATAGCTGGTGTGTTTTAGTTTAAACAGTGTGCTTAGCTTAGAGAGTGTTGTTTTGTCATTATTCTTGCTTATCTTGGTTTTACTCTTGATATTGCAGATGTCGATGCCTCTCCAAACATACATTGGTTTCGCTGATGGTGCTTGTCATAATACACGGAACATTTCTTCCGCAGCTTGGGTTATCTATTTGCCCTCTGACGAGTTAGTATCTATGCATGGGGTAAGCCTCGGTCAAACAACGAACAACATTGTCGAGTATAGTGCAGTGATTGAGATATTATCTGAATCTATTTCATTTGGGATTCAGAGTTTGATAGTGAGGTTAGATTCTGAACTCGTTGTATCACAGCTTAATAGAGTGTATGCCATTAGAAATCCAGTGTTATTAAGATTATTTTTGAGAGTGCGTCTCTTGGAACGTGAATTTGATTATATTGAATATCAACATATTCCAAGATCTTTAAATACATTAGCAGATGCAATTGCTTCTCGAATGTTAAGTAGACATTTGCAATAATCATAAATGTAAATTTAAAACCATTCCATAACATGATTTACAAGATAAGTCGGTAATAATGATATATATATATATATAGGAGTGTGTCAAAAAATACATCGTCCTTGATCATAGGTTGAAAAACACCTTATGATCAGCAAAAATGATAAGTAGAAAAAACAAAAATGTCACATAGGCCCACAATAGGCGATCATCCTATCACTGGTGATGATCTCGATAAGAAACCACTGCACAGGCCACCTTGCAAAGGAACCTCCTAAAAGGTCCTGGGACCCCAATCACATAGCACTGAAGTCGATGAGGAATGTCATCTATGGTGGTCTTCGGAATATCTCCTATCAAGCGCTTGAGATGACCCTCCAACTCGGCCAAAACCTTTGTTGATTCGTCCTGTGGGGCTGGCGTGGCTACAACTGGTTGTTTCCTCTCGTAAGGCCAGAGAGCGGCTGGTCGGTGTGGACCCACATCTACATTTGAAACTTTTGCTATCAGTTTTGGGACGATGGAAAAATAATAAAAAGAAATTAAAATAGGAAAAGTGTTGAAAATGATTTTACCTGAGTCATCCCACTGCTCTCCTGGTGGAAGAGCCATGTCTGGGTCACCACGAAAATCTACCCCAGCGTAAGGGAAGTCCTGAATAGAAAAGACCTGGTTTTCCAACCATTGGAAATACTCAGGTTTGAATCGAGCAACCTCTGTCCTCTCGTCTGGATGACGGGCCTTAACTGCGACCCATCGCATCAGTTTGGGCTCTCGAGGAAGCCCAGCTCCAACAGTAAGGTGCTACGGGATCAACATGGGAACCCTCTCCAGACCAAAACTCACAACCAAAGCCCCATAACCAAAGGTCTTTAGTTGTCCGTTCTTGGCCCTGGTTAGTTGGCCTTTCACATTGGCCAACACAACATCGCACTAGTTGAAGATGGTGCCTTGAAAGCAATCAACTGCCATACGCATCTGGGATCCGGTGGCAATATGTAATGCAGCACTCCCGCAAAGTCTGGTGATAGTAAACGCGATCACCATGAGTTCAGGACGGGATATGGTTTTTATGTCTATCCCTTTGTCTCTAGCCTGGCTGTTGCAGAACTCTAGCCGGAGGCTATCGACAGACTGGCCACCTGGCCTAGCCCCGAATAGAGTCAAGTCTTCGCCTCTCTTAGGCAAACCAGTCAAGAAATATATGTCCGCCGGCTTGATTTCGAGCTGGTGGCCACCAATGAAGAAGCACTGGTCCTGTATGCTCCATCTGTCAACCAGCCACTGTAAGAAATCCACCTGAGCCCTCATGCCAGGAATGGCGCAGAATTTGTACAGGTCGCACGCCTTCAAAGCATCAAGCGAATGTTGATGATTCCATGCAGCAGCATCCACGTCCTCATGCTCTCGTTCACACCAATCTAGCATGATGTACTCTTTGCATCAAGTAAAAAGATAAATTAGAATGTTAGAAATTATTTTGTTTGGGCCAATTTTGAGAAATTTTGGGTTAAAAACCCTTGCGGCGGGGACCGCACCCTCCGGGCTAGACACAGTGCGTGGGACCGCACCTTGTCTACATGGAAGGTGCGGACCCCTGACTTTTTCCCAATGGAGAAAAAGTCAGGGTCCGCGGGTCAGCAGTGGTACACTTGCGGGCCCCCGCGCGCGGGTTTTAAGCCTAAAAACCCTCCAAAAAATGAAATGAAAGCCTAAAAAAAGAAATGAAACAGTTAAAAATGAAGAGTAGGATGATGTGGATTACCTGAAGAAGACGGCGTTCGATTCCGACAGTTGGATTTTCCGCAATCATCACGGGAAGTTTTCTGGACAAAAGCACTATTTTCTCACCCAAAACTCAAGCGGTAAAAATGAATTGATGAAGGCCCTTTTTATAAGTTTTTTGAGTAAATAAATTGCAAATTTGTTTATGTTTCACTTTGGAAAGGTATTTTTGCAACATTTTTATCCATTTCAAACATGTATGAGTAATGTTTGCGTTTTTTTTTAGGATAACGGATTATTCAGGCGAAATCTATCATTTTCGACGAAAAAACATTTAGAGTCATCTTTAAGCTCTTTTCTAACTCCTAAAACATGAAAAGATCGTTGAGTTTTTCTTTTAGACTCGTTAAAATGGAATTAAAAGACAGTCCACTTACAGCTCTTTTCTAACCATAAAAACATGAAAAGATTGCCAGATTTTTGTCGTTTCAAATTCGATATTGGTTATAAAACGACGTGTCGTTGATCGCTTTTTTACTTTTTCAGATCAAGGGCACTAATTACAAAAAGTACTCCTTGGTCGTAAAAGATCAAGCGGTTCTCTCAAGTATTATTTTATACTTTTTCGAGCTTGAGAGACACAAATTTACGAAAAAGGTCAACCCTGGAGTTTTCTTAAGTTTTTTCAAACTCTCTAAAATTGAAAAACGCCGAGTTTCTCCTATACTGGACTCGTTAAAATTTCACAGTAAAGGACCTGTTCAATTACAAACAGGAACAAACCACTCCTTCTTAAGGTTCAAATTTAAACTAAGTTGGACTAATCCGAAGGATGAGCTTATAACCAAGCAAATGTTATCCTCCTCAAGCTTGTCAAAAATAAAGAGGTACTTGCCAGAAATGGTGGGGGAAAAGAGAGAAAAATGAGCCTGTTTGTCATACTTTGTAACCACTCTTGAACACGACACTTTTATTCACCTGGGTTGGGAAATCCTTTGCCTAACAGTTGATCAAACCACATTGAAAGTCTTCAGCCAGTTTCTGGGTATTAACTTTGGGTCAATTGTCACGAAGCCATCTATCATGTCGTTATGTGTTCAAGAGGTCACTGCCAATAAGCCATTCATCTGCAAAATATCTGTCATCCATCTTGACCATCCCTGAGTCAGTCCTTGCAACTAAATTTCTTCAACTTGACCTATGATTTCGTGTTGTGGGCTTGCCTACGACGGATCACTTTCTATCGACTTCAGCTCATTATCTAGAAATCGTCAATACCTTGGGATCTGCATGCCTCAATGGCAGGTTTCTTGCCTTTGACGACAGGTTGCATCATTGACCTTTGATCAAAGGATTCCGTGACATGTTCGACATCAACACATTTATTCACATCTCATGGATTGTACTGGGTACTTTGAGAGCCATTGACATCACTGGTGGTTTCTCTCACACTTGCTAACAGTTTACATCATTGACTGGTAATCAAGTGGTTTCTACCATGTTCGACTTCAACACATTTATTCACATGGATGGAATCGTACTGTTTCGAGAAGTAGAAATGAAGACCCTGGATCTAGTTTCCACAATCCAGGCTGCGAGGAATTTTGTATTCATTATATAATGGACTATTCATAAACAGATGGCTGCGTCCATACTGTGTCCACATGAGTCCATACTTGTGATGTATTACAAGATCATTCCTGTATCAGAGCAGTAGTTAGTTTTCTAAGTCAGTTTTGATCTGAGTATGGGAATGCCTACCTCAACGATGATATGATCTCATATATATATCTTGCATTGAATGTTTTTACAGGTTCCAACCAGGATCTCCACAAGATGATCCTTGAAATGATAAAGTACTTCACTCTTCCTAAATGATAAATGAAATCCTCATCTACTACAGACTTCACACTTTAGGGGGAAATCTGTTACACAAAAATATCGTCACCATGATTATTTGCAGTCAGTATGGGTCTATCATCACTTGTACTGTCCTCCTAAGCAAGTCTCAGACCTCAGCTCTCCAAGTCAAGCTTTGAAAATGAGAGAAAGACATTGAAAATCAATAAAACTCTGGTTCCGCACTTTCTCTCACTGTTACCTGCGGTCCCGCACCCTCTGTTTACAAAAACTGCGGACTTGCCCGCTCTGTCCCTAAAGGTGTGGGTGCGGACCCCTGTGAAAGTCAAAACGACGCAAGTTTATTCTAAAAAACTCACTTTGGGTTAATTCTAGATGATTCTAGAAGGAATTTTGACGTGGATTTTCCGCTCTTAGGTGGTTCATGCATCCCAAAAGAGAAGGAGCTAATCCCTTGATGAGAGGAGCTATCCCTTTGAAGGAGGGCTTTATCCCTTTGAAGGAGGACCTAGTAACTTCCCTCCGTTGCACTATAAATTCAGGCATTGGGCTGGTTGCTAAGGAGGTTAGAAGCTGAACATTTTTTAGGGTAAATGCTGGTGAAATTAATACTTCCTAGTTGAGCTTGAGAGGAGAGATCACATACCTTTTTGGCTTCATTGGGAAGAGAGTGAAACTTGTCAAAGTAGAGGAGACTTCTTGCTGGACCCTGGGAGGAGCTTGTACAGCGTCAAGGCACAGGTTGTAAAGTTCTTCTTCTTTTGAATTAATACAATCAAACTCATTTTTCTCAACAAGTATCTCATGTTATTTGTTTCATGAACTCCTTGACTTTCATGTTAAATATGTTTTATGATATTGGCTTTTCAGGTGCTATTTAATTTGTTTGCTTGTTTGTGTTTGCAGATTCATGACAAAGGAGCTCATTTGGATCGAAGGAGCGAAGGCTTCCACAAACTCACGTTGGACCTAAGGTAGGCCCTAAAACACTTGTTTTCCTTTGTTTATAAAAGCGTATTTAGAGAAAGATAGTGTCTGGTTGGTTTGCTTGTCATTAGGCCTTTTTTAGATTCTAGGAAGGTCTATCATGTCTGCAAGATCGACTTATTCCATGTGACACTCAGCAATAAAGTTGGCCAAGAACCCAAAGTTCCATGATCGAACGAAGCACATCAATACAAAATATCATCTGATTCGACATCATGTTGAGGCCAAAACAATCCATCTTCGCCATTGTTCCACTAATGAGCAGATTGTAGACATCTTCACCAAATCGCTTGGAAGAGAAAAGCTTGAAAGATTCAGAATGATGCTTGGACTCACGAACATCCCTTCAGATTAAGGGGGGGGAATGTTGACACCTAATCATAGGCATTGGGTGAACAACTGTAATTAGTGTAAATAAATAACAGAGGAAATGGAGAGTCATAGGGAGATGAATTGAACAATCACTCCCTCTTGTATATAATAATAAACAACTCGAATGAATAATATGATTACATTGAGGAGTTACCTCCTGGTCTGACAGTGAATATGGTGTACATGTGGCATCTGTCATGTTGTGTGTATATAGTGTATGTACATGTTGCTTATGAAATGATTATGTATAAGGTGGTACAGATAGTGTTGTGTGAATGTTGCATGCGGTCTTGGGTATAGACAGTGCTAGGTACATGTTGGATATGCTTTGTTGTGTACATATTGTACTACGCGCATGATGGATATGCGATGTTGTGTGCATGTTGGATACCCAGTGTTATGTACATAGGGTGCTATGTACATGTTGTATATGCAGTGTTATGTACATATGCTATGGTGTGCATGTTGTACATATGGTGTTGTGTGCATTATTGTACAAGTGGTGTTGTGAGCATGTGGTGTCATGTACATGTTGTACATGTGGTGTTGTGTACATGTCATGCATGTGATGTTGTGTACATGTGGTGTCATGTACATGTCGTGCATGTGATGTTGTGTACATGTGGTGTCGTGTACATGTCATGCATGTGGTAATGTGTACATATGGTATTGTGTACACATTGTACAAGTGGTACGATGTACATGTGGTGTTGTGTACACATTGTGCAGGGGGTATACATGTGATGTTGTGTACACATTGTGTAGGTGTTGCTTTGTACAGATGGTATTATGTACATGTTGTAATTATGGTACTGATGTACATGTGGTATTGTGCACATGTCATACATGTTGTGTTGTGGGCATGTGATACTATGTATGTGTATTATGTAGTCGTGGTATCATGACATATGCATTCATTGTGTTGTACTTTATGTATGTATATGTATTGTGTTGTACACCGTATTAATTTATTTTGTTGTGGTGTACACCGGGTGTAGGCGTATGTATTGTGTTGTGTTGTGCACCGAATGTAGGCATATGTATTGTGTTGCGTTGTACACTAGGTGTAGATGTATGTGTCGTATGTCAGGTGTAGGTGCATTTAATGCATGGTGTTGTATGTCATGTGTGGTTCTATGTGTGTGATGCACACTATGTGTATGTGCACATGGTTTAGGAGATGACACTGGGTGTTTTTCTAGTGTGGCAACTGATCTGGTGTGCGTACGGAATAAGAACAAAGGTAGAAGCTAAGGGTTGATTAAAGGATAAGTATCAATATTTTATTTTAGTTTTATTATGCATATGATTTATGATTTTAGTCTATGATGATTACATGTGATCTCTGATTCTGGTTTATGATGGTTACATGTGATTTATGATTTTGATCTATGATGGTTGTGTTTTGAGCTAACCTAATGTGATATTTTTATACATGATGAGTTGGTAAAAAAATCTAGTTTGACTTGTTGTGATAGGAAGTAAACATGATTGCAACTTTACCTTATTGATGAGATACCAATGAGGTATGATGTGGATTTACTTCAATTTATTTTAAATCTAATGGAAGGTATGTGCTTGGTATAGTAAGCACGAAAATTCCTAGTTGGGTGGTTGAAATCGACTGCAACAATTAGTAGCAGAAATGAAAGGAATTGGAACAGGCAATAATATGCTGCTAAAGCACTTCAGGAGCAGGTCCATTGTGGGACATTGGTACCCAATAGTGCCCATTGATTTCCATGAGAGTGCTATGACCGGTATGGTGGTTTTAAGGCTTGGATGTTCCTTGGTTTTTTGACCTTCTAATGCGAGGAAACCTTGCAAAGGGATGGATTGCCTAGGATAGAGGATGTCGAGGAACTTGGAAGGTGAGTGACTGCATGAAAGGGGTGACCAGATTACCTAAGGGACTATGTAGCAGAGAAGGGAAGGTCGGAGGTATATTTGTTTTGGTCACAAGCAATTCCAGATGGAATCATATGCACATTGGGAGTGCGCCCTGGAATAATGAGCCGATAACTATTCACTAAGAGGACAAGCGCAACGGGATTATAGCACTAGACATTGGATGTCGATTTGACTTTATAGTGGATTCTAGACTTCCTGGGAAGGAGGTGAATCCTGGTATTTCTTTGAGGGTGGAGGTGTGAGCCTTTGGATTCCCTTGTTCATTGATACAATCATTGTATCATTTTATATGTTAGTTGAGAAACTATGTATATGTGTGTATTATTGTAAATACTATTAAGCTGAATTTATAAAGCTCCATAGATAGTATGGTTATTTTCTGGTTGAAGAAAATGTGTATGTGTATATGTGGTTATAGTAAATACCAGAATGAGTTATGTTATAAAGTTTCAGTAAACTGTATGATTGTCATGCTTCAGCAGTGGTCATTGTAAATACTGCAATGAGATGTATTATAAAGCTCCATGGGTAGTATGTTTTGTTTTCAACAGTCTTGCTGGTTATAGGTGTCATCAAACACTGAGGGCAGTGTTCCCCCAAGGGGGAGGGTTCTGTAACAACCCTGGTGAAAATTCCATGCAAAAATATATAAGACTAGTAGACCACACTGATGGGACATGTATTCCAAGCTAAATGGTGGGCAAGGCATCCTAGTATGGGTGTTGATTCAGTTTATTATGGCTAATGAAATTTACAAATGCTATGGAAAAGGCTTTGAAAGGCATGAGGCATTAATTGGCATATTATTTATGACAATAAATGAAATTAGGAGAAAAGGAAGGTCAAAGGTTATAGGTTGCACGTGAGGAGTAAAATGAAGGAAAATAATGGAAAATGAATAAAATAAAGGCCTCATTGATAAAAAGGCTTATGAGGATCAGTTGGAAACATTTTGTCAGTATAGTTTTGGAGATATCTCATTATTCTCTCTCTCCCTCTCTCTCTCTTGGACACTTAGAGTTTTCTTGGAGCACTTTGGCATTGAAGTAAGAAGGGAAAAGAAGGCAAGATGATGCAAAGATAAGGAAGGGAAAGGAAGGATCAAGCATCTACAACAAGATTCTTTGTAGATATCGATTTTCATACGTATATTCCTTGCTAGATTTGGCATGCATGTGGTTCTTTTGTTGTTATGGCATGGGTTTTTCTATGTGTAACAATGTTTTGAGCCTAACATTTCCATTTTCAGATATCCATGGTGTGATGGGGTTCTCATGTTTTGGTTGAGTTGGATTGTCGAATGGATTCGAAGCTAATTGAGGCGGATCTCTAAATGACAGAGCACATAGCCTAGTGGTCCTTGAACCGAACTGTGGATCACAGTAAATCCACTGAGTTAGTGGACCCTAAGCTAGACTGTGGGTTATTGCAATGCCATGATTGTGTTGCCTCGGTGGGCCTAGGAATTCTTGCAAGTGAATGGTAGAATATATGGTAAAGCAAAGAGGTGGTTCTCTCTCCATTCGGCCTAGTAATCTCGGTTTTTGGATATGCGGTAAAGCATGGAGAGTGGGTCTCGGTTTATGGCCTAGTGATCCAGGTTTGGATTGCGGTAAATACTAAGTGGAGATTTCCTCATGGTGTAGGTGGCAAAATCCGGTGGCATCCATGCTTGTTTAGCGGAGTGATTGGTTGGAGATCACGGTAAATCCTGTTATGATATTTTTATTGTGTTGGCCTAGTGATCTAGCATGGATTACGATAATGCCTGGTTTCTATTGATGAGGGTGAGGTGGTTTAGCCTCGGTATTCCATGGTTGGTTCTTTTGGTTTGAGTCCCACATTCATGCTTGGAATATGGCACGAGGGTGATTGGCTAAAGAGAGACTTGGCTCAACCAATCTATGGTTGGGTGGAATGTGGTAGTCCCATCTCCGGTTGGTTTTTGCATTCATTAATGAGAAATTCATTCCCTTGGTTTTCATGTGTAAATGTATTGGTTTATATGTGGATTTTTGGCTGATATATTTATGGTATTTATGTTTTTACTATGTTGGTTACATGTATGTTTTATGATAGTAGCTATGTATGGCTCTGACTATGTTTTTACTTGTAAATGAATAGAAAATGTATCTATGACCTAATAGATGATAATGCAGCAAATGACATGATGGAAAAATGGTTCTTAGCTACTCTCAAATAAGTATGAGATACCTATGCTTAATTATGTTGTTTACACATGTAGGTCACATGTTTGCGATATGTTTGACGAAATGGTTGTCATGGCTAGTAGGGTTCTGGTTAAGGACTTGTTTAGCTAATTGCTTCTACCACATTGTTTCCCTGTTATTTTACTTCTCTTAAGATATCATTCCATTTTGGGTAGTGACATAGGCTTTGCACCGAAATAAGTGGCTCAAATCATGGGATGCTGGCGCAAAACTGGAAAAATTGGTCCCTGATCACTGGCATGCAGGTCTATGAGAGCATCCAAAGGTCCCTAGATGTCGGCATGCCCATAGAGTGAGAGCTTCCAGAGGGTAAGTGATTAGAAGTTTCAATGGGACCCAAGGGCAAGTTGCCTAAAGTGTTGGCATGGTTCTCAAGGGTCTTGTAGCTGATGCAGAAGGTTTGTGTGTTGTGTTTCCATCGATTCCATTTCCTTAAGGTTACATAGGAGGTCAAATCAAACCATAGTAGCCTCTTGACACATGTTTACCCCAGTTGGTCAGTTACTTGGGTAGATGAGGGAGGAGGGTGTTACATGCTATAACCAAAAAGTCTAAATTGATTTTATAGTGCTTTATTTTACAGTTGTTGTTTAATCAAGGGTACACATACAACTAAGATGGTGTATGTGAGACTTAAAACAAATCCAATATGCCAAATATATGAATAATGCAATCTCTTTTTCAATACGATGAAAAATAACTAGATATGGGTAAAGATATTTTTCTTTCTACAATTGACAAAAAAAAAAATCACAACCTCTCTCAATAATATATCTATATACACAAAATTCTCACAAGAAACCAATTCAAAAAACAACTCACCAAACAAGTCAATCACTCTAATATAAAAATTCAAGATCACTAAAAAATAACTAAAAAGAACCAAAATATGGCTTTGAATGAAAGAGATGTGACAGATGTCCTATCAAAATAGATAAACAACAAGCTCACACACAACACAAAGAAAGTTCCAATCTGTAACTCAATGTAGCCAGGAAACAAACTAAACCTACAATGTTTGACAAGAGAAAATAATCCCAAACCCTAGACAAGGGAGAAAGACCTAACATACCACAAACTTAATGTTCTTTATGATACTTTAGATAAGAAGGACACAAATACTTCCTAGACAGATCGTATCAGGCTCAAAATGTTAGAAAAATGATCAAGATATATACCATCAAACAAGCTAATCAATGTAAAACATATCACAGAAACTACGACCAAGTACAAGATGAAATTATATCTCTTGATAGAAAAGGTTTCATCTCAAATATATCTAACCCTTGCATGCCCAAGTAAGGACCAAGCTTAAACTAGAAAAAATTAGATCAGATCTCACTGAAAGAGGTCTCCAATAGTAATCATCACAAAATGTAGTTTTTCCTTTTTCTTCTTTATAACATGAAAATAATATTGAAAAATTCCATCAAAAAAGAAGTTCCTAAGTGTCTCTTTACAAGGAATGGACTCCCTAGGGTTCACAAGAAAAAGGCAAGAAAAATTTTCACAAAAAATTAGTGTTTTTTTGCACTTTGCAACACTTTTTTGTGTGCCCTACAGGCTCCATCACCCCCATAAAGAAGGAAGGGTGTATATTGGTCGTCCCCAAGGACACTGAAAGAGAGAGACCATAGGTTAAATTCACCCTACAACCCACTCACTGGGAGTGACCAAGTGTTGAGATTGAATATTTAAGAGGAGTAAGGCTAAGATATGAGCCTTAGGATATGGATATAGGTTGAAACAAACCTAGAGGAGATCATAATTAGTAAAAAAAACTAAAAAACAAATGAAAACAATAGATATGGAAAAAGGGGGAAGAATTAAAACACTAGGGATTTCTCCCCAGTGGAGTCACCAATTTTATTTGTCTAATTTTTCCAAGGAATAGAGGGGCTATTTTCCCACAAATTCCACGTTAGGATGTATCAAATAATGGAGAAGATGAATACAAATGATTCCTAGATCTTATAGAAACCTATCCTTTTCATGGAAGGAAATGGTTGGAGTAAAGAAACACTTTTAGATCCACACTTGATAAGGAACATAACAAACTTGCTTTGGTAGTTCGAAGCTTTTCTCCCAATCAGATATCCTACTACAACTCCTTGGTCTCAAAACATGGACACATGTACAACCAAACAAATAATATATGCTTTGCCCTTATAAGAAGAAAAGTTAAATTATAAACAAGATCTAATCATATAAAAAAAAACATGGTCTCATAAACATAAAAAATGTAGAAATAGAAACCAAAATGAAAAAATAAATTCAGGTTTAATTTGTCCTTGAATCAAACTGAGAATTAAAATCGAAATCTATTATCATAACAACTTGTAAATAGTTAATTAAGTTTAATTAACTTAATTAGCTAAGGAATTTAAAGTTGGAAGTCTTTTTGTAGTCATGTATATGTTCTCTCTAAGTTTTAGGGGTCTAGGATCAGTTTATTTGAGTTGTAATTAGATGACTCAGTTTGACTAAGTTATGGACATTTAAAACTAGTTTTAACTGTTTGTGGAACTAGTAGAGGATTAACAATAAGTTGGTGCATTGTTGCATCCACAAGTGTTACTCCAATTAACTGAATATTCCCTCATGAGAAACTCATGCATGCCAGTTTTGAGAAAGACCCAGTTGAGACAAGAGTACAGGGATAGTGTACTATCAGTTGTATGATTTACTAAGTTGTAAATATCATGCATGCAATTAGGAAAATGACCTAATTAGGATTGAGTAGTTTTGGAAGCATGACTTCCCTTTAAATACGGGCTATTCATCCTAGGAATTGTGAAAGGAAAAAGGGGTTTGGTAGGTAGTGGAAATTTTCTAAGAGTGGGCTTGTGAGACAGAGAGTTGAGCATACTTGATTGGACTTGTTCTTTTGAGAACAATATTTGTAGATTCACTCATATTTCTAATTAATGCAATACACATAGTCAGGGTTTTGAGTGGTGGCTTTCCCCAGAGAAACTTATTGTGTTATGTGCCATTGATTTATCTTCTTCTTGTTCATATTGTTTTCATCGATCTATTGGCTTCCATTGGTTGAAAGTAGAAGTAGATTCTTGTCTTTTGCTTTAATACATTGCATGAGCTTGTGAATCTACACTGAAATTCTACATAGTAATCCAATACACATGCATACCTTCCAGTTTTGATCTAGGTGGATATTGGTGGCCACCCACCTATTCCACCTGGACCTCTAGTCGGTTTCATCAGTTTCCTTGTTTATAGTAGCATTTACTATTGTTTTTTGGTCTTGAACATCCATAGCAGTTTTGACCCTAAATGACATTTTTCTGAGGTCTGCAGCAGACCCATAGCCATTGTTAGAAAATTATATATTACAGAGTAATGGAACACATAAAATATTGCAGAAACATAAAAATAGAAAACATATAAAACAAGAGAGACACAAATATACGTGGTTCACCCAATTTGGGCTATGTCCACAGAGAAACAACCAGTCCTTCCTTTATATTATTGAGAAAAATGAAGTGATACAACCTACAACAAATCCACTATAATTTCCTCTTTTCTCTCACACAATCTCCTCTCTCTTTCTTGCTCAAAATACCCATATGCATAGCTGCAATACAATTCCCTCATATATAGCGAGGGGTTGCCTTCTAAGGAGAAAAACCTTAAATTAAACATAAATTATAGCATCAGATAATCCTCCTAATGAACAACTCAGACTGACTACGAAATTACAATATTTTACAAGGAAATTTTACATCTATTTTTAGCTTCAGGGGCAAGGGGATCATAAAAATTATTGTCTCCCCCATGGACCCCCCTCGTAGTGTTTCCACTTCATTATGAACTGGGGTCCAATGTGGCAATACCTCTAAAAAAACAAGATAATGAGGCTCCACACCCAACAATCTCCCACTTAGAGACTAATTATAGCAACTCCATTGTTGTTTTATTTGTTGCACAATGACTCCACTTTGGACCTGGTTGTTTTTCATCTTCATCATCATACTTGAAGACCAATCGAAACCAAGCAGAATCTCAGTTTCTCCCTGGTTACAAATTTTATTAACATATCTCCAAGATTCTGGCTAGCGTGTATCTTTTCCACCTTCAACTTTCCATCTTCCAACACTAACTGTATGAAATGGTACTTGAGCTGTATATGTTTAGTCTTGGAATGAAATGCGTAGTTCTTTTCAAGATAAATGGCACTTTGGATGTCACTGTATAACCTGCCCAACTCCTACTTCTTACCCAATTCATCTAGAAACCTTCGTAACCAAATCATTTCTTTACCAGCCTCTATAGCAGCAACATACTCTTATTATGCCATTGAGAGTGTAGCAACACTTTGCATTTTTGAAACCCAATTGACAGTTTTTCCACCTACAATAAACACATACCCTGTGGTGCTCCTCCTATTTTCTTTATCACCTGCCATATCTGCATCAACATATCCCTGTAGAGTAATGTTTGAACCACCAAAGCATATTCTTGATATGAGGTATCTCTCAAATACCTAAGAATCCACTTCACTGCCATCCAATGTTCTTTTCCTGGATTGTTCATGTACCTGTTTACAACTCCCACTCCATGTGAAATATCAAGCCTTGTGCAGATCATTGCATTCATTAAGCTTCCAACTACTGATGCATATGGAAATTTAGACATATAATCCATCTCTTCCTGAGTCTTGGGACACATCTCCTTAGTTTGAAATGGCTAGCCAAAGGTGTAGTAATGTTAGTTTGCAATTTTCCCGTCTCTAGTTATTCTCATACCAAGGATTTGTTTTGCATCACCCAAATCTTTCATTGCAAATGAATTTTCCAATTTTATTTTGAGCACATTTATTTCTTAAATGTTAGACTCTACAAAAAGCATATCATCTACATACAATAACAATATAATATAGCTACCATCATTTTTCCTTTCAAGATAAGCACAATGATCAGAGTGACATCTAGTATAACCTTGTTAAGACATAAACCTATCAAATTTTAGATACCATTGTCTTAGAGCCTGTTTTAAGCCATACAAGATCATCATCAACCTTCACACTAGTTTCTCCTTCCCTTTGATCTCATATCCTTATGGTTACTGCATATAGATCTCTTCCTCCAAATCCCCATGGAGAAAGGTCATCTTTACATCTAACTGCTCAAGATGAAAATCTTCTACTGCTACTAGACTTAAAATAGTTCTGATTGAAATTATTTTAAAAACAATAGAAAATATTTCATCAAAGTCTATATATTTTTTCCATGCAAACCCATTCACCACAAGTCTAGATTTATACCTTTTTCTACCTCCATATTCTTCCTTCAACCTATAAACCCATTTATTTTGCAATGTTGTTTTACCTGCAGGCAACCTGACTAAGTCCCAAGTTTGGTTATGTACCAAGGATTCCATCTCTTCTTTCATGGCTAGCTCCCACTTCTTCCTGGTTTCTACTTGCATTTCTTCTTCATAACATTTTGGTTCACTAGAATCTATTATGCAACCGGCTCACAAAAATATACAAAAGATAGATCAACGACTTCAAAATCAGCCTCTTCGACGAGGCAACCTCCTTTATATTATGCAAATGAACAATTCTTGGATGATACAAACGACAATACCTCCTTTATATATATAGGAGTCTAAGGCGTCATAATGTAATCAAAGTCAACATCAAAATAATAATGTAAGGGAACAAAAATAACAGAAGTGGGCTTCTATGGGGCACAATAATAACAATATGGGGACTACATGGGCACAACAATATAATAGGAGGGTTGCACTAATAACAATAAGGGGTTACACAAGTAGTATAGGGACCTAACATGCCCCTCTCCTTAAAAAATTGTTGTCCTCAATGCTTGAGTAGTTATGGATGCTTATTACACAACATTTTTTCACTATCCCTATACTCCCTGTTCCTTGATCTTGGAGGACCTCTACAGTGAACCCTACATGCTTTCCCTTCATGAAGAGACTCCCATTATGTCCCTCTTCATGAGAAAAACAATTCCCTTTTGCACCATTTCCCCAAAATCTTATGTTTTTCCCAGTTTACAAGACCAACATTGATGACCCTTGTTCTCCTTGCACTGATATGTAGGGATTAACACTATCCCTAACATCGGCCGGAGTGACTGAGCTTTGTTCCAGTAGCGTCGATCCTCTTATGGAAATTTTTTTAAATAAGTAGCCAAAGCTTCTAGCTCTAGAAGCTTCGTAACAGAAGTCTCGTAAATGGTTTGGCCAGATGGAGTCGAGGATGTCAGTTTGGGCTCCTTTCCCTTATAAGGATGGAACTACCTCATGAGATAAGACCTTCTCCCATGAGAAGAGGAACCATCTCTCATCCACTCATGCTATATAAACCTCCATTTTTCCCAAGCACAAGCTAGTGTTAGTGTTAATGTTGGTGTGCTAGTGCTAATTAAGTTTGGAGTAAACAACAAGCTATTTATAGTTTTAGCTCTCCAGTTGTGTGAGGGAGAAGTGTGAATTTGGTTTAGTGTAAAGCCTAAAGGGAAGAACCTTAAAACTATCATTGTTGAGGCCATCATGGAATGATAACGGAAGTGTGTGGGAACTTGGTTTTGTCGGAGGAGAACAACAACGTCAAGAAAATGGTTGTAATCTCTTCTTGATTCAATATATATGCAACTATCGATTGATTTCCTACATAATGTGTCATGTTACATGTTTATGGCTTAATGCTTCTTGACTTTTTAAGTAGGTTGAATTACAAATTGTCTATTGTCATGGTTGTTGTTTGTTGTTGTTTACTTGTTTCAGGTGTTCGAAGAAGGAAACAAGAGATAGCTGGAGCAAGCAAGTGAGGTCATCATCAAATGGGATAAGCGTACTAAGAGGTAGGCCCTATTAATTGGTTCTAACCTAAGGAAATCTTCCATAGAATGTATCGGTTGTGGCTAAACCCATTATTGGGCTAGAGGAATTGTTTGTGTCCACACTCATAACTTTACTTCACCACAAATTGGCAACTCCACTGGGGATCCCATCCTTATTTAGTTTGCTTGGAATTTCATGGTTTTGTGTGAACTTTTCTAGTTTCACCATTTCCCTTTGGTTCTATTTGTTTTCCTTTGCTTACTAGTCTGAGTTTGAATTTCATAGTAGCAAGTCTCGTCCCAACTTGTAAATTTTTTTATTATTTTCTTAGCTTCCTCGCTCAGCACACTTTAATCGTTGATAGTTGGTCCGATCAACGCGATATGCTGAGAAACAATCGCGTTGACCCCCTTCTGGCACTTGTTGTTAGTTAGGCAGTCACACCGATGCCTGTAAGTGAATATTAGGGTCTACCCCAAATATTGGCCACTGTGTTTTTCTCTCATGATTTTGACCCTGTAGGGCTTTTAGACCATCTTCTCCTTGAATAGAAAGTTGATTTTCATTTGGTTTGTTTGCTTGTTGATTTGTCATCTTTCCGCTTGATTTCTTGGGTCATTGGATGGTTAGTGGCACTAGGGCATCTAGATTTTTATCTATTCAGCTGATTATGAACTCAATGAGTCGAGTTGTTGGTGCATTTACTCCTTGCATTTCATTTACGGTCCTTCTACAGCTTTGACCTCCATTACACAAGTTTGAAATTTTTTCGTTTTCTTGTCTAAACATTTCTTTTCCAGCATGGATCACATTGCTTGTCTTGTTTTTGGTAAAGTCTTTATGTCATTAGTTTGAAAGATATTCTCTTTTCATGTTTTTCATTTGCCTGAAGAGCTAATTGTCTTGAAAAAGTTTCCGTTGAAGTGTTTTATGAGAAAATTCATTTCGCATTTCGTGAAAAGTATAAAATTCTAGTTTGTTGCATCAGTATGCTACAGTAGTTGGCATCATTGAAGACTAGGATTTCATTGGCATTTGAAAAGAAAAAGAACTCTCTTTTCTTTTGAAAGGACTGTTAGGAATGTGCTTGTCAGGAAGTTAGGAATTGGAATGTATTTTTAATTAGTTTATTTTCTCAAAAAGTGTAGTGAAAAACCATTTTGCTTTTGGTTGCTTGGTTGTTTGCATTCAATTATGTGTTTTCTACCGTCTCTAGTGCAAACAATTCATCGAATTGAAAGGGCCTTGTCTCATTTAGTTGCATTTAGGGTTTTTCAAGTCACATCGCTAAGGCTTGAAAATTGAGACATAACTCAAGATAAACTTTAAAATAAACTCAATTAACCTAAGGTGCATTTGAAATCTAACAATCACATCTGGAAGGTCTAGGCTAGAGACATGTTCCAATGTCTTTAAACCTATAAGCTATCATTAGCTTCAGCACTAGATATCGCTAGTATGGATTTGTGCTCCTCGTACCATCGAGTATATAATGAGAGACCCCTCTAGGCTACAATCCTTTATCCATAGGAAGTCAAGTTGGCTGCCTTGAAAGCATGATACACCAAACACAACATTTGGGGAGATTTCCTGCTCGTACTTCTTAGTTTGCCAGGAGGTATTCTGGAGTTCACAGTTTCTTGGTAATCATTTTTACCTAGATCATTCAGAGCATTCATTTGATATTTTTGACTCATTAAACTTAAAAGATCATTCGAGCGCTTTTCCTTTCAAGCTCGTTTCCAATCGAAAGCGATAAAGTCATCTTTATTTCTTTCTCAACTCTTAAAACATGAAAGAGCACCAGTCTATTTATGTGTCTTAAAAAAAATTGATTGCCCATGATATTATAACATCTTGTTAGTCTTTTCTAGACCAAATCGTGAGTTTTCCCTTAAGAACCTCTTAAAGCCTTGAAGTTTATCTCTCTTTTTCCTATTAACTAAGACAAGGTCATCATGGCTAAACCATCTCGTTCACCTAGTACCTCTTCCTCTCTTCCATATGAAATATTGTCTGAGGAGCCTTTTCCTAATTTACCAGAGTCACTCGAGGATGAAGGTGTTGAACACAGTATCATTTTAAGCATTCAGCCTTTGTCATTCATTCCCTGCCTACTTCAGATATTGGGTCGCCTGCTGATTGTTTCCTGGAATCTCTAGACAATCCCATTCAAACTCCTAAGATTTCATCGACTACTAACAGTCAGCTTGGACTGGTTATCTATCCTATAAATCATTTGTTTGATCATGTTGTGATATCACTGTAGAAATTCCCACCTGTAGATCACTTGATAATGCAATATACTAAGAAAAATACTTGATCTACTTCTACAACCAATTTAGCGGAAGCTTAATCATACATGAGTAGCATCAATAAGAACACATATAACTGATATGGAGAAATCAATCACACATAACACAAAATAATTTACCCGGGGAAAGCCTCAGCCTAAAACCCCAACTCTGTATTATCATACAAGTGGAAATATAGCGAGTATTACAAAAAGAATCAACTCAAAAGCTATCCTGCTCTCTCTGCAATACCTTTGTTGTTCATAAATAGTCAAAGGCCTCTATCTAACCTCTGGTCTACCCTCCAAGCCTCCTATTTCTTTGCGCAATTTTGATTGGGATCCAGTGCAGCCAGTTGTGTGAATTGGCCTCTTCACACACTCACTAACCTCTGATCCAACTACGTAGTCCTGAAGGAGATAAATCCTCATCATGGATGAGCTTCCTTTATAGGAAAAATATTCAACCAACTAATAGTACATTGTCCCTTCTCTGATCTCAATTTTGTCTCTGTCTGAACTGACATGCATGAGTTATTCATGAGAGAATCTTCAGTTATCTGAAGTGCAACAGTTATATGCAAGGATGCATTAACTAACTAAACTCACATTAATTTAAACAAACTGTTTAAATCAACCTAACTGGACTTGACTCAGTTAACTGAGCCAACTAATTAAACTCAAATTAGAACTCATCCTTATCTCTTTAACTGATGGATAAATTCCTAAATTAATAGATAAACTGTTGCATGTCCTCACATAGACTTCATGTTTGATTTTTCACAACTAATTAACTCATGGAGAATTAATTAATTTATTTTCAAACAACTGTTAAGTTCAAATTAGAATTTTGATTCCTCTTTTTAGTCTAGGGACTAACTAAAATAGGAATCCATCTTGAACTGCTAAAAATAGAATGTTATTTTTAGCACTTCCATTTTTCATTCCCTGTTGCCCAATCCAACACTAGTACCCAAGCTACTATTTTTATCATTTCTTATTTCCATTTTTCAACAGTCATTGCAGTGTTTGTAAAGTTTGTACGATTAGATGGGTGTTCCTTTGGAATTATCCCCTCGTACCTCTTTAGTTGTTCGTCGTCATTTATTCCCAGCTATGAAACCTGTTGTTCCTTAAGAAACCAATTTCCTGGCTGTAGGGAAATTGTGCTTAGGACATTAATAAAGATTATTTGTTGTCACTTATTGTTAATTATATTCCCAAATGAAGGACTTAGAAGACTTGGCCTTAGATTCTTAATACATGTATGACCAGAACATCTCAAAATGCCATTTTTTGCTAAATATAAATGATGAATGAGGAAAGTTTGAAGGGGAAGTTAAAGACAATATGTTGATCTCTCACAGGAACTATTATCTGTAACTTAGAGGAATTATGATCATGAGAAATAAATCATAGACAATATGTTGGTCTTTCATAGAAACTACTATCTATAACTTGGAAAGGAAGTGAGGAATTTAAGTATAGGAGCGCTCTTTAAGGGATTTTACCCTGCAGCTTCATTACTACACTTAAAAAGAAGAAAACATTGCATGACACATGATAGTGAACTTACAAAATTATATGTAACAACTCCTGGAAACTTCTGCTTCTTTCAGTAATCAATGATGTTATCAAGAATAGAGGGGCCCGGTTCTCCCAAGTTCCAACCCTTAGTAAAATTTTCCACCTTTATACATTTGTGGAACAGTTATTGATTTCTGAAACCTATCTAACTGTTTTCTAACTATATGAAATAAAATTACTACAGAATTTACAGAGGGTAAAACACCTCAAAGAACATGGAATAGCAAGAACAAAATTGAATTTAGAAGGAGATGACAATTGTTGACTCGCTCTGTTTAATCCGCTGTTGAATTCCTTTGAAGGTGCCTCAATGGTAATTAATCTACTTTAATCGTAACAAAACTATGTTTAATTTATGCATAACTTGTCTTACGCATGTATCAGGTGCATTTCGACTGGCCAAAACAGCAAGAAATTCGACCAACTGCCTTCTTCTTTAAATTTGGCTTTAACACTGATTTTCCTATTTACACAACAAAACCAATGCAAAATAGGCAAAGCAGAACTGAAAAGGGATTAACCTGTTTTAATAAACTTATCGCATCCACCTATTTAGCGTTATGTTGACTTCCCCTTATAAATCACAATCGACGCTTATTTCTTTTATAATCCCTTTATAATAGAAATATATTAAAAATGCATGATTATAACGCATATGAAAACTTTTCAATATAGCGACCCACCAGAACTTTACAATAGGATATATAATATTTCGGGTCTGCTATATCAAGTTGCAATAGGCGGTTCTTAACGTTCAAGGCTCTGAGACATGGCGGACTTGACAGAGCTTTAAACCATGGTGTATATACCTTTCGGGTCTGGGTTACCCTTATCGCAATCAGCATAGCCACCTACATATATATCTTAAGGCGGTTTATAAAACATAACCTATATGCATTTCGGGTCTGCTATCACAAGTCGCAATCGGCGGGGGCATATGTATATAATATAAGCATTTTATATTATTTCGGACCCGCCGATGTTATAAAATATGGCATATAAATTTTCGGGTCTGGAACCCAATCGCTAATCGCAATCGGCGCTTATCCATGGTGCCAACCATCCATATTGTGGACCCGCCGAACTTTTAAACGCAGCATATAATATTTCGGGTCCGGTGTTAATGTTTTAACACTTGTTTTCTTTGAAATTCAACCTTTTCCTTCATTTCCTTTGTATTTTTATTTTCGATTGTTTTGTGATATATATATATCTATATATATATATATATATATATATATATATATATATACCCATATAACCATTGACTTACGATATACCATTCCTTTTGCTTTGTCTCTTTTTTAAAAAAGTATTTTCAAAAGATCCTTGAATGAAAAATGAATGTTATAAACAAGTTATAAACAATACACAATGCATGTTATAACATCTGGCTCCACTTAGGGATAGTTCTTTTGCCACAAAAGCACTAAGAACCGCAGATTAGTGCCTTCACCTCAGGCATGGAGTCATATATTGCTCTGCATAAACTGAAATACTATGGCATTTTTACAATGACTTCACTCCCATATTCACAATGAAATGATGCTTACTCTTTAGAACTGGAAGTAGTGCTTTAAATATTGCCCATTAATAGGCAGTTGTAGAGTCTCACCATCAAGATTTTCAAGGATGAAGGTATTATTGGATCTCACTTCAGAAATTCTAAAAGGACCATACCAGAGAGGATCAAACTTCCCATGCTTACCCTTATCCTCTCTTCTAGTATCCCATCTCAATACTAAGTCTGCAACTTTAAAGTCAATTTCCCTGGCTTTTCTATCAAAAATATTTTTCATTTTGGATTGATACATAATCAAATTGTCCCTTACCTTGTCCCTATTTTCATTAAGCTCCACCGCTTTGTTCATTCTTCTTACCAAAGCATTTGGCTCTTCTTTTGCCTCCTGAATCATCGCAATCACTGGTTTCACAAGTTGACTTGGAAACAAAGCTTGAGTTCCATATACTAATTCAAAAGGTGATTTCCCTGTGGATCTTCTTGTAGTTACTCTAGCAGCCCACAAAGCAAACTTCAACTTAGAGTCCCAATCTCTTTGATTTTCTGCAATGGTTTTCTTTAGAATCTTCATCAAAGTCTTGTTAGTAGATTCATCTAATCCATTTCCTTGAGGATGGTAAGCTATTGAATGGGACAAAATAACATTATACTTTTGACAAAAAGCGATGAACTTACTTGAATTGAAGACTTGAGCGTTGTCTATTATAATTTTAACAGGACATCCAAATCTGCTGAAAATATTCTCTTCCAGTAATTTCATCACTATCTGATCGTTTGCTCTCTTAGTAGGAATTGCCTCTACCCATTTGGTGAAGTAATTTGTTGCTGTGAGAACCGGTCTGTGTTGTCAACTTGAAGGTGGATTGATTTCTCCAACAAAGTCCAATCCCCATTGTCTAAATGGCTCCTCTATGAAGACTGGAATTAAAGGTAAAGGAGCTAATCTCTTCTTCTCAGCAAAAAGCTGACATTTTTGACAACTTCTAACAAACTTATAGGTATCACCAAATAAGGTAGGTGTTACACAAAAATATCGTCACCATGATTATTTGCAGTCAGTATGGGTCTATCATCACTTGTACTGTCCTCCTAAGCAAGTCTCAGACCTCAGCTCTTCAAGTCAAGCTTTGAAAATGAGAGAAAGACATTGAAAATCAATGAAACTCTGGTTCCGCACTTTCTCTCACTGTCACCTACGGTCCCGCACCTTCTGTTTACAAAACCTGCGGACCTGCCCGCTCTATCTCTAAAGGTGTGGGTGCGGACCCCTGTGAAAGTCAAAAGGCGCAAGTTTTATCTTTAAAAACTCACTTTGGGTTAATTCTAGAGGATTCTAGAAGGAATTTTGACGTGGATTGTTCGCTCTGAGGTGGTTCATGCATCCCAAAAGAGAAGGAGCTAATCCCTTGATGAGAGGAGCTATCCCTTTGAAGGAGGGCTTTATCCCTTTGAAGGAGGACCTAGTAACCTCCCTCCATTGCACTATAAATTCAGGCATTGGGCTGGTTGCTGGAGAGGTTAGAAGCTGAACATTTTTGAGGGTAAATGCTGGTGAAATCAAGACTTCCTAGTTGAGCTTAAGAGGAGAGATCACATACCTTTTTGGCTTCATTGGGGAGTGAGTGAAACTTGTCAAAGTAGAGGAGACTTCTTGCTGGACCCTGGGAGGAGCTTGTACAGCGTCAAGGCACAAGTTGTAAAGTTCTTCTTCTTTTGAATTAATACAATCAAACTCATTTTTCTCAACAAGTATCTCATGTTATTTGTTTCATGGACTCCTTGACTTTCATGTTAAATATGTTTTATGATATTGGCTTTTCAGGTGCTATTTAATTTGTTTGCCTTGTTTGTGTTTGCAGATTCATGAAAAAGGAGCTCATTTGGATCGAAGGAGCGAGGGCATCCACAAACTTGTGTTGAACCTAAGGTAGGCCCTAAAAACACTTGTTTGCCATTGTTTATTAAAGCATATTTAGAGAAAGATAGTGTCTCATTGGTTTGCTTGTCATTAGGTCTTCTTTAGATTCTAGGAAGGTCTATCTTGTCCGCAAGATCAACTTATTCCGTGTGACAGTAGGCCAATAAAATCCAGCCTGAAGGATCTTGTGTGCAGTTACTTTCCAACTATAATGTCCTCCACAAAATCCATCATGATAATCTTTGATTGTTTCTGTAAATTCATCTTTTGTTAAACATAGTAATAGAATTCCAGCAGGATCCTTCTAGTACAATCTGCCTTCTACAATCGCATATGGTTGTGCCTTGATCTTTAGTGCCCTATACTTTGTTCTATCTAAGGATTGAGGATAAGAAAGAAAGCACAAATAATGAATTATATGTTTATACCATTCTGAGCATAAAAAATTATACTTGATCTTCATTCCTGGGTCTTTCTCTCCTTCATTTTCTTCAGCTGCTTTTTCATCTACAGGTGCCAACAAGTTAATTCCCAATGCCTGAAAGTTTGATTCTGTTAACATTTTCACCAGTCCTTGTCCTTTTATCAACTTTGTGGATTTTATATCCAAATCAAATTCTTGGATCTTGGCAATCCACTTTCCTCTCCTGCCTTCTACATCTCCCTGTAATAATATATCTTTCACTACAACATTAGGCACATAAGCAATGATTTGGGACTGCAACACATAAGTTCTAAAAGTTTTTACCAACACATACACCTGCTTCTCAAGAATATTATATTTCAGCTCATAATCCATAAGAATCTTACTGAACAATTTAACTGGCTGCTCTCTCTCTTCATCATTCTTCTGCAGTAAGACAACAGTTATCGAACTTGATGAGGCAAATAAAAAAACTTGGAAAGGCTTTTGATAATTAGGGTTGATTAAGACAGGAGCTACCTGCAATGCCTCTTTAATCCTGGAAAATGACTCTTTAGCTTCCTTGGTCCAGCGTACTTCATTCTCCTTCTTCAGCATGTTAGTGATTTCTTTCAAGATTTCAGCATAATTGGATACAAATCTTCTCAGGAAGTTTATCTTTCCCAGAAACTTTTGAATATCCTTTTTACTTCTGGGCAATGGTATTTTCTGCACAACTTGTACTCTAGCTGGATCTATCTTCACTCCTTCTCTGGAAATAATGTGTCCCAACAATTTTCCTTCCTCTAGAGCAAAAATTGATTTCTTGGGATTTAAAGAAAGTCCAAATCTTCTACATTTATCAAAATTCCTTTTCAAATGATCTAAATGTTCTTCATCAGACTTAGAAAAAATAGTAATATCATCCAAATATATTACTACAAACTTATCTCCAACAAAAGTGATGTCCATAGCCCTTTGAAATGTAGCTCCAACATTCATCAATCCGAAAGGCATTCTGGCATACATAAATGTTCCCCAGGGAGTTGTGAACATTGTTTTCTTTTGATCCTCCTTGTCCACAACCACCTGGTTATAACCAGAAAATCCATCTAGCATTGACATTCTAAAAGATCCTGTTACCTTTTGCAGCACATGGTCCATTTTAGGCAAAGGATAATTATCTTTCAAAGAAGCTCTATTTAGATTTCTAAAGTCAACACACAACCTTATTTCTCCATTTTTCTTTCTCACAGGTACTATATTAGCCACCCAATCAGAATACCTGAGTGGGACTATGATTTTAGCATCAAGCAACTTCTTGACCGCCTTTTCAATTGATGGTAGAAGCAAAGGATTTATCTACTAAGCTTCTATTTGTAGAGTTTAACCCCCTCCTTCAAAGGAATATTATGCTGAATAATATTTACATCATAGGTTTTAAGATCTACATAGGACCATGCAAAGACATCAACATAGTTCTCGAAAATTTTAATATATATTTCTTGAAAATTAGGAGAAACTCCAGCATGTAATTTGAATAACTTGGGATTTTCCTGAGTTCCAATGTTATGATCCTGAATATGTTCATCCTGTGAGATTTTCCTTGAGTCCAAAACCACATCATTGGAATTAAATAGCCTTTCCAGAGGAACAAGTGCCTTTGGAAAAAAATTATCTTTCAATTGAAAGATCTTCTGATTTTCTATTGAATCCTTAAAACCACTGGCTCCTGCAATTTCTACTATCTCTTCTTCGTCCTAATCAATTTATGTACCCTGAAATACTTCAACCATAGTAAAAAATTCCTTAATCTGCTGGTCATCTTCAAAAACTTACCAGTTCTTCACATTATCAGGAACAAAAGGTCTGTGTCTTATTTCTACCTCATACCTTAATCTTGGATTAATAGGAGGCTTGAAAGTGCTAGCAGCCACAGCCATTGAAACTTCCAATCTATTTTCATCCCTTGGAATGAATTGAATGTTAAAAGCTTCAAAGAAATTTTCAATCAAATCCCATACCTCATTTCTGTATGCCCGGAGTCTAGGATGCTTTGTTTGGCAGTGATATTTTATTTGCTTAATAATTAGCTCTGATTCTCCAAAAGCAGAAATTGATTTGACTCCCATCTGTTTGGTTGTTTTTAGTGCAATAATCAAAGACTCATATTCTGCCACGTTGTTAGTTTCCTTGAACTCTAATTTGAAAGAAAAAGGAAACAGACTACCTCCAAGTGCAATTAGAAGAAAACCAACACGTGTTCCTTCTTTTGAATAAGCTTTGTCAAAGAAACATTTCCACACTTCTTATGTTTGCATCTTTGTAATTACATTGGCTAAAACAAGCTGCTTCTGATTATCTTCAACCAGCTCTGCATTATCATGCAATGTGAAACAAGCAAAATCACCCTTCTCCTGACTATACATAGGTGAGTTGCTTGCTCCATTTTTTGTAATATTTTTTACAAACCTAGTTTCTCTGTACAATCTCTCTCCTCCCCACCAAAAACTGGTATAACAACATATGTAAAATATAACTTCAAAACAGCTTCCAATTTTGCCCCCCAATACCTAGATAGAAGCATTCCAAATCTAGCAGGAATATCTACTACTACAACATCCATGAGCAAGCTTCTAGCTAGAATTTGGGCTAGTGATAGCACCAGATCCTTAATAACTCCCAGACATTTGACCTTGTTTGGGTCAAAAGAATACAAATCCCTATAAGGTTTGGTCACTTGTAAATTTAGTTGCTTCATTATTGATAAAGGCATAAGATTATGTGAAGCCCCCAAATCAAACATGCAATTATGTAGAAGGAAATCATGAACCAATAGGGAAATATAAAAAGGAGGTATTGAAGAATCTACTTCCTCTACATGCGGGCCAAAAACCACTATTGGTTTATCTTCCTGCAGATTTATAGTATCACTCTCACTTTCTTTTAAATTAATAAACTCAGAAATCTCATTTTGATAAGTAGGTGTTCTCGCCAATTCTATAAGGGGAACCTGTATTCTTACCTTTTCCAACTCCTTGGTAAGACTAAACAAGTGACCCTGTTTAGCAATCTTTTCATTCTCATCTTCACCTTTCTTATTGACTGGAATTGTTTGAGGAATTGAAACAAGCTTCTCCAAATGAATTTTTCCAGTTTGATCTTGAGAAGACTCGCCTCGAAGCATCTGTGTCTTGCCATTTGTATTTTTCTACTACTTTCCTTTATTTACTTGTTTTTTAGGCTGAGATTCTTGTGGAGTCACCTTTGATGAGGAAGTTGAAACTTGCTTCTCACCTTCATTTTCTTGATTTCTCGATCTTTTCCTAGATCTCAAGTCATATTTTTTATGTAGTTCAGCTTCAATAAATTCAGAAAATTGTTTCCAATATTCATCATGTTATGCTCTTATTTTAATAGGTGTCATATTTCATGATTGACTGGTAAAAGTCCCTAATATGTTCATCCTTTCCTTGCTACAAAGGTTTTCCATATTTTGAAAAGATCAAAAAATTAAAAAATGAAAAGAGGGTATACCCTAAAAGAAAAATCAAAGGGTAAAAAGATAAGTGGTCAAAAGAAAAATGAAAGAAATGAACCCCAAAGAAAAAGGACCAGGAAAGTGTGCAAGTCCAAATGCCACTACTATTCTATTTTTGCAACAGACTGATTGTGTGCAGTTTGTTAACTCTTGCCACAATTGATGAATGGCCAAACAGCTTAATCTTGGCTAGTTCATGTTTCAATTTCTTGTTTTATGATAGAGAATAAAATCTGTCCAAAATGTTTAAACTTGGCAGATAACTAGATAGGTAGAGAAGCAAAGGAGCTCAAAATTTTAATCTGAGCCCTTGGAAGAAATAAGGGCAGACTTAGATAGGATTCCCATGAAAAGAAAAGAAAAGTTGTAAGGGTTTGCTAGTCCAAGTGCACCCATGGAAAAAGAAGAAAAAATGTTAGGTACTGCAGGCTCGGTAGATAGTTTTGGTGTTGGAGAAGCATGCTTATGATTAATTTTGTCTCTCAAAGATGTTCATCTTATTGTTATCATAAGTACCATGGCAACTATTTTGTTACAAATCAAGTGAGGCATGACTAACTTCCCTTCATCCTTTCTCTAGATCATTTACTGATTTTCCCCAGGGTGTTGAAATCTACTTAATATCCCTCTTAAATCACTTCATCTCATTACATAAAAGGCTTAAGTAAAATCACATTTTGCTTAGGCGCAAAGCCACATTTCTGGTGTAAAACCCTTTTCATTCCCTTTTGCCTAAATTTTGCAACATTATGCTTAGCGTGCATTTACTTTCAAAAAAGCTTCATATTAACAAATTAACCATTATTATATTAAATCCCTTGTAATTCTTCCCGATCCCTGTATTATGTATATATAGATATATATAACCCCCAAACATTAATATCCCGCCCCGATTTTATTATAAATCATAACGTTGTTCATCGGGAATTAATGGTTTATCTGAAATACATTAAGAACCCTCCCCGCGCTCATAAGGAGTTAATTAACCTCACGTTAATTAACAAACCCAATCAAGACCCCGCAACCTCGCAAACCAATGGTAAGTGACCCCGATGCGATATAAAACTTTAAATATGTTGTATGGGCCCCGCTCCGTAACCCTGAGTCACCTCAAATGAGCGCCAACCGTCCGATTGGCGCCCACTCATTGGACGGCTCACAATCATATCGCGCCCCCCCTTCCATCTGATGTTTAAAGCGTGGGGAACTCTGGTATTGCTGCCCATACCTTGGACGCGTGGCACATACTCACACTGCTCGTGGCCCTCCCCACCAAATCCACTCTGGCCCATAAGCGGTGCAGGCCAATACTTCTTACCGCCCTCCCGCTGACGTCACCACCATGTCACTGCCGAGTCACCATTCCGTACCCCTGCGTCATGAAAAGACGTCATATTCGAATGATGTCATCCGACCAAAAAGCGCCAAAAAGCCCCACGAAAGCCAAATTTTGTTAAAAAGTCGAGAAAAAGTCATTTTCACCCATTTTCATTCATTTTTCTTCATGAAACTGTTTCATGCAAACTACATCCAAGAAACTGCTCAAGCATATAGTTCGCCACCCGGCCAAACAAGGTCCAACATCCTGCTCTGCAGCTCGTTGGTCAACTTGCAATTGCACTGTTCGCCTCTAAAAAAATAGGTATTTACCCCAATTTGCCTCCTGAGCCTGTAGTTTCATTTTTCCTCTGTGAATTTTACCCAACAAGGCCAAATTCAAGTAAAAGCAGTCCATAACTCTCAGAAAAAGACACCCAGAACTACTGTTTAAGACCTTTTTTCTATAGAGACTCGACCTCCAGTTTGAAAACAAAGCAAACAAATATGGAAGCCCCTGTGGCCCTCAATATCACGCCCCTCAATGCACCTCATAATGACCAGGATTGGTTACCCTTGGCTAACAGGGATTTTCAAATAAAAGAGTTATCTGGTGATATGAACCATCTCCAGGCATTTTGCTGAATTAGGAATAGTCATCTGAGTAACTATGATATCCTTGGAATATGTGAATCGAATCTCCCCAGGTATTACCTTCCCTCAATCAATGCGTTCCCAGATATTATCCACCATTGTTGTGCAAACTATGACCCTATCAGTAGAGCAGTTATGACTCCATCACAGACTGTTCTTTTCTACATAACTGTTGAATCTATCAATGAGATGTTACACTTCCATCCAGCTCAGCCCCTTTCTCCTCTTTCCATGGGATTTTTGCTTGAGCAAGGCTCTCAATTGCCCAGTGCAGAAATAACCCAAATCGTTAAATTATTCATGAAGCCAGATTGCCAGCCCCAAGGCCCACCTCCCTATCTACATACCTGGTTTACTGAAACTAGCAGGCTTATTCTTGACATGATATCCTTTATCTTGGGATTCAAAACCAATGAATTTGTTGATGAGACCATCTTAGTTATGTTGTAAATGTTTACTCCAGGATAGTCCCCTACTATCAAATATGATTATGCCTCTTTCATTGCCAATAAAATCAATGAACAGTTCATAAATCTGGAAAGAGAAGGAGTCTTCAAGTACACTTCATTCATATATCACCTTCTGCTATATTATCAGCCAGACAGTTTTTCATTTCCCATCAAGAAATTGGATTCTAAAGGAGAAAGGAGGTCTGTGATCTTCTGGACTTCAGTCTTCCACAATGTTTGTGAATCCCCTTATACCTACTGTGAATTCATTGACTTGTTTATACATCCAACCTCCACTCTATTTATAGG
Organism: Pinus tabuliformis; assembly: GCA_031772625.1. Lineage (NCBI taxonomy): Eukaryota > Viridiplantae > Streptophyta > Pinopsida > Pinales > Pinaceae > Pinus > Pinus tabuliformis. The sequence continues at coordinate 2,064,439,173 of CM062818.1, read as the reverse complement.
AGCTCCTCCTCCTAGGCTCTCTGGGGATATAAAGAAGATTTTATAGCTCTCCAAAAACTACAGAATAGGTGATTGGTACCTCTACCAGAATCATATTGAAATCAGAATATATGGTTGTGAACTGTTCCCTTATAAGCTGCCCAAATATGTGCCCATGAGACTGTTTGCACTAGAGTATTTCAGGCAGCTTATCAATGCAGATTTAACCCACTTTTGCAATGTAAAGAAAAAGGCTCAGCTGAGAATAAGAAACCAGTTAGGCCCTTTTATCATTAATAAGATGGAAGCATGGGAAGATGTTGATAAGATATTGGGGGAAGACCTTAAATTGAAGAAAAGTTTCTGGTGGCTGCCATATGACTCAAATAGCTTTATAAGTGATAGAAAAGTAAGAAACAAGCTATTGGCCTATAAACATTATAGGATCCCTGAAATAGAGCAATTTTCCAATCAGGAGGAGTGGGTAGAGGGTACATTAATAGAAGAGATTATTAAACAAGAAAAAGTGGAAAAAGCCATGAAATATCTTGAAAAGACCCTTGACCTAGACTCTTTTGGACAGGTATCTTTCAAGCTACCTCAACAAACCAGAGTGGGTACATCTTCTGCTGGAACTTCACAGCAGCCTGTACAGGAAACCAGTGCACCAGTTACAGGGTCTACTAAGGGCAAGGAAGTGGCAGACACAGAGTAGCAAGCCATGACTGATCAGCAGGGGCAAATTCCTCCAGTCCAGACCAAAGCAGTAGAGATTCCTGCATTATAAACTCCTCTAAATGAGGAAAAAGGCAAGAAAATAGACAGAGAAGAGGCCACACCCATCAGTGGACCTGCGGAACAACCAGGTGCAAAAAGGCAAAGACTGAATCCTCTATCTGAAGAGGAAATCATTGAAGAAACAATTGAAAGTCTAAGAGGTGAGAGGGTAACCAGCCAACAGACCTCCCCAGTGATAGAGACATCAACTAGCTCACACAGGCAAGAGCTAGAAGGGTAGCATAGTGTGGAAGTTTCATCCACTAGGCCACCAAGTAAGCAGACCTCTAATATCAAAAGAACATTCACAGAGATAAAGGCTAGGAACGATCCACTGAGGCTTCAAATTTACAATCAATATCTTAAAATGGCCCCCACAAAGCAGCAAAGGTTAATGTCAGCATATGACATAAAAGAAGGAAAAATGATCATGAGTTATTTCAAGCCCAAGGTGCAACAACCACAATTAGTAGCTGATTATATCAGGACAAATCTAGAGGTCTTGGCCAAGGACATTCATCCAATAGACTAGATTGAGCTGCACAAACAGACTGGAGAGATGGTATACTCCACGCTAGCTGACAAAGCTATGTTAGCTCATAAATTGCAAAATTCCTTAAATAATACCTCTACTCAGTTAGATTTAGAGAAAGCTTCTTCTCTAGCAAAGGACAACAGGATAAAATCTTTGGAGGACATCATCATTGAACTGGGACATGATCCCAAAGATGCCAAAGGCATAAAGGCACTAATGAAGAAGAAAGAAGAGGACATTGCTGCCCTCAGAAAACAGCTCAAAATGCCTCCTTCTATGCATCCACAGACTGCAGATGTTGTGTAGCAGAAATCTGAAGAGGACATGATGGACCTGCTCATGAGACTGAATGAGAGATTGAGTGAGACAGAGCAGGCATTGGAGAAATCTCTCCATGAAAAGCAGGAAGATTTGACCTCCCAGCCACCTGAAGTAGTTCCAATAGTAACTACTGTCCCCTCCACACTTATAACAACATTGCCTCCCACTATCCCGACATCAACAACAAAGATCATCACAGGTACCATAGCAACAGCAACATCACTGGGCAGCAATACTACTATGAGTACAGAACAACTGATAAAAGCCATGGAGGAATTGAAACTCCAAGTATTAGAGCTGAAGCAGGTAAAAGAAAAACTGGCAAAAGTTGAACAAAGTTATGATAAATCCAAGATGAATGTGGCAGAGAAAACAAGGGAGATCAAAGCATTGGAGAACAAAGTAAGAGCATTAGAAAATGATCTCTCTCTGCATAAACCTCTAGCAGAAATTAGGGGAATTTTGTGGACCAACATCACTCAATCCCTTAGTGATGTGTGGAGGTCTATCCAAACTATTTATGAGCAGATTGACTTAATAAGGGTGGCCCAAGTGGAAATTCAGAAAACAAGATCCTTATTGAGACAGATGCCTGAGCAAGCTAACCGACTAATACATTTTTTGAACACCAAGACCAGTGAAGAGCTGGAAGCACTGGAAATTAGGGACAGAACAGGCACCATTCTAGACATCAAGAGAGTTCTAACCATGAGAACTCTAATGCAAAATTTGGACAGAAGATGCCAGGACATGCAGGTAGAGATTGATTCTTTCACAGAAAAATTTACAGTCCTGCATCAAAAAGGTTTGCCAAGTCCTTTGGGAAATAATGATCGTCTAATGAAACACAAGGACTATGTATATAAATTAAATACATATGTTGTTAATCAAGTTAATACATCATCAAGTACTTCATGAGAGAAGGCACTTCCATCTGGCCAGGCCCTTTATGACAGCCTGGAAAATGTTCTACATAGAGCATGAGGTGAAGCATCTATTCACCATCCCACCTAATTTATTCAAGTACACAGAAACTGACGAAACTTTGAGAAAGCTTCAAAGACATAAATTACCACGATGGGAGCGGTGGAAAAGCATGTTACAGATCCTATAAACTTATCTCTGGTCAATTCAAAGTTTTGGACCATCTGCTATAATGTGAAGAACAGAAATAAATCACAGTCATGTGGGTCAAAGCGCTTCACATCAGAGTTAAAGAAAGTCCAGCCAAGGTATAATAACTAGCATAGAGTATTAGTAGAAGACAGCCATGAACCGACTCACAGCACCTACCTCCAGTGCATCTCATAAAGACGGAACAACCAGCACAACATCAAATTTATTACATCAATTTATTGCTCCCCTGTTTTCGAGACTGTCTGTCTCTATCTTTGTAAAATGCATCAATGATCCCTAGATATTATCTTCTTCAGATATTTTGTAAGATATTTGATATTTTTGTATAAAAACCACCCCAAACGAATTATTTTGGGTTGGTTGGTTGATTGGGAAGCATTCTCAGACTTTGCTGTAATTATGAAGGTTTTGGAATAAAAGGTTGTTGGAACCATTTTTGTCTAGCTTGTTGAATGAGGAATTGCTGCTAAGGACCATGCTATAGAATTCTTGAATCATCTTATGGATCAATAAGTCCCTTCTAACTTGTGTTTTACAGTTCATATGTTTATTATATCATCTATGTTTCATTATCTAAATAATAGAGAGAAAGTATAACTCAGAATTTGCTTGATTGCACTCTGTGTTCAGTCTTTGTTATTATCAATGTTTTCTTCAGAATTAGAATGAACAGTGAATTCTTAATTGATCCTGTTTCCCCTGATTCTTTCATCTTGAATATTTGCTAAGGAATTCTTAATTTCTCCTTAACAGTCATCTTCCATTTTCCCTATGTCAACATGATGAAGGATTCTTAATTTCCCTTCACCCATTGGCCCCATTCCATCTGATTTCAGCCTAAAAATTGTTCCATGTTTGAGTACCTTGCTCTGTGACACCTTTCTCTGTTTAGAAAAGCTAATCCAAGAAGCTATCCTCCTTTGAATCCATCATGCCCAATGGATTGAAACTCCTCAGTTTTACCTCACTGTTCTATTGAATTTCCATTCCTCCAACCAAACTCCAAACAAAACCTTGCACTTCATAACTAGCCTAACACAATTCGAAACAAAGCTAAATTATAAAGAGAGAGCCCTCTCTAGATGCAAATTGGCTAGAAATTGTATCTAAAAGATTGGTTTATGGCTACCTCGGTCGTATTCCCTTTCTTACAACTTTAGGGAACAACCTGAGTGATAACACATCAATTTCATTTTGATTATGAATAGCATCTGCTTCATCTTCATCAACTACATATAACGTAGGAATTTGATCTTCAGACTGTTCTTCACCAGGATCTGCGTCTATGTACAATGGTGCTTGAATTTGATTTTGATCTTTTCTTTCCTTTTGCAAGATTTGTAGAGGTTGTCTTTTGAATTGGGGATTAAAATTCTTATTATATGGCGTTTGTCTCTGAGAGTTCTTATTCTCTAAATCTAACCTATTTAACTTATCTGACATGGTTTTAATTATATTACACATATCCTCCAATGATTGACTTTGGGAGGATTCCATCTTTGCCTTTCCCTTATCTTGGGAAAGCTGTGTTTTTGGTGCTTTTCCTGCATCCACCAGATTCGATTCTATCTCTAAAGCATCTGTTTGGTTCTGATCAAGGGTTGGAGCTCTTCTTTCCCTTAATGTAAATCCAAAATTTGATTCAAAAGCCCCTGCAAAAGTTATTTTGGCACCAACAGGAGGAGGCTTAATCTCTGTTGGGAGACTATTGTACAATTTGTTAAATCTTTTGACAAATTCAGCCACAGTTTCATCAGACTTCTTCTTTATGGCATTAAATTCTTTTAATGAATATCCATGGTCTCTTTTTTCTCCCCATCTCAAAATAAACACACATTCCATCTCTTCCCAAGAAGGAATAGAATTATTGGGAAGACCTTTGAACCATTTCCTTGCTTCTCCATCTAGAGACTGAACAAAAAGTCTTAAAACAACATCTAAATGTTCAACATTTAGGCTTTCTACAAAGTTACACAATACTACTACATGATTCTCTGTTGTCTACTCATCGTTTCCTGAAAAACGTGGAAGAGTTTTAAGGTAATCCTGTGGCATTTGATTGAAAGCTTGTGGTAGTTGAAGAGGTTCATACCTACTCACTAAAAATGCAGGCGCTGCCATGTTTACTGAAATTTGATTACCAACAGATGTGGAACTTGATTGAGAGGTAAATGGACTATGCAAAGGAGATAATGTGGTTATTGGTTGAGGTTGAATAATTACAGTAGGTAAATGAAAAGTAACAGACTCAAAGGATTGGTCTTGACAACTAGGTTCCTGAAATGCAGATGATGAAAAAGATGACTCCATATCAGATGAATGTTCAGATAAGTTACTGCTTGATGCAGACAATGTAGGAAATTGTCTATTTGAGTTCTTAGACTTCCTAACCTTCCTTGAAAATAGCCTTTTAGGATCTGAAAAAGCTTGAACCTTCTCTTGTGAAGTGTCTGATATTGTATGGGGCCTTCTTGAAGCCAGAGTTATTGTATTGATTCAAAACAGCCAAATATTTCCTCCTCACTGAACAACCAGAGGAAAATATTGAAACCTAGGGAAAAATCTTTTTGTCTTCTCTCCCCGGCAATGGCGCCAATTAAGGTTGTCCCTTAAGAAACCAATTTCCTGGCTATAGGGAAATTGTGCTTAAGACATTAATAAATATTATTTACTATCACGTATTGTTTATTATATTCCAAAATGAAGGACTTGGAAGACTTGGCCTTAGAATCTTAATACATGTATGACCATAACATCTCAGAATTCCATTTTTTGCTAAATTTAAATGATGAATGAGGAAAGTTTGAAGGGGAAGTTAAAGACAATATGTTGATCTCTCACAGGAACTATTATCTATAACTTAGAGGAATTATGATCATGAGAAATAAATCATAGACAATATGTTGGTCTTTCACATAAACTACTATCTATAACTCGGAAAGGAAGTGAGGACTTTAAGTATACGAGCGCTCTTTAAGGGATTTTGCCCTGCAGCTTCATTACTACACTTAAAAGAAGAAAACATTGCATGACACATGACAGTGAACTTACAAAATTATATGTAACAACTCCTGGAAACTTCTGCTTCTTTCATTAATCAATGATGTTATCAGGAATACAGGGGCCCGATTCTCCCAAGTTCCAACCCTTACTTAGTAAAATTTTCCACCTTTATACATTTGTGGAACAGTTATTGATTTCTGAAATCTATCTAACTATTTTCTAATTATATGAAATAAAATTACTACATAATTTACAGAGGGTAAAACACCTCAAAGAACATGGAATAGCAAGAACAAAACTGAATTTAGAAGGAGATGACAACTACTGACTCGCTCTGTTTAATCCGTTGTTGAATTCCTCTGAAGGTGCCTCAATGGTAATTAATCTGCTTTAATCGTAACAAAACTGTGTTTAATTTATGCATAACCTAGCTTACACATGTATCAGGTGCATTTCGACTAGCCAGAACAGCTAGAAATTCGACCAACTTCCTTCTTCTTTAAATCTAGCTTTAACATTGATTTTCCTGTTTACACAACAAAACCATTGAAAAACAGAAAAAGCGGAACTAAAAAGGGATTAACCTATTTTAATAAACTTATTGCATCTGCTTATTTAGCGTTATGTTGACTTCCCCTTATAAATCACAATCAACGCTTATTTATTTTATAATCCCTTTATAATAGAAATTTATTAAAAATGCATGATTATAACGCATATGAAAACTTTTCGATATAGTGGACCTGCCATAACTTTACAACATGATATATAATATTTTGGGTCCGCTATATCAAGTCATAATCGTCGGTTCTTAACATTCAAGGCTCTGTGGCGTGGTGGACCCGACGGAGCCTTAAACCATGGTGTATATACCTTTCAAGTTTGATTACCCTTATCGCAATCGGCATAGCCACCTGCATATATATATTAAGGATTTATGTGATAACGTGGACCCACTAGTTTATAAAACATAACCTATATGTATTTCGGGTCCACTATCACAAGTCGCAATTAGTGGGGGCATATGTATATAATATAAGCATTTTATATTATTTCAGACCCGTCGATGTTATAAAATATGGCATATAAATTTTCGGGTCTGGAACCCAATCGCTAATCGCAATCGACGCTTATCCATGGTGCCAACCATCCATATTGTGGACCCGCCGAACTTTTAAACACAACATGTAATATTTTGGGTTCGGTGTTAATGTTTTAACACTTGTTTTCTTTGAAATTCGACCTTTTCCTTCATTTCCTTTGTATTTTTATTTCCAATTTTTTGTGATATATATATATATATATATACACACACATGCACCCATATTACCATTGACTTCTGATATACCATTCCTTTTGCTTTGTCTCTCTTTTTTTTAAGTATTTTCAAAAGATTCTTGAATGAAGAATGAATGTTATAAACAATAAACAATGCATGTTACAACAGAACCCGAAGGCGATGCTCCAATCACCTCTCTGGATGAGTCAGAAGTTTCTACTCCACACATTGATGAGGAGGAAGAACATTTATTTCCTCCTAAAGCTTTCCCCTATACAGGGAGCATTCCCATCAGTGTGTATTAGAATTGCGCCTAATTATGTGTCCTTGGCACAATTGGTTTCAGCTACACCTAGTGCCTCATCACTTTACCATAACTCGGTTTGGGTGTCTAGTGTTATTCCTACTACAGGTCCATTCATTGTGAAATTGACCTCCCAATAAGCCATTACCTCAATCTCGGTACAACCCACCATTTTGAACCCTCTTGTATCGTTCCTCCTAGTCACCCATTCGGTTCAACCGGCAGCCTCGAAGAATGTTACAGTCAATTCTTTAATCCCTCCAGTAAGTGGCCAGACTGTGCCACCACCTGGGGGCAGAATCTGAGTGTTTCTATGGTGTCAGGCACCACTAATGTGAGTAGCTCACAGGCTCACATGGTTGGCATGAACCAACCTTCTTCTGGCATTATTCAAAACCCTACTGGTCTTGTTGGATCAAGCAACGTCCAATACCAACAGGTTCAAAATCCTGTTGGTCCGTCTGGGTCAAGAAATTTCTAGTATCAGTAGCCTTATAAGGCTTAGGTTCAGTACGAAACTCCTTACGTTCCATATGGTTCTCAAGGAATGGTCAATCTGCCTTACGTCCTTCAGCCTGGGCAATATGTTCAACCTGACTCATCCACTTTTTAGGGTGGCTATGGCTAGATTCAGTTGAGAAATTTTCCGGGAACTGTTCAAGTACCCTTGCAACAACAAGGACAACCTCTGCAACAATAAGGGCAACCTTTTTTGCAGCAAGGGTCGTCTACACAATAGCAAGGGCAGATGATACCACAACAAGGTCAAATGCAACAACTGCAGGGGAAACCCTCGCAACAGTTGTAGCAAACCATGCAGCAACAGACACAATATGCTCCACAAACCTCCCAGCCTATGTCTTCATAGGGCCAACCTCTACAGCCCCAGGGGCAGCTTTTGTAGCCGCAAGGTCAACCCTTGCAGTAGCAGAATCAACTCGTGCAACAACAAACCTTATATACAGATCAACAGGGTCAACACTTGCAAGGACAAAGCCAGGGGCAAGTCTTACAGTAGCAGGCAAAAAATCCTAATGTCCTTGGTCAGCAGGTAGATAATCCTTTTGCTCAAGGGCAGCAGGTATATAATCCCTATGTCCAAGGGAAACAAGCGTACAATCCTTATGTCCAAGGACAACAAGTCCAAAATCCTCTTGTTCAGGAGCAACAAGTTCTTAACCTATATGCTCAGGGACAACATGTACAATATCCATATGTCCAAGGTCAATAGGCTCAACAACCTCTTAACCCATATGTTTCTTATCAGCAACCTATGACCGGATAGTTCCAAGGTGTTCAAGGTCAAATCCTCCCTATGGCTAAGGTAACCCTCAATGGGGGCAGAATCAAATGCCATATGGCCAAAATCCTTACCAGCAGGGATGGACTCCTCCAGTTGAACCACTTATCGACCTCTAATGCATTTTAATACTCAATTATTGTTCTTGGCCACACTAGAGTTTCCACATGTGTCTCGCCTTAAGAATGATCCAATTCTTCATTCTCCATAATGGCCTCCGGTTCCATCCAAGATCCTAAGTGATTGTCGTAAGTTCAATGAGAAAGCAAAAGAAGATCCTCAAGCCCATGTGATGACATATCACCTTTGGTGCTCTTCGAATTCTTACGTTGACAATTCTATTCATCTCTGTCTTTTCCAACAAACCCTCATAGGCACTACAACCAAGTGGTACATCGAGCTTCCTCGAAGTACTTACCATGACTTTAACTCTTTAGCCTTGGATTTCCTCACGCATTTCTAGTTGTCAGTTTGCTATGAAATTGGCACCTATTTACTCATTTCGCTTAAGCAAGATACTACAACACACATCTCTTATCAAATTCATGAATGGAGACGTAGATGTCGCCTTGTCAAATTCAAGATTGCTGATCATTTTCTCACCGAGTGGTTCACTAAGTCATTCGTAGCTCCATTTTCTCTCGATATAGCTATGGGTGGATGCGTTACTGAAGAACAAGCCATTGCTCATGCCTGATACTTAAATCTTGTTTATTCCCAGTCTCACACTTTATATGAGTTATTACCTGATGCTCTGCGACCATCATCCAATCTCATGGCCTCAAAGTCACATGCAACACCTCCGGCTGATGGAGTAATTGGTTCAGTGTCCTAGACCCTTGCTAAATCTTCTTCCGAACAGAAGTCGGTCTCAAACACTGCTTCCAATAGTTCCTCCCAAAATCCATCTGGCCCTGATAAAACCTTAGAGTTCCACGTTGTCCAGTCTACCACAACAAACAAACCCTCAAAAGGTAAGAAGAAAGGCAAAGGCAAGGGTAAAACTGATGCCCCAAAACAAGGTCCTTCTAAGTCATCTGTTAGTGATTCTTCACAACGGAAGCCCAAGTATCTATGCCTCATTTGCAAGGAGGATCACTATACCAAGGATCTTCCCCAATGATCTGAAGTTATTCGTTTGCTCAAAGGGACCCCCACTGTCCTGAAAGAGCCATTTACATCTCAGCAGACTCAAATGGTAGACCAACCTTAATCATCTGCTTCCTCAGGATCTCAAGTGTTCATGATGAGCACACCTATTAATGTGGCTACTAGATCAAAATATTACCAAACTCCTGCTCCAACATCTAGGAAAGAGAAAGAGGCCACCCCTTCTTCTTCTGCCCCAAGTTCTGGCCCTCTTCATATCGAGCGCCCTAACCTTGATTCCGCTATACGACCACCCTCTCGAGGTTTGCTAAGGAAATAATTGTACAATCCCAACGCTCGAGCTTCTCAGCACTATAATATTGTTGAAGATTTGGCTCAGGCGCCATCAACTATGTCACCTCTCGAGATGCTCCAAAGTTGTCAGTCTCAACGAAAATCCTTATTGTCCACTATTGGGGGTATTGATCCTACTGATTCCAATTTAATATGTTTTGATCTAGAGAACCACGTTCCATGCCTGCCTCATCAGATTGCCTTTCTCATTTAGGTAATCTTAAATGAGAATACCATCCACAGGAATGTCATTGATGAAGGTGCTCCTACCTTCATTATGTCAATTTCCTGCTGGAAGGCCATTGGTTCTCCTACTTTGAACCAATCCCTGAACACTTTGGAAGCTTTCAACAGGCGTGATTCGTGACCCTTCAGTGTCTTACCTAACCTTGCCATTAATTTGGAGGGCAAGACCATACAAGTCGAGGTAGAGATTGTTGACGCTAATCTCAATTATAATCTTCTACTCAGATGGAGCTGGACCCATGCCATGCATGTTGTAGCCTCCTCCTTGTTCCGCGCGATTCGTTTTCCTCATGAGGGGAAGATTGTCACTGTCAACCAGTTGTCATCTTTGCCTCTTCCTCCTCGAATGGAAATGTTCTATATGTCAAGCACATTGTTGCTCCCTATGAGAGTGTGGGGGAAGGTCTTTTTAAAGATTCTACCTTGATGGGAATTTTTCTTCTCCCACCTCCTCATGTTGCCTCTGTCAACATGATCTCGGTCAAATCTGATCCTTGGGTCATACCTTCAATAGATCTTGTTGATACCTAGGGTGAGGTTATGCCACTTAGTCCTACCAAAATCAATTACATGGATATTGATTTGGCCTCAAGTTCTGTATCCTCTGATTCTCCTGTTTCGAGGACTTCTCTTGATACGTATTCTCAATCCCCATGGCTTGGTGCTTCAGAATCTCCTGATCCCTTATCCGCCACTTTTCTTACTGATGAAAGTAGCATGGAAGTAATGTCTCTCGAGGAACCTCGGGTGGAACGATACTCATCATCGATCCTCATTCTTGCCTCACCCGATGGTCATGTCTATGTGTCTTGAGCCATTCTCTTCTCAACTGCCTATTGACATGTTAGTTTATCCTAACGTGGTCAAGATCTTTCAACTGAGGGCACCTTTATCCCTTCATGTATTCAGGTTTTTTCTCCCTCCCCACGTTTTTACCGATTGCCCATTATTGCCATGGGGCTGTCATCTATCTTGTAACCCTCCCTCGCCTAGGGGGCATGGGGGAAAATCCTTATATGAGTTCTACTCTATTATTTGGCTGAGTTGATGCTTACTCATCATGTCAATGGTGAAACTCCGGTGTTCATCTATGTTGATTGATTACCTGAGTCCGAGCATGGACTCTCTCAAGAAATACTATGCTTAGGTCATCTTGCATGGTTACTTGTGTACATTAGTGTGTCATTCATTTTTGTGCAGTGTGGTTTGGAGTGTTGGTGTTCAAACAACTTTCCTGTTTACTATGTTTTCACTTCTTTATAGATGTTTATGACTCCTCACATCAGTTTCGCTGATGGTGCTTGCTGTAGTACCCAGAACCTATCATCCGCGACATGGGATATTTATGACCCTCACGGTGAGTTGATTGATCTTCAAGGTATTTTTTTAGGTCGCACAACTAAAAACATTGTTGAATACAGTGCAGTCATCGAACTGTTGTCAAAAGCCATTGCTCTTGACATTCGAGAGTTGGTTGTCAACTTGGATTCACAACTTGTTGTCCTTCAACTCAACGGGAAATATTCCGTCAGAAACCCTCATATATTGAGAATGTATCTCCATATTCATCTACTGGAAAGAAATTTTGATTACATTACATATCATCATATTCCTAGACGCATGAATACATTGACATATACATTAGCGAGTTATGTGTTGGATAGACATTTTCGAAACATGTGAAAAACCAAAACAAATCATTGGTACCGTAGTAAGCAAGAAAATACAACATATATATGGTGATAATGTTTGATACATCAAAACCCTAAAAAAATAAAATCTTTGTTCAAAATAACATCGACAGCTCGCAGGCCTCATATATCTGTGGCACGTGTTTGGTCAATTTAGTGTCCTAAATTTCTACATAAATTATCAATCCGGGTGTCATAAACTAATGAAGTGTAGTGCACTATATGTGCTAAATAACCCTTTCTTACCTCACTATTTTCAAGTTTATGTTGTTTTGGGGTTTTGTTCTTTTGACTCCTAGAGTTCTACAATGTAATTGAAATCTTAATCTACTGCTAAAGTGAGAGTCTAAAAGTGCTTTTTAGGCCAAGTTTGGAAGTGGAGTTTTCAAAACAAGAAAGTGAAGACAAATCTTATCTTCTTACTATTGTAATGGTTTCCAAAATATGATCTTAAAAGACTCTTAAAAATGCTATCTACAAAATCAAAACTTGAATGAGAAAATGGAAGTGCAGCTATCTATATCAAATTGAAAATGAAATACTGGAAGAAAAACTACTTCTGCTATCTATTCTACTTACAAAATTAAAGTCTAATGAACTACTACAATTAAACTAAAGGAAAAAAAAAACTGAAACTACAACCATATTATTTGTGACTCTAAACTAATGAACAACAAGTAATCTCATTTATAAACATAACACTTCACCAATTAGTTTGAAGACCAATCATCAACGAAAGGCTATGGAAATATTAACTTATATCATGAGAAAATGACATCAAACTATCTAACTCTAAACTAATGAACAACAAGTAATCTCATTTATAAACATAACACTTTGCCAATTAGTTTGAAGATCAATCATCAACGAAAGGCTCTAGAAATATTAGCTTATATCATGAGAAAATGACATCAAACTATCTAACTCTAAACTAATGAACAACAAGTAATCTCATTTATAAACATAACACTTCGCCAATTAGTTTGAAGATTAATCATCAACGAAAGGCTCTGGAAATATTAGCTTGTATCATGAGAAAATGGCATCAAACTATCTAACTCTAAACTAATGAACAACAAGTAATCTCATTTATAAACATAACACTTCACCAATTAGTTTGAAGATCAATCATCAACGAAAGGCTCTGGAAATATTAGCTTATAATATGAGTGACTATACTAAGAAGGAAAAGGTACTGAACAACAAGAAAATCTCATTCATAAATTCCATATTTCACCAATTAGTTTGAGGGTAAACCATCAATGAAAGGTTACGGAAACATGCACTTATGTAATGAGTGACTATCCTAAAATGCATAAAACAACTTGAACTTGAAAACTAAAGAACAGTAGAAGAAGTGAGTCTAATGATGCTACTTAATACAATTTCAAAACTACAACTAAGAAGCTCGAGCATAAAAGAAATTAAAGAACTACTGTGATACTGAAATGCACTTATCAGGGTTAGTAAAAACAAGTGACAAAAGCTGCAATATATACAATGTTAGAACGATTATGGACATAAATGAAAACACAAGAAATATATAGCTGAACGAAAGAAAAACAACAAATGTAAATACACAGAAACAAAAAGGAACCTCAACCACACAGGGGCCCTCTGCACGGCCTTGGACTAGCAACGCAAATTTACTTCACATGCTCAGGTAGCCATATAAGAAAACAAAGTTTTTGTATATAAAAACAGAGGACTGTATGTCTCTTGATTACAAACGGAAATCACACTACTTCAGCAGTAAAAACATTAACTAGTTCTGCATTCCAAACGCTGAAATTTATAGGAAAAATTCATAACTATTTCTAAGAGGAAAATCTTCTACAACAGACACGTGAACAGGTCGTGCATCCGGGAATTTAGTCTCTAATTGGCATAAACAGTAAATCTTTGAATATGGATGTTGGATTTGTTGGGTGTGGAGCCTAATTATCTTATGTATTCAAAGGTATCGCCACATTGGACCCCAGTTCGAAATGGGACGGCAACGCCGCCCGAAAAATATTCGCTGCAGGGGGGGTCCAGGGGGGTGGATAGCCCCTTTGGGGAGCCCCCCCTAGCGAGGGGTTTTAGGGGCAGCACCCCCAAAGCTAGGAAGAGATGTAAAATTGCCTTGTAAAAGTATAGTAATTTCTAGTCAATCTGGGCCGTTCATTAGGTGGAGATTTGACGATATAAGTTATGTTTAATTAGGGTTTTTTGCCCTAGAAGGGAACCCCTCACTATATATGAGGGAATTGTATTACATCTATGTCGATCTGTATTCTGAGTGAGAAAGAGAGAGGAGATTGAGAGTGAAGAGGGTGTTACATCAGATCTGTTGTAGGTTGTATCTCTTGAATTTGCTGGATAATATGAAAGGAAGGACTGGTTGTTTCTCCGTGGACATAGCCCAAACTGGGTGAACCACATATATCTGTGTCTCTCTTGTTTTATGCGTTTTCTGTGTTTATATTTCTGCAATATTTTATGTGTTCCATTGCTCCGCAATATATAATTTTCTAACAGGATTATGGTTATGAAGGTGGAAAAATTAATCCTTAGCTTTAGGAACATGCCTCAGACTCATTTGTGTGCCAAAATAGAGTTCTAACTGCTGAAGGACTTCTCCGTTGACTCCCCTTTGACCAGGGTCTTTCTCCTCGAATTTGATCAAACGAATAGGACTCTATCCATGTACTGACATTTCCTTAGCTACCCATGTGGCTTGTTCCTCTTCTTGACACCTATAACCTAAAAAAGTATGGAGATGGTTGTAGAATTGCCAGTTAGCTACGAAAAGTGGCTACATTTCGTTGCTGAAAAAAAAACCCTATCCAAATAACACACATAATAATATAATTTGAAAATCACTAAAATGTACTCCTAGAAGCAACATGCAATGGATTTTGATGGTTTAGGATGCATTGGCATGGGAAAACAAAGAAAGAAGGATGAAGAAATTGCTTGAAAAAGAGGCAGTTTTGGGGATCAACAGCACGGAGGCCTCAAAAATGTAAAATGTTGGACCTAGGAACTAATCAGCATGGTGATCGTGGTAGCATGACATGACTCATGCAATACGAGTCAGCAATCAGCGGATCTGATCTAATACTCCCACCATGTGTCTCTAGTACTAGCAAGGAATGTCTCCCACCCGAGCATACTCTGGAATACCACGAGTCAACCCCTCAAGGTTCCTCACGATCTCCTCCTCGTTGTCACTCCCCTCCTGATAAGGAGTGATGACATCAAACTTGCAGGCGACATGCCTCATTATTGGGGACATCCCAGCAGGACACTCTGGTCCAACATCTGCATTAACAAAACAAAATGTTATAAACACATATATATCAAAAACAACTAAAAAATCACAAAATTAAAAAATTGATTTTTTACCTTCGTCATCAAAATCCTCTCCATCTGGCAGCGGCATGTCCAGATCTCCATGGAAGTTGGTGCCACTGTATGGCCAATCCTCCATGATGATCAGCTGTCATCGTAGCCATGAAAATAAGGCAGGCCTGTAAGACATATGCTAGACCCTAGTGATCCTAGGAATCAACGACTCCAATGAGCCATTTGCAGATCACGTGGCATCGGAGGATCTACCTCAGTCAACGGGTACTGGAACAATGACAATAGTTCCAAGGAAAAGGTCACCAGTATGGATCCAAACCAATATTGCTTCAGATTCCCCGCCTTAGCTTTTGTCAGCTAGCGTTTTATGTTGATCTTCATGGCTTCCACCCAATTGAAGATCATCGTTGTTGTGGAGTCAATGGCATATAGGAATTTCAACTTGTTAGTCTCACGCACTACTTGGGACCTCGCCTCTCTGTTGATAGTCAATAGTAGCACTCTCAGTGTCAGATCTCACACGGTGGAAATCTCAGTCTTGCTGCTGTTGGATTTGAGGGCTTCAGTGTAATGTTTGACAAACAACATCGATATGCTTGCCCCAATTAGTTGTGAGCCATATAGGTTGACTAGTTCCCCTCTCTGGGACAGTCCTGTGATGAAATATATGTATGAAGTTTCTAACTCCAGCTCCTAGTCACCAATGATGAATATTTCCCAATTTATGTCCTAGAGACTAATCAGGTACCGAAGCAGCTCAGGTTGGGCCCACATCCTTGGTGTGAGAAAGAACTTGAGGAGCCCATAGTTCCTCAAAGTGTTCAGGAAATTTGGATCATTCAGTGCCTAAGTGTCCACATCTTTGTGCTCATGTTCTTTCCAGTCTACCATTTTCAACGATTCTTTCCTGCAAAAACCATATATTTAAGTCAATAATCATTTTTGGCCCATAAAATTTGGATTCCTACGGTGGTTTTAAAGGGAAATTGATCTTTTCCCTATTCAAGTTGCCAACATGCCTGTTTTAAAAATAGTTGCGCCGACAGCACAAAAGGCCTTTTTAATCACCCTCGCCCGACGTGATTTTGTGCCCAGAAGTCATGCCAACTGAGGGTGAAAAACTTTTGACAAAACCTCCCTCAAAATCCAAAAAATGGATGAAAATAGGAATAAATGGTATGAAAGTGGATCTTAAGGCTTTGGATCTTACCTGCAACTAGCATCTCGATGAATGACCTCCCAGATCTCTCGCAATCTTCTCAGGAACAATTAGGGAAAAAGTGGGTGAAAAGTTTTTCACAGCAAGGTAAAATAATAAATGGTAAAAAATATTTAATTTTCCTCCCTTTTATTCAGTTTTTCATGAAATATTAGGTTTTGTAAATGTTTTTACCTATTTTCCTCAAGAATTAGATAATTCACTTTACCTTTTTGCGCAGTGATAGGTGATGGATGTTCGACGATGATGCTGAGTTGCATTTCATCTCTTTTCTCGACTCATAAAACTCATATGAAAAGATTTCCAAGTAATTTTCCCTTTTGACTCATAAAAGAGAATAAAATGAGGGGTATGCTTTCAAGCTCTTTTCCGACTCTTTAAAAACAAAAACATAGTCGAGCCCTTATCATTTCGAACTCGTTAACGGATGTGAAATGTCATGTGCCCAGTATAAGTTTACCCCTTTTTTGGGCTGGGATGCACTATTTACGAAAAAGGTACTCCTTGACTGAAATGGTCAAGTGGTTCTCTCAAGTATTGTTTTCTACCTTCTCGGGCTCAAGAGACACAACTATACAAAAAGGGACCATGTGGATTTTTCTTTTCTGTGTCTTTTTCAAACTCTATAAACATGAAAAATATACCGAGTTACACCTTTGTTGGACTCGTTAAAGTATTAAACGACATCGGATTCATCACCATGATGAACATGAGATTCTCCTTTCTAGGGTTCGATAAAATTACTAGGTCGGATTCGTCCAAAGGATGAATTTACAGTGTAAGCATATGCTATCCCCTTCAAGCTTGTGATTAAAAAATAATTGGGGTACTTGCCAGAAATGGTGGGGGGGAATTTGGAAATTCGATTAGTTGTGTCGGCATCTCACTCTTGAACATGACACTTTCTGCTTCGTGTCGAAATGAGATATCCTCCTTTATATCGTTGACCTCCCTGGGTTGGGCCGCTTATTTTTGCCTTCCATTTGATCTCTGCCATATCATCATGACCACCGATCCTATGGATCCAAAAGCTGCCAAACTTCTAGTCATGTCACCGATATGTTCAAGAGTTGTCCTTCTGCAGTTACACTTACTTCTAATTCTCTGTATCATCCAAAATCATTTTGCATCCATTTTTCTTGTGTCGATGATGTGGGATACATTATGGTCCTCCTTCGACACAGTTACTACCTATTGGATTCAGCTCATTATCTGGGAAGTTGACTGAGAGACTCCCTTCTCGTAGCTTAGATCTTGCATGTCCTAATGACAAGTTCTTCACACTTGATGACAAGTTCACATCATTGGCTTTTGATCGAGTGATTTCACAGGTGTTCGACTTCGTTTTTTCTACTCACATTCCGTGGATTATGCTAATAGTACCTTGAGGACCATTGTCATTATTGGTGGTTTCTCTCGCGCTTGTTAACAGTTTACATCATTGACTGGTAATCAAGTGATTTTCTAGCATGTTCGATGTCAACACATCTATTCACATGTTGGAATTTGTACTTTGATCGAGTTGTGTTGGAGCGCAAGACCCTGGGCTCAGATCACAAAAGTCGAGGTTATGAAGTGATGTGACATGGTTATGTTGATATACATGTCTCTTTCAGATGGATGGTTGCGACCATACCATGGGTTATCATATGTGATCCTTCTCATTAATGGATGGTTGCGACCATACCTTGGTTTCATTATGATCCTCTTCATAGGATGGTTGCGCCCATACTTGGATACGTTTACATAATCATTCTCTGGATGGTTGCATCCATGCCACGATTCATGTATCATTGATAGATTTTTTCAGTTATGTATATGTATCTGTACTTGCTTTTAGGTTTTTCGATGACAGATTCTGGTTCCCTGAACTAATTCATAAAGAATTTCATCTCTCACTCTAGTTTGGCCTTCATGCTTTAGTGGGCATCTATTACATAAAATTTTGTCATTGTCCCTGTACTCCCAATTCCTTGATCTTGGAGGACCTCTACAGTGAACCCTACATGCTTTCCCTTCATGAAGAAACTCCCATTATGTCCCTCTTTATGAGCAAAACAATTCCCTTTTGCACCATTTCCCCAAAATATTCTGTTTTTCCCAGTTTACAAGACTAGCACTGATGACCCTTTTTCTCCTCACACTGATATGCAGGGATTAACACTATCCCTAGTGTTAACACCCAGGTTGTTCCCTATGACTCCCAAGGGAATACGGCCGGGGTAACCACTAACCAATCTTTGGATCACTGTTTCTAGCCAAACTGTGATCAGAGAGGGCTCTCTCTTTATGATTTGTAACTGTTTATGATAGGGTTTTAGGCTAGCTATTATGCACAGGTTTTGTTTATGTTTTGGTTGAAGAGCTTCTTTTAGGTCTTATGATGTAGTATTCAAAGAGTCAAATATCATTGGGCAATGGAGTCTATGGCTGTATAGGTGTCTAGAAACCTTGAGGTGAACTGGTGCAACTTACAGGGCCATTTGGATACTTCATAGAACAAATTTTGATTTATAACACAAACAGGTGAAAAAACCAGTGAAAGCAATTAAGAATTTTCACTAAAGTATTCGAGTATTTCCACCAAACTAGGTATGAGAAACAGATAGATGCCTCAGGAGCAAAACTTGAATCCTGGGGATGTCTATCACTGTAAAAGATATAGTTTTAAAGTGCAGCAATTAAGAATTACACTTCATTCACTGTATCTGAAGAAAACATGGATAATAGCTCAGATTGAGTTCAGGGTAATCAGTGATTAAATCCTGTAACTATTCTTCTACTTTGCTATTAAGTGTAAAACATTTAAACAATGAAAGAGAACAAAAGACTCGAAAAACATGTAACACAGAGATTTAAGAAAGACTTATTGTTTTATGAAACACTCTGGAATCCTGCAACATTCACCATTCATCACAACGCGTCAAATACACCAAGCTTTGGAAATTCCATTCTCCCTTTGTATTACTTCTCTGAGAATCTTACAGCAAGTGAGACTTCTAAAAGGAAAATAACAACAACCCCTTCAGCTTCTGCGAGGGGTGAATATATACTTGCGATTGTTTACAAAATATCTGAGTTCTAAGTTATCTTAGACTTTAATATTCTCACCAACTTTTGAGATATTATTATCAGAAATTTATTACCGTATTGAATACAAGATAAAGGCGTCTTAATGTTCTGTCAGAAGATATTTTGGCCTTTGGGATCTGCTGAGTCGGTTGAGATACTTTGATTAAATGCTGGGGAACCCGACTTTATGGCTTGTACGCTGTATTCTGGGTTTGTCACCTGTGATTGTGACTGCTGCTGTGGTGAGTAAATAGCTCTGCTGAGTTGGCTCAGCATCTGTCTCTTCCTTGTAGATTTTATCTATCAAAATTCTGCCTGTGCATGACTGCTCATATACTGGAAAAAATTAGCGCTACAGGTTCTGGCCTGATAAAATTATCTGTGTCAAATTCCTCCACTCTTCCTGTGTGGGCAATTGGTGTCTTATGATTGCCCCCAAAGTTTCATCTGCCTCTGTATACTTAAAGAAATTTGGTGGGGTATCAAACAGGTGATCAATTTCATTCATAATAAAGAACAGGTTATCCACCCTATCATACAAATTCTGCCCTGTTGCTGGCCCTGTTTCAGCTGAGGTACTGGGTTGTTTTGCTATTTGTGCTGCAGCCTGCGTATCAACCCTTTTGATGTAATTTTCCAGAGTAAGCAGCCTTCCTACACTGCTTAATATGCTGGGGAGGCCTCTGTTTTGTAATGCTACAAATCTGTCCAGGAATTTGTTGATCTCGGTCTGCATATCCTGTGTTCTCCTCTCCAGCGTTCCAATTAGGCTTCTTAGTGTCAAGACTCTTTTAACTACTGAAATTGTTTCAGTCCTGTTAGTAATTCCCATGGTGGCTAGTTGAGAGCTAGTTTTGTTATTCAAAATATTGATCATTCTGCTGGCAGCATCTGGCATGTGGCCAAGGCTTGCTCTTGCTCTCTGTACCTCCCTGTTTGCCTTCGTGATGAGTGCTATTTGCTCATCCATAGTCTCAATATACTGCCATTGATTGGTGATGGATCGACCAATGTTGCCCCAGAGAACTGCTTTCAATTCTGCTGTTACTTTTTCTAGTGCAAGCTCTTTTTCTAGTTCAGCTATTCTCTTTTTTAGAGCTTTCACCTCTCTTTCCTTTGCTGCCTCATTCTGCTTGCTCCATCTCTTCTTGCTGCTGTAGCAATGTATCCACTTGTTCTTCTGTCAATGGAGGTGGCTGTTCCACCTGCTTCCCTTTATCCTTGCTTGCTGTCTGTGGTGCTTTCTCGGCAGTTTGCTGCTGTGCTCTTGATGATGTAGCAGCTGCTCCAAGTTGCTTTTTGTAGGAGAGGGGCACCTGTCCACAAGTTTCCAAGTCAGCTTCCTTTTGCATATTTCTAGCCTCTCTCTCAAGTAACTCTTCATTAGTAATTTCCTCCTCTAGGGTACCCTCTTCCCAATTTGATGCATTGGCATACTGTTCAATCTCGGGTTGTCTCTTGTGTGCATAGCTACCCAATTTGTATCTAATCCTCCTGAGGGAGATAGAATGATTGGGGTCATAGGGTATCCATTCAAAGCTGGTTTGCAGTCTGAGGCCCTCCAGGATACTGTCTGCATCCTTCCACCCTTCCTCTTTTCTGTTATATAGGAAAGAACCCAGCTGGCTCCTCACCTTTAGCTGTGACTTCTTGTTCTTGCTCTGAAAATGCAGGTAGTCTGAGTTCCCAAACTGTCTGAAATATTCCAAGGCAAAAAGCCTCATGGGGACATACCTTGGCAACCTAAAAGGGGTCAACTCACAGCCATATATCCTGATGACTGTGTGGTTTTGGTAGAAGTACCAATTACCAATGCTGTAGGACTTATTCAAATGGAGAATTCTTCTCATGTCATCAGTTAGTCTAGGAGGAGGAGTACCATGCAATACTGTCATGACTGGATAAATGAATAAGTCAATAAACTCAGTGTATGTGTAAGGTGATACAGAGGTATGATGAAAAACAGAAGTCCAGAACACAACTGATCTTGGATTTCCCTGGGCATTGAGTTGCTTCAAAGGAAAAGAGAAGGTGGCTGGCTGATAGAACAAGAATAGATGGTATATATATGAAGTATACCTGAATAGTCTTTCCCTCTTCAAGTTCATAAACTGCTCATGGATTTTATCTGCAATGTAGGTTGCATAGTCATAATGTACAGCTGGGGGCTTACCAGGAGAGAATATAGACAGCATTGCCATTAGGCTATCATCCACATCCTCCATTCCCCTGAATCCTAGGACATAACTGATTAAATCCACTAACATCCTGCCCAAATCATTCAAGTAGTGATACCCAATAGGAGGGGTTCTGACTGATTCAGAGCCTGGTCTTACAAACAACTGATTGATTTTAATGATTTGGTCATTTGACAGCTTGGTCCCTTTGTTTATCAAATTCTGCATAAAGATGGGGGTCAATTGCTTGGCAGTTTGGAAGTGCAGCATTCCATTTATACTCTCTGGGGTAATCTGGAACAGGATTGAGCCTGTGGGGCTGATGACAGCTCTTTGGTTTGGGTCATAGCATTCCTGGCAGCTATAGATCAGTTCTGGCATAGGATTTACTTGGGGAAGGTTGTAGATGGGCAAATTTGAGTCCCAAATTCCCAAGATGTCTGCCCCACTCAGGTGCTGGGCTTTTAACTCATTCATCATCTGGATATTGTATTTGGTTCCCATATGGAACCAGTCCAGCATTTGGTAATCCATGTCTCCCAGAGCTTTCCATGCTAATTCCTGGTGAGGAGCATTGAGGGGCTTGATATTTAGAGCAATAGGAGTCTCCATGATTCTTTGAAGTTCAACAATTGTAATAAAGTGGCTTGTAAAAGCACCAGCACAGAACAGAAGTGCTTTTTGTAAGAATAGTCGTGAAATTTAAGTATCAGAGGAGGAGTTTATACAGCAGCAATTGAAATACTGCTTATACTAGGAGCCAAGGCTACTGTGGGTGTCACTATGCCCTCTTTCAGCGGGTGAATTGAGGTCAACAAGGAATTTGCCGGGAATACGCAGTGAACGCTGTTTTTGAGTGAAATTACAGGTATTATGGCTTGGCTGGTGTTTTTAGACTTCACAGTTACAAATGTGGACGTGCAGAGGGAAATGGGCGGTGCAAATATAGTTTGTAAGGTGTCCTTAGCCTTCTGAGCAACTTAAATTTCAATAACAGTCGTATGGAGGGCAGAACAACGGTAAATACCTGTTAATTGACGAACAGAGGTTGCGCAGGCGTGCACGGTTGCTGCTGAGGAGGTCGCCCGTGTTAACTCAGCAGGTTGGCGGAAATTCGAACGTAAACGGTCATGCAGAGAGAACAGTGGCGACAGGAGTGAAAAGTGAGAAAAACACGGCTTTTTTGGGTTAATATGGACTTTTTTACCATTTTGGCGCTTTTTAGTGATGACGTCAGCATGACGTCATTGGCGGGTCAAGGTGAGGTGACGTCAGCTGACGTCATCGGGTGACGTGGCGGTAGACTATTGGTCCAAGGGGGCGATGAGGTGGCAGCCATGTCAGCGGCCAGGTGGACGAATAGCAGGGGCGAGTACAAGCGAACGTGACGTGGCGATGCGTTGGCGGAAAACAGTTGGCGGTTAGGACCGTAGCGGTTACGGTTAGGGCTAGCCGCTACGGTCTCTCGGGGCGGTTTAGGTACGGTCTCAGAACTGTCAGACCCGGCTCCGAGAGTCCTTAACGTTTGACGCGTGGAGAAGCCCTGACGTGACGCAACGTCACCTTCTCGGGCGGTAAAGGACGGCTACAGGGGCAGCTCCGATATCGCTGTGGATCGTCGGATCTCAGAGACTTGATCCGATGGTGGGCGGAGCGGCAACTTGCTTAGGTTATATGCGCGGCGGAAACTTTGGGTTTATGGGTTTTTCATTGGTTTTTTGAATGTTTTCCATTTAACAAATAATGCGCTAACCTTTGGAAATGCGCCAGAGGCGGGTTTTTGACTTTGGTAACTTTTGCAAAGGATTTAAAGGCATAAGAGGTTTTATAAGGGTTTATTCAATGCAAAGGGTAGTTTGAGGAGCGAGTTGGTTTGTAGCAAGGGGGAGTGGGGTGGGACAGGTTCACCAAAGTGACCAGAGGTCATTTTGGTCCCTTCTGAAGAACATATGGCTATAATGCCAAAGGAAGGGGTATTTATAAGATTTTGGGGCTTTATACACCATAGTGTTAGTATTATTAGGGGAAGGGTAAGATAAGGGAGCTATATAGTAGAATTAGAGGTTAATATGAATGAGAGGAGCAAATGAAGGGGATTTTACTGAGTTTATGTAAAGTTGATTTAGTTTTGAGAGTAGATCAAAATGAAAAGATCTTAGACAGGACATGTGGCTTCTGAAAGAACAAGAACCATCATAAAACCATGATCTCTCTTCATAAATCTCAGCTAAAGAAAGGGAGTGTTAGTAATGGAATAGAGGGGAAGAGGGAGGTTAGTTATGCTCCTTGCTGTAATTTGATGGAATTAACCACTTTGTCTATTGATAGATTTTTGCCTTGGCAAAACACCTCTTGACATATGTGCAATGGTGAAAATACCCTTTCTGCAACCACAACTGCCTACCCAGCTATTTTCCTAGCATTTTTTGTTTCTCCTTAGAGGGTGCATTTGGACTTGCAAACCCTTGCTTGCCTTTTCTTTTCTTTGGCTTTTTCTTTTTTCTTTTCTATCTACTTCTAACCTTATTTCTTCCAAGGTCCCAGATTAAGCTGTTAGGAACCTTTACTCCTCTACCTAAACTACTTGCCTGCCAAGATTAAGCAGTTTGGACAGACTTCTTTCTCTATTCTATAACTCAAAATTGAAACATGGCATGATCCAATTTAAACTGTTGAATCATCCACAAAATTGAAATAAAGGTCTTCAATATTTGAAACAGATTACACACCTCTTGTTCTCTAGGAAATATGGGATCTTTGTAATACCAAAGCAGAGCATATTTGGACTTTCCTTGGCCAATCATGAAATATGAAACCTATTAGTATAGGTATCCAACAGTGGCTCCACATGGGGATGGTTTTTCTTCTGAAAGACCAAGAACAACAGGTCAGATTGCCTTGTTCTTTGACTGCCCATCCCAGTCTTTGAAATTTGCTGCAAAAATGTGTCAAAATTGTGTGCTTTTTTCTTGGAAGACCTCTGATTCTACTTGCCTCTGGCTGTTTGGTGAATCACTTGGGAAAACTGCTTTTTACAATCTAAAACAGAAAACAATATGTACATCTGCATATATACAATGAATCCTTGGATTCCACTCATAGTGAACAGTCAAAGTAGTGCTTCAGCATCCTGCCATTGACAGGACCTTCATCCAAGTCAGTTTCAGTCAAACTTTTGAGGAAGTAGGTGTTATTACCTTGCACTGCTTGGACAGCAAATGGTCCTTTCCATAAAGAGTCAAACTTTCCATGTTTCCCTTTCTCTTCTCTTCTTGCATCCCACTTTAAAACTTTGTCCCCTATATTGAAATCTTCTGCTTTGGTTCTTCTATCAAAGGCCTTTTTCAGTTTCTCTTGTAGTATCTGTACTCTGCTGAAAACTTGTTCTCTGGTCTGTTGTAAACAAATTATCTGGTTAATCCTTCTTTGCATGTCATTTGGCTCTGCTTGGCTTTCTTGCAGAAGTTTCATAACCGGCACTCCTAGTGATGACGGAAATCTGGCCTCTAATCCATAGACTAACTCATATGGGCTGGTCCCAATTGATCTTTTAGTTGTTAGTCTGTCTGCCCATAAAGCATTTACTAGTTTCTTATGCCAGTTCTTTTTGTTCTCTTCCAGCACTTTCTTTATGATATTTATCAAACTTTTGTTTGATGATTCAGCAAGGCCATTTCCTTGAGGATAGTAAGCCGTAGAATGGCCCAAAATAATGTGAAATTTATGGCAGAAGTTCACCATTTTCTTGGATCTGAAGGCAGCAGCGTTGTCTGTTATTATCTTGTCCGGACAGCCAAATCTAGCCAGTATATTGTTTTCCAAAAACTGAATAATTACTGAATCATTTGCTTGTCTGCATGGGGCAGCTTCAATCCACTTGGTGAAGTAGTCTGTTGCTGTTAAAATCCATCTGTGTTGCCCTGAAGATGAGGGATGAATTTCCCCAATGAAATCCAAGCCCCATTGTTGAAAAGGTCTCTCTGTTGCAATGGGCTTCAAAGGAAGTGGCAGCAACTGTCTTTTGCCTTCAAATAGTTGGCATTTGTGGCATGAGGCTGTAAATTTCTTAACCTCAGAGAACATAATGGGCCAGTAGTACCCAGCCCTCAATATCTTGTCCACAGTGGACTTCCAGTACAAATGTCCACCGCAATCTCCAGCATGGAAATCTTGCATGATTTTGTTAGTTTCATTCTCTATTAGACAGTGCAGCAAGATACCTTCATGGTTTTTCCAAAGTAAATTTCCATCCATCACACAAAATCTAGATGTTTTCATTTTTAGGAACCTACACTTAGTTCTGGACAGTCCTGGGGGAGCACACAGGTTTTGTAACACATAGCAGATATCAGAGTACCAGGGAGATTGTTCAAAGGCTACATTGATCTTTGGAGTCGTCAGCTCTGTTTCACTGTCCAGTTGATTGATATCTAAGGCTTGGAAATTTGCTTCTGTCATTAATTTGGCCAAACCTTGCCCTTTTATCAGCTTTGTAGGTTTTATTTCAATGTCAAATTCTAGTATATTGGCAATCCATTTTCCTCTTCTGCCCTCTAAGTTTTCTTGGATGAGAATGTCTTTGACAATAGGACTTGGTACATAAGCCACAACATGGGAGTAAAGGATGTAAATCCTAAAGTCTTTAATAGCTTTGATCAAAGCATAGGCTTGTTTCTCCATAATTTGGTACTTTAGAGGGG
Source organism: Pinus tabuliformis (assembly GCA_031772625.1). Taxonomy (NCBI): domain Eukaryota; kingdom Viridiplantae; phylum Streptophyta; class Pinopsida; order Pinales; family Pinaceae; genus Pinus; species Pinus tabuliformis. The sequence goes on along the minus strand of CM062818.1, from coordinate 2,064,412,639 downwards.
CATCTCTGAGAGCTCTGCTGAAAAAAGCAATAGGTTTCTCACTCCCGTGGTCATCTTTCTGTAATAAAACAGCAGCAATAGTATGTTGGGAGGCAAAGGAGAAAATGATAAAGTCTCTGTCAAACTGTGGATTGGTTAACACTGGGGTTTGAGTCAAGGCCAATTTTATGCTTTCAAAGGCTTGTTTTGCTTCAACAGTCCATTTGACCTTTGAATCTTTCTTTAGCATATTGTTTAGTAATCTGATTAATTCTGCTAAATTCGGGATAAACCTTCTTAAAAAATTGATTTTCCCTAAGAATCCTTGCAATTCCTTGACATTCCTTGGATGAGGCATTTGTAGGATAGCTTGTATCCTATCTGGATCAATTCTTATGCCATCTTTTGAAATAATGTGTCCTAAGAGTTTCCCTTCTTCCAAGCCAAATAATGACTTCTTGGGGTTTAAGGAAATGCCATATTTCCTGCATGCTATGAAAATCTGTCTCAAATGTTTCAAGTGTTCTTGGTCTGATTTTGAAAAGGGTGTAAGATCATCTAGGTAAATGACCAAGAAGTCATGAATTTCTTTTGCAAAAGCAATGTCCATTGCTCTTTGAAACGTTGCCCCTGCATTTTTCAATCCAAAGGGCATTTTCACATACTTGAAAGTTCCCCATGGGGTTGTAAATGCAGTTTTGTCTTGATCATCAGGGTGTACTAGGATTTGGTTAAAGCCTGAGAATCCATCAAGCAATGATATCCTTGAAGCCCCTACTACTCTTTGAAGAATATGATCCATTTTGGGTAAAGGGTAGTTATCTTTGAGTGATACTTGATTCAAATTCCTTAAGTCTACACAAAGTCTAATCTCACCAGTTTTCTTTCTTGTAGGGACCAAATTTGAAATCCACTCAGAGAACCTGATTGGTGCTATGATACCAGCTTTGAACATTTTATGTAATTCTTTTTCAATGGAAGGAAGGAGCACAGGATTGATTCTTCTCAATTTCTGTTTGAATGGTTTTTGATTAGGCTTGAGGGGAATGGTATGCTGGATAACAGAGGTATCATAGGACTTTAGATCATCATAACCCCAAGCAAAAACATCTTGAAACTCTTTAAAGAGGTCAATATATTTGGGTTTTTGATCAGGGGGCAAAGCAGCAGATAGTTTTATTATTTTAGGCTTGTCAGTGGTACCAATGTTGCATTCTTCAATTGCTGCATCTAATGGCTGCATCTTTGGTTTCCTGGGGACATCATTTGAGTCAAAAATGTCCTCTAGTGGGGTAAGGCCTGCTGGAAGGAAATTGTCTTTGAGTTGTATGATTTCATCTTCAGCGTTGCTCACCTCTTCACAGTCAATTTGGTGAATTTGCTGAATGTTTTCATTGTCGAAAATGGTTGGACTCAGTAATTGTTTTGCTGTTCTAGGTGACATTGGGTGAGCAGACTGTTGAAACTGTATTTGTGATGGACTTGCTTCCTCAAGTATTTGTGATTGACTTGCTCCATCAAGATCAATATTTAATCCTATGAACTCTTGTTGCAAGGTCAAGAAATTGTTTATTTGCATGTCATCCTCAAATACTTGCCATTCTTTAACATTGTTTGGAATAGAGGGTCTGTATTTGACCTCGGCTGTGAAACAATTATTGGGTTCTAATGGGAATTTGAAGGTGCTGGCAAACATTGCCAAGCTGTGTGCATGGAGATTGTGGCCCCTTGAAATTTTTGTGATAACAAACTCAGAGAAGGTTTCTAATATTTCAATTACAGCAGACCTGTAGGACCTCAATCTTTTGTCATTGGTGACAAAATGTCCTTTCACTTGTTGAATTACTAGATCAGAGTCTCCCATAATGGAGAGTTTAGGAGCTTGTAGTGATTTTGCTAGCTTTAGGCCCAGCAAGAGAGCTTCATATTCTGCCATGTTGTTAGTGCACCTAAAATTCAATCTGTAAGCCCTGCCTTCTGCATAGCCTTTCTCTTTGTTATATATCCACACTCCAGCTCCTGCCCCTAACTTGTTGACTGACCCATCAAATTCTAGGACCCACAGGATATCTTGCTGAACAGAAGATTTAAAGTTCTGTTCATGAGATGGCAATGTGAGCAGGAGTTGGGGTTTCTTCCCCCATTTGTTTTCTAGGACAGCTTTATCATTTGTTTGACAATCTTTAACGACTAGAGGAGGGTTAATGTGTATTGTTGGGCTGATTGATGTTTGGCAGGTGCTACTTGTCTGATCAATGTTTTGTTCTTGTATGAGTGTTTCGGTCCTAATCTCATTGTTTGAAAGGTCTGCGCTATCATTGAAAAGGATGAAGGAGTCTATGTCCGAATGGACAGCATATATTGGAAAATTTTGAGGCTTTTCTTCACTGCTGACCATATACTTCATGAGTGTTTCCCTATAAAGTCTTTTTGGTTGCCCAAAGACAGAAATAGTTGCATATGACATGTCTAATTGCAGGGAGCCTTGGAGCTTGGCTCCCCATGATCTTGATAACAGCATCCCATATTTGGGTGGGATATCAGCAACTACAACATCCATTAGAATAGTCTTGTTGGGATATTGAACCAGAGACACACACAAATCTTTTATTAGGCCTAAACATTTGACTTGGCTGGAATCAAAAGAAAACAGGTCTTTGTATGGTCTTGTTATATCCAAGTTCAATCTTTCCATGACTGCTTTTGGCATAAGGTTGTGAGAGGCACCTGAATCAAACATTGCATTGTGCAGTATTTTATCATGAACATGCAAGCTGATATAAAAAGGTAAAACCCCTGTGACTACTATTTTTCCATCTACCTCTGGGCCAAACAGTAATTCTGGAGTGTCATCTAGCACATTTACATCATCTTTGCTATTAGTGAGTTGAAGGGAGTTCTTTATCTGTTGCTTGTATATGTCATGCTTGGCTAGCTCTGAGAGGGGGATTGCTATCTTTAACTTGCCAATCTCTGTACCTAGGTCAAAGGGTTTGTCAATTTGGGTTTTAGAGTCACGGATAGCAGTCTTTTCTTTGTTCCCTAAATCTTCTTGTTGGATTTCATCTTGATTTCGAAACCTGCCCCTCATACTCATGTCTTGAGGGGTAATGTTCGGATTTGGGTGGGAGGACGAGGTTGTCGTGGGCTGTTGTAGTGGGGACAGTAGTTCAGTAACCTCCTCAACCACTACTTCTTTTGTAGGCACGTTTGTGTTGTGATTAGGTTCTGTGACCATGGTTTCTTTAGACTGTTGTTCATCCTTTGCCTTTTCAGGCTGATTTACATTTACAGTCCTACTCCTTAGTTTATATTGTTTATGGACTTCATAGACAGCAGTGTCATACCCTTGTTTAAAGTCAAAGGATTCTCCTGATTTAGTTTGGAATGTTTTGCTTTCATCCTCCTCATGGTCTTCTTGTGTTAAGAAAACATGGGTTTTACCATCCAGACCCATTAAGTTAATTTCAGGATCTTCATTGAGCTGATGGTCTGTGGAAGTTTCTGCATAGTTTTCTTGAAAAGGGGGTCTAATATCCTGGTCAGCACTTGTTTTTCCTATGTTTGGGTTCTGATTTCTCCTAAAATTTGGGTTTCTAGGAGGGTTGCTTTGTGATGCTTCCCATGATGATTTTCTTTCAACCGATTCCACTCTTTCACCCAATCTCTTCATGCTGTTTAGTATTGCATCCAGCTTCTGATCAAAACCTGAGGGCTCTTCTCTGAAGCCAGCCTTCTTTTCCAGCTTTGCCCTGTTTCTCTTGGCAATTAGGTTAGCCTCTACAGTGACTGCAACTCTTTGAGCTTCTGCAAGGGTTGGAGGATCTCTTTCTTTCAGCTGATAGGCCATATCAGAGTCAAAACCGTCAGGGAAGTTATACAGGGCCAAATCAGGAGGGGGCCTTAAGTTCTGGGGGATAGCATTATATACATTGTTAAACCTAGCACAATATTCCAAAACTGTTTCTTGGGGACCTCTTTTAATAGTGTTATATTCACCGAGTATGTGGAGTGGATCTTTCTTTTTCTCCCATCTGTTGGTAAACTCTTGGTACAGGACCTCAGGGGTTGCAATGGAATTTGCATTCAGGGATCTAAACCAAGTTTTGACATCCCCAGTTAAGCTTTGAACAAAAATTCTCATCCTGACACTGTCATCATCTATTTCATAGGTCTCAAAGTGGTCTTGCATCTTCTTAGCATGCTGGACAGCTGTCAAAGGGCCATGGGAGTCAAAAAATGAGATTTTGGTTTGGTAGTCTTGGGGTAGAGCTGGAGCATTGGCTGGTATCTGCAGAGGTGCATATCTGTTAGCCATGTTTATGGGGTTTATGGGGTTAATAGGAACAAATGGGACAGCTGGGATTACAGGTGTAACAGGGTTAATAGGATGGGTAACAAGCGGGGGGCTGGTTAAAAGAGTATGTGCAAATGGTGAAGATGGAAGAGGAGGACTTTGAGGGGTTGATGATGAACTAGAGGAATTAGGTGTGGAACGGAAAAGGACTTTGCAAGGAGTTGGAATGAGGATAGGTTGGTCTGAACTTATATCTGAATCAGCAGGCTTCTCCTGCTTTTGCTGTCTCCTTATGTTCTTTGGAATGATATTTGGATTATCAACAATGATGGGTTGATTAGGGTCAGGGTTTGCCCTAGTGTGCCTTGGGTTTCTTTTGGGAGCCAGCTTCTAATTATTCCTTTAGAACTTGTATACAAGGTTTATATATTCAAGGACTGGATGAAAATTTTGGAATGGCTATATATTTTCCAAAGCTAGGATTAAGATTCCCTAACTAGCTCTTCCTTCAAGCTGTCCCTGTGTTAGAGAAACAGTTCTAAGGCCTCTTGGCTAATTTCAGGCTTGATGGCAGCTTTGGGAGATAGATAGTAATTGAAAAATTTTAGGAATTCCCCAGTGGAGTCGCCAATTATGTTAACACCCAGGTTGTTCCCTATGACTCCCAAGGGAATACGGCCGGGGTAACCACTAACCAATCTTTGGATCACTGTTTCTAGCCAAACTGTGATCAGAGAGGGCTCTCTCTTTATGATTTGTAACTGTTTATGATAGGGTTTTAGGCTAGCTATTATGCACAGGTTTTGTTTATGTTTTGGTTGAAGAGTTTCTTTTAGGTCTTATGATGTAGTATTCAAAGAGTCAAATATCATTGGGCAATGGAGTCTATGGCTGTATAGGTGTCTAGAAACCTTGAGGTGAACTGGTGCAACTTACAGGGCCATTTGGATACTTCATAGAACAAATTTTGATTTATAACACAAACAGGTGAAAAAACCAGTGAAAGAAATTAAGAATTTTCACTAAAGTATTCGAGTATTTCCACCAAACTAGGTATGAGAAACAGATAGATGCCTCAGGAGCAAAACTTGAATCCTGGGGATGTCTATCACTGTAAAAGATATAGTTTTAAAGTGCAGCAATTAAGAATTACACTTCATTCACTGTATCTGAAGAAAACATGGATAATAGCTCAGATTGAGTTCAGGGTAATCAGTGATTAAATCCTGTAACTATTCTTCTACTTTGCTATTAAGTGTAAAACATTTAAACAATGAAAGAGAACAAAAGACTCGGAAAACATGTAACACAGAGATTTAAGAAAGACTTATTGTTTTATGAAACACTCTGGAATCCTGCAACATTCACCATTCATCACAACGCATCAAATACACCAAGCTTTGGAAATTCCATTCTCCCTTTGTATTACTTCTCTGAGAATCTTACAGCAAGTGAGACTTCCAAAAGGAAAATAACAACAACCCCTTCAGCTTCTGCGAGGGGTGAATATATACTTGCGATTGTTTACAAAATATCTGAGTTCTAAGTTATCTCAGACTTTAATATTCTCACCAACTTTTGAGATATTATTATCAGAAATTTATTACCGCATTGAATACAAGATAAAGGCGTCTTAATGTTCTGTCAGAAGATATTTTGGCCTTTGGGATCTGCTGAGTCGGTTGAGATACTTTGATTAAATGCTGGGGAACCCGACTTTATGGCTTGTACGCTGTATTCTGGGTTTGTCACCTGTGATTGTGACTGCTGCTGTGGTGAGTAAATAGCTCTGCTGAGTTGGCTCAGCATCTGTCTCTTCCTTGTAGATTTTATCTATCAAAATTCTGCCTGTGCATGACTGCTCATATACTGGAAAAAATTAGCGCTACAGGTTCTGGCCTGATAAAATTATCTGTGTCAAATTCCTCCACTCTTCCTGTGTGGGCAATTGGTGTCTTATGATTGCCCCCAAAGTTTCATCTGCCTCTGTATACTTAAAGAAATTTGGTGGGGTATCAAACAGGTGATCAATTTCATTCATAATAAAGAACAGGTTATCCACCCTATCATACAAATTCTGCCCTGTTGCTGGCCCTGTTTCAGCTGAGGTACTGGGTTGTTTTGCTATTTGTGCTGCAGCCTGCGTATCAACCCTTTTGATGTAATTTTCCAGAGTAAGCAGCCTTCCTACACTGCTTAATATGCTGGGGAGGCCTCTGTTTTGTAATGCTACAAATCTGTCCAGGAATTTGTTGATCTCGGTCTGCATATCCTGTGTTCTCCTCTCCAGCGTTCCAATTAGGCTTCTTAGTGTCAAGACTCTTTTAACTACTGAAATTGTTTCAGTCCTGTTAGTAATTCCCATGGTGGCTAGTTGAGAGCTAGTTTTGTTATTCAAAATATTGATCATTCTGCTGGCAGCATCTGGCATGTGGCCAAGGCTTGCTCTTGCTCTCTGTACCTCCCTGTTTGCCTTCGTGATGAGTGCTATTTGCTCATCCATAGTCTCAATATACTGCCACTGATTGGTGATGGATCGACCAATGTTGCCCCAGAGGACTGCTTTCAATTCTGCTGTTACTTTTTCTAGTGCAAGCTCTTTTTCTAGTTCAGCTATTCTCTTTTTTAGAGCTTTCACCTCTCTTTCCTTTGCTGCCTCATTCTGCTTGCTCCATCTCTTCTTGCTGCTGTAGCAATGTATCCACTTGTTCTTCTGTCAATGGAGGTGGCTGTTCCACCTGCTTCCCTTTATCCTTGCTTGCTATCTGTGGTGCTTTCTCGGCAGTTTGCTGTTGTGCTCTTGATGATGTAGCAGCTGCTCCAAGTTGCTTTTTGTAGGAGAGGGGCACCTGTCCACAAGTTTCCAAGTCAGCTTCCTTTTGCATATTTCTAGCCTCTCTCTCAAGTAACTCTTCATTAGTAATTTCCTCCTCTAGGGTACCCTCTTCCCAATTTGATGCATTGGCATACTGTTCAATCTCGGGTTGTCTCTTGTGTGCATAGCTACCCAATTTGTATCTAATCCTCCTGAGGGAGATAGAATGATTGGGGTCATAGGGTATCCATTCAAAGCTGGTTTGCAGTCTGAGGCCCTCCAGGATACTGTCTGCCTCCTTCCACCCTTCCTCTTTTCTGTTATATAGGAAAGAACCCAGCTGGCTCCTCACCTTTAGCTGTGACTTCTTGTTCTTGCTCTGAAAATGCAGGTAGTCTGAGTTCCCAAACTGTCTGAAATATTCCAAGGCAAAAAGCCTCATGGGGACATACCTTGGCAACCTAAAAGGGGTCAACTCACAGCCATATATCCTGATGACTGTGTGGTTTTGGTAGAAGTACCAATTACCAATGCTGTAGGACTTATTCAAATGGAGAATTCTTCTCATGTCATCAGTTAGTCTAGGAGGAGGAGTACCATGCAATACTGTCATGACTGGATAAATGAATAAGTCAATAAACTCAGTGTATGTGTAAGGTGATACAGAGGTATGATGAAAAACAGAAGTCCAGAACACAACTGATCTTGGATTTCCCTGGGCATTGAGTTGCTTCAAAGGAAAAGAGAAGGTGGCTGGCTGATAGAACAAGAATAGATGGTATATATATGAAGTATACCTGAATAGTCTTTCCCTCTTCAAGTTCATAAACTGCTCATGGATTTTATCTGCAATGTAGGTTGCATAGTCATAATGTACAGCTGGGGGCTTACCAGGAGAGAATATAGACAGCATTGCCATTAGGCTATCATCCACATCCTCCATTCCCCTGAATCCTAGGACATAACTGATTAAATCCACTAACATCCTGCCCAAATCATTCAAGTAGTGATACCCAATAGGAGGGGTTCTGACTGATTCAGAGCCTGGTCTTACAAACAACTAATTGATTTTAATGATTTGGTCATTTGACAGCTTGGTCCCTTTGTTTATCAAATTCTGCATAAAGATGGGGGTCAATTGCTTGGTAGTTTGGAAGTGCAGCATTCCATTTATACTCTCTGGGGTAATCTGGAACAGGATTGAGCCTGTGGGGCTGATGACAGCTCTTTGGTTTGGGTCATAGCATTCCTGGCAGCTGTAGATCAGTTCTGGCATAGGATTTACTTGGGGAAGGTTGTAGATGGGCAAATTTGAGTCCCAAATTCCCAAGATGTCTGCCCCACTCAGGTGCTGGGCTTTTAACTCATTCATCATCTGGATATTGTATTTGGTTCCCATAGGGAACCAGTCCAGCATTTGGTAATCCATGTCTCCCAGAGCTTTCCATGCTAATTCCTGGTGAGGAGCATTGAGGGGCTTGATATTTAGAGCAATAGGAGTCTCCATGATTCTTTGAAGTTCAACAATTGTAATAAAGTGGCTTGTAAAAGCACCAGCACAGAACAGAAGTGCTTTTTGTAAGAATAGTCGTGAAATTTAAGTATCAGAGGAGGAGTTTATACAGCAGCAATTGAAATACTGCTTATACTAGGAGCCAAGGCTACTGTGGGTGTCACTATGCCCTCTTTCAGCGGGTGAATTGAGGTCAACAAGGAATTTGCCGGGAATACGCAGTGAACGCTGTTTTTGGGTGAAATTACAGGTATTATGGCTTGGCTGGTGTTTTTAGACTTCACAGTTACAATTGTGGACGTGCAGAGGGAAATGGGCGGTGCAAATATAGTTTGTAAGGTGTCCTTAGCCTTCTGAGCAACTTAAATTTCAATAACAGTCGTATGGAGGGAAGAACAATGGTAAATACCTGTTAATTGACGAACAGAGGTTGCGCAGGCGTGCACGGTTGCTGCTGAGGAGGTCGCCCGGGTTAACTCAGCAGGTTGGCGGAAATTCGAACGTAAACGGTCATGCAGAGAGAACAGTGGCGACAGGAGTGAAAAGTGAGAAAAACACGGCTTTTTTGGGTTAATATGGACTTTTTTACCATTTTGGTGCTTTTTAGTGATGACGTCAGCATGACGTCATTGGCGGGTCAAGGTGAGGTGACGTCAGCTGACGTCATCGGGTGACGTGGCGGTAAACTATTGGTCCAAGGGGGCGATGAGGTGGCAGCCATGTCAGCGGCCAGGTGGACGAATAGCAGGGGCGAGTACAAGCAAACGTGACGTGGCGATGCGTTGGCGGAAAACAGTTGGCGGTTAGGACCGTAGCGGTTACGGTTAGGGCTAGCCGCTACGGTCTCTCGGGGCGGTTTAGGTACGGTCTCAGAACTGTCAGACCCGGCTCTGAGAGTCCTTAACGTTTGACGCGTGGAGAAGCCCTGACGTGACACAACGTCACCTTCTCGGGCGGTAAAGGACGGCTACAGGGGCAGCTCCGATATCGCTGTGGATCGTCGGATCTCAGAGACTTGATCCGACGGTGGGCGGAGCGGCAACTTGCTTAGGTTATATGCGCGGCGGAAACTTTGGGTTTATGGGTTTTTCATTGGTTTTTTGAATGTTTTCCATTTAACAAATAATGCGCTAACCTTTGGAAATGCGCCAGAGGCGGGTTTTTGACTTTGGTAACTTTTGCAAAGGATTTAAAGGCATAAGAGGTTTTATAAGGGTTTATTCAATGCAAAGGGTAGTTTGAGGAGCGAGTTGGTTTGTAGCAAGGGGGAGTGGGGTGGGACAGGTTCACCAAAGTGACCAGAGGTCATTTTGGTCCCTTCTGAAGAACATATGGCTATAATGCCAAAGGAAGGGGTATTTATAAGATTTTGGGGCTTTATACACCATAGTGTTAGTATTATTAGGGGAAGGGTAAGATAAGGGAGCTATATAGTAGAATTAGAGGTTAATATGAATGAGAGGAGCAAATGAAGGGGATTTTACTGAGTTTATGTAAAGTTGATTTAGTTTTGAGAGTAGATCAAAATGAAAAGATCTTAGACAGGACATGTGGCTTCTGAAAGAACAAGAACCATCATAAAACCATGATCTCTCTTCATAAATCTCAGCTAAAGAAAGGGAGTGTTAGTAATGGAATAGAGAGGAAGAGGGAGGTTAGTTATGCTCCTTGCTGTAATTTGATGGAATTAACCACTTTGTCTATTGATAGATTTTTGCCTTGGCAAAACACCTCTTGACATATGTGCAATGGTGAAAATACCCTTTCTGCAACCACAACTGCCTACCCAGCTATTTTCCTAGCATTTTTTGTTTCTCCTTAGAGGGTGCATTTGGACTTGCAAACCCTTGCTTGCCTTTTCTTTTCTTTGGCTTTTTCTTTTTTCTTTTCTATCTACTTCTAACCTTATTTCTTCCAAGGTCCCAGATTAAGCTGTTGGGAACCTTTACTCCTCTACCTAAACTACTTGCCTGCCAAGATTAAGCAGTTTGGACAGACTTCTTTCTCTATTCTATAACTCAAAATTGAAACATGGCATGATCCAGTTTAAACTGTTGAATCATCCACAAAATTGAAATAAAGGTCTTCAATATTTGAAACAGATTACACACCTCTTGTTCTCTAGGAAATATGGGATCTTTGTAATACCAAAGCAGAGCATATTTGGACTTTCCTTGGCCAATCATGAAATATGAAACCTATTAGTATAGGTATCCAACACCTAGCACTGACCGGAGTGACTCAACTTTGTTCCAGTCACGCCAATCCTCTTATGGATTTTTTTTTAAATAAGGAGCTGAAGCTTCCATCTCTAGAAGCTTCGTAACAGAAATCTGGTAAATGGTTTGGCCTAATGGAGTCGAGGATGTCAATTTGGGCTCCTTTCCCCTATAAGGATGGAACTACCTCAAGAGATAAGACCTTCTCCCATGAGAACAGGAACCATCTCTCATCCATTCATGCTATATAAACCTCCATTTTTCCCAAGCACAAGTTAGTGTTAGTGTTAATGTTGGTGTGCTAGTGCTAATTAAGTTTGGAGTAAACAACAAGCTATTCATAGTTGTAGCTCTCTAGTTGTGTGAGGGAGAAGTGTGAATTTGGTTTAGTGTGAAGCCTAAAGGGAAGAGCCTTAAAACTATCATTGTTGAGGCCATCATGGAATGCTAACGGAAGTGTGTGGGAACTTGGTTTTGTCGAAGGAGAACAACAACATCAAGACAATGGTTGTAATCTCTTCTTGATTCAATATATATGCAACTATCAATTGATTTCCTACATAATGTGTCATCTTACATGTTTATGGCTTAATGCTTCTTGACTTGTTAAGTAGGTTGAATTACAATTTGTCTATTATCACGGTTGTTGTTTGCTATTGTTTACTTGTTTCAGGTGTTCGAATAAGGAAACGAGAGATAGCTAGAGTGAGAAAGCGAGTTCATCATCAAATGGGATAAGCATACTAAGAGGTCGGCCCTCTTAATTGGTTCTAACCTAAGGAAATCTTCCATAGAATGTATCGGTTGTGGCTAGACCCATTATCGGGCTAGAGGATTTGTTTATGTCCGCACTCATAATTTTACTTCACCACAATGCTTATGTATAAAATTCTTGTCCTCCCATGTGGAATCTTTAGTGGGTAAGTTCTTCCACTTGATGAGACACTCTGATATTGATTGATTTCATAGCTGTTGGGTTCTTGTTTCTATGACTACTTCAAGTTCCAATATGATTTTTCCTTCCTCGTCAATTTCTGACAATATTGTTTGAACTGGGATCTTATCACTTATAACCTTCTTTAAGCATGAAACATGGAAAAATGGGTGCACTCCAGAAGATGCAAGAAGCTCCAATTGGTATTCCATAGTACCAATATTTTGTAACACCTTGTACAAACCATAATGCTTGGGAGATAATTTGTTATCCTTCTTAGCTTGCTTGAGGGACATTTGTTTGTATGGTTGTAGTGTAGAAATACCCAGTCACTTACATCAAAACTTCTTTTGCTACAATATTTATCTTGTTAAAGAGTGACTAGCGATAAAACCCACGACCTTTCCAATGCATTAACTAATCCTATACCCACCCATGCATCCCACAGTGAACTTGTTTAGCAACTCGAAGCACCAATTCGTAGTATGCCAATGAGACCAGCGATAAAAACCGCTGCCTGAGCATACATTCTAGTGTGATATCCAGTGAAGTGCCCACCCATGCATCCCATGGCAACCTTAATGAAACCAGTGAAGTGCCCACCCATGCATCCCACAACGAACTTGTCTTAGCAACACACAACACCAAATCGCAGTCTGCTAGTGAGACTAGTGATAAAACCTACATCCTGAGCATACGTTCTAGAGTGGTAGCCAGTGAAGTGCCCACCCACGCATCCCACGGCAACCTCAATTAAACGAACACACTCTCCAATTCACAACTGGGCAGTGTTCATTCCTCAAGGCAAATGTGGACTGTTGTTCAACACAGTTCCCCTGAAAACCATAGTCCAGTCGGATGCCTTTGCCATCACTACCTCCGACAAGACCTCTCCATTGGCAGCAGATGTAGGAACCCTATCCTAAAAACTAGAAACTCAACGGTATTCAACTTATCACAACTGGTTCTTGATGATAGCTTGAAATCGTTGCTTGAAAAAGGTTTAAATTATGCCATATCTCCAGCAAAAATTCCCATAAATGATTTCATAAGCAACATTGAAGTCGTTATCAAGAACGTAGATCAGGATGTTGTAGAGGAAATAAGACAGGATGTTGCCAAAATCCTCAGAAGAGCCAAGCCTCCTCTGTGTAACATTTCCAAAGATGAATTGATAGCTTTAAACAACATCAGGAAAAACAAAAATATTATAATTTTAAAAGTTGACAAAGGAAACACTACTGTCATAATGGATAGATTGGATTATGATAAGAAGATGGATGAACACCTCAACAATAGTGGCTGCTACAGATTATTGAACAAGGATCCAAGCAGCAAAATCCTTCACTAGGTAATCAACAAAATAAAAAATTCCTCACTAGATACAATTACTAAGAATAGATTAACCCCTAATAGCGCCATCATCCCTAGAATATACGGGGTTCCAAAAATCCACAAAGCAGGTATTCCACTAAGACCCATAGTTAACACTATAGGATCACCCACCTATTGGTTAGCCAAATACCTTGCCAACAAACTTCGGCCTCTGTCTAGTAACACCCCCTCTTATATTAAAGATTCCTCTTCTTTCATAGAATGGATTAAAAACCTTGAAATTAATGACAATGACCTCCTTGTAAGCTTTGACATAGTATCCCTCTACACTATGATTCCATTGATGAGGCCATTGAAGTATTAAAGAAAATCACAGACCCTGAAATGGTGGACCTCATCAGAATTTGCCTTAAGTCTTCATATTTCAGCTTCAAAGGAAAAATCTATGAGCAAACTCATGGAGTTGCCATGGGCTCTCCTTTATCTCCAATAATTGCCAACCTATATATGGAACACTTTGAACAAATTGCCCTTAATTCTTTCCCTTTCACCCCTGAAGAATGGAAAAGATATGTAGATGACATATTTGCTAAATGGAGCCATGGTATGGATAAACTTAATGAGTTCTTAACTCACATCAACAACCTCTCTAAACACATTAAATTCACAATCGAAATTGAAAAGGACAACCAACTCCCTTTCTTAGATGTCCTCCTCACCAAGAAAAATGGTAAACTGAGCCACCAAGTTTTCAAAAAACAAACTCACACGGACAAATATCTTCACTCAAATTCCCACCACCATCCAAAACAAAAAGTAGGTGTCATTAAAACCCTAGTTACTAGAGCATCTAGAATCTATGACCCCGAACACTTAGAGGAAGAACTTAACCACCTCTTCAAAGTATTCAAAAATAATGGTTATCAAGAAAACATAATCCAAAAAACTATTAAAAATTCCACAAACAAAACTCAAAAAAGAAATCCTCTAGAAAACCCTAAAATCTCCTTACCCTATATAAAAGGAACCACCGACAAAATTGCTGGAATTCTCACCAAGCATAACATCATGGTCACATTCACTCCCCCTAACACCATAAAAAACATGCTTGATTCTGCCAAAGATTCAATTGACCCGAAAAATCACAAAGGAGTATACTCTATTCCATGTTCATGTGGAAAGGTATATATAGGTGAAACAGGGAGATCAGTGGGCATAAGGCTAAAAGAACACATAAATGACATTGCAAAGAATAGGTCGGAAAAATAAGCCCTGGAAGAGCGTGCATATTCCTCCTCACTCTACATTTGTATGGAACATGCTAAATTAATTCACAAAGAAGACCATTATCTAAAAATAATGGTGAAAGAAGCCATTGAAAGATAGAAATCATCAAACAACATAAATAGAGATGATGGTCTCAAACTAAGTAGTTCTTGGAAACCCTTACTAAGAATTAAATAAAATATAATTAGGTATTTTTAAACATTCATATATAAATATTAATATTATCCTAATCTTAATCAAGACCCAATCCCTTTTCTAGTTCACTCTTTTTAATACTCTTACCTAAAAATACCCTACATAAATAAACCTACATAATACATTAAAAATAACCTACATTAAACATTAATAAATAACCCATAGTGTTTTTAAACTAAACATCAAACATCAAACATTTAAATATTTATGAAATAAGCCTTTATTATATAAATATTAATACTATCCTAATCTTAGTCAAGACCTTTTCCTCTTTTCTTTTAGTTCACTCATTATAATACACTTACCTAAAAATAACATTCATATATAAACCTACAATTAAAAAAAAAGAATTACAATTAAAATTAAAATTAAAAATTAAAAATTAAATAAATAGAAATTTTAAACTCATCATTAAACAACACACACATATATATAACATTAATAATATACTAGACCTTTATATATAATTCTAATTAATAATTTAGAAAATCAAACAGACTTAAATTAATCATTAAAATTAAGCAATTAAACAAATAAAAAGCCAACAATAATATTCTTATCATTAAACTATCAAACATCAACTATTAACTGCTCCAAGCATCCATGCTCTCTCTTCTCAAACTTGCAATTCACAGCCCTGATGATGGACTCACTTTGTCCGAAACGTGGTTTCAAAACAATAACAGGTTCTTCCATAAATTTCAAAAATATTGATCTTCCTGTTGTTTCATTTGATTCTGTGCCAACGTGAGGTTATCCTTTAAAATTTGGAGAACTTTTTGTTGATGCTCGATGTGATCTTTCATTGCTTGAACCTTTTTCTTCTTGGCATATCCTTCTATCTTGAGAGTTTGAGGAGTGGTAATTCCTGCCAATGGATTACAAGATATGGTCACATTCATTTCTCCTTTCTCCAGGGTTGGTTCCTGGTGAGTATCCTTTTCTTTTGATGTTTCTTTATCCTTTTCTTCCTGATATTTCACTGCTTGAACCTTCTTCTTCTTGATATGTCTTTCTATCTTGAGAGTTTTAGGAGTGGTAATTCCTACCAATGCAGTATAAGATATGGTCAGATTCATTTCTTCTTTCTCTAGGGTTGGTTCCCGGTGTATATCCACTTCTTTTGACATTTATTGATCCTTTTCTTCCTCCTCTTCACAATCTATGTAAAATAATTTCTTCTTAGCACACTTATGACCTTTAATGTATTTGCTATCACAATTGTAACAAAGCCTTTTTCTCCTTTTTCTTCCAATTGTTGTGGTGTCAAACTTGTAGGTTGTGGAAGGATAAGAGCAACAACACTTCCATCTTTACAATTGTAAGTGGCAGGATTTATTGTTGCCATAATTTTTCTTTCATTTTTTATTTCTAGCCTAAATGCCTTCTCCATTGAATTAGGTTCCCAAAGATGAACCTCGTGTTGAATGTTATCTTTTAAAATTCCTGTGAAGAAATCAATATTTTGCTTCTATGGAATACCATTTACCCTTATATTCAATTTTTGGAAGTTCTCAATGTGATCTGCCATTGAATCCTTTTGTTTGAGATTTATCAATTGGCTAAAGAAGGTGTTTTTCTTTGTATCCTCATAATATGCTATCATTTCCTCTGTGAAAATTGATGACATGACAAGTGGTTTACAAGAACAAAGCCCTTTATACCATAAAAATTGATTCGGTTCTAAATATAAAGATGCAATACATACCTTTTGTAACGGTTTCACCTCATGTAGATCAAAATATTGCTCCATCTGTAGTATCCAATTTACCAGATCCTTGCCATCGAACTTCCTCATATCATTTTTTCTTGATTTTAGGTGCTTGACCTTGAATCTACTATATCTCTATAATTTCTAATCTCCAAGGTCTGAAATTACTTCTTGTAGTATTCCTCTAAGTCCTCTTTATAACCCCATAAATCTGATCAAGATTGGATTATCTAAGGAAGAGGTATCTCAAATCTCCCATGATCACCTGATTATAGACTAGTCCAATAGAGAAAACTTGTACGAAGTGCCACGTGTCTTTGTTTCAACCTTAGGACTTGAAATCGATACACAGAAAACTACAGTTTGTTTTCTTTCTATATCTTCTTACAAAATTTCAATCTGAGTCTCCGAGAGAAATTTATGATGATTTTCCCAATGTCGCCTATTTGGGATGTAACTCGGGGGCCTGCAAAAACCCTAAATTCCTTGGACCATATCTCCGAAAATATTGTGAAACAATATCTGAAATTTAGGCCTGAGCTTCACCAAGACTTCAGCTCAAATAGGTTTTAATTTCATAATCTAAAACTTTGTATAAAAAACATTATAGCAAAAATTCCACGATGACCTGTTTGACATGGAATTCTGGAGCTTGCAAAAACCCTAACTTCCTCAGATGAGATATCCGAAAATATAGCTAGACAAGATCTAAATTTCGGACCTGAGGTTCAGTGAGATTGTGTCTCAAGTGGGTGTTTTTGTTAGCTTCTGAAAAATCACAGAAAAAACGTTATAGTGAAAAATCCACGATGACCTATTTGGGGTAGCGAAACCCTAGAATCCAAAGCTCTGATACCAAATGCCATGCAACCGGCTCACAAAAGGATAGAAAAGAAGATCAACGACTTCAAAATCAGCCTTGTAGAGGGGGAAGCCTCCTTTACATTAAAAAAATGAACAATTCTTGGATGATACAAATGATAGAACCTCCTTTCTATATATAGGAGTCTAAGTGGTCATAATGTAATCATAGCCAACATAAAAATAATAATGTAAGGGAACAACAATAACAATAGTTGGCTTCTATGGGGCACAATAATAACAATATGGGGACTACATGGGCACAACAATCTAATAAGAGGGTTACACTAACAACAATAAGGGGTTACACTAGTAGTATAGGGACCTAATAGAATCAGTCAACAATACATAATATCATAAAGGAGAGTAATATTCAGGGGGTCTACTTATCCTGGTAGATCTTATAAAACCACTTTCAAGTGTTTGAGGTGCCTGTTGTTGTTGTGGTTGTTGATAATTATGATTTTCAGGCACTTTTACTTTTTATGTGATCTCATCAAGCACCATGTATTCTCTGCTTTCATTTTCCTGCATCTGATCCTTATACTAAACCTTTTCATTGAATATGACATCTTTGCTCCTAATGATTTTGTGATTTTCATAATCATATAAGCGACAACCAAAATAATTAACAACATATCCAATAAAGGTACATTTCTTTGATTTTGCGCCAAGCTTTGTTCTATTTTCTTTATTAATGTGGACAAAGGCTTCACAACCAAAAGTATTTAAAAATGAGTATGTTACCTTTTTACCTATCCATGCTTCCTCTGGAATACCTCCATCCAAGGAACTTGAATGCCCTCTATTTATTAGATAAACAATAGTATCTAAAACATCTACGCAAAATTTTAAAGGCAATCCTGCATGCAATCTCATGCACCTTGCATGCTCCATAATTGTCCTATTCATCCTTTCTGACACACCATTTTCTTTTGGTGCTCCTAGAACTGTCTTCTCTCTACGAATTCCATGCTCTGAACAATACTTATCAAACTCTTTGTTGCAATATTCACCTTCATTTTCTGATCTAAGACACTTCAACCTTTTTCTTGTCTCATTTTCAACTAAAGCTTTCCATTTCTCAAAAGTATCAAATACATCAGATTTATTTCAAATACAATAAATCCATGTTTTTCTAGTTGCATCATCAATAAAAGTAACATAATAACAAGATCCACCGAGAGATGATACTTGAGCATGCCCCCATGCATCTATATGCACAAGCTCTAACTTTTTGTTCTTCTTTTCTTTCCCAACTCTAAGAAATCTGACTCTCTTCAGTTTTCCATAAACACAATTTTTACAGAATTCCAAATCAACATGCTTGAATCCCGACAACAAATTTCTTGAGTGAAGAATATACATCCCTGTCTCACTAATGTGCCCAAGCCTATGATGCCAAAATGTTGTATCTTCTCTTGTAGAGGTTAAATCATTAACATAATTATAAATATGATTTCATAAATACAATGTACCAACCTTTTCTCCTTTTGCTATTAGTAGGGCTCCTTTAGTGACCTTCCAAGTTTTATCTGTAAAATTAGTTACACAACCTTCACCTCCCAACTTCCCTGTTGAAATTAGTGTTTTCTTTAGATCTAGAACATGCCTTACCTCCTTCAATAGCCATTGGTTTCCATTCTTCTATTTTAAGAAAACTTTACCCATTCTAATCATTTTACAGGGTTTATCATCACCCAAATGAACCTATCCAAAATTTCCTTGAACATAATCATGAAAATGTTTCCTACCATGTGTGGCATGGAATGCGGACCATGAATCTACCACCTAGGCATCAATAATATTTTCTAATGAAAGAATCAAAGTGTCTTGCAACACATCACCTCCCCCATTTGCTTCATGATTTTTTTCTTGCCACGTGTCTCCTTTTCCCTTCCAAGACTTACAATATTTCTTTAGGTGTCCTTTCTTCCCACATTTCCAGCACACTATCTCCCGATATAGACTTGGATCTGCCTTTCCTTGACTTACTATGATATCCTGGGCTCTTTCCTCTTTCCGTTTTTCTTCCCCTAGTCTCTAGAGTCAAAGCATTACCTGATGTCTCATTGGAGCTTTTCCGTCGCATTTCCTCACTAAGGATTGCACCGACAACATCATCAAACTTTAAAGTACTAGATCTAGTGACAAAGTTACTAATAGCCATAACTAAACCATTCCATCTTTCTAGAAATGAGCACATAAATAAAAAAGCCCTAACTTCATCATCAAAATTTACCCCTACAGAACATAACAAATTGGTAATCGTATTAAATTCATTTAAATTATCAACGACAGATCCACCTTCTGACATCTTCATATTAAATAAATGCTTCATAAGAAATACCTTATTTGAGGTCAAGGGTTTTCATATAGTTTGACCAATGCCAACATTAAACCCTCTGTTGTCGTTTCCTTTGAAATATTAAAGGCTATCGATGTTTCTAGGCACAACCATATTGTTCCAAGTGCCTTTCTTTCAAGAATATCCCATTCTATGTCTAACATACTCGATGAATTCTTTGCCTTTTGCTCAATGATCCATGAGGATTCGTCGATCGAATTGCACAGATATTCAAAGTGTCACCTCAGTTTATGGGTGTTGTTCAGTTTCGACAGTGTTGGTTATGATCAAGTAATGTTCATGATGTTCATGGCATTCAGTTGATATGGGCTGAACCTGGTTGTCGACTTGAGTTCATTGACAGTTCTCCAGGGTTTGGTCGATGACATGTGTTTTGTCATTTGCCAAATAGGAATGGTGTCGACATGGTTGTGTCATCCATCATAGAGGTTTGGTATGTTGTCAGGGTGTCGTCCATGGCATAGGTTCATCGTCAAGGTTGTCATTCGAAAGATAACTGGAGTTGACAATGTGTGTGGGTTTTGTCGTCGCATGTAGTTTTATGTCACATTGTGATGAAAGATTGTAAAAGGGTTTTTAAAATTCTAGACCTAAAACCCTAATGCATTAATCCTAAAGCCTAAAACATGCATTCAAATATATAAAAACCTAAACCTATGCTAAACACCATTACCTAAGCTCTAAACCCCTTTTTATAAACCTATTGCATTAGACCATGCATTCAAAACCTAGTCTAAAACCCTAACTCTAACCCTTGGCCTTTGAATATGTGTTAAAAAAAAATACAAAACACATAAACACTCCCTAACCACGTTCTTAAACCGCAACGGGACTGTTCGTCATGTGAACACTGCAAGCTAACCACCGGAGGATGTCATGGTGTTTGGAGGTCCCAACCGCAGGCCTTAACTGTGCGGGTTTTCAAAACACAACATGTGAACATGTTATGGAGACCATCGGAGTTTAACAACAGGTTAGGAGGTAACCGCCAAGACTTCAGAACCGCAACAGGCTAGACACATGCAACCATCACCGTGAGGGTAGCAATAACTGCTGGGTGGATAAGACATTTGTTGTCAGTCCAACAATCAACTGCCGAGAGATAGGACCTATTCATATGAAAATAGTTAGCCAGCATGCATCGTTAAGATGACCGCCAGTGGATTATTTTTATAATATGGTTATTTTTAGGTTTTTATTCATATTTGTTAAAACAAACTTGTAATGTCACTATGTGACACACCTAAAACTTATCCTAAAAACCTAAACTGTACCTTCAAGTCAAATCATTCATTCTAAAGGTGGACAGTAGGAGGTTTCAATGCACTTGCAGGCCTATAAGAGGCAGTTTTCCCCATGGAGGAAAAGAGAGTGGATTTCAACTTTTGTATGCAGGTTTTGGAGGTTAGAGGCTGATTTTGTTTTCAGGGTTTCAGGAGCATCAAGAGTCGGAATTGAAAATTGTAATCGGTATTGGAGAGTGTTGAGCGATAAAGAGGTGTCTTTTTAACTCCTATTTATCCTACATTAATTATCAATCCAGGTATGATTTTTTATTTCAAGAGTGTACTTAGTCTGAGGCGGGCAATTTATTCCAAGAGTAATGTTTTGCAGTACAGTGTTTCAAATACAAAAGTAAACAGATGCTTGAAACAAATCTAAGTGCAATTACAAGAAACTTAATGCTCTGAAACTAAATCATTCACTTAGAAAACTACAGCAATCATTAGTCAAGGATGCAGTAGTAGTAACTCTTTCCTCTGTCAATTGATGTAAATGAAATTAACCATAAACAAGATCCTCAATCTGAGAACTTAGACAATAATAGCCAATGTCCTTTACAGTTGTTGATCTTACACTCCACACTAATTGGAAATGAGAACTGAATTAACTCAATAATGCTACTAGAGAAAATGGAAAATATGCTCATGGTAATAAAACTTAAAAGCATAACCAAATACTTTCCGGAAAGAAATGAACAACAAAGCTATCTTAATCCAAATGAACAGCAAAGCTATTTTAATGGAAATGAACAACAATCTATAATGAATAGCGAGGCTTTCTAACTGAAATGAATAACAATATAAGTTGTAAAGGATAATAATCTTGTTATGATGGAAAGGAACAACAACACGATTCAATCACAGCTTATGCAATAAAATGATTCCATAAAATGTTAGAATAGTAAACTATAAAAACAAGAAACTGTAGAGCAATGCGATTCAAGGAAATGAAAAGTAAATCAAACCATCACACGACTGGAATTGTAAAGTAATGGTACAAATAGCAAGTGGATCCACCAAGGCCGGGCCCTTAGCTGCTAGTGAAGCACCGCCAAACTAATTCAGTAGGAAGGAATGGAACAGCAACCGACTTATATATTAATCATGTGAAAATGTTTACAGGCAATCATACTCTGTTTTGATTAACGAGAGTCAATGATCAAAGTAGCAATACAGCAGTAAGTTCTGCAAAATGATAAAACATGCCCCCTGATTTCTACAAGCGTTGTCCTTTTATAACAGCTAGGCAAACAAAACAAGAATATAGATGAGCTTTGAAGTAGCAATCCCTTAGGATCAAAGGATCCTGAGGGATTCGCTCTATCTTTTATCTCCACTAATCTTTTTGTCTTCTTGCACTAGTGCCATGCTTTCCCTTTCTTTTCCTTGATTGTGCACTCCGATCTCGATCTTCTTGTCTAGATATGGCTTCCTAGCAAAGGGACAGTAGTTACTTCTGCTTTGTCTTTTCCTCCCGAATGGTGGCTTTCCATTTCTTCTATTTTCTGTATAGAAGAAAAGACAATAATTCATTAATTTGTAACAATCACAAATCTCCTTAATTCTACTATAATTCTTTGATATATTACCATCTTAGAATATAAAGGAGTTATGATTAAAGAAAAAGATAAAGAAATAAATGGCAAATTCATACCTTTTCCATGGCTCAACACACCCCCCTACTTACCCTTTTTCATGCCCTCATGAAAACCATGTAATTTGCATGCAAAGCAGTTAGAGAATAGGTTGGAGAGGGATTTTCATGAAGTGGTCTAAAACCATGATTTGCAGCTAAAACTTCAAAAATACATCTTGTCTGTCCTTCAGGTAATTCATATATGGCCTTATATCCTGCTGCAGGATACCAGATAATAGGGCTTCAAAATCTACAACCTAGCCAATACGGTCCCTCCCTCAAGATGAGGTTACTATATGTGATCAGGCAGTCGGCAGCTAACTTAAAATTTTTGTAATTGAATGGCTCTCTGTCCTGAATATTCTGATTGGAAGTCTTCCATCGGAGTTTAGCTACTGCTATGGCATGGTCTTTGATAGACAGGAAATATTCTACCCCTTGCTGGACAATTGCTTTGTGGATGGGTCCCAATGTCTGGATCACACCCTCCTTTTTCATTAGGCTTTTATGCTTAGTCCACAGTTGTAATGGGTTTTTCGGTTCACCCCTAACCCAAAGGTCTAACCCATTTTCTTGTCTCTGAAAAGTGTTATGGGCCTTGAGCCACTTTAACTGGTTAACAAAAAATGAAATGAATGCTTGAAATTGGACATCTCCCACAAAAGGATTGGGATTCTTCTCCATTTCCTCTTCCAAGATAAAATTATGCAAATAAAATTCACAGAGAAATCGCTGAACTTTTACTCCATAGTGTTTACAGCAATTTATAAAATCATCAACAGTTTTTAATTCTATAGGTTTCCCTGCCTTAATAGCTTTAATTTTTAACTGCAAATATCTTTCTAATAAAAACAAAGCATAATTTTTGGCAGGGGCCCTACATGCTAGGACATCTATATATAGAGAATAGAGAATATCCATTTGACTCCTAACTGTTTTTAGTCTATTCCTTACCTCTTCAACTTTTTCTTCTGCCTTCTGACATTTATTGAAGGCTTCTTCCTCTGCTGCATTGATGTCCCTTAATTGTTGTTGTAACTCTTGGTATTTCTTCTTAGGAACAGTATCTTCTTCAAGCTTTTATATAGTCCGTTGAGCCTGTGCTAGATCCTCTTGGAGTTTTACTACACCAAGGTCATTATCCAACAACACACTTTTGGGTTGAAGAACTACCTAGGCTTTCTTATTATGATGTCTAGTCCCTACAGTCTGTGTCTCTTTATCATGAAATACCGGGTTGGCCGTACAACTAGAGGAGAGTGCCTCGATCTGAACATCTCTATTGCAAACTTGTGGATTTTTTGTTTGGGCGGTTACGTCTGTGATAGCTATGTGCTATTCCTTGCTGTCTTGAATGAACATGGGCTCGGTTTGAGTCTCCGTGGCCCTTGTATTATGGGGTTCAGTTTGGATGGTTGCATCCCCTGTTTTCGGGGTTCTTTTAGAGATTTCCCCCCTTTTCAGGACCCTTATCTTCTGTCTGAGTTGTTTTACTAAATTTGGCAGCTTTTGCTGTTCCTTCCACAACTTCTTAATTTTATTCATCTTCTTCTTTTTCTTCTTGGGAGGAACAGTTGTTTCCTTTTCTAGACTTGGCTGCTCAGTTGGGTTTTGTTCTTCTGGGACTGTGCCCTTGCCCTGGCTTGCCTCCATATTCTCTGTTTGGAACACATCTTCAGTGTTCGTGTTATCCTGACTAGGTTCCTCAGGGGAGGTAACCCTAGTTTTCTCTGCCACTTCCTGGGAGGCTTCTGCTTCTGCTTCTTCCTCCTCATGCATTTCCTCGGATGTGTCCTTGTTGTGGGTAGAGTGTTCCTGTGATTTCTCTGCCTCAATATTGAGGTTGAGCGGGCTCTGGGGTTGAATATACTCACCCATATTGGCCAAAATTTGGGCCAATTCATCCTCCTTCAATGGGTTCTGTGGTGGACTTGCACTGGAGGTTATGGGAAGTTCTGCTTCCTCCCCTTCTTCTTCACTGGTGTGCTCAGTTTCTTCCTCTTCCTGGTTTTCTCCTTCTTCGAGTTGCGGGGGTCGCTCATCTCCAGAACTATGTAATTCTAAGGGTTGGCTACTGCTACCCTGGAGACTCTCAAACATTCCCCTGCCTCTTCTTAATCTGGAGGACTGTCTGCGTTTTTGAGGTCTAGATGTTGTGCTGGTGGTTCTTTTTCGTTTCGGGGCAGGTAGGGCCATTCCCCCATCTATTGAAAATACCAATTCTTCCCAACTAGTCTGCTGCTGAGAAAGACTATAACTAACTATTAATCAAATTAAACAATGGTGGCTTACTACCGTTCCTATATGACAGGATTTCCTTATGCTCCGAGCAGCGTCATGCAGTAAAAAATTTAAATATGCAGGTAAATTTACAACACATCTCTATTTTAGTACTGCTAGTAATTTGAGGTGGTGTGGTCTTACCACATCCTTTCTCCCATCGCAGGTGATGTAGCTCTGCACTACTCTAGCTAGTTTTGTCCATGGTTCTCCTAGAGTTGTGGGCTGGACTCCTTTTCCTTTGACAGTTAGGTTCTGTCCCTCGTCCCGAAAGATGGCCATGGCATCTTGAAGTCTTACTTTCTTATGTGTCCATACGGGACCAACTGCTGGTAGTCCAGATACTTCTGCAATTACTGCATCCGTTACTGTTATTCGCTTTCCTCTTACTATGGAATGGTCCTCCTGCAAATTCTGCAAAAATTCGATGGCCACAGTTTCATGGGGCTGTTGTAATCGTGTAAGGTAGGCAATCCATCCTGCTCTCACCAAAATTTCTCGTGCAACATCATAAACTGTTAGTACTTGTGGTTCGCTGCGTATTGATCGACCTCCCATTTCGTTTAAGCTTTGCACACTGTTAATTCTACACAGCAATACATAGAAATGACAATGGAACAGCAAATTGTGCATATCAGAAAATATCAATACTGTTAAACTTGCTATTTCTGAGATCTGATGAAGTCATAGTACCTCCAAATAGGGAATTGACACGTATGCTAGTGTATTTTGGAAGATCGTCCTCAACTAGCAAATGGAGGAGCAGCGTACTGGACGACAATCATACAATATAAAAAAAGGAAAGGCGTACATATCCATGATATGATCGCAAAAAGTAGCGAATTGTTGAAATCAAAGCTTATGATGAAAATCGTGAATAGATATGGAAATGCTATGAAATGATGTGAAAATAGGGAAGAGGACAACTGAGGTAAGTAAAAATGCTTATGCGGTCATTATTCACTTTAACCATTATGATTGATTTTTAAACAATATTTCATGTGTAAGAGGTTCGAAAGGGTTTAGAAGCATAATCTCATTTGAAATCAAGATAGTGATATAAGAAAAGGGTTTATAGTTGCTATTGATGTGTGAAAAATATGACTCCAATACCATCAACAGAGCTCTGTTGCCCACAGGTGTTTATAACCTTGACAAAGTTGCTTTTTACCCTTGGAACCATAATCCTTTATGTATGCCTAGGAAAGTGCTTTGTGTTGTCAGGATGGAGGTCATTATGCTGGCTTGGTAACCAGATGAATCACAATGCCATTCACCAGGAAGGAGTGAAAGGTGGGTAGGTCGGCTTGTGATGAGACCTCCTGTTCCAAGGACTTTTTATTTTTCTGATGTGCCCCTTGGATCATATCCCTGGTGTGGTGGCCATAGTGGGAATTCCACTTCACTGCTTCCTTATGATCATGGTAGGTTGGCTCTTGATGAGACCCCTTATCCTTCATCTGACAGATCATAGAATTGTTAGTAATCATATAGATATATTTTTTCTTTTCTTTTTCTTTTATATAGCACTTCCTATTTATATATAGAGGATGGCTCAACACTCCTTAAGAGTAGGGATGGTGGAAGAAGTCTGAACATCTCAATAGAGGAATATGCCCTTATTCGTATTTGATAATAATAATCAAAGAGAATTATGAAGATTTGGGGGAGAACCAACATGATAAAAATAATTAATCAAATTAGTTTTAATGAAAATAAAGACAACAAAGTAATATAGATAGTTGTGTCCTTTCCTTCTTTCTTATCAAATACAAAGAAATTTTATTTAAAGATTACAAATTTTCTTTCATTTGTTGATTTCAGTAACCTCTAGTTTTTGTATCCTTGCATAAATTTGTATCTTTGCCTTGAAAATATCATGAAAAGTGAAACATTATTCACAAGAAAATCTTAAAAAAGTGTTGTTCCTTAAGAGAAACAACGAAAAATGCACTAAAAGAAGTGTTGTTCCTTAGATGGAACAACTGTTGTTCCTTAAGAGGAATAGCAAAAAAAATCTACACACAAAATTGTGATTCCTTTAAGAGGAACAACAAACTAAAGAAAAAGATACACATGAAACTGTTGTTCCTTAAAAGGAACAACAATTGTTCCTTAAGCGGAACAACAAATAAAGCAAGCAAAAAATAAAATGTTGATCCTTTGGTGGAACAACCTAAAAACAATCCAAATCGAAACTGTTGTTCCTTAGAAGGAATGACAGAAAGTAAAAAAATGGCGGAAGGGTTGTTCCTTTTGAAAGGAACAACAAAAAGCAATCGGGCGGAAGTGTTGTTCCTTAAGAGGAACGGCTGTTATTCCTTAAGAGGGACAATAGCTGTTCCTTAAGAGGAACAACAAAAACAATTGGCGGGAGTGTTGTTCCTTTAAGAAGGATGTTTGTTGTTCCTTAAGAGGAACAGCAAAAACAATGGGTGGGAGTGCTATTCCTTTAAGAGGGACAATGGTTGTTCCTTAAGAGGAACGATAGTTGTTCCTTAAGAGGAACAGCAAAAACAATCAGTGGAAGTGTTGTTCCTTTAAGAGCAACAACAAAAACAATCGGCAGGAGTGTTGTTCCTTTAAGAGGGATGGCTTCTGTTCCTTAAGAGGAACAACAAAAGGTAAACGTGAAAAAGTGTTGTTCCTTAAGAGGAAAGGCTGTTGTTCCTTAAGAGGAACAACAACTGTTCCTTAAGAGGAAAGGTTGTTGTTCCTTAGGAGGAACAACAGCTATTCTTTAAGAGGAACAACAAAAATAAAAACGCAGAGATGTTGCTCCTTAAGAGGAATAGTAGTTGTTCCTTCAGAGGAACAACAAAAATATCAATACACAGAAAATGTTGTTCCTTAAGAGGAATGGCTGTTGTTCCTTAAGAGGAACAGCAATTGTTCCTTAAGGGGAACAACAAAAAGATAAACATGCGAAAATGTTGTTCCTTAAGAGGAATGACTACTGTTCCTTAAGAGGAATAGTAGTTGTTCCTTAAGAGGAACAGTAGTTGTTCCTTAAGAGGAACAGCAAACAAATATAAGAACACAAGATTGTTGTTCCTTAAGAGGAACAACTGCTGTTTCTTAAGAGGAATAGTAGTTATTCCTTAAGAGGAACAACACTAAAAATGAAGGCACGCAAAATCGTTGTTCCTTAAGAGGGACGGCTGTTGTTCCTTAAGAGGAACAATAGTTGTACCTTAAAAGGGACAGCATGGAAAATAAAAGCACACAAAATTGTTGTTCCTTAAGAGGAACAACACGAAAAATAAAAACCTTTTGTTGTTTCTTAAATGGAACGGTTATTGTTCCTTTGAGAGGAACAATAGTTGTTCCTTAAATGGAATAGCAGTGAAAGTTTGTACCAAAAAAATAGTTTATACAAGCGAAATTAAGGAGAAAAGCTTATGTACAAAACTCAAAAACAAAGGAATTGTTTAGTGAATTAATGCTAAGGAGGAGTGATCTTCCTCAGCAAGAATCTGCATAGTGGAATCTTCCCATAATCGCTGTGTTACAGGGAAAAGTGTCAACTCAGAACTGCTTATCCCACTAAGGTGTGATAGCTGCCTTAGAAACAAACAAAGTAAAGCTACTTTTGTTTTTCCTTTATGAAGTATAGATAGAGAAGAACAAAGAAGACCAACCCCTGTCTTGCGCTAATCTCCTGGTTCGATTCCTCTCTTCCCTGATAGTCTTTCGCTACTTATTCCCTTGCAAGCCCAACTTCACAGAGTACCTGTAAGATCACAGTAGCATAGCACTATACAAGAACATGGATCTATAATCATAAACAATCTAGGATCAGATGTAAATTGACCATACAAATGCAGCAAATATAAATGACACAAGAGTATGGAGGAAAACTTGAATAGCTTTTATTGATAAACAAGAAAGAGCCAAGGGGAGTTACAACCAGTTGTTCTGACCCAGCATCATCCTCTCAGCAAGGAAGCCCCTCTTCACCTCATACAAAGCTTAGATCACCCAACAATCTGATGTTTGTCTCAAGAAACCAACAACAATTCCTTACGATATGCAAAATTCCAGCCTCTGGATCTCTGGGATGAGGGATCCATATATAGATATCTGTAAGGGAGATGAGTCAGCTTGTGATTTGATTAGTGTCTTCGCTTTGATAGTTCTTGCTTCCACTTGGAGATTGATGATCTCTTACTCATCCTTGGTCGAATTCAGAGAGGCAAGTGTCACAGGAGAAGTTTATGGAAGATTCCATGCATCTCCACCTCGCAGAATGATACTGCCATTTGTCATTTCTCGCCCATCGCACCCCATAGAAGGTCTTTTTGAAATGCAACGCACCCACATAGTATATTTAGGTGAGATGCAACGCACTTAGCCTATGGAGCAGCTGAAATGATCCTGTTTTGACCAATTCTGAGCAATTTTTCATGGAGAACTTCTGGGAGAAGCTGTAATCAGTTGACCTTGTTCCTTTAGGGGTTAGAACAACACTTTTAGGGACTTAGGAGCCCTTGGTTTATGGACATTTCATGCTTGGGGTTGTAGTGCCCAAAAATGTCTATAACAGTTGCCCCCTAAAGCATGAGGTCGTTAATCTCTTTGATGTCGGGTGAAATGATTTATCATCAGGATCTGAAGTTCTTTCAAGCTGGGAGGAGACCTGTAATAAGATACAATACAATATATTATCTTCATAATATTTTCATGATCTAGCTGAGGCGGGCATTCCCATGCTCAGCTTTATAAATTCATTTTCATGTACATAGGACAGACAATCGTCTGAGTGTAGACTGATGATTCTGGTAGAGCCATCATCCCTTTGATTGGATGATTATCTGTGCAGCAACAATGTACTTTTAATGTCTTTATTTCCCTGAATATATATCGCATCCCGGATGGATGAAACTAGATCCGGGGTCTTCAATCTCGTTCGATCTTCACTCGAAGTACAAGTCGATCCATGTGAGAGATGTTCTGGAGTCGAACATGGAAAGACATCGCTTGATTACCATCCAATGATGTAAGCTGTTAACAGGCACGAGAGGAATCACCGATAATGATAATGACCCTCAAGGTACTGTAGTACAATTCACATGGTGTGAATAAAGGACTTGGTGTCGAACACCACGCAAAATCTTTTGGTCGAAGGCCATTGATGTAAACCTGTCGCCGGAAGTGAGAAACTTGCCATTGAGGCATGCAAGCTTCAAAGTACTGAATGGGGTGTTCCTAGATTGACTTCTTGGATAATGATCTGATGTCGACAAGAAGCGATCTATCACAGGAGGGCCTTAATGAATCCCACATCAATGACACGGAACAGAGCAAATGATTTTAATGGAGGTGAAAACGATCTGGTGATAGAAGGTTCAGGGTGGCAGTCATGAAAGAATGAAGTGTAAATGTATTGTAGTGGGTGAGACACAGGTGAATTCTCTGAATGACTTCTCTTGAACATATCGACGACACTGACGTGATGGATTGGTAGCATTAACCCCAAATGTGGATGGTATGATGGGACCATGGTGATGTGACCGGTGAATGAAACAACCCAACCCGACTTAGATGCGGAGTGAAAGTGTCGTGTTCAAGAGCGACTTGCTACCAACAAAGTTTCTTCAAGTTTTCTTCCCAATTTTTCCCCAGTCATTGCTGACCAATACCTCTTTATTTTTGTCAAGCTTGAGGAGGATAACCTATGCTTGTTCTATAATTTTCCCTTCGGGAAAACCCATCGCTATGTTTTAACGAGCCTAGCGATAGTGAAACTCGTTCTCGTCTATAGACAAGTTTGTCGCTATTAAAATTTTAACGAGTTTAATGACAAAGATAACTCGGTCCTTTTCAATTTTAGAGAGTCTGAAAAGGAACGTAAAGGAAACTCCAAAATTCATTTTTCGTCATCTAATCCCTTAAGTCCGAAAAAGTATAAAACAATACAGAAGGGATGAATTTTCGATCCTTTTAACGAGACGAACAAAACAAGCGCTTGATCTTTTTGTGTAATAATCCCTCATGTCCAAAAAGATTAAAATTTAGAGGAGGGATAGCACTTCCAGTCCCTTTAACGAGCTGGAGAGGCCAATGGCTCGGCAATCTTTTCATATTTTACGAGTCAATTGAAAAGAGCTTAAAGGAGACTCGTCTTTTGAGGAACGAGTGGTAAAATGGGTAGCAGCTAATTCCAGGTAAGGTTTGGAATTTTCCAATCACGGCAGTGTTACAAGGATGGCTAACATGATGACTCTTCGCAGTTGTTCCTCAAAATGGGTAAACAGTCAAATGGAGGTGAATGATCAGCCAATGTAAAAGCAGAGGTGACGGTGCAAACACGACCAAGGCTTTAAAGGTTGAAGTATTACATTCACGATGGTTATTTACCGAAAATTGGTTCATTTTTTAATGAGCTTAAACTCTGGAGGAACATGTGCTCATTGCTTATGTTTATTTTTTAACGAGCATGAAGTCCGCGCTAAAACTGCTCGATTAATCCAGTCGTATAATAAGAATGTCTCATATATAAAAACGGCAATTTTTAGAGTTTTGCCCCACATCCTTCCTTTATGCAAGTTAGGAAACGACCAATCCTACGAGTTTAAAGGGTTAGAGGACCTACAAATTTAAAAAATAAATAGTCGCTCTTCGCTTGCACGCCAAAAGGTTTGCATGCCCCCAGGTATAAAACAGAATTTCAAGGTTACCCCTTCTTCCTTCCGTTAAAACATTTGTTTTACCGAGAGAGGTCTACCTCTTACAGGTTACCAAAGATTGTTCTATTTACGGTGTAAAAAAAACACTTCTTTGGCAATGTTTATCGAAATAAACAAAGGTGAGTGGCAATGCCTGCCAACCCACATAACTTTGACAAGAGAATCTTATTCCAGAATAACCCCCTCTTCCAATCACGGATGGGAGTACAGACTAGTCATATTCTCTCGTGGAAACCTACCCTATACCCGAATTTTTCCTGTCGAAGCAGACCAGGATGCATGCCCCCTGGGTTTTAGTCATGTCCCCGAATCACTCGCGCTCATTAGGCAGACGGACTGGAGATTGATGAGACATTCCTTGTGTGAAAAGACCATTCAGGGATGGTATATGACTATTTGCTCTGTGTGATCCGGGAAATGAAAGCTAGTCCACAAGCTTGACCACTCTTCCTTCGTGTGGAAAACACATTACTCTAAAGAGTGAGGAGACAATCACTCCCATGCAATAAATATAGTCTCGTCCAAGGAATAGATTATAATCCAGGGGTCCTTGAACTACCATTACGTTCATTTGAATGGTTTTCCCTCTCAATGTTATGGGTACATTGGGAAGGATCCCTAACGATCAACTGGTTCCTTTGTCAAAGCCTGTTAGATTTCTTATCTCAGGCAAAAGCGATGGCGAACCAAGCGCTTTCCAAGTAGTCGAGGAAAGGATACTCACAGAAGCCCCTTCATCTATGATGGTACCGGCCACAACCATTCTATATATTTAAACAATGATGCAGAATGGTACACTAGCTGGTAAACGGGGTCTGCCTAATTGATTCCAGTCAAAGGAGACAACTAGGTTGCTTGGAGGTGGGACCGAATAGACGGCTGGGTACGACTCTGACGAACTTCCTTCCTGCGGTAAAGGAACGGGTAAATTGCCCCCATGTTCATCGGAGTCTGTGCTTATGAAAAGAATTTGGATGGTGTCATCCTTGTTCTCTTCAGTGACTGTATCATCTGAAGATGGAACCTCTGAAGGCAAGACCGGGTCAACTGCCGTCTCGACCTTTTGACTTTCGTCTGGTATGGGTTCAGATGGTTTGTCTTCAATGATAGATGCTTCAGCCAACCACCTGAGCGGGCCAGCCAGATTTTCAACTAGTGACGGACTCGGCGAGAGTTTTTTATATCCAGGAGGAAGTCGTAACGGTGAAATTGGACGATCATCCAAAACTCTTTTAGCTTTGTCTAAGAGGGGACAACGTTGGACGGCATGATCGCCTTCGCACAATTTACAAGGAAATCTATATTTTCCTTTTTGTCCTGGGGCTTCACTTTCACTAGTCGACGGTGTGTTTTCAACATGATCATCAGAGGTTGACGACACCGGGTTGTGCAAACGAGGAGACCAGTCCCTTAAGATCCGAGGGATGCAAGGACAATCTCTGTGATAGTGGTCTCCTTTGCAAATGACACATGGCGATTTAGGCCTGGTCGGTGCAGTGTGTGGATTTTTGCTAGACGAAGCTTGGTTGCCCCCTTTCGCTTTTGGCTCCTTCTTCTTCTTCTCTTTCTTCTTCTTTTCCTTCTTCTTCTCGGGTACTTGGCTTTTGGCTTTACCAGCCCCATCAAGCGAAGAGGGAGGAGAGGAAGAATTGGAGGAAGTAGAAGGTTGGTGGGTAACTCTGGAATCGTCTAGTTGCTAACTCGATTGTTTAGGAATTGCGGTGTTCTGAACGACAGAGGTTGAGAAGATCCATACAGGCAAGCCGATTGTCAGTCCTGGAAGCGACAATGTGGCCATATGGGGTGCACCAACATCTCCCCAGGAGGAGAAGGGACTAGGATTTCCCCAAGGGGAATTCCTTGGTTGGTGGATTCCATTTTCTCAACCCAAGATCAACGTAGGAAAGGGTGATGAATATTCCGTTTAAAATAAATTTTAGACGCTTTGACACAACTTGTTTTTTCAATTTTAAAGAGTCGAGAAAAAACAAAATATGACTCTAGTCGCCTTCGATTTTTAATGAGCCTGAAGTGACAAGTGCTCAGATGGACCTTTTCCGTTAAAGAGTCTGAAAAGGAACGAAAGGGACTGCTCTGGAAATCTAGGTAGAGGGATTACCAAACCAATCGCAAAACTGCAGAATACTTTTTATGGTACGGCAGTCAATCTTCCCGAATGCTGTGTTCAGTGCATTACGATCAATAGGGCAGCAGACACGGCTTCCTATGGACAAAGGATTAAGCCTATTGTGGTCTCCCAAAATATACTCGATGGTACGTGGGAGCACAAGTCCGTACTGGCACTTATCATCTCAAAGTGGAGGAATCACCCAACCATTAGTGAGAACAATAGTTACCAGGCTTTACGACGCTGGAATACGTCTCTAGCCTAGACTTCTAAATCTTGTGCGTTAGGTTCCAAAGCGTTGTTAGATTCATTGAATTTATTTTATAGTTGATCTTGTTTATGAAGTTTGCCTTTCAGGTTCACCGCGAGATGTAGTATAATTCCTAAAATGCAATCTAAGATGATAAACAATCTTTTTATCTTCTTTGTGCAATGAAAATCCTAGCTATTAAGGAAAGAAAGACATAATTCTTTCACAAAGAGCAAAGAGCACACTCTAAATGCACTTTCATAAATCAAACCAATCAGACTGTCTAAATGCAAATGCACATGCATGTATTTGTTTTCGACTTTCTTAGTATATGGATGTTAAAAAGAAAGTTGATGCACAAATCTGAATTTCTTTTCAAGCGACAATTATCAACAAGTTTCTTTTTGAAATCAAAAATAGAGGCAATCACAACACCTTACGATTTTGAAATGAATACTTTTTTTCGACACTAGAAAAATTACAAATTCAGACCAAAAACAATAGTAACAAGATAATCAACTATCTACAGCAATCAAACTCTTTCCTATGCCTGAAAACGACACTTGCGACGCTTTCAAATCAAAGGACGACAATACGATTATGTTACTTTTGCAAAGGAGAACTGAAAATGACTCAACAAACACACAAAAACATTTACAGTTCTTTTGTACAAAGGAGGCGGAATAACAGCAAGGAAAAGGGGTTTCAAACAGAGATATACTGATCACAGGCAGCAAAATTCATGAATAGAACTGGAAAGAATGAATACAGAAACCAAAATTGCACAATTCCTAGTCTGATTAGCGCACTTGTAACACAAGGAATTTGAAATGCAGCGCACCTACTACACTCGGGAAGTGCGCTGAATTTCAGATTCTCAGAACAATACCTGCGCTGGGCCAGAGACGAGACTTTGCTTGGGTTCCGGGTCACAGTTTGCAGTTCAGTTCATGGGTTTTGGCCGAGAAAAAGGTAATCAGTAATGCAACAATCAGGGGTATATCTAAGGAGGATCTAAGAGCTATCACAAGGGAAATCAAAGAGTTTGTGAATCAGTTGTTTAAATCATAAACAGATCCCGGAGATTGACTGAAGCGGCATTTATCTACTTTGCATTTACATAGAAAATGCAGTTCGAAAGCTACCTGGCTCGACTTCAGGCTCCATCTGTAAGTTTATGAAATAGACAACAAGAAAGATAAACAAACAAACTAACTCGTCCCCAGTGGAGTCGCCATTTTGTTACAGGGAAGAGTGTCTACTCAGAACTGCTTATCCCACTAAGGTGTGATAGCTGCCTTAGAAACAAACAAAGTAAAGCTACTTTCATTTTTCCTTTATGAAGTATAGATAGAGAAGAACAAAGAAGACCAACCTCTGTCTTGCGCCAATCTCCTGGTTCGATTCCTCTCTTCCCTAATAGTCTTTCGCTACTTGTTCCCTTGCACGCCCAGCTTCACAGAGTACCTGTAAGATCACAGTAGCATAGCACTATACAAGAACATGGATCTATAATCATAAACAATCTAGGATCAGATGTAAATTGACCATACAAATGCAGCAAATATAAATGACACAAGAGTATGGAGGAAAACTTGAATAGCTTTTATTGATAAAAAAGAAAGAGCCAAGGGGAGTTACAACCAGTTGTTCTGACCCAGCATCATCCTCTCAGCAAGGAAGCCCCTCTTCACCTCATACAAAGCTTAGATCACCCAACAATCTGATGTTTGTCTCAAGAAACCAACAACGATTCCTTACGATATGCAAAATTCCAGCCTCTGGATCTCTGGGATTAGGGATCCATATATAGATATCTGTAAGGGAGATGAGTCAGCTTGTGATTTGATTAGTGTCTTCCCTCTGATAGTTCTTGCTTCCACTTGGAGATTGATGATCTCTTACTCATCCTTGGTCGAATTCAGAGAGGCAAGTGTCACAAGAGAAGTTTCTGGAAGATTCCATGCCTCTCCACCTCACGGAATGATACTGCCATTTGTCATTTCTCGCCCATCGCACCCCATAGAAGGTCTTTTTGAAATGCAACACACCCACATAGTGTATTTAGGTGAGATGCAACGCACTTAGCCTATGGAGCAGCTGAAATGATCCTATTTTGACCAATTCTGAGCAGTTTTTCATGGAGAACTTATGGAAGAAGCTGTAATCAGTTGACTTTGTTCCTTTAGGGATTAGAACAACACTTTTAGGGACTTAGGAGCCCTTGGTTTATGGACATTTCATGCTTGGGGCTGTAGTGCCCAAAAATGTCTATAACACGCTGGTAAAAGGATCCCCGAGTAAGCGGTTTATGGTAAAGTCACACTCGATGACCGTTTGCTTTAAAAGAATGTCCAGATCCATCAATGGTAGTCAATGTAATGGTGCCATTGTCATGTACTTTATGTATCTCATAAGGTCCAAGCCATCGTGTCTAGAGTTTTTTGGGGAAATCCTGAAACCTAGAATCATATAGGAGTGCCCAATCTCCTTCGTGGATGATTTTCTTTTTAATAAGGGTGCCATGCCATTTTGATCTCTTCTGTTGAGTTAATGCAGTATGTTGAATAGCTGAGAGCCTAATTTCATCTAACTTGTTGATTTGTTGTAATCTGTTAATCTGGGCCTCATTGAAATTCAAGCCCACCTCCTGTGCTATTCTTAATGTTTGAATTTCAAATTCTATCGGAAAGATGGGTTCTTTTCCAAATACTAATTGATATGGTGAATACTCGGTGGTATTTCTCCACGTTGTTCGATATGCCCACAAGGCTTCTGGTAATCTTGAAGCCCAGTCATGTCTATGTGATGCAACTGTCTTTGTAAGTATTGCCTCTATCACCTTATTCATGCTCTCTACTTGGCCATTTGCCTGTGGGTGGTATGGGGTTGTAATTTTGTGCCAAATGTGGTAATTTTTTAATGTTGCAGTGATTTTATTACCTACAAATTGTGGTCCTCCATCTATAATTATGTCCCTTGGGAGGCCATATCACACAAATATTTGGAAAAGGAAATGTATTATAGAGTCCTCTGTAGCTCTTGGAAGTGCCTCTGCTTCAACCCATTTGGTAACATACTCTGTTGCAACTAGTATGTATGTTTTCTGATTTGATGATGGGTTAATAGGACCAATAAAATTGAGTGCCCAGCGCTCAAATGGATCGATTACTAACTATGGATTCAAAGGCATTTCATCAGACTGTCCAGGGTGTCCTGCCCTTTGGCAACTATCACAAGCTTGAACAAACTTTTTAGCATCTTTAAAAATTGTAGGCCAGTAATAGCCTGTTTGTAAAACTTTGTGACCAGTCCTGCAGTCTGCGAAATGTCTGCCACACGGCCCGTCGTGGCATGCTTTTAGAATGTCAAATATTTCGTCTTCTCAGACGCATCGTCTGATGTGCATATCTGCCCCTGTATGAAATAGGTAGCCCCCAATCCAAGAGAATCGGGTACTGCGCTGCACTATCTGTTTCCGTTCATTGGGTGTTAGATGCTTGGGTAATTTACCTACCGCTAAATAATTTGCAACATCAACATACCATGGTGTCTTGACAGTAACAAAAAAAAAATGTTCATCTGGGAATTGATCTTCGACTGCTGCTACATCCGCTAGCTTTGGCATTCATGAGAGAAAATCAGCTACAGGATTCTCTTTTCCAGGTCGATCCTTTATTGTGATGTCAAATTCCTGCAATAAAATCAACCATCTTGTTACTCTACCATTTGTAATAGGTTTATTTGCTAAATATTTTATGGCAGAGTGATCTGTATATAAAACTACCAGATACCCAGTTATATAATGTCTAAACTTATTTACAGCATGTATTACAGCTAAAAATTATTTTTCAGTCACAGTATAGTTTAATTCAGTAGGAGATAGATTCTTGCTAATATAATAAATTGCATATGGTTTTTTATCTTCTTCCTACCCAAGGACTGCTCTGATAGTTGTGTCTGAAGCATCAGATGAAATTTGGAATGGAAAATCCCAATTTGGGCCCCTTAGCACGGGGGCTGTCGATACAAGCTTTTTCAGATCCTCAAAAGCATGGTCACACTTATCTATCCAAATAAAATCAACATTCCCAGTTAGTGTGTATAGAGGTGCAGCTATTTGAGAAAAATGCTCTATGAATCTTCTATAATAACCAGAAAATCCTAGAAAACTACGTACCTCTGTTTGTGTGGTAGGAGTAGGTATTAACAAAATTATCTGAATTTTAGCCGGATCTACCTGTATTCTAGTTGTTGAGATATAATGTCCTAGGATTAATCCTTCGGTCATCATCATATGACACTTTTCATGGCTCAAGCAGAGCCTGGTGGCAATACATCTTTGCAGCACCTTTTCCAATGTTTCTAATGCTGGCTCAAAATCATCTCCATAAGGTGTGAAATCATCCATATATACTTCGAGCCCTTCATTTATTAAATCTAAAAAGATGCTAAGGATGGCCCTCTGAAATGTGGCAGGGGCATTGCATAGGCCAAAGGGTAAGACTCTGTAAGCAAATGTTCCCCAAGGACAGGTAAAAGTAGTTTTATCCTGATCTTCAGGGGCAATCTGAATCTGATTGTATCCACTGAAGCCATCTAGGAAAGAAAAGAATTTCTTTCCTGCTA
This sequence comes from Pinus tabuliformis, assembly GCA_031772625.1. NCBI lineage: Eukaryota > Viridiplantae > Streptophyta > Pinopsida > Pinales > Pinaceae > Pinus > Pinus tabuliformis. The sequence goes on along the minus strand of CM062818.1, from coordinate 2,064,374,230 downwards.
ATGTGTCTAATACTTGGTCAATGAATGGAAGGGGAAAGTGGTCTTTCTGGGTTGCTTTGTTCAATTCTCTGTAATCTACACATATCCTCCACTTTCCATTCTTCTTTGGCACCACTACTAGTGGAGAGACCCACTTGCTATCAGATATTGGATAAATAAAGTTTACATCTAAAAGTTTTTGTAATTCAGCTTTCACAATATCCTTAAGATGAGGGTTTAATCTCCGTTGGGGTTGGCGAATGGGTCTAGCATCCTTTTCTGTATAAATGTGGTGTGTACATAGCTGGGGATCAATTCCTTTCATGTTTGGATAATCCCATGCAAAAGCTTCCTTATATTTTCTCAGTAGTTGGACCAACTTTTCTTCTTGTTCAACAGTCAGATTTTTGTTAATGTTCAAAGTTTTTCCTGGTTCAATTTCTATAGTTTTGTTGTTGTAAATAGAGGTAGTAGGTATTGATTAATCATGAGTGTCTTTTAGGGGATCTTCTTCTACATCATTATCAAATGTTTCCTCAATCATGTGACATTGTAAATGGGATCTAGTTTCTAGTTGGTTAATGAAGTTGTTAATAATGTCATCCTCTGTTTGGTCTTTAAATTCGAGGTCATCTTCAATGGTTAATGGTGATCTAATGTTTTCTGTCAGGTATGATACAGATTGTTTCTTTGTTTTAATTATTGTGAGGCTTGGCTAGGTTGGAGGGTATAAGGCTAAATTCTTGACATTACTCCCTCTTGCTATAGTCATGCTGCCTTGTCGACAGCCAATGTAAGCGTCAGCAGTTGCTAGCCAAGGTCTACCTAAGATTAAAGGGTGTCCATCCAGTCGGTTTTTGGGATTAATAATCAGAAAGTCGGCAGGGTATTCCTAGGAGTCTATAGATACCATTACATCATGTAGTGTGCCTTCTGGCCTGACTACCGATCGGTCAGCCAACTCCAATAAGGGTGTGGTTGAGTCTAATGATGTAATTCCAAGCTTTTGACAAGTGGTGGTTGTTAAAATATTAATTCTAGCTCCTAAATCAACTAAGGCATTTGGGAAGGAGCATTCATTGATTTTCACTATAACTATAGGATTCCCTGGGTCGTCATATTTTACAGGCTCTTCTCTTCCTGACAGTAAGTCAAATAGGGTGCCTGTTATAGAAATTTTTGGGCACTGCAACCCCAAGCATAAATGTTCATAAACCAAGGGCTCCTAAGTCCCTAAAGGTGTTGTTCCAACCCCTAAAAGAACAAGGTCAACTGATTACAGCATCTCCCAGAAGTTCTCCATGAAAAACTACTCAGAACTGGTCAAAACTGGACCATTTCACCTGCTCCATAGGCAAAGTGCATTGCATCCCACCTGAATACACACAGTAGGTGCAATGCATGTCAAAAAACCCTTCTATGGGGTGCGATGGGCGAGAAGGGACAAATGGTAGAGTCAATCCGCAAGGTGGAGGAGCATGGAATCTTCCAGAAACCTCTCCTGCGACACTTGCCTCTCTGAATTCGACCAGGGATGAGTAAGAGATCATCAATCTCCAAGTGGAATCAAGAACTATCAGAGAGAAGACACTAATCAAATCTCAAAAGCTGACTCACCTCCCTTGCAAACATCTATATATGGATCCCTCATCCCAGAGATCCAGAGGCTGGAATTTTGTATCTTGTAAGGAAGTGCTATTGGTTTCTTGGTGCAATATCATAGTGTTGGGTGATCTAATCTTTTCATGAGGTGAAGAAGGGCTTTCTTGCTGAGAGGATGATGCTGGGTCAGAACAATTGGTTGTAATCATCTTTGATCTTTCTTGATTATCAATAAAGCTATTCAAGTTTTCCTCCACATTCTTGTATGATTGATGATTTACGCATTTGTGTGGTCAATGTACATCTGATCCTATATTGTTTATGATAATAGATCTATGTTCTTGGGTAGTGTTATGTTGCTTCGATTCTACATGTACTCCTTGAAGCTGGGTAGACAAGTAAGCTTATACCTCGACTAGACAGAGCTGCTAGTCCCACTAAGGCTGGTACTAGTCATCTTATGGTACTAGTCCACCTTATGGTACGCAAATCGAGGTAGCAGTGGGAAATCCAGGTGAAGACCCATCGAATCATGTGATGACTTTTCATATGTGGTGTTCATCAAACACTTAAACGATGATTCGATTAGGCTTCGCCTTTTCCAGAGGACGTTAACTAGTCTGGTAGCAAAATGGTATATCGAGTTACCAGAGCTTCGTTTGACAACTTCAGTACCCTAGCCACAACCTTTTTAACCCATTTTCAGTTACTGATAAGGTACAAAACGGGAACAGAACTTCATACCAATTTCAAGCAAACAATGGCCACTCACATATCCGATAACTCTATACCATATGGTACTAGTCCACCTTATGGTACGCAAATCGAGGTAGCAGCGGGAAATCTAGGGGAAGACCCATCGAATCATGTGATGACTTTTCATCTGTGGTGTTCATCAAACACCTTAAACGATGATTCGATTAGGTTTCGCCTTTTCCCGAGGACGTTAACTGGTCTGACAGCAAAATGGTATATCGAGTTACCCAAAGCTTCATTTGACAACTTCAGTACCCTAGCCACAACCTTTTTAACCCATTTTCAGTTACCGATAAGGTACGAAATGGGAACAGAAATTCATACCAATTTCAAGCAAACAACGGCCACTCACATATCCGATCATATTCATGAGTGGCGACATTGTCGTAGAATGGTAAAAACGTATGTTCCTGATCAGCTTTTAGCTGAATGGTTTATTAAGTCATTATTACCTTCCATTACAGAAGATGTGGCAAAAGGAGGGGTCGTCACTAAAGAGCAAGTTATTGCTCGTGCGCAATATTTAGACTTGATTTATACTCAGTCTAGCATGCTCTACCATAAAATCCCTGACGCTCCCAGACCGGAATTTTCTGTCCCTCCTCCTCCTAAATCGAATAATGAATCTCATGCCGGCGATGGCAGGATTGGTATGACAGACACGAGATTGACAAAGGCTACATCTAAAAAGGCCCGTAAGATTTCCAGTCAAAATGCAAAAGAAGAACTTCTTGCCTCGGAAGTAAATGCAAGTCTCCACTGATAAAGGCAAAGAAACCAAGCAACCAGGAGGCAAGAAGAAAACAAAGGGAAGAAGAAAAAATAGGAAGAGTCGTCTCCTGAAAAATCTTCTGCAAACCCCTCCAGAAATAGGAAACCGAGTCATCCATGCTTTATATGTGATGAGGATCATTGGATGAGTGATTGTCCACATAGATCCGAGCTTAAGAAATACTTCAAGAATTCAAAAACCTCGGTGGTATTGACAGATCCGTTTCTGAATCCAGGAACAAATCTGGTTGCTAGTAAGAATGCTTCCCCGTCCCAAGTGCTAATGTTGTCTGTTCTGAAGCAGCAAAATGATGCTTTGATATCAACAAGGAATAAATATTACAGGAATCCACAAATGTCGAACAACAAGGATAATGATCAACCTAGTAGTTCGACAACAACTTCGATCGAAGTTGTGCCACCCATCATTCCTGAGCTAACGATAAAGCTGCCAAAGGGAGTAGTACACAAATCGACATTTAATCCTTGTGCCAGAGCAGCACAACATTATAATATAGTGGAGGATCCTGCCCAATCGCCATCTGCTATGTCGACACTTGAAGTACCGCAAAATTGCCCCTCCCAAAAGCAGACTCTATTATCAGTAATAGGTGGGATTGAGCCAATGGATTCCAATCTTGTATCCTTTAATCACAAAGGATATGACCCTCAGTTACCAGCTCAACTAGCTTTCCTTATTCAAGTGAAAGCCCTCAACAAAACTATTCATCGAACAATTATTGATGAGGGGGCATCTACATGTATTATGTCGATAAGTTGCTGGAAAAAATTAGGCTCACCACCCTTGTCACGATCGTCAACGATGTTAAAATAATTTGATGGACGATCATACACTCCATACAGGATTTTGTGTAACTTTCGAGTTGAACTGGGGGGAAAAATAGTAGAAATTGAGGTTGAGGTTATCGATGGAAACCTCGATTACAACATCCTACTGGGAAGGCCCTGGATTTATGCTATGGCTGCAGTTGTGTCGACATACTTCAGAAAGATTGCATTTCCCTTTCAAGGAGGAATTACAATCATCGACCAACAAACATTTCTCCCCAATAGTTCACAAGTTATGGGAAGCATTCCAATGATCCATGGAAGCAATCATTCGCTTCAAAATATCGGAGTAGGCCTTCTAAAAGAGCCTGCCTTAATGGGTACTTTTTCCCTACCGCCTCTGAGTAATCTGGCGGAAGTGGCCACAGTGGAAACCTGCAATATGAAATCTTCTATATCTAATGGATTCGGAAAATTCCTAAACATTTTGTCAGCATGGATCATCACCATTTTAGAAATATTGTAGCAATCAACTTTCTTGGCCTGGGGGACGAACCCAAATCAACGCTCGTCGAGTGTTTGGATAGATAGGTATAAGGAATATGGCACCACTTCAGATCCTTGGTCGCATATACATTCTACAGACGAAGGAATCATTCAATCAATGATGATAGGAGAGGCACCATGAGAATATTACCACCATCGCTCCCATCTTCCGGATTACCACGAAGATTATTCCAGAAACCTTAATCATCCTTTAGTATTTGATTTGCTATCAAATATTGTAAATATTGTGGATTTCCAAGGATGGTTCTTATCTCGTGTCGACCTCGTTAAAAAATGAAACAAGGAGTCATGACGATAGTTCTTTTACTGTGTCAACCTCATTAAAAAATGAAACAAATCCCTTTCCAAATCTAAAAGGTAAACCTTCATTCCAAACACCGAGTTGAATGCAATGAAGCTTGGGGGGCATGCACCTCAATTTGCGTTATTATGCTAGGGGCATGCAAACTTATCATGAGCAGTGTTACTGCAGGGTTCAAGCTCGTTAAAAAATAAACCCGCCTCGAGCATTTTTAATGCGGACTTCAAGCTCATTAAAAAATAAACATAAGCAATGAGCAAATGTTCCTCTAGAGTTTAAGATCATTTTAAAATAAAAAATGAACCAATTTCTAGTAAATAACCATCGTGAATGTATTACTTCAGCCTTTAAAGCCTTGGTCGTGTTCTCATCATCACCTCCACTCTGTATTGGCCGATCATTCACCTCCACTTGATTATTTACCCCTTTTGAGCAACAACTGCGAAGAGTGATCTTATTAGCCATCCTTGTGACACTGCCGTGATTGGAAAATTCCAAACCTTACCTGGAATCAACTGCTACTCGAATCTATCACTCATTCCTCAAAAAACGAGTCTCCTTTAAGCTCTTTTCAACTGACTCGTAAAATATGAAAATATTGCCGAGCCATTGGCCTCTCCAGCTCGTTAAAGTGAACAAAAGTGCTATCGCTCCTTTAGATTTTAATCTTTTTGGACCTGAGGGATTATTACACAAAAAGATCGAGCGCTTGTTTTGTTCGGCTCGTTAAAATTACCGAAAATTCATCCCTTTTGTATTATTTTATACATTTTCAGACTTAAGGGATTAGATGACGAAAAAGGATTTTTGGAGTCTCCTTTATGTCCCTTTTCAGACTCTCTAAAATTGAAAAGGACCGAGTTATCTCTGTTGTTAAACTCATTAAAACCTAATAGCGACAAACTTGTCCATAACAGACAAGAACGAGTTTCACTATCACTAGGCTCGTTAAAACATAGCGATGCGTTTGCCCAAAGGGAAAATTATAGAACAAGCATATGTTATCCTCCTCAAGATTAACAAAAATAAAGAGGTACTGGTCAGCAATGACTGGGGAAAAATTGGGAAGAAAACTTGAAGAAACTTTGTTGGTAGCAAGTCGCTCTTGAACATGACACTTTCACTCTGCATCCGAGTCGGGTTGGGTTGTTCCATTCACTGGTCACATCACCATGGTTCCATCACACCATCCACATTTGGGGTTAATGTTACCAATCCATCATGTCAGTGTCGCCGATATGTTCAAGAGAAGTCGCTCAGAGATTTCACCTGTGTCTCACCCACTATAGTACATTTTCGCTCCATTCTTTCATGACCTCCACCCTGAACCGTATATCACCAGATCGTTTTCACCTCCATTAAAATCATTTGCTCCGTTCCGTGTCATTGATATGGGATTCACTAAGGCCCTCCTATGATAGATCGCTTCTTGTTGACATCAGCTCATTATCCAAGAAGTCGATCTAGGAACAACCCTTTCAGTACTTTGAAGCTTGCATGCCTCAATGGCAAGTTTCTCACTTCCGGCAACAGGTTTACATCAATGGCCTTCGACCGAAATATTTTGCGTGGTGTTCGACACCAAGTCCCTTATTCACACCACGTGAATTGTACTGCAGTACCTTGAGGATCATTATCATTATCGGTGATTCCTCTCGCGCCTGTTAACAGCTTACATCATTGGCTAGTAATAAGGCGATATCTTTCCATGTTCGACTCCAGAACATCTCTCACATGGATTGACTTGTACTTTTGAGTGAAGATTGAATGAGATTGAAGACCCCGGATCTAGTTTCATCCATCCAAGCTGCGATATATATTCAGGAAAATAAAGACATCAAATGTACATCATTGCTGCACAGATAATCATCCAATCTAAGGGATGATGGCTCTACCAGAATCATTAGTCTACACTCAGACGATTGTCTGTCCTATGTACATGAAAATGAATTTATAAAGCTGAGCATGGGAATGCCCACCTCAGCTAGATCATGAAAATAATATGAAGATAATGTATTGTATTGTATCTTATTACAGGTCGCCTTCCAGCTCGAAAAAACTTCGGATCCTCATGATAAAGCATTTCACCCGACACCAAAATATTAACGACCTCATGCTTTAGGGGGCAACTGTTATACAAATTTTTGGGCACTGCAACCCCAAGCATAAATTTCCATAAACCAAGGGCTCCTAAGTCCCTAAAGGTGTTGTTCCAACCCCTAAAAGAACAAGGTCAACTGATTACAGCATCTCCCAGAAGTTCTCCATGAAAAACTACTCAGAACTGGTCAAAACTGGACCATTTCACCTGCTCCATAGGCAAAGTGCGTTGCATCCCACCTGAATACACACAATAGGTGCAATGCATGTCAAAAAACCCTTCTATGGGGTGCGATGGGTGAGAAGGGACAAATGGCAGGGTCAATCCGCAAGGTGGAGGAGCATGGAATCTTCCAGAAACCTCTCCTGTGACACTTGCCTCTCTGAATTCGACCAGGGATGAGTAAGAGATCATCAATCTGCAAGTGGAATCAAGAAATATCAAAGAGACGACACTAATCAAATCTCAAAATCTGACTCACCTCCCTTGCAGACATCTATATATGGATCCCTCATCCCAGAGATCCAGAGGCTGGAATTTTGTATGTTGTAAGGAAGTGTTGTTGGTTTCTTGGTGCAATATCATAGTGTTGGGTGATCTAAGCTTTTCATGAGGTGAATAAGGGCTTTCTTGCTGAGAGGATGATGCTGGGTCAAAAAAATTGGTTGTAATACTCTTTGCTCTTTCTTGATTATCAATAAAGCTATTCAAGTTTTCCTCCACATTCTTGTATGATTAATGATTTATGCATTTGTGTGGTCAATGTACATCTGATCCTATATTGTTTATGATAATAGATCTATGTTCTTGGATAGTGTTATGCTGCTTTGATTCTACAGGTACTCCTTGAAGCTAGATAGACAAGTAAGCGAGTGGCGAAGACCTACTAGAAGAGAGAGGAATCGAGCAAGGAACCAAGCACAAGACAGAGGTTGGTCTCCTTATTCTTCTCTTATCTATTTCTCATAAAGGAAAACGAAAGTAGTTTTTAGTGTGTTTGTTTCTAAGGTAGCTACCAGCCTTAGTGGGACTAGCAGCTCTGTATAGACACTAGTTTTCCCGATAACAGTGCCGACTACTTGGACAATTGGGTTAGTTGTTATTTTCCTCTTTGGCTTTTTTATACATAATTCTTTGATGGTTTTTACGTAAATTGGGATATCTTGGATAGCTTGGAGGAGTGGATTTTTTATACACAAATCTTTTAGTTCTCCCAGAAGATCAAAATTAGGATGTTCTATTGGGCGAGGTATGATTAATCATTCTGGGAATGGTGGAGAATAGGTGGTTGCTTGTTCATGAGTTTGTTGTCTAACCAAATTCTCTTCTTGTAATGTTTTTTCTAAAGGTAACGAATTTTCAACTTGATAAATTTTGTCTCCCTCTGATTCTATTATGCAACCAGATCTTAATTGAAGGTCGTTGCACTCCCTTAACTTGGTTTCTAGTTCTGGTGCTTCAGTTATTTGAACAGATTGAATTGGTCTATTATTTGGGTTTGGGTTGGGTTCGGTTGTGAATTGTTGTCTTAAATTGGTCTGGGGGTTTTGTTGCAATGTATATGGTGCTGGTAGTGTAGATTGAGGGAGAGGAATCATTCCAGCTGGTTGATTCATAGGTCTTTTCCAGTTCGACTTCCAGGTTTGACTTTGCGAGGTGGAGGGATACCATTGTGTTGGATATGCATTGTTTTGCCAAAATGGTGGACAGTAAGGAAAGTTCAGCTAATTGGTTTGATTTGTTTGATTTGGCCATGGTGATGTGGAAGATGGCTGCTGTGACCAGTTGGGGAAAGGTGGCTGATTTTTCCACATTCCATTATATTGCTAAGCATTATATTGAGGAGATTGAAAAGAAGAGGATGGATCAACAGGCATACCTGTTTGTTGTGGCTACCATTGGCAGCGCTGATTGAGTAGGTACACTGGTTCTGTTTCTTCTTCCGCTTCCTTGTAGATTGCTTTTAATCCTAGGAGCGAGGGGCAGCTTTCTGTGGAGTGATCTTTCGTGTAGATGGTGTAGACTTGGACTGTATCCAGTGGGAGCTCTTTATGGTTGTGCTTCTTTCTGCATCTTGGGTAGAATATTGCCAAATTTTGCTCTTCTTATGCTTTCTTTTGTTTAGATTGCATAATATTGAGCTGCGTTGTTGGAGTCCCTAGAATACTGGTTTTGAAATCTTCTAATAGATTGCCGATTTCTACACAGGTTACCCCTCCATCGAAGATCTTGTTATCCCTTGTGATCATGTCCCGCTCTGGTGGTTTTAGCCTTTTGCTGCCTCTCGAACTCTTAATACATAAATCAATAATGTCAGCAAAATTTTCTTGATATATGTCACCTTTGCCCATAATGTTTAATGTTTCAACCCATTGTTCCTTCATTCCTTTAATTAATGTAGTTTTTAACACATTATCAGGTAAGGGTAAAGATGCATAAGGTGATCTCTGGAGGTTGTATTGAAAGCGTTCTACATATTCTTCTAGTGTTTCATTAGGTCTTGCTATCATTTGAAATATTTCATCCTTTAATTCTCTCGACCTACAATAATCCTGATATTTCTTTAGAAAAGCACCTTTCATCTGATCCCAGTCATTTATAACACCCCCACCTAACCCCATAAACCATCGTAAAGCTACTCCTTTTAATGTGGAGGGAAATAGTTTTAGCTTTTGGGGATCAGTGGTATAGTCATACCCTCGGCATAATACATCGAATTCAAACAGAAATGCATCTGGATCTTCTGATGTTAAGCCATGGAATGTAGGAATATGCTGGAGAGGAATGGCCTTCATAGGTGCATTAACTACAGTGTCCACAATGGGATATTGCAGTGTGGAATTTTGGGGTGTTTGCTGGTTCTCGGCCATTTGATCAAATATGTGCCAATATCCTTCTGGGATTTCTAGGCAGTTATTCCTAGGCTAACTAGAAGGAGTAGGTGTTATAGACATTTTTGGGCACTGCAACCCCAAGCATAAATGTCCATAAACCAAGGGCTCCTAAGTCCCTAAAGGTGTTGTTCCAACCCCTAAAATAACAAGGTCAACTGATTACAGCATCTCCTAGAAGTTCTCCATGAAAAACTACTCAGAACTGGTCAAAACTGGACCATTTCACCTGCTCCATAGGCAAAGTGCGTTGCATCCCACCTGAATACACACAGTAGGTGTGATGCATGTCAAAAAGCCCTTCTATGGGGTGCGATGGGTGAGAAGGGAAAAATGGCAGAGTCAATCCGCAAGGTGGAGCAGCATGGAATCTTCCAGAAACCTCTCCTGTGACACTTGCCTCTCTGAATTCGACCAGGGATGAGTAAGAGATCATCAATCTCCAAGTGGAATCAAGAACTATCAGAGAGAAGACACTAATCAAATCTCAAAAGCTGACTCACCTCCCTTGCAGACATCTATATATGGATCCCTCATCCCAGAGATCCAGAGGCTGGAATTTTGTATGTTGTAAGGAAGTGTTGTTGGTTTCTTGGTGCAATATCATAGTGTTGGGTGATCTAAGCTTTTCATGAGGTGAAGAAGGGCTTTCTTGCTGAGAGGATGATGCTAGGTCAGAACAATTGGTTGTAATCCTCTTTGCGCTTTCTTGATTATCAATAAAGCTATTCAAGTTTTCCTCCACATTCTTGTATGATTGATGATTTATGCATTTGTGTGGTCAATGTATATCTGATCCTATATTGTTTATGATAATAGATCTATGTTCTTGGATAGTGTTATACTGCTTTGATTCTACAGGTACTCTTTGAAGCTGGGTAGACAAGGAAGCGAGTGGCAAAGACCTACCAAAAGAGAGAGGAATCGAGCAAGGAGGCAAGTAGTTTTTAGTGTGTTTGTTTCTAAGGTAGCTACGAGCCTTAGTGGGACTAGCAGCTCTGTATAGACACTAGTTTTCCCGATAACAAAAAGGCGACTCCGCTAGGGAGCGAATAGATTTTTTGTTCATCTACATTTTTTTACTTTATAAACTTACAGACGGAGCCTGAAGTCAAGCTAGCTAGCCTTCGAACTGCATTTTCTATGCAAGTGAAAAGTAGATCAACGCTGCTTCAGTCTATCTCCAGGTTTTGTTTATGAATTAAACGATTGATTTACAAGCTCTCTAATTGCCCTCGTGGTGGCTCTAGTAACCTCCTTAGATCTACCCCTATGATTGATTTACTGATTACCACTTGCTCGGCCTAAATCCCTGAACTGAACTGCAAACTGTGACCTGGAACCCAATCAAAGTCTTGTCCCTGGTCCAGCGCACTGTCTGTTCTGTGAACTTCAAATGCATCGCACTTCCTGAGTGTAGTAGGTGCGTTGCATTTCAGTTTCATTGTGTTACAAGTGCGCTGATCAGACAAGGCCTTGTTCCTAAATTTTGGTTTCTGTGTTCACTCTTTTCAGCTCTATTCAGGAGTTTTGCTGCTTGTAGTCAGTACACCTCTGTTTGAAACCCCTTCCCTTGCTGTTATTATGCCTCCATTGTGCAAAGAACTGTAAATGTTTTTATGTATTTTTAAGTCATTTTCAGTTCTCCTTTACAAAGAAGTAGTGTAATTGTACTGTCATTTCTTGATTTGAAAGTGTCGCAAGTGTCGTTTTCAGCCATAGAAGAGAATCTGATTCTTCTTGATAGTCGATTACACTGTTACTCTTGTATTTGATCTGAGTTAGTAGTTTTTCAAGTGTTGAAAGCAAGTTTTCAATTCCAAATAACAAAGTGTCGTAATTGTCCTCATTTTGTTTTGAAAAGAAACTTGTTAGTAATTGTCGCTTTGGAAAATAATTCATATTTGCGCTTAGCTTTCTTTTTATCATTCATACATTAAGAAGGCTGAAAACAAATACATGCATGTGCATTTGCATTTAGACTATTTGTTGGTTTGATTTAGGACAGTGCATATAGTGTGTGCTCTATGCTCTTTGTTGAAAGAACGCCATCTCTCTTTCCTTAGTAGTTAGGATTTTCATTGCAAAAAGAAGATTAAACGACTGTTTATCATCTTAGATTGCATTTTAGGAATTGTACATCTACATCACGTGGTGAACCTGAAAGGAAAATTTCTTAAGCAAGATCAACCATAAAATAAATTTAATGAATCTAAAAACATTTTGGAACCTAACGCACAACGTCTAGAAGTCTAGGCTAGAGACGTATTCCGGCGTTGTAAAGCCTGGTAACTGTTGTTTTCACTGTTGGTTGGGTGACTCCTTCACTTTGAGACGATAAGTGCCAGTACGGACTTGTGCTCCCATGTACCGTCGAGTATATTTTGGGAGACCACAATAGGCTTTATCCTTTATCCATAAGAAGTCGTGCCTGCCGCCCTATCGATTGCAATGCACTGAACACAACATTCGGGAAGATTGACTGCCGTACCGTAAAAAGTATTCTGCAGTTTTGCGATTGGTTTGGTAATCCCTCTGTCTAGATTTCCAGAGCACTCCCTTTCGTTCCTTTTCAGACTCCTTAACAAAAAAGGTCCATCTGAGCAGTTGTCACTTTAGGCTCATTAAAAATTGAAGGTGACTAGAGTCATCTTTTGTTTTTTCTCGACTCTTTAAAATTGAAAAAACAAGTTGTGTCAAAGCGTCTAAAATTTATTTTAAACAGAATAATCATCACCTTTCCTACGTTGATCTTAAGTTGAGAAAAATGGTGTCCACCAACCAAGGAGTTCCCCTTGGAGGAAATCCTAGTCCCTTCTCCTCTTGGGAGATGTTGGTGCACCCCATATGGCCACATTGTCTCTTCCAGGATTGAAAATTGGCTTGCCCGTATGGCTCTTCTCAACTTCTGTCGTTCAGAACACCGTAATTCCTGAACAATCAAGTCAACAACTAAACGATATTAGAGTTACCCCCCAACCCTCTACTTCATCCAATTCTTCCTCTCCTCCTTCCTCTTCACTTGATGTAGCTGGTAAAGCCCAAAATCAAGTAACTGAGAAGAAGAAAGAGAAGAAGAAGAAGGAGCCAAAGGCGAAAATGGGCAACCAAGCATCGTCTAGCGAAAATCCACACACTGCACCGACCAGGCCTAAATCGCCATGTTTCATTTGCAAAGGAGACCACTATCATCAAGATTTTCCTTGCATCCCTCGGGTCTTAAGGGACTGGTCTCCTCATTTGCACAATCCGGTGTCATCAACCTCTGACGATCATGTTGAGCATACACCGTCAACTAGTGAAAGTGAAGCCCCTGGACAAAAAGGAAAATATAAATTTCCTTGTAAATTGTGTGAAGGCGATCACACTGTCCACCGTTGTCCCTTCTTAGACGAAGCTAAAAGAGTTTTGGACGACCGTCCGGTTTCACCATTACGGCTTCCTCCTAGATACAAGAAACTCTTGCTGAGTCCGTCACTAGTTGAAAATCCAGCTGACACGCCCTTGTGTTCGGCTGAAGCGTCTATCATTGAAGATAAACCATCTGAATCCATACCAAATGAAAGTCAAAAGGTTGAGGCGGCAGTTGACCTGGTCTTGCCTTCAGAAGGTCCATCTTCAGATGATACAATCACCGAAGAGAACAAGAACGTCACTGTTCAAATTCTCTTCATAAGCATGGACTCCGATGAACATGGGGGTAGTCTACCCGTTCCTTTACCACAGGAAGGAAGCTCGTCAGAGTCATACCTGGCCGTCTATTCGGTCCCACCTCCAAGCAACCTGGTTGTTTCCTTTGACTAGAATCTACTAGGCAGACCTCGTTTACCGGCCAGTGTACCATTTCGAATCATTGCTCAAGTATATAGAATGGTTATGGCCAGTATCATCATAGATGAAGGGGCTTCTGTGAGTATCCTTTCCTCAACTGCATGGAAAGTGCTTGGTTCACCATCGCTTTTGCCTGAGATGAGAAATCTAACAGGCTTTGATAAAGGAACCAGTCGACCATTAGGGATACTTCCTGATGTGCCGATAACATTGAGAAGGAAAACTGTTCACATGAACATAATGGTAGTCCAGGGACCCCTGGATTATAATCTACTCCTTAGACGAGACTATATTTATTGCATGGGAGCCATTGTCTCCTCACTCTTTAGAGTAATGTGTTTTCGCACGAAGGAAGAGTGGTCAAGCTCGTAGACCAGCTTTCATTACCCGGTTCACACATAGCAAATAGTCATATACCATCCCTGAATGGTCTTTTCACGCAAGGAATGTCTCATCACTCCCCAGTCCGTCCTCTTGATGAGCGCGAGTGATTTGGAGGGCATGACTGAAACCCAGGGGGCATGCACCCTGGTTTGCTTTAGCAGGAAAACCTTGGGTATAGTGTAGGTTTCCGCGGAGGATATATGACTAGTCTAACACACCCATCAGTTTAGGAAAATGGGATTAGGCTGGAATAAGATTCCCTCGTCAAAGTTATGTGAGTGGAGGCGTCTGCGCCACTCACCTTTTTCTATTTCAGTAGACATCGCCGAAGAAGTGTTTTGTTTGTGGTACAAATAGAACAATCTTTGGTAACCTAAAAAAGGTAGGCCTTTCCCAATAAAACAAATGTTTTGTCTACAAATTGAGGGGTAACCTCGAAACTCTATTTCACTATACCTGGGGGCATGCAAACCTTTTGGCATGCAAGCAAAGAGTGACCATTTATTTTTTAAATTTGTAGGTCCTCTAACCCTTTAAACTCATAGGATTGGTCGTTTCCTAACTTGCATAAAGAAAGGATAAGAACCAAAGCTTTGTAAGGTGCAAGCTTCTTAAAAATGGCATCTTAGATGAGACATCCTTATTATGTGACTGGATTAATCGAGTAGTTTTAACGCGGAATTCAAGCCCATTAAAAAATAAACATAAGCAATGAGAAAATGTTCCTCCAGAGTTTAAGCTCATTTTAAAATAAAAAATGAACCAATTTCCGGTAAATAACCATCGTGAATGTATTACTTCAGCCTTTGAAGCCTTGGTTGTGTTCTCATCATCACCTCCACTCTGTATTGGCCGATTATTCACCTCCACTTGATTGTTTACCCCTTTTGAGGAACAACTGCGAAGAGTGATCTTGTTAGCCATCATTGTGACACTGCCATAATTGGAAAATTCCAAACCTTACCTGGAATCAGCTGCTACCCGAATCTATCACTCGTTCCTCAAAAAATGAGTCTCCTTTAAGCTCTTTTCAACTAACTCATAAAATATGAAAAGATTGCCGAGTCATTGGCCTCCCCAGCTCGTTAAAGTGACTGGAGGTGCTATCCCTCCTTTAGATTTTAATCTTTTTGGACCTGAGGGATTATTACACAAAAAGATCGAGCGCTTGTTTTGTTCGGCTCGTTAAAAGTACTGAAAATTCATCCCTTTTGTATTATTTTATACTTTTTCGGACTTAAGGGATTAGATGACGAAAAATGATTTTTGGAGTCTCCTTTACGTCCCTTTTTAGACTCTCTAAAATTGAAAAGGACCAAGTTATCTTTGTCGTTAAACTCGTTAAAACCTAATAGCGACAAACTTGTCCATAACAGACAAGAACGAGTTTCACTATTGCTAGGCTCGTTAAAACATAGCGATGCGTTTTCCTCAAGGGAAAATTATAGAACAAGCATATGTTATCCTCCTCAAGCTTGACAAAAATAAAGAGTTACTGGTCAGCAATGACTGGGGAAAAATTGAGAAGAAAACTTGAAGAAACTTTGTTGGTAGCAAGTCACTCTTGAACATGACACTTTCACTCCGCATCCGAGTCGCGTTGGGTTGTTCCATTCACTGGTCACATCACCATGGTTCCATCACACCATCCACATTTGGGGTTAATGCTACCAATCCATCATGTCAGTGTCATCGATATGTTCAAGAGAAGTTGCTCAGAGAATTCACCTTTGTCTCACCCACTATAATAAATTATCACTCCATTCTTTCACGACTGCCACCCTGAACCATATATCACCAGATCGTTTTCACCTCCATTAAAATAATTTGCTCCGTTCCGTGTCATTGATGTGGGATTCACTAAGGCCCTCCTATGACAGATCGCTTCTTGTCGACATCAGCTCATTATCCAAGAAGTCGATCTAGGAACAACCATTTCAGTACTTTGAAGCTTGCATGCCTCAATGGCAAGTTTCTCACTTCCGGTGACAGGTTTACATCAATGGCCTTCGACCGAAAGATTTTGCGTGGTGTTCGACGCCAAGTCCCTTATTCACACCATGTGAATTGTACTACAGTACCTTGAGGATCATTATCATTATCGATGATTCCTCTCGTGCCTATTAATAGCTTACATCATTGGCTGGTAATCAAGCGATGTCTTTCCATGTTCGACTCCAGAACATCTCTCACATGGATCGACTTGTACTTTGAGTGAAGATCGAACGATATTGAAGACCCCAGATCTAGTTTCATCCATCCGGGCTGCGATATATATTCAGGAAAATAAAGACATCAAATTTACATCATTGCTGCACAGATAATCATCCAATCTAAGGGATGATGGCTCTACCAGAATCATCAATCTACACTCAGACGATTGTCTGTCCTATGTACATGAAAATGAATTTATAAAGCTGAGCATGGGAATGCCCACCTCAGCTAGATCATGAAAATAATATGAAGATAATGTATTGTATTGTATCTTATTACAGGTCACCTTCCAGCTCGAAAAAAACTTCGGATCCTCATGATAAAGCATTTCACCCGACATCAAAAGATTAATGACCTCATGCTTTAGGGGGCAACAGTTATAGACATTTTTGGGCACTGCAACCCCAAGCATAAATGTTCATAAACCAAGGGCTCCTAAGTCCCTAAAGGTGTTGTTCCAACCCCTAAAAGAACAAGGTCAATTGATTACAGCATCTCCCAGAAGTTCTCCATGAAAAACTACTCAGAACTGGTCAAAACTGGACCATTTCACCTGCTCCATAGGCAAAGTGCGTTGCATCCCACCTGAATACACACAGTAGGTGTGATGCATGTCAAAAAACCCTTCTATGGGGTGCGATGGGCGAGAAGGGACAAATGGCAGGGTCAATCCGCAAGGTGGAGGAGCATGGAATCTTCCAGAAACCTCTCTTGTGACACTTGCCTCTCTAAATTCGACCAGGGATGAGTAAGAGATCATCAATCTCCAAGTGGAATCAAGAACTATCAGAGAGAAGACACTAATCAAATCTCAAAAGCTGACTCACCTCCCTTGCAGACATCTATATATGGATCCCTCATCCCAGAGATCTAGAGGCTGGAATTTTGTGTCTTGTAAGGAAGTGCTGTTGGTTTCTTGGTGCGATATCATACTGTTGGGTGATCTAAGCTTTTCATGAGGTGAAGAAGGGCTTTCTTGCTGAGAGGATGATGTTGGGTCGGAACAATTGGTTGTAATCCTCTTTGCGCTTTCTTGATTATCAATAAAGCTATTCAAGTTTTCCTCCACATTCCTGTATGATTGATGATTTATGCATTTGTGTGGTCAATGTACATCTGATCCTATATTGTTTATGATAATAGATCTATGTTCTTGGATAGTGTTATGCTGCTTTGATTCTACAGGTACTCTTTGAAGCTGGGTAGACAAGGAGGCGAGTGGCAAAGACCTACCAGAAGAGAGAGGAATCGAGCATGGAACCAAGCGCAAGACAAAGGTTGGTCTCCTTATTCTTCTCTTATCTATTTCTCATAAAGGAAAATGAAAGTAGTTTTTAGTGTGTTTGTTTCTAAGGTAGCTACTAGCCTTAGTGGGACTAGCAGCTCTGTATAGACACTAGTTTTCCCGATAATAGTAGGGATGACCTTAACATAACTTCCTTGGTCTGGGATAATGAGTGTTCCTTGCTGAACTATTATCTAGGGGGATTTTGGTTCTTTAGCTTTGTTTTGGATGATCTTGATAGCACTTCCCTTATCTGGGCTGCTTAGTGTTTGAACTACTCCAAGAGGGGATCTTGGTTCTTCTATTTCTCCTGTTTCTCCTCCTCCTTCGCAGAGGTTACTAGAGTTCCCTTCTTGTAAAGAAATTGGGCGAGAATTCTCAATTTCTTGAAAATCTTGCTCAATCTCTTCTGTTTGGCTATGCACCTCAGCAAAGGCTACAGATGGTGATTCTGTGGCCCGAAGGGAGCTAGTAGGTTGTCTAGAAGCAATTTTCCTAGGACCTACTGATGTTGAGATTCAGCTTTCTTAATGATATCGTCTATAAAGGTAGATCGACCAAGGGTCACTGGCCCCTTAGCTTTGTCAGGCTTGGGTAATGGTTTTGGATTCTTTTCAGGTTTTTTCTGCTTAGTCATGCACACAACACAAATGTTTATTTCTACCCAAAAAAAAATTAACAAATCTGCCAGAAAGTGGGCGGGGGAGCAGGGTTGTTACATGCTCCGTACGCAGGTTCTTACCTTCCATTTTTAATACCCAATTCTCTCCTAGCAGACACTCATCACACTACTCTCTGAAAGAAAATAAATGGCTACACTCTCCCTGGCAACGGCGCCAAAATGTTGAGCGATAAAGAGGTGTCTTTTTAACTCCTATTTATCCTACATTAATTATCAATCTAGGTACGATTTTTTATTTCAAGAGTGTACTCAGTCTGAGGCGGGCAATTTATTCCAAGAGTAATGTTTTGCAGTACAGTGTTTCAAATACAAAAGTAAATAGATGCTTGAAACAAATCTAAGTGCAATTACAAGAAACTTAATGCTCTAAAACTAAATCATTCACTCAGAAAACTACAACAATCATCAGTCAAGGATGCAGTAGTAGTAACTCTTTCCTCTATCAACTGATGTAAATGAAATTAACCATAAACAAGATCCTCAATCTGAGAACTTAGACAATAATAGCCAATGTCCTTTATAGTTGTTGATCTTACACTCCACACTGATTGGAAATGAGAACTAAATTAACTCAATAATGCTGCTAGAGAAAATGGAAAATACGCTCACGGCAATAACACTTAAAAGCATAACCAAATACTTGTAGGAAAGAAATGAACAACAAAGCTATTTGAATAGAAATGGACAACAAAGCTATCTTAATCAAAATGAACAGCAAAGCTATCTTAGTCAAAATGAACAACAAAGCTATCTTAATCCAAATGAACAACAAAGTTATTTTAATGGAAATGAACAAAAATTTGTAATGAACAGCGAGGCTTTCTAACTGAAATGAATAACAATATAAGTTGTAAAGGATAATAATATTTTTATGATCAAAATGAACAAAAATGCGATTCAATCACAACTTATGAAATAAAACGATTCCATAAAATGTTAGAACAGTAAACTGTAAAAACAGGAAACTGTAGAGCAATGCGATTCAAGGAAATGAAAAGTAAATCAAACCATCACACGACTGGAATTGTAAAGTAATGGTACAAATAGCAAGTGGATCCACCAGGTCTGGGCCCTTAGCCGCTAGTGAAGCACTGCGAACTAATTCAGTAGGAAGGAATGGAACAACAACCGACTTATATATTAATCATGTGAAAATTTTTACAGGCAATCGTACTCTGTTTTGATTAATGAGAGTCGATGATCAAAGTAGCAATACAACAGTAAGTTCTGCAAAATGATAATACATGCCCCCTGATTTCTACAAGCACTATCCTTTTATAATAGCCAGGCAGACAAAACAAGAATATAGATGAGCTTTGAAGTAGCAATCCCTCAGGATCAAAGGATCTTGAGGGATTCGCTCTATCTTTTATCTCCAGTTATCTTTTTGTCTTCTTGCACTGATGCCATGCTTTCCCTTTCTTTTCCTTGACTGTGCACTCCAATCTCGATCTTCTTGTCTGGATATGGCTTCTTGGCGAAGGGACAACAGTTACTTTTGCTTTGTCTTTTCCTCCTGAATGGTGGCTTTCCATTTCTTCTATTTTCTGTATAGAAGAAAAGACAATAATTCATTAATTTGTAACAATCACAAATCTCCTTAATTCTACTACAATTCTTTGATATATTACCATCTTAGAATATAAAGGAGTTATGATTAAAGAAAAAGATAAAGAAATACATGGCAAATTCATACCTTTTCCATGGCTCAACATAAAGCTAGTTCAGAGAGATATGTGATGACAGAGGTCAGAATTGCATGTGTGCAAGTTCAGTCTAACTAAATCACTGTGTAATCGACTCCTTTCTTCTCATTCCTAATAAGACAGCCGCCCATCTTGAAAGCAGTCCTAGAGACGTAGTCCATCATGGAAGAACTCCATAATAAATCTTGTTGTCTGGTATATCTGTGTATTTGCTATTTTCACTTCTATTTTGCATCTTACTTATGGTTTATCAACTGTCGTAAAGTGTTCTGCTCTAGCAGTTTTCCTCGATTTCTATGCTTTCAGTTAACATTCAACTCATTAATGGCTAATCAATTCTACATCAGTATTTAGTTTATGATCATTTCAGATCATATAATTTGGTATCAGAGAAGGTTTCATTTGTAGAATGTGGCATTGAATATTAATTAGGTCTAAGTTGCAACGAGGAGAAGGAATCCTTGAGCAGTTCGATCCAGATATCGGAAAGTGATGAGTCATTTAGAAATCGACCATGTCAGGACCTAATGCAGGTGAGAACATTGAGACTAAGATGAGTGAGTAACAACTTCAATAGGAATTCTTACCTATGTAGCAGATGTTGGGAGAATTGTACGAAGACAAGAAGGTGAGATATGCAGCTTCTTCTTCAAAGGCATCGAAGAAGGAAAAAGGTAAAGGGAAGGCTGATAAACCTCCTTCACCTCCATCATCTCCATCATTGTCTTCTTCTTCTTATTCTTCCAGTGCAGAATGTGAAACAGAAAAGAAACCTAATTAAACATCTCTTTTGAAACTTGATGTTAAATTTGAGTTGCCTATTTATGATGGTGAAATGAATCCTAAAAAGTTAGATAATTGGATAAAGCAGATAGAAGTGTATTGTCACATTCAGAACATTTCTAGAGATAAAACTAAAATTCAATTATCTACACTTAGAATAGGGGGAATAGCTTTAATCTAGTGGGAAAGTAAAACTCAGATAGACGTAAATTGTAAAGGAAAGGTCATCTCACCATGGTCTAACTTTTTAAAAGCTCTTAGGAAACAGTTTTATCCTTTAGGATACATGCAACAAGTTGTTATTGATTGGCAGCATCTGAGGCAAGGTAAAGGGCAGAGTGTTTAGGAGTTTACTCAGGAGTTCAGAAAGAAAGCATTGGCACTTGGTATTTCATTGGATACACATGAAATTTTGTTAAAATACATCGACAGTTTACATTCATATTTGCAGCATACTTTATTGATGTTTAATCCTGATGATTTTGATGAGATGTGTGTTTAGACCATACATATTGAATCAGGTGGCAAACCATTCAAATTTTCATCTTAGTCATCCAAAGAGTTGGAAACCAAAGATTCCAGTGACAGTAAGGGGAAGAACATTTCAAAGAGACAGAAATCAGCGATCATTCAAAAGGAAAAACCTACTTGTTCTCATTGGCAGAGAACCAGTCATGATGAATCGAAGTGTTGGAAACTTCATCCAGAACTTAAGCCCAAAAAGTTCCTTAAAGAAAAGGATGAAAAGATGGCCATTGCAGCAGTCCAACAGGTTCTAGGTTCAGATTCAGGTGATGAAAGGAGGATAACCGCCATGGTTACGACAGGTAAAACTTTTGATATTGGTTCAAGTTCGAAAACTAATGTATCTTCTTCAAACATAAATCCTTCACATGAGGATAAAAGAGTTGAACTCTTCCACATAAGGATAACTTCTAAGCATATAAATATTGACACAATGTTTGACAGTGGATCACAAGCAAATTTAATATCTGAACATATAGTTAATCAATTGGGATTGGAGACACAAAATCATCCAAGACCATACCCATTAGGTTGGATTAATAAATCAACTCAGATACATGTCACAAAATAGTGTTAGTTAAAATTTTCAATTACATCTAAGTACATTGATGAAGTGGAGTTAGATGTGATCCCAGTAGACATATGTGGAGTTGTCTTAGGAAGTCCTTATCTTTATGATAGAGATGCAGTGTTTTACAGAAGAGAACATAAATATCACCTAAAGAAAGAAGGGGTTGAATTTATTGTTAGGGCACATAAAGTCAAATCAAACTTGGATTTAATTGTTACAAATCAAGTTAAGCAGTTAATAAGTTCAAGTAAATATGTACTCATGTTTATTAAAGAACAACATAAGGATGATTTTTTGAGATGCGAGATTCAGTTTATAGATCAATTGGTCAAGGTGGTTAATTCTTTTCCAAGAAATCTTATTCATAAACAAGATAAGAAACATGAGATACATTTAATGCCCTATGAACATCTTCTTAAAGACAGAATGAATCTCAATTCATTCATTCAACTGAATTCTAGAAACTATCATCATTAGCAGTGTATTGTAGGGAATGGTACATGTGAGTCTAATCAGAGACTGGTTTCAGATGGTATGTTTATTTTTAGTTTCAAGGGTGCAGGTCAGTATTGGGGAAAGTCAGTGTTACATTTCTTTGGTATTACATCATCATATCATGATTTAAAAAGTGATGAAGCCTCTTTGAGGAAGTTTATAAGTTTTCATGACAAATAATTTTGAAAATCAGATCTAAAGTTTCCTTATCATAGTTTGAAAACTAATGCATTAAGTGAATGCGTAAGTTAGTGGAGATATCAGTTAATAGACAAAGAAGTAGTGATTCAAGTAAATCAACAATTACTTAGATACTTTCAAAGTCAAACTAAGTTGCAGCAGTATTTACATCACAGCTGGATGAGTTATGTGCAGCAAGTGCACTTAGTAATCAGTGAACAGGAAAGTAAATCAAGTCAAGTAATTGATATGAAGTCAAAATAAAAAGAGTCTTTGAATATTTCAGTTATTCCAGAAAGTAGATTGTTAATACCCATAAGATGTATTGAACAAAGTTCTACAAATATTGTTTTCAAAGATGTGTTTGAATCACTAACTCATGATTCTTCATGGAAAGAATTCAATTTCCATGTTGATAAAAAGTTGTCTGCCCATCATGGCAAGTTGTTCATACTATGGATGGAAGAAACAGATCAGCAACTCGAAAGGTATCATGGTCAGCATCATCAGGGTCATCACTTGCAAGTGATTAATTGAATGCATTGGTACATCGTCGGGTCAAGGTGGAAAGAGAGGGAGTTCTACCCTCATCGACTATTTTTTTAGTCAAACTTTTGTGGTCCAAAAGCTTTCAAGTGGAGATGAATGATCCAGGAGGATTCGTCGATCCAATTGCACAGATGTTCAAAGTGTCGCCTCAGTTTATGGGTGTCATTTAGTTTTGACAGTGTTGGTTATGATAAGGTAATGTTCATGATGTTCATGGCATTCAGTTGATATGGGTTGAACTTGGTTGTCGACTTGAGTTCATTGGCAGTTCCCCAGGGTTTGGTCGACGACATGTGTTTTGTTGTTTGACAAACAAGAATGGTGTCGACATGGTTTTATCATCCATCATAGAGGATTAGTATGTCGTCAGGGTGTCATCTGTGGCATATTTTCATCGTCAATGTTGTTGTTGCAAAGATAATTGGAGTCGACGATGTGTGTGGGTTTTGTCGTTATGTGGAGTTTTATGTCACATTGTGATGAAAGATTGTAAAAGGGTTTTTAAAGTTCTAGACCTAAAACCCTAATGCATTAATCCTAAAGTCTAAAACATGCATTCAAATGTATAAAAACCTAAACCTATGCTAAACACCATTACCTAAGCTCTAAACACCTTTTTATAAACCTATTGCATTAGACCATGCATTCAAAACCTAGTCTAAAACCCTAACTCTAACCCTCGGCCTTTGAATATGTGTTTAAAAAAAAAATTACAAAACACATAAATAGTCCCTAACCATGTTCTTAAACCACAGTGGGACTGTTCATCATGTGAGCGTTGCAAGCTAACTGCTGGAGGATGTCACGGTGTTCAGAGGTCCCAATCGCGGGCCTTAACTGGGTGGGTTTTCAAAACACAACGTGTGAACACGTTATGTAGACCATCGGAGTTTAACAACAGGGTTAGGAGGTAACCGCCAGGACTTCAGAACCGCAACAGGCTGGACACATGCAACCGTCACCATGAGGGTAGCCGTAACCGCCGAGTGGATAAGCCATTTTTTGTCAGTCCAATAGTCGACCGTCAGGAGATAGGACCTGTTCATATGCAAATAGTTAGCCAACACGCACATTTAAGATGGCCACCAGTGGATTATTTTTATAATATGGTTATTTTCATGTTTTTATTCATATTTGTTAAAACAAACTTATAATGTCACTATGTGACACACCTAAAACTTATCCTAAAAACCTAAATTGTACCTTCAAGTCAGCTCATTCATTATAAAGGTGGACAATAGGAGGTTTCAATGTACTTGCAGGCTTATAAGAGGCAGTTTTTCCCATGGAGGAAAATAGAGTGGATTTCAACTTTTGTATGCAGGTTCTGGAGGTTAGAGGCTAATTTTGTTTTCAAGGTTTTGGGAGCATCGAGAGTCAGAATTGAAAACCATAAGCGGCATTGGAAAGCTTGTTCAAAGAGCTATCGGATGACAGAGGTCATAATTTCCTGTGTGCAATTTCATTCTAAATAAATCACTGTGTAATTGACTCCTTTCTTCTCATTCCTAATAAAACGGTCACCGATCTTGAAAGCGGACCTGGAGACGTAGTCGATCAGGGATGAACTCTGTAATCAATCTTGTTCTCTGGTATATCTGTGTATTTTTTTCTTTCACTTCTATTTTGCATCTTACTTATGGTTTATCAACTGTCATAAAGTGTTTTGCTCCAACAATTTTCCTCAATTTCCGTGCTTTCAGTTAACATTCAACTCATTAATGGCTAATCAATTCTACATCAATATTTAGTTTATGATAATTTCAGATCACTCAGTGATAGGTAAAAATATTTCTGATACATATAATCTTCCATCTACAACTTCACGGTTGGTAGTTTTGGCCATTAAATTTTTCGACCCTAAACCTACCATATTTCACCATTTTTCCCACTCGAACCAGGAGCCCTTCTCTCCTACGAGTTTATCATCCAAATAGGCCTTTAACTCTTATACCAATTGTTAGAAAATTATATATTACATAGCAATGAAACACATAAAATATTACAGAAACACAAAGACAGAAAACACATAAAACAAGAGAGACACAGATATACATGGTTCACCCAATTTGGGCTACATCCACAGAGAAATAGCTAGTCCTTCATTTATATTATCGAGAAAAATGAAGAGATAAAACCTACAACAAATCCATTATAATTTCCTCTTTGCTCTCACACAATATCCTCTCTCTTTCTCACTCAAAATAGACATATTCATAACCACAATACAATTCCCTCATATATAGTGAAGGGTTGCCTTCTAGGGAAAAAAAACCTAAATTAAACATAACTTCTACCATGAGATCATCTACCTAATGAATGGATAAAATTGACTACGAAATTACAATACTTTACCAGGAAATTTTACATCCATTTTTAGCTTCGAGGGCAGGGGGGATCATAAAAATGGTCGTTGCACCCCCCTGGACCCCCTGGTGGTGTTACCGCTCCATTAAGAATTGGGATCCAATGCGACAATACCTATGAATAAAGAAGATAATCATGCTCCACACCCAACAACCATAGGTAGGGTCCTGTGGAAAATCATGTAGTACTTGTAGAGATCTTTCCAATGAGGTATCATATGCGCCAAACAAAGATAACATGACCAAGTTATGACCCCGACAAGTTAGCTGCCAAATTAACCCCAACGAGGCCCACAAATTCTTGGTGTTCCATCTCTTGGGGTTAGCGTTTTGGTTGTTTATGGTTTTCCCTTGTTGTTCAATAATAAAAATTCCCTTAAGCCTCAAAGATAAGCTACCATCACCCAAGCTAGATTATTTCCATTTTTGTATGTAAGCATATTTTAGTTCTTTGATAGTAATGAAATGAAGTTTTGTTTCCATTGCATCTCTGTGTTTATGTGGATATATGTATTTTTTTGCATTCCTACATAAGTTCAGATAAATGGTATCAGAGCGGTCTGGTCTTTATTTGTTTGCATGTCCCCAATGAGTTCAGGGTATAAGAAGGTAGGGCTCAAACTGGTTGAACCTTTACAAGACCATCCTCACAAACCCCGCTGGCCTCCCATGGAGGAAGAAAAGAAAGACGAGGGGAAAAAATATCCTTTCAAAATATTGCTCAAGGAAGCCCTCAAGCAAAATATTAATGTGGTGATGGATAAATTTGTTGAGATACTTTGAAAACTACCCATGGATGACTGTTGAGATCCTTTGAAAACTACCCATGGATGACGCATCTTCATTCAGCAACCACTCTAGAGGAGCCACTCCTTTTAAGGTAAAAGTTAATTTTGACATTCCCATATTTGAAGTCTAGATAGATGCACACACCGTAGATAGATGGTTAAATCTATTGGAAGGATATTTTTCAGTTCATGACTTTTCCAATCGGGAAAATATTACTTTTGCACTCCTCAAAGCCACCCTACATGTCAAATATTAGTGGGTAACCCACTGTGAACAAAATGATGAGAGGGAATCCTCAATATTTTCAGCCGCGCCCACTTGGAATTATTTCTTAGATGCCATAAAGGAAAAATATTACCCTGTCGGGAGCTACAAAGATAAATATATATATTGGACCACACTTCAGCTGGGAAGGGACCAAGATGTGTCAGAGTTCACAAATGTTTTCCACACCCTTCATACAAATATGGGTATCAAGGATTCTAAGTGGAATTTTGTACTCAAGTATTACGGTTGTCTACACAAGTACATCCAAGATGAGATGGAGTTCCTGGACATCTCCTCTCTTGGCGCCACCTATCGATACACTATCAAGATCAAGCAGACATTTAAAGAGAATAAGTGAGACTTTGGAACTGTGACTCTAAAGCAAGGGAAAGGCACCCCCAAACTGCAGAACAAACAACAAGCCAAGGTGGGGTGACCCAAGACAACCCGATGAAGACACAAGCAAAGAAAAACACCACGAAGAAAAGGGACACAGGGAAATGGTGTGAATTCCATAAGAGCCCCACTCACAACACAAGTGAGTGTTGAGCCAAGAAGTCACTGGTGGTTGAGTTGAAGGCTTCTGAATCAGATGCATGTTCTGACTCTAAGTCAGAAACTGACAAGGGGAATGAAAAAGGGAAGCAGATTATTGATGCGGAGCCTAGTGCCACCATTGCCACCACCAAGATTCAGAAGGATGAGCTCGAAGATCCATAAGAGGGGGAGAAGCTCTTCCACTCATAGATGTGGGTGAAGAATTCTTTTCTATAGTTCATTGACAACGAGAGACAAAAGAACCTTATTTAAGTAGAGGTTGTGAAGCGGTTTGGCCTACCAACAACACCACACCCGAAGTCGTACACCATCAGGTGGCTTCACTAAGGGTGAGATATTCATGTCAGCCAACAATGTCACGTTCCCTACAACATCAAGCTATTCACAGATGAGGTACTGTGTGATATTGCTCCTCTTGAAGTTTAAGATGTATTATTAGGCCAGCCGTAGTTTTGGAAGTGACATGTTGTGTATAAGTCTAGGCCTTACAATGTTATTATTACTTTGGGTAATAAGTTGTACAGGATACCAAAGATAGCACCGCCTACCACCATTTCTTTGATCACTGCTAAGCAATAAAGAAAGATCATTTTCCAAACTAGGAAATTTGTTTTCCTTATGATTCACCCTTAGGGAAAGAAGAAGACTGTGGCCATGGCCTCCAGAAAGGGATCCTCCACATGGCAGCAATAGATGGAAAAGGTTGTGGAGGATTACAAGGACATATTCACCTCACCCACAGGGTACCTCTACACTGTCAGGTCAAGCACTCCATTGATCATACCCCGAGTGTGCCGCTACCCAATGGATTGATATATCAACACTATGTTCTAATAACGATGAAATGAAGAGGTAGATTTAAGAGCTATTGCAAAAATTTCACATCAGGCGAAGTTCCTCACCCTATGGGAACCCAATCATGTTGGTACAGAAGAAGGATGAGACCTAGAGACTTTGTATTGACTATCGAGCATTGAACAAGATCCCTGTCTAGAAAATGTATCCAATCCCATAGACGGATGGCCTTCTGTGCCAACTCAAGGGGGACAAATATTTCACCAATATTGACTTGAACTCCGGATATCACTAGGTATCGATCGAACCCTCCGATGTGTAGAATTCCACCTTCAAATCCAAGGAGGGTATTTTCGAATGGTTGGTCATGCCTTTTGGATTGATGAATGATGCCGCAACCTTCATGAGGATGATGGAAGTCATATTACGACACTTCACCAACTCCCTCATGGTGGTGTATTTGGATGAAATTCTAATCTTTAGCTGGAGTTAGGAAGAGCACCTCCACCATATTTGACAGGTCCTCCAAACCCTAGGCAACACAAGTTGTGTCCAATTTGGAGAAATTCACTTTTGGTATGACCCAAGTTCAATATTTGGGGTCCATCATTGATGAGCGGGGTGTGCATGCGGACCCAACCAAGATACAAGTGATTGGCTAGCCCCAACCACTCTAATGGAACTCCATAGCTTTCTGGGTCTTGCCAACTTCTATTGCAGGTTCATGTTGGGGTTCTCCCATATCACTTGGCCTTTGATTCAAGTCACCAAGGGAGGAGAGAAAGAAAAGTTATCTTGCTATGAATCCCAATGGAAGGCATTGCCAAGTTGAAGCTTCACCTCTACTCTACACTAGTGCTCACATTACCATACCTGCAACAACCATTTGAGATCCAGACAAATGCCTATGACTAT
Organism: Pinus tabuliformis; assembly: GCA_031772625.1. Lineage (NCBI taxonomy): Eukaryota > Viridiplantae > Streptophyta > Pinopsida > Pinales > Pinaceae > Pinus > Pinus tabuliformis. The sequence continues at coordinate 2,064,345,578 of CM062818.1, read as the reverse complement.
GCTATTGGTGCAATTCTTACTCAGCAGGGGCATCCAATGGCACATCAAAATGAGACACTTTCAGGCACAGTCTGAAAGTATCCCACCTATGAAAAAGAGATTTATTCCATTGTCGATAATGGAAACACTACATTATGGGGAAGGAAATTGTCATCCACACAGACCACTGACCCCTGCAGCTCATACAAACACATGGGAAGTTACATAATGATTTCCATCATAAATGGTCCACATACATGCAACAATTCCATTTGAACATTAAGTACGAGAAGGGAAGTGCCAACAATGTTGTAGGCTGCCTCAACCAACCGTTGGTCATGGCGCTAACCACTGTGCTCGACTCTTGTGGGCACGAGACTGCGAGGTGGCCAAATCTTTACAAGAGTGATCCTAAATTAGGCAACACATATGAGATGCTCCTAGAAGGAAAGCAAGTTCCAAATTTTCACCTCTAGGATGCACTATTATGCCACCTAGGATACCTTTGTGTTCCTTTAATCAAGCATGCCAAGATGATTTGGGAGGCGCACTACAACCAGTTCATTGGAAATTTTGGGGTAGAGAAAATAGTGGCAGTGTTGCAGAAGTATTTTTATTGGTCAAAGCTTCAACGAGATGCTGGGAAGTACATCATATCTTGCACTGCATGTGCCATTTCCAAACTAACCACCAAGAAGCAAGGCCTATATCCTCCTTTGTCTACTCCTATTTGACCTTCGTAATCCATCTCCATGGATTGTATGTTGGGCCTTCCTTCTACTAAGCATGGAAACGACTGTGTTTTCATGATCGTTGCAAGATTCTCTAAGATAGCCATTTTAGCGGCCTCTAAGAAGAGTATCACAATAGAAGCCATTGCTAAGATCTTCTTTGAATGAATGTGGGCACACTTTGGAATCCCATAGTCTATTATCTCAGATCAGGATAACAGATTCCTATGTACATTTTGGTCAATTCTCTGGTCGATGTTGGATACCAAGCTCACTAAGTCCATGACTTTCCACCCCCAAACTGATGACCAAACAGATGTCATCAACAGGATGATCGTACACATTATGTGCATGTACAACTTGAAGAATCCACACACATGGGATGAAATTCTCCCTTATGTACAACACAACTACAAAATAGCTCTCCATAGCTCAACTGGCCACAACCCCTTTCAGGTGGGATTGGGGTTCCAACCAATATGTCCCATTAATGTGGCCATAGCATTTTCAGCTACACAGGCAAATCTTACTCATGTTCAGTCCGAAGATGACAAGGCTAACAACTTCATTGAGTGCATTCAGCACATTTTCCTGCAGGTCCATGATATATTGGACAAAGCCAATGTTAAGTACAAGCAGCGACATGATCAGCATCGGGTGCCACACAAGTTCCAAGTGGGTGACAAAGTTTGGCTACATTTGCAGAAGGAAAACCTTGCTAGGCCCCACTGCAAGCTTTGCCTGCTCTAATATGAGCCATACACTATCACTAAGGTTGTAGGGGACAATGCCTTCGAGATCAACATTCCACCGTTCCTTGGCTTGCACCCAATATTCAATGTGGACCACCTTTGGCCATACTTTCCACCATTGCTAGACACATCTGACATTGCAGAACAACTCACACAAACAAAGTTAAACCCAGATTGCATGGAACATGACACAACTGATCAAATCATGGACATGCAAGTCAAGAACACTCAACAATAAACAATCTATCTATATCAAGTTGTCAAAGCGAGACAACTCCTTCATGAGGGCAAGTGGTTCACCAAGGACCAGGTTCAACAAAAATTTCCTCACCTCATGAAGGCCCTACATGCAATGGGGATCATTGCTTCCTAAGGAGGGAGGACTGATCTAGGTGGATATTGGTGGCCACCCGCCTATTCCACCTAGAACTCTAGTTGTTTTCATTAGTTTCCTTGTTTATAGCGACATTTACTATTTTTAGCAGTTTTTTGGGTCCTAAACTTCTGATGTAGTTTTGATGCCCTAAACAACATTTTTTTGAGGTCTACATCAAGCCTGTAGCCATATTACTCAAAGATGTATTTTCAACAAGGTATCTTACATGCAAAACGGAGATAATATGGCCAAGTTACGATGTCAGGAAGTTGGTTAGCCAACTAATCCCATCGGGGCCCACAAATTTTTGGTGTTCCATCTCCTGGGGTTAGGGTTTTGGTTGTTTAGAGTTTTCCCTTGTTGTTCAATAATAAAATTCCCCTTTAGCCTTATTGTAACACAGTTTAGAGGCATGTAGCTGCCACATCTCTTCTTAGAGATAATCTACCATCGCCCGAGCTAGTTTATTTCCATTTATGTATGTAAGCATATTTTATTTCTTTGATATTAATGAAATGACGTTTTGTTTCTACTGCATTTCTTTTTTTATGTGTATATCTGTATTTTGTTGCATTCCTACATAAGTCCAGATCAAGTTTTGAATCCTCCTATGATCCTTTGCTCCTTAGACTCCTTTGATTAACTCATAAACTTCCCTCATTCATGAAGTAAATGTGGGACTAGTCTAGTGGTATTTCTACAGCATAAAGTTCTTTCACTATGTTTTCCTCCTTCTACCCCTAAGAGGATCTCATTATAAAGGTATTTTCTAGATCTAGGAGGATGTATCTGTACACTTAGGGCCACAAAAAGTTAGGAAAGTTCCACAATTATTGGCCCCAATCCAACTCATGACAATCTAAGTTGAGTTAATCGTATTAGGAAGGAATTTCTCTAAAAAATCTAGGCTTCATTGCTCTCAAGCTTGAGGCAAGTTGTATATTGAGTGACATGCTATATACTAGCAAGGGAGTGGTGGTATACAAGGAGACAATTGGCATGGAAACGATAAACTGCTTAAGTAACACATTTAAGGGTGGTGAAGGGTGCATTTAGGAAAACAACTGACGAGGGTTGAGATAAGGCTCCACCTACTGAAATGAAGTGGAAGAAAGGATTATAAAAAATATGGATTTGAAACATGGAATTTAAAAAATATTAATAACAAAAAAAAATCAATACCAACCATAAATAAAACATTTCAATTTTCATTTTCAGTAAAATCATATATATATATATATATATATATATATATATATATATTTATTTAATTATTGTGTTAAAGGAGGAAGACATTTGATTCTTTCTATATTCAACATGGAGTTGACTAATCTTGAAAGGCATAAATCTTAAATTGAAAAAAAATATTTCAATATTTATTTTAAATAAATTTTTTATTATTAATTATCTAGAGGGGTAGAGTATATACGCCTTCGTATATTTTATATGTGAAATCATTGCATAGAGGTGGGTCCTTTGTCCCACAAATAAAGAGGTCTCATACATCATTTTGGTTTCTAGCCATGACTTAAAAAATTTTCGAAGAAAGAATTATTATTCAACATGTAAAACAAGGAAAAAAATAAGCTTATGCAGATGCTATTAAGCATCTAGTCATGTTAGCCTAGCGGTTGATGAGCAGTAAAAAGAAAATAGTAAAAAATATATAAAGTTTGGTTGGGTTAAGTGATAAAAATCACTTAACTTCCCTCTTTTTCTTAACATGTTGGTAGACCCCTTGGTCGGATTCAACTATTACCATGGCCAATTCATTTCTAGTTGCTTGCAAAGGGACTTCGTTTTCTGAGTCATAGCTCTTAGATACACGAGTTCTCTTTAGACCCCCTTACCCATTTTTTTGAGTGTTTCCTCTTTATGTTTCTCATTTACTTTGATCTCTATCAATTCAACATCTTTCTAAATGTGGGTTGTGGTTCCTGAGTAGTCTTCACCCCCTTTGTCTACTTGATTACCATGTTGAGCTTGTGGTTCCTTAGTTGGATTCTCCTCCACATTCTCTTCTTATTATTCTTCATAAAGAAGAGGATCAAATACTTTCCATCCCTTTGGCAATTGGGCCTACCTCTTTTTTCTTTTCTTTTTTTCGGATATTTGTTTCTCACATAAAAGTGTTCTATAGGTGTCCTATTTGAAAGCACATTCGATATCTAAATGTCTTGTTCTCATAATTTAATACGTGAGTCCATTGAAATTTTTTTGTTTCAAATGGATGCAACTAGGTAGACCTTTACAAGTCTATCTCTACACAGATTTTGGCAAAAGTGAAGATAAATTTTATTGTTCTATCAAGATCCATCCTTTTGAATTTTCCCATAATATTTCCAATATATTCTTGAAATTGATGGTGCCAGAAGGGAAGAGGGAGGTTTGGTAATCTCACCCAAACCGACATTGTTGTGACCACCATGCTTGTGGCATTGAAACCTAGAAACCCTGGGGTAATAAAGATCCCTACCTTGCCCTAGAAATATGGCCTTTCATTTAGGACTTTCTCTAGATATCTCTCTATTTCAAATTAAACTATGAAGAAGACTTTTGAATGTAAGTTAATGTTACAGTTGGGTGTCTAGGAAGAAAAAACTCACTGGTTTAAATCTTCAGATCTTGACCATCAACCATTAAACCTGCATATTATAGCCATCGATTGAAGATATAAAAAACAAGTTTACCTTTGTGTTTTTAACTTCCATGGCTAGAGATTATTCCATTTGTTCAATAATGTAGGGTTCTAGCATATTTTGGATTTTGTGTGTAGGAATGGGAGCCTTCCCTTTTACCTCATCCTTGAATGAAATTGATCCACTAGGGCTTCGAGAGCCTGAAGCTCTGCCTTGTAGCCTCATATTTAATACTGTGGTGGAGTTCCTTTCAATGTCGTATTCTTTCATCTGTTAGGAATCCTATAAAATTTTCCCTTCATATAACAAACATTGAAATATCACAAGGATATCTAATTTTTTTAGATACTTTACTTCATGTTTCCGCTATATCTGAGCCCCGAATCCAAAAGATAGAGGTATTCCCATTGAGATTTCTTGGAAAAATATGTAGTTTTTCCTTTGCTACCTTTGTCTTGATTAGATTTGGAAGAAAGGGGCTGCGAGTTTTCCACTAGAGGAGTGTTGAAAATAGCAACAAGAAATGCTAAAATTAGCACTGCTATAAATAGCATTTCGGGATACCTTCCTATTTTAGTTAGTCCCTGAACTAAAATTGAGAAGTAAAATTCGAATTTGATCTTAGTAGTTGTTTCTAAATTAATTAATTAATTCATCTTGAGTTAATTAGTTGTAGAAAATCAAACATGAAGTCTATGTGAAGACATGCAACAGTTTCTCCATTGATTGAGGCATTTATCCCTTAGTTAAAGAGATAAGGATGAGTTGTAATTAGTTGTCTCAGTTAACTGAGTTAAGTCCAGTTAGATTAGTTCAAATAGTTTGTTGAAATAATTGTGAGTTCAGTTAGTTAATGCATGCATGCATGTAATTGCTGCACTTCAGATAATTGAATATTCTCTCATAAATAACTCACGCATGTTAGTTCAGACAAAGACCCAGTTGAGATCAGATGATGGGACAATGTACTATCAGTTGCAGGAATATTCCATGGAGGGTATCTATTGCATGCAGAAGGAATTCATTCCTTGGATATTGCGCAGTTACTTTTGGTTTGGTGAGTGTGTGATGAGGCCAATTCACACAGGTGGCAGCATTGGACCCCAAGGAAAAATGCACAAGCAAATAGGAGGCTTGGAGGGCTGAGGGAAGGCATGTCTTGTGTCCATTCAGGCTGTGAGTTGTACTGTTCGATTGCACTGAAAGCAGGATAGCTTGTGAGCTAATTCTTTGTGTAATCTGAACATATTTCCACTTGTATGATAATACAGAGATCAGGGTTTTTAGTTGAGGCTTTCCCCAGAGTATTCTTCTGTGTTCATGTGTGCTTGCTTTCTCATTCTCAGTTATATGTGTTCTATTTGATCTTGCTCAAATTCGATTAAGCTTCCACAAGTTTGTTGTAGAAGTAGATCTTGTATTTTGCTTTAGTATATTGCATAATATGTTGATCTACAGTGGGAAATTCTACATGGTATCGGAGCAAAGGTGATCAAAGTGAAGAACAATATACAAAGAAGGGAGAAGTTTCAAGTTTCAAGTTCCTAATTATAGAAATCGAGTTTTTATCACATCTCAATTTCACCAATGGCATTCAGCGGTTTAAGACTCTAGTATGCCCTTGATGGCAGTTTTAATTATATATCCTGGAAGGATTGCATGGAAGCATTATTAGAGGACAATGATCTAAAGGACTTCATTGATCAAGAAGTCCCCAAGCCGGCAGTAGCTAATGCTACAGAATTGGAAGAATCGAAGAAATGTGTGGCTAGAGCAAGGAGAATCCTCATGGAAGGAGTTCAAGACCACATTGTCTCGAGCCTCAATGGGAAGGAGACACCATTTTCAATGTGGAAAACATTGAAACATCTATATCAGAATAGCAGCAATCAGAGGAAGCTGGCATTGAAAGACAAGCTTCAAAAAATCAAGTGTGAAAAGGGCGACACAACCTCTACATATCTGAACAAGCTCACCACCTGTAGGGATGAGCTTGGAAATGTATGGATCACGACAGCCGATGATGACATGGTGAGTCTTGCACTCCTCAGTCTTCCTAAAAGCTGGCATACTTACCAAGACTCAGTTAATGGAAGAGAGAAACTACCAAATTGGGAATGACTTTGGTCAGATCTTATGCAGGAGGAGATAAGAATAAGCACCAGAGATGGATCTTCATCAAAACAAGATGATGAAGAAAATCTAGCCTTAGCGAGTAAGGCGAGGAAAGCGAAAGGGAAGGCGTCCCATCCCAAATCCATTTCTTCCCATGGTGGGAAGAAGTTTTACAAATCGAAATTGCGATGCTTTCATTGTCATGAAGTGGACCATTATGCTCCAAATTGTCCACAGAAGAAATCTAAGAAGGGATCCTCGAAGGGGTCAAACGGTGATGCACTGGCCTCACAATTCGAGTTGGATTTCTCTCTCATCACATGCATGGTTTCATCCACGGTGGGATGTGCTTGGTACCTGGATAGCGGAGCCTCTTTCCACATGTGTAGTGACAAGAATCTTTTTAGTAACCTAGAGGAGAAGGATCTCTAGATGCGGATCGAGATGGGCGATGATGGAAAGTACCGTGTTTCAGGTGAAGGTATCGTTGTGTTTCGGAGGGAGCATGGAGCTCCTCTCACCCTGACTAATGTAAAGTATGTACCGAGTCTAGGGAAGAATCTTGTGTCTGTCGCTATGCTAGAAGATAAAGGCTATGATGTAGCCTTTAGTAAAGGAAAGTTATTCCTGAGGCATATCGGTACGGGACAGACCAAGAGGATCAGGATTCGAGTAAAGAATCTCTACAAGCTGGAGGTAGATGAATGTGTTGGATTGAGTTCCAAAGATGAGATGGTGCAGAGCCAAGATGTTGGCAAGCTATGGCATAGAAGATTGGGCCATTTGCACCATGGAGCCCTGAAGATCATGCAGCAGATTTCTACCTGACTTCCCAAGAGAAAACTGGAGCAGACGGATACATGCAAAGGTTGTACCTTGGGTAATTATGTGAAATATTCCTTTCAGGATCAAGATAGTAGAGTTGGAGAAATCCTGGAGCTAGTTCACACAGATGTTTGTGGACCATTCTCTATAGCCTCCGCCGCTAAACAAAGGTATTATGTTATTTTTATTGATGATTTTTCTCGTAGATGCTGGATCTACTTCACGCAAAAGAAGGATTAGACCTTCTTGAGGTTTTGTGAGTTTAAAGCCTTGGCAGAGAAAGAATCTGGAAAGAAAATAAAAGCCTTGTGTAGTGACAATGGTGGAGAGTATGTCTCCAAACAATTTAAGGACTTCTGCGTTGCAGAAGGAATTAAATGGGAGTTGATGGAACCCCATAACCCACAGCAAAATGGGGTGGTCGAAAGGAAGAACAGATCGATCGTGGGAGCAACTCGAGAAATGTTGCATGACCAAAGCCTACCACTTCATTTGTGGGCTGAGGCATGCAATACAACAGTATACTTGCAGAACAAAAGCCCGCACCGTATACTGGGGATGAAGACACCTATGGAGGCCTTTTCCAGGAAGCGACCAGATGTGAGTCACTTCAGGATCTTTGGATCATCGGTTTAATGCCATGTGACCAAAGATGCCCAGGAGGAAGCTAGATTCAATAGCTGAATTGGGGATACTTGTGGGGTACACTGATACACCCCACAACTATCGGGTGTACCTACCTACTAGTCAGAGGACAGTGGTACGCAAAGATCTGAAGTTCGATGAGCAGAAATCCATGCGAGTATCACTTGAGAGGGAGCTCAAGTTGCATGCAGAGGAGGAACTTTCAGTTCCTAAGGAGGAGGAACCTCAAATTGATGTGGAGCAGCCGCATGCAGAGGATCCGGGAGTGGAGACATCCACTCATGCTAAGTCTTCCAGAGATGGGTGGAAACGCTCAAGGGAAGCTGACAAGTTGATGATGGATGCGCAAGAGAATGTGGGATAGCCATATTCTCAGTGTAGATAGAGGAGGTCACTCGAGCGGTACACTGGTTATGTGGCCCTGGTTGGGGAGTGTGTAGAGTCCGAACCTTCTTCATTCAAGGAGGAAGTGCAGCAACTAGTCTGGGTTGATGCAATGGTAGAGGAGTATGACTCTATCATTCATAACAGTGTGTGGGATGTTTTACTAAGACCTCAAGAAAAGCCAGTGGTGAGTTCCAGATGGCTTTACAAGGTAAAGCAGGTAGCTGATGGTAGTGTTGAGAAACATAAGGCAAGGTTTGTTTCCCATGGTTTCTCACAGGTCAAGGGGATCGACTATGATGAGACTTTTGCTCTTGTAGCAAGGTACTCATCTATCATATCGGTGTTGGCACTATCAGCTCAGATGGGTTGGAAGATCCATCAAATGGTGTTATAGACATATCTGGGCACTGCAACCCCAATCACATATGTCCATAAACCAAGGGCTTCTAAACCCCTAAAAGTGTTGTTTCATACCCTAAAGGAGCAAGGTCAGCTGATTACATCATCTCCCAGAAGTTCTCCATGAAAAACTACTCGAAACTGGTCAAAACAGGACCATATAGATTGCTCCATGCATAAGGTGCGATGCATCTCACCTATTACATACGGGGGGTGCGATGCATATTGGAAAGCCCTTCTGTAGGGTGCGATGAGCGAGAGCAGACAAATGGCAGAAGTAGTGTGCTAGGTGGAAACCTAGAGAATCTTCTAGAAACTGCTCATATGACACTTTCCTCTCTGAATTCGCCCAGGGATGAGTAAGAGATCTGAAATCTCCAAGTGGAACCAAGAACTATCAGTGAAATGACACTAATCAAAATCCTAGAAGCTGACTCACTCTCCTGAAAACATCTATATATGGATCCCTCATCCAAGAGATCCAAAGGCTGGAATTTTTTAATTTGCAAGGAAGTGTTGTTGGTTTCTTTTTGAAGAAATTGTTGGGTGATCTTGCTTTGTATGAGGCGAAGAGGGCTTTCATGCTAGGAGGATGATGCTGGATCAGATAGCTTGGTTGTAATCCTCTCTTCTACTACTTCTCTCAATAAAGCTATTTGATTTTTCCTCCATATGCTTGTATATCTCTGAATCTTGTTTATGTATGCATTTATATGGTTAATGTACATTTGATCCTACATTATTTATGGTTATAGATCTCTATGCTTTGATGGTATTTTGTTGCCTTGGCTCTACAGGTGTTCTTTGAAGTGGAACAAGTGAGAAAGGAGTGGCGAAAGTTCCATCAAAGGAGAGAGGAAACAAGCAAGGAGACTAGCGAAAGACTAAGGTTGGTGCTCTCTGCTTCTCTCTCATCCATCTCTCATAAAGGAAAACACAAGTAACTTTAACCTGTTTGTTTCTAAGATAGCTACCTATCTTAGTGGGACTAGTAGCTTTGAATGGAAACTAGTTTTCCCGATAACAAAATGGCGACTCCACTGGGGAGCGAATAGTTTGTTTGTTTTGTTACTGTTGTTTGCTTTATAAACCACAGACAGAGCCTGAAGTCAAGCCAGCTAGCCTTCGAACTGATTTTGCTATGCAACTGCAAAGTAGATCAACGCTGCTTTAGTCAATCTCCGGGTTGGTTTATGAACTGAACATCTAGCTTGCAAACATCCTAAGTGCCCTGGTGGTAGCTCAAATAACCTCATTAGATCAGCCCCTATACTTTGTGTTTACTGACAATCATTAGCTTAGCCTAAATCCTTGAACTTAGCTGCAAACTGTGAGCAAAAACCAAGCTCAGTCTTGTCCCTGGACCATCGCACTATCTCTTCTTGGCAGTCTGGATGCATCGCACCTCCCGTGTGTTGTAGGTGAGATGCATCCCTGTTTCCCTGTGTTACAGGTGCGATGATTAGATGAGACTGTTTCTGCCTCCAAATTTTGGTTTTTTCTTCATTGTCTTTAGCTTTATTCAGTAGTTTTGCTATCTGTGATCAGTATATCTCTATTGAAACCATCTTCTTTTTCATTATTCAGCCTCCATCTACAAAGAATTGTGAATGTTTTTACGTATTTTTGGTCATTTACAATTCTCTCGTGCAAACAATAGCTTAATCGAACTGTCGTCTTCTTATTTGAAAGTGTCGCAAGTGTCGTTTTCAGTAAAAGAAAAGAGCCTTCCTCTTTTTGATAGTTGATTACACTTTTACCATTGTATTTTATTTGAATCATTAGTATTTCAAGTGTCGAAAGAAACTTTGAATTCAAAATCGCAAAGTGTCATCTTGGCTTTACTTTCGTTTTTTGAAAAGAAAATTGTTAGTACTATCGCTTTCAAAGAAGATAGTTCAGATCTATACTTTGTTTCCTTTTTGTCATTCTCACATTAAGGAAACTGAAAAACAAATACATACATGTGCATTTGCATTAAGACTGCATGCTAAAGTTGATTTAGGAAAAGTGCGTCTAGTGTGTACTCTCTGCTCTATGTTGAAATAATTTCATTTATCTTCCTTAGTAGCTAGGATGTTCATTGCAAAAAGAAAATAAACGACTGTTTATCATCGTAGATTGCATATTTAGGAATTGTATATCTACATCATGTGGTGAACCTTAAAGGCAAACTTCTTAAGAAAGATCAATTGTAAAATAAACCTCAATGAACATAAAAACACTTTGGAACCTAACGCACAACATTTAGAAGTCTAGGCTAGAGATGTATTCCGGCGTCGTAAAGCCTGGTAACTATCGCTTTCATCATAGGTTGGGTGATTCCTCCTCTTTGAGAAAACAAGTGCCAGTACAGACTTGTGCTCCCACGTACTGTCGAGTATATATTGGGAGACCACAATAGGCTACACCCTTTATTCTTAGGAAGCCGTGTCTACCACCCTATCAATCGCAATGCACTGAACACAGCATTCGAGAAGATTGACTACCGTACCGTAAAAAGTATTCTACAGTTTTGCGATTGGTTTGGTAATCCCTCTGTCTAGATTTCTAGAGTAGTCACTTTCATTCCTTTTCAAAATCCTTAAAAGAAAAGGTCCATCTGAGCACTTGTCACTTCAGGCTCATTAAAAATCGAAGGTGACTAGAGTCATATTTAGCTTTTTCTCGACTCTTAAAAATTGAAAAAGCAAGTTGTGTCAAAGCGTCATAAAATTCATTTAATTCGGAATAACATTTTGCCCTTTTTTATTTTGAGTTGATCAAGTAATCCGCAATCGTGGAAGAAAGTCAATCAAAACCCTGTCATTCGCGGAGACTAACGAGTCAACCATCTTTGACTCCGGAAACGAAACCATTCCGGGCCAAGCAATCTTGTTTAACTGGATCAAAGTCTCCTGGTTTGTTTGAAACTTGTGTTTCAACATCCTCAAAAACTCCAGTTACTCCAACTATTTCTGGTATCCCTGCCTCTACAGAAGAAGTTCCACAGTTACAAGAGGACACTAGAACTGATCCTACTATAACGGTAAATGCATATATTCCTGAACCAGTTCCATATAGGACTAATTCAGAAAGGGTTAACCCTCCAAAATCTGTCACTGCGTAGTGTGCACCTTCTTCGGCACCAAAAATATTTTATGGACCTGACGGTCTGCCTCTTCCACTTGGACTGATTGTGATAGAAGAGATTGTGGAGGATCTTCCATCCAATACCCCACTACATTTTGGAACTGGGATCCACCTATATCCTTCTAATTCAGAAGATAGTCAACCTTCATCACAAGTTCCTGTAGAATCACTAGGGAGTCTTTTGGATAGACTCAATATGTCTGAACAACCATTGACATCTAGGACTGTGTCATCTGATACAACAGTAGCAGAACTTCCTGCCACTACTCCGACAATGTTCGCTGGTGTACCATCTGTCCCAAATATCTCTCAACCGCTAGATGGAGTCCACCCAGGGACTGTTTCAATAGTGTGGTCTATTCCCGTTTGTTCGTCCGGAGTAATATCTAGAATTTCTTATGTTGAGTCTCAACAAATTGATCCTCCACAATGGTATCAATTTGGGCAGTCCAGTCTACAAGGACCAATTTTTCCTTCAAACACTGCATTGCCGCCATATGGGGTGCAGTATGCTTTTTCATTGTTCCCTTCAGGAGAACAACCATATGAGAGTTCACAACAAAATTTGGGTCAAGCTGGAATTACATCCAGTGGTTGGGTGCCAATACTGCCTCAACATCCAAGAGTTGTATATTCAATGCAACCAAATCTACCTATGTCGAATATTTCCACTACAACAGCTATTGTAACCATGTCGCAAGTACAAGCACTGCCTGTTGTATGTCAACATCAAGTCTCTCAGGTCATAATGCAACAACCTCTTGTCTAAACGACTCAACCACAATCACCAATTAGTGGCTCCTTAACTGAAGTGACTCAGGCTCAAATGGGTACTATCACCCCTCATCTTGGTCAAACATCCAGTATTGGACAACAGCAAATGGTTTCACAACCATGTATAGTGCAATATCAACAACCACAATTCGAGCAAGCTTACCGAGGACTTGAGCAACAAAGCTTTGCAGGTAATGGGCAGCGGTATATTCAAAACAGTCACCATCAATCATATCATAGTGGTTATGCCCATCAACACCTGATCAAAGTTATCAGCATCAAATACATTATGCTGGTATGCAAAGACCCACTACTCAGGTGATCCCATCTTATCCTGGGTATGCTTCGCCAAACCTGAATCAAATGTTGCCTTTTGTCGCGACGTTGGAATTACTAGATTTGAACCGGCTAACAAATGATCCAATTGCTTACACCCCTTGGTGGCTGGCGATTCCTCATAAACTTCCGTCAGATATCCCTAAATTCAATGGAAATCCAGGTGAAGATCTGTCGAATCATGTGATGACCTTTCATTTGTGGTGTTCGTCCAACACTCTCAATGATGATTCGATTAGGCTTCGCCTTTTTCAGCGAACGTTAACTGGTCCGGCAGCAAAATGGTACATTGAATTTCCTAGAGCTTCATTCGATAACTTCAGTGCCCTTGCCACAACCTTTTTAACCCATTTTCAATTACCCATAAGGTACGAAACAGGAACAGAGCTTCTTACCAATTTTAAGAAGATGATAGCGATTCACATATCTGATCATATTCATGAGTGGCGACGTCGTTGCCGAATGGTAAAAACATATGTTCCTGATCAACTACTAGCTGAATGGTTTATTAAGTCTTTGTTACCTTCTATTACAGAAGAAGTGGTTAAGGGAGGAGTTTTCACTAAAAAGCAATTCATTGCTCGTGCGCAATATCTAGACTTGATTTATACTCAGTTTGGCACGCTCTACGACAAAATCCTTGATGCTCCTAGACCAAAGTTTTCTGTTCCTCCTCCTCCTAAATCAAACAAAGACTCTCATGCTGGCAATAGCATGATAGGTAAAACCAGCACAAAAACTGCAAAGGCTACATCTAAGAAAGCACGTACAGTTTCTAGTCAACATGCAAATGAAGAACTTCTTGCCTCGAAGGTTAATGCCATGTCGACCGACAAAGGAAAAGAACTGAAGCAACCAGGGAGCAAGGAAAAAAGGGAAAAGCAAAAAGAAGAAACAGGACGATTCGTCTCCTGAAAAATCTTCTGCAAACCCTTCTCGGCAAAAGAAACCTAATCAGTCATGCCTCATATGCGATGAGGACCATTGGACGAGAGATTGTCCATATAAAGCTGAAGTTAAGAAAATCTTTAAGAATTCAAGAACTTCAGCAGTATTGACTGACCCATTTCCAAACCCAGAAATCAATCTGGTTGCTAGTGACAACTCTTCCCCATCCTAAGTGCTTATTTTGTCCATTTTGAAACAACAAAACGATGCTTTGATATTGACAAGGAATAAATATTACGGGAACCCACAACTGTCGAACAACAAGGCTGTAGATCAACCTAGTAGTTCGACAACAACTTCAACCGAAGTTGTACCACCCATCATTCCTGAGCTAATAATAAATCCACCAAAGGGAGTAGTACACAAATCGACATTTAATCCTCGTGCCTGAGCAGCACAAAATTATAATATAGTAGAGGATCTGGCCCAATCACCGTCTACTATGTCGACACTTGAAGTACTACAAAATTGCCCCTCCCAAAATCAGGCTCTATTATCAGCAATAGGTGGGATTGACCCAACGGATTCCAATCTTGTGGCCTTTAATCATAAATGATTTGAACCTCAGTTACCAGCTCAACTCGCTTTCCTCATCCAAGTGAAAGCCCTCAACAAAACTGTTCATCGAACAATTATTGATGAGGGGGCATCTACCTACATTATGTCAATGAGTTGCTGGAAAACTTTAGGATCACCAACCTTCTCAAGATCATCAACAACATTAAAAGCATTCGATGGACAAACATACACCCTGTACACGATTTTAAGTAACTTACAAGTTGAACTAGAGCCAAAACAGTAGAAATTGACGTCGAAGTTGAAACCTCGATTACAATATCTTACTGGGAAGGCCCTGGATTTATGCCATGGCTGCTGTTGTATCAACTTACTTTAGGAAGATTGCATTTCCTTTCCAAGGAGGAATTACAATCGTTGATCAACAAACCTTTCTCCCCAACAGTTCACAAGTTACAAGAAGCATTCCAATGATCCATGGAAGCTCTCATTTGCTTCAAAATGTCGGAGTAGGCCTACTGAAAGACCCTACCTTGATGGGTACTTTTTCCCTACTGCCTCCGAGTAATTTGGCGGAAGTGGCAACAGTAGGAACCTGCAATATGCTATCTTCCATTCAGAAGATTTTTGAACATTTTGTTACAATGGATCATCAACAAGTTTTGCCTCCAAGCCCAATAGGGATTTTGTAGCAATCAATTTTCTCAACCTGGGCGGCAAACCCAAAACAACGCTCATCGAGTGTTTGGGTAGATAGGTCAAAAGAATATGGCACCTCTTCAGATCCTTGGTCGCATGTACATTCTACAGACGAAGGAATTATTCAGTCAATGATGATAGGAGAGACACCATGGGAATATTACCACCATCGTTCCCATCTTCCAGATTACAACGAAGATTATTCTAGCAACCTTGATCATCCTTCAGTTTTTGATTTTCTATCAAATGCTGTAAATACGGTGGATTCAGAGCTAAATCTGTCCAATATTGAAGAAACTACCGCCATAAATATCTCGATCAAACCTAATGTTGTAGAGAATATTCATGTCGGCAAATCTTGTTCTTCTTCAGAACTAGAAATATATTGCGCTCTCTTTCACGAATTCAAAGATGTCTTTGCATGGTCATACGAAGAAATGTCAGGCATTGACTCGAGCATAGTTGAACACGAAATCAAGATGTATCCAGATGTCAAACTAGTACGACAACGGCTTTAGCAGGTGCACCCGAAGAAAGTCGCTGCCATTAAGGCAGAAGTTGAAAAACTTTTACATGCTGGTTTCATTTACCCAGTTCCTCTAACTGATTGGGTATCGAATATTGTTCCTATGATGAAAAAGCAGGGAACGATTAGAGTGTGCATTGATTACAGGGATGTAAATCAAGCTTGTCCAAAGGACAACTACCCTACACCCTTCATCGACCAGATAATTGATGAATGCGCCAAATGCGAAATCTTTTCATTTATGGATGGATTTTCTAGGTATAATCAAATAAATATCCGCCCACAGGACCACTTGAAGACTGTATTTATATGTCCATGGGGCACATTTGCGTACCGCAAATTACCTTTCTGTTTAAAGAACGCAGGGGCAACTTTCAAAGGGCTATGAATTGTGCCTTCCATGACATCAAGAACATCGTTCAACCATATCCCGACGATCTTTCGGCTCATTTTCGAAAGCAAACTGATCATCCGCGGCATTTGAGAGCTATATTTCTACGTTTCCGAAACTACAAGATATGACTCAATCCACACAAGTGTGTGTTTTGTGTCGGTTCTGTTCGTTTACTTGGCTTCATAGTTTCTAAGGATGGAATTCGACTCGACCCATGTAAGGTTCAGGCAATCATCGATATGCCTCCACCTTCAAATTTGCTTCAGATTCAGAAACTCCAAGGGAAAGTGAACTTTCTGAGGAGATTCATTCCAAATTATGCTGAACTTGCTAAAGATTATACGTGTCTTTTGAAAAAAGAAGTACCCTTCAACTGGGATCAGGTAGCGCAAGCTTCCTTTGATGCTCTAAAGGAAACCCTAATAAAAGCATCATTAATGTACACTCCTAATTATCAAAAAGACTTTAACATGTATCTAGCTGCAGCAGATACAACCATCACAATGGTTTTAGTTCAAGAATAAAATGGAATCGAACATCCTATCTATTTTTTAAGCTGAAACTTAAATGATACAGAAAGAAAATACTCCTATGTTGAAAAGCTGGCTCTCGCAGCTGTTCAAGCAGTACAGATATTTCGACACTATATCCTCTTTCGCAAAACTATCATTTTATCAGATTGCAACCCAATGACTTACATTCTGTCGCGTCAGTTACTTGGGGGCAAATATTCAAAATGGATAGCTATTTTGCAAGAGTTTGATCTGGAATTCGTAAAATCCAAATCAAAGAAATCTCTAGTTTTCACGGAGTTATTATGTGATTTCCCATCATCGTCCAACGATTCAACATCCAAAGCAACAATCGTGGATGAATCTTCATTTCTGACATCATCAAGAAATCCATGGTATGGAGATATAATCATCTATCTCCAAATCCAAACATACAAGCATAATACCTCTCACTCTGAACAACGACGTACTCGATACCAAGCAAAAGACTACATGATCGTCGATGATACGCTTTACCGTCGCGGTATCGATACAGTTCTACAGAGGTGCCTCACCCATGAGGAGGCCGAAAAAGTCCTGAATGATTGTCATTTAGGTGCGTGTGGGGGCATCAATCTGGTTACGCTATGGCACAAAAGATTTTACAAGCAGGTTACTTCTGGCCAACAATGTTCAAAGATTGCATAACCGCAGTCAGAAGTTGCCATGCTTGTCAAATCTTCGACCGCAAAACCAGAATACCACCCACACCTTTGCAACCAGTAGTTGTTGTTGGGCCATTCACCAAATGGGGCATAGATTTCATGACATGTAACCCCACCTCGGCTAGGGGGCATGGGTATATCATAGTCGCAGTTGACTATTTTACGAAATGGGCTGAGGCGATGCCTACATTAAACAACAGCAGCGAAACAATTGCTCTTTTATTTTTTAATCATGTAGTCTCTAGGTTCGATGTTCCACATGCTATAGTCACAAATCATGGATCGCATTTTCGCAATCACATGATGGTCGAATTGGCTACCAAAATAGGATTGCCCCATGACAGTTCTACTCCGTATTATTCGCAAGCTAACAGACATGTTGAGGCCATCAACAAATTCCTAAAGCACATGCTACAAAGGATGATCAGAGTCCACAAACGGAGTTGGCACCTAATCCTGTACTCAGCCTTGTGGGCATACAGAATGTCGGTAAGAAATGCGACTGGGTTTACACCCTTTCAGCTGGTGTATGGCCTGGAAGTCATCTTACCAATTCAATGTGAGATTTCATCTCTCAAGCTTGCAATCGACCTTCTCCCCAGAACTTCAGAGGAAGAAGCTCATTTCTTGGAAGAAACGAGTTAAGGCGCAATTTGACAAAAATGTCAAACCCCGTGTCTTCTCAGAAGGTGACCTGGTCTTGCTTTACGATTAGGAATCCGATAAATTGGGAGCAGGTAAGTTCCAATCTTTGTGGATGGGTCCCTACATTGTTAAATGAGTGTTAGCAAAAGGAGCCTATGAGCTAGTAGATTATGATGGAATTCCACTGGCACAACCCCGAAAGGGGTTATACCTTAAGTGTTACTATGCTTGACTAGGTGTAGTAACATCTTTATATGATTTTGTTACATTTTTGTTTTCGTCAAGAGTGATATTTTTGGTTAGGCAATCCATTCTTGCATTTGTTGCAGATGTCGAACCTATTGGAATCATTCTTTGGATATGCTGACGGAGCTAGTCGTAGTACGCGGAACCTATCTTCTGCGCCCTGGGCCATTTTTTATCTAAGCGGTGAGTTAGTGAGTTTCAGAGGAGTATGTATTGGTCGATTAATGAACAACATCGCTGAGTATAGCACGTTGGTAGAAGTTCCCTCTGATGCCATCGCACGTGGCATACGCCGACTTTTTGTCAGGCTAGACTCAAAACTTGTCATCCTACAGTTTACTGGCATATATTCTATTTGGAATCCAGCTATCTATCGTATGTTCCTAAGGGTCAGGATTTTGGAAAGGCAGTTTGATTCTATTCAATATCAACACATTTCCAAAAACTTAAACACATTAACTGATTCACTAGCAAATTATGTGTTAGATAGACATTTGCAGCATTTATAAAAGAAAGCATTTCAATCAACATTTGCATCATGATCATATAACTTAACCAAAATAAAGCTCCAAAAATAAAAAATATATATAATTGTTTATAGTTTGTCAAAATGTTCTATGTCCAAGACAAAATCGGTCACATGACCCAAAAACTCAAAAATGCAGAAAAACACCCTAAACTAATGGTGCTGGTGATAAAAAGTCACCACCTGTGTGATCATACGTAATAGCCTAGTCCATCGACTCGGCATGCCAATATTATGCCGCTGTAATCTCAGAGGTAACCAGTCGGTCCTCACATCCTGGATACCAAGGATGAGACCCTCGACACGATCCTGTAATACTGCAAGGGTCTCAGCTACGTCCAGGTCTCGAAGGATAGACCTCCCTACAGCCTCTCCTGCTAGAACGATAGCTGCTACCATTGGGTGTACTACTGGTCGCACTGGTCCAATGTCTGCATGAATGTATGATTTTTATTAGTCTTGATAGCATTTAAAAGACATAAGAACATTATAAAAACAATAAACAAAGATATGGTCAGATCTTTTACCTATAACACCCCACTGCTCGCCAGTCGGCAGCACCAAATCTGGGTCACCCCAGAAATCCATCCCAGCATATGGATACTCAGCAAAGACCATCTCCTGATGGTCGAACCACTCAAATAAGGCATCAGAGAATGAAATTTGTGACTGACCAGCATGTCTAGCCATAAGATCGACCCATCTCTGCATCCGTGGTTCCGTTGGTACTGATGGTCCGAGTGAAATGTATTGTGGCTGCATCAGTGGGATCTTCTCCAAGGCAAAGGCAGTGAGAATAGAACCATAACCAAAGTTCTTAGATCTTCCATTCTTCACCTTGGTGAGCTGTTCTTTTATAACCGGAAGTACTGCATCACACCAGTTGAATACCTTTGGTTCAAGGCATTCCAGAGCATACTGCATATAAGACCTGTTGGCCAAATGAAGAGCCACGCTACCAGCCAATCTAGCAAAGGTGAATAAGATAGTCCTCAAGGACCGGTCAGTGACATCACGAATACTGATCTTGCCATCCCTGCTCGGCTGAGATCCATCTCTACAGAATCGGTGAATATAATCCCTCACAAATTCACCTCCACCAGCGGATCCTTATTGTGAGAAACGGGCACCACACCTCGATAAACTGGTCAAGAAGTAGATATCCTCAACTATCAAAGGGATGGATTTACCTTGAATCTGGAACACTTGGTTGGTAGGATCCCATGCATCGAGAAAATATTGCAACAAATTGATTTGTTGCCTCATGCTAGATATGCGGAAGAATTTGAGAAAACCACAGTTCCGCAAAGCAGTCACCGTACCCGGATCATGTAAAGCAACCATGTCCTCTTCTTCATGCTCGTGTTCATGCCATGTAACGACCATCTTGATCCAATGAATCTCTGAAAAACAAACAAGAGAAGAATTAGGATCCTGATTCAGGCAAAAACAAGCAAAAATTTCTATGAAAAACAATACATAAACTTGCCCTTTTGCGCCCATTGCACCCCAGCTATGTACTAGGTAAGATGCATCCTAACTGGCCAATGGCCAGCCCAGTATGCATCACACCTTTCGATATACATTGGGTGTGATGGGGAGAGAACGAATTGTTCAAACCCCAGAGGCCCAGAAGAACAAGAAAGCATGCTCAAAATCAGAAAAGGAAAGAATGCAATTGAAGAGCTTAGGGTTAGCTCCTACCTAGTCCAGACGGCACTGAAAATAGTCCACAGAATCTCCTGGAATCAGCTGGTGAAAATCAAAGGGGAAAACTCCTCCAGAGCTCCAAAAATCCCAAATTTGAATGAAATGGTAAAAATGAGAGGTAAAAACTATTTTTATGTTACTATTCACGTAGTTCGAGTAAAATATGGTTGTTTAACTCATTTTTCAAGCATGTATTCACATTTCTAATCAATTTGATGGAGTAATCGAATAGGCAGCACGACCATCAAAAGAACATAGTGTTAATGGTGAAATCAACGTCTCTAACTGTTATCACGAGCAGTTTTACGCAAAGTTCAAGCTCGTTAAAAAATAAACCTCACCACGAGCAGTTTTATGCAAAGTTCAAGCTCATTAAAAAATAAACCTCGCCATGAGCAGTTTTACGCGAAGTTCAAGCTCGTCAAAAAATAAACCTAGCAACAAGGATAATTTTAGGGGCGAATGTTCGCCCTTTGGCGAAATTAAGGGGTTTTAAATTTTTAGTGGGCGAATATTTTGTATCATAGTACATTTTTACAAATCACCTCAAATAGGCCACCTTATTTTAAGGGAGAGGGTAAAAAAGGTAAATTTAGCCCTTGAAATTAGGACTTACAACCTTCCATTCGCCCATTTTCAAGAATAGGTTTTATTTAAGTGAATCCATTCGCCCATTTTCAAGAATAGGTTTTATTTAAGTGAATCCTATGGGCCAAATACCATATTTATAAAAGAGGTATGTTAAATTAATAAAAATATAAATAAATGAGAGGTATGGTAAATAAATAAAACATTTTTTATATTTACTCCATAAGTCACCTTATATACATGTAAGGGTGTAAACAAATAAAAATATAAGTAAAGTGGAGGTATGGTAAATAAATGAAACGTCTTTTTATACTTACTCAAAAGGTATGGTAAATAAATAAAAATATAAATAAACTAGACGTATCGTAAATAAATAAAACCTCTTTTTATATTTAGTCCATAACCCTCGCTCTATTTATGAAGGCTCAAGAAAGAGGTTTTATTTAAATGAATCTTATGAGCCAAATACCATATTTGTAAAAGAGGTATGGTAAATTAATAAAAATATAAATAAACGAGAGGTATGGTAAACAAATAAAACATTTTTTATATTTACTCCATAAGTCACCTTATATTTAGGAACACTCAAAAAATGGGTTATATTTAGGTGAAACCTATGGCCAAAATACTATGGGACAAATACCATGGACTAGATTGTTATTAATACCATGCAAAAAACCATTATTAACCCTAATATTAGAATTAATAAAAATAAAAATGGCACATGGTATTGACCCATGGTATTCACCAAAATGGGAGATGGTATTGACCCATGGTATTCACCTGGAATGTAGCCTATTTAAATGGGGGAATTAAACCATCATGTAGCCTATGCTAAGATTCACTAGGACTTTACAAAGTTTTATTATTTAGTGAAAGACTCGCCAAGATCTTACAAGATTTTATAATTGAGTAAAATATTCGCCATGCCTGGTGAGAGATTCGCCAAAAAATTATATATACATATTATATTATTGATAAAATCGCCTTCCATTTTTCCTATATACCATGGAGATTCGCCTATTTATTATATTTATAAATTTAGGGGGGGTTCTTAAAATTTTCCCTGCCTAGCAACGAGCAAATGTTTCCATAGAGTTCAAGCTCATTAAAAAATGAACCCCACCTCCAGTAAATAACCATTTTGATCGCATGACTATCAGCTTTTGAACCTTGGTCGTGTTCTTACCATCACATCCACTCTTTTTTAGCCGATCATACGCCTCCATTTGATTGTTTACCCTTTTGAGGAACAGTTGCGACAAGTGATTATATTAGCCACCCTCTTTCCACTGCCATGATTAATATGTTCCAAACCTTACCTGGAACTAGCTGCTATCCAAAACATCATTTGTTCCTCAAAAAATGAGTCTCCTTTAAGCTCTTTTCATCTGACTCGTAAAATATGAAAAGATTGCCGAGAAATTGGCCTCTCCAGCTCGTTAAAGCGACCGGAAGTGCCATCCCTCCTCTAGATTTTAATCTTTTTGGACCTGAGGGATTATTACACAAAAATATCGAGCGCTTGTCTTGTTCGGCTCGTTAAAACTATCGAAAAGTCATCCCTTTTGTATTATTTTACACTTTTTCGGACTTAAGGGATTACATTACGAAAAAGGACCACTAGAGTTTCCTTTACATCCCTTTTTAGACTCTCTAAAATTGAAAAGGACTGAGTTATCTTTGTCGTTAAACTCGTTAAAACAATAGCGACAAACTTGTCCATGTAGACAAGAGCGAGTTTCACTATCGTTAGGCTCGTTAAAACATAGTGACGGGTTTGCCCGAAGGGCAAATTATAGAACAAGCATATGTTATCCTCCTCAAGCTTGACAAAAATAAAGAGGTACTGGTCAGCAATGACTGGGGAAAAAGGGAAGAAAACTTGAATAGCTTCATTGATAGCAGGTCACTCTTGAACATGACACTTTCAGTCCATCACCATGATTGAGTCAGGTGGGTTATTTCGTTGACCGATCACATCACCATTGGTCCACCATACCATCCACCTTGGGGTTAATGCTACCAATCCATCTCAGTGTCGTCGATATGTTCAAGAGAAGTTGCTCAGAGAATTCACCAACCTAGCTAACGTCTCATCCACTGCAATACCTTCACTCTCCATTTTTCATGACCGCCACCCTGAACCTTGTATCATCAGATCATTTTTACCTCCACAAAATCATTTGCTCCGTTCCGTGTCATAGATGTGGGATTCATTAAGGCCCTCCTATGACGGGTCACTTCTTGTCGACATCAGCTCATTATCCAAAAAGTTGACTTAGGAACAACCCTTTCAGTACTTTGAAGCTTGCATGCCTCAATGGCAAGTTTCTCACTTTCGGTGACAGGTTTACATCAATGACCTTCGACCAAAATATTTTACATGGTGTTCAACATCAACTCATGTATTCGCACCATGTGAATTGTACTGCAATACCCTGAGCGCCATCATCATTATCGGTGATTCCTCTCGTGCCTGTTAACAGCTTACATCATTGGCTGGTAATCAGGCGATGTCTTTCCATATTCGATATCAGAACATATTTTCACATGTATCGACTTATACATCGGGCAAAGATTGAATGAGTTTGAAGACCCCGGATCTAGTTTCATCCATTCGAGCTGCGATATATTCAGGAAAATAAAGACATCAAATGTACATCATTGTTGCACAGATAATCAACCAAACTAAAGGATGATGGCTCTACCAGAATCATCAGTCTGCCACATAGATGATTGTCTATCTTATGTACATGAATATGAATTTATAAAGATGGGCATGGGAATGCCCGCCTCAGCTAGATCATGAAAATATTGTGAAGATAATGTATTGTATTGTATCTTATTACAGGTCACCTTCCAGTTCGAAAAACCTGGGATCCTCATTATAAAGCATTTCACCCGACATCAAAAGGATTTACGACCTCATGCTTTAGGGGGCAACTGTTACAGACATATCTGGGCATTACAACCCCAATCACATATGTCCATAAACCAAGGGCTTCTAAACCCCTAAAAGTGTTGTTTTGTACCATGAAGGAACAAGGTCAGCTGATTACATCATCTCCTAGAAGTTATCCATGAAAAGCTACTCAGAACTGGTCAAAACAGGACCATACAGACTGCTCCATGCATAGGGTGCGATGCATCTCACCTATTACACATGGGGGGTGCGATGCATACTGGAAAGCCCTTCTATAGGGTGCGATGAGCGAGAGCAGACAAATGGCAGAAGCAGTGTGCTAGGTGGAAACCCAGAGAATCTTCTAGAAACTGCTCATATGACACTTGCCTCTCTGAATTCGCCTAGGGATGAGTAAGAGATCTGAAATCTCCAAGTGGAACAAGAACTATCAGTGAAATGACACTAATAAAAATCCCAGAAGCTGACTCACTCTCCTAAAAACATCTATATATGGATCCCTCATCCAAGAGATCCAGAGGCTGGAATTTTGTAATTTGCAAGGAAGTGCTGTTGGTTTCTCTTTGAAGGATCATGCTGGGAGGATGATGCTGGATCAAACAGCCTAGTTGTAATTCTCTCTTCTACTACTTCTATCAATAAAGCTATTTGAGTTTTCCTCCATATGCTTTTATATCTCTGAATCTTGTTTATGTATGCATTTATATGGTTAATGTACATCTGATCCTACATTATTTATGGTTATAGATCTCTATGCTTTGCTGGTATTTTGTTGCCTTTGCTCTACAGGTGTTCTTTGAAGTGGAACAAGTGAGAAAGGAATGGCGAAAGCTCCATCAAAGGAGAGAGGAAACAAGCAAGGAGACTAGCGAAAGACTAAGGTTGGTGCCCTCTGCTTCTCTCTCATCCATATTTCATAAAGGAAAACACAAGTAACTTTAATATGTTTGTTTTTAAGATAGCTACCCGTGTTAGTGGGACTAGTAGCTCTGAATGGACACTAATTTCCCCCATAACAGATGGATGTGAAGATCGTGTTCCTCAATGGGAAGATTGAGGAAGAGGTTTACATTGAGCAGTCAGAAGGTTTTGAAATCTTCGATTGTGAGTCACATGTGTACTGACTCAAGAGGACTTTGTATGGGCTGAAGCAAGCACCCCATGCTTAGTACCTTAAGATCGAAAGTTATTTCACTGGGTTGGGCTTCACCAAGAGTGAAGCAGATGCAAACCTTTACCACATCATGGTAGAAGGTAAGCCATTGATCATTGTTCTTTATGTGGATGATCTGATTTTGACAGGTGATGATTAGTTGATCAAGTCTTGCAAGGAGGACCTTGCAAGAGAGTTCGAGATGAAAGACATGGGTCTTATGCACTACTTTCTAGGCATGGAGGCGTGGCAGAAAGATGGGGGAGTGTTTGTGTCTAAAGGGAAGTATGCCGATGAGATACTCAGACGCTACCACATGGAGAAGTGCAAGCCCATGCAGACTCCTCTAGCTAGGAACTGGAGGAAGGAGGATGCTACTTCAAGTGAGGTAGTAGTTGCTACTGTTTATGGGCAGCTTGTGGATTCACTTATGTATCTAGTAAACACATAACCAGACTTATGCTTTGCGGTGAACCAGCTGAGTCAAGCTATGGTTCAGCCTACCAAGATGTTTTGGAAGGTAGCGAAGCATGTGATGAGATACCTTAGAGGCACATCTCAGTATGGATTTTGGCACAAACGGACAGAGGGAGTGAAGCTTCAGGGCTTCACAGAGGCAGATTGAGCAGGGATTCCATCAGATCGGAAGAGCACTTCTGGAGGAATCTTCAACCTTAGTTCAGCGACAGTTTCCTAGTACAACAGGAAACAGAGGTCAGTTGCACTTAGCTCAGCAGAGGCTGAATACATGGCTGTCAGTTAGGCAGCATGCAGGGCCATTTGGATGCGGAAGATTCTAGTGGGATTGTTTGGTCAGAGGATGGATCCAACTGTGATCTACTTCGATAATCAGAGTTGTATCAAACTCTCTGAGAATCCAGTTTTTCATGACAGGTCCAAGAACATTGATATCCGGTATCACCATCTTCGAGACTGTGTGGTCAAGGGGATCATGTTGTTGTATTTCAAGTTCCACAGAGACAGGATTGGGGTTACTGATAATCCCTTTCTTATTGAGAGGGAGTGTTGAAAATAGAAACAAGAAATGCTAAAAATAGAAGTGCTAAAATTAACATTGCTATAAATAGCATTTCGGGATACCTTCCTATTTTAGTTAGTCCTTGAACTAAAATTGAGAAGTAAAATTTGAATTTGATCTTAGCAGCTGTTTGTAAAATAATTAATTAATTCATTTTGAGTTAATTAATTGTAGAAAATCAAACATGAAGTCTATGTGAAGACATGCAACAGTTTCTCCATTGATTAAGGAATTTATCCCTTAGTTAAAGAGATAAGGATGAGTTGTAATTTGAGTTGTAATTAGTCAGCTTAGTTAACTGAGTTAAGTCCAGTTAGATTAGTTCAAATAGTTTATTGAACTAATTGTGAGTTCAGTTAGTTAATGCATGCATGCATGTAACTGCTGCACTTCAGATAACTGAATATTCTCTCATAAATAACTCATGCATGTCAGTTCAGACAGAGACCTAGTTGAGATCAGATGATGGGACAATGTACTATCAGTTGCAAGAATATTCCATGGAGGATATCTCTTGCATGCAAAAGGAATTCATTCCTTGGAGATTGCGCAACTACTTTTGGGTTTGGTGAGTGTGTGATGAGGCCAATTCACACAGGTGGCAACATTGGACCCCAAGGAAAACTGCGCAAGGAAATAGGAGGCTTGGAGGGCTGAGGGAAGGCATATCTTGTGTCTATTCAGTTTGTGAGTTGTATTGTTCGATTGTACTGAGAGCAGGATAGCTTGTGAGCTGATTCTGTGTAATCTGAACATATTTCCACTTGTATGATAATACAAAGATTGGGGTTTTTATCTGAGGCTTTCCACAGAGTATTCTTTTGTGTTCATGTGTGATTGCTTTTTCATTCTCAGCTATATGTGTTCTATTTGATCTTGCTCAAATTCGATTAAGCTTCTGCGAGTTTGTTGTAGAAGTAGATCTTGTATTTTGCTTTAGTATATTGCATAATTTGTTGATGTACGGTGGGAAATTCTACAAGGAGTGGATCCCCTTAACGACAAAATGAGCAAACATGTGTATTTGGGTATGCAGACCAAGTCCACCACCGCTTTCCCAGTCTTGGAAATCCCCTACCGTTGTTGCAGATTTAGAGAGTGTTCCATAATCATAGATCCATAACAATGGTAACCCATCACCAAGCAATGGTCACCTCCAAACAAAGCCATCCAAAAACATGGGATCCATAGTCGTTCTACACTAGGCGGATGACAGATTTGTGATCAAACTCCATTTATTCCACCTTCCCTCCGCATCCGGCCACATCACAACGAACCTTCGACTATTGCCTTGAGAAAAACATAGCTCCACACCTTCAATTCCAAGCCATCCAACATAACATGCAATCCAAATCGATGGCAGCACATGGAAAAAATATTACGAGAATCGAAACCCTAGCGCTCCTTGTGGAATCCATTTGCTCCTCACTATGAAAACACCAAAAAAATCAAAATTATTATTATTATTAATGTATTAAAGGAGAAAGATCTCCTAGTGGGAGGATTTAGTGGTTGGCACAATGAGATTTATCCCCTCCACCTGGTTTTAAAAATTTGATCTTAGGCCTAGCCTAAATTACTCCAACAAATTACCCGTTCACCGTAGCAAAAATAAAATAAAATAAAATAAATAAAATAAATAGATAAAGTTTATCTTAAAAAAATGAATCTTGTAATATCATTTCCTTCGTGTTCATGTTAAATCAATACTTTTCCATGTAAACACGCTTAAATATATTCCTAAATACAAATATAGATTAAAAAATGCATATATAAATATATATTCAGTATTGAATATTACACACATCTTAAAACCCGGAATCCTAAATTTCGGCCATAGTATTCCTGCAGCAAATTCCAGCCGAAGTTCCTTGAATTTCACGGAAAGGAAGTAACATTTGCTATCAAATATGTAAATAAAGAAGAATTTATATCCATTATTCCAATTTGATAGAAGTCTGATTTGTGATCCTGTTTCCTTAATAAACCTTCATCAAGCTTTTATAGGTACCGCTTCAAATACGAATCCATGGTGGTGTATTTCACTTCTGGGTACAGCTCTGTTGCTTCTCTAGCCTCTGGCCCAATCTCAAAGTTATAGAGATCTCCTCTGTAAAACATGTGATAGAAGTGGGACATTCCAATCTGATGTTCGCGGGGTTTATCTGCTTACAAATCCCTCTTATCATATCAGTTAATGAATAATCTGAACATGTTAAGACCAATAATATATAGATAAATGTGTTTATACCTTCCATGCCTGCAAGAAAATCCTCTGCAGAGATGTATGTTTTCTTCAAAGTATTCCCTGAGAGTTGTTCCCACTTTTCCACAAGCTCCTTCTGAGAAAGTATATTTTGGGGTGGCCTGATATATACAGTCTTGTTCACAGTGCGTGGGTCATCTATCATTTTCAGTGTGTACATTCCAGTATCATCTTCCTCCACCCAAACAGCTGAAGAAGAAAACAATATTCTGACATAAATAACCAGATGTTGCATAAACCACAACAAAGTTTGAAAATCTTGAAGTAATACTTAGATGGAAACACCTGAGATGTTGTAATTACAGACCTTTAATGTTACCATCTCCATACATAACTACACTGTCATGAGGAGGCATAAGGCGGCCAAGCTGAGCCAAACCTTCTGCTACATACCCAGCAAATATGTTTGAAGAGACATATGTGTAAGGAATCCCTGCTGCTTCAATGGCCCGCCGAACCTTCCTCTTATCAATAAACACAACGTTACCCGGCTCCACAGCGTTGTCCATGCGGTCTGGGTCCATTCCAAATTCAGAAGGGAAAAACCTCTGCAATATGTTTTTATGAAAGGCAGAAAATTTTCACAATGCAATTGCACCTGGAGAAGCCCCAACTGTTGATGATGATTAATTTCTAGTTTAAATCTCTTTAACATTTTATTCGGGTGCTGGAAAAGAATTAATAGAAGCTTAGGGATAAGAAGGGATAACAAGGCTAGAAAAGAATTAATAGAAGTTTAAGGATAAGAAGGGATACTTGTAGTGTGCAAAATATTTTGAAAATTATATGAAATTTGTACCTAAGATAGACAATTTAAGAGAGCATTTTTTTTTATTGATATAATTAAAACTACCAAAAACATGTTTTCTTCATCTGAACTCGTATAATTTGCAAACTCAAACACAGTTACAGAAATTATCCGACAATACCAGATATCTACTGACCTTAATGTTCCCAGCCTCTTTAATGGCTTCCACAAGTTTAAGCTGTTGAAGTATTTGCTGGTTGAAGTGGTTTCCAGCCATTGCACTTATCACAACATCAACCTGCTTCAATGCGGCCACAAGGCTTTGGGGATCCTCAAATGAACCCTGCACAGAAACCTACATCAGACTGCAATTTTTTTTCCTCCTGAGTGTATGTAACCATTATATAGATTGCAGAGCTTATACCTCCAAAAGCTTGGCACCTGCCTCTTTGAAGGAGAGCAACATATTCACCTTCTCAATGTCAAACCCCACCTCTGGTCTGCACAGAACGAAAGTTGGGTGGCCTAACGCTAAGCTGGCTTTTACAAACCTTCTACCTATGTATCCAGTGCCACCCACTATTAGAACTCTGCTCCTAGCCATCTCCTAATCTCTGGAACGACTATTCTGTCTCTGGAACTACTACTCTGTGTTGCCAGGGAGGTAAAAAGGGATACAAATGGAAGTCTGCCTCTTTGTTGGGCAGTATTCCATCGGTTAGATGTTTTGAAGGGTTGTTTTTTTTTGGGCCCAGAAGTCGCTTAGAATTTGGTTGGAAGCACAAGTATGAGTTAGTAAACACTCGAATCTAAGCATTCCAAAAGTTTTTCATAGAATTGAATTTTTTATTTTTTAGCCAAGTTGCAGTCGTAAACTCCAAAAACTTCTAATATATAGACAACGGCTTTCCTGGCGTTATTTGGAAGAATTTGAGGAAGACAATGACAAACTTGACAGCCAACTACTTCAGAAGGTAAAGACAGAAGTTAAGAAAGGAGGGCAGTGACAGAAAGAAGGTAAAGTCGGAAGTGAAGGATAAAGACAATGACAGAGAAGACAGGCAGGAAGGCAAAAGATAAAGACTTGGCGGTAAAGATGATTCAAACACAATCGTGCGGATTTTGAGCGTTGCTCCAGCGTTTTTACCATGGATTTAATTCACTTATTGCAATGAATCTAGTATCTGAAACTTTGTAATGGTGAATACTTTTCAAACTAAGAAAATAATTCGATGCCTAGATTTCCCTCTTATTGGCCCCTAGCTCCAAGTGTTGAGCACCTAATCTTTCGTGACTTGGGGCAAGGACCACAATCTTAAGTCACCTTTCTAATGTATCAACAATTCAAATATTTTTTAAACGACCAAACTATGTACATGGACGAATCATTGAATGCATGAATATTGTTTTCTCTACACGAAACCTCGACCCAAATGGAACCTTGAACGATCTTCTTTGCCTAACTTGAATCTAATATCCAGTTCATTTTCCGACGATCACACTTGCTTCACAGTTGGGTGGTCATATCCTTAGATGAATTTGTTTCCTCCACAAGGAGCCTCGCCGCCAAAACCTTGACTTCACTGCCTTTGTTTGAATTCAGATCTTGGTCATTTTCTCATGACCATGCTTTGGTTCTCTTCTAGATCATTGAATGATTGGATGACTTTATCTACTCTCACAAGGCCAGATAGCCCAGTGAGGGCCACACTCAAGTTGGTGTACTAATTTTGGCGCAATTCCCTTCTTCATCGAATATTTTGGAAAAACCAAAATACAATGAAAACCTTCACCAAAATGTTACCCCGTCTCAAATCACGAGACTTTAGAGACTGTCCCATCAATACTTTGTGGACAAATCAAGATCTGTTCTTTGGTCCTCTTGCCAAGTCATCTTTGCCCCATCACTACCATGTCATCTTCCAAATCAACACACTACCACATGGTGTTCCAAGCTACTACGACATGTTTGGATACCTTCCACAGGTGACCTTCCACCTATCTAATTGGCCACCAAAAAATGAGTGCCACGTGTCATCTACTCATGCTTCCACGTCATCAGTCCTACCACCTGCCATCCATGTCATTCAGACTACCTATCCTAGTACGTCATCTTGGGATATCGATGAGTCTTATTGGCTTTGAAAAAAGTTGATTTTCTCGAGATCCGATGGTGTTATGAAACCAGCTCACAAAAAGATAGAAAAGATAGATGAACGCCTTAGAAATCAGCCTCTTTGAGGGGGCAACCTCCTTTACATTACACAAATGAACAATTCTTGGATGATAAAAATGATAAGACCTCCTTTCTATATATTGGAGTCTAAGGGCTCATAATATAATCAGAGCCGACATAACAATAATAATGTAAGGGCACAATAATAACAATAGTGGGCTTCTATGGGGACTACATGGATACAACAATATCATAAGGGGGTTGTACTAATAACAATAAGGGGTTACACTAGTAGTACAGGGGCCTAACATGCCCCTCTCCTTCAAAAAGTGTTGTCCTCAACGCTTGAGTAGTTCTTGATGCTTTTGTATAAAATTCTTGTCCTTCCATGTGAAATCTTCAACAGGGAAGTTCTTCCACTTGATGAGATGTTTTGAAATTGATCAATTTCATAGCTGTCGGGTTCTTGTTTCTGTGACTGCTCCAGGTTCCAATATGATTTTTCCTTCCTCTTCAATTTCTGGCAATATTGTTTGAATTGGGATCTTTTGCAACTTTTGAATAAGTGGCCATACTTCTTCGTCCTTCTTCCATTCATCCCTTGCTTTGTTTATCTAGTCTGGTTAGATAATAGAAATAGCACAAAACAATGCTTCCACATCCTCGTCCTTTCTTGAGAGTGCATCTGCAACAAAATTTTTCTTCCATTTTCTATAGATGATGTCAAATTCATAACCCAACATATTTGTGACACATTTTCTCTATTCTTCTAAAGATAATAGTTGTTCTAAAAAGTATTTAAGACTATCATGATCCATTTTTACCTTGAAGTGTCTTCCCATTCAGTAAGGTCGCCATTTTTTAAGTGCATGTAGTATTGCCAACATTTCCTTCTCATAAATAGCTTGCCTGAGATGCAACAGTAAAAATAACCAATCACCTACATCAAAACATTTTTCACTACGATGTTGATCTACCTATTGTTGCATTCAATTTTGCACCAAAGTGGTGTTATCTTTTAAAAGTTGGAGAACTCGTCGTTGATGCTCGATGTGATCTTTCACTGCTTGAACCTTTTTCTTCTTGATATGTCCTTCTATCTTTAGAGTTTGAGGAGTGGTAATTTCTTCCAATGCTTTACAAGATATGGTCGGATTCATTTCTTAATGCTCGATGTGATCTTTCACTTCTTGAACATTTTTCTTCTTGATATGTCCTTCTATCTTGATAATTTGAGGAGTGGTAATTCCGGCCAATGCATTACAAGATATGGTTGGATTCATTTCTTCTTTTTCGATGTGATCTTTCACTTCTTGAATCTTTTTCTTCTTGATATGTCCTTCTATCTTGAGAGTTTGAGGAGTGGTAATTCTTGCCAATGCTTTACAAGATATGGTCGGATTCATTTCTTCTTTCTCTGGGGTTGGTTCCTGGTGTATATACTCTTCTTTTGATGTTTCTTGATCCTTTTCTTCCTCCTCTTCATAATCTATGTAAAATAATTTCTTCTCAGCACACTTATGACCTTTAGTGCATTTGCTATCACAATTGTAACAAAGCCCTTTTTCTCTTTTCTCTTCCAATTGTTGTGGTGTAACCCTTGTAGGTTGTGGAAGGCTAGGAGAAACAACACTTCCATTATTATAGTTGTGAGGGGTAGACTTCCTTGTTGCCATAATTTTCAAAGCCCTTTTACTCTTTCCAATTGTTGTAGTGTTGCTCTAAAGAAGGTGTTTCTCTTTGTATCCTCATAATGTTCTATCATTTCCTCCGTGAGAATTGACCACGTAACAAGTTGTTTACGAGAACAAAGCCCTTTATACCATAAAAATTGATCCGGTTCTAAATATGAAGATGCAATACATACCTTTTGTAACAGTGGTACACCATGTAGATCAAAATATTGCTCCATCTAAAGTATCCAATTTACCGGATCCTTGCCATCAAACTTCCTCATATCGCCTTTTCTTGATTTTAGGAGCTCGATCTTGAAATGACTATAACTCTGTAATTCTAATTCTTCTAGTTCTGAAATTGCGACTTGTAGTAGCTCTCTGTGTCCTCTTTCCAATGCCACCAGTCTGATCCAAATTGGATTCTCCAAGGAAGAGTTATGCCAAATCTCCCACGGTGACCTGATTATAGACTAGTTCAGTAGAGCGAACTTGTGCGACGTGCCACGTGTCACTGTTTCAACCTTTGGATCTGAAAAATGTATACAAGAAACTACAGTCTGTCCTCGTTTTGTAACTTCTTACGAAATTTCAATCTGATGCTCAAAACAAAAGTTATGACTATTTTCCCTAGGTCACCTATTTGGAATGTAATTCGGGAGTCTGCAAAAAGGCCAACTTCCTCAGATCATATCTCCGCAAATATAGCACCAAAAGCTTTGAAATGTGAACCCAAGCTTCAAACTAATTTCAACCCAAATGGGTTTTTTTATTAGTGTCTAAAACATCGCAGAAAAAAAATTTATAGCGCAAATGCCACGATGACCTGTTTGGAGCAGCGAAACTCTAGAATTCAAAGCTCTGATACCAAATGTTATGAAACTAGCTCATAAAAAGATAGAAAAGATAGATGAACGCCTTAGAAATCAGCCTCTTCGAGGGGGCAACCTCCTTTACATTACACAAATGAACAATTCTTGGATGATACAAATGATAAGACCTCATTTCTATATATAGGAGTCTAAGGGGTCATAATATAATCAGAGCCGACATAACAATAATAATGTAAGGGCACAATAATAACAATAGTGGGCTTCCATGGGGACTACATGGGTACTACCCCTTTTTTCTCATTCAAACCCATATGCATGCTTTCATCCTTTTTGCGTTGACATTAGTGCCAATATTTCCAAGAATCCCCCCACTTTGGCATTGATGACAACCTTTAGCAGTTGGGGCACTGGTAATGCCTAGCGTACCTGGACATTGCTCTATCAACCTCTTCAATTTTTTCAATTGCAATTTTGAACTAATTTTCAAGCTCTGCATTAAATTCTAAATTTTTCACTAATTTCAACTTTTATAATTTCCATTATTCCAATCTCTCCAAGCTTGGCACCAGTATCCACGCATTGTACCAGTGGCCAATGTGGATAATGCCCAATCTCATCTAAGTTATTCACATGATCTCTGCACTAGTGGCCAATGTGGTCAATGCTTAATCTCTCACCCTTTGACACCACTAACAAAGGGCTATGGTTGCAATTCCATATAGAAATTGGTGATATGGTTGCACATCTTCTTAATATGCGCTTTCCACAAACTTGTGCACCAATGCCAAGATGAACTCTCTCTCATGGTTGTTCTTTGTACCAATCATATGCACTAATGGTTGCTCCAATGACCAAAATATCCACTTAACACAAATTAACTATGGAAATTTTCTGATCTGTACTCCCCTTGAATTGATGATGTACCTTATTGATAACTCTCTCCCTAGTTTAATATAACAAAACCTAAAAAAAACAAACAAATTTGATAATAATCATTAACTGTTGATACCAATGAATAAATACACCAATGACCTCTGCCACTTGTACCAATTAAAGAGAGACCAATCATGTAAGGTCTGGAAACTTTCCATTTCATCATTCTTCTAGTGGTGCCAACTCCCCCCTGAACATATGTTACTCTTTTTCTCTGATGCACAATTATTTTTCATGTAGCTTCTCCTACTAATCATTTATTTCTCCTCTTTTCTCTCCCCCTTAGCCCACCCTATTCTCTTATGTTTGATATCCTGACATACAAATACCCATGATAGAATTGGAAAACTTCCTTTTGTTCAGTTGAAAATATTTATTGAAGAGATGAGGGAGATATCACTCCCATCTTTTGCCTTAAGTATTAAAAATTCTCTTTGGCAAGAAGCTTAGTGAATATATCTAAAATGTGTTCCTTAGTATCTATATATTTCAATCTAACAATCTGATCAACTACTTGTTCTGTGAGGAAATGATATTTTATGGGGATGTGCTTTGTTTTTAATGTAGAATAGGGTTCTTGGACATACTTATGGCACTTCTATTATCACAAACAATGGGAATTAGTTGATTATAATTTACCTTCATGGCTGACAAAGTTTGCTTCATCTCTAAGATTTGAGTGCAACAAGAAACAATTGTTATGTACTCTACCTTAGTTGTGGATAAGGAGATTGAGGTTTTCTTATTACTCAACTGTGCCAACAAATAGTTTCCTAGAAAGAATGCATGGCCACTTTTATTCTTCCTATCATCCACACTACCAACCCAATCAACATTTATGTATTCAGTTAAAAGGAAGTTTTTACCTTTGTGATGCCATAATCCTGTTGGCATTATGAGACAAGTGTTGTCCTTGATGGAAAATCATACTGATGACAAATCATAGTGCAGAAGGATAGCAGCAAGGAATTGATGATCAGTCTACAAGTATGAAGAAAAATATATACACGTTGGTTCACTATATACCAAGTCGCGTATACAAGCAGGTTAACTATATACCAAGTCGCGTATACGCAGGTTCGCTATATACCAAGTCGCGTGTACACGCAGGTTGGCTTCAGTAAAAGAGCGTGTATGTGGAAAACTTATCTTTGGTCCGTGGCGGTTATTCCTTGGAAGTTGTGCCTATGGTTTTGGACCATAGTGTCTCGATGGACGTGTTGATCCCTAGTTTTGAAGTTGATGGTATTGGATTTCTATGGTTTTGGCCCGTGGTATTGAGCAAGGCCTAAGGCTATATAAGGAGAAGAAGATCATTAGGCAAATGTATCTGAAAAGGCTTGAATATCTGATGAAGTATTAGATCCAGTATGCAGGTTATTGGTTGATGATGTATTGCTTGATCTGAGCTAAGGAGAGATCTCATCGGTTGATGGAGAACAAGATCTAAGGAGAGATCGGGATCAAATGGTTTGAAATGAACTATCTTTATATGGTTGATTATGCGTATTTCTAGATCTGCATACTGACGCAATGTTATGTTCTGGGTATAACTGATATCTGGTACAACTGCAAGTTATGAAAAATTATTTTTAGATCTGTACGCAGGTTGTCTTCAGTAAAATCGCGTGTATACGCGGGTTGCCTTCATTAAAGTGGCGTGTATCTTTTGGAGCTTGATTTTTGGGTTGCAGCTGGGTCTGACTATTATTGCAGAGTTCTGTAGTCTGCATTGTGTTCTGGTGACTGGGTTTGACAGGTTTTCAGTGGTTCAGTGATTCAAAGATTGTTGATGCGAGTATTGGTTGTTTTGTAATCTGCTATGAAAGTTGAATGAATTGTGGTCTTCAGATTGTAATGTTGTGCTTCAGGAATATCCAGTCTGAAAATGTATGAAAGGTGGTACCTAAAGGAAAGAAGATTGTAGGCCAGCACCTATGTACTAGTATCTTAGCTAGTACAAGAACAAAGGGGGTTGGAGCTCCCTTCCAAGAAAATTTGGAGAACGAGAGAAGGTTGAAGCCTTCCGCAGGTTGTAGCCTGCGTACTGGTATAAGGCTGCACCAGTACAAAAGATTGTAAACTGAAGTTTCATATTAAAGAAAGATAGAGACGACTTGCAGCAGGTGGTTTTCACCCACATTGGGTTTCCACCTTATATCATGGTGTTCATGTGTGTGGCTTTTGTGTGATGATATGTTCTGCATCTGTTTACTCTTAATATGGTGAATAATGACCTGATGCACTTAACTGAAGATAAACTAACTGAATTATAAGTTTTCTGGTTATATGCTGTTTTCTTTAGACACAGTAGCGTGTACACGCTGGTTCACTTAACTGAAGTAGCATATATGTTTCTGAGCATTGAAAAAGTTTTATTGATCTGATAATACTGATTCACCCCCCCCCTCTCAGTATTATTTCCAACAATTGGTATCAGAGCAGGTCCTTTGGTAGAAGCTTGATCGCTTGAAGGAGATCCGTGGAACAATGGGAAAGAAGCTTAAGAAGAAAGCTCATAAGAAGAAGAAGACATCTCAGAAGATCTATGACAGTGGGAGAGTCGATTGGGGATTAGGTATAAGAAGTTCTTCAGATTCAGAATCATTATCAGGTATGAATGTGTTATCCTCTGATGCCCCTGCTATATTTCCTTGTGAAAGTGATGGAAGTGATAGTGAAACTACTGAACATGCTTTTATGGGTGAGCAAGAAAAGTATCAAATAGAGGCAATATTTAGAAGGCTTACAGACAAAGTTAAAGATCAACAAGATCTATTGAACAAAAGGGAATGTGCTTTCAAAGAAGAAGTTACCAAACTAAAAGCTCAATCAGAGGAAGGAAACAAGGTAAGAAAGTTACTCAAGGACAAGGAAAATCAATGTCAAAAGTTGCAGGGTGAAGTGACATCATTAAGAGATGAAGTCAATGAAAGAAGCACAACCATCAAGAAACTCAGAGATAGATCCAGTTACTATGAAAGTCTTGAAGCCACGATCCGCTCGCTAAAGAAAGATCTTGAAGAATCAAAGAAGCAGAATAAAGATCTACTCCAAGCTATTGAAAAACAGGTAAACGAAGATATCAGCTTAAAATCTCAACTGGAATGTGCTCTCAGAATTCGTCAAATGCAGCAGGATCTGAATGAAGAACAAGAAATGGAGATTCTCAATCTAAGGCATCAGTGGGAAGAAGGAAGGAAAGATGGAGAAGACATGAAGAAGCAATGTCTAGAAAAGGAGGAACAACTTCAAGTTGAGGTAAATATCTTGAAAGGTAAATTGGAAGAAAAGGATAAACTTTTGAGATTTCAAGATAGTACTAAAGCCTTGGATGATATTCTTAGTAGTCAAAGGTCTCCTGCTATCAAGACTGGTCTTGGTTTTCATGAATCTGTTGAAGGTGAATCTAGCTCACAAGGTGAGGCAAGGAACTCTAAAGAGAAAACTAAAATGATCAACAAGGAGATGAAAGGTCAACCCCATCAACATTCAAGGAAAAAGACTCCTCAAAGAAAATCTTTTACTCCTCCTATGAATAATGTTGAATGTTATGTATGTCATAATCTTGGACATGTTGCAGCTAGATGTGGAAGAAGAAGGGTTCAAGACCATCATGTAGAAAGATCATCACATTCAAGGTACTTTAATGGATATTGTTTTTCTTGCAATATGTTAGGTCACAAAGCTGCTGATTGCTACAGGAGGAATATGAAACATGTAAGATGTTATGCATGTAACAAGCTTGGACATATAGCAAAGGAATGCAGGAACAAAGGATGGACATCACACCAAAAGGAGAAAACCTCATCACACTTGAAGATATGGAGGAAGAAGGAAGTACAGTCAGCACAATGTACTGAGACACAACACAACACAGACATATCAGACTCAGGGGGAGCTGAAAGTGTAAAACTTCAGTGTTCTGAATCTCATACGCAAGTTCCTTAAAGGGAAGTCGCGTATATACGCGAGTTAGACACTGCAAAGTCGCGTATATGTCAGTCTGAGGAAAAGCAGTGGGGACAGGATTAGAAAAAGGATCTGATATGATTCAGTCTATTATTTGCTCTATTGGTTACAGTCTGCTGAGGATGTGTGGAAATGTTTTGTTACTTGTATGATGTCTAGAAGTGTTTTGATCCTAACTTGAGGATGATGATGTTTTGATGCTTATTGCTGATATATGCATGATCAAATCTAACAGATGGCACTGGTTGAGGGGGAGCATATGCCTTTAGTAATTCATTGTTGGCATTATGGTTAATAATCCTTGGTGATGATTCTTATATGGCTAAATGATATATCTTGCTATGATGTGGTTGTGAGTTGTCTATGATAAACTCTCATATGATTCTTGAAGTTACATAGAAGATGTTCAGATCAGATTTATGGTTGATTCTTTGATGTTGCATATATGGTGCTTACATGGTGATCTTCATAAGGACAAGGAGAAGTACAAAGCACGAATACACATCTTCCTCACTTGATGATGAGTCACTTATATACTGTTGTTGTCA
Organism: Pinus tabuliformis; assembly: GCA_031772625.1. Lineage (NCBI taxonomy): Eukaryota > Viridiplantae > Streptophyta > Pinopsida > Pinales > Pinaceae > Pinus > Pinus tabuliformis. Next base: position 2,064,306,207 of record CM062818.1, on the reverse strand, counting down.
TATGCATAAAGATCATACAGTTATGATGCAGGCACTCATGTGGATAAGGATTGTTGCTGATGATGATATCAAGAAGCTTTGTCAAAAGAGTTTGAGCTCAAGATACATAGTGCTGATACATGGATGACTCCTCAAAGTCACTTTGTTGGAGACATGATGATGAGTTCGTATCTATATGATGATAGGTTTATACTTACATATGTTGGTTGATGCAGATGTTCCCAAGTAATGATACTTGGATCATGTAGAGCTTGATGAAATGGCTATGGTGGTTTCACACATGATATAATGTGAATGACTCTGAATTCTGTTCAAAGGGATGAATTGATGCAGACATACCTTGTTATAGGTTGATGACTTATTCTCTACAGGACATTTACAGGTTGCTGATATGGAAATTGGTGTACGCGTGTTGTTTAAAGGATATCCGCGTACATACGCCGTTTTATGGGGGATAGTTGCGTATATGGTGTACGCGTGTTGCGTAAGGGATATCCGCGTATATATGCTGATTGATGCAGGTGAAGTCGCGTATATGGAGTTTTGAACAGCAAGGGAAAACTCTGAATGAAAATATTATGAAATGGGTCTAACAGAGACCATCTGGTACAGTCAGAGGGATCAGATAATGATGCAGTGTTGGCATTACCTTAGATGCAGAGGGAGAACAAAAAGAAAATATAATTGCTGGACTAGATGCTTATGGAGCAAATCATACATTGTGTATGATAGCTGCTGATGACTTTCGTGGTCTTACTTACATGTCTGGTCTCTTGACTCATGAAGTAATTGAGTGTCTCTATCTATTGTAATCAGTTGATGAAATCTCTTTTGGTCATTTGATGAATGTTGAAATATTTCAGTCATGTATTTTCATCAAGGTCATGTAATGGCCTATGTTGGTTTCCCCACTATTCCTGGGATGAATGATGTTATACTCTTGAATTATCATGTGTAAACTTTTGGTATATCCCCACTTGATTGGGAGATGGATGTATGTATGAGTCTTTGGTGCTAGGAAGGTCACTTATGATGTATAGAGTCGTGTTCTTTCTTGTAGAACATTTTTTTGTAGACCTTGCTTACAGTCAGGGAGAGCATGATCAGCACACTTCAACAAGAACAGAGATTCAGCATGTACTCAGAGGGAGCATGGACAGATTGGTACACCTTGGCATATACAAAGGGGGAGATTATTCAGAGATTTCAGCAGGTACTCAGGGGGAGTATGGACAGTGGAATGATTCAGCAAAGGAAGAGAATATCTTGGTCCACCCGTTGCCCTTGATGTCAAAGGGGGAGAGTGATTTGGTGTTGTTGCCATCAAGTCCAAAGGGGGAGATTGTTGGCATTATGATGCATGTGTTGTACTTGATGGCAACCCTCTCATAGAAGAATATCTCACTTATGTATAACTGGATGAATCTTCAGAAGAGATGTCAGATGTGACTGATGGAGGACAGCTCAAAGGAATCAGATGATAGTTCTAAGTGTAACAAGTTAGCTTTGCCATCAAGTCCAAAGGGGGATATTGTTGGCATTATGAGACAAGTGTTGTCCTTGATGGCAAATCACACTGATGACAAATCATAGTGCAGAAGGATAGCAGCAAGGAATTGATGATCAGTCTACAAGTATGAAGAAAAATATATACACACTGGTTCACTATATACCAAGTCGCGTATACAAGCAGGTTAACTATATACCAAGTCGCGTATACGCAGGTTCGCTATATACCAAGTCACATGTACACACAGGTTGGCTTCAGTAAAAGAGCGTGTATGTCGAAAACTTATCTTTGGTCCGTGGCGGTTATTCCTTGGAAGTTGTGCCTATGGTTTTGGACCATGGTGTCTCGACGGACGTGTTGATCCCTAGTTTTGAAGTTGATGGTATTGGATTTCTATGGTTTTGGCCCGTGGTATTTAGCAAGGCCTAAGGCTATATAAGGAGAAGAAGATCATTAGGCAAATGTATCTGAAAAGGCTTGAATATCTGATGAAGTATTAGATCCAGTATGCAGGTTATTGGTTGATGATGTATTGCTTGATCTGAGCTAAGGAGAGATCTCATCGGTTGATGGAGAACAAGATCTAAGGAGAGATCGGGATCAAATGGTTTGAAATGAACTATCTTTATATGGTTGATTATGCGTATTTCTAGATCTGCATACTGACGCAATGTTATGTTCTGGGTATAACTGATATCTGGTACAGCTGCAAGTTATGAAAAATTATTTTTAGATCTGTACGCAGGTTGTCTTCAGTAAAACCACGTCTATACGCGGGTTGCCTTCATTAAAGTGGCGTGTATCTTTTGGAGCTTGATTTTTGGGTTGCAGCTGGGTCTGACTGTTATTGCAGAGTTATGTAGTCTGCACTGTGTTCTGGTGACTGGGTTTGACAGGTTTTCAGTGGTTCAGTGATTCAAAGATTGTTGATGCGAGTATTGGTTGTTTTGTAATCTGCTATGAAAGTTGAATGAATTGTGGTCTTCAGATTGTAATGTTGTGCTTCAGGAATATCCAGTCTGAAAATGTATGAAAGGTGGTACCTGAAGGAAAGAAGATTGTAGGCCAGCACCTATGTACTAGTATCTTAGCTAGTACAAGAACAAAGGGGGTTGGAGCTCCCTTCCAAGAAAATTTGGAGAACGAGAGAAGGTTGAAGCCTTCAGCAGGTTGTAGCCTGCGTACTGGTATAAGGCTGCACCAGTACAAAAGATTGTAAACTGAAGTTTCATATTAAAGAAAGATAGAGACGACTTGCAGCAGGTGGTTTTCACCCACATTGGGTTTCCACCTTATATCATGGTGTTCATGTGTGTGGCTTTTGTGTGATGATATGTTCTGCATCTGTTTACTCTTAATATGGTGAATAATGACCTGATGCACTTAACTGAAGATAAACTAACTGAATTATAAGTTTTCTGGTTATACGTTGTTTTCTTTAGACACAGTAGCGTGTACACGCTGGTTCACTTAACTGAAGTAGCGTATATGTTTCTGAGCATTGAAAAAGTTTTATTGATCTGATAATACTGATTCACCCCCCCCCTCTCAGTATTATTTCCAACAATTGGTATCAGAGCAGGTCCTTTGGTAGAAGCTTGATCGCTTGAAGGAGATCCGTGGAACAATGGGAAAGAAGCTTAAGAAGAAAGCTCATAAGAAGAAGAAGACATCTCAGAAGATCTATGACAGTGCGAGAGTCGATTGGGGATTAGGTATAAGAAGTTCTTCAGATTCAGAATCATTATCAGGTATGAATGTGTTATCCTCTGATGCCCCTGCTATATTTCCTTGTGAAAGTCATGGAAGTGATAGTGAAACTACTGAACATGCTTTTATGGGTGAGCAAGAAAAGTATCAAATAGAGGCAGTATTTAGAAAGCTTACAGACAAAGTTAAAGATCAACAAGATCTATTGAACAAAAGGGAATGTGCTTTCAAAGAAGAAGTCACCAAACTAAAAGCTCAATCAGAGGAAGGAAACAAGGTAAGAAAGTTACTCAAGGACAAGCAAAATCAATGTCAAAAGTTGCAGGGTGAAGTGACATCATTAAGAGATGAAGTCAATGAAAGAAGCACAACCATCAAGAAACTCAGAGATAGATCCAGTTACTATGAAAGTCTTGAAGCCACGATCCGCTCGCTAAAGAAAGATCTTGAAGAATCAAAGAAGCAGAATAAAGATCTACTCCAAGCTATTGAAAAACAGGTAAACGAAGATATCAGCTTAAAATCTCAACTGGAATGTGCTCTCAGAATTCGTCAAATGCAGCAGGATCTGAATGAAGAACAAGAAATGGAGATTCTCAATCTAAGGCATCAGTTGGAAGAAGGAAGGAAAGATGGAGAAGACATGAAGAAGCAATGTCTAGAAAAGGAGGAACAACTTCAAGTTGAGGTAAATATCTTGAAAGGTAAATTGGAAGAAAAGGATAAACTTTTGAGATTTCAAGATAGTACTAAAGCCTTGGATGATATTCTTAGTAGTCAAAGGTCTCCTGCTATCAAGACTGGTCTTGGTTTTCATGAATCTGTTGAAGGTGAATCTAGCTCACAAGGTGAGGCAAGGAACTCTAAAGAGAAAACTAAAATGATCAACAAGGAGATGAAAGGTCAACCGCATCAACATTCAAGGAAAAAGACTCCTCAAAGAAAATCTTTTACTCCTCCTCTGAATAATGTTGCATGTTATGTATGTCATAATCTTGGACATGTTGCAGCTAGATGTGGAAGAAGAAGGGTTCAAGACCATCATGTAGAAAGATCATCACATTCAAGGTACTTTAATGGATATTGTTTTTCTTGCAATATGTTTGGTCACAAAGCTGCTGATTGCTACAGGAGGAATATGAAACATGTAAGATGTTATGCATGTAACAAGCTTGGACATATAGCAAAGGAATGCAGGAACAAAGGATGGACATCACACCAAAAGGAGAAAACCTCATCACACTTGAAGATATGGAGGAAGAAGGAAGTACAGTCAGCACAATGTACTGAGACACAGCACAACACAGACATATCAGACTCAGGGGGAGCTGAAAGTGTAAAACTTCAGTGTTCTGAATCTCATACGCAAGTTCCTTAAAGGGAAGTCGTGTATATATGCGAGTTAGACACTGCAAAGTCGCGTATATGTCAGTCTGAGGAAAAGCAGTGGGGACAGGATCAGAAAAAGGATCTGATATGATTCAGTCTATTATTTGCTCTATTGGTTACAGTCTGCTGAGGATGTGTGGAAATGTTTTGTTACTTGTATGATGTCTAGAAGTGTTTTGATCCTAACTTGAGGATGATGATGTTTTGATGCTTATTGCTGATATATGCATGATCAGATCTAACAGATGGCACTGGTTGAGGGGGAGCATATGCCTTTAGTAATTCATTGTTGGCATTATGGTTAATAATCCTTGGTGATGATTCTTATATGGCTAAATGATATATCTTGCTATGATGTGGTTGTGAGTTGTCTATGATAAACTCTCATATGATTCTTGAAGTTACATAGAAGATGTTCAGATCAGATTTATGGTTGATTCTTTGATGTTGCATATATGGTGCTTACATGGTGATCTTCATAAGGACAAGGAGAAGTACAAAGCTTGAATACACATCTTCCTCACTTGATGATGAGTCACTTATATACTGTTGTTGTCATATGCATAAAGATCATACAGTTATGATGCAGGCACTCATGTGGATAAGGATTGTTGCTGATGATGATATCAAGAAGCTTTGTCAAAAGAGTTTGAGCTCAAGATACATAGTGCTGATACATGGATGACTCCTCAAAGTCACTTTGTTGGAGACATGATGATGAGTTCGTATCTATATGATGATAGGTTTATACTTACATATGTTGGTTGATGCAGATGTTACCAAGTAATGATACTTGGATCATGTAGAGCTTGATGAAATGGCTATGGTGGTTTCACACATGATATAATGTGAATGACTCTGAATTCTGTTCAAAGGGATGAATTGATGCAGACATACCTTGTTATAGGTTGATGACTTATTCTCTACAGGACATTTACAGGTTGCTGATATGGAAATTGGTGTACGCGTGTTGTTTAAAGGATATCCGCGTACATACGCCGTTTTATGCGGGGATAGTCGCGTATATGGTGTACGCGTGTTGCGTAAGGGATATCCGCGTATATACGCTGATTGATGCAGGTGAAGTCGCGTATATGGAGTTCTGAACAGCAAGGGAAAACTCTGAATGAAAATATTCTGAAATGGGTCTAACAGAGACCATCTGGTACAGTCAGAGGGATCAGATAATGATGCAGTGTTGGCATTACCTTAGATGCAGAGGGAGAACAAAAAGAAAATATAATTGTTGGACTAGATGCTTATGGAACAAATCATACATTGTGTATGATAGCTGCTGATGACTTTCGTGGTCTTACTTACATGTCTGGTCTCTTGACTCATGAAGTAATTGAGTGTCTCTATCTATTGTAATCAGTTGATGAAATCTCTTCTGGTCATTTGATGAATGTTGAAATATTTCAGTCATGTATTTTCATCAAGGTCATGTAACGGCCTATGTTGGTTTCCCCACTATTCCTGGGATGAATGATGTTATACTCTTGAATTATCATGTGTAAACTTTTGGTATATCCCCACTTGATTGGGAGATGGATGTATGTATGAGTCTTTGGTGCTAGGAAGGTCACTTATGATGTATAGAGTCGTGTTCTTTCTTGTAGAACATTTTTTTGTAGACCTTGCTTACAGTCAGGGAGAGCATGATCAGCACACTTCAGCAAGAACAGAGATTCAGCATGTACTCAGAGGGAGCATGGACAGATTTGTACACCTTGGCATATACAAAGGGGGAGATTATTCAGAGATTTCAGCAGGTACTCAGGGGGAGTATGGACAGTGGAATGATTCAGCAAAGGAAGAGAATATCTTGGTCCACCCTTTGCCCTTGATGTCAAAGGGGGAGAGTGATTTGGTGTTGTTGCCATCAAGTCCAAAGGGGGAGATTGTTGGCATTATGATGCATGTGTTGTACTTGATGGCAACCCTCTCATAGAAGAATATCTCACTTATGTATAACTGGATGAATCTTCAGAAGAGATGTCAGATGTGACTGATGGAGGACAGCTCAAAGGAATCAGATGATAGTTCTAAGTGTAACAAGTTAGCTTTGCCATCAAGTCCAAAGGGGAGATTGTTGGCATTATGAGACAAGTGTTGTCCTTGATGGCAAATCACACTGATGACAAATCATAGTGCAGAAGGATAGCAGCAAGGAATTGATGATCAGTCTACAAGTATGAAGAAAAATATATACACGCTGGTTCACTATATACCAAGTCGCGTATACAAGCAGGTTAACTATATACCAAGTCGGGTATACGCAGGTTCGCTATATACCAAGTCGCGTGTACACGCAGGTTGGCTTCAGTAAAAGAGCGTGTATGTGGAAAACTTATCTTTGGTCCGTGGCGGTTATTCCTTGGAAGTTGTGCCTATGGTTTTGGACCATGGTGTCTTGACGGACGTGTTGATCCCTAGTTTTGAAGTTGATGGTATTGGATTTCTATGGTTTTGGCCCGTGGTATTGAGCAAGGCCTAAGGCTATATAAGGAGAAGAAGATCATTAGGCAAATGTATCTGAAAAGGCTTGAATATCTGATGAAGTATTAGATCCAGTATGCAGGTTATTGGTTGATGATGTATTGCTTGATCTGAGCTAAGGAGAGATCTCATCGGTTGATGGAGAACAAGATCTAAGGAGAGATCGGGATCAAATGGTTTGAAATGAACTATCTTTATATGGTTGATTATGCGTATTTCTAGATCTGCATACTGACGCAATGTTATGTTCTGGGTATAACTGATATCTGGTACAGCTGCAAGTTATGAAAAATTATTTTTAGATCTGTACGCAGGTTGTCTTCAGTAAAACCGCGTGTATACGCTGGTTGCCTTCATTAAAGTGGCGTGTATCTTTTGGAGCTTGATTTTTGGGTTGCAGCTGGGTCTGACTGTTATTGCAGAGTTCTGTAGTCTGCACTGTGTTCTGGTGACTGGGTTTGACAGGTTTTCAGTGGTTCAGTGATTCAAAGATTGTTGATGCGAGTATTGGTTGTTTTGTAATCTGCTATGAAAGTTGAATGAATTGTGGTCTTCAGATTGTAATGTTGTGCTTCAGGAATATCCAGTCTGAAAATGTATGAAAGGTGGTACCTGAAGGAAAGAAGATTGTAGGCCAGCACCTATGTACTAGTATATTAGCTAGTACAAGAACAAAGGGGGTTGGAGCTCCCTTCCAAGAAAATTTGGAGAACGAGAGAAGGTTGAAGCCTTCAGCGGGTTGTAGCCTGCGTACTGGTATAAGGCTGCACCAGTACAAAAGATTGTAAACTGAAGTTTCATATTAAAGAAAGATAGAGACGACTTGCAGCAGGTGGTTTTCACCCACATTGGGTTTCCACCTTATATCATGGTGTTCATGTGTGTGGCTTTTGTGTGATGATCTGTTCTGCATCTGTTTACTCTTAATATGGTGAATAATGACCTGATGCACTTAACTGAAGATAAACTAACTGAATTATAAGTTTTCTGGTTATACGCTATTTTCTTTAGACTCAGTAGCGTGTACACGCTGGTTCACTTAACTGAAGTAGCGTATATGTTTCTGAGCATTGAAAAAGTTTTATTGATCTGATAATACTGATTCATCCCCCCCCCCTCTCAGTATTATTTCCAACAAATCCAAAATTGATGTTGCTCTTTAGATATCTGAAATATTCACTTTGAAAATAAAAAATGGTTCTCTTTTGGGCGGATTGAAACCTTGCTACCAAACCAACAACCTGCATGATGTTTGGTCTTGATGCCACGAGGTATAACAATAGACTCCCAATCATTGACCTCAACATAGTGTGATTGACCTTTGGTTACCTATCATCTTTATTCATCTTGCATCCAATAACCACAGGGGTGCTGACAAATGAACATTGCTCCATTCCAAACTTCTTTAGTGTCTCCTTGAGCTATTTTTTTGGGAGATGAATGTCTATTTTTTATTATATAATTTGTAAACCAAGGAAGAAAGACAATTCACCTAACATTGAAATCTCAAATTCATCCTGCATTTCAACCAGAAACTTTTGGCTAATCACATATGGATCACTTCGAAAAATAATATCATCAACCTAAAAAACAATAATCAAAATAAATTATTTTTTAGATTCATTATACAAATTATTGTTTGTTGTTCCTATTTTGAGACCTTGTTGTTGTAGATACTTTTCCAATATTGAATACCAAGCTTTTGGTGCTTGTTTCAAACCATACAATTCCTTTTTCAATTTGCATTCATCCTCTTGATTGTTTGACTGCTAAAATCCTTCAAGATGCTCAATATATACTTCTTACTCAAGCTCTCCATTTAGAAATGTTGATTTTATATCCATCTAGTAGAATTTGAATCTCTTATGACATGTAAAGCTAAGAACAACATTCTTATTGCTTCTAGTCTTGCACTGGGGTAAAATTTATCTTCAAAATCAACTCCCACAATCTGAGCATAACCTTTACATACAATTATGACCTTGTTCTTGACAACTTGACCATCTTCATTTAATTTATTCCTAAACTTCCATTTATTGCCCATGACATTCTTATTTCTTGGTCTAGGAACTACTTCTCATGTCTAGTTTTTATCTATCTGATCCAACTCTTCTTTCATGGATTTTTCCCAATGTTTGTCTTGGATTACTTGAGCAAAGTATTTGGGTTACATCATAAACAATAGTGCAATATTTATATGACTAGAAGTGCATACAAATTTTCTTATATTTTGAACTCCTACCTCTTTATCACCAATAATTTGGGTGTCAGGGTGATGTTTTTGCACATACCTAGATGGTGTCTTTGGATGTGAATGTGTTACCTCCTCCTCATCAAATTCATCATGATATTTTTCTTCATATTCAATAATGATTTGATCAATTGAACTAGTATTTTTGGGATGCTTTCCCTTATGGGATACGACTTCATCAACTCTCACATCAATGCAATCAACACATTTTGATAGCCTTTTATTGTAGCATCTATACCCTTTACTATTTTTTGCATAGGCTAAGAAAATACCTTCATTAGCTCTAAATCGAATTTACTAAGATTGTCATCATTAATTTTAATATAACATTTACTACCAAAAAAAATTGAAATGATTTATAGATGTTGTCTTTCCAAACCAAATCTCATGGAGTGTTTTGTCATTGTTTGGCCTGATATGAGATTTCTTTAAAATATGTATAATTGTATGTACTGCTTCAGACCAAAATTTTTGTTGGAACCGTTTTTTCATCAAGCATAATTTTGTCCATCTATTGTACTATCTATTTTACCTTTCAACCACACCATTATATTGTGGGATCCTAGCAATCAAAATGTGTGTCCTTATCCCATGCTCGTACTATTGCTACTATTGCTACTATTGCTACTACTACTCTGTTGTTATTCCTGCACTATTGCTACTACTACTCTGTTGTTATTCCTGCACTATTTCTGCAACTACTACAATAGTGAGTTTGATCTCACCTTATCTCCTTGTGAAATAAAACTAAGAAATATATCTTGGATAGAAACCCCTATATGGAGTCTCACTCTAGCTAGAATTGTGCCTACAACCTGCAACTAGGCAATTCACATTTCCTCCAATAACATGAATTTATGTTTACCTATTGTGCCCCTATGACTGGGCTCTATGTAACTATCACTTGAGTCCTCTGATTATAACTAGCTCTGCATTGTCTACTAAGCATCTGACTACCTTGACCAACTCTCTCTATGCCTCTCTAGTAGTTGACTACAACTAGATCTACATTGTCCCTAAATATTTGATTACACCTACTCACACTAGTATTCTTGCTACTGAATATTGCGGGCCCCTATAGTGAGGGTGACGGTCTTTCTGCAACAACTGGAAATGATCTAACTGATATCCTTGTTTATTTTGCATTGGAATCTACCCATCCTAACCCTCTTAACCATCATTATTGTTATAGACATTTTTGTGCCTCGTAACATGGAGCATGAAATGTCGATAATTACAGGGATCCTCAGTCCCTAAACATGTTGTTCTTACCCCTAGAAGAACAAGGTCAGCAAACCACAACACTTCCCATCAGTTCTCCACCTGAAAACACTCAAAAACAGGCTATTTTTGGATCATGTCAGCTGCTCCACTGAGCATCTGCGCTGGAATGCAACTACTCCTCCTTGTACCTGCGCTGAAAGTCAAATCTAATGAAGGCTACCTGCGCTGGGCGAGATTGGCCAAGTGGCACAGTCATTCTGCAAGGTGTCAATTGCCCAGGAAGCTTCCAAACTGACACTTGGTTCATGGGATTCGCCCTGTGATGAGTAAGAGGTACTTGATCTCCATGTGTAAGCAAGGATCTCCAAGTGGACTCAAGAACTGAAGTTTAACTGAAGAGGGAGAGGACACAAGGCAGCTTTATGTCAGTCTCAAGCTGACTCATCCTTTCTTCTTCTATCCTATATATAGAGCTCTTCTATGAGGTCTAAGGAGGCTGGAATTTTGTGCAAAGCAAGGAAGTGCTGTTGGTTTACAGTTAGAGCTATTGGGTGATTGCTTTTATAGAGGTGAAGAGGAGATTTCTTGCTGCTGGGGAGGTGCTGCTGGATTGGAGCCATTGATGGTTGTAACCTTCTCAGAACCCTGTTACTTTTATCAATAAAGCTTTGAATGTTCTCCTATATACTTGTATTGCATTGATGTATTGTATTTACTTGTATATTTGATTCACTCTAATCCATGCATCAGTTATGAGTACATGTATCTTGTAGTTTTCTTCTCTCTGTTGTGCAGGATCTGTGTGTAGCTGGACCGGCAAAGGGAGCAAGGAGCTGGGAACAAGAGACAAAGAGAGAGGATAAGGATCGACAAAAGCGAAAGACACCGGTTGGTTAATTTTTTCTTCCTTCTCTCTGTACTTTCATAAAGGAAAACATTAAAGCTTTACCTTCAGTTGTTGCTAAAGACTGTCACCTTTAGAGTAGGGATAGGGTCATCCGAGTCGGATACTTTTCCCCACAACTCCACTGGCGACTCCGCTGGGGAACCTAGTATCTTGTTGGTGTTTGTAGTATTTTGCTATTCATTTCTTGAAGAAAAGAGTACCAAATCGAAAAGCTTTTGACTATATCAAAAGCGAAGTAGAGGGACTGCTGCTCTTGCTCATTTACTGAGCAAATTCAAGATTTGAAGAGCTGATCTACAAAAGACTCTTTACTCTTTGTGATAGCTTTTCATCCTCTTGATCATCCCTTAGCCTGTACTTGACCTATAGCTTTTTATTTCAGCAAAAACAGTGCATTTTTGAGCTTTTTATGACCCGGAATTCCTTGTAAACGCAACTCTCGTGTCTCAGTGCAGGCTGTCCACAGGCAGTCTGCATTTCAGCGCAGGTACTCCCTTCGGGAACTGCGCTGAGAATCAAACTGACAGACCAGAGCCTGCGCTGGTCCAGTTAGCCAGTGTCTTGCTGAGGTTTCCCTTAGTGTCTGAGCCCTGTTTTCACTGATTTTTGCTGATTGCTTGCTGGTCATTGTACTTGCTGTAAACCATTCTCCTTGACATTATTCTGCCTCAGTTGTGTGATGAAACTGTGAATGTTCTTTCAGTATTTCTTGTTTCAGTTACAGTTTCCCATTGTGAAAAGCGAACCAGTATAGCTGTGGCCTCTTAGATCCTGAACTGTAAAAGTGTCTTTGTGATCTTATGAGCTAGTTTTATTACTGTTCATGGCTGTTTGAGTTTGTTTGTTTTTCATTTTATGGTTTGAATCTATACATTTCCTGTGTTTAAACAAGTCGATCATAAGGTGTCTTTTTTATTTTGGACAAGCTTGTTTATTTCTACTTGAAATTAGATTCAAAATTATACAACAGTTTCCTTTCTGTATTACATCAATATTAAGGATAACGAAAAGAAATACATGCATTGTGCATATTTGCATTTGACTGTGTGCTTGACGATTTAGGAAAATTTTCATTTTAGTGTGTGTTCTATGATCTGTGCGAAAAGTTGTGTCTTTCTTTTCCCTCAGTAGATTAAGGTTTTCAAAGTTGAAAGATTGAAAAGTTTTGCTTCTCATCTTAGATTGCATTTAGGAAGTTGTATATATACATCTCGTGGTGATCCTTAAAGGCAAACTGCTAAGCAAGATCAACATTAAAATAAATCCAATTTACATAACAACGCTTTGTAACATAACGCAAACATCTAGAGGTCTAGGTAGAGACGTGTTCCGGCGTCGTTAAACGTAATGACTGTCGATCTCTACGAAGGTGGGTGATTCCTCCTGAGAGTCGGTGGCACTAATACGGACTTGTGCTCCCGCGTACCGTCGCGTATATTGGGAGACCCCTATAGGCATTTATCCTTTATCCTTAGGAAGCCGTGTCGGCCGCCCTACTGATCGCGATGCAGTGAACACAACATTCACGAAGATCGACCACCCGTACCGTAAAACGTATTCTGTGGTTTCGCGAAAGGTTTGGCACACCCTCTGCCTAGATCTCCAGAGCAGTTTCTTTTGGCCTTTTTCAAACTCTATAACTGAAAAAGTCCAACCGAGCATTTGTCACTTCGGGCTCGTTAATACATCGAAGTCGACTAGAGTCATCTTTAGCTTTTTCTCGACTCTTAAAACATGAAAAAGCAAGTTTGTGTCTAAAAGCGTCGTCAATAAAATTTATTTTAAGCGGAACATAATCACCTGTTATTCCCACGTTGATCTTTCAGTTGAAAAGTATGGAGCCCACCAACCAAGGAAGTAACCTTGGCGGAAGTCCAAATCCCTTCTCCTCTTGGGGAGATGTTGGTGCGCCTCATATGGCTACATTGTCACTTCCAGGATTGACAATCGGCCTCCCTGTATGGCTCTTTTCAACTAATGTAGTCCAGATCGCCACTAATCCTGAGCAGTCGAATCAACAGTCAGAACAATCTAGAACTACCCACCAGCCTTCCACTTCTTACGATACTTCCTCTGATCCTTCATCTTCGCAAGGTAGAGCTGGCAAAAGTCAGCCTCCCAAGGAGAAGAAGGAAAAGAAGAAGAGAGAAAAGAAGCAGAAGGAGCCTCTGGCAAAGGCGACTGGGGGCAAGCAGAAGAAAGCTGACAAAAACCCACACACTGCACCGACCGGGCCTAAATCGCCATGTGTCATTTGCAAAGGGATCCACTTCCATCGTGATTGTCCTTGTATTCCCCGGATACTAAGGGACTGGTCCCCAAGGTTGCACAATCCAGTAGCATCAACCTCTGATTGTCATGTTGATTGCATTCCGTCAACTAGCGAGAGTGAAGGACGAAGAAGGGGACCAAGATCACCCTGTCTATTGTGTGAAGGCAATCATGCCATCCACAAATGTCCATTCTTAGATGAGGCCAAGAGAGTTTTGGAAGATCGCCCGGTTTCACCGTTGCGACTTCCTCCTGGATACCAAAAACTCGCGCCTAATCCCTCGATAGTTGAAAATCCAGTTGACCCGCTCAAGTGGTCAGCTGAAGTGTCGGTCATTGAGAATGAACCTACTGAATCCAGACCAGACGAAAGTCTAAAGGTCGAAACGGCAATTGACCCGGTTCTTCCTTCAGAGGTTTCATCGTCCAATGACTCCGTCATTGAAGACCCGTCTTCAAATGACACCGTCGCCGAAGAGTCAGCTTCATGCGACACCCTCACTGAAGAGAATAAGGATGACACCATCCAGGTTCTTTTCATCAGCACTGACTCTGATGAGCGTCAGGGCAATGCGCCCATTCCTTTATCGCAGGAAGGAACATCATCAGGGTCATACCCGGCCGTATATTCGGTCCCACCACCAAGCAACCTGGTTGTATCCTTTGATTGGAATCAACTAGGCAGACCCCGGTTACCAGCCAGTATACCATTCAGAATCATTGTCCAGATCTATAGAATGATTATGGCTGGTACTATCATTGATGAAGGGGCGTCTGTGAGTATCCTTTCCTCTATTGCTTGGAAAGCACTGGGTTCCCCAGCGCTTTTACCTGAGTTAAGAAATCTCTCAGGTTTTGATAAAGGAACCAGTCGACCATTAGGAATCCTCCCCAATGTACCTGTTACATTGAAAGGGAAGACCGTCAATTTAAATGTGATGGTCGTCCAGGGACCCTTGGATTATAACCTACTCCTTGGACGTGACTATATTTATTGCATGGGAGCGATAGTCTCCTCACTCTTTAGAGTAATGTGTTTTCCACATGAAGGAAGGATGGTCAAGCTCGTAGACCAACTTTCATTTCCGGGATCTCGCATCGCAAATAGTCAAATACCAATCCTAAATGGTCTGTTCACTCAAGATTCGCCTCCACCCCCAGTCCTCCTTCCCGATGAGTGCGAGTGATTCGGAAAGAAAGACTGGAACCCAGGGGGCATGCACCCTGGTCTGCTTCGGGCAGAAGAAACCCTGGGTATAAGGAAGAATTTCCGCAGAAGAATGGACTAGTCCGTACCCCGTCCGGCGGTGGAAGAGGGGTTGTTCTAGAATAATATTCTTTTGTCAAAGTTATGCGAGTGAGATAATCAGCTTCTCGCTCCCCTTGTCTAGATAATCAGGATACCGAGGATGAGGACCATTTGCTGTATCAAGTAGTAACCATCTTTGAAGTCAAGCCTCACCCATTAAAACATATGTTTTAAAGGATAAGTAGGGGCAGTCTCCAAAGAAAGAGATTCTATTGCTACATCAAGTGGCCACCATCTTTAGTAACCTAATGTTAGACATCGCCGAAGAAAGAGATTGATTTGCGGCAGCGAATAGAACCCTCTTCGGATAATAAGAAAGAAGCAAGCCTCCCTCAATAATACCAATGTTATCTTTGAGTAGTGTTCTTCTCTTGTCACAAATAGCTGTTCATTAAAAGTTGGGCCGACGGGAAGCCTGAGTACCGCATAAGACCCCTTAAAATAACGAGAAGACTAGTATCGTTAACATTAGATTAGCAAGATGACAAGTAGCTGTGAACACCCAAAGAAAAGCAGAGGTAGGGGAGAGGAGGGGCAGCCTCGAAATTCTATCCTATACCTGGGGGCATGCAAACTTTTGGAATGTAAGCAAGGGACGACTATTTATTTTTTAAAATTTTTAGGTCCTCCCTTTAAACCTGTAGGTCTAACCCTTTAAACTCGTAGGATTAACCGTTTCCGACCTTGCATGAAGAAAGCCTGTGGGGCAAAGGTAAAAACTTGCCAATATTGGAGCATAGCTTCGTGAGATAAAGCTCCTTAAAAAATAGCTATCTCACAGGAGGCGTTCTTATTATGACTGGTATATCGAGCAGTTTTAGCACATAGTTCATGCTCGTTAAAAAATAAACGCAAGATCCGAGCAGTTTTAGCGCATAGTTCATGCTCGTTAAAAAATAAACATAAGTTTATGAGCAGGCTTTCCTTTAGAGTTCAAGCTCATTCAGAAAAAATGAACCGGTAAATACCCTTCTGAGATCGTAAATTCATCAGCCATAAAAGCCTTGGTCGTGTTTGTGCACCGTCACCTCCACCGTCATTTGGCCGATCATTCACTTCCATTTGCGTGTTTACCCTTTTTGAGGAACATCTGCGAAGAGTGATTTCACTTAGCCATCCTTGTGACACTGTCGTGATTGGAATATTCCAACTTGTACCTGGAATCAGTTGCTATCCCTGTTTATCACTCGTTCCTCAAAAGACGAGTCTTCTTTGAGCTCTTTTCACTGACTCGTAAAATATGAAAAGTTTGCCGAGTTTTGGCCTTCCAGCTCGTTAAAGCGACCGGAAGAGCTATCCCTCCTCTAGATTTTAATCTTTTTGGACCTGAGGGATTATTGCACAAAAAGATCGAGCGCTTGTTTAGTTCGGCTCGTTAAAAGTACCGAACACCCATCCCTTCTGTATTGTTTTATACTTTTTCGGACTTAAGGGATTAGATGACGAAAAAGGAATTTTGGAGTTGACTTTATGTACCTTTTCAGACTCTCTAAAAATGAAAAAGACCGAGTTATCCTTGTCGTTAGACTCGTTAAATTCATTAAATAGCGACAAACTTGTCTTTAGACGAGAACGAGTTTCCCTATCGCTAAGCTCGTTAAATCATAGCGATGGGCTTGCCCGAAGGGCAGGTTATAGAACAAGCATATGTTATCCTCCTCAAGCTTGACAAAAATAAAGAGGTACTGGTCAGAAATGACTGGGGAAAAATTGGGAGAACATCAAAGCTTAATGGTAGCAAGTCACTCTTGAACATGACACTTTTCCTCCGTTCCACATCGGGTTGGGTTGTTTCATTCACCGGTCTCATCACCATGGTCTTCGCCAAACCATCCACATTTGGGGTAATGCTACCGATCCATCGCATCAGTGTCGTTATATGTTCAAGAGGGGTCATTCTGAAAGTGTCAACCGTGTCCCATCCACTGCCATACATTATCCTTCATCCATTCATGATCGCCACCCTGAGTCATATATCACAGTTTGTTTTCACCTCCACTAAAATCATTAGCTCCGTTCCGTGTCATTGATGTGGGATTCATTAAGGCCCTCCTTTGACGGATCGCTTCTTGTCGACTTCAGCTCATTATCCAAGAAGTTGATCTAGGAACAACCCCATCAGTACTTTGAAGCTTGCATGCCTCAATGGCAAGTTTCTCACTTCCGGCGACAGGTATACATCAATGACCTTCGACCAGAAGATTTTGCGTGGCGTTCGACGCCAAGTCCTTTATTCACGCCACGTGAATTGTACTGCAATACCTTGAGGGTCATTATCATTATCGGTGATTCCTCTCGCGCTTGTTAACGGTTTTCATCATTGACCGGTAATCAAGCGATGTCTTTCGATGTTCGACTTCAGCGAAATTCTCACATGGATCGACTTGTACTTAGAGTGAAGATCGAACGAGTTTGAAGACCCTGGATCTAGTTTCATCCATCCGGGCTGCGATACATATTCAGGAAATATAAAAGCATTTGTCATGTACATCATTGCAGCAGATGATCATCCTACTCAAAGGATGATAATTTCAGCAGAAAATTATCAGTCTACCATCAGACGATCGTCTGTTCTATGTACCAAAATGTATTTATAAAGCTGAGCATGGGAATGCCCGCCTCAGCTAGATCATGAAAACAGAATGAAAAATAATGTATTGTATTGTATTGTATTACAGGGCACCTCTCAACACTTGAATGAACTTCGGACCCTCTGGATAAAGCATTTCACCCGATAAACGGCCTCATACTTTAGGGGGCAACTGTTATAGACATTTTTGTGCCTCGTAACATGGAGCATGAAATGTCGATAATTACAGGGATCCTCAGTCCCTAAACATGTTGTTCTTACCCCTAGAAGAACAAGGTCAGCAAACCACAGCACTTCCCATCAGTTCTCCACCTGAAAACACTCAAAAACAGGCTATTTTTGGATCATGTCAGCTGCTCCACTGAGCATCTGCGCTGGAATGCAACTACTCCTCCTTGTACCTGCGCTGAAAGTCAAATCTAATGAAGGCTACCTGCGCTGGGCGAGATTGGCCAAGTGGCACAGTCATTCTGCAAGGTGTCAATTGCCCAGGAAGCTTCCAAACTGACACTTGGTTCATGGGATTCGCCCTGTGATGAGTAAGAGGTACTTGATCTCCATGTGTAAGCAAGGATCTCCAAGTGGACTCAAGAACTGAAGTTTAACTGAAGAGGGAGAGGACACAAGGCAGCTTTATGTCAGTCTCAAGCTGACTCATCCTTTCTTCTTCTATCCTATATATAGAGCTCTTCTATGAGGTCTAAGGAGGCTGGAATTTTGTGCAAAGCAAGGAAGTGCTGTTGGTTTACAGTTAGAGCTATTGGGTGATTGCTTTTATAGAGGTGAAGAGGAGATTTCTTGCTGCTGGGGAGGTGCTGCTGGATTGGAGCCATTGATGGTTGTAACCTTCTCAGAACCCTGTTACTTTTATCAATAAAGCTTTGAATGTTCTCCTATATACTTGTATTGCATTGATGTATTGTATTTACTTGTATATTTGATTCACTCTAATCCATGCATCAGTTATGAGTACATGTATCTTGTAGTTTTCTTCTCTCTGTTGTGCAGGATCTGTGTGTAGCTGGATCGGCAAAGGGAGCAAGGAGCTGGGAACAAGAGACAAAGAGAGAGGATAAGGATCGACAAAAGCGAAAGACACCGGTTGGTTAATTTTTTCTTCCTTCTCTCTGTACTTTCATAAAGGAAAACATTAAAGCTTTACCTTCAGTTGTTGCTAAAGACTGTCACCTTTAGAGTAGGGATAGGGTCATCCGAGTCGGATACTTTTCCCCACAACAATTATCCTCCTCCGTCTGAAGGTATATCTACAATCAATGTGAATTCCTCCAATCTAGAGGTCAACTCATCTATCTTTGCCAAAGATATCATTTTGTCATTCCTCTTCTTGTCATTCTTTCTCTTGGGACACTAGGTAACATAGTGACCAAATTTACCACATCTAAAACATTTGACCTTTAACAAGTCCTTTTTCTTCTTCTAGCCTCCTTTTGAGTTTTGTCCATGATTGGGACCCTTCTTCACCTTTCCTTTACATACAAGAGCCACGTTCTCCTCTTCCTCCTTCTCCACTTTCGGTCCTTTGTTGCTATTACTGATAGTTTATTCTACAAGGTTGAGTCTTAGCTCCTCCTAAGTGAAGTCACTCCATAGGTGATTCCATCTTGGTAGTGTGTCTCTCCTAGAATTAGCTTGGACAAATGTGCACCACTACTTCAAAAACCCATTTAGAGTTGTACACACCAGCTCATCATCATATGATTTCTCTCCAATGGCTACAAGTCCATCTCAAACATTTTGAAGTTTGGTGAGATAGAAGGTAATGCCTTCACCCTTCTTCATCCTAATGGTCATCAAATTATCCTTGAGAATCATTTTGTGATTCTCTGATGGATCCTGGAACAACTTTATGATGACATCCCACATGTCCTTTTTCATATTCTTTTTTGCAATATGCGGGACGACATGATCTGAACACCATCCAAAATTATTCTCTTAGCTTTGGCCATATCTTTCTTGAAGCTATCCAACTATTATTCATTTGTTGTCTTTGCCATAAAATTTGTCATATACTCCTTTAGAACATGCTCATCCAATAGGAATTTCATTCTGGCCTTCCATACACCAAAGTTAGGGGCTCCATCAAGTCTGTCTTGATCCCTAAGACCTATTGTGGCCATCTCTATGAAACTCAAATAAATTAGAGACTAGTGCTGAAAATATCATTCTCCTTCCTACTTGGCCTTCTTCTAGTACTCAAACTCCCTTAGGAATGCACATATATGCTCCTACTTGCCTCCCGAAATCCTTCTCTTGCATTCGCACTGCCTTCTACTCCTCTATTGGGAAACTCGCTCTACCTCTGTGTTGCACTAAAAATTGTCACCTTGACATTCTGCAATCTGTGTGAGTCCATTACCACCCATACTTTCCTCCTTTGCAAGTCTTAAGCCTCAGTTCTTCATATCAAGCCTTGAAAATAAGAGAAAGCACTCAAAATTCTATAAAACTCTAGTTCTGCACTTCCCGCACCTAAAGGTCATGTCCCCTGCGCACCTGACCACAATGTCTTTGTATAATCGGTGTGGACCCCTGTAAAAGTCAAAAAGGTGCAAGTATATTCTTAAAAGCTCACTTTGAGTCATTTCTAGAAGCTTCTGGAAGGAATCTTAAAGTGGAAAGTTCGCTCCTTTAAGGTTCATGCATCCCATACCTTAAGGAGCTAACCCCTTGGTGTGAGGAGCTTATCCATTTGAAGGAGGACTCTATCCCTTCATAGGTGGACCTGTAACCTCCTTCCTTTGCACTATAAAATGAAGCATTGGGCTAGTTACTTGGGAGGTTGAAAGCTAAATATTTTTGAGGTGAAATGTTGCTGGAACTTAGTCTTCCTAATTGAGCTTTTGTGAGGAAAGATTACATACCTCTTTGATCTCATTTGGAAGAGTGTGAGGCTTGTCAAAGTAGAGGAGATTCTTGTTTCAGACCCTTGGAAGAACTTGTACAACATCAAGGCACCAAAGGTTGTAAAGTTCTTCTATTTCAAAGTTAATACAAACAAGTTTATTTTTCTCAATAAGATGTGTTTTATGGTTTATTTTAAGAATTCCTTGATCATCATAATGAACATGCTTTATTATATTAGCTATGCAAGTGTTATTTGATGTGTGCTTGTTTGTGATTGCAGGTTCTCAAAAGGAAACTCTTTCGGACGATTGAAGGATGGCTGCTACAAACTAGCGTTGGACTTAAGGTAGGGTCTAAACACCTCTATAGCTTTTATTAATGAATCACAATATGTTTAGAGAAAGGTAGATTTGCTTGTCCTTCTTGTTGCTAGATATATTTTAATACTAGGGAGATCGGCCTTGTCTGCAAGATCGATTTATCCGGCCAACAAATTGGCGACTCCACTGGGGAGGTGAATTTGGTTTTTGGTTTTCCTTTTTCCTTGACTTGAGAAACTTGTCCTTGTTTCTAGTTTTTGCTTGATGTGTGTGGGATTGGGTAGTTTGTAGGATCTGGATTCTTTTTGTTTTTTTTCCAAGATTTACAGGGAACCGCACTTTCTTTTTACAGACAGTGCGGACCTCTCTGCACTTTTCCTTTAGTACACAGAGCGGTACCGCATCTGGTTCTACTGGAAGCCTACGGACCCTGTTAAAGTTTTTGAAAAACCTAAAATGTTTTCCTATAGTTAAGTTTAGGTTTTATTTACAACTTTTAGTGTCTATCTAGATCTACATGTGTTCTGTCAAAAATCTCTTGTGAGTGAGTTCCATTGGCATTTTTGTTTTACGTGATTTTCTAGAAGTTTTGCATGCCTGGATTGGTTTTCACTTGGTCTGTAGTGACTCCAAGATTAGAAGCCTAAGAAACCTTAGATTACCCTGGTCTCTTTTGTCTTCTTGATGAGTCTGACTGGTTTGTGAAATCTACCCTTGGTGAGAAATATATTTCGTTTTCTCTTTGCAAATCTTTGAACGAACTTGCTTATAAGTTTTGAATTTCATTTTTATAAAAGAAAACACATTTGGATGTTTTTTTATTTGTTATTCTGAACGAATTGATCCTTAGTTTACTGAATAACTAAGTAAAATGTCCTTGAAAAGAATTTGAAGCTTTTATTTCAATTAGGTTTTTAGAAGTTTTTAGATATCAAGATTAGTTTTTTTATAGTTTTGAGTGTTTTCTCGAAATTGTAGAATCTCTTTTGAAAGAAATTGTTTTTTGTAGTTTTTTGGTTGTTGAAAAAGAAAGGAATTTTTTGTGAGCATAACTAGTAGTCTCGTTTTGAGTTCTTGTTGAAAAAGACAAAAATAATTTCTTTTCATTTACATGTTGAAGGAAAGATCTGTTTTTTCAAAGAATTGCATTCTCAACTCTTTATTTTAGCTAGAAATTCATTGAAGGAAAAACGAATTGTTTATCATTTTAGGTGCATTTTTAGTGTTTTTGGAGTCGAGTCTTCACACCATCAAAGTTTCATTTCCATACCTATTGACTTAAGAAACAACCCATAAAACTAACGCTTAATTAAAATTGATCTAGCAATCTTTTTATTTCTAGGGCTCTTATCACCAATATAGATTAGGCTAGTATCTTGGAGTAGGGAGTAATTAACTCTCCAAGATAGTTAAAACAAACAAGTAGCTATATCTTGCGGTAGGAAATAAATCCAATTGTAATTGATATAATCTGGGAAGCTCCTCTTAAAGGAGTCAATCGCGAGATCATGTTCGAACCTTTGAGACAATCAAGTCTGTCTCATTGGGAAAGATAGAAGATTTGCGCGTATTATAGATGGTAAACCTCAGATTAACCATTGTCGAGGAGCTTGGGGTCACTTGTTGGTAAACCTCGAATTAATCATGTCGAGGAGCCTTCAAGGGGATTGAGATTTGTTACTCTTCCCTTGCGCATAGATCGGATCATAGACTGTTCCCCCAGTTGTATTTGTTACTGTTGGTAACCTTAGTATCCATAAACTTAAGATTATTTCCTAAGGTGACGGTGAAGGACGAGTCTCACTGTACCTGGAGCAGACGTTGACTAGACTCACTTGGACTCTCTGGGGGGTTCTCTTCACTCGAGATGGTTTTGTGAAGAAACTTGTGCCAGTCTGTTTCATTAAGCAGGTTGTCAGGGTAACTGTTCCAACTGCCCTTTCTGTATTGAATTCTACAACGTTGGATTTCATCACCAACTAGTGTTTTTGGTACGGAAAGTTACTGTTTGTGTGTGGTTTGAACTCTTAGATTTTTTAGGCGTGTGATTCAATTGTTTGGTTCTTTAGAGACTTTAGGTGGTTTTATTGAGATTTTCTTTGTTTGCATGTGAGTAATTAAATATTTAATCGTGGCTGAATTACCGAGACAATCCCGTAGACTTCGGGGGAAACCTCCCGAGTATACACCAAGCCAGCTTGAAGGGCTATGAGCTCTTGTATCACCTAGTGACAATAGAGTTGGGTCACCGGAAGCCAGAGAGTCATCTTTAATTGTTCATCTTGATTATCAAGTTCAAGCAACAGAGTATATTTCTGAACCAATTTCATTTCCCAAAGTTAATGGTAGTATTTATTCTACTAATGAATTAGTTGAAGAACCTGAAATTTCTGAGCCTGAAACCGAACCTGTTGCTACTCCATCTTCAGGATTTGCTTCTCCAACTTCTAGTGGTCCTGGTTCACCCAGGGTAGGAAGTATCATTACCCAAAATCTTCCTTCTGGACTCATTTCTATTGAAGAACTTGTTAGTCCAGACGAAGATATAACTCTCCTTGAAAATCAACCAACTTTAGAACTTAGGGAGCATGAATCAATTTTCTACAGTCCTTTTAGGAGTGACACTTGGTACGTATCTTTGAAAAACTTTTTAGAAAACCTAGGTCTTAGTTTTTCACTACCTCGAATTCCTTTTCATCCTACGCCTAGAGGTTATTATCTGCCTTTGCATATGTTGAAACAGTCATCCATGTTTTCCTAGAAACCGGAAACATTTTTATATGGTGGTCCTTCTGTTCCTTTTGGGTATCAGTCTCTCACTGGTACGTTTTCAGGAGCATCTCCTCAACCAATTGAACATGGGATATCAACTGGTAATAACGGAACTCAAGCGTTGAGCGTAGAAGAAATTATTATGATGTCTGGTACTATTCCAAATCTGCAACCTCAAGGTAGTCAGTTACTGCCTGGAGGGCAACCTCAAGGTAGTCAGTTACCACCTGGAGGGAAACCTCAAGGTAGTCAGTTACCACCTAGGGGGCAACCTTAAGGTACTTAGTTACCACCTGGGGGGCAACCTTAAGGTAGTCAGTTACCACCTGGGGGGAAACCTCAAGGACAGTACTTACCTTTGGGACAGTACATACTGTTAGCTCTGCTACAGGTTGCTAATGTCCATGGAGCAGAAGTGAAATCGGTCCTTCGTTCTACTCAAAGAAGGCCTACATTGGATATCCTCCCCCTTTTCCATTCCTCACCCACTCCACTCTTAATCTCCTTTTCTTTCATTTAAAATCACATGACACGATCTTCTTAAGCCCTGGGCATTAAAACCCTGAGACCCATATGACCCACGCCCACACGTCTACGCGCCTCCATAAGGTCTTCACCGTAACCCATCGTCATCTTTAACCATAACCGTTGATCGCCACACCCCGATCTGACGGTCCCACGCCACACATAACTTGCCCAGTTGTTCCCCGCCGTCTGATCATCCCCGCCGCGATCGGACGACATTCGCTCCTCCCGCTCTCGCAAGCCGCCCACGCGTTAACTCACGATCAATGCGGTTTTCGCCACGTCCCATCTGCCATGCATCACCCGATGATTATGATCATGAGCCCGCATATGATTACCACCCACCTCCGAAAAGCGGCGCGAGCAACACTACTTACCACCTGTCCTCCATTCCCGCTCGTTAAACCCCATGTACCTCCGACGTCCGATGACCATTGGATCTACCCGCCCACGATCCAACGACCTGTGTCCACTCCACTACTGTATTTCCCAATACCTCCGTGGAAAGATCTCTGCCATCCATCTGTTTCATCCAACAACCCTCGTCTGCTCCGCTTCCGAACTTCCCAATACCTCTCGCCAAGATGTACCCATCGTCCATATATTTCATCCGACGGCCAATCCTGCTCTTCTGACCAGATCTTCTACCCGCCATGCAATATGCCACCTTTGACTGATCTATGCTCCCAAAGGACAACGACGATCAACTACCAGTACCCTGTGTAGTTACTCCACAACAACTGCATTTAGTAAGGAAGGATGGCCGATAAGAAAGAGGTACAAAGCCGAGTAGGTAAATGCATTCAATGGTTATGGAGTTTCATTCATATTACACGCCACCTGCTCAGAGAAGGACCACCGAATAGTAGAAAATATCAAATCCATTCATTAAAGCAAGCATATTGTAGCAGGGACGCCATCAGAGAGTTAAAGCGGTTGGTGGTCCATTATGACCCCTCCACACATAGAACAACAACATATCTTTGTAATCAAACTCTATATATACCCAGAACACAGATGTAATCAGGGTTGATGGTTGTTGTTTTGATGTAAGGTTCAACTTCTGGAGACTGTAACTACTTTGATACTTGCAGCGTCTGGTCTTTATTTTTAGCTAATACAAGCTTCTTTTGTTGTTAATTTCTCACTTTCCATTTCTACTCTGTTCTAGGCTATGCCTGTTATGCATTTGTTCATGTGCTCTTGATATTTAGCATTAGAGGGGCTGTCATCCCATCTTTGTGTTGAATTCTAGTATGTATCATTGAATGTGTTATTCAGGTTTCTGTTTACTTAGTGCCAGAGAGCTGTCATCCTGTCTGTGCATTAGGAAATAGATTTGCAGACCTCTTTACTGGTTGCAGCCGACCATCACATGGTCTTGTGCATCTGCTGGTGTGGTCAGTATTCTCCATGTTCACCTAATCCTCAAATTGTGAGTTATTGGTGGTCTAAATCCTTGTAGTCTGGGGGTGTTCACCCATGTCTGGAGTTAAGCATAGTAGAAGTGGTTATCTGGCTTGGACAAGCATCATTCCTTCCATTCATCCATCTCCAACATTTTGTTGAGTTTGTAATGTTCCCAAGCATCTCCAAGATACAACCTAGGAGAGTTTCTTGGGGTGATAACATTAAATGGCACCATTGCTGGGGATAGGAGATTGAAGCTTAGCTTCCCTGGGAGAACAACACAGTTCCAGATTTTGATGATAGACAAAGTTTGGGCACATTTCTGGTTGTAATCATCTATCTGGCGACTCCACTGGAGGGAGACCAACCTTTAGTGACTCCACATTATAGTCCTGGTTCAGTTTTTGAGACATGCTCGAAGAAATCCTCAAACATCACCAGCTGAACCAGTGCCTGACCCTGAGAAGATCGCTAAGCAGAAAAAAACTTCACAGGATGGAGCATCAGGATCAGGTAAGCCTAAAAAAATCTCATGTATCTCTGCTAGTGAAGAAATCACCTTCAGAGATTCATAAAGCTCATGTTTATTCATTTCCCTTTCGGATATCAGCCCAAAGAAAGCATCCCATGCTGTCCATCATATTCCTTTGTCTCTGTTATCCATTTCATTGATCCATAATACTCAATCTACCAGTATCCTTCCACCCACCTCAGTCATGGCAGGCCAACAAGCTCCCACAAAGATAGAAAGAATCGTTGCTGCTAGGTACGGACCTTTGGTCTTGCCTGTCCCTTTAAATGCCATGCCCGCAGGAGATTATTGGGAATATATGCCTAAGTTTACTGGTACAGAGGGAGTATCAGTTGAAGAACATCTAGAGTCTTTTTATAGTTATGCTGATAACTTAGAAATTAATGAGGATGATGTGTGGATGAGGGTTTTTGTCCAAAGCCTAGATGGAGAAGCTAGAAAATGGTTCAGAGAATTAGCCCCTAGGTCTATAGCAGACATTGAGGCCTTAGATGATGTGTTCCTAAAGCACTGGGGGGATAAGAAATATCTACTCTATTATTATACTGAATTTGGGAACTTGCAAAGGGAGAATGGTGAGCTGCTGTCTGATTTCAACATCAGATTCAACATTATGTACAGCAGAATACCAGCTGAAGTCAAACCTACCCCTACTTCTGCTATGCTCACTTATGCTAATGCCTTTGATTCTCAGTTCTACCTGCTGTTAAGAGAAAGAAGATGTGCTTCTTTGGCTGATATGCAAGATGCAGCCTTTGAAGTAGAATCAAACATCATCGCTGTAGAGAGGCTCGGAGGTGATGCTGATAGGAGAAGACAGGGAGGAGAGCTCTCATCATCCTCAGATCTTAAGATCGATAAATTAGCCATGATGATAGAGTCATTAACCTCTGAAGTTTCCAGATCAGAGGCTGAGTAGTATTCTAAGGAAGCAAGAGCTCCTAGTACCTGTGCTCTTCCAAAGCCAAATCTATATAGAGGAGCAAAGGAGTAGTTGCAGATTTTGCAAAGAAACAAAGATGCAAACGAAGACAAAAGGGTGAAGACCCTTTTTCAGAATATAATCATGAAAGAAGAGTAGTTTGAAGAAGAAGAGGAGGTCCATGGTTTGGAAGATAAGGGCAGTGCCCCTTTCTTAACCCGAGCTGCCTATGAAAATTCATTATCCAGAGGCACTACTCGTGAGTTTGTTGTACCTGCAGAACAACAAGCTTATCAGCGGAAGCAATTAGCAGCAGGTCCCACCACCCTCGAAGACCTCGAGCCTGAAGCCAACCCATCTTCCCATGACTATGTAGATCTGCAAATTGACCAGCCTGCTGTTATCCCCAGTCCAGTGATCAAAAAGGGAGAAGAAAGCTCCCCATCATCTTATGTTTCTCTATCTGTCCAAGTGACAAGCCCTCATGATTGCCCATTAGGCACTGGAGCAAGCCATAATTCAATGCCCAAGGCTGACACTGATTATCTCAGTCTTGATATTCTGATGCCTGCCCAGTTGGCCTCCACACAGCTTGGAAGGAAGTTTGCCAGATCACAGAGGAAGAGGATGCACAGTTTTGGGACTCCTCCTTGGATGTGGACTATTCTAAGAAAAATGCAGGAGCAGATGATGTCTTTGTGTCCTCCACACAAGAATACATTGGTTCACCATTTATATTAATTGTGCAGGCCACAAATGACATAGACAAGTACACAGCAGCCATTGTCATTCAACAGGTGTACAAAGGCTCCTATGAAGAACATCCAAGGATGAGAGCATACAGAGAGGGGGTGAAATACAAACCATCTCTACCTAATAAGGTCAAATTCCCTAAACTTTTTGAGGTAGATGATCAAATTAACCCAATTTTGCAGATCTATGATGAACCGACTGATAGGCTGGCCAAGAGGAGGAGAAATAGTTTTGATGGTCCAGTAGATGGCCAGTTTTTGAAGATTTATGTTGTTTAAGGTTTTCGAGCCTTAACGATTGTAAACATGTTCTTTTACAGGTTTTAGCGTAGACTTAATTAGACTCCATGCCCAATGGAATACTAGGCAATGTTTTTAAGCTTGTTTTGTATGAAGGCATTGGTCTGCAGTTCTTGAGACCTCACAGGGAGGATCTCATCCCCAGAAGGAGCCAGTGTTAGCTCTGCTACAGGTTGCTAATGTCCGAGGAGCAGAAGTGAAATCAGTCCTTGGTTCTACTCAAAGAAGGCCTACACTGGATATCCTCTCCCTTTTCCATTCCTCGCCCACTCCCCTCTTAATCTCCTTTGCTTCCGTTTAAAATCACATGACACGATCTTCTTAAGCCCCGGGCATTAAAACCCTGAGACCCATATGACCCACGCCCACACGTCTACGCACCTCCATAAGGTCTTCACCATAACCCATCGTCATCTTTAACCGTAACCGTTGATCGCCACACCCCGATCTGACGGTCCCACGCCGCACATAACTCGCCTAGTTGTTCCCCGCCGTCCGATCATCCCCACCGCGATTGGATGACATTCGCTCCTCCCGCTCTCGCAAGCTGCCCACGCGTTAACTTGAGATTAACGAAGTTTTTTCCACGTCCCATTCGCCACGCGTCACCCAATGATTATGATCACGAGCCCGCGTACGATTACCACTCACCTCTGAAAAGCAGTGTGGGCAATACTGCTTACCGCCCGTCCTCCATTCCCACTCGTTAAACCCCGCGTACCTTCGACGCCCGATGACCGTTGGATCTACCCGCCCGCGATCCAATGGCCTGTGTCCGCTCCGCTGCTGTATTTCCTGATACCTCCGCCGAAAGATCTCCGCCATCGATCTGTTTCATCCAACGGCCCTCGTCTACTCCGCTTCTGAACTTCCTAATACCTCCTGCCAAGCTGTACCCATCATCCATCTGTTTCATCCGACGGCCAATCCTGCTCTTCTGACCAGATCTTCTACCCGCCGTGTAGTATGCCACCTTTGACTGATCTGTGCTCCCGAAGGACAATGGTGATCAACTACCAGTACCCTGTGCAGTTACTCCACAACAACTGCATTTAGCAAGGAAGGATGGCCGATAAGAAAGAGGTACAAAGCCGAGCAGGTAAATGCATTCAATGGTTATGGAGTTTCATTCATATTACACGCCACCTGCTCAGAGAAGGACCGCCGAACAACAGAAAAGATCAAATTCATTCATTAAAGCAAGCAGATTGTAGCAGGGATGCCATCAGAGAGTTAAAGTGGTTGGTGGTCCATTATGACCCCTCCACACATAGAACAACAGCATATCTTTGTAATCAAACTCTATATATACCCAAAACACAGATGTAATCAGGGTTGATGGTTGTTGTTTTGATGTAAGGTTCAACTTCTGGAGACTGTAACTACTTTGATACTTGCAGCGTCTGGTCTTCATTTTCAGCTAATACAAGCTTCTTTTGCTGTTAATTGCTCACTTTCCATTTCTACTCTGTTCTAGGCTGTGCCTGTTATGCATTTGTTCATGTGCTCTTGATATTTAGCATTAGAGGGGTTGTCATCCCACCTCTGTGTTGAAGTCTAGTATATGTCATTGAATGTGTTATGCAGGTTTCTATTTACTTAGTGCCGAGAGATATCATCCTGTCTGTGCATTAGGAAATAGATTTTCAGACCTCTTTACTAGTTGTAGCCGGCCATCACATGGTCTTGTGCATCTGCTGGTGTGGTCAATATTCTCCATGTTCACCTAATCCTCAAACTGTGAGTAATTGGTGGTCTAAAGCCTTGTAGTCTAGAGGTGTTCACCCATGTCTGGATTTAAGCATAGTAGAAGTGGTTATCTGGCTTGGACAAGCATCATTCCTTCCATTCATCCATCTCCAACATTTTGTTGAGTTTGTAATGTTCCCGAGCATCTTTGAGATATAGCCTAGGAGAGTTTCTTGGGGTGACAACACATACCTCAAGGTCAACCCTAGATTCTATACATACCTCAAGGTCAACCCCAGTATCAATATATACCTCAAGGTCAACCCTAGGTTTAGTATGTGCCTCAAGGTTGTCAACCTCAAGGTCAGTACCCAACTCAAGGTTTCCAACCACCTTCTGGTCAATCATTTTTACAAGGAGCTGGAAATGTACCATTTAATTATCAGCCCTATGCTCAACCCAATTATGGCCCTTCATATGCTCAACCTTTTATGGGTCCATACCCCGGAATGAACATGGTGTGGGATCCATCTCAAACTCAACATACTTTGCAACCTAACGTGCAGTTCTCAGCTCAATCTAGACAACCTTTAGTTTCTGGTTCAACCCAGCAACCTGTCCAGTCTACTGTTCAAACCTTTGCACCTAGTGTAGTTCATCAGCCTGGGCCTAGTTCACCTCGAACTCTGCCTCAAACTGCTACTGCAACTACTGCAGCTTCTGTTCAATCTACCCCACCTACTTCTGGAGTATCAGCAGCTCTGGTTTCTACTGTTCCTGCATCAGTGCATACTCCTCAAGCCTCTTTACCACAGTCAGGACCTACAATTCAGACTTCGGTTCAGATGCCTATAGGACAACCTGGTCCAAGTACGATTGTCACAAGTCAACCACAATTCACTTATCAACCGTACCAGGGACAGTATCAATTCGGTCCTACTGTACAAAATCCGGCTTATCAGTATCAACTGTACCCTGGATATACTTATCAGCAACCTCAACAACCTTTGTTTGGTCTGGTTAATCCTGGTTTTCTGGGAGGTTATAATATTCCTAATGCAAATCAAATTCTAGGTTATCTTGGATATCCTCCTTCTAGGGCTGGTCTTGTTACCCAAGGTTTTTGCGACCCTAACTGTCAGTTACCTTTTATTGCAACTTTGGATTTACCTGATTTGTCACGCCTTACGAATGATCCAATTTACTATCTTCCGTATTGGCCTCCGATGCCTAATAAGTTGCCCAGTGATATCCCGAAATTAGAGGGTAAGTCAGGAGAAGATCCGTCAAATCATGTGATGACTTATCACCTCTGATGTGCATCTAATTCCACTATCGATGATTCAATTCGCTTACATCTTTTTCAACGCACTCTGATTGGTCTTGCTGCCAAATGGTACATTGAGTTACCACGAGGCTCTTTTTATAATTTTAGTCAGTTAGCTACTTCTTTCTTAACTCATTTTCAGTTGCCTGTCAGATACGACAATGGCACGGAATTATTAACTTCATTAAAACAGTCAACGTCAACGTATATTTCTGATCATATTCATGAATGGCGGCATAGACGACGTTTAGTGAAAGTTTTTATTCCGGATCAAATTTTAGCAGAATGGTTCGTTAAATCATTATTACCTAAAATCACTGAAGATGTAGCTAAGGCAGGAGTTGTTACTGAAGAGAAAGTAATTGCTCAGGCTCAGTACCTTGACCTCATTTAAACGCAGTCAGGTACTTTACATGAAAAAATCCTCGACCTTCCGAAACACAATCAAATAACTGCAGCTCCTTCAGGGTCTCATGCCACTGACGGTATGATTGGTTCAGTTAGTACCAAAAAAAAGAAGAAATCTTCAAATAATACTTCTCCTATTATAACTTTACCAGATTCCCCTGACAGGAGATTCTTCCGCTGAAATTCCTGCCGATATCCATGTCATACAATCCTCTCTGGCCAAATCAAAATCTGGTGGTAAAAAGAAGGGGAAGAAGAAAAATAAACAAAACTCAAAAGAGAAATCAGATAAAAGTGAATCTACTGACGAGAAACGTAAACCTCGCTATCCTTGTCTCATTTGTGACGAGGAGCATTTTACAAGAGACTGCCCACATCGAGCTGAGGTTGCGAAAATCATCAAAGGTTCTCAAACGCCTGCTGTCTTGAAGGATCCTTTTCCTAGCCAAGATAGTAAGATGATTGGTTCTTCCTCAAATGCCTCAGAAGAACCCATTATGATGATGTCTCATGTCAGGATTGCGACGCGATCGCAAGATTATGGTAGTAAAAATCCTGTTGGTGGTAAGGAAGCAGAATCTTCTAATTCAAACCCATCAACTTCAACTCCTTCTGGTTTTGATCCGCTACAGATCGAGAAACCTAACCCTGACTTAGTAATCAAACCACCTGCAAAAGGTATACTTCGAAAGTCAGCTTTCAATCCACATGCGAGAGCTGCTCATAATTATAACATTGTTGAAGACTTAGCTATTTCCCCTTCAGCAATGTCGGCTTTGGAGGTGTTGCAATCATGCCCAGCACAGCGTAAATTACTATTTTTGGCGATAGGAGTTGTTGATATTCAGGATTCGAACCTAATAATATTCGATTTAGAGAATAGTACACCTCGCCTACCTCATCAAATGGCTTTCCAGATTCCAGTGTTAGTTAAAAATAGACCATGCTTTAGGACTGTAATTGATGAGAGAGCTTTTGCGTGTATTATGTCGATCCAGTGTTGGAGATCGCTTGGTTCTCCGACACTCAATTAGTCCCCGATGATTCTAAAGGCTTTTGATGGCTGAGGGTTCCATCCTTTTGGCATTTTGTAGGATTTACCTATAGGGGTTGAAGGCAAAACTGTAAATCTAGATGTGGAAGTGGGTGATGCCCCTTTAGATTACAACTTTCTCTTGGGTCGCAGTTGGTCTTACGCTATGACTGCTATTGTTTCATCGGTCTTTTGGCTTATCAAGTTTCCTCATAATGGAAAGATCGTTACGATAGACCAGCTGACTTATTTTTCATCTGACCCAGCCTCTTCAGATAGTATTCAGCATGTCGGTAAAACAACTATCCCTTATGTTGGATACCTATACTAATAGGTTTCATATTTCATGATTGGCCAAGGAAAGTCCAAATATGCTCTGCTTTGGTATTACAAAGATCCCATATTTCCTAGAGAACAAGAGGTGTGTAATCTGTTTCAAATATTGAGGACCTTATTTCAATTTTGTGGATGATTCAACAGTTTAACCTGGATCATGCCATGTTTCAATTTTGAGTTATAGAATAGAGAAAGAAGTCTGTCCAAACTGTTTAATCTTGGCAGACAAGTAGTTTAGGTAGAGAAGTAAAGGTTCCCAACAGCTTAATCTGGGACCTTGGAAGAGATAAGGGTAGAAGTAGATAGAAAAGAATAAAGAAAAAGCCAAAGAAAAGAAAAGGCAAGTAAGGGTTTGCAAGCCTAAATGCACCCTCCAAGGAGAAACAAAAAAATGTTAGGAAAGTAGCTGGGTAAGCAGTTGTGGTTGCAGAAAAGGTATCTTCACCATTTCACACATGTCAAGAGGTGTTTTGCCAAGGCAAAAATCTATCAATGGACAAAGTGGTGAATTCCATCAAAATTTCAGCAAGGAGCATGACTAACCTCCCTCTCCCCCTTCATTCCATTACTAACATTCCCTTTCTTTAAGCTGAGATTTATGAAGAGAGATCATGGTTTTATGATGGTTCTTGTTCTTTCGGAAGCCACAATTCTTGTCTAAGATCTTTTCATTTTGATCTACTCTCAAAACTAAATCAACTTTACATAAACTCAGCAAAATCCCCTTCATTTGCTCCCCTCATTCATATTAACCTCTAATTCTACTATATAGCTCCCTTATCTTACCCTTCCCCTAATAATACTAACACTATGGTGTATAAAGCCCCAAAATCTTATAAATACTCCTCCCCTTGGCATTATAGCCATATGTTCTCCAAAAGGAACCAAAGTGACCTTTGGTCACCTTGGTGAACCTATCACATCCCATTCCCCCTTGCTACAAGCCAACTTGCTCTTCAAACCACCATTTGCATTGAAAAACCCTTGTAAACCCTCTTTTACCCTTAAAAACCTTTGCAAAAATTACCCAAAGTCTAAAAGGCCCGCCTCTGGCACATTTCCAAAAAGGCTAGCGCGCTGTCTGTTTCAAAGGAAAACATTGAAAAACCATTTAAAAAACCCACAACCCAAAGTTTCCGCCAGCGCATATAACCCGAGCATGTTGTTGCTCCGCCCACCGTCGGATCAAGTCCCAATGATCCGACGATCCACGATGATATCGGAGGGGCTCCCATGGTGGTCCTTTACCGCCCGAGAAAGTGACGTTGCGTCACGTCACGGGCAGGCCACGCGTCAAACGATAAGGACTCTCGGAGCCGGGTCTGACAGTTCTGAGACCGTACCTAAACCGCCCCGAGAGACCGTAGCGGCTAGCCCTAACCGTAACCGCTACGGTCCTAACCGCCACCTGTTTCCCATCAATGCATCGCCACGTCATGTCCGCTTGTCCTCGCCCCTGTTATTCGTCCACCTGGCCGCTGACATGGCTGCCACCTCATCGCCCCCATGGACCAACAGTGTACTGACACGTCACCCGATGACGTCAGCTGACGTCACTTGACCTTGACCCACCAATGACGTCATCACTAAAAAGCGCCAAAATCATAAAAAAGCCCATATTAAGCCAAAAAACGTCTATTTTTCCATTGTTTGCGCATTTCTCCACTGTTTTCTCTGCATGAGCATTTACGTCCTAAAACTCTGCCAACCTGCTCAATTGACCAAGGCGACCTCCAGAGCTCCAACCGTGCATGCCTATGCGACCTCCGTTCGTCAATTAACAGGTATTTACCGCTTGCTGCCCTCCATACGCCTGTTATTGAAATAAAAGTTACTCAGAGGGCTAAGGAGACCTTAAAAATTATATTTTCACCGGCCATTTCCCTCCGCACGTCCACATTCGCAATTGTGAAGTCCAAAGACACCAGCCGAGCCTTAATACCTGTAATTTCACTCAAAAACAACATTCATTGCGTGTTCCCGGCAAATTTCTTGTTAAACTCAATTCACCCGCTAAAAGAGGACCTAGTGAGACCATAGAGAAGCCCTGCTCCTGAAACAAACAGTATTTCATCTGCTGTTGTGTAATTTCCTCCTCTGGTCTCTGAGATACAAACTGTTTTTACAGAAAATCACTTCTATTCTGTGTTGCTTCCATTAAACAATCCACCTACAATTGTTGAACTTTGAAGAAGGCCATGGAGACTCCTATTGCTCTGAATATCAAGCCCCTCAATGCTCCTCACCAGGAATTAGCATGGAAAGCCCTGGGAGACATGGATTATCAGATGCTGGACTGGTTCCCTATGGGCTCCAAATACAATATCCAGATGATGAATGAGTTGAAGGCCCAGCACCTGAGTGGGGCAGATATCTTGGGGATTTGGGACTCAAACTTGCCCATCTACAACCTCCCCCAAGTAAATCCTATGCCAGAATTGGTCTACAGCTGCCAGGAATGCTATGACCCAAACCAAAGAGCTGTCATCAGCCCCACAGGCTCAGTCCTGTTCCAGATTACCCCAGAAATTATAAATGGAATGCTGCACTTCCATACTGCCAAGCAATTGACCCCCCTCTATATGCAGAATTTGGTAAACAAAGGGAGCAAGCTGTCAGGTGACCAAATCATTAAGATTAATCAGCTGTTTGTAAGACCAGGATCTGACACCATCAGAACCCCTCCTATTGGGTATCAATATTTGAATGAATTGGGCAGGATGTTAGTGGATTTAATCAGTTATGTCCTAGGATTCAAGGGAATGGAGGATGTGGATGACAGCATAATGGCAATGCTATCTCTATTCTCTCCTGGTAAACCCCTAGCTGTACATTATGACTATGCAACCTACATTGCAGAAAAAATCCATGAGCAGTTTATGAACTTGAAGAGGGAAAGACTATTCAGGTATACCTCATATATATACCATTTATTCCTGTTTTACCAGCCGGCCACCTTCTCTTTTCCTTTAAAGCCACTCAATGCCCAAGGAAGTCCAAGGTCAGTTGTGTTCTGGACCTCTGTTTTTCATCATACCTCTGTGTCACCTTATACATACTCTGAGTTCATTGATTTATTCATTTATCCAGCCATGACAGTATTGCATGGTACTTCTCCTCCTAGACTAACTGATGAAATGAGGAGAATTCTCCATTTGAATAAGTCCTACAGCATTGGTAATTGGTACCTCTACCAAAACCACACAGTCATCAGGATATATGGCTGTGAGTTGAACCCTTTTAGGTTGCCAAGGTATGTCCCCATGAGGCTTTTTGCCTTGGAATATTTCAGACAGTTTGGGAACTCAGACTACCTCCATTTTCAGAGCAAGAACAAGAAGTCACAGTTACAGGTAAGGAGCCAGCTGGGTCCTTTCCTATATAACAGAAAAGAGGAGGGGTGGAAAGAGGCAGACAGTATCCTGGAGGGCCTCAAACTGCAAACTAGTTTTGAATGGATACCATATGACCCCAATCATTTTGTCTCCCTCAGGAGGATAAAATATAAATTGGGTAGCTATGCACACAAGAGACAACCCGAGATTGAACAATATGCCAATGCATCAAGTTGGGAAGAGGGTACCCTAGAGGAGGAAACTACTAATGAAGAGCTACTTGAGAGAGAGGCTAGAAATATGCAAAAGGAAGCTGACTTGGAAACTTGTGGACAGGTACCCCTCTCCTACAAAAAGCAGCTTGGAGCAGCTACTACATCATCAACAGCACAACAGCAAACTGCCGAGAAGGCACCGCAGACAGCAAGCAAAGATAAAGGGAAGCAGGTGGAGCAGCCACCTCCATTGACAGAAGAACAAGTGGATACATTGCTACAGCAGCAAGAAGAAATGGAGCAGCAGGAACAAGGGCAGCAACAAGAAGAGGTACAATATAGTGAACAGCAGCCCTTGCAGCAAGAAAAAGTGATTGATGCTCCAAGCTCCACAGAGCAACAGGCTCAGACAATAGTGCCTCCTAGGGCAGAGACTACTGTTGATACCTCGGTCCTCCAAACCCCACAAAAGGAGGACTTAACCAGGAAAAGAGATAGAGAGACTCCCCTGACTTCATCCATCAATCGGGGAGAGAAAAGACAAAGACTAAATGACTTTCCAGAGGATGATATAGCAGTGAGGCAAGCAATGGGCATGGGCCCACCTAGTGGAGAAGTATCAGCCAGTTCTTTCCAGCATGAACATGATAGAGCTATAGGAGGAGAGGTCAGCTCCTCCAGCCAGCACAGAGAAGGACAGTCAAGCATCAAACAACAATTTATTGACATTAAGAGGAGAAGTGATCCTATTAAAGTACAGCTGTACAATCATTTGCTGAACCTGGCTCCTACCAATCAGCAAAGACTCATGTCTGCCTTTGATGTAAGTGAAGGCAAGATGATCATGAGTCACTTCATGCCCACAACGCTGCATCCTCAATCTACCTCGGATTATCTAAGAACCAACATGGAGGTTATGGCTAAAGACATACACCCTATGGATAAGATCGAACTGCATAAACAAACCGGTGAAATGGTGTATGCCTCCTTGGCAGATGAAACATTGGAGAACTACAAATTGAAGAGCAGCCTTGATAACACAGCCTCTCAGCTGGAATTGGAGAGAGCATCATCACAAGCCAAGGACAACAGGATCAAGTCCTTGGAAGATGTAATTATAGAAATAGGACATGATCCTAAAGATGTTAAAGGTATCCAACAACTCTTGAAGCTAAGGGATGCAAACATGGCGGCCTTAAGAAAGAAAATCAAGCTCCCAGCTACCATCCATCCACAAACAGACGAGGTTGCCCAGCAAAGGCAGGAAAAGGATGCTACAGACCTAATGATATCCCTGTACAAGGAGCTAGTTCGGACTCAAGACAAGCTAGGAGAATCAGAAGCTGCAAAGGCAACACTACAAGCAGCATTAAAGCAAAGAGAAGAGGGCCAAACCTCCCAGCCTCCTCCTGTGATAATCAATCTTGAGGAAGCCCCTCCAACAACTATTCCTCCTCCTCAACAGACAGGGCCTACAGCACCATCTACAGCAACAACTACACCAACAACAGAGCAGACTCCTACTCTGGATATGCAGAAGCTGCAGGCTGAGATCCAAGTTCTTGAATCCCAAATGAAAGAGCTTGATGAAGTCAAAAAATCTTTGGCTAAGGTGAATGAAAAATTTGACAAAAGCAAGCAGAATGAGGCAGCAAAGGAAAGAGAGATAAAAGCTCTAAAAAAGAGAATAGCTGAACTAGAAAAAGAGCTTGCACTAGAAAAAGTAACAGCAGAACTAAAAGCAGTCCTCTGGGGTAACATTGGGCGGTCCATCACCAATCAGTGGCAGTATATTGAGACTATGGATGAGCAAATAGTACTCATTACCAAGGCAAACAGGGAAGTACAGAGAGCTAGAGCAAGCTTGGGCCACATGCCAGATGCTGCCAGCAGAATGATCACTATTTTGAATAACAAAACTAGCTCTCAAATAGCTACCATGGGAATTACTAACAGGACTGAAACAATTTCAGTAGCTAAAAGAGTCTTGACACTGAGAAACCTAGTTGGAACGCTGGAGAGAAGAACACAGGATATGCAGACCGAGATCAACAAATTCCTGGACAGATTTGTGGCATTACAAAACAGAGGCCTCCCCAACATATTAAGCAGTGTAGGAAGGCTGCTTACCCTAGAAAATTACATCAAAAGGGTTGATGCACATGCTGCAGCACAAATAGCAAAACAGCCCAGTACCTCAGCAGAAACAGGGCCAGCATCAGGGCAGAATTTGTATGATAGGGTGGATAACCTGTTTTTCATTATGAATGAAATTGATCACCTGTTTGATACACCACCAAATTTCTTTAAGTATACAGAAGCAGATGAAACTCTGGGGGCAATCATAAGACACCAATTGCCCACACAGGAAGAATGGAGGAATTTGACACAGGTAATCTTATCAGGCCCGAACCTGTAGCGATAGTTTTTCTCCAGTTTATGAACAGTCATGCACAGGCAGAATTTTGGTGGATAAAATCTACAAGGAAGAGACAGATGCTGAGCCAACTCAGCAGGGCTATTTACTCACCACAACAGCAATCACCATCACAAGGTAGCAGACCCAAAATACAGCGCACAAGCCAAAAAGTCGGGCTCTCCAGCATTTAATCAAAGTATCTTAACCGACTCAGCAGCTCTCAAAGGCTAAAATATCTTCTGACAGAACATCAAGACGCCTTTATTTTGTATTCAATGCTGTAATAAATTTCTGATAATAATATCTCAAAAGTTGGTGAGAACATTAAGTCTGAGATAACTTAGAACTCAGATATTTTTGTAAAATCGTATGTATATATTCACCCCTCGCAGAAGCTTAAGGGGTTGTTGTTATTTTCATTTTGGGCATCTCATTTGCTGTAAAATTCTCAGAGAAATAATACAAAGGGTGAATGGAATTTCCGAAGCTTGGCGTACCTTGATGCATTGTGATGAATGGTGAATGTTGCAGGATTCCAGAGTGTTTCATAAAACAATAAGTCTTTCTTAAATCTCTGTGTTACATGTTTTCGAGTCTTTTGTTCTCTTTCATTGTTTAAATGTTTTACACTTAATAGCAAAGTAGAAGAATAGTTCCAGGATTTAATCACTGATTACCCTGAACTCAATCTGAGCTATTATCCATGTTTTCTTCAGATACAGTGAATGAAGTGTAATTCTTAATTGCTGCACTTTAAAACTATATCTTTTACAGTGATAGATATTATCAGGGATTCAAGTTTCCTCCTGAGACATCTATCTGTTTCTCATACCTAGTTTGGTGGAAATACTTGAATACTTTAGTGAAAATTCTTAATTGCTTTCACTGGTTTTTCACCTGTTTGTGTTATAAATCAAAAATTTTGTTGTATGAAGTATCCAAATGGCCCTGTAAGTTTCACCAATTCACCTCAAGGTTTCTAGACACCTACAGCCATAGACTCCATTGCCCAATGATATTCGACTCCTTGAACATTATATCACGAGACCTGAAAGGAAATCTTCAACCAAAACATGAACAAAACCTGTGCCTAATACCTAGCCTAAAACACTATCGTAACAGATACAAATCATAAAGAGAGAGCCCTCTCTGATCACAGTTTGGCTAGAAACAGTGATCGAAAGATTGGTTAGTGGTTACCCCGGCCGTATTCCCTTGGGAGTCATAGGGAACAACCTGGGTGTTAACATAATTGGCGACTCCACTGGGGAACTTCTTAAGATTTTTCAATTACTATCTATCTTCCAAAGCTACCATCAAGCCTGAAACTAGCCAAGAGGCCTTAGAACTGTTTCTGTAATACAGGGACAGCTTTAGGGAAGAGCTAATTAGGGAATCTTCCTCCTAGCTTTGGAACATACATAGCCATTCCAAAATTTTCATCCAGTCCTTGCATATATAAACTTCTTGTACAAATTCGAAAGAAATTAGAAGCTGGCTCCCAAAAGAAACCCAAGGCACACTAGGGCAAACCCTGACCCTAATCAACCTATCATTGTTGATAATCCAAATACCATTCCAAAGAACATTAGGAGACAGCAAAAGCAGGAGAAGCCTGCTGAGTCAGATATAATTTCAGATCAGCCTATCTGCATTCCCACACCCTGCAAAGTTCTTTTCCGATCCTCACCTAGTTCCCCTAGTTCATCATCAACACCTCAAAGTCCTCTTCTCCCATCTTCACCATCTGCACATACTCTTTCAACCAGTTCCCCGCTTGTTACCCATACCATTAACCCTGTCACACCTGTAATCCCTGTTGTCCCATTTATTCCTGTCAACCCTGTAAATCCCATAAACATGGCTAACAGGTATGCACCTCTGCAGATACCAGCTAATGCTCCAGCTCTACCCCAAGACTACCAAACCAAAATCTCATTTTTTGACTCCCATGGCCCTTTGACAGCTGTCCAGCATGCTAAGAAGATGCAAGACCACTTTGAGACCTATGAAATAGATGATAACAGCGTCAGGATGAGAATTTTTGTTCAAAGTTTAACTGGGGATGTTAGAACTTGGTTCAGATCCCTCAATGCAAACTCCATTGCAACACCTGATCAGCTTTACGAAGTTTTTGCTGAGAGATGGGAGAAGAAGAAAGATCCTCTACACATACTTGGTGAATATAACACTATTAAAAGAGGTCCCCAAGAAACAGTTTTGGAATATTGTGCTAGGTTTAACAATGTATATAATGCTATCCCACAGAACTTAAGGCCCCCTCCTGATTTGGCCCTGTATAACTTCCCTGACGGTTTTGATTCTGATATGGCCTATCAGTTGAAAGAAAGAGATCCTCCAACCCTTGCAGAAGCTCAAAGGGTTGCAGTCACAGTAGAGGCTAACTTAATTGCCAAAAGAAACAGGGCAAAGTTGGAAAAGAAGGCTGGCTTCAGAGAAGAGCCCTCAGGTTTTGATCAAAAGCTGGATGCAATATTAAACAGCATGAAGAGATTGGGTGAAAGAGTGGAATCAGTTGAAAGAAAATCATCATGGGAGGCATCACAAAGCAACCCTCCTAGAAACCCGAATTTTAGGAGAACTCAGAACCCAAACATAGGAAAGACAAGTGCTGACCAAGATATTAGACCCCCTTTTCAAGAAAACTATGCAGAAACTTCCACAGACAATCAGCTCAATGAAGATCCTGAAATCAACTTAATGGGTCTGGATGGTAAAAGCCATGTTTTCTTAACACAAGAAGACCATGAGGAGGATGAAAGCAAAACATTCCAAACTAAAACAGGAGAATCCTTTGACTTTAAACAAGGATATGATACTGCTGTCTATGAAGTCCATAAACAATACAAATTAAGGAGTAGGACTGTAAATGTAAATCAGCCTGAAAAGATAAAGGAGAAACAGCAGTTTAAAGAAACATCAGTCACAGAAC
Source organism: Pinus tabuliformis (assembly GCA_031772625.1). Taxonomy (NCBI): domain Eukaryota; kingdom Viridiplantae; phylum Streptophyta; class Pinopsida; order Pinales; family Pinaceae; genus Pinus; species Pinus tabuliformis. The sequence continues at coordinate 2,064,264,434 of CM062818.1, read as the reverse complement.
CTAATGACAAAACAAACTGGCCTACAAAAGAAGTAATGGTTGAGGAGGTTACTGAAATACCGTCACCACCACAACAGCCCATGGCAACTGTGTCCTCTCACCCTGATTCAAATTTTACCCCCCAAAACATGAGTAAAAGGGGCAGGTCTCAAAGTCAAGATGAAATCCAACAAGAAGATTCAATAAACAAAGAAAAGACTGTTATCCGTGACTCTAAAACCCAAGTTGACAAACCTTTTGACCTAGCCACAGAGATTGGCAAGCTAAAGATAGCAATTCCCCTCTCAGAGCTAGCCAAGCATGATATCTATAAACAGCAGATCAAGAACTCCCTTCAACTCACTAATAGCAAAGATGATGTAAATGTGCTAGATGACACTCCAGAATTACTGTTTGGCCCAGAGGTAGATGGAAAAACAATAGTCACAGGGGTTTTACCTTTTTATGTCAGCCTGCATGTTCATGATAAAATACTGCATAATGCAATGTTCGACTCAGGCGCCTCTCACAACCTTATGCCAAAAGCAGTCATGGAAAGATTGAATTTGGATGTAACAAGACCATACAAAGACCTGTTTTCCTTTGATTCTAGCCAAGTCAAATGTTTGGGCCTAATAAAAGATTTATGTGTGTCCCTGGTTCAATTCCCCAACAAAACCATTCTAATGGATGTTGTAGTCGTTGATATCCCACCCAAATATGGGATGCTGTTATCAAGATCATGGGGAGCCAAGCTCCAAGGCTCCCTGCAATTAGATATGTCATATGCAACCATCTCTGTCTTTGGGCAACCAAAAAGACTTTACAGGGAAACACTCATGAAGTATATGGTCAGCAGTGAAGAAAAGCCTCAAAATTTTCCAATATATGCTGTCCATTCGGACATAGACTCCTTCATCCTCTTCAATGACAGCACAAGCCTCTCAAACAATGACATTAGGACCAAAGCACTCATACAAGAACAAAACATTGATCAAACAAGTATCACCTGCCAAACATTAATCAGCCCAACAATACACAGTATCCCTCCTCTAATTGTCAAAAATTGTCAAAAAAGTGATGAAATTGTCCTAGAAAACAAATGGGAAAAGAAACCCCAACTCATGCTCACATTGCCATCCCATGAACAGAATTTTAAATCTCCTATTCAGCAAGACATCCTGTGGGTCCTAGAATTTGATGGCTCAGTTAACAAGCTAGGAGCAGGAGCTGGAGTGTGGATACATAACAAAGAGAAAGATTATGCAGAAGGCAGGGCTTATAGATTGAATTTTAGATGCACTAACAACATGGCAGAATACGAAGCTTTGTTGCTCGGTCTCAAACTAGCAAGGTCATTACAAGCTCCTAAACTCTCCATCATGGGAGACTCTGATCTAGTAATTCAACAAGTGAAAGGAAACTTTGTCACCAATGACAAAAGATTGAGGTCCTACAGATCTGCTGTAATTGAAATATTAGAGACCTTCTCTGAGTGTGTTATCACAAAAATTTCAAGGGGCCACAATCTCCATGCACACAGCTTGGCAACGTTTGCCAGCACCTTTGAATTCCCATTAGAACCCAATAACTGTTTCACAGCCGAGGTCAAATACAGACCCTCTATTCCAAACAATGTTAAAGAATGGCAAGTATTTGAGGATGACATGCAAATAAACAATTTTTTAACCTTGCAACAAGAGTTCACAGGATTAAATATTGATATTGATGGAGCAAGTCAATCACAAATACCTGAGTCAGCAAGTCAATCACAAATACTGTTTCAACAGTCTGCTCACCCAATGTCACCTAGAACAGCAAAACAATTACTGAGTCCAACTATTTTCAACAATGAAAACATTCAGCAAATTCACCAAATTGACTGTGAAGAGATGAGCAGCGCTGAAGCTGAAATCATACAACTCAAGGACAATTTCCTTCCAGTAGGCCTTACCCCACTAGAGGATATTTTTGACTCAAATGACATCCCTAGGAAGCCAAAGATGCAGCCGTTGGATGCAGCAGTTGAAGAATGCAACATTGGTACCACTGACAAGCCTAAAATAATAAAACTATCTGCTGCTTTGCCCCCTGATCAAAAACCCAAATACATTGATCTCTTTAAAGAGTTTCAAGATGTTTTTGCTTGGGGTTATGAGGATCTAAAGTCCTATGATACTTCTGTCATCCAGCACACCATTCCCCTCAAGCCTAATCAAAAACCATTCAAACAGAAATTGAGAAGGATCAATCCTATGCTCCTTCCTTCCATTGAAAAAGAATTACATAAAATGTTCAAAGCTGGTATCATAGCACCAATTAGGTTCTCTGAGTGGATTTCAAATTTGGTCCCTACAAGAAAGAAAACTGGTGAGATTAGACTTTGTGTAGACTTAAGGAATTTGAATCAAGTATCACTCAAAGATAACTACCCTTTACCCAAAATGGATCACATTCTTCAAAGAGTAGTAGGGGCTTCAAGGATATCATTGCTTGATGGATTCTCAGGCTTCAATCAAATCCTAGTACACCCTGATGACCAAGACAAAACTGCATTTACAACCCCATGGGGAACTTTCAAGTATGTGAAAATGCCCTTTGGACTGAAGAACGCAGGGGCAACGTTTCAAAGAGCAATGGACATTGCTTTTGCAAAAGAGATTCATGAATTTTTGGTCATTTACTTAGATGATCTAACACCCTTTTCAAAATCTGACCAAGAACACTTGAAACATTTGAGACAGATTTTCATAACATGTAGGAAATATGGCATTTCCTTAAACCCCAAGAAGTCATTATTTGGCTTGGAAGAAGGGAAACTCTTAGGACACATTATTTCAAAAGATGGCATAAGAATTGATCCAGATAGGATACAAGCTATCCTACAAATGCCTCACCCAAGGAATGTTAAAGAATTGCAAGGATTCTTAGGGAAAATCAACTTTTTAAGAAGGTTTATCCCTAATTTAGCAGAATTAATCAGATTACTAAACAATATGCTAAAGAAAGATTCAAAGGTCAAATGGACTGTTGAAGCAAAACAAGCCTTTGAAAGTATAAAATTGGCCTTGACTCAAACCCCAGTGTTAACCAATCCTCAGTTTGACAGAGACTTTATCATTTTCTCCTTTGCCTCCCAACATACTATTGCTGCTGTTTTATTACAGAAAGATGACCAAGGGAATGAGAAGCCTATTGCCTTTTTCAGCAGAGCTCTTAGAGATGCCCCTCTAAAGTATCAAATTATGGAGAAGCAAGCCTACGCTTTGATCAAAGCTATTAAAGACTTTAGGATTTACATCCTTTACTCCCATGTTGTGGCTTATGTACCAAGTCCTATTGTCAAAGACATTCTCACCCAAGAAAACTTAGAGGGCAGGAGAGGAAAATGGATTGCCAATATACTAGAATTTGACATTGAAATAAAACCCACAAAGCTAATAAAAGGGCAAGGTTTGGCCAAATTAATGACAGAAGCAAATTTCCAAGCCTTAGATATCAACCAACTGGACAGTGAAACAGAGCTGGCGACTCCAAAGATCAATGTAGCCTTTGAACAATCTCCTTGGTACTCTGATATCTGCTATGTGTTACAAAACCTGTGTGCTCCCCCAGGACTGTCCAGAACTAAGTGTAGGTTCCTAAAAATGAAAACATCTAGATTTTGTGTGATAGATGGAAACTTACTTTGGAAAAACCATGAAGGTATATTGCTGCACTGTCTAATAGAGAATGAAACTAACAAAATCATGCAAGATTTCCATGCTGGAGATTGCGGTGGACATTTGTACTGGAAGTCCACTGTGGACAAGATATTGAGGGCTGGGTACTACTGGCCCATTATGTTCTCTGATGTTAAGAAATTTACAGCCTCATGCCACAAATGCCAACTGTTTGAAGGCAAAAGACAGTTGCTGCCACTTCCTTTGAAGCCCATTGCAACAGAGAGATCTTTTCAACAATGGGGCTTGGATTTCATTGGGGAAATTCATCCCTCATCTTCAGGGCAACACAGATGGATTTTAACAGCAACAGACTACTTCACCAAGTGGATTGAAGCTGCCCCATGCAGACAAGCAAATGATTCAGTAATTATTCAGTTTTTGGAAAACAATATACTGGCTAGATTTGGCTGTCCAGACAAGATAATAACAGACAATGCTGCTGCTTTCAGATCCAAGAAAATGGTGAACTTCTGCCATAAATTTCACATTACTTTGGGCCATTCTACAGCTTACTATCCTCAAGGAAATGGCCTTGCTGAATCATCAAACAAAAGTTTAATAAACATCATAAAGAAAGTGCTGGAGGAAAACAAAAAGAACTGGCATAAGAAACTAGTAAATGCTTTATGGGCAGATAGACTAACAACAAAAAGATCTATTGGGACCAGCCCATATGAGTTAGTCTACAGATTAGAAGCCAAATTTCCTTCATCACTAGGAGTGCCGGTTATGAAACTTCTACAAGAAAGCCAAGCAGAGCCAAATGATATGCAAAGGAGGATCAATCAGATAATCTGTTTACAGCAAACTAGAGAACAAGTTTTCAGCAGAGTGCAGATACTACAAGAGAAATTGAAAAAGGCCTTTGATAGAAGAACCAAAGCAGAAGATTTCAATGTGGGGGACAAAGTCTTAAAGTGGGATGCAAGAAGAGAAGAGAAAGGAAAACATGGAAAGTTTGACTCTTTATGGAGAGGACCATTTGCTGTCCAAGCAGTACAAGGTAACAACACTTACTTCCTTAAAAGTTTGACTGAAACTGACTTGGATGAAGGTCCTGTCAATGGCAGGATGCTGAAGCACTACTTTGACTATTCCCCATGAATGGAAACTAAGGATTCATTGTATATATGCAGATGTACATATTGTTTTCTGTTTTAGATTGTAAAATACAGTTTTCCAAGTGATTCACCAACCAGCAAGAGGCAAGTAGAATCAGAGGTCTTCCAAGAAAGAAGCACACAATTTTGACACATTTTTGCAGCAAATTTCAAAGATTGGGATGGGCAGTCAAAGAACAAGGCAATCTGACCTGCTGTTCTTGGTCTTTCAGAAGAAAAACCATCCCCATGTGGAGCCACTGTTGGATACCTATACTAATAGGTTTCATATTTCATGATTGGCCAAGGAAAGTCCAAATATGCTCTGCTTTGGTATTACAAAGATCCCATATTTCCTAGAGAACAAGAGGTGTGTAATCTGTTTCAAATATTGAGGACCTTATTTCAATTTTGTGGATGATTCAACAGTTTAACCTGGATCATGCCATGTTTCAATTTTGAGTTATAGAATAGAGAAAGAAGTCTGTCCAAACTGTTTAATCTTGGCAGACAAGTAGTTTAGGTAGAGAAGTAAAGGTTCCCAACAGCTTAATCTGGGACCTTGGAAGAGATAAGGGTAGAAGTAGATAGAAAAGAATAAAGAAAAAGCCAAAGAAAAGAAAAGGCAAGTAAGGGTTTGCAAGCCTAAATGCACCCTCCAAGGAGAAACAAAAAAATGTTAGGAAAGTAGCTGGGTAAGCAGTTGTGGTTGCAGAAAAGGTATTTTCACCATTTCACACATGTCAAGAGGTGTTTTGCCAAGGCAAAAATCTATCAATGGACAAAGTGGTGAATTCCATCAAAATTTCAGCAAGGAGCATGACTAACCTCCCTCTCCCCCTTCATTCCATTACTAACATTCCCTTTCTTTAAGCTGAGATTTATGAAGAGAGATCATGGTTTTATGATGGTTCTTGTTCTTTCGGAAGCCACAATTCTTGTCTAAGATCTTTTCATTTTGATCTACTCTCAAAACTAAATCAACTTTACATAAACTCAGCAAAATCCCCTTCATTTGCTCCCCTCATTCATATTAACCTCTAATTCTACTATATAGCTCCCTTATCTTACCCTTCCCCTAATAATACTAACACTATGGTGTATAAAGCCCCAAAATCTTATAAATACTCCTCCCCTTGGCATTATAGCCATATGTTCTCCAAAAGGAACCAAAGTGACCTCTGGTCACCTTGGTGAACCTATCACATCCCATTCCCCCTTGCTACAAGCCAACTTGCTCTTCAAACCACCATTTGCATTGAAAAACCCTTGTAAACCCTCTTTTACCCTTAAAAACCTTTGCAAAAATTACCCAAAGTCTAAAAGGCCCGCCTCTGGCACATTTCCAAAAAGGCTAGCGCGCTGTCTGTTTCAAAGGAAAACATTGAAAAACCATTTAAAAAACCCACAACCCAAAGTTTCCGCCAGCACATATAACCCGAGCATGTTGTTGCTCCGCCCACCGTCGGATCAAGTCCCAATGATCCGACGATCCACGATGATATCGGAGGGGCTCCCATGGTGGTCCTTTACCGCCCGAGAAAGTGACGTTGCGTCACGTCACGGGCAGGCCACGCGTCAAACGATAAGGACTCTCGGAGCCGGGTCTGACAGTTCTGAGACCGTACCTAAACCGCCCCGAGAGACCGTAGCGGCTAGCCCTAACCGTAACCGCTACGGTCCTAACCGCCACCTGTTTCCCATCAATGCATCGCCACGTCATGTCCGCTTGTCCTCGCCCCTGTTATTCGTCCACCTGGCCGCTGACATGGCTGCCACCTCATCGCCCCCATGGACCAACAGTGTACTGACACGTCACCCGATGACGTCAGCTGACGTCACTTGACCTTGACCCACCAATGACGTCATGCTGACGTCATCACTAAAAAGCGCCAAAATCATAAAAAAGCCCATATTAAGCCAAAAAACGTCTATTTTTCCATTGTTTGCGCATTTCTCCACTGTTTTCTCTGCATGAGCATTTACGTCCTAAAACTCTGCCAACCTGCTCAATTGACCAAGGCGACCTCCAGAGCTCCAACCGTGCATGCCTATGCGACCTCCGTTCGTCAATTAACAGGTATTTACCGCTTGCTGCCCTCCATACGCCTGTTATTGAAATAAAAGTTACTCAGAGGGCTAAGGAGACCTTAAAAATTATATTTTCACCGGCCATTTCCCTCCGCACGTCCACATTCGCAATTGTGAAGTCCAAAGACACCAGCCGAGCCTTAATACCTGTAATTTCACTCAAAAACAACATTCACTGCGTGTTCCCGGCAAATTTCTTGTTAAACTCAATTCACCCGCTAAAAGAGGACCTAGTGAGACCATAGAGAAGCCCTGCTCCTGAAACAAACAGTATTTCAACTGCTGTTGTGTAATTTCCTCCTCTGGTCTCTGAGATACAAACTGTTTTTACAGAAAATCACTTCTATTCTGTGTTGCTTCCATTAAACAATCCACCTACAATTGTTGAACTTTGAAGAAGGCCATGGAGACTCCTATTGCTCTGAATATCAAGCCCCTCAATGCTCCTCACCAGGAATTAGCATGGAAAGCCCTGGGAGACATGGATTATCAGATGCTGGACTGGTTCCCTATGGGCTCCAAATACAATATCCAGATGATGAATGAGTTGAAGGCCCAGCACCTGAGTGGGGCAGATATCTTGGGGATTTGGGACTCAAACTTGCCCATCTACAACCTCCCCCAAGTAAATCCTATGCCAGAATTGGTCTACAGCTGCCAGGAATGCTATGACCCAAACCAAAGAGCTGTCATCAGCCCCACAGGCTCAGTCCTGTTCCAGATTACCCCAGAAAGTATAAATGGAATGCTGCACTTCCATACTGCCAAGCAATTGACCCCCCTCTATATGCAGAATTTGGTAAACAAAGGGAGCAAGCTGTCAGGTGACCAAATCATTAAGATTAATCAGCTGTTTGTAAGACCAGGCTCTGACACCATCAGAACCCCTCCTATTGGGTATCAATATTTGAATGAATTGGGCAGGATGTTAGTGGATTTAATCAGTTATGTCCTAGGATTCAAGGGAATGGAGGATGTGGATGACAGCATAATGGCAATGCTATCTCTATTCTCTCCTGGTAAACCCCCAGCTGTACATTATGACTATGCAACCTACATTGCAGAAAAAATCCATGAGCAGTTTATGAACTTGAAGAGGGAAAGACTATTCAGGTATACCTCATATATATACCATTTATTCCTGTTTTACCAGCCAGCCACCTTCTCTTTTCCTTTAAAGCCACTCAATGCCCAAGGAAGTCCAAGGTCAGTTGTGTTCTGGACCTCTGTTTTTCATCATACCTCTGTGTCACCTTATACATACTCTGAGTTCATTGATTTATTCATTTATCCAGCCATGACAGTATTGCATGGTACTTCTCCTCCTAGACTAACTGATGAAATGAGGAGAATTCTCCATTTGAATAAGTCCTACAGCATTGGTAATTGGTACCTCTACCAAAACCACACAGTCATCAGGATATATGGCTGTGAGTTGAACCCTTTTAGGTTGCCAAGGTATGTCCCCATGAGGCTTTTTGCCTTGGAATATTTCAGACAGTTTGGGAACTCAGACTACCTCCATTTTCAGAGCAAGAACAAGAAGTCACAGTTAAAGGTAAGGAGCCAGCTGGGTCCTTTCCTATATAACAGAAAAGAGGAGGGGTGGAAAGAGGCAGACAGTATCCTGGAGGGCCTCAAACTGCAAACTAGTTTTGAATGGATACCATATGACCCCAATCATTTTGTCTCCCTCAGGAGGATAAAATATAAATTGGGTAGCTATGCACACAAGAGACAACCCGAGATTGAACAATATGCCAATGCATCAAGTTGGGAAGAGGGTACCCTAGAGGAGGAAACTACTAATGAAGAGCTACTTGAGAGAGAGGCTAGAAATATGCAAAAGGAAGTTGACTTGGAAACTTGTGGACAGGTACCCCTCTCCTACAAAAAGCAGCTTGGAGCAGCTACTACATCATCAACAGCACAACAGCAAACTGCCGAGAAGGCACCGCAGACAGCAAGCAAAGATAAAGGGAAGCAGGTGGAGCAGCCACCTCCATTGACAGAAGAACAAGTGGATACATTGCTACAGCAGCAAGAAGAAATGGAGCAGCAGGAACAAGGGCAGCAACAAGAAGAGGTACAATATAGTGAACAGCAGCCCTTGCAGCAAGAAAAAGTGATTGATGCTCCAAGCTCCACAGAGCAACAGGCTCAGACAATAGTGCCTCCTAGGGCAGAGACTACTGTTGATACCTCGGTCCTCCAAACCCCACAAAAGGAGGACTTAACCAGGAAAAGAGATAGAGAGACTCCCCTGACTTCATCCATCAATCGGGGAGAGAAAAGACAAAGACTAAATGACTTTCCAGAGGATGACATAGCAGTGAGGCAAGCAATGGGCATGGGCCCACCTAGTGGAGAAGTATCAACCAGTTCTTTCCAGCATGAACATGATAGAGCTATAGGAGGAGAGGTCAGCTCCTCCAGCCAGCACAGAGAAGGACAGTCAAGCATCAAACAGCAATTTATTGACATTAAGAGGAGAAGTGATCCTATTAAAGTACAGCTGTACAATCATTTGCTGAACCTGGCTCCTACCAATCAGCAAAGACTCATGTCTGCCTTTGATGTAAGTGAAGGCAAGATGATCATGAGTCACTTCATGCCCACAACGCTGCATCCTCAATCTACCTCGGATTATCTAAGAACCAACATGGAGGTTATGGCTAAAGACATACACCCTATGGATAAGATCGAACTGCATAAACAAACCGGTGAAATGGTGTATGCCTCCTTGGCAGATGAAACATTGGAGAACTACAAATTGAAGATCAGCCTTGATAACACAGCCTCTCAGCTGGAATTGGAGAGAGCATCATCACAAGCCAAGGACAATAGGATCAAGTCCTTGGAAGATGTAATTATAGAAATAGGACATGATCCTAAAGATGTTAAAGGTATCCAACAACTCTTGAAGCTAAGGGATGCAGACATGGCGGCCTTAAGAAAGAAAATCAAGCTCCCAGCTACCATCCATCCACAAACAGACGAGGTTGCCCAGCAAAGGCAGGAAAAGGATGCTACATACCTAATGATATCCCTGTACAAGGAGCTAGTTCGGACTCAAGACAAGCTAGGAGAATCAGAAGCTGCAAAGGCAGCACTACAAGCAGCATTAAAGCAAAGAGAAGAGGGCCAAACCTCCCAGCCTCCTCCTGTGATAATCAATCTTGAGGAAGCCCCTCCAACAACTATTCCTCCTCCTCAACAGACAGGGCCTACAGCACCATCTACAGCAACAACTACACCAACAACAGAGCAGACTCCTACTCTGGATATGCAGAAGCTGCAGGCTGAGATCCAAGTTCTTGAATCCCAAATGAAAGAGCTTGATGAAGTCAAAAAATCTTTGGCTAAGGTGAATGAAAAATTTGACAAAAGCAAGCAGAATGAGGCAGCAAAGGAAAGAGAGATAAAAGCTCTAAAAAAGAGAATAGCTGAACTAGAAAAAGAGCTTGCACTAGAAAAAGTAACAGCAGAACTAAAAGCAGTCCTCTGGGGTAACATTGGGCGGTCCATCACCAATCAGTGGCAGTATATTGAGACTATGGATGAGCAAATAGTACTCATTACCAAGGCAAACAGGGAAGTACAGAGAGCTAGAGCAAGCTTGGGCCACATGCCAGATGCTGCCAGCAGAATGATCACTATTTTGAATAACAAAACTAGCTCTCAACTAGCTACCATGGGAATTACTAACAGGACTGAAACAATTTCAGTAGCTAAAAGAGTCTTGACACTGAGAAACCTAGTTGGAACGCTGGAGAGAAGAACACAGGATATGCAGACCGAGATCAACAAATTCCTGGACAGATTTGTGGCATTACAAAACAGAGGCCTCCCCAGCATATTAAGCAGTGTAGGAAGGCTGCTTACCCTGGAAAATTACATCAAAAGGGTTGATGCACATGCTGCAGCACAAATAGCAAAACAGCCCAGTACCTCAGCAGAAACAGGGCCAGCATCAGGGCAGAATTTGTATGATAGGGTGGATAACCTGTTTTTCATTATGAATGAAATTGATCACCTGTTTGATACACCACCAAATTTCTTTAAGTATACAGAAGCAGATGAAACTCTGGGGGCAATCATAAGACACCAATTGCCCACACAGGAAGAATGGAGGAATTTGACACAGGTAATCTTATCAGGCCCGAACCTGTAGCGATAGTTTTTCTCCAGTTTATGAACAGTCATGCACAGGCAGAATTTTGGTGGATAAAATCTACAAGGAAGAGACAGATGCTGAGCCAACTCAGCAGGGCTATTTACTCACCACAACAGCAATCACCATCACAAGGCAGCAGACCCAAAATACAGCGCACAAGCCAAAAAGTCGGGCTCTCCAGCATTTAATCAAAGTATCTTGACCGACTCAGCAGCTCTCAAAGGCTAAAATATCTTCTGACAGAACATCAAGACGCCTTTATTTTGTATTCAATGCTGTAATAAATTTCTGATAATAATATCTCAAAAGTTGGTGAGAACATTAAGTCTGAGATAACTTAGAACTCAGATATTTTTGTAAAATCGTATGTATATATTCACCCCTCGCAGAAGCTTAAGGGGTTGTTGTTATTTTCATTTTGGGCATCTCATTTGCTGTAAAATTCTCAGAGAAATAATACAAAGGGTGAATGGAATTTCTGAAGCTTGGCGTACCTTGATGCATTGTGATGAATGGTGAATGTTGCAGGATTCCAGAGTGTTTCATAAAACAATAAGTCTTTCTTAAATCTCTGTGTTACATGTTTTCGAGTCTTTTGTTCTCTTTCATTGTTTAAATGTTTTACACTTAATAGCAAAGTAGAAGAATAGTTCCAGGATTTAATCACTGATTACCCTGAACTCAATCTGAGCTATTATCCATGTTTTCTTCAGATACAGTGAATGAAGTGTAATTCTTAATTGCTGCACTTTAAAACTATATCTTTTACAGTGATAGATATTATCAGGGATTCAAGTTTCCTCCTGAGACATCTATCTGTTTCTCATACCTAGTTTGGTGGAAATACTTGAATACTTTAGTGAAAATTCTTAATTGCTTTCACTGGTTTTTCACCTGTTTGTGTTATAAATCAAAAATTTTGTTGTATGAAGTATCCAAATGGCCCTGTAAGTTTCACCAATTCACCTCAAGGTTTCTAGACACCTACAGCCATAGACTCCATTGCCCAATGATATTCGACTCCTTGAACATTATATCACGAGACCTGAAAGGAAATCTTCAACCAAAACATGAACAAAACCTGTGCCTAATACCTAGCCTAAAACACTATCGTAACAGATACAAATCATAAAGAGAGAGCCCTCTCTGATCACAGTTTGGCTAGAAACAGTGATCGAAAGATTGGTTAGTGGTTACCCCGGCCGTATTCCCTTGGGAGTCATAGGGAACAACCTGGGTGTTAACACCTTACAAGGATGTGGGGGTAGGATTGATTAAAGATTCTAGTTTACTAGGAACTTTTTCCAAGGCTAAGAAATCTTTGGTTTTTGTGGAATTGATGTGTGATTTCCCGCGTATTGATACTAAAACTGTGGTGGAAGAACCCATTGCAGACGAATCCTTGTTTCTTATCAGTACTCTTGATCCATGGTATGGAGATATTATTGTTTATCTCCAAACCAAATCTTTTCGGCCTGAAATCTCACGATCTCAACGACGGAAAATATGTTTCCAATTCCAACAATATAATATTATTGGAGATACACTCTATCATCTTGGGGCAGATTCTGTTTTCCGACGTTGTCTAACTCATGAAGAAGCTGAAAAGGTTCTGAATGATTGTCACTCTGGAGCATGTGGCGGTCATATGTCTGGGTATGCCACAGTCCAAAAGATATTGCGCACTGGTTATTTCTGGCCATCCTTATTCAAAGATTGTATCTATGCAGTCCAGAAATGCCACAATTGTCAAATTTTTTATCGTAAGATGCGTGCTCCACCCGCTCCTCTCCACCCTATAATTGTTGTCAGTCCTTTCGCAAAGTGGGGTATCGACTTTATTACATGTAACCCTCACTCGGCCAGGGGGCATGTGTATATCATCCTTGCGGTAGATTATTTTACTAAGTGGGCCGAGGCGATGCCTACATTTTCAGCAGATGGCAAAACTACTACAATTTTCGTTTTCAATCATATAATTGCTAGATTCGGTGTTCCTCAAGCTATTATTACTGATCATGGAAGTCATTTTCGAAACATCATGATGACTAAACTGACAGATCAACTTGGCCTACATCACGATAGTTCTACTCCATATTACCCATAGGCTAATGGTCTGGTTGAAGCTATCAATAAAGTTTTAGTCACTATGATCCAACGAATCATTGGTATTCATAGGTCGAATTGGCACAACATGTTATTTTCAGCACTTTGGGCATATCGAACCTCAGTAAAAACATCAACTGGTTTCACTCCTTTTCAACTGGTTTACAGTTTGGAAGCAGTGTTACCCATTGAATGCAAAATTTCGTCATTGCAAATAGCCATAGAATTACTCCCAGCCACTTTTGAAGAGGAGAAACGCTTGTTGTACTTAACTCAGCTAGATGAGAATCGACGTAATGTTGCATTAGCAATCAAGACTCATGGAAAATGAATAAAAGCTCAGTACAATCGAAATGTTACACGTCGTAATTTTTCGGAAGGAGACCTAGTCTTACTATACGATCAAGCAAACAATAAGCTAGGGGCTGGAAAATTTGTACCTATGTGGCATGGTCCTTATATTGTTAAGCGAAAGCTGGCAAAAGGGGCCTATGAATTGGTAGATTTTGATGGTGTCTCTTTGGGTAAACCCAGAAATGGACTTTATCTGAATAGATATTATGCTTAAATTTTGGTGTGGAGATCTTTTGTTAGATTAGTTTCTTTCTAGTTGGTGTGTTTTAGATTAGAAATGTATGCCTATTTTAGAGAGTGCTTGTATCATTATTCCTGCTTATCTTGATTTTACTCTTGATATTGTAGATGTCAACGTCTCTTCAAACATACATTGGTTTTGTTGATGGTGCTTGTCATAATACACAGAACATTTCTTCCACAGCTTGGGTTATCTATTCACCCTCTGATGAGTTAGTATCTATGCATGGGTTAAGCCTCGGTCAAACAATGAATAACATTGCAGAGTATAGTGCAGTGATTGAGTTATTATCTGAATCCATCTCATTTGGGATTCGGAGTTTGATTGTTAGGTTAGATTTTGAACTCGTTGTTTTACAGCTTAATAGAGTTTATGCCATTAGAAATCCAGTATTATTAAGATTATTTTTGATAGTTTGTCTTTTGGAACGTGAATTTGACTACATTGAATATCAGCATATTCCAAGATATTTAAATACATTAGCAGATGTAGTTGCTTCTTGAATGTTAAATAGACATTTGCAATAATTAAAAAAGTAAATTTAAAACATTCCATAACATGTTATACAAGATATCCAGTAATAGTGATATATCATAGCATAGAAGTGTGTCAAATATACATCGTCTTCGATTGTAGGTTGGAAAACACCTTATGATCAGAAAAATGATAATACAAAAAGGCATAAAATGTCGTGTGAGTCTACAAAAGCGATCATCCTATCCCTGGTGATGATCACGATAAGAAACCACTGCTCGGGCCACTCTACAAAGGAACCTCCTAAAAGGACCTGGGACCCCAATCACATATCGATGTAACCTAAGTGGGATATCATCTATGCCAATCTCTGGAATATCTACTGTCAAACGCTCTAGATGATTCTCCAATTCGGTCAAGGTCTATGTAGATTGGTCCTATGGGGCCGGTACTGCTGCAGCTAGGTGTTTCCTCTCATAGGGCTGGAGAGCGGTTGGTCGTCGTGGACCCATATCTGCATTTGAAACTTTTTATTGTTAGTTTTGGACGATTTAAAAACAAACAAAAAAATTAGTTAAAACTTAGAAAATGTTGAGAATGATTTTACCTGAATCATCCCACTGCTCTCCTGGTGGAAGAGTCATGTCTAGGTCACCAAGATAATCCATCCCAGCATATCGAAAATCTTGAATCACAAAAAGTTGGTTCCCCAACCAATGAAAATACTCAGGCAGAAATTGAACAACCTCTGAACCCTCCTTAGGATGACGGGCTATCATTGCAACCCAACGCATTATCCTAGGCTCTCGAGGAAGTCCAGCCTCAACAGAGAGCTGCTGTGGGACCAACATCGGGACCCTATCTAGACCAAAGCTCACAACCAAGAAACCATATCCAAAGTTTTTTAGTTGTCCGTTCTTTGCCCTAGTTATTTGGCCTTTTACATTCGCCAACACAACTTCGCACCAGTTGAAGATGGTACCTCGATAACAATCTACTGCCATTCACATCTGGGATCTGGTAGCTACATGCAATGCTGCACTCCCACATAGTCTAGTGATAGTGAACATGATAACCTTAAGTTCAGGATGGGTGATACTTTTAATATCGATCCGTTTGTCGTCTGTTTGATCATTGCAAAACTCCAATCTGAGACTAGCAATAGACTGACCACCTGGCCTAGTCCCGAAAAGAGATAATTGTTTGCCTCTCTTGGGAAAACCAGTCAAAAAATATATTTTTTCCAACTCAATTTCGAGCCGGTGCCCACCAATCATGAAACACTGGTCTTGTATGTTCCACCTATCCACCAGCCATTGTAAGAAGTCTACTTGGGCCCTCATGCAGGGTATGGCCCAGAATTTAAATAGTCCGGATCCTCTCAATGCATCCAATTTGGGTTGATGATTTATTGCGGCTAGACATCCTCGTGCTCGCGTTCCCGCCAAATAAGCATTTTGTATGTCCTACATTGCACAAAAGACATACTAGAACGATTTAGTTCAAAAAAATTTGGGCGGAAATGGAGAAATTTCAAATTTTAAAACCTATTTCGCAGGGCCCACACCTGCTGGTTAGGGACAGTGCGTAGGTCCGCACTTGTCATAAGCAATAGGTGCCAACCCACGATGTTTTCCTTTGTAGGAAAAAGTCAGGGTCCGCATGTTGCACCTTCGGACCCCCGCGAGAAATTTCCTAAAACAAATTCTCCTTAAAAATAATTAAATTGAAAACCATAAAACGAAATGCAAATGGTTGAAATGCAAGATAAAGATGATGTGGATTACCTGGAGCTGACAGTTTTTTATTCCAACGGACGGATTTTCTGCAATCTTCATAGGAAGTTTCTTACCCAAAAGCTCTCTCTTCTCACTCTGAAGTGAAACGGTAAAAATGAATTTACAAAAGCCCTTTTTATAAGCTTTTTTGAATAAATGAATTTTTAATTTATTTATTTTGTACTTTAAAAATGTAACTTTTTGATGCATTTTTATTTATCTTAAACAGGTATGAGTAATGTTTTGAGTTTTTGTGCAGAATATTGGATTTTTTAGGAAAAATTGATCATTTCAACAAAAAACATTGGAGTCCTCTTTCAGCTCTTTTCTGACTTGTTTTGAGTTTTTGTGTAGAATATTGGATTTTTTAGGGAAAATTGATCATTTCAACAAAAAACATTGGAGTCCTCTTTAAGCTCTTTTCTGACTCGTAAAATATGAAAAGATTGCCTAGTTTTTCCTTTTAAACTCGTTAAAACGGAATTAAAAGGACGGTCCACTTATAGCTCTTTTCTGACTGTATAAACATGAAAAGATCGCTGGACTTTTGTCGTTTCAAGTTCGATATTGGTTATAAAACGACATGTCTTCGATCGCTTTTTAACTTTTTTAGATCAGGGCCACTCATTATGAAAAGTACTCCTTGATCGTAATGGTCGAGAAGTTCTCTCAAGTATTATTTTATACTTTTTCGAGCTTGAGAGACACAAATTTACGAAAAAGGACACACATGGAGTTTCCTTAAGTTTTTCTTTTGACTCCCTAAAATTGAAAAACATCGAGTTTTTCCTATACTAGACTCGTTAAAATTTAAAAGTAAAGGACCTGTTCAATTTTAAACAGGAACGAAGCACTCCTTCTTAGGGTTCAAATTTTAAACTAAGTTGGACTCATCTGAAGGATGAGCTTATAACCAAGAAAATGTTATCCTCCTAAAGCTTGTCAAAAATAAAGAGGTACTTGCCAGAAATGGTGGGGGAAAAGAGAGAAAAATGAACCTATTTGTTATACTTTGTGTTTTAGAAAAGCAGTTAACCACTCTTGAACACGACACTTTTTGTTCACCTAGGTTGGAAAATCCTTTGCCTAACAGTTAATCCAACCATATTGAAAGTCTCCAACCGGTTTCTGGGTATTAGCTTTGGGTCAATTATCACCAAACCATCTGCAGTGTCGTTATGTGTTCAAGAGGTCAGTTCAAATAAACCATTCATCTACAAAATATTTGTCATCCATTTTGACCATCCCTGAGTTAGTCCTTGCCAGATATATTTCCTCAAACTTGATCTATGCTTTTGTGTTGTTTGCTTGCCTATGAAAAATCGCTTTCTATCGACTTCAGCTCATTATCTAGAAAGATGATCTAGAAATCGTCAGTACCTTGGAATCTACATGCCCTAATGGCAGGTTTCTTGCCTTCGATGACAGGTTGCATCATTGACCTTCGATCAAAGGATTCTATGACATGTTCGACATTAGCTCATCTATTCACATTTCATGGATTGTACTGAGTACTTTGAAAGCCATTGACATTATTGGTGGTTTCTCTCACACTTGTTAACAGTTCACATCATTGACTGGTAATCAAGTGGTTTCTACCATGTTTGACTTCGACACATTCATTCACATGGATAGAATCGTACTAGTTCGGGAAGTAGAAATCAAGACCCTGGATCTAGTTTCCACCATACAAGCTGCGAGGAATTTTGTTATTCATTATATAGTGGACTATTCATAAACAGATGGCTACGCCCATACTGTGTCTACATATGGCTATACTCATGATGTATTACAAAATCATTCCTCTATCAGAACAGTTTAGTTAGTTTTCTAGTCAGTATCTGAGTATGGGAATTCCTACCTCAGCAATGATATGTTCACATATATATATTTTGCATTGAATTTTTTTACAGGTTCCGACTGGGGTGTCCACATGATCATCCTTGAAATGATAAAGTACTTCACTCTTCATACATGAAAGACTTCATTTTCATCTATTACAGACTTCGCACTTTAGGGGGCAATCTGTTGCACTAAAAATTGTCACCTTGACATTCTGCAATCTGTGTGAGTCCATTACCACTCATACTTTCCTCCTTTGCAAGTCTTAAGCCTCAGTTCTTCATATCAAGCCTTGAAAATAAGAGAAATCCCTCAAAAGTCGATAAAACTCTAGTTCCGCACTTTCTCGTAGCATTACCTGCCATCCCGCACCTAAAGGTCATGTCCCCTGCGCACCTGACCATTCTGTCTCTGTATAATGGGTGCGAACCCCTGTAAAAGTCAAAAAGGTGCAAGTATATTCTTAAAAACTCACTTTGAGTCATTTCTAGAAGCTTCTGGAAGGAATATTGAGGTGGCAAGTTCGCTCCCTTAAGGTTCATGCATCCCATACCTTAAGGAGCTAACCCCTTGATGTGAGGAGCTTATCCCTTTGAAGGAGGACTCTATCCCTTCATAGGTGGACCTATAACCTCCTTCCTTTGCACTATAAAATGAAGCATTGGGCTGGTTACTTGGGAGGTTGAAAGCTGAATATTTTTGAGGTGAAATGCTGCTGGAACTTAGTCTTCCTAATTAAGCTTTTGTGAGGAAAGATTACATACCTATTTGATCTCATTTGGAAGAGTGTGAGGCTTGTCAAAGTAGAGGAGATTCCTATTTCGGACCCTTGGAAGAGCTTCTACAACATCAAGGCACCAAAGGTTGTAAAGTTCTTCTATTTCAAAGTTAATACAAACAAGTTTATTTTTCTCAATAAGCTGTGTTTTATGGTTTATTTTATGAATTCCTTGATCATCATAATGAACATGATTTATTATATTAGCTATTCAGGTGTTATTTGATGTGTGCTTGTTTGTGATTTTAGGTTCTCATAAGGAAACTCTTTCGAACAATTGAAGGATGGCTGCTAAAAACTAGCATTGGACTTAAGGTAGTGTCTAAACACCTCTATAGTTTTTATTAATGAATCACAATATGTTTAGAGAAAGGTAGATTTGCTTGTCCTGCTTATTACTAGATATCTTTTGATACTAGGGAGATCAGCCTTATCTGCAAGATCGATTTATCCGACCAACAAATTGGCGACTCCACTGGGGAGGTGAATTTGGTTTTTGGTTTTCCTTTTTCTTTGACTTGAGAAACTTGTTCTTGTTTCTGGTTTTTGCTTGATGTGTGTGGGATTGGGTAGTTTTTAGGATTTAGATTCTTTTTTTTTTTTTTTTCCTGAAGTTTATAGGGAACCGCACTTTCTTTTACAGACAGTGCAGACTTCTTTGCACTTTTCCTTTAGTACATAGAGTAGTACCGCATCTGGTTCTACTGGAAGCCTGCGGACCCTGTTAAAATTTTTGAAAAACCTAAAAAATTTTCCTCCTGTTAAGTTTAGGTTTTATTTACGACTTTTAGTGTCTACCCAGATCTGCATGTGTTCTGTCAAAAATCTCTTGTGAGTGAGTTCCATTGGCATTTTTGTTTTAGGTGATTTTCTAGAAGTTTTGCATGCCTGGATTGGTTTTCACTTGGTCTCTGTAGTGACTCAGAGATTAGAAGCCTAAGAAACCTTAGATTACCCTGGTCTCTTTTGTCTTCTTGATGAGTCTGACTGGTTTGTGAAATCTGCCCTTGGTGAGAAATAGATTTCGTTTTCTCTTTGCAAATCTTTGAACGAACTTGCTTATAAGTTTTGAATTTCATTTTTATAAAAGAAAACACATTTGGATGTTTTTTGATTGATTTGTTATTCTGAACGAATTGATCCTTAGTTTACTGAATAACTAAGTAAAACGTCCTCGAAAAGAATTTGAAGCTTTTATTTCAATTAGGTTTTTAGAAGTTTTTAGATCTCAAGATTAGTTTTTTATAGTTTTGAGTGTTTTCTCGAAATTGTAGAATCTCTTTTGAAAGAAATTGTTTTTTGTAGTTTTTTGGGTGTTGAAAAAGAAAGGGATTTTTTGTGAGCATAACTAGTAGTCTCGTTTTGAGTTCTTGTTGAAAAAGACAAAAATATTTTCTTTTCATTTACATGTTGAAGGAAAGATCTGTTTTTTCAAAGAATTGCATTCTCAACTCTTTCTTTTAGCTAGAAATTCATTGAAGGAAAAACGAATTGTTTATCATTTTAGGTGCATTTTTAGTGTTTTTGGAGTCGAGTCTTCACACCATCAAAGTTTCATTTCCATACCTATTGACTTAAGAAACAACCCATGAAAGTAACGCTTAATTAAAATTGATCTAGCAATCTTTCTATTTCTAGGGCTCTTATCACCAATATAGGTTAGGCTAGTATCTTGGAGTAGGGAGTAATTAACTCTCCAAGATAGTTAAAACAAACAAGTAGCTATATCTTGCGGTAGGAAATAAATCCAATTGTAATTGATATAATCTGGGAAGCTCCTCTTAAAGGAGTCAATCACGAGATCATTTCCGAACCTTTGAGACAATCAAGTCTATCTCATTGGGAAAGATATAAGATTTGCACGTATTATAGACGGTAAACCTCAGATTAACCATTGTCGAGGAGCCCGGGGTCACTTGTCGGTAAACCTTGGATTAATCATGTCGAGGAGCCTTCAAGGGGATTGAGCTTTGTTACTCTGCCCTTGCGCGTAGATCGGATCGTAGACTATTCCCCCAGTTGTATTTGTTATTGTTGGTAACCTTAGTGTCCATAAACTTAAGATTATTTCCTAAGGTGACAGTGAAGGACGGGTCTCACTGTACCTGGAGCAGACGTCGACTAGACTCACTTGGACTCTCTGGTGGGTTCTCTTCACTCGAGATGGTTTTATGAAGAAACTTGTGCCAATCTATTTCATTAAGCAGGTTGTCGAGGTAACTGTTCCAACCGGCCTTTCTCTATTGAATTCTATGACGTTGGATTTCATCACCAACTAGTGTTTTTGGTACGGAAAGTTACTATTTGTGTGTGGTTTGAACTCTTAGATTTTTTAGGCATGTGATTCAATTGTTTGGTTCTTTAGGGAATTTAGGTGGTTTTATTGAGATTTTCTTTGTTTGCATGTGAGTAATTAAATATTTAATCGTGGCTGAATTACCAAGACAATCCCGTAGACTTCGAGGGCAACCTCCCGAGTATACACCAAGCTAGCTTGAAGGGCTATAAGCTCTTGTATCACCTAGTGACAGTAGAGTTGGGTCACTGGAAGCTGGAGAGTCATCTTTAATTGTTCATCATGATTATCAAGTTCAAGCAACAGAGTTTATTTCTGAACCAATTTCATTTTCCGAAGTTACTGGTAGTATTTCTTCTACTAGTGAATTAGCTAAAGAACCTGAAATTTCTGAGCCTTAAACCGAACCTGCTGCTACTCCATCTTCAAGATTTGCCTCTCCAACTTCTAATGGTCCTGGTTCACCCAAGGTAGGAAGTATCATTACCAAAAATCTTCCTTCTGGACTCATTTCTATTGAAGAACTTGTTGGTCCGGACGAAGATATAAATCTCCCTGAAAATCAACCAACTTTAGAACTTAGGTAGCGTGAATCAATTTTCTATAGTCCTTTTAGGAGTGATGTTTGGTACATATCTTTGACAAACTTTTTAGAAAACCCGGGTCTTAGTTTTTCACCACCTCAAATTCCTTTTCATCATACGCCCAGAAGTTATTATCCTCCTTTGAATATGTCAAAACGGTCATCCATGTTTTCCCAGACACCGGAAACATTTTTATATGGTGGTCCTTCTATTCCTTCTGGGTATCAGTCTCTCACTGGTACTTTTTCAGGAGCATCTCCTCAACCAATTGAACATGGGATATCAACTGGTAATAACGGAACTCAAGCGTTGAGCGTAGAAGAAATTCTTATGATGTCTGGTACTATTCCAAATCCGCAACCTCAAGGTAGTCAGTTACCGCCTGGAGGGCAACCTCAAGGTAGTTAGTTACTGCCTAGGGGGAAACCTCAAGGTACTTAGTTACCGCCTGGGGGGCAACCTCAAGGTAGTCAGTTACCGCCTGGGGGGCAACCTCAAGGATAGTACATACCTCAAGGTCAACCCCAGACTTAGTACATACCTCAAGGTCAACCCCAATATCAATATATACCTCAAGGTCAACCCCAGTTTCAGTACGTGCCTCAAGGTTATCAACCTCAAGGTCAGTACCCAACTCAAGGTTTCCAACCACCTTCTGGTCAATCATTTGTACAAGGAGCTAGAAATGTACCATTTAATTATCAGCCCTATGCTCAACCTGGTTATGGCCCTTCATATGCTCAACCTTTTATGGGTCCATACCCCAGAATGAACATGGTGTGGGATCCATCTCAAAATCAACAGACTTTGCAACCTAACGTGTAGTTCTCAACTCAATCTAGACAACCTTTAGTTTCTGGTTCAACCCAGCAACCTGTCCAGTCTACTGTTCAAACCTCTGCACCTAGTGTAGTTCATCAGCCTGGGCCTAGTTCACCTCGAACTCCGCCTCAAACTACTGCTGCAACTACTACAGCTTCTATTCAATCTACCCCACCTACTTCTGGAGTATCAGCAGCTCTGGTTTCTACTGTTCCTGCATTAGTGAATACTCCTCAAGCCTCTTTACCACAGTCAAGACCTACAATTCAGACTTCGGTTCAGATGCCTGTAGGACAACCTAGTCCAAGTACGGTTGTCACAAGTCAACTGGAATTCACTTATCAAGCGTACCAGGGACAGTATCAATTCGGTCCTACTGTACAAAATCCAGCTTATCAGTGTCAACCGTACCTTGGATATACTTATCAGTAACCTCAACAACCCATGTTTGGTCCGGTTAATCCTAGTTTTCCGGGAGGTTATAATATTCCTAATGCAAATCCAAATCCAGGTTATCTTGGATATCCTCCTCTTGGGGCTGGTCTTGTTACCCAAGGTTTTCGTGACCCTAACCGTTAGTTACCTTTACCTGATTTTCCGCGCCTTACAAATGATCCAATTTACTATCTTCCGTATTGGCTGCCGATGCCTAATAAGTTGCCCAGTGATATCCCGAAGTTCGAGGGTAAGTCAGGAGAAGATCCATCAAATCATGTGATTACTTATCACCTTTGGTGCGCATCTAATTCCATTATCGATGATTCAATTCGCTTACGTCTTTTTCAATGCACTCTGATTGGTCTTACTGCCAAATGGTACATTGAGTTACCACGAGGCTCTTTTTATTATTTTAGCATGTTAGCTACTTCTTTCTTAACTCATTTTCAGTTGCTTGTCAGATACAACAATGGCGCAGAATTATTAACTTCATTAAAACAGTCAACGTCAACGTATATTTCTGATCATATACATGAATGGCAGCGTAGATGACGTTTAGTGAAATTTTTTATTCCGAATCAAATTTTAGCAGAATGGTTCTTTAAATCATTATTACCTAAAATCACTGAAGATGTAGCTAAGCTAGGAGTTGTTACTAAAGAGCAAGTAATTGCTTAGGCTCATTACCTTGACCTCATTTATACACAGTTAGGTACTTTACATGAAAAAATCCCTGACCTTCTGAAACACAATCAAATAATTGTAGCTCCTTTAGGGTCTTATGCCGCTGATGGTATGATTGGTTCAGTTAGTACCAAAAGCAAGAAGAAATCTTCAAAGAATTCTTCTCCTATTATAACTTTACTAGATTCCCCGATAGGAGACTCTTTCGCTGAAATTCCTGCCGATATCCATGTCGTAGAATCCTGTACGGCCAAATCAAAATCCGGTGGTAAAAAGAAGGGGAAGAAGAAAAATAAACAAAACTCAAAAGATAAATCAGATAAAAGTGAATCTATTGATGAGAAACGTAAACCTCGCTATCTTTGTCTCATTTGTGACGAGGAGCATTTTACAAGAGACTGCCCACATCAAGCTGAGGTTGCAAAAATCGTCAAAGGTTCTCAAACACCTGCTGTCTTGAAGGATCCTTTTCCTAGCCAAGATAGTAAGATGATTGGTTCTTCCTCAAATGCCTCAGAAGAACACATTATGATGATATCTCATGTCAGGATTGTGACGCGATCGCAAGATTATGGTAGTAAAAATCCTGTTGGTGGTAAGGAAGCAGAATCTTCTAATTCAAACCCATCAACTTCAACTCCTTTTGGTTCTGATCTACTGCAGATCAAGAAACCTAACCCTAAATTAGTAATCAAACCCCTACAAAAGGTATACATCGAAAGCCAGCTTTCAATCCACATGCGAGAGCTGCTCAGAATTATACCATTGTTGCTTCAGCAATGTCGGCTTTGGAGGTGCTGCAATCATGCCCAGCACAGTGTAAATTACTATTGTTGGTGATAGGAGCTGTTGATATTCAGGATTCGATCCTAATAATCTTCGATTTAGAGAATAGTACACCTCGCCTAACTCATCAAATGGCTTTCCAGATTCTAGTGTTAGTAAAACAGACCTTGCTTTAGGACTGTAATTGATGAGGGAGCTTCTACGTGTATTATGTCGATCCAGTGTTGGGGATTGCTTCGTTCTCCGACACTCAATGAATCCCCGATGAATCTAAAGACTTTTGATGGCCAAGGGTTCCATCCTTTTAGAATTTTGTAGGATTTACCTATAGGGGTTGAAGGCAAAACTGTAAATCTAGATGTGGAAGTGGTTGATGCCCTTTTAGATTACAACCTTCTCTTGGGTCGCAGTTTGTCTTACACTATGACTGCTATCATTTCATCGGTCTTTCGGCTTATCAATTTTCCTCATAATGGAAAGATCATTATGATAGACCAGCTGACTTATTTTTCATCTAACCTAGCCTCTTCAGATAGTATTCAGCATGTCAGTAAAGCAATTATCCCTTACAAGGATGTTGGGGTAGGATTGATTAAAGATTCTAGTTTACTAGGAACTTTTTCCAAGGCTAAGAAATCTTTGGTTTTTGCGGAACTGATGTGTGATTTCCCACGTACTGATACTGAAACTGTGGCAGAAGAGCCCATTGCGGATGAATCCTTGTTTCTTATCAGTACTCTTGATCCATGGTATGGAGATATTATTGTTTATCTCCAAACCTAATCTTTTCGGCTTGAAATCTCACGATCTCAGCGACGGAAAATATGTTTCCAATCCCAACAATATAATATTATTGGAGATACACTCTATTGTCATGGGGCGGATTTTGTTTTTCGACGTTGTCTAACTCATGAAGAAGCTGAAAAGGTTCTGAATGACTGTCACTCTGGAGCATGTGGCAGTCATATGTCTGGGTATGCCACAACCCAAAAGATATTGTGCGCTGGTTATTTCTGGCCATCCTTATTCAAAGATTGTATCTATGCAGTCCGGAAATGCCACAATTGTCAAATTTTTTATCGTAAGATGCGTGCTCCACCCGCTCCTCTCCACCCTATAATTGTTGTCGGTCCTTTTGCAAAGTGGGGTATCGAATTTATTACATGTAACCCTCACTCGGGGGGCATGCGTATATCATCCTTGCGGTAGATTATTTTACTAAGTGGGCCGAGGCGATGCCTACATTTTCGGCAGATGGAAAAACTACTGCAATTTTTGTTTTCAATCATATAATTGCTAGATTCAATGTTCCTCAAGCTATTATTACTGATCATGGAAGTCATTTTCGAAACATCATGATGACTGAACTGACAGATCAACTTGGCCTGCGTCACAATAGTTCTACTCCATATTACCCACAGGCTAATAGTCTGGTTGAAGCTATCAATAAAGTTCTAGTCACTATGATCCAACGAATCATTGGTATTCATAGGTCGAATTGGCACAACATGTTATTTTGAGCACTTTGGGTATATCGAACCTCAGTAAAAACATCAACTGGTTTCACTCATTTTCAACTAGTTTACGGTTTGGAAGTAGTGTTACCCATTGATTGCAAAATTCCATCATTGCAAATAACCATAGAATTACTCCCAGCCACTTCTGAAGAGGAGAAACGTTTGTTGTACTTAGCTCAACTAGATGAGAATCGACGTAATGCTGCATTAGCAATTGAGACTCATGCAAAACGAATAAAAGCTCAGTACGATTGAAATGTTACACCTCATAATTTTTCGGAAGGAGACCTAGTCTTACTATACGATCAAGCAAACGATAAGCTAGGGGCTGGAAATTTTTTACCTATGTGGCATAGTCCTTATATTGTTAACCGAAAGTTGGCAAAATGGGCCTATGAATTGGTAGATTTTGACGGTGTCTCTTTGGGTAAACCCAGAAATGGACTTTATCTGAATAGATATTATGCTTAAATTTTGGTGTGGAGATTTTTTGTTAGATAAGTTTCTTTCTAGCTGGTGTGTTTTAGATTAGAAATGTGTGCCTAGTTTAGAGAGTGCTTGTATCATTATTCCTGCTTATCTTGATTTTACTCTTGATATTGTAGATGTCGACGTCTCTTCAAACATACATTGGTTTTGCTGATGGTGCTTGTCATAATACACGGAACATTTCTTCCACAACTTGGGTTATCTATTCACCCTCTGATGAGTTAGTATCTATGCATGGGGTAAGCCTCAGTCAAACAACGAATAACATTGCAGAGTATAGTGCAGTGATTGAGTTATTATCTGAATCCATCTCATTTGGGATTCAGAGTTTGATTGTTAGGTTAGATTTTGAACTCGTTGTATTACAACTTAATAGAGTTTATGCCATTAGAAATCCAGTATTATTAAGATTATTTTTGAGAGTTCGTCTCTTGGAACGTGAATTTGACTACATTGAATATCAACATATTCCAAGATATTTAAATACATTAGCAGATGCAGTTGCTTCTCAAATGTTAAATAGACATTTGCAATAATCAAGAAAGTAAATTTAAAACATTCCATAACATGTTATACAAGATAGCCAGTAATAGTGATATATCATAGCATAGAAGTGTGTCAAATATACATCGTCTTCGATCGTAGGTTGAAAAGCACCTTATGATCAGCAAAATGATAATACAAAAAGATATAAAATGTCATGTGAGTCTACAAAAGTGATCATCCTATCCCTGGTGATGATCACGATAAGAAACCATTGTTCAGGCCACCCTACAAAGGAACCTCCTAAAAGGTCCTGGGACCCCAATCACATATCATTGTAACCTAAGTGGGATATCATCTATGCCAGTCTCTGGAATATCTGCTGTCAAACACTCTAGATGATTCTCCAATTCAGTCAGGGTCTCTGTAGATTGGTCCTGTGGGGCCGATACTGCTGCAGCTGGGTGTCTCCTCTCATAGGGCTGGAGAGTGGCTGGTCACCGTGGACCCACATCTGCATTTGAAACTTTTTGTTATCAGTTTTGGATGATTTAAAAAAAAAATTAGTTAAAACTTAGAAAGTGTTGAGAATGATTTTACCTGAATCATCCCACTGCTCTCCTGGTGGAAGAGTCATGTTTGGGTCACCACGATAATCCATCCCAGCATATGGAAAATCCTAAATCACAAAATGTTGGTTCCCCAACCAACGAAAATACTCAGGCGGAAATCGAACAACCTTTGAACCCTCCTCAGGATGACGGGCCATCACTGCAACCCAACGCATTATCCTAGGCTCTTGAGGAAGTCCAGCCTCAATGGAAAGCTACTAGGGGACCAACATCGGGACCCTCTCTAGACCAAAGGTCACAACCATGAAACCATATCCAATGTTTTTTAGTTGTCCGTTCTTTTCTCTAGTTAGTTGGCCTTTTACATTCGCCAACATAGCTTCGCACCCGTTGAAGATGGTACCTCGATAATAGTCTACTGCCATTCACATTTGGGATCCGATAGCTACATGCAATGCTGCACTCCCGCATAGTCTGGTGACAGTGAACGCGATAACCTTAAGTTTAGGATGGGCGATAGTTTTAATATCAATCCGTTTGTCCTCTGTTTGATCATTGCAAAACTCCAATCAGAGACTAGCGACAGACTGGCCACTTGGCTTAGTCTCGAAAACAGATAATTGTTCGCCTCTCTTGGGAAAACCAGTCAAAAAATATACCCCTTCAGCTCAATTTCGAGCCGGTGTCCACCAATCATGAAACACTGGTCCTGTATGTTCCACCTGTCCACTAGCCATTGCAAGAAGTCTACTTGGGCCCTCATGTCGGGTATGGCCCAGAATTTAAATAGTCTGCATGCTCTCAATGCATCCAATGTGGGTTGATGATTTATTGCGGCTAGGTCCACATCCTCGTGCTCGCGTTCCCACCAAATAAGCATTTTGTATGTCCTACATTGCACAAAAGACATATTAGAACGATTTAGTTCAAAAAATTGGGCGGAAATGGAGAAATTTCAAATTTTAAAACCTATTTCGCGAGGTCCGCACCTGCTGGTTAGGGATAGTGCGTAGGTCTGCACTTGTCGTAAGCAATAGGTGCGGACCCATGACGTTTTCCTTTGTAGGAAAAAGTCGAGGTCCGCAGGGTCCGCATGTTGCACCTGCGGACCCCCGTGAGAATTTTCCTAAAACAAATTCTCCTTAAAAAATCAAATTTAAAGCCCTAAAACAAAATGCAAATGGTTGAAATGCAATATAAAGATGATGTGGATTACCTAGAGCTGACGGTTTTTGATTCCAACGGACGGATTTTCCGCAATCTTCATAAGAAGTTTCTTACCCAATATCTCTCTCTTCTCACTCTGAAGTCAAACGGTAAAAATTAATTTACAAAAGCCCTTTTTATAAGCTTTTTTGAATAAATGAATTTTTAATTTATTTATTTTTTACTTTAAAAAGGTAACTTTTTGATGCATTTTTATTTATCTTAAACATGTATGAGTAATGTTTTGAATTTTTGTGCAGAATATTGGATTTTTCAGGGAAAATTGATCACTTTCAACAAAAAACATTGGAGTCCTCTTTAAGCTCTTTTTTGACTCGTAAAATATGAAAAGATTGCCAAGTTTTTCCTTTTAAACTCGTTAAAACGGAATTAAAAGGAAGGTCCACTTACAGCTCTTTTCTAATCGTATAAACATGAAAAGATCGCCAGATTTTTGTCGTTTCAAGTTCAATATTGGTTATAAAACGACGTGTCTTCAATCGTTTTTTTACTTTTTCAGATCAGGGCCACTAATTATGAAAAGTACTCCTTGATCGTAATGGTCGAGCGGTTCTCTCAAGTATTATTTTATACTTTTTCGGGCTTGAGAGACACAAATTTACAAAAAAGGACACCCACAGAGTTTCCTTAAGTTTTTCTTCTGACTGCCTAAAATTAAAAAACACTGAGTTTTTCCTATACTGGACTCGTTAAAATTTAACAGTAAAGGACCTGTTCAATTTTAAACAGGAACGAACCACTCCTCCTTAGTGTTCGAATTTTAAACTAATTTGGACTCATTCAAAGGATGAGCTTATAACCAAGCAAATGTTATCCTCCTCAAGCTTTTCAAAAATAAAGAGGTACTTACCAGAAATGGTGGGGGAAAAGAGAGAAAAATGAACCTGTTTGTTATACTTTGTGTTTTAGAAAAGCAGTTAACCACTCTTGAACACGACACTTTTTGTTCACCTGGGTTGGTAAATCCTTTGCCTAATAGTTAATCAAACCATATTGAAAGTCTTCAATTGGTTTCTGGGTATTAGCTTTGGGTCAATTATCGCCAAACCATCTACAGTGTCGTTATGTGTTCAAGAGGTCAGTTCAAATAAACCATTCATCTGCAAAATATCTGTCATCCATTTTGACCATCCCTGAGTTAGTCCTTGCCAAATATATTTCTTCAAACTTGATCTATGATTTCGTGTTGTGGGCTTGCCTACGACAGATCGCTTTCTATCGACTTCAGCTCATTATCTAGAAAGATGATCTAGAAATCGTCAGTACCTTGGAATCTATATGCCCTAATGGCAGGTTTCTCGCCTTCGACGACAGGTTGCATCATTGACCTTTGATCAAAGGATTCTATGACATGTTTGACATCAACTCATCTATTCATATTTCATGGATTGTACTGAGTACTTTGAGAGCCATTGACATTATTGGTAGTTTCTCTCACACTTGTTAACAGTTCACATCATTGACTGGTAATCAAGTGGTTTCTAGCATGTTCGACTTCGACACATTCATTCACATGGATAGAATCGTACTAGTTCGGGAAGTAGAAATCAAGACGGTGGATCTAGTTTCCACCATCCAGGCTGCGAGGAATTTTGTTATTCATTATATAGTGGACTATTCATAAACAGATGGTTGCGCCCATACTATGTCTACATATGTCTATACTCGTGATGTATTACAAAATCATTCTTGTATCAGAACAATTTAGTTAGTTTTCTAGTCAGTATCTGAGTATGGGAATGCCTACCTCAGTGATGATATGTTCACATATATATATATTTTGCATTGAATGTTGTTACAGGTTTCGACTAGGGTGTTCACAGGATGATCCTTGAAATGATAAAGTACTTCACTCTTCATACATGAAAGACTTCATTTTGATCTATTACAGACTTCGCACTTTAGAGGGAAATCTATTGCACTAAAAATTGTCACCTTGACATTCTGCAATCTGTGTGAGTCCATTACCACTCATACTTTCCTCCTTTGCAAGTCTTAAGCCTCAGTTCTTCATATCAAGCCTTGAAAATAAGAGAAAACCCTCAAAAGTCTATAAAACTCTAGTTCTGCACTTTCTCTTAGCATTACCTACGGTCCCACACCTAAAGGTCATGTCCCCTGTGCACCTGACTGCTCTGTCTCTATATAATGGGTGTAGACCCCTATAAAAGTCAAAAAGGCGCAAGTATATTCTTAAAAACTCACTTTGAATCATTTCTAGAAGCTTCTGGAAGGAATCTTGAGGTGGCAAGTTCGCTCCTTTGAGGTTCATGCATCCCATACCTTAAGGATCTAACCGCTTGATGTGAGGAGTTTATCCCTTTGAAGGAGGACTCTATCCCTTCATAGGTGGACCTGTAACCTCCTTCCTTTGCACTATAAAATGAAGCATTAGGCTGGTTACTTGGGAGGTTTAAAGCTGAATATTTTTGAGGTGAAATGCTGCTGGAACTTAGTCTTTCTAATTGAGATTTTGTGAGGAAAGATTACATACCTCTTTGATCTCATTTGGAAGAGTGTGAGGCTTGTCAAAGTAGAGGAGATTCCTATTTCAGACCCTTGGATGAGCTTGTACAACATCAAGGCACCAAAGGTTGTAAAGTTCTTCTATTTCAAAGTTAATACAAACGAGTTTATTTTTCTCAATAAGCTGTGTTTTATGGTTTATTTTATGAATTCCTTGATCATCATAATGAACATGATTTATTATATTAGCTATTCAGGTGTTATTTGATGTGTGCTTGTTTGTGATTGCAGGTTCTCAAAAAGAAACTCTTTCGGACGATTGAAGTATGGCTGCTACAAACTAGCGTTGGACTTAAGGTAGGGTCTAAACATTTTTTATTAATGAATCGCAATATGTTTAGAGAAAGGTATATTTGCTTATCCTACTTGTTGCTAGATATATTTTGGTACTAGGGAGATCAGCCTTGTCCACAAGATTGATTTATCCATCCAACAAATTGGCGACTCCACTGGGGAGGTGAATTTGGTTTTTGGTTTTCCTTTTTCTTTGACTTGAGAAACTTTTTCTTGTTTCTGGGTTTTTCTTGATGTGTGTGGTATTGGGTAGTTTTTAGGATTTGGATTCTTTTTGTTTTTTCTAAAGTTTACAGGGAACCACACTTTCTTTTTACAGACAGTGCGGAATTTTCTGCACTTTTCCTTTAGTACACAGAGTAGTACCGCATCTGGTTCTACTGGAAGCCTGCGGACCCTGTTAAAATTTTTGAAAAACCTAAAATGTTTTCCTCCTGTTAAGTTTAGGTTTTATTTACGACTTTTAGTGTCTACCCAGATTTGCATGTGTTCTATCAAAAATCTTTTGTGAGTGAGTTCCATTGGCATTTTTGTTTTAGGTGATTTTCTAGAAGTTTTGCATGCCTGGATTGGTTTTCACTTGGTCTCTGTAGTGACTCAGAGATTAGAAGCCTAAGAAACCTTAGATTACCCTGGTCTCTTTTGTCTTCTTGATGAGTCTGACTAGTTTGTGAAATCTGCCCTTGGTGAGAAATAGATTTCGTTTTCTCTTTGCAAATCTTTGAACAAACTTGCTTATAAGTTTTGAATTTCATTTTTATAAAAGAAAACACATTTGGATGTTTTTTGATTGATTTGTTATTCTAAAAAAATTGATCCTTAGTTTACTGAATAACTACATAAAACGTCCTCGAAAAGAATTTGAAGATTTTATTTCAATTAGGTTTATAGAAATTTTTAGATCTCAAGATTAGTTTTTTATAGTTTTGAGTGTTTTCTCGAAATTGTAGAATCTCTTTTGAAAGAAATTGTTTTTTGTAGTTTTTTGGGTGTTGAAAAAGAAAGGGATTTTTTGTGAGCATAACTAGTAGTCTCATTTTGAGTTCTTGTTGAAAAAGACAAAAATATTTTCTTTTCATTTACATGTTGAAGGAAAGATCTGTTTTTTCAAAGAATTACATTCTCAACTCTTTCTTTTAGCTAGAAATTCATTAAAGGAAAAAAAAAATTTGTTTATCATTTTAGGTGCATTTTTAATGTTTTTGGAGTCGAGTCTTCACACCATCAAAGTTTCATTTCCATACCTATTGACTTAAGAAACAACCCATAAAATTAACACTTAATTAAAATTGATCTAGCAATCGAACTTGTATTTTGACAATGCATTCGTCAAAATATCTACATCCTGTTCCTCGGTCGAAACATACCGCAACAACATGATCCTCTTGGCCACACAGTCTCGAAGATGGTGATACCAGATATCAATGTGCTTGGACCTGTCATGAAAAACTGGATTCTCAGAGAGTTTGATACAACTCTGATTATCGCAGTAGATCACGGTTGGATCCATCCTCTGACCAAACAATCCCATTAGAATCTTCTGCATCCAAATAGCCTCACATGCAGCCTGACTAGAAGCCATGTATTCAACATCTGTTGAGCTAACTACAACTGACCTCTATTTCCTGTTGTACCAGAAAACTGCAGCTAAACCAAGGTTGAAGATTACTCTAGAAGTTCTCTTCCTGTCTGATGGACTCCCTGCCCAATCTGCATCTGTGTAGCCTTGAATCTTCACTCCCTATGTCCGTTTGTACCACAATCCAAACTAGGATGTGCCTCTGAGGTATCTCAACACATGCTTCGCTGCCTTCCAAAACAGCTTGGTATGCTAAACCATAGCTTGACTCAGATGGTTCACCGCAAAGCATAAGTCTGGTCGTGTGTTCACCAGATACATAAGTGAACCCACCAACTGTCGATAAATAATAGTAGCTACTACCACACCTGAAGTAGAATCCTCCTTCCTCTAGTTCCCAGCTAGAGGAGTCTGCATGGGCTTGCACTTCTCCATGTGAAAGCGCCTGAGTATCTCATTGGCATACTTGCCTTGAGACACAAATACTTCACCATCTTTCTACCACACCTCCATGCCTAGAAAGTAGTGCATAAGACCCATGTCTTTCATTTCAAACTCTGTTACAAGGTCCTCCTTGCAAGACTGGATCAGCTAATCATCACCTGTCAAAATCATATCATTGACATAAAGAACAATGACCAATGGCTTACCCTCTACCATGATGTGGTAAAGGTTCGCATCTGCTTCACTCTTGGTGAAGCCCAACCTAGTGAAATAGCTATCGATCCTGGTGTACCAAGCACAGGGTGCTTGCTTCAGCCCATACAAAGCCCTCTTGAGTCGGTACACATGCGACTCTTGATCGAAGGTCTCGAAACCCTCTGGTTGCTCAATGTACACCTCCTCCTCAATCTTCCCATTGAGGAATGTTGTCTTCATGTCCATTTGATGGATCTTCCAACCCATATGACTTGATAGTGCAAACATCAATCTGATAGATGAGTACCTTGCTACAGGAGAAAAGGTCTCATCATAGTCGATCCCCTCGACCTGTGAGAAACCTCGAGCAACAAACCTTGCCTTATGTTTCTCAACACTACCATCAGCTACCTACTTTACCTTGTAAAGCCATCTGGAACTAACAACTGACTTGCCCTGAGGTATTGGGACAAGATCCCACACACTATTCTGAATGATAGAGTTGTACTCCTCTACCATTGCATCAACCCAGACTGGTTGCTGCACTGTCTCCTCAAATGAAGAAGGTTCAGTATCTACACACTCCCCAACCAAGGCCATGTGCCCAGTGTACTGCTCGGGCGACCTCCTCTATCTGCGCTGAGAAGATGGTTGTCCCACATTCTACTGCGCATCTAGCATCAACTTGTCAACTTCCCTTGAGCATTTCTGCCCATCTCTGGAAGTCTCAGCATGAGTGGATATCTCCACTCTCGGATCCTCTGTATGCGGCTTCTCCACATCAATATGAGGCTCCTCCTCCTTAGGAACTAAAATTTCCTCCTCTACATACAACTTGAGCTCCCTCTCAAATGATAATCACATGGATTTCTGCTCATCGGACTTCAGATCCCTACGTACCACTGTCCTCTGACTAGTAGGCAAGTACACCTGATAGTTGTGGGGTGTATTCATGTACCCCACAAGTATTCCCAACTCAACAGTTGGATCCAGCTTCTTCCAGGCATCTTTTGTCACATGACAGTAAACTGATGATTCAAAGATCTGGAAGTGACTCACATCTGGTCGCTTCCTAGAAAATTCCTCAATAGGTGTCTTCATTCCCAGTATATAGTGCGGGCTTCTGTTCTACAAGTATACTATTGTATTGCATGCCTTAGCCCACAAATGCAGTGGTAGGCTTTGTTCATGCAACATTGCTCGAGATGCTCCCACAAGCGATCTGTTCTTCCTTTCTGCCACCCCATTCTACTATGGGTTATGGGGTGCCGTCAATTCCCGTTTAATCCCTTATGTAGCGTAGAAGTCTTTAAACTGTTGGGAGACATACTCTCCACCATTGTTGCTATGCAAGGCTTTTATTTTCTTTCCAGATTCTTTCTTTGCCAAGGCTTTAAACTCACAAAACCTCAAGAAGGTCTGATCCTTCTTTTGCATAAAGTAGATCTAACATCTACAAGAAAAATCATCAATAAAAATAACATAGTACGTTTTTTTAGCGGTGGAGGCCGTAGAGAAAGGTCCACAAACATCTGAGTGAACTCGCTCCAGGATTGTGTTATAGACATTTTTGTGCCTTACAACATTGAGCATGAAATGTCCATAATCTAAGGGATCCAAAGTCCCTAAACATGTTGTTCCTACCCCTAGAGGAACAAGGCTTACAAACCACAGCAATTCACAGAAGTTCTCCACCAGAAACGGCTCAAAAACATGTCAATTCAGGATCATTTCAGTGACTACACTAGCTGTTTGCGCTGAATGTCAAAGCCAACACTGGCTACCTGCGCTGAATGTCAAAGGCAACACTGGCTACCTGCGCTGAGCGAGAGTGGACATGTGGCAAGTTCATTTCTCAAGGTGTCAGAACCCAGGAAGCTTCCAAAATGACACTTGCCTCAGGGAATTCGACTGGTGATGAGTAAGAGGTTCCAAATCTCCAAGTGGAAGCAAGAACCTCCAAGTGGAGTCAAGAACTGACAGAGGGAGAGGACACTAGTCAGATCTCAAGCTGACTCATCCTCTCTCCAAACATCTATATATGGATCTCTCCTCCATGAGATCTAGAGGCTGGAATTTTGTTATTGCAAAGAATTGCTGTTGGTTTGAGATTGGAATCATTGGGTACTTAATGCTTTGAAAGGGGGTGAAGATAGGAATTCCATTCGCTGGGAAGGAGATGCTGGATTGGAGCCCTCTAGGTTGTATCTCTTCCTGAACCTTGTTATTCATCAATAAAGCTATCTTGGTTTTCTCCTATATACTGATGTGTCTTTGATGTGTGATTGCATTAGTGTATTTGGTTTATTTCTAATCCTAAACTAGTTATGAATGAGAATATCTGTCTTTGTGTAGAGTTCTTCTCTTGTCGCAAGTAGCTGCTCTCTTGTGATCTTGTAGGAACCTGTTGAAGCTGGGCGAGCGAGAAGACAAGTAGTTGTTCTCTTGTGGTCTCGTATGAACCCGTTGAAGCTGGGCAAACAAGAAGACAAGTAGCTGTGAACTCCCGAAGAGAAGAGAGACCGGATCGAAGGACAAACGGAAGACACCGGTAAGTCCATTTATCTCTCTTCTTTCTCATTTCATAAAGGAAGAAAACTAGAATAGCTGTCTCTGTTTGTTGCTAAGGCACTGTCACACCTTAGGTGGATAGGATCGTCCTGCATAGGCATTTTTCCCCACAACAAATTGGCAACTCCGCTGGGGAGATCTGTTTAGTAATTTTATTTGTGTTTCTATCATTGTTTGCTTCATAGACTCAACAGCAACAATCGAACTGCTTCTGCTACTCTCAGATGCAAAGTAGACAGTTGCTGCCTTGATCCAATCACTGGATTTGTCTATGATCTGAACAATGGACTCACAAATGATTTGATGATCCTTTGTGATAGATCTTAGTACCCCCTCAAAGCATCCCTTTGATTACACCTTGCTTGTTGCTTTGATTTGGCCTGAAACTGTAGATTAAATAGCAATCTGTGACCCAGAACCAGTGAGAAACGAGAGTTTCTCCTTCAGCGTAGATCCAGTGAAGGGATTCTGCATTTCAACGCAGGTCCCGTGAAGGCTACCTGCGTTGAATGTCAAAACCCCTGTGTTGAGGTTGCGCTGAACCAGTTTGGCCTTGTGCAGCTGGGGTTCTCTGCTCTGTTTTGCCTTGTTTTGATCTCTGATTTTTGCAGCCTGTAACAAGCATAGGTACCAGTCTGATAACTCCTTTTCTCTGCTTAAATTCCACCTCCTTTTGTACAAAAAGACTGTGAGTGTTTTTATGTGTTTGTGGCATCATTTGCAGTTTTCCTTTGCAAGAGCGAAATAGTCGTCCTGTAGCCCTTGATTCAGATCTGTTCATTGTGATCTTAGGAGAGAGTTCATTCGCTGTTTACAGTTGATTATACATTTGCTTTTGCTTATTGGTTTGAGTTTGTCTCTTTTAAGTGTCGAAACAAGTGTTCATTTCGAAAGTCGTAAAGTGTTGTATTCTCTTCTACCCTTTCTGATTTCGAAAAAGTAAACTTGTTTGTATTTGTCATTTAAAAGCAAATTCAAAATTGTACAAAAAGCTTTCTTTGTAGGCATCAATACTAAGAAAGCGGAAAACAAACACCTGCATTGTGCATTTGCATCTTGATAGTTTGCATGCTTGATTTAGGAAAAGTGCATTAGAGTGTGCTGATTGCTCTTTGAGAAAAGATGGTGTCTTTCTTTTCCCTTAGTAGCTAGGATTTTCAAAGTTGAAAAAGATATAAAGCTTGCTTATCATCTTTAGACTGCATTTAGGAATTCTATCATACATCTCGTGGTGATCCAGAAAGGCAAACTTCTAAAAAAGATCAACTTAAAATAAATTGAATGAACTTAACAACGCTTTGCAACATAACGCACAACATAGAGGTCTAGGCTAGAGACGTGTTCCGGCGTCGTAAAGCCTGGTGACTGTCGATCTCGTTGAAGGTGGGTGATTCCTCCTGAGGGACGATAGCGCCAGTATGGATTGTGCTCCCACGTACCGTCGCGTATATATTGGGAGACCCCTATAGGCATAAAACCTTTATCCTTAGGAAGCCGTGTCGGCCGCCCTACTGATCGCAATGCACTGAACACAACATTCAGGAAGATCGACCGCGCGTACCTTAAAAAGTATTCTGCGGTTTTGCGAAAAGTTTGGCACACCCTCTGCCTAGAACTCCAGAGCAGTTTCTTTTGGCCTTTTTCAAACTCTATAACAGAAAAAGTCCATCCAAGCATTTGTCACTTCGGGCTCGTTAAAACATCGAAGGAGACTAGAGTCATCTTTAGCTTTTTCTCGACTCTTTAAAAGTGAAAAAGCAAGTTGTGTCTAAGCGTCGTTAACAATTTATTTTAAACGGAACAATCACCCTTTATTCCTGCGTTGATCTTTAGGTTGAAAAGATGGAGCCCACCAACCAAGGAATTCCCCTTGGTGGAAATCCTAGTCCCTTCTCCTCTTGGGGAGATGTTGGTGCGCCCCACATGGCCACTTTGTCACTTCCAGGATTGACAATTGGCCTGCCAGTCTGGCTCTTTTCAACCAATGTCGTTCAGAACACCACTATTCCTGAACAGTCAAGTCAACAGTTAGACCAGACCAGAGTTGCCCACCAGCCTTCGACTTCATATAATTCTTCCTCTCCTCCTTCCTCTTCGCTTAACGGAACTGGTAAAACAAAAAACCAAGTTCCTAAAGAGAAGAAGGAAAAGAAGAAGAAAGAGAAGAAGAAGAAGGAGCCAAAAGCGACTGGGGGCAAACAAGTGTCGTCTGACAAAAATCCACACACAGCACTAGCAAGGCCTAAATCGCCATGCGTCATATGCAAGGGAGACCACTTCCACAGAGATTGTCCCTGCATCCCTCGGATACTAAGGGACTGGTCTCCCCGTTTGCACAATTCGGTGGCGTCAACCTCTGATAGCCATGTTGACAGCACACCGTCAACTAGTGAAAGTGAAGCCACAGGACAGAGAGGGAAAGCCAGATTTCCCTGCAAACTGTGTGAAGGCAACCATGCCATCCACCGTTGTCCCTTCTTAGACGAGGCTAAAAGAGTTTTGGAAGATCGCCCGGTTTTACCGGTGCAACTTCCTCCTGGATATCAAAAACTCCTGCCAAGTCCTTCACCAGTTGAAAACCCGGCTGGCCCGCTCAGGTGGTCAGCCGAAGCACCTATCATTGAAGATGAACCGTCTGAATCCATACCTGACGAAAGTCAAAAGGTTGAGGCGGCAGTTGACCCGGTTTTGCCTTCAGAGGCTCTATCTTTGAATGATACCATCACAGAGGAGAATAAAGACGACACCGTCCAAGTTCTCTTCATCAACACAGACTCTGACGAACAAGGGGGCAATTTTCCCATTCCTTTATCGCAGGAAGGAACTTCGTCAGGGTCATACCCGGCCGTTTATTCGGTCCCACCACCAAGCAACCTAGTTGTCTCGTTCGACTGGAACCAACTAGGCAGACCCCGGTTACCAGCCAGTATACCATTCAGAATTATCGTTCAAATATACAAAATGGTAATGGCTGGCACTATTATTGATGAGGGGGCATCTGTGAGTATCCTTTCCTCTATTGCTTGGAAAGTGCTTGGTTCGCCAGCGCTTTTGCCTGAAATGAGAAATCTATCAGGTTTTGATAAAGGAACCAGTCGACCTTTAGGGATCCTCCCCAATGTGCCTATCACATTGAAAGGGAAGACCGTTCAAATGAACGTGATGGTCGTTCAAGGACCCTTGGATTATAACCTACTCCTTGGACGAGACTATATATATTGCATGGGAGCCATCGTCTCATCACTCTTTAGAGTAATGTGTTTTCCGCATGAAGGAAGAATGGTCAAGCTCGTGGACCAACTTTCATTCCCCGGATCACGCATCGCAAATAGTCATATACCATCCCTAAATGGTCTATTCACGCAAGAAGTGTCTCAACCCACGGTCCGTCCTCCTGATGAGCGCGAGTAATCCGGGAGGATATGACTGGAACCCAGGGGGCATGCGTCCTGGTCTGCTTCGGCAGGGAAACTTTGGGTATAGAGTAGGTTTCCGCGGGAGAATATGACTAGTCTGTACCCCGTCCGTCTAGGAAGAGGGTTATTCTAGAATAAGATTCTTTTGTCAAAGTTATGTGAGTTGGCGGGCTACGTCGCTCACCTTTGTTTATCTCGGTAGACATCGCCAAAGAAGTGTTTCATTCGTGCCCGCGAACGAGACAATCTTTGGGTAACCTGAAAGAGGTAGGCCTCTCTCGGTGAAACGAATGTTTTGACGGAAATGAAGTAGAGGTAACCTTGAAATCGTACTTTATGCCTGGGGGCATGCAAACCTTTTGGAGTGCTAGCAAGGGGCGGCTATTTATTTTTTAAATTTTTAGGTCCTCCCTTTAAACCTGTAGGTCTAACCCGTTAAACTCGTAGGATTAGTCGTTTCCGCTTGCATAACGAAAGGATCCGGAGCAAAGCTTACGTAAGATCTAAGCTCCCTAAAAAATAGCATCTTCAATGAGACACTCTTATCATATGACTGGTATAATCGAGTAGTTTTAGCACACAGTTCATGCTCGTTAAAAAATAAACGCAAGATCCGAGCAGTTTTAGCACATAGTTCATGCTCGTTAAAAAATAAACATAAGATCGAGCAAGTGTTTCAACCCGCGTTTAAGCTCGTTAAAAAATGAACTACCCGGTAAATAACCAATGTGAATGAAATATCATCAGCCATTAAAGCCTTGGTCATGTTTGCACCGTCACCTCCACTTTTCCATTGGCCGATCATTCACCTCCATATGATTGTTTACCCATTTTGAGGAACAGCTACGAAGAGTGATTTCACCTAGCCATCCTTGTGACACTGCCATGATTGGAAAATTCCAACCTGTACCTGGAATCAGCTGCTAACCCTGTTTATCACTCGTTCCTCAAAAGATGAGTCTTCTTTAAGCTCTTTTCAACTGACTCGTAAAATATGAAAAGATTGTCGAGTCCTTGGCCTTCCAGCTCGTTAAAGGGACAGGAAGTGCTATCCCTCCTCTAGATTTTAATCTTTTTGGACCTGAGGGATTATTGCACAAAAAGATCGAGCGCTTGTTTTGTTCTGCTCGTTAAAACTATCGAAAACTCATCCCTTCTGTATTGTTTTATACTTTTTCGGACCTAAGGGATTAGATGACGAAAAAGGAATTTTGGAGTTAACTTTATGTACCTTTTCAGACTCTCTAAAAATGAAAAGGACCGAGTTATCCTTGTCGTTAGACTCGTTAAAATCACTAAATAGCGACAAACTTGTCTTTAGACGAGAACGAGTTTCACTATCGCTAGGCTCGTTAAAACATAGCGATGGGCTTGCCCGAAGGGCAGGTTATAGAACAAGCATATGTTATCCTCCTCAAGCTTGACAAAAATAAAGAGGTACTGGTCAGCAATGACTGGGGAAAAATTGGGAGAAACTCAAGAAAACTTTGATGGTAGCAAGTCGCTCTTGAACATGACACTTTTCCTCCGTACCACAATCGGGTTGGGTTGTTTCATTCACCGGTGACATCCATGGACTCGCCATACCATCCTTATTTGGGGTAATGCTACCAATCCATCACATCAGTGTCGCCATATGTTCAAGAGAAGTCGTTCAGAAAAGTCAACCATGTCCCATCCACTGCCGTACATTATCCTTCATCCTTTCATGACCGCCACCCTGAATCATATGTCACAGATCGTTTTCACCTCCATCAAAATCATTAGCTCCGTTCCGTGTCACTGATGTGGGATTCATTAAGGCCCTCCTTTGACGGATCGCTTCTTGTCGACATCAGCTCATTATCTGAGAAGTTGATCTAGGAACAACCCCCTCAGTACTTTGAAGCTTGCATGCCTCAATGGCAAGTTTCTCACTTCCGGTGACAGGTATACATCAATGACCTTCGACCGAAAGATTTTGCGTGGTGTTCGACGCCAAGTCCTTTATTCACACCACGTGAATTGTACTGCAGTACCTTGAGGGTCATTATCATTATCGGTGATTCCTCTCGCGCTTGTTAACGGTTTACCTCATTGACCGGTAATCAAGCGATGTCTTTCCATGTTCGACTTTAGAACAATTCTCACATGGATCGACTTGTACTTAGAGTGAAGATCGAACGAGTTTGAAGACCCCGGATCTAGTTTCATCCATCCGGGCTGCGATATATATTCAGGAAAAATAAAGACATTGACATGTACATCATTGCAGCAGATAATCATCCTACTCAAAAGGATGATAATTTCATCAAAATTGTCAGTCTACCATCAGACGATTGTCTGTTCTATGTACAGAAAAATGAATTTATAAAGCTGAGCATGGGAATGCCTGCCTCAGCTAGATCATGAAAGCAGTATGAAAAATAATGTATTGTATTGTATCTTATTACAGGTCTCCTCCCAGCATTGGATGAACTTCGGATCCCCCTGATAAAGCATTTCACCCGATAAACAACCTCATACTTTAGGGGGCAACTGTTATAGACATTTTTGTGCCTTACAGCATTGAGCATGAAATGTCCATAATCTAAGGGATCTAAAGTCCCTAAACATGTTGTTCCTACCCCTAGAGGAACAAGGCTTACAAACCACAGCAATTCACAGAAGTTCTCCACCAGAAACTGCTCAAAAACAAGTCAATTCAGGATCATTTCAGTGACTACACTAGCTGTTTGCGCTGAATGTCAAAGCCAACACTGGCTACCTGCGCTGAATGTCAAAGGCAACACTGGCTACCTGCGCTGAGCGAGAGTGGACATGTGGCAAGTTCATTTCTCAAGGTGTCAGAACCCAGGAAGCTTCCAAAATGACACTTGCCTCAGGGAATTCGACTGGTGATGAGTAAGAGGTTCCAAATCTCCAAGTGGAAGTAAGAACCTCCAAGTGGAGTCAAGAACTGACAGAGGGAGAGGACACTAGTCAGATCTCAAGCTGACTCATCCTCTCTCCAAACATCTATATATGGATCTATCCTCCATGAGATCTAGAGGCTGGAATTTTGTTATTGCAAAGAATTGATGTTGGTTTGAGATTGGAATCATTGGGTGCTTAATGCTTTGAAAGGGGGTGAAGATAGGAATTCCATTTGTTGGGAAGGAGATGCTGGATTGGAGCCCTCTGGGTTGTATCTCTTCCTGAACCTTGTTATTCATCAATAAAGCTATCTTGGTTTTCTCCTATATACTGATGTGTCTTTGATGTGTGATTGCATTAGTGTATTTGGTTTATTTCTAATCCTAAACTAGTTATGAATGAGAATATCTGTCTTTGTGTAGAGTTCTTCTCTTGTCGCAAGTAGCTGCTCTCTTGTGATCTTGTAGGAACCTGTTGAAGCTGGGCGAGCGAGAAGACAAGTAGCTGTTCTCTTGTGGTCTCGTATGAACCCGTTGAAGCTGGGCAAACAAGAAGACAAGTAGCTGTGAACTCCCGAAGAGAAGAGAGACCAGATCGAAGGACAAACGGAAGACACCGGTAAGTCCATTTATCTCTCTTCTTTCTCATTTCATAAAGGAAGAAAACTAGAATAGCTGTCTCTGTTTGTTGCTAAGGCACTGTCACACCTTAGGTGGATAGGATCATCCTGCATAGGCATTTTTCCCCACAACAGATTGCTCCAGCTCTATTGCCTCGATCCGGAAAAGAAGATTTCACATACTTACCCAAGGTACAACCTTTGCGTGTATTCGTCTACTCCAGTTTTCCCTTGGGAAGTCTGGTAGAAATCTGTTGCATGATCTTCAGGGCTACATGGTGCAAGTGGCCCAGTCTTCTATGCCATAGCTCACCAACATCTTGGATTTGCACCATCTCAGCTTTGGAACTTAATGCATCATAGTCGTCTACCTCCAACTTGTAGAGATTCTTTACTCGAATCCCAATTCGCTTAGTCTGTCCAGTGCCAATATGCCTCAGGAATACCTTTCCTTTTCTAAAGACTACATCATAGCCTTTATCTTCTAGCATAGCAATGGACACAAGATTCTTCTTTAGACCTGGTACATACTTTACATTAGTCAGGGTGAGGGGAGCTCCATGGTCCCTCTAAAACACAACTGTACCTTCACCTGAAACATGATACTTTCCATCATTGCCCATCTCGATCCCCATTTGGAGATCCTTCTCCTCCAAGGTACTAAAACGATTCTTGTCACCTGACATGTGGAATGAAGCTCCACTGTCTAGGTACCACACACATCCCACCATTGATGAAACCATGCATGTGATAAGAGAGAAATCCAACTCAAACTGTGAGGCCAATGCCTCACCATCAGATCCCTTCGAGGATCCTTTCTTGGTTTGTGTGGACAATTCGTAGCATAATGGCCCACTTCATGACAATGAAAGCATTGCACTTTCAATTTGTCAACCTTCTTCCCACCATGGGAAGAACCAGATTTGGGATGGGACGCTTTCCCTTTCCCCTCCTCACCTTACTTGCTAAGGCTAGATTTTCCTCATCATCTTGCTTTGATGAGGATCCATATCTGGTGCTTCTTCTTATCTTCTCCTGCATCAGATCCGACCAACGTCGTTCCCAATCTGGCACTTTTTCTCTTCCATTAACTGAGTCTTGGTAGCTGTTAGCGCTCGAATCTGCCTCAGGCTGAAAGAAGGAAAAACTCAAGGCAACATCAAACCAAGCTCAGTCTGGTAGCTAGCCCTACCAGAACAGGAGAGGGCTCTCTCCGAGTCACACTCAGTGAATAAGTGAATGAAATGGCCTGAGATGACTTACAATGAACTATTTGTTTTAGGCTAGTAAGTGTAAATGAATACAAAGAGTGGTTTTTATGAATGACTTTGTTTCTGGGATGTTATGGGACCTTTGGACCTCAATGAACAGAAAACTT
Source organism: Pinus tabuliformis (assembly GCA_031772625.1). Classification (NCBI taxonomy): domain Eukaryota; kingdom Viridiplantae; phylum Streptophyta; class Pinopsida; order Pinales; family Pinaceae; genus Pinus; species Pinus tabuliformis. The sequence goes on along the minus strand of CM062818.1, from coordinate 2,064,219,974 downwards.
AACATAAAGGCATAGATTGTTTCGTGAGGCAAGGTAGGCGGAAAGCATAGCAATTTTGTTTTAAAATATGGCAGAATTGAGAGATTGATTAAGAAGGTGAAAAGGGAATAGGAGATGAATCCTTTTCAACAGAAGAATGAACACTGTACATGAAGTTTTCCTCTAGTTAGAGCAATAAAATTGAATTCTACCTAATCTCATTCGAAAAACTTCACTAGAAATGAATATGAAATGAACTATGAAACATAACAAGATACATATGAAACATAAGAGACACACTTGCTACACTCACAACCACATGGATCTCATGAAATAGAGCTACTGCCTCTCATTAATTCTCTGTAAAAATATACAATGTAAAGTTTCTTTCCCACAGTACCCCAGAAAGTTACAAGCCAACCAACCCAAAATTGCCTTTGCAAATGGTTTGCATACAATATATAGAATGTGCCATGAAGAGATAGAACACCCAAGGGTCACAAAATGAAGGTGGAGAGCCAAACATCAGCTACAGGTGCAGCTCCACAAACATGACAAATGGCTTGGGTGACCCTTTGCCTTCCTTTGCCACTTGTATAACTGACCATATGGAGTGAAAATATTTATAAAACCGTCGCGCTCCTCCTCCTGTGCGTCGCGCTATTTTCCAGGTGACTTTTGGAGGCCTTTCCGATGTCCAAATTGAGTGTAGGATAGCTCATTGGAAAGGTATTTGAGTCTACTTTCCAACCCCACTGGAATGTTTCGATTTGGAGTTCATTTGCTATGTCAAAAACCAAATATCCTAAGACTGGTCGAACTGTGCCAACTGAGGCTGCCTCAAGGCAGAGTGCTATTGCGGTCAACGTTTGAATGCCTTCCTCAATCTAAAATTAAGCTTGTGATATCTCATTGGAAAGCTTGTCCTGTCTAATTTCCAAACCAACCATAATTTTGTAATTTGGAGTTCATTTACCCTGTCAAACATCAAATCTCCCAAGACGGGTCGAACTGTGCCAAATGAGGTTGTCTAAAGGCAGATTGCTGTTACAGTCAACTTTTGAATGCCTTCCTCAACTCAAAATTGAGCTCATGATATCTCATTGGAAATATACTTGTCTCTAGTTAGCATTTGGATTATCAAGCAAGTCATTTGGCCAACCCAGCTAGGAGAAAACTTGATTTGCCTGAGGTCGCTCCAGAGGTGCATCAATTCTCCCGAGGAAATTATATTTTTGACATTTCTTCAAAACCATGACACCTGTGTAAAACGTGAAGGAGGTTTTTCTTCCTTGGTATGTTGTGGACAAAAATCTCTCTCATTTTTCCCGAATGCATCTTTGATTGCTCAGAAACATCATTTGAGTGAAACATATCCCGGTGTGTGGGACAAGGGATTTGCCGAAATGAAGCGAAATGAAGGGGATAGTGAGCTTCTAAATTATTGAGGAAATTTGGGGAGGTATGGAGAGATGTTAGGAAGTAGGGGAAAGTGGAATCTCAGAAATTGAGTGAGGGGAAGGGGTCCAAAAAGGAAAAACACAGGCCCAACCATGGAAAATTGCCCGGTTGTAGCAAGAAACTAGGGTTTGTGCGAAAATGAGGAATTTGGGAGATATCAGTGATGGTAAGAGTTTGATAAGGTACATTATGGATAGGTAAAGGTGTATGAACATCAGGATACAAGTTTTTCCAATGATTTGACCATCCAAGAGAAATTAGCTTCAAAACCCTAGGAGGGGGAAATGAACCTTGCCTTGGCACAACTGGAACATGAACAAGGTGTGAAATGACCCAATGGAACTTGAAATGATGATGACAACCCTCTGAATGATGTTAAACTCAGCTGAATGGTGACATTTACTGACATCTGGACAACTTTGAAAGGTGTGAAAGCAAACCCTAGGCCTAATGCCTAGTGACCAAATTTTACTTGAAGACTCACTGAAATGATAAAATTTGACCTTAACACCTTAAAATCACTTGTGTAAGAGCATATTTGATCACTGGAGGAAGGCTGCAAAGACTGACACTAACATTGGCTCCAATGGTGGATGGTAGCTCCTTGGAGGTGCCAAGAACTATAGATCTTTGGGGTGAGCAGACAGTGCCTTTGTCCATTGGGCTATGGAGTCCATTATTCCAACATGACTCAATTTATTTACAGGAAACTTGACTCAAACTGACTCAATGCAAATGACATGACTAAAAAACTTGACTGAACTTAAAACTTAAAGCTTGGTGGTAGTACATGACCACCTTTATTTCTTACAAGACTACATATCATCAAACTATATCAAACTGCCAATGTAACCAATCAAGAAGATGGCTTCTGGACTGATTCTTCCGATCAGATCTTCTGGTCAACAATTGATATTGGTAACTGGGCCTCCCAAAACATAATTGGCCATGATCTCCTTCATCACTGAATACTGCAATTATGACCTTCACTGCTGACTGTAACAAATTTTCCATTGGATCATGAAAAACATGAAGATTTACCTCATGTTGAAGAAACAAGATGTCTTTTTCTTTTGATTTTGATCTTCCTTCATAATGTTCCTGGTCCTCAAAAAATTCTAAACAAGCAGATGAGTGGATTTCCTCTTCAAAGAACACTTCAAAACATGAAACATATGAGGAAGAATCTGAAATGGAATCCATAATGGTCTGGTCGGTTATAGTCTGAATATATTTCTGATCATCTTGACATGATATGATAGCCAAATTCTCATTACATTCATCACATTCATTAATCATGAGAAAAGCAACTTCGGATGATTCTTGAAACCCAACACTAACATTTTTATCATCTACCATAAATTCATCCAGAGAAAGCTTTTCACTTACTTGAGCAAAGAACTCATCTTGCTGTCCATGAGCTGACTGGATTACCTCTCCATGAAGGCTTTGTTCTGATGACATGAGAACATTTGGACCCAAAACTTTGTTCTCTTCTATGGACCAATCTGAAACGACACCTTTTCTTTCATCACTTTCAGCCATATGGAACTCTCCAACCTGATGATCTATTTCATGTAATTCATGTTGACTGTCAAGATGCAAAATCCCTTCATTTTCCACCATACCCAAATCTTGATCATGCTACAAATTTTCATGATCATCTTTACACTGCTGAAAAGGAATTTCATACAAGGCTTCCATGATTTCATCATCCATAAAATTATCATCCTCATAATATTTTTCAAGGCTCTCAATAAAACCATAAGCATGCTTGCAACAATCATGAACTAGATTCAATGATGGATAAGAGTCTTTATATCTTTCAATGAACAGGGTGTGAAAATCCTTTAGACAGTAAATACAAGCAACGGGAAAATTTTCATACCAAGATTGGGCTTCACCTTCAAGAGTGGCCATGAATATCTTCATTAAGCAATCTTCAGGAAAATCAACCTTCAACTTGCGAATATGCATGTGAAATCGAACTAGATGTAAAGCAGCGTCCTTCTTACCATCATCTTTAAATGTAGGTAGATTCCTTGACCAATCCACCTTCGGAATTTTATTTGGAAAGCCTGGAATGTGATCGCGGCTCATGGGAGCATATCTTCTTGCAATCCGATCCCTCTGCAGTGGAGTCACCATGAACCACCGATTGTTGGATTCTTCAGTGAAAGGAATCGCCAGGTGAATGATTTCAGCCATCTTCTTATGTCTGATCGTTGTTCACCATCAACATCAGATCTGAACTTGAGATGTGTCCTAGGGCAACACAATCTACAAGCAAACCATTTTCTTCCCCAGTATGGTCGCCACTATGTTAGCACTCGAATCTGCCTCAGGCTGAAAGAAGGAAAAACTCAAGGCAACATCAAACCAAGCTCAGTCTGGTAGCTAGCCCTACCAGAACAGGAGAGGGCTCTCTCCGAGTCACACTCAGTGAATAAGTGAATGAAATGGCCTGAGATGACTTACAATGAACTATTTGTCTTAGGCTAGTAAGTGAAAATGAATACAAAGAGTGATTTTTATGAATGACTTTGTTTTTGGGATGTTATGGGACCTATGGACCTTAATGAACAGAGAACTTAACATAAAGGCATAGATTGTTTCGTGAGGCAAGGTAGGCGGAAAGCATAGCAATTTTGTTTTAAAATATGGTGGAATGGAGAGATTGATTAAGAAGGTGAAAAGGGCATAGGAGATGAATCCTTTTCAACAGAAGAATGAACACTATACATGAATTTTTCCTCTAGGTAGAGCAATAAAATTGAATTCTACCTAATCTCATTCGAAAAACTTCACTAGAAATGAATATGAAATGAACTATGAAACATAACAAGATACATATGAAACATAAGAGACACACTTGCTACACTCACAACCACATGGATCTCATGAAATAGAGCTACTGCCTCTCATTAATTCTTTGTAAAAATATACAATGTAAAGTTTCTTTCCCACAGTACCCCAAAAAGTTACAAGCCAACCAACCCAAAATTGCCTTTGCAAATGGTTTGCATACAATATATAGAATGTGCCATGCAGAGATAGAACACCCAAGGGTCACAAAATAAAGGTGGAGAGCCAAAAATCAGCTACAGGTGCAGCTCCACAAACATGACAAATGGCTTGGGTGACCCTTTGCCTTCCTTTGCCACTTGTATAACTGACCATATGGAGTGAAAATATTTATAAAACCGTCGCGCTCCTCCTCCTGTGCGTCGCGCTCTTTTCCAGGTGACTTGTGGAGGCCTTCCTCATGTCCAAATTGAGTGTAGAATAGCGCATTGGAAAGGTATTTGAGTCTACTTTCCAACCCCACTGGAATTTTTCGATTTGGAGTTCATTTGCTCTGTCACAAATCAAATATCCTAAGACTGGTCGAACTGTGCCAACTGAGGCTGCCTCAAGGAAAAGTGCTGTTGCAGTCAACTTGTGAATGCCTCTCTCAATCTCAAATTAATCTTGTGATAGCTCATTGGAAATCTTGTCCTGTCTACTTTCCAACCCAACCAGAATTTTGCAATTTTGAGGTCATTTACCCTGTCAAACATCAAATCTCCCAAGACTGGTCGAACTGTGCCAAATGAGGCTGCCTAAAGGCAGAGTGCTGTTACAGTCAACTTTTGAATGCCTTCCTCAACTCCAAATTGAGCTCATGATAGCTCATTGGAAAGCTACTTGTCTCTAGTTAGCATTTGGATTATCAAGAAAGTCATTTGGACAACCTAGATAGGAGAAAACTTGAGTTTCCTGAGGTCACTCCAGAGGTGCATCAATTCTCCCGAGGCAATTGTATTTTTGACATTTCTTCAAAACCATGACACCTGTGTAAAAAGTGAAGGAATTTTTTCTTCCTTGGTATGTTGTGGACAAAAATATCTCTCAATTTTCCCGAATGCATCTTTGATTGCTCAGAAACATCATTTGAGTGAAACATATCCCGATGTGTGTGACAAGGGATTTGCCGAAATGAAGCGAAATGAAGGGGATAGGGAGCTTCTAAATTATTGAGGGAATTTTGGGAGGTATGGAGGGATGTTAGGAAGTAGGGGAAAGTGGAATCTCAGAAATTGAGTGAGGGGAAGGGGTCCAAAAAGGCAAAACACAGGCCCAACCATGGAAAATTGCCCGGTTGTAGCAAGAAACTAGGGTTTGTGCGAAAATGAGGAATTTGGGGGATATCAGTGATGGGAAGAGTTTGATAAGGTACATTATGGATAGGGAAAGGTGTATGAACATCAGGATACAAGTTTTTCCGATGATTTGACCATCCAAGAGAAATTAGCTTCAAAACCCTAGGAGGGGGAAATGAACCTTGCCTTGACACAATTGAAACATGAACAAGGTGTGAAATGACCCAATGGAACTTGACATGATGATGACAACCCTCTGAATGATGTTAGACTCAGCTGAATGGTGACATTGACTGACAATTGGACAACTTTGAAAGGAGTGAAAGCAAACCCTAGGCCTAATGCCTAGTGACCAAATTTTACTTGAAGACTCACTGAAATGATAAAATTTGACCTTGACACCTTAAAATCACTTGTGTAAGAGCATATTTGATCACGGAGGAAGGCTGCAAAGACTGACACTAACAGTAGCTATGCCAGCTCTTAGGAAGACCGAGCAGTGCAAGACTCACCATTTCATCATCAATAGTCGTGATCCCCACACTTCCAAGCTCATCCCTGTAGGTGGTGAGCTTGTTCAAATATGTAGAGATCATGTCACCCTTTTCACACTTGATTTTCTGAAGCTTGTCTTTCAGCGCAAGCTTCCTTTGATCGTCATTGTTCTGATATATATCTTTTAATGTTTTCCACATCGAAAATGGTGTCTCCTTCCCATGGAGACTCGAGACTATGTGGTCTCGAACTCCCTCCAAAAGGATTCTCCTTGCTCTAGCCACACATTTCTTCCATTCCTCCAATTCTGTAGCATCAGTCGGCTTGGGGACTTCTTCATCAATGAAGTCCTTTTAACCATTATCCTCTAATAATGCTTCCATGTGATCCTTCCAAGCTATATAATTCGAGCTGCCATCAAGGGCATACTCGAGTCTTAAACCAATGAACGCCATTGGTGAAATTGAGATGTGATAAGAACTCGATTTCTATATTCAAGAACTTCAACCTTCGAACTTCTCCCTTCTTGTATACTGTTCTTCGCTTTGATCACCTTTGCTCCGATACTATGTAGAAATTCCCAATGTAGATCAACAGATTATGCAATATACTAAAAAAAAAATACAAGATCTACTTCTACAACAAAATTTGCGGAAGCTTAATCAAATATGAGCAAGATCAATGAGAATATTTAGTTATCTGAAGTGTAGCAGTTACATGCATGCATGCATTAACTAACTGAACTCACAATTAATTCAATAAACTATTTGCATTAATCTAACTGGACTTGGCTTAGTTAATTGAGCCAACTAATTACAACTCAATATTACAACTCATCCTTATCTCTTTAACTGATGGATAAATTCCTCAATTAATGGAGAAATTGTTGCATGTCCCCACATAGACTTCATGTTTGATTTTCTACAACTAATTAACTCATGGTGAATTAATTAATTATTTCACAAACAACTGCTAAGATCAAATTCGAATTTTTATTTCTCTATTTTAGTTCAGTGACTAACTAAAATAGGAAGGTATCCCGAAATGCTATTTATAACAGTACTAAATTTAACACTTCTATATTTAGCATTTCTTGTTGCTATTTTCAACATGGCTAAGATCAATTTGAATCCATCAATACACTTTTCTAGAAGTCTCTGGAGAAAAAGTCGATTTCCTCAATTAATACCCATGAAATAATCATTTTTCCTAAGTTAGACTTAGGAACTTTTTAATTATTGATTAATTAATTTAATTGAGTGGTATCTAGGTGTTTTCTATTGAATCCTTTTTTGGGTTTTAGATATCTTGTGTTCCTTAGCCTCTTTAAAATCGTAGAGACTATAACAATTGTCTGATGTTACCATAATATCCAAAAACTAACAGATTCATGGGTTGAACATTCTTGATCATCTTGTGGCTTCCTTGTTGCCTTGAATGCAACTTGCTTTGATGTTGATTTTTTTTAAATGTCCTCATCTTATAGGAAATACAAATTCCATATTGAAGTTGATCTATGGTTAATTTGTTAATATCTTGTATCTCTTCTAGGGTTAAAACTTCACATCAAATCTATAAGGAAAAGATCTTAAGAATTTTTGGACTAAAGTAGCTTAATCAACCTTGTCATCAAGATATTAAATGGTATTGATTATCTCATCTATACAAAGAAAAAATTTAGCTACATTCTCATCCTCATTCATTTTTAAGCTTTTTAAATTTCATTCTATGAACTTGAAGTTTACCTTTCTTTACCTTGTCATCACCTTCATATATATTATGCAGTTTGTCCCATATCTCCTCTATTGATTTGTGACGCATGAATTTAACAAACTCATATTTTGAGAGACCACTTAATATTATATTCATGGCTTTGGAATTATAGGATAATTCTAGCTTGTCATTACTACTGATAAAACAATTTGGCTCAATATAGCCATTCAACACTCCTTTCCAAAAATTTGCACCAAGGGAAATTAGATATGTCTTCGTTCTCACTTTCCAAAAAACATAGTTTGTTCCACTAAATAGGGAAGCTTTATTACTGAGGTCACCATTTTGGCTAGCCATGTTTCTTGTTGGATCTGCCTTCCAGTGGTAAGACTATTGATGAAGGAACTTTCTCTAATATCAGTTGTTGGAATTGAGATTATATTGAAGGGGGGGGGGGGGGGTGAATCTATATAATATATTTTTTATCATTTTAATCAATTATTAAAATCAACCATTCATTAATCAATATGCGCAAACAATGAACATGGGATATACATGGAAACCCATTTGTGAGAAAACCACAAAACTTCTATTGATTAGATGATCCGAAATGGATACTAAATCAAGAAGAAAAGATATCACAGACTCATGTGCAGGAATGCCTATATTATTTAGTGCAACGGATAAAAAATATTGCGAATAATATAGACAAGGAACAGTTATAAAACATAATACACACACACATCAACATAGTCAAAATAATAAAGGAGTTCACCATACCCCCTGGCTACGTATCATGGTCCAGCTTTCAGTGTCAACCTCTATATTATGTCTTTAAGAACGGAGTTTACAAGTCTGAGCTCAATCAGAGCCATAACACAACAAAAATGATATTACACAGGGATTTCACTCGAAAACCTCGAGTCTAAAGAGTGCACAGACTCTCCCTCTTAGTGCCTCTAATCAACTGTTCATAGCTGTGAGTTTTCTTGACTCTTTGTCTCTCCTCTGTCTTTGAACTCTGACTTCTCCCCCGTTCTGTTATGGGATGGCTTTTTAAGCCTATCGGTCCCTGTTTGTTTGCCTTCCCTCTTCAGGCTCTCTATCTTCCTCTTCTGTCTATTCACCTCCCTGTTGAGCATTAAACAATCATTGTAAAACACTCAAGGCATTGAGGCCACCTGTTTACAAACAGAAAGGGCCACTGGTATGAGTTAAATCCTCGGGAATACACTTCTCTGTTTACACAGAGAAATACATGGAAAATACATTCAAACAGTGGGAAATCTGATTGAAGCTCCAAAGCCAGATTTCAAATTTTGTAGTGCGGCATCTATAATCCTCTCGGGTCTACCTTGATCGCAATTGCATGTCCATCATTGATCTGCCTTTAATCTGACAGTTCACATCCAACCGAAAACGCCAAGTAGTCTGCTCAATCTCCACCATTGATCCATGATCTCCAATCCAATGGCTGACAACCATTTTGGGTGGCCTACTTGCACGGAGATTACGCGCCTGAAAAATTGGTTTTCTCTCTCCTGCGGTATGCCACGCATCGTCCAGTGTATGGAATCAGGTGGAACCTCTCCAATACCGCTTACTACCTGAAGCTTGCCCAAAATACCTGTTGGCATTATGATGCATGTGTTGTACTTGATGGCAACCCACTTGTAGAAGAACAACTCACTTATATATAACTAGATGAATCTACGTAAGAGATATCACATGTGATAGAATACATGGGATGCAGAACAACTCAAAGGAATCAGTTCAGATGTAATGAACAATGACAACTCGTTAAGATGACAGTTCTCAGTATGGTAAGTTAGCTTTGCCATCAAGTCCAAAGGGGGAGATTGTTGGAATTATGATACAAGTGTTGTCCTTGATGGCAACTCACACAGATGATAGATCATAGTGAAGCAAGTCAGTAGCAAAGAATTGATGATCAGACTACAAAGAATGAAGAAATAAAAGTATATACGTAGGTTCACTATATGCCAAGTCGTGTACACACGCAGGTTCACTATATACCAAGTTGCGTATATACGCAGGTTTGTTATATACCAAGTAGTGTATACATGCAGGTTATACACCTAGGTTCACTATATACAAAGGTGCGTATACACGCGGGATTGCTGATCAAAAGTCGCGTATGCGTATACACGCACTTTCATGCATGGAAAAGCGCATACATGTGGGAAAGCTTATTTTTGGGTCCATGGTATTTAGACCTATGGTTTTGGACCTTGGTATTGCATCCGAAGTGTTGAACCTAGGTATTGGGTTCCTAGTATTGGTTCTAAATGGTTTTGGACCATGGTATTGAGTAAGGCCTAAGACTATAAAAGGAGAAGAAGATCATTCGGCAAAGGCAATGAAGAAAGTCTTGAATATCTGATAAAGTATGAGATCTGGTATGCAGGTTATGGGTTCATGATGCTTTGCTTGATCTGAGCTAAGGAGGAATCTCAGCGGTTGATGGAGAACAAGATCTAAGGATAGATAGGGATCTAATGGTGTGGAATGAATCATCTCTATACGGTTTGATCATGTTTATTCTAGATCTGTATACTGACGCATGTAATGTTTTGATCTGGGTATAACTTAAGTTTGAAATAGCTGCAACTCATGAAAGAATATTTACAGATGTATACGCTGGTTGACTTTGACAAAAGCGCGTACATACACAGGTTATATACATCTAAGTAACGTATACCATATACACTATGATATTTGAAGTTACAGGTGGTTATGGTAGTTGATGAAAAGTCTAAGTTCTGGTGACTGTTTACTGGTGTCAGTATTCTGCATATTCAGATTGGTTGATTATGTTTAGCTTCAGTGTAGATGGATGACATCTATAATGGATTAGGATCATAATGACTAGATCTGGTTGCTAACATACATATTATCCTTGTATATGTAATGATCTGGTTATGTCTGAAGTCAGGAAGTGCAGCGAAGACATAAGTAAGTAATTAATGACATATACATTGGTTCGCTTTGGTGAAGTTGCATATACACACTGGTTCGGCTCTTCCAAGTAGCATATGCACTCTGATGCATGATTTTTGATGATACATTTAGATCAGAACGTTGTTGTAGAGTTCTGTGTTCTGCTCTGTGTTTTGGTGATTGCAGTTTGTTGATTGGGTTATAGTGATTCAGTATTGGGTGATTCAGAGAATGATGATGCTAGTGTTGATTGATTGTGTGCTTCAATGATATTGATGGGTCCAGTATGAAAATTGGATGAAACATGGCCTTCAGATTATGATGTTGTGTTCCAGGTGTATCCAATCTGAAAATTTATGAAACCTGGTACCTGGAGGAAGAAAGAGAAGGTTGTAGCCTTTTGTAGGTCGGCACCTATGTACTAGTACATCAGCTAGCACAAGAGCTAAGGGGGTAGTAGCTCCCTTCCAGTAGCAGCTGGAAAGCGAGTGAAGGTTGGAGCATTCAGTAGGCCGGCACCTACGTACTAGTAAAAGGATCGGCTAGTATAAGAGGTAAGGGGGTTGCAGCTCCCTTCCAGGAGAAGCTGGAGAACGAGAGAAGGTTGTAGCCTTCTGCAGGTAGGAGCCTATGTACTGGTATAAGGCTGCACCAGTATAGAAATATTGTAAAAATAAGTTTCTTATTAAAAGAAGATAGAGATGACTTGCAGCAGGTGGTTTTCACCCACATTGGGTTTCCACCTTACATCATGGTGTTCATGTGTGCTTCTTGTGTGTGATGATCTATTATGTTTTACTGCACCTGTTTATTGTTCATATGTTTAATAAAAGTTTTGATGCACTAACTAAAGATCAACATTTAATGGAATAACTGAATCATAAGTTTACTGGATATACGCTAGTTTCATTAGACACAGTCGTGTGTACACGCAGGTTCCCTTAACTGAAGTAGCGTATATGAATCTGAGTATGGAAATGAAAAAGTGATTGATTTGATAATACTGATTCACCCCCCCCCCCCCCTCTCAGTATTATTTCCAACAATACTGCTTACCATGGAACTCAATCCTTCTCTTCTTTATTTCAGAATTCCTTCGGGTCTACCTATGTTAATTCCTCCCTTTATGAATATGCAATGCAATCTCCGTCGTTGATCTCTTTCACCCATTCGACGGCTACAATGCGATATTAGTAATTGATCTGGACCATTGATATGCGCGCTCGATCAACGGTTCATGTTGTTTCGCTGGATCGCAGTCTCATTTCCCTCAGGGCTACCTCCGATACACTCCACTGGCCTCCTTTGATGTGATATCGCTGATTCAATCTGGGCCGTTGATCTGGCCGATCCGATGGCTCCAATGAAACATTACTTCAATCTTCACTTTACGTTGTTTTTCGCCTTTCCTTAGTGTTTTTCTATGCGATAGTGTTTTCCGATAGTGTGTGTGTGTATATATATATATAGATATATATATGAAGACTTAGACTTAGAGGTTTGATACAAGATCCATTTTGGATCACTCCTTCCCACTGAAAAGCTTTTGGACCACCAAAAGTTGGTTTTTAGGCATCGATCAAGTGAGGATACAGTTCCCTCACGTGTCTAGTTTCTATCCATCGTGCCTTGCTCTCAGGTACTCAACATCCCCTTGACGCGTAGTTCTTACCTTCCTGTCCAAAACTGTGTCCTCCTGTAACTCATTGAGATACTCAGGGAAAAAATCCCCAATAGAAGGCATCTGACTCTGCTCTTCAGGATCCTCAATCAATGAAGGTTCATAAAATCTCAAGCTTTTTGCATTAACAACTGAATAGATCTACATATAAGCTGGCAAATCAAGGCAAAAAGCATTTTCACCAATTTTATCAAGTATCTTGAAAGGTCCATACCTTATTGGTTTTAGCTTCTTACCCTCACCCTACATTCTGTCTTTACTGATGTACAGCCAGACCTAATCACCAACTTGAAAACTATGTTCAACTTGATGATTTTCATGTATTGCCTTATACTTGGCTTGACTTCTTTCCAGCTATTCCTATACTGCCTGGGGAATTTCCTGGATTTGTTCAATGAACTTGGTTGCTTTGTCCACATCACTGTGTCCATCAACTGCAATGTCTTTACTAAAGAAAAAATCCAAGGGAGACTTTGGTATAAAACCAAAACAAGTCTCAAAAGGAGATCTCTGAGTAGAAGAGTGCTTGGCATGGTTATAAACATGTTGCACATAATACAAATGCTCATCCCAAAGCTTGGGATGCTTGCTGCAATAGCCTTTGAGCAACTGGATCACTGTCCTGTTGTAGTATACCTTGGGGGGATAATATGGGGTACAAAGGGAGGTACCCAAGGGAATAGTGTAATAATGGGATGGGCCATAGTAATAAATCAGGTGGTTAACCCGTATCATGTAAGGGATCACAAGTAGTTAGAAATAATGTAATAATCCCATGGTATTAGATAGATGGTATTGAGGGAACTATGGTAATGACCCATGGTATTGCATGTATGAGGCCTATATAGAGGCTAGAGACTCCCCATTGAGAGATGTGAAGGAATATTGTATGAACAGATATATGGCTTGTGGAGTGTTCTCCTTCCTTAAGGAGTGAATGTATGGTGTTGCCCTACCTTAAGGGTTTGATATCAATAAAGAAGCATTTCTATCTATTTCTATCTTATTATTTCTGGGTATATTTGTATTCTCATATATTCTTGGATTAGATCTATAACAAGTGGGATCAAAGCACTTTCTTGGGCAAAGTGGAGATTTTTTTTTTGCAGGAATATTTTGGGGCGGCGAGTTTGCAGATAAGATATGTACATTTTGGTGCAAAATATGAAAAATCTAATTGTAGATATGGATTTTTTGTGAAAAAATACCCAAGTTCAAAAAAAAAAACCGGCCGAATGGGAGTCCAGATGAAGGAGATATTGCTGAATTAAAAATCAGGTGGGTTGTAGACATTTTTAGGGGTGACGAGTTTGCGGAGCAGATTTGTATGTTCTAGTGCAAATCCAACAGAATCTAATTGTAGATCTAGATTGTTTGTGAAAAAATACCCAAGTTCAAAAAAAAAAGCAGTCGAATCAGAGTCCGGATGAGGGAGATATTGTTGATTTAAAATCAGCGCTTTTTTTCAAAAACTTTTTGTGACGGCAGGACAGTTGCAGCGCGGATATGAAATTCCAATGCCTAGATCAAGATTTCTATCACATAGGAAGATGCAGAATGGTCATTCCATTTCCAAAAATAGGTCATAATAAAGATTCTGAGCAATATTGACTAAACTGTGACCACTTTAAATTTTCGCCAAGTAAGTGATTTTTTTTTTTTTCGTGCCGTCTAGCAAGATGTTTTTTACAGGAAAAGATGATAGCCCTACTATTGAAGAATTCATACAGAGATGAAAGTTCACATATGGGAAACTTTGGAAGGTTTTAGTACTGCTTGGTTACCAAGATGAGGCTACCAAATGGTTGTTCTCACTTGACAACAAGCAGTTGTCCAAACTTTCAGATGAAGAATTTGAATGAGTCCTTTTAGACAAATGGTCTCATGCTAGAAAAAATGAGAATGAGACATGTAAGGGGTTATTTTCTACTGGTGTCTCCTTATTGCAGGTTCATGGATTGATTCAGAAGGAGAAGATCATTGTGTCTATAAATCCTAGCTGCAAGCATAATGTTATCAATGTTAAGTTAGCAAAAAAATTGCAAGTTCCAGCAAAACACATTGAAAACACACAGGTTGATAATGAGGAGGTGCACGTTTATAAAGATTTGAAGATTTCTATGTAAAAATATGTATTGCATTCTGATTTTTATGCTTCAGATATGGCTAATGTGGATGTTGTTTTGGGATACCCTTGGATAGAATTAGTGGGTACTATCAATATTAATGTGCAGAAAAAATTCTTGAAGCTCTGGTATAAAAAGAAGAAAATTACATTACAAGATATTTCCATCAATAAATAGGTAGAGTCCACGGAGGCTGAAGCAGAATATGTTCCAGGGACTGACATATCAGATGATGAGCCATTGATGGTCGACAACAAAACACAAACATCAAACCAAGTACCAAAAAAACAGGTAGAAGCAGAAAATGTTACATCGGATGAGGACTCAGTGGTTGAAGTAATATTGGAAGATAAGAAATAACAGCAAGCACCACAACATGTACCAGCTACCAATCAGGGTCCATTAAGTGGGGAATTAAAGAAAAGGACACCCTGGGTTAAAAATTCAACATATCACTGCTCACATCACCACACAAGAAAATAACCAACAAGATGGCAACAAATTAGCCACAAGGACAACAACCCTGACATGAAAGATAGAGAAGAGTGACAATCCACCTACTACACATCAACACAGAAGAGTCGCGAGGGGCAGTTTCCATCTCAAGTGAGCAAGGCACCAACGAGATCAAGGGTTCACCTTTCTCTTGGATGTCTAGATGCACGTGCATGGTACCAGTGGACTACTCTTTTGAGTAGATCTTACTATTTGTGTTCTTCCCATGTTTCGGGGATGAAACATGTTAAGGGGGGTGGAATGTAGTATACCTAGGGGCGATAATATGGGGTACAAAGGGAGTTACCCAAGGGAATAATGTAATAATAGGATGGGCCATAGTAATAAATAAGGTGGTTAACCCGTATCATGTAAGGGACCACAAGTAGTTAGAAATAATGTAATAATCCCATGGTATTAGATAGATGGTATTGAGGGAACCATGGTAATGACCCATGGTATTGTATGTATGAGGCCTATATAGAGGCTAGAGAATCCCCATTGAGAGATGTGAAGGAATATTGTATGAACAGGCATATGGCTTGTGGAGTGTTCTCCTTCCTTAAGGAGTGAATGTATGGTGTTGCCCTACCTTAAGGGTTTGATATCAATAAAGAAGCATTTCTATCTATTTCTATCTTATTATTTCTGGGTATATTTGTATTCTCATATATTTTTGGGTTAGATCTATAACACCTGTTGACCACTTCTGTCTGACCATCTGTTTGTGGATGAAATGTTGTGCTCTTATTCAACCTGGTGTCCATCAACTCCCATAGATTTGACCAAAACATCCCAACAAATCGAGAATCTCAATCAGATACAATAGAAGTGAATAACCTAAAATGAACCCATACATTCTGAAAGAACAACTTTGCTATTTGTTCAACTGTAACTTGCCTGTTACATGGTATTAAGATACACATTTTACTGAACCTATCCACAACAACATACAAATAATCATGACCTTTCATAAATTTTGGCAATCCCCCAACAAAATCCATGGAAATACTTTCCCAAGGGCGAGAAGGAATTGCAAGTGGAGTGTACAAGACTAATTTTCTATTATTGGGCTTGCTTGTAGGACACATAGTACACCCTTTGATATATCTAGAAATTGTCTCATGCATTCTTGGCCAATAACAGAACCTTTGCAATTGTGCAACTGTTTTACTTACACTAAAATGACCTAATATGAGAGAAGTATGTGCTTCTCGAATTATGTTAACTCTTTCAGTTTGTGGGATGCATAACTTTCCCAAATGATATAAGTGTTGGTCCTTTACATAATAATCCAATTCTTCTACTTTCTTGCCATGACTTAAAGTTGCATATACATCTTTAAAATCTACATCTTGAGCATATTGTTCAATGTAACTTTCATGCATTATTGAGTTATGCTTAAGTATAGTAGATGCATTTAGGATTGGTCTTGATAACATGTCTGCAAAATTATTGTGTATGCCTTTCTTATATCTGATGACAAGATGAAATTGTTGTAGAAAACCCATCCACCTATAATGTCTTGATTACTGAAATTTAGTTTGTGAGTGAAAATATTGAAGTGGTTGATGATCTATATGTATGATTGTTTCTTTACCCATTAGGTAATGTTTCCACTTTTCACACTTTGTACTAATGCATACAATTCTTTATCATATGTGGGATAATTAACTACTGCAGAAGTAAATGTATCAGAATGATAGCATATGGGTTTTCCATGTTGCATCAACATTGCTCCCATGGCATAGTCACTCGCATCTGTCTCAATCTAAAATGGATGTTGAAGATCTAGTAGTGCTAGTACTGGTGCTGCACTGATTTTTTCTTTTAAGGTGTCGAAGGCTTTCTGCTGTTTGCCTCGCCACTTAAACACTTGTTTCAATCTTGTTAAATCATGTAATGGAGCTGCAATCAATGAGAAGTTAGCAATAAACTTTGTCCAGTATTGTGCTGCCCCTAGGAAACTCCTAACCTCTATAGCAGATTTGGGTTTAGGCCAGTTCACAATGACTTCAACCTTAGAGGGATCTATCTTCAATTCACCACCCCCTACAATATGATCCAAATAATTTAAAGATGTTCTGCCAAATTCACATTTTGACAGTTTTACATAGAGGTTTTCTCTTTTTAAAACATCTAAAGTCTACTTTACATGCTTTACATGGTCTTCCCATGTCTTACTAAAAACAAGAATGTCATCTAAATAAACAATTAAAAAATCATCAATAAATGGTCTGAGTACATCATTCATGACTCTCATAAATGTAGTAGGAGCATTAGTTAAGCCAAAAGGCATAACCAACCATTCATACAGTCCTTGCTTTGTCTTGAAAGCAGTCTTCCATGCATCTTGTTCTGCAACTCTAACCTGATGATAGCCACTTCGCAAGTCTAACTTAGAAAAGTAAACTGCTTCTTTTAATTGATCTAACAAGTCATCAATACAAGGAAGAGGATAACGATTCTTGATCGTTATTTTATTTAGTGCTCTATAATCAATGCACATTTTCCACGAACCATATTTCTTTCTCACCAGCACAATTGGAGATCCACATGGTGATGTGCTTGGTCATATAAACCCTTTATCGAGCAACTCTTGTACCTGCTTCTTTATCTCTGCATTCTCTAAAGCTAACAACCTGTACATTCCAAAGTTAGGTAATGGAGCATCTTGTTGCAAATAAATATCATGTACTATTTCTCGCTTGGATGGCAAACCTTTAGGTTCTTGAAATAGAACATCATACTCTGAAAGAAGTTTAACTAGATAAGCTTCTGTCTAGAATCATAGCCTTCAAATGCATTGGATTTTTCAGGATCCTTTCCCTTTACAACCATTAGTAAAAATTTCTTACTTGAATTCACAATTCTTTTCATCTGTCCCGAACTTATGAAATAATAGTTACCTTTGAGTTTATGAGCTCTTACCATATATTCTATTCCATCTTTAGTGAGTTGATACTTATTCTCGGCTCTATAGAAAATAGCTTTCCTATCATAAAAGTATGGACTTCCCAAAACAATACCACATATATCCAATGGAACTATATCTAACTCAACCTCATCTACAAATGTTGATCCAATAACAAACCTAAGTTTACATTGTCTCATTACTTGTAGCTTTGTTTTATCACACAGCCAACCTAATGGATATGGCTTCTCATGAGGTTTTGTTTGTAATCCCAACTTCTTTACAATTGTTTCAAAAATCAAATTTACTTGTGATCCGCTATCAAATAAAGTATCAATCTTATTGTGCTTAGAAGTCACTCTAACATGAAAAAGCTCATTTCTTTCTCTCTCATTATTTTCAATATCAACAGATTCTGCAGAATTACTTGTAGATGCTTCAGAATCTTTACCTTTGATACCTGTGGCTGTAACTGTTCTCTTATCACCTGAATTTGATCCCAAGTCCTTCTGAATAGTAGCAGCATTCTTCTTCTCCTTTCCATCGAACTTCTTAGGTTTCAGTTCTGGATGCAAAAACCAGCAGTGTGCCTCATCGTGTCCTTCTTTCTTGCAATGAGTGCATGAAGGTTTTTCCTTCTTTACAGTGTTTGCTTTCCTCTCCTTCCATTTCAAGTTCTTCTTCTCCTTTCTCTTGCTTACAGAATATTTATATGTTCCCCCAACCTCTGGGTTTGCATTCTTACCTCTAGCTTCTAGATGTGTGGCTTGAACTAATACATCATCTAAGATAGTGGGATTAAACATGAGAATAGTATGCTTTAAATAGCTATGAAGACCACCTATATACTTCAATAAAGTCTCAGGTGAGTCCAATGATATACCTAGAGTTAAAGCTCTCTTTTTGAATTCCTGAGTATAACTTTGTACACTTTGACCCTTCAATTACCGAAGAGTTTTCCAACTCATCATTTCCTGCTGCATGTAAGCTAAAGGATAGAATTTATTTTTGATAGTAGAAACAAATTCATTCCAAGTAGAAATTATTTTACCATGTTTTTGCAGATCAGCTTGTGTCTTTCCTTCCCACCATACTAGTGCAGTTCCTCCAAGTCGAAGGCTAGCCAGCTGAATCTTCTTCCTTTCTGAATCAACGTTCTGTACCCTGCAATATGCATCAATTTGTCTTATCCAATTATCTATATTTTCTGCGTTGAGTTCTCCATCATAAATTGGCAAATCAAACTTCACATCTAATTTGATTAAGGAAGTTCTATTCTTCTTCTTAGAAGAGCTAGAAGAAGATGATGATGAGGATGATGGTGGAGGATATGGTGGAGTAGATGGTGGAGGAGTCATTCCTCCTTTCCCTTTGCCTTCTAGAGGGGAAACCAGAAAAGGTTCCTTTTCTCTTTTATCTATTTTGGGTGTTGCAGTGCTTTCACCTCGACCCTTCTTAAATTCCAGATACATTTCTTCCACCATGGCTTGGAGTGTCTTAATACTTTCTATAAATTGAGATTCTGATCCCAATGGGGCTTCTTCAGCCATTCTCCTCTGAGAATAGACTCTTCCAATCTCTGGATTAGCCTCAACAAGTTCTCCTTCTCCTAGTCTGAGCTTTAATCTAGTTAGCATTCAAAATCCAGCACAAGCTTGCCTAACCTTAACAAAACCAAATGCTTTGATACCACTTGATCCAAAATGGATACATAGACTCATGTGCAAGAATTCCTATATTGTTTAGTGCAACGGATCGAAAACATTGCAAATAATATAGATAAGGAACAGTTATAAAACATAATACACACACACATCAACACAGTCAAAATAATAAATGAGTTCACCATACCCCCTGGCTATGTCTCCTAGTCCAACTTTCAGTGTCAACCTCTATATTATATCTTTAAGAACATAGTTTACAGGTGTGAGCTCAATCAAAGCCATAACACAACAATAGTGATATTACACAGGGATTTCACTCAAAAACCTTGAGTCTAAAGAGTGCACAGACTCTCCCTCTTAGTGCCTCTGATCAACTGTTCATAGCTGTAAGTTTTCTTGACTTTCTGTCTCTCCTCTGTCTCTGAACTCTTACTTCTCCCCCATTCTATTATGGGATGGCATTTTAAGCCTATCAACCCCTGTTTATTCGCCTTCCCTCTTCAGGATATCTATCTTCCTCTTCTGTCTGTTCACCTCCCGGTTGAGCGTTAAACAATCATCGTAAAATGCTCAAGGCATTGAGGCCCCCTGTTTACAAATGGAAACGGCCACTGCTACGGGTGAAATCCCCAGGAATACACTTCTCTGTTTACATAGAGAAATACATAGAAAATAAATTCAAACAGTGGGAAATCCGACTGAAGCGCCAAAGCCAGATTTCAAATTTTATATCGCCGCATCTATAATCCTCTCGGGTCCGCCTTGATCACGATCGTACATCCACCGTTGATCTGCCTTCAATCCGACGGTTCACATCCAACCCAAAACACCAAGTAGTCCACTCAATCTCCACTGTTGATCCACAATCTCCGATCCAATGGCTGATAGCCATTTCGAGTGGCCTACTTGCACAAAGATTACCCACCCGAAAAAGTGGTTTTCTCTTTCTTGCGGCGTGTCACACATTGGCTAGTGTATGGAATCAGGCGGAGCCTCTCCAATACCGCTTACCACCTGAAGCCCACCCGAAATACTGCTTACCACGAAACTCAATCCTTCACTACTTTATTTCATAATTCCTTTGGGTCCACCTGTGTTAAGTCCTCCATTTAGGAATCTGCAATGCGATCTCCGACGTTGATCTCTTTCGCCCATCCGATGGCTACGATGCAATATTGGTAGTTGATCTGGATTGTTGATCTGCGCGCTCGATCAATAGTTCACGTTGTTTCGTTGGATCGTAGTTGCATTTCCCTCAGGGCTACCTCCGATACACTCCACTGGCCTCCACCGATGCGATATCACCAATTCAATTCGGGCCGTTGATCTGGCCGATTCGACGGCTCCGGTACAACGTTACTTCAATCTTCTCTTTACTCTATTTTCCGCTATTCCTTAGTGTTTTCCTCTGCGGTAATGTTTTCCGATAGTGTATATATATATATATATGAAGACTTAGACTTAGAGGTTTGATACAAGATCCATTTTGGATCATTAGATGTAGTTGCAATCACCAACTTCATTTACATTAGTTTTTGTAGAAACCAACCTAGATGTCACACAAATCCCCCTTTCTTTGTAGGAAAATACCTACTCGAGACACCATTCCCCACTATGTTGTAGGAACCAACCTGCAAGAGACACCAATCCCCATGAGTTTGAAAGAACCAACTTGCAGGAGACACTACTCTCCCTTGGATCTACTAATCTAATTAACTTTGCCTCTTTGTAATGTTCAAAATTGAAATTTACAGCAAATAATAGAGACATATACAAAGAAACAACAACCATAAATTAAATATCACACATAGACATCAAAACACTTGGAAAATAGATCTAAACAACTAAGCCATTAATAATGATAAATATAAGTACATGTGTAGATAGGAACAATGGGACCTGGGCTTTCTATGCAAGCTATGAAAACTCTAGGTGGTACAACTCTGATTCAAAGGAAATACTGGCCCAGTCTAGAACTGCATGCCGCCCCTGGTAATTCTATTATTGGCTACTGAGTGAAACTAGAATTCCAACCCTGAAGAGTGCTCGGAATAAGCTAAAATTTTGTAGGTAGCTTCCTCACTAGAAAACTAACAAAAACCAGAAAAATATCATAGATCCAAATGGTAGAATGACTCACTCATATAAGTGCACCCTACTCCAAAAATATTAATGTTACTTCTAAAATTGGTATGAATTTATGCCCTTGGGAGTGCTAAAAAAATCTGCAAAATTAATCTTGTACTCCTCTCACCAGACCCACGAAAACCAGAAAGGGTTTGGGCTAAATCCACCGATGCCCGCTAACCCCAACAAGTGTGTGTGGCTCTAATAGCTAGCGAATGCAAGCTACAGGAGAAATAATTGCTAAAGAATGCCCCAAAAATATTTGTTGGAATGATCTCTCCAATTCATGTATAAAATCCTTCGAGAAACCCTTATTTCTAATAACTCAACTCCCCTCAACTTATGTCCTCTCTATACATGCACAACCACTCCAGTGTAACCATACGCATGTCAAAAATGGAGCACTCTAGCTCTCTGAAATGCCTCTCTACCAACCCTACAATAACACTGCAAAATATTTGGCTAGAAATGAGGGAAATCCCTGCAAATCCTCTGGTGTTCTACTTCCTGGTAGTTGGTCACCACACAATCAATTTGAATTGCTTATATGTTCGGTGTGAAGCACATACCAACTGAAGATGATATAAAATTTTGTGTCAATGAAAGCCTAGGATGGAATTTCCAATTTCTCTCCTAGGCTGACACTCGAAGTTCATTGAAGGTAGAGGTGGAATTCACGCTTGAAAATTCCTTGTGTTGAACAACACAAATTGTCTTAGCTAAGCTTATTAAGAGAACTAATGTTGAATTGTAAAATGACCAAATATGCCAAAAGTGAGGCCTTCAAACTCTATTTATAATTTGTTGGCGTCTTCTCTCCTTTGTGGTCTCCACTCTCTCTCCCTCCTACTTCACACCCCTTTTCTCTTAGTGGCCCCTCTCTCTCCAAATTCATACCTCTTCTCACTAGTGTGAGTTTCCTCCTTTGGGTCGAAATATCTCTCCTTGTGGCCCCACAATCCACTAAGGCTATGATTTTCCTTTTTCCTCCTCTTTCCAAAAATCGTCTCTAATGTAGAAAATAAAAATTGGGGACATTACAGTCCTCCCTGCCAAAAATTACTTGTCCTCCAGAAATGCCTGAACAAGTGCCCTCTCAATCAATTTACCCAAATGTACACTACAAATGATATCGGGGTCCTGTTGATGGTTTTGGATACTGCCAACATATTGTTATCACCCGGATTGAACCTCAGGCTGAAGGAAGGCAATGCCAGGGTAACCATAAACCATGCTTAGCCAAGTAGCTAGCCATACTAGGCAAAGAGAGCGCTTTCTCCGTAAGGATCTCAACCAAGATGACTGGATCAAGAAAATGATATTAGGCTAGGTATAGTAGCACAATGTTTGATTTTATTTTGAAGGGGTTTTGCTGGATCAGGAGGAGTCAGACAATTTGGGCAAGGAAATTAGGTCAAAATTGCAGGGTGTTCGATGGGGCAAGGTAGGCACAAGGCTAAGCACTTTAGGGTTTGATGGGTGAGGTGTTTCAAGACCAGTGAGAAGCTAGGAAGGGCATGTGATCACCATGGATCCTTCCTAAACTAAAGAAAACATAAACTATGAATATTTTCCCAAAGCAGAGCATTAATGTTATGGGTTCTGCCTATGAACTTGAAAACATCCACTTATAAGCAATGAAATAATTAATGAAATACACAAAACATTTAACATATGATCAAAAGAGAGGAAACTGAACTAAACATCATACCACATGGATCCCAAAGAAATAGCTGCAATTTTTCATTAATCTCCTGCTAAACTAATACAAAATGATGTCTCTTCAAAGCATAAGCATCCAACAGAGTCCAACCCTTTTCAATGAGAAAAAAGAAGAAGTTATAGACATTGTTTCAACCTCCTCCCATCATCAAGGGTTGAATCCCTAAGATGATGAGCTAATTTAACCAACACTGAATAAGAAACTGGAATCTAGGCATCCTAACAACTTGCCTCTAAAAGTGAAGAAACTGATTCATTTGTGCTCAAAATGACTTTTAATCTAATGAATCTACCCTCTAATACTAGTTATCCATCATATTTACAAGCCAAGTCATCATTTACATTGGTAAAACATCCTCCATGAGAGAAAATCCAAGATCACAGTCAAAACACAGTGAAATGGCAATCCTGTGCAAAATTTGTCCTATGTGTAGCGCCACTGGCCCTATGCGCAGTGCCTCTTTCAAGTCCCTTTTGGAGGCATTACTAGTATCCCAATTGAGCTAATGATAGCTCATTGGAAAGCTCTTCAAGTATACTTTCCAAAACATCTTGAATTTATTCATTTGAATCTCATTTGACCCCTTGAACGTTGATTCTCCCAATATTGCTTCTGTGTGTCCAAAAAGGGGTAGAAAGGTCATTTTCAGAGTTTTTTTGACCTTTTGATAGAATAGTTATGCTCCAAAAGCTTAGAAAATGAATAGGGTGCATGTACGAATCACTTAGAATCCAAAAATTCGATCCATTTTTCCATTGGGTTCCCCTAGGAAAAGCGTAGAGCCAAGTTTCTTGTGTTAAAATTTCCAAAATTTGCCAAAGGCAAAAATTCCTCCAAATTTGATCAAAATTGGTGAACAACACCATCATCAAGCATCTTGATGAGCTAAGGAAGCTTTAGCAAACAACTTAATCCTATCCTCCTCTTTTTTTCCTTTGAGTGCCCGTCTCAATTTTGCTTTCATTTGTTTGGCCCTAATCTTGCAATTTTTGTTCCAGGTCCTGTAGTGGTAGGCCATGTGCCTGATGATTTGGTTGTCCCTGTTGACCCTTTATAACAGATTATCTAAGTGAAAATTGACCCTTTCAAGCCAATTTTCTCTATCCCCCTCAATTTCCTTCTCAATTAAAGTCAAGGTGATCAGTGCTCCTTCCTCTTACATTGCTGATTTGCCCTTGTCACTTTGTCTTTTTGTCTTGAGAAATTCCAGCTCCATGAGGACATACTTATCACTCAGCTGCTTGTTCTCTTGTTTCAGATATGTGATGATATAATTAGCTCTCACCAAGTTATCCATCAATGCTTGGATCTGTGCCTCTTTCTCCTGGATGATTATGTTTTCCTTTGTTGCCTCATCTTGAGCCTCCAAGTCAATTATCTCTATGCCATGATGAATATGAGGTTGTTCTGGTTCATCATGTTCCATAAAATCAAAACACCTCTCCTCCTCATTACCAAGGTTTCCTTCAACACCTTTTCTTTCCCTTTATGCAGCTGCTGCACCTGTACCTGTTGTGTTGATGAAGAAGGCAAAGCCCCTTCCACACCCTGTGGAGCAAGCATTTTCCTATGAGTTGATGAAGAAGGCAAGGTCCATTCCACACCAAGTGGAGAAAACACTTTCCTATCAGCTTCAGACAATTTTATTGTCCCCCTCTGGTATGTCTTGTAGGTCTCAGGCACCTCAATGGCTTTAGTCTCTTTGACCTTCTCATCTTTCTTTACCTAAGCACTGCTGGAAGGTTTTTCTGATTCTTGAGACACTGGTGGAGGAATTTGAGGACCCCTGAAAATGTCATGGGACATGAATGTCTCCCAGGAGATGTTGAACAGGTTAAGATGATGTAGCACAATCATCTTGATCAGGGAATAGTGATAGAGACTACTCATCTGCTAGGGGTATGGATTTTTCTGTACAATGTAGGCCATCTTCTCAATGTTCCTAAACAAGAAATAAGGGATGTTCAACATCCTCAACCTTTTAAAATGCATAAGAAGCCTAATGTGATAGGTGAACAATCTAGAAAATCTACCCTCACATATGAAATATTTAATGATGATTTTCATCATGGGGGCATACTTGTCTTCAAGGAACCTGAAAGGAAAGATCCTCTTTGCTTCATTTCTGTACCTAGATTTGATGTAGGGCTCATAATAGTGTTCATCTAAATCTTGTGCCTTATACCATTTCTCTCCCACATTTGGAATCCTTGTTGCATCCGCAATGATGGAGGATGAAACTGTAAATGTCACCCCAACAAGAGTCACCTTGTTATCACGGAGATTGGCTACAAAAAGCCTGGTGAGCTCAGGATGGTGTTGAACTCTCTCCACCTGCTCACAGAACTCATAACACCCTAGGTGCCTGAAACAAGTGACAACTAAATGAGAGGCCTGCAACTCTTTGAGGTTTGATGGTTCTTCCATGATAATCCTACCCCCTTGTGTGGTTTTCTCTGATGCTGAGGTCTACCTACTAAACTATCACTGCCACTGTTTTCCTCCTCCTCATAATCTCTGTCTCCTTTGTCCATGTTTGCCAAGTTTTGAGGCTATGTACCCCTAGAAAAGGTATGGTGGGAGTGAGTATGGGTGATTAAGAATAAGGGAAGGGGAAATGATCTTATGTGGTATTTTGGTGGACTATATAAACATAAAAATGAGTGGGAGGGTATGAACCTATTGAAGGCTCAAAAACTGGGTCTAAAACAAGGGGGATAACCACCTGGTTCAGACCTTAAAGCAGCTCCTTTTCCGTTTGGAATAGTGGCTCCAACTGGGGATGATGGGACCAGTTTCCCAATTTTCTTATGATGGGAGTACTAATGGGATGATGCTTTTCTTTTTGGGTTTATGGGGTGAATTCTTGTTTTAAATCTAATCTATCTTTTAACTAACATATGCAATCTATTCTAATGAAAGAAAACATCTAACTTTAAACTGTCCCGGGAGTAACGTTTCACTTATGCGATCTAAAATAATTTCTAACAGCAATTGACAATGAAAATCATTTAATCACTACAAGAAAAGAATCCATTAAAGATGATTGTTTCGTATAAAAAGTTAGCCGAAAGAATTATGAGAAACATATCGCATAAGAGTTATTTATATATTTAGCATAAAAAGTAAGTTATCACCATATATAAGTGCAATAATGACAACTGAACATTCAAACTTTCATATATCAGTAACTGAAAGTAATTTATCACTTGGCACATAAGTAAAAAGTATTAGGAGATAAAAATACCATTGGTAATAAGTTCTACTCATGAGCTACAACAATATAGATTTATCTTCAAATCACTCAACATTCACCAAGAGTACAAAAGTGCATTTCAGTAGTAGACATCAAACTCATATAAAAATAAATCTCGTTCCATTCATTTTATCAAAACCTCCTCAGTGGGGGGCAAACTGCACATTTTGAAGAATTGTTTTTGATACAATTCTAGACCCCTCTCCAAATGCAATGAGAGGGGTTAAATACTACTCTATGAAATCTAAAAATAAATATTACAAAAATAGATGAGTAGGTTTAAATGACCTGCCTCATTTTAAGCAAAAATAAACTAAAAATAAAACTAAATTGTATCTATGATAAATCCTGCATCTACTCCTTTAAATTGCAAATATCCAGCATCGGTTTCAAAAGCATTGGTTGGCCTACTTTAGCGTTTAACTATCCCACAAATACAGCGTTGGGAAGAGCTAGCACTATCTTCTCGGCAAAGGTTATGAGGCATTTCAGGGTCATTCATTGGCTTTGTGGCTTTACCAGGCGCTGCTAGTATGTGTCCCAGTTTAACCTATTTACCTGTTTAATCAACTCTACCTTTTCTTCTACTGTTTGTTTCCACTTTGTTTGAAGCTGTTGTGCCTTTGGAAGGAAGCCCGGGGTAGTATTTGATATCAAATTGGCCTTGTGTAGATTTTCATTTATGCACTCAATGACACTGTTTGTTGTTGTCGTTGCCTCTTCCATCGCCTGTTCTGCTTCTTTAAGCTGGGAATCCCATTTCGCAAATAACATTTCTTTGTGTGATTCATCGATTCTGGGCAATTCCGCTCTTTTCCCTTCTTCTGATCTCTGCCAGTTCAAGAAGTCTGAAATCTTCTTAAGAATTGAATCATAATCAAGTTGTAAATCTATGACTTGATTTGTAATATTATCACTTATTTTACAATGGGAATTCCATTCTGAGATCTTTTGAAAAAGTAATTCTTCCTCTTGCAAGAGCTGGGAATTAAGAGCGAGTGATTCTTTGATAAACTCCTGAATCTTAGGATCATTCTTATGCAGTTCTATCATAGCTTGTAACTGTTCTTCTTTATTGGCCAATCTGATTTGATGATCCAATTGCATCTGCTAGAAGTCCTGTTGGAGTTTGACAATTGTATCTCTGCTTCTTGACTGATGCTGAGCTACTGTAGTTACTGTTCTAAAAACACAATCCTATCCTCTTTCTCTTTTAGTAGCATTTGAACTTTTGTTTCTTTATCAATTGTTGCAGAAGCGTACGCTCCTGCGATCTGAGAGAGCCTAGTTAGATTTTCCGATGGGTCTGTAGTTGGATCCTTCCAAAGAGCATCCAGAGGTTCATCCTCTGGAGTGAGCACGACATCTATTTTTCGTTTCTTCCTTTGTCTCATGACAAGAGCGTTATGTTGAGGGCTATAAAATATGTCTAGAGGAGGAATCTCCTCTATATTTAGTACAATTTCAGATGACGGAGTAACAGGAATATGCTCCATTTCCTGAGTATTGATAGTCCCTTCTACTACCATTTCTGTGACTGTCTCTCTTGGGTTTGTCAGTGGCTCTACACTCTGTTCCTCATTGTTGATCAACTTATTAAAATTCTCCCATTCACCTTCTAGATCCACTACAATTGGCTTTGTAAGGGGAGTGGGAATTTTAGCTTGTTTCGGGTCCAAAACTTGCTGGTCAGGCTTCTCTGTAGATTGAGTTGTGTCCCTAATTGACCCCTCATTTCTGCTGTCTTTACTCTTGGACTGATCATCGGACTTTTTCAGCTAATTCTTTTTCAGAATTTGATTTAGACTTCTCTTCTTTTGAACTACCACTTATGCTAACACTCGGAGTAGGCTCCCTTATTGGTTCAATGAGCAATTCGTCCAATCGGACCTTTGTTAACATTTGCTTTCTATAATTGTCAAACTTTTGGAGTTTTTCTTGGTCAAACTGAATTCGTGCCATATGTAGAACCTCTCTGAAAGTGTTCTTCTACAGAAAGACATCGTCAAAGGGATCTTCTTCATTGGTAAACACTTTTATTTTAACCATTGTAGTAAAATTACTTACAACACCAAAGGGATCATACTGCCTCCCCGGGAACTTTGGTAGTTGTAAACATAACATATTATCAACCTCTTTAAAAGCATGACCTAAGTCAAATAATGCAAAAGCTCTGCATACTATAGGAAATTGAGGCCAAATGGCCTTCTTAGAATCTTTCAGTACTTTTCTCATTCCCCCAACACCACAGGTTTGGTAGGCTATTTCCCTGGCCATTAGTTTGTCGGGAACATAAAAAGGAAGCACGTGGGGTGAATCAATGCTTCCAAACACCTTGATGTATGTGAACAACAACTCCCCAAACCACCTTCCCACAGGGAGAATGTCAACTTCAGCTTCTGGGGAAAATCTTGGGGTGTCTCTGTTGTAGAGAATTTTATGGATAAGGAGAATAACTCCATGACAAATCTTGTAAAAATGTGGGATGAAATTGGATTCCCACAATACTTTGTGATAAACCTGAATGGGAAAAGGATTTTTCACTGTCCACTTCCATCCCATGATAGTAAAATCAGAGACAAAACAAATGGCGTCCATGACGTAGGCACTTAAAAAGAATGGGGGGTAAACCCTTGAAGTAAAACTTCTTTTAGTTCGATATCCTAAAATAGAAGAGGCTAAATTATCTGATAAAATTTGGGCCCAATCCATTATGGTGGCATTGGTAGCCGCATCCAATAGAGGTAACACTCTGATGAAAAATCATTGATGTCTGGTCTCCCAAATAGTCTACACAACATTGCAGTGGAAAAACAATAAGGAGAAGAAAGAGAGCCAATGGTGTACATACCATTTTTATCCTTCTTCATTATTTCCTCATTGTTTGACGAGTGCTTTGTGCAATCTGCCAAGTCTTCATTCTCCTTAGCAAAATTTTCTACAAACTGCTTGTTGTAGCTAGCATAGGGTTCTGGCAAGTGATACACGCGTCTCAAATTGCTTGGGGTAAATGACCCCATGACTTGTTGACTGGCTATCTTGAACTCTCTATCAAATATATCTACGTGATCTATAATCCATTTCACCATATCAGTGTAGGGGAGTATCTTCGGCCTTGCAGCAATATGGTGTAGAAACGAGCATGCAAGCTCAGTTAGGGACGCTTTAGAAGAGCCGCGTCCATCTGCTGTAACTGTAACCTTCATAATCCTCGGGTTTTCCTCTTCTAACAATTGGTACATGGCTTCCCAGGTAGATATCCCTGCGTCCCTAGTACAAGTGGTGTCTGTGAATAATGGAGTCATTTCTGTTTTCTCAGATGCGGGTGCCTTGCCTTTCTTCCCCATTTCATCATGTATTACGTTCTACGTACTCTTCCTGAAAATTGCAAGCAGAGAGCAAGGATATGATCAAGATGCTAGTGAATACAGGAAATATCAATAGAAAGACAAAAATAAGGTGACAGGAAAGCTTTAATTCTTAAATCATATCAAAGATATCACCTTGCGTCAAATGGTCCTTTACCCTGATCCGAATCGTTTTTTAATAAATGACCACTAATGGACCGTTAAGTTAAAATTTAATGTTCATAACTTTGCATCGAACGACGGAAAGTACTGTCATAGAACTCTAAGCCCTTAGATATGCGATAAAAGCGATTTTGCGATTTGCTTCACAATATCGCAGATCGCAATATTGCAAAACCTATTATCATTAAAAACCATTGTTTCATTGGGCGGCTGTGATATGCGATTTGCGAGAGGCTATCGCATTTCGCGATATTTGGGTGTTTTATATAAAGTAGCGTTGCGGAATTTGGAATTTGTGATGCGATAAGGTTGTGAGACTTTGTGATCTCGCATTCTTGCGAATCGCATTTTCAAGGAGTTACTTTTATAAGAGATGCATGCTGTGATCTTTTGCATCGATAATATTGTTTTAAAAGTGGGTTTTTCAAAGCTTCTCTTAATATTTGAGACTTTCCGCTTATAATATTTTCTTAGGTCTTGTGGTCATATAGCGCTTTTTTATAAAGAAACACATAGTTTGTGATGTTTTATGTGCTTGGAGTATGGAAAAGGTAAATTTACATGTTTTAGCAAGTTCCACTTTGATATCTTGTTTTATTCTAAAAACAAAAAGGCAACATTAAATGCTAAGATTTGATTTTTTTGAAAGGTTCCCCATTTATTATATTTATTGCTAACACTAATAAAAATGGGGGGGTTGTTG
This sequence comes from Pinus tabuliformis, assembly GCA_031772625.1. Classification (NCBI taxonomy): domain Eukaryota; kingdom Viridiplantae; phylum Streptophyta; class Pinopsida; order Pinales; family Pinaceae; genus Pinus; species Pinus tabuliformis. The sequence continues at coordinate 2,064,189,004 of CM062818.1, read as the reverse complement.
ATGGTCACAACAATTGGCGATTCACTTGAAAGAACCAGTTATCTCTGATGGTTTTTTGAATTTTCTAAAACTTCTAAAATAGAAATGGTTTTGAAAATCAAACTTTATTGTAGAAATATAAGGTAAACAATGCTATTTACTAACAACAACATCTTGTTCCAACTATCCTTATTCTGATTATCTTCTTCCCAAAGTTAGTCATTGTACTTACATCAGTCATTACTTGGTTTGTAAAGATAAAAACAAAGATATCTCCTTAGATCAGTTTAGGTGTACTCATTTGTCATAGGTAGAGCCTCTACTGCTAGCAGGCATCCATAGCCTTGATAGGGTTACCTGTTACCCAGCAATGATCTAGTATCCTACTTAAGAGGCATGCAATTTTCAAAGATAAATCCTCATATACACTTATTGCTTTTTCTTTTCCTATTTTTCTTTTAATTCTTAAAGAACAATGTCTTGGTTTGGTGGCCAAAATTGACAGTGCCATTCACTTGATTTATAACTTAACTGAACAAGCTGGCTCGTGATGAGACCCCTTGTCTTTTGATTGAAACAATCTCAAGCCATTACCCTATTTTGGTATGCAGTTTGGCAATGTCAGTTAGTTATAATCTTTATGATCATGATAAGTTGACTCTTGATGAGACCTCTTATTCTTTAAGTTTAAAGTGCATAGTTGGATTACTCTTTGAATCTCACAATTTCCTAAAGTGGGGAGGAAGTCATTGGTTCCTTAAGAATTCTTCTGGACGACAATTGTAGAGTTTAAAAATAGCTTTTCTGTAGAGAATCTTTGTCTTGTTATTGATACCTTTTATGACTGATGTGAGGAAAACTTCTACTTAAGGTTGATTTTAACCAAAACTTGTATAGCTGAAACAAAAGAACAAGTAAAAATTTTCAGAATAATAGCACTTGACCCTATGTTTCAAAAATAAAGATTAATTTTCCTAACCACTTCCACTTATACAAGCAAAAAAACAAAATTGACAAGAGACACTATTCTTTTCGTGGAAACCAAAAGTAAACATTTTCAACCTGTTTTATTATAAAAAAGAAAACTAAACTAAAAACAATAATCTACAGAAAAATAGAAGAGATCATCTTCTATGGGAAATATTTTTTAAGGATCTGTCCATTAACAGGTAAAGACTCTCTTTTCCCTGCTAAATCTTGTAACATGAAAGTCGATGGACCTATGATTTCAACAATTTGGAATGGTCCAAGCCACATCCGTTGGAATTTAGTATGCTTGCCTTTCTCTTCATGGGCTTTATCCCATTTCAATACTAAGTCTCCAAGCTGAAAATCTTTTCTAGATACCAAGTTTGAATCAAAAGAAGCCTTTACTAATTGTTGATGATGCGCATGGGTAATTCTGGCCTTTTCTCATTCCTCTTCAAGCTTAAGAATTTGTAGTTGTCTTAATTGCAAGGATGAGGAAGGGGTTTCTTCAATGAATTGAACTAAGGCTAAAGAAGGAATAGCTAGATTAGTTGGGAGGACCACTTCTTTCCCATAAACTAAATTAAAAGGAGAAGTGCCAATAGAAGTTTTCTGAGTTATTCGATCTGCCCAAAGAGAGTACGTTAAAGACTTATGTCAGTTTCTATGATTTTGATCAATAGTCCATTTAATGATTCTAATAAGGTTTTTGTTTTTTGATTCAGCCAACCCATTTCCTTGCGGATAATAATTGGCAGAATACTTAAGCTTAAAACCTCTTTTGAGTGCAAATTCAGTCATAGCATTACCTGAGAAATATGATGCATTATCGAACATTAAAGCAGAAGGTAAGCCAAACCTGGTAATTATGAATTGATCTATAAATTCGATGATACTCTCAGAGTTGGCTGACTGTTATATGACAAAATGATCTCCTCATCAACTCAGAGGTTAAAGACGGCATGACTGAAGCAAAGACCACAATTGCAGGCCTTGATTCCACACTAATGCTCCCTACACACTACTAACCTGCTTTATAAAGCTTGTTACCAAGCATAGAGGAGTGTTAGTCACCCTGCTAACTAAAGTTGTTAGACCAAGGGGAGCGTTAGTGAAACTAAGAGATGTTCAGTGAGTCAAGCCAATGAATCTGCTCACAAATATCTAGATATTCATCACTAAATTTGCTCAAGAAAAGTAGGGAAAGTCCCAAAAATCGAATTATTTGGGGAAATTCCAATTTGAGAATGAAGGCAAATGGGAAAAATCTTGAAAACAGGGTAGGTCCATGGCTTTTTCCCTAATGAACTCTAGGAGGAGCTTGGCAGCCCTAACTCAATTGCTACATAAACAGTGAGAGGGCCATTATGAAAGGGGTCAGAGCATTTGGAAGGATAGCCCATTAAGCTGTTGTGAACTGTCATATACTTGAAGAAGTGAGTTGAAAGAGAGAGAGAGAGAGAGGAAGAAGGGGCAAGGGAAGGCTGATACAATGGATGGTTGTAATCACTCTTCCATTATAAATACAAAACTGTAGTTGTGTTCCCTACTCCATAGTGTCAGTAACATTGTTCATTGAGTTGTTCATTTCGATACTTGTCGAGTTGAGTAGTTTAAGTTGTATACAAATATATGTTCATTGTGCATTCTTATATTAGTTTTCTAGATTATATCTTGTGATTGTGTTTGCCTTTCTTTTGTGCAGGAATTGTCTTGGAGCTGGCTTTGGAGGAGTTCTTCTTGGCTGCATTGAGATCTCCAAACAAATCTAGAACAGAATTTGAGGTAAACACTCTTTCCTTGGTTAACTAATATTTGATAGATGAACATTTGTATAACTTGGTAGCTTCTGCAGATAATCTTATAGTCTGTCAAAGGTCCCAGGAAGGCCTTTGAGGGTAGTTTTCATTCTCCATACACCGTGCATTTTACCCCATAGCAGAATTGGCGACTCCGCTGGGGACTATACATCTAGTTCCCAGTTTACCCGAACTCCTCTCAGTTCTTCTCTTTCTTCTAAGAGCTCCCTACTTCTTCAAATCCTTTTCTGATCCACCAACTATCTTGTTACATCCTACTAGTTTTCATTCACCTCAGAAACTGATCCTAAAGGCCCTTTGTTTGAGCTATTTCCCTCACTAATGCAGGTTACCAGGCTAAATAGAGCTTTATAAAGCACTGTGCCTGTGTACAGGGAGCATTACTAGACCAACTAACTCTCTGTTTACACTGAAATAGAGCTTTAGTCTCCCATTTCCATGATTTCTAGAAGAGTCTATGGACCAAAAGGGGGGGGAATTTTCTCATGGGCTGAAGTAAGACTTGCAACTATACTATGTTAACAAATTTGGTGTCCTGAAAATTTATTTTTAGGAAAATGTTTTAGTTTTTCTCTCTTAAAATACTTTTTCTTTTTTTGAAAGAAACACTGATAAATTGTATTCATCCTTCTGTCAAAGTAGTTGTAAGCTACTTCATTTTGATTTTCAGTAGTTGTTAGGAAATATTGGAAAAAGAATCTTTTGGTTATGCAAGTGTTGAATGGCTTTAGATGCACAGACTAATCTATGAATATGTGAAAAGATGAATATGTAGAATATGACTTGTTTGCATAAAAATTGAAAAAAAAAATTCAGAGCATTGTTCTGCATGATTTATTGAGTCAAGAGTCTCACCATATTCATACGTCAACACCCCTACCGAAGACAAGTAATCAATTACACTTTAAATTTACATTAAAATCAATCAGTTACTATTTTGATAAAAGCAACATTAGCTAGGCTAGGATCTTGGGATAAGCATGTGAGTGAACTGCCCAAGATTGAAAACCAAAACTAGTGTCGCTAACGAGTGGAAAATCCTTCTGCACTCATATTACCAAGACCACTCTACTAACAATGGAGCGAAATACGAGACAACATCGGACTGTAATTGAAGGTAGCTCGCCTTCTCTTACAAATCCTTTGGGCATTCTGTGTACTGGGGTCCCTTCAGAGATTTCGGAACTGAGTCGGGGACTCAGGTTTCCTGCCCACACAGCATGCTTTCTACGACTATGCCCCCCTGGTAATGTCTGTGATTTGAGGTATCTCTAGTGGCCAAAACTTCTAGGTACTTACACAAGGTGACTGGGATGGGCTGTCCTGGTACCTAACATGGACGGATCTACTATGTCTTCAGTTTTTGGGAGGGTGCTCATCTTCACGAGAGTACTTGGCCCCTCAATCTGAGGTTCGAGCGAAGCTCTAGAGTAACCGTAACGTACATTTGGCCATCCTTCTCTGTTATTCATTGAGATACTAGGCTTCATCTCTGGTGATCGGTGCTTATCAAATGTGGTACTTTCCCTCTATTTTTCGATTGATATATTTAGTGTATTTTTTATTTTTAGGTACCTGAGTGCTGTCATTTTTTAGACTTTAAAGAATATCACATTAAAATTTATTTGATAAAACTTAAACGGTCACCGTGGCTACATCCGGCCCTCGTCATCACTCCAGACGATTGTTAGGACTTCCTCCACTCATTGTGGAAGATCCACTGAGTTCCACTAACTCGGATTCCTCATCTTTGAGGAATCAGTCTATTAAATCTCACACAGGATCTATGTGGACGACTGACGATTCAAGTTTTTCGGAGGATTTCTTCACGGAAGGATTTCTTCCTCACTTTAACACTCCGCTCACAAATCCGTCGGAACCTATAGTGGTTCCCATGGTACTTGTACTTCCTTCTTCAATAGGTGAAACTTTCCCATATATCCAGTCGACGACTCAGGGGTTGTGGAATTTTAGAGACACTATTGGTCCTCTACCACTTCCCCAGTCAACGGTCATCACAACACCAGTAATGTGGAATCCCACTATCCCATTTGTCCCAGGTACGAAAACTCACATAGCACCATCTCTATAAGTGGAACCCAGCAGATGCCAGGTTCCACTCCTATGGTGCCACAATGCATACCTTCGACAAGTGCCACATACAGTGCTCCATATAACACTCAATTCAGCACTATGGGTGTGGTTCTTGTTTACCAACAACACAATCAACTGCCAATGTACAATTCCAACCCCCAGATTCAGATATATGGGGGGGTTCCCAATATGCACATGCCGGTAGGGAATGTCATATTTCCCCCTTCGTTCTCAGTGATGCATGGATAGTCACTAATTGACATGAGTGTTCCCTCTGTCAATTAAAGCCAACTGGTAAGTTCTGTGTTGATCGGGAATCCACAAGGGGTTCCCAAGCAATCCATGGGGGCACCCTACTCACAGAATCAAATGAGTCAAGGGGGCACCACTTATACTAGGGGCAATTTCATACCCCAGTATCAAAATCCTCATGGAAATCCACTCTACAACACCATACCGCAAAGCAACTGCTACACCACGCAACCCATGTACACTATGGGGAACCAAATGATGGGAGGAGCACAGAGCTCCTCAGGTCATCCGTCATCACCATGGTCTGAGTCGGGGGCACCTAACTCTCTGCCTTTTTTGGCAATGTTGGATATTCCTGACTTATACAAGCTGACAAATGACCCCATCTACCACAAGCTACAATGGTCGTCGATCCCACATAAAATACCAACAGACATCCCAAATTTTGATGGAAAACAAGGGGAGGATCTGAGCACCCATATCACCACCTACCATCTTTGGTGTGTTTCTAACTCTATGGTGGATGATAGTGTCTGGTTACGTCTTTTTCCCCGCACCCTCACTGGCAATGCTGCGAAATGGTATATTGAGTTACCACGCGCGTCAGTAAATACCTTTGACACTTTAGCGATGGAGTTCCTAAAGCACTTTCAGGTACCTATCCACTATGAGACTGGGATAGATCTCCTTACTTCATTTTGTCAGGATACTGCCACCCACATCTCCGATCATATTCATGAATGGAGACATAGGCAGAGGTTAGTCAAAGCTTCCATCACTGATTTTCTCTTAACGGACTAGTTTTGTAAGTCCTTACTCCCACAAATCGCTAGAGATGTCGCTCTAGGTGGTGCGGTCACAGAAGACCAATCCATACATCGTGCCCAGCACTTATATTTGATTTATTCACAGTCTGGCACTCTTTACGACATAATCCCCCATGCTCCTAGTAACCCCAATTCTTCCACCACTCAGCACCCCGAAGTGCACGCCGATGGGATTGTTGGCGCAACCTCTGGGGTCGCTGTAAAACAACTCAGTGGTTCCATTGCCAAGCTAGCAGTGGACCCCTCTACCAAAGCGACTGCTCTTCCTGCCACTGCGATAAACTCTGTGCAGTCTACACAAAAATCCAGTGGCAAGAACAAGAAGAATAAGAACAAGATCGCTCCTTCTGAAGAGCAGTCATCCAAGCAGCCCAACCCAAAACAGAAGGTCACTGCGCCTACTGATGAGGAAAAGGATAAAGGCACCAGATATCCATGCAAACTCTGTGCTGAAGACCACGTAACCTGGCGTTGTTCGTGTCTTCAGAATGCACAGATTACCTTGCCAAAAGGGATTCTGGTAAGGCACCTACTATCCTTAGAAATCCTTTTCCTACTCAACAGCAGCAAAATCTCGTTGCCAGCCAACCGCAACCCACACCAGGGGGCAATGATGGTTAGCAACATCCTTCAGCTGGTGAAGGATTTTCTATCGTTTACACATTTGAAATGGTAGAACTCACCACAAGAGCCAAATCTTATGGAGCTTTTGTCACTCCTGCAGCAGAACCATCCTCAGGTCAAAGCCCATCACCACCCAATGATCTGCATATCGAAAGGCTGGTTGAGGACTTTGTAATTCAACCCTCCAAGGGGGCACTTCGACGCATAACACACAATACATCTGCACCTACCACCCAACACTACAATATCGTAGAGGATTTGGTGCAAGCACCGTCGGCTATTTCAGTGCTTGAAGTATTACAAACATGCCCCAGCCAATGGAAAGCTTTGCTTTCGACTATCAGAGGTATTGACCCTACGAATTTCGTGCTTGCTATTTTCGACATGGACAAGTGTAAACCTCCCCTTTCCCACCAGCTTTAATTTCAAGTGCATATCACTTTGAAAGGTAAAGGTATACATAGAACTATCATCGACAAGGGTGCTTCAACTTGCGTCATGTTGGCTTCATGTTGGCTCGCCCTGGGTTCCCCAACCCTAACCCCGCCGTTGAACTCCCTTAAAGCTTTCGACGGCCACATCTTTATCCCAAAAGGATACCTAGCCAATTTTCTCATCACATTGCATGGGAAAACAGTAACGGTGGACATAGAAGTTGTTGGCATTATGATACAGGTGTTGTCCTTGATGGCAACTCACTCAGAGGTATGATACAGGTGTTGTCCTTGATGGCAACTCACTCAGATGACAGATCATAGTGCAACAGGTCAAGAGCAAAGAATTAATGATCAGAGAGAGGTATACGCAGGTTAATCTTGATGAAAGTGCGTATACACGTGGGTTAGTAGAACAAAAGGCGCGTATATGTACACATGCACGTTTACAGAAGGAAAGGCACGTACATGTTGAGAATCTAACTTTTGGTCCGTGGTATTTGGTCCATGGTATTTTGGTATTGGTCCATGGTATTTGGTTCGAGGTGTTGACCCCAAGTATTGGGTCCAAGGTATTGGTTCTACGTGGTTTTGGACCATGGTATTGAGAGAGGCCTAAACCTATATAAGGAGAAGATCATTAGGCCAAGAGAAGGAATGTGTGCAAGGATTGAATATGTAATGAAGTGTGAGATCTAGTAGGCTGGTTATGGGTTTGTGATGCTTTGCTTGATTTGAATCAAGGATTCACCTGTGTGGTTGATGATGGATGATGGATCGGGATCATAAGGCTTGGAATGTATTATCATTATGTGGTTTGATCATGGATAGACTAGATCTGAATTATTGACGCATGTTTTATTGTATGAATGTTATGATCTAGGTATGACTGATGTTAGGTGTTATCACAAAATCAAGCACTGAAGGGCTACTGATCAGGTAGACTCTGTGTAACTGTTTCAGACCAATCTTTTGACTAAGGATTAGCCTCCCTAGCCTGAGAGGGCTCTCTCAAAAGGTTATTGATTTTGACTATTGATAAGATGGCTAACTCTTGTAAGGTGAATTTAACAAACATGCTGGCTGGACAGACATTACAAAGACTTCCATTGGGCTTATGGAGTTAATCATACTTCAGTAAACTATAACACTACTCATTCATAGAAGTCAGGGCATGTGATGTTTAAATACTCAAAACAACATCTCATAGAAAACCTCAGTTTACAAATACACACAGGAAATCAGAGCAGCATAAGTGAATTCTGAGTGATTGTGTATTTATACAACTGTAAAAACATTAAGGATAAAGCAAAACCATATATCTTGAGCATTGAAACACTGTATGAATCCTGAGAAGAAAATCAGCAAGTTGTATTATTGAAACTGAGTTTTTACACAAGCCAAAATAATACTCTGTTTTCTCAAATATCCAACCCTCATTACATAGATATTTCAGCTATATATAGAAACATTATTCTAACCACTTCGAGCTTCCTCCTCCAGCATGAGGGGAGCTCGATGACTGTCACTAATGACACCTATCTGCTTTACAACAAACTATTAAATACAATTAATGCTAACTAGAGTTCTAAAGAGTTCTACTTTGATTATAACTCTAACACTATCTTATTCGTAGAATGATTCCTTCTTGTTCTTTGACACCTGGACTCTTTGCAGTTTGGCTGAGATGGCTGAGATGAGCATTTAATGCTCCATGTTGGCTTTGGATACTAAAGGCTTTAACTGTTCAGCGATGTTAGGGAGTATCCCTTGCTTTCCGGTTCTGGTCCCCCATCACTTCGAATATGCAGCAGCATGTCTTTTTAGTCCCTTTAATAAACCAAAAATATAGAACACCGCCATGTTTCCAGATGAATCGGATGCTCCATCGATAGCCAAGTGTGCAAGCCAAAATTCCATGTATGCAACTCTTTCCAAACCCTAATGACCGGTAATAAAGTGACTTTATAACAAAAACTTTAAACTTAAGTCAAAACATTTCACTTTTTTAAAGGTACACCTGTCATAATCTGAATGGCTGTGATAGCTTCATTTGGTCTCTTATATGTCCCTTAGGTGTTTCCTTTGAAAATTTCCGATCATCTTATCAAACTGTTTGTCTGCGTTAAAAAACAACACCTACAGCAGTTTCGTAGCGCGCTACGAAACTGCTAAATTATTTGAAACAGCTTGCTCTTCTGGAAGAAATTCAGGCTCTAACATACAGTAGTGCAGGTTCCGCATTGATTTGAACCATTTATACACATGAATGTTGCTGCCAGTGATAATGAATGAAAGCATTCAAGCTACTTGCTGTGGCCGCCACATGGTTTTCTGTGTACAGAGGATCCCTTCCTTGTTTTGAGAGTATGTCATTCGGATTTGCCACTGTGAGAAACTACAAATGAAAGAATCCCTGACTCATCATGTCCTAGACCACATTTCCCTATTTTCAGAACAGCTGGACTCTGGACTATGTACTGGGCCTTAACCAAGAAAAACAGAGGCCAGAGATGCCCATACTCTTGCATTCTTAGCACCTTCTTGAAAGTTTCTTGTCTTTGAAAACTTTAAACGACACCAGATTCTATTCAAGTTGAGCATGTGCAGTGCATGCTTCAAAATAAGTGGTGTATTGTCACTCAGAAGTGCCAAATTTACATGCCAAATACACCTTAACTGACACCGTTTGACCTGTAATAAGACCTGTAATCTCCTACCTCGATTCTCTTGTTACAATTATTGCATACATCTATGAATGCATGCTTATTTGGGTTGCAGATGTGAAACAGAATCATCATGGAGGAATACTTGGCATGGCGCAGCGTGTCAAACTGATAATAGTTTCCCTTACAGAGGTTTTGAAAATCCTCACGATTGTCAAAAAGGGGCTCCTGATTTCTTCTTCGTCGTCCGTGTCTGTAGCAACATTTTTCACCTCAACAGGATCAATTTTATGCTTCCCTCCACCATGCCTTTGAGATAGATCACATCTTCTATCCTTCTCATAACATTCATTACAAATCTGGAAATCCCGCAAGCATATCTTGCAGACCCAGTATTTGGAATTCACCAAGGCATGGAAACAGTGAGAACAACGAGGATGCAAATTAATCAACATATGATGTCGTTTAATCCCCTCGATGAGCATCTTAAGCTGCTTCATTACAAGATTATCCTTCTGAGAAACAGTCAAACACGTTCTTCTTCTGCAATTCCAGTTCTCTTCTTCCATCTTCATTATAAATTTCTCCATCTTATCTGGAAGGAAATTTCCCTCACAGTATGGCAAACGAGCAGCTGTGGTGTTGCTCTTTCCCCAAAACTGGTTATAGATGTTTGTCAACTTCAGAACGATTCTCTCATTAATGGCCTTGTCAACCATGTCCCTGTACCTTTTTCGGAATTGGCTTTGAATCTAAGTCGATGGCTATTTATGAGGTGTAGAAAGAACCCTATTGATTCTGATGGGCTGGATGCTGAATCCGTCGATATCACCGTCGGGCATCCTCAATTTAAAGTGCCACGTTTTCATTACCCTGTTCTGGTGCATGACACCAATCGGCCAAACAATCAAAGTTTCAAACATAGGTCATATACAAATAGAGTGTGAAGAAATCCTGCAAGTGACCACATTATCTGGATTCTGACGATGATAAGGATAAAAGAAGATTTATTTCTATGAGCGATGATTCTCATTCAAGCGCCCTTACGACACACAGTTAGCAAACTCATGCCTGTTGTGACTTGTGTGTCTCAGCTCATTCAGATATACAATTTCAACCAGAAACCGGTAGATCATCAACACTCGGTTAGAATTACCGTGCCTATGCATCGCCATTTCTAGCTTCATTTGGTGAACTGGGAACAAAGGGAACAAAACCTCGGCTCCCAATCTTCATATTTATTTGACCAGTCAATCCATGCCAGAAAAGACGATACAGCAGACCAGTTGATCATGTTCACAGAAATATTGAAATAATAAACGTCAACAGAACCCCTTTTGTTCAGCTAGTATTCATGATGAGTTTTCCAAAACCCATTCAACCAAGGTTGAGACAGCAAATCCTGTTACACCACGTTTCTTATCACTCCACACTGGTCTAGCCATGTCTATATGCAGCCATTTCACATCTTCATCCACAAACTGCTTAAGAAAAAGTGCAGCAGTGATGGAGCCACCTGGACGGCCTCCAGTGTTCACCATATCAGCAATCCCAGATTTCATTGATTCCCAATAGCTTTCCTCAAGTGGCATTCTCCAAAACTTTTCTCCTGCAATTTCTGCAGCTTTGGATATTTCTTCTGCCATTTCATCATTGGGAGTGTACATTCCAGCAATTTCATTTCCAAGAGCAATTATGCAGGCTCCAGTGAGAGTTACAAGATCGACCACCTTATGAACGCCTTGTTTACATGCATAAACCAAAACATCTGCCAATGTCAACCTGCCTTCAGCATCCGTGTTATTTACCTCAATTGTCTTCCCGTTTGAAGCTGTAACTATGTCACCAGGCCGCATACCAGTGCCACTAATCATGTTTTCATATGCAGCAACAATGAAATGGACCTCCACCTCGGGAGGCTTAATTTGACCAATAGCCTTTGCTGCACCAAGAACTGCTGCAGAACCTCACATGTCAAACTTCATGAGTTCAATAAGACATCCTGGTCTTGTCTTGATGTTGTAACCTCCACTATCAAATGTCAATCCTTTTCCAACTATGGCAAGTTTAGTCTTAACATCTCCAGTTGGAGGCTTGTAGCAAAGGTGAATGAACTTTGGAGGGTTTGCAGATGCTGCAGCCACTCCTAAATATGATCCCATTTTCAACTCTTCACATTGCTCTACATCCAATATCTTTGCAGTGAGTACATCCAATGTAGCTGGATTATAGGAAAAACCTTGAGAATGAAACACAACAGTATTATCTGTATATTGATGATAAGATTCAGCACTGTGACATGAGTCAGATATTCCCACAAAACCCATAGGAGACAAAGGTGATATGGGTGGGCTATGGTTTCGGACAAATCCCCAATTTCGTAGCGCAGCCAGTGCAAAATATGAATTATGCGCTACGAAATCACTTAAAGCATGTTGCGCTGCGAAACTGCTGAAAAGGATTTATGTGCTTTACCATCAAACAAATGTAAGACATTTGGCATTGAAATTTTGTCAGTGATAACATTAGGAATAGCTGCAAAGTTATGAGTAAATACTTGTAGATCTGTACGTGGGTTGGCTTTGGTAAAAGTGCGTATGTACGCCAGTTTGGTTCATCATAGTAATGTATACATTATGAGATATGATATTTAAAGCTGCAGTTGGATCTGGTTATTGTTGCAGAGTTTTGTGTTCTGCTCTGTGTCATGGTAACTATGTTTTGTTGACAGGGTTTCAGTGATTCAGTGTTGGGTGATTCATAAATGAATGATGCAAGTGTAGTTGATGGTTGTATTGTAGTGGTGATTGATTCTGTGCTTCATTGTTGTTGATGGGTCCAGTATGAAAATTGGATGAAACATGGCCTTCAGATTATGGTGTTGTGCTTAAGGAGTATGCAGTATGAAAATTTATGAAACGTGGTCCCTGGAGGAAGAGAGAAGATCGTAGCCTTCTGTAGGCCGGCGCCTATGTACTGGTAAACTTATTGGCCAGTTCAAGAGCCAGGGGGTTGGAGCTCCCTTCTAGTAGCAGCTGGGAAATGAGTGAAGGTTGGAGCCTTTAGTACGCCTACGCCTACGTACTAGTAAACAGATCAGCTAGTACAAGAGCTAAGGGGGTTGTAGCTCCCTTCCAGTAGAAACTGGAGAATGAGAGAAGGTTGTAGCCTTCTGCAGGTAGGAGCCTACATACTGGTATAAGACTACACCAGTACATAAATATTGTAAAAAGAAGTTTCTTATTAAAAGAAGATAGAGACGAATTGTAGCAGGTGGTTTTCACCCACATTGGGTTTCCACCTTATATCATGGTGTTCATGTGTGCTTCTTATGTGTGATAATCTATTCTATTTTACTGCACCTGTTTACTGTTCATATGGTTAATAATGTTCTGATGCACTCATTGAAGATCAACTAAATGAATCATAAGTTTAATGGATATACGCTAGTTGCATTAAACAAAGTTGTGTATACATGCAGGTATCCTTAACTGAAGTAGCATATATGAATCTGATAATGGAAATGAAAAGATTATTGATTCGCTAATACTGATTCACCCCCCCTCTCAGTGTTATTTCCAACAGAAGTCGTGGACAAGAAACTCGACTATAATCTATTGCTAGGTCGCAGTTGGACATATGCCATGACGGCTGTCGTATCCACTGTCTTTTGTATCATCCTATTTCCATTGGATGGAAAGGTCATTACAGTGGATCAGTTGTCCTTCTGCACCCCCAATTATTCACCATTACCAAGTGGCTCCGTACCCCTAGTAGAAGGTGGAACTGACAATTATTTCAGTATAAGTACCCATCTATTGTGGCCGGCAACAACCCCCCTTCTTATTTGGTGTTATTACTAATACTAGATAAGTGGGGACCCTTAGTCAAAAATTTAAAAAATCAACTAGTGCTTATATTTCCTTTTTCAATAAAACTTACCATCTTAAACTTAGGAGAAAACCCTTAAAAAATCAAAAAGCCTAAGTTTTATGGTAAAGTAGCATTATTCCTTGGGAAATATCGCATCGTAAAAGGATCATGAATACCCCCTTGCAAGCCAAATTCTAAAAATGCGAAATCACGATATGGGACTACGGACATATATCGCATTGCATGCGTCAAACACCGCTTCCATTGAAAAACTTTAAACTGCCACAGAAATCGCAGGAAACAGATTAACGAAAATTGTCATATGCCACGCTCCCACGATATCGTGATATTGCGATATTGCGATAGAGCAATTCTGCGATATTGTGATAAAAGCGGCAATGCGATAGCACGATTATGCGATAATGCGATATTGTAAGTTTGCGATATAGCAAGAAAGCGATGTCGTGATTCTGCGATGTTGCGATCTGTGATATTGCGAAGCAAATCGCAAAATCACTTCATCACAGATCTTGTGGGCTCATGGTTCAAAAAAGTAGTTTCCATAAACCGAGACCTGGTTATGCGCTTTAATGCCAATTAATGAGGTAGTTTCCAGTAATTAATGGAATAGGGTTTCATGCTTATCAAAAAATCATTTCATGTAAGGTGGTGTATTTTATATGTCTTCAGCATTTAAATCTTTCCTGTCACCTTTCCTTATCATTATTCTCACTTCACTTGTAAATTATAGGAACGAAGAACAGAGAACGATACAAAGCAGTACACAGGATACTATGGGAAAGAAAGGCAAAGCCCCGAGCTCTGAAGAGAAGGAAATGGCGCCCTTGTATACAGACACCGCCTACAACCGAGATGATGGTATTGCTACCTAGGAAGGCATGTACAATCTACTTGAGGAAGAGAATCCCAGAATAATGGAGGTCGAGGCTACTGCAGGTTCACATAGTTCCTCTGAAGCATCCCTTACAGAGCTAGCTTGTTCGTTCTTACACCGAATAGCGGTGAGGCCGAAAATTCCTCCATACACAGACATGGTTAAATGGATACTAGACAGCGTGGATATCAGAAACAGATAATTTAAGACTCAGGGTCAAGAGCTTGCAGAATCATGATTTTTACAAATTTTGAGCTTTATATCCACTGAAAGAAAAAGCGCAAAAGGCGAAAAACGCACCAAGGAAGCTCGGATCGAGAAACGGAGGCAGTTTCCGATGCGCGATTAGCACCTAGCGTTAATCATGCATCGCTGAGAAAAACTTCTTGAAAATGAAAGCTTCTAATTGCTCAGTCACCTGCAAGCCCAAGAATTTGCAAGAAAGAAACGATAGAGGTAAAAAGTAAAACTTGAATCCTAGACCACTGGTATTTGTTAGAAATATCTTCAAAATGGTATAAACATAGGCACAACAACTACAGACAGACTGGAGGTAGAAGGCTCAAGAAAAGGCAGAATCAATCCAAAGGTTAACCAAGTTGAATTGGGATTCTTACTGGATGTACTTGGTAAAACCACACATCCAGTGGATGACTCTCAAGTGTATCATCAATTCTGCCGAGAAAATGGTGCCAGCTCTCACCAATTATGTTTTCTCAACACAACTAAAATCGGAAGTCGGCCAGCCGACTCTACTCAAACAGATGCTGAACGCGTGCGATTTCAAGGATCAGATACACAGTTAGTTGGTAATTTTAGTATTTTTAGTTTTAATTTAGTTATATTTTTCACCCAAAGTAAGGACGGTCATTTAAAACGCATCCTACATTTTTGTAATAAGTTATTTTTAGGTTTAGTTAAGTAGTATTTAAACCCTTCTCATGCATTTAGAGAAGGGTCCTGAAATTTTTCAAAAACTTATCCCCAGAACATGCACTTTTGTACCCTTTGAGGAGGTTTTGATGAATGAATGGAACATGATTTATTGATATCTGCATTTAATATCTGCTACTGATGTTGCACTTCTGTACTCTTAGTGGATGTTGGATTAAGAAGAGATAAATCATTATCACTTGAAGCTCATGAGTAGGACTAGTTATAAATGGTACTTCTATCTCTTAACTATTTCTGCCTTTTGTGTTAAAAGTGATATTCAAGTTCAGTTGTTTATATATTGATGTGTGAATGCTTGAGTTATCATTTGGCACTTTTGTACGGTGATAGCTATTTATTTATGCTTAATGTATGAATAGCTTATTATGCGATATGTTTTTCACAACTGTTTCGTCTAACTTTTTATACGAAGTGGTTCATCTTTATTGAATTCTTTTCTCATAGCAGTTGAATGATCTTTATTACCAATTGTTATTTGAAATCATTTTAGATCGCATAACAGAAGGATTACACCCCGGGTTAGTGTAGAATTAGATGTTTTTGTTTATTAGAATAAAATTTGCATGTTATTAGATTAGATTAGAATTAGAGCATCTCACCTAGGAACTTTTAGAAGGGAAATATCAATTATTCACACACACACACATAAATTGGGAAACTGGTCCCATATCCCCAGTCGGACGCACTACACCAAACAGAAAAGGAGCTGCTAACCAAGGTCCGGACCGGGTGGGTATCCCCCTTGTTGTAGACCCGATTTTTGGGGCTTCAACATATTTGGCGCTAGAAGGAGGGCCACAAACTGTGAATGGCAAGTAAATCCAAATCTAAATACCATTCTGAGAGTAAATCACCCTCACCTTCTCCCCTGACTTCTCCATTGCATTTAGAATCTTTAAATCCAGAGCCAGAAGTTGCTGGAGCAATAGCCGCTGCTACAAACCCTGACATTTCAGAAAAATCTACTATTGAACCTCCTGAAGTTGAATCTTTGATTCACAAACTTCAGCGATTTTCTATATCTCCTCAGAAATCTGATAAATCTCAAGGCAGCGTGACTTCGCAATATAACCCTGCTCATCCTCTTACCAGATTAAAGAGTGAAAAGTTTGGTGTTCAGCCAACCGAGTTACCTCTACCTACAAGGAAGAGAGCAAGGAAATCTCCTAAAGGGTCCGATAGCGAGACTCTTTCATCATCATCATCCATCTCAACCTCTTCACCGTGAAGTCAACCATCCACCCCTCCACTTCAGATCATTGTCCATCAGTCCATCGGCACTACCACATCTTCTTCTCAATCATCTGGAGTCATAATATCCTCATCTTCTCAACTGCAGGGATCATCTTCTGCAATTTCCTCTGTTAGCAGTTCAGCAATGGCTCAATCTCCATGGAATAACCTAGGGGCAGTCTTAATGCCTACACCCTTGAGTCAGCTACCGGCCCATCCTGAAAAATGGCTACCTAAGTTTAACCCTGAGGCAGGCATGATAACAGAAGAACATATAAATAACTTTATGCTATCCGTAAATCTTAATGGAGTTACCAATGAAGACGCTGTTGTTCGACTTTTTCCTTATACTCTACAAGGAACAGTCGAATCATGGTATTTCTCACTACCATCTGGATCTATTACTAGTTGGGAGATTTTCCAAGAACAATTCTTGATTAAGTTTGGTGATGATAGGTCTACGGCGACACTGATCAACGACCTGTCTAACCTTAGGGCCAAGTCAAAAGAACCTATCAAAGATTTCAATTTATGTTTCAATAAAATCTTAATTAAAATCCCTGCTGCTTCCCAGCCTAGCGAAGAAGTGCGAAGTGAATGGTACATTACTTCTTTACCATCAAACATAGCAATCTTTGTTGATAGGGCTAACAAAACAACTTTAGTTGAAAATATGAAAGAAGCAATAACAGTAGAGAAACATATTATAGCCCTAGAAAAGAAAAACGCAATAGAAGAACAAAAATCCAAGAAAGTGTATTTCAAGGAAGATCCCAAGAAAAAACAATCAAAAGATCCATTCGATTTAGAAGGATTACAAAAGGTTTTGAAGACCATGTCTAACGAGATGGTCGACATTAAGAAACAAGTGGCAGAAACTTCTTCTAAAAAGTCATACAAACCTTTTAAAAGAAACCCTACGACCGATTCCAAACCCCCTAATGCTATTACGAGTGCTGAATCCGAAGAAGAAGAAGAAGAAGAAATCGCTACTGAAGAACATACCGATGAAGAAGAAGTTGTAAAATTACAAGGTATGTGGGATTTCATCCTCCCAAATGAAGAGGATCAAGAGGCATCCCCGGTTAGTACTCGCAGTAGAAATCAACTTGATCCTCCTCTACCTACACCTAAGCCAAAGAGCGCAAGCTCAATGACTAAGGATAAAGTCGTAGCCAAGAAAACGTCACCTAAAGCGACTCAAACCAGTCCAGTCCAAACAAACCCATCAACTCCATCTAAAACGTTGATTTTTCGGATGAAATGGAGTATAATATCATAGAAGACATGAAAAATACTAGGGTCAATATTACTTTTTTCGAATTGAGCAAGTTAAAACACCAGCAAAAGGTACTTTTGAAAGAAATACATGTTGTACCAGTTGCACCTTTACTAGCCGCTGTAATCTCTCAAGCTTCCCATGACATGGGAAGACCTCCAACTAATACGATGAATAAAGTTGATCCAAATGATATCGCCTTAATTGGAGGAAGATCGAGATCTCATACTCCCCCATTTCTTATTACTTATGAAAATTTCAATAAAAATGTGCATAATTGCTTAGTGGATTCTGGAGCTTCATCGAATATTTTACCAAGATCAATATGTGCAAAATTGAACGTTCAACCACAGAAATCTGCTGTACGCATAGTTCAGCTAGATTGATCGCAAGTCGAAGTGATTGGTGAATTAAATCAGGTCACCATAAGGCTGTCATCCAACCCAAAGGTATGTCAAGTAATCGATATTTTAGTTGCTAATATTCTGGAATTTTATGGCTTAATTCTTAGCAGAGATTGGTCAGAAAAACTTCATGGATACTTTGCAACTGATTGGTCACACATGTGGCTCCCTTACAATGGTAAACCAAATCAGATAAAAGTTGAGCAGGAAGGACATCAGAAATACATAGTAACAGAACTCGAGGGAGAAAATGAACCAGTAGCATATAATTCTAACATCATTGGCAACTACTCAGTAGATTCTTTCCTAGGAAATTTTAATGCTCATACTTCACCTTACTTAGAACATTCTATTTTATCTCAAGTAGAAAATTTCTCTCAAATAGATACTTCTAGATGTATCAATTTTATAGATAGTCTTGTAAATAAATCTTTATTTTGGAAATTATTTTTTGATGGTTCTAAGTCTAACAAAGGAGTAGGAGCAGGATGCATGTTAATAAGTCCAGAGGGAGATAAGACTATGCTAACTTGCAGACTCAAATTTGATTGCACGAACAATACAGCAGAATACGAGGCTTTAGTCCAAGGGTTTTACAAATCAATCGGATTAGACATCAAATATCTTCAAGTTTTTCGAGATTCTAAAATTGTAAGCAGACAGGTACGTAATACTATACATTGTTTATCAGGTCATTTAAAACATTACCAATCTTTAGTCCAAGATCTGACTGAACACTTTATAGCATTTAATATTTCATCAGTTCCCAGACTCCAGAATGCTATTGCAGACCTCTTAGCCAACGTAGCTTCCAAACTCATTCCTTCAGAAGATTTTAGCCCTGATCGATTTTCAATTGAATTAGTTTTTAGACCATCTATTCCTGATAACATTACCAATTGGAGGATTTTCAACGACAATCCTGATATTGTGAGTTTCCTCACATCTGAAGGATCCTATACCAATCAAATAATTGACAAAGACCATCATGACCAACAATTGCAACAGGATAGCATTAGCAATGCCATACCTAAGTCAGTAGTCAAGTTAGAAGATCTTTATGATTTGAAAGATTGGTTTAAAAGATCTACAAATTCAAAACTCCAAAGTTCAACTCTGAATTATGAATTAGTAAATCTAGGAACTGATACCAAACCACAGAATATCAATCTAGGCCTTGGTCTAGCTCCTGAAGAAAAATTAGCATATATTCGTCTCTTGAGACAATACAAAAGTGTCTTTGCTTGGAATTACGATGAACTCAAAACATACGACACATCCATCATCCAACATACTATTCCAATGATAGACAATGAAAAACCTGTCCAACAAAAGTTGAGAAAGATCCATCCCAATTTAGAAAACTAGATCAAATCTGAACTCAATAAGTTATTGAAAGCCAAAATAATTTTTCCTGTTCGACATTCCAAATGGGTTTCCAATATTGTCCCTGTTAGAAAGAAAAAAGAAGACATTAGAATCTATATTGACTTTTGAAATCTTAACAAAGCCCGCCAAAAGGACAATTTTCCTTTACCTCCCATGGAACAAATACTGCAGGCGGTTGCGGGCTCAGAATTGATGTCCTTCTTGGATGGATTCTCAAGATACAATCAAGTGTTGGTACATCCCGATGATCAATTAAAAACCACATTCAGAACTAAATGGGGCACATACGCATATCAAAAGATGCCATTTGGTCTGATTAATGCTGGTGCCACATTTCAGAGAGCTATGGACATCGCATTCAAAGGGCTAGTTAATAAATCAGTGGTAGTCTATTTGGATGATATAACTGTATATTCCAAGAAACAAAACAATCATCTTAGAGATTTAAAACAAATCTTCCAACGTTGTCAAAAGTATGGGATTTCACTTAATCCAAAAAAAATCCTTTTTCGCATTAAGTGAAGGAAAAATTCTTGGATTCATAGCGTCAAAATCTGGAACTCACATTGATCCTAACAGAATCAAGGATATTTCCGCAGTACCCCTACCCCACAACAAGAAAGCCATGCAATCTTTTCTTGGCCAGATTAATTTTGTAAAGAGATTTGTTCCAGATTTTTCAAGAATTGTGTCTCCTTTACAAGCAATGATGAAAAAGAACTCAAACTTTAAATGGGGCCAAGACGAACATGAGGCACTCAATCTGATTAAAAAAACAATCATTAATGCTCCATCTTTAGCAACTCCAAATTTTTCCGATCCTTTTATTTTATATACATTTGCCTCTGATAGATCATATGCTGCGATACTCACCCAAGTAAATCAAGAAAAGGCAGAAGCCCCTATTGCTTTTTTCAGTTCCAATTTACAAGGGGTTGAGTTGAATTATTCAGATGTGGAGAAACAAGCTAAAGCTGTTTTCAAAGCAATTAAATATTTCAGACCTTTTCTACTTAAAACACATACAAAAATCATAGTACCATTTCCAGCGGTAAGAAATCTTCTCATATAGAAAGATGTGGGTGAGAAAAGAGCCAATTGGGTTACTGCCTTACAGGAATATGACGTAGAAATCAAACCAGCAAATATTGAAAAAGGTCAAGGCTTTTGTAAAATGCTGGCAGGAGCATTGTTGATGTCTGAAATTCCATCTGCAGAGATACAAATGTGTGAGGTAAGCCTAAACGATGTTGAGTCATTATACGCTAATATCATTTATTATCTAAAAAATGGATATGCTCCCTCAAACCTCGATCATACCAAGAAAAGAGCTCTAAGGTTTAAAGCCAAACAATATCAGCTCGTGAATGATGTTCTTTTTAGAATAAATTATGATTATGTTCTCTTTAGATGTCTTAAAAAATCTGAAGCTGAAAAAGTCTTGCAGGAACTCCACGATGGGCCAGCAGGTGGACACTACGCTGGAGATGCTACTGCTCATAAAATCTTACGCGCAGGTTACTACTGGCCCACACTATTCAAAGACTCACATAACTACATGAGGAAATGTCAAGTCTGTCAAACTGCTGCTGGGAGACAAAATAAACCATCCTTGCCACTGCAACCAGTTAACATTGAGTAGCCCTTCGATCAGTGGGGATTGGACATAATAGGTGAGATCATTCCTCACTCTTCTAAGCAGCATAGATATATCCTTACAGCAACAGATTACTTTACTAAATGGGTAGAAGCAGTTCCACTCAAGATGACTAATGCTGAAAATATCATCAAGTTCATAGATCAGTTCATAATCACTAGGTTTGGGTTGCCTTCTGCTTTAATGTTTGATAATGCATCATATTTTTCTGGTAATGCAATGACCAAATTTGCACTCAAAAGAGGTTTCAAACTCAAATACTCTGCCAATTATTACCCACAAGGGAATGGGTTAGCTGAATCTACAAATAAGAATTTAATCAGAATCATTAAGCGAACCATTGACCAAAATCATAAAAATTGGCATAAGTCTTTGATATACGCTTTATGGGCAGATAGAATAACGCAGAAAGCCTCAATCGGCACTTCTCCCTTTAATTTAGTTTATGGGAAAGAAGTGGTTCTTCCAACTCATTTGGCAATTCCCTCTTTAGCCTTGGTTCAATATATTGATGAAGCACCAACTTCTTCCTTACAACTAAGGCAACAGGAAATAATCAAGTTAGAAGAACAACGAGAACAGGCCAAGATAACTCACGCTCATCATCAAGCCTTAGTAAAAGCCTCTTTTGATTCCAATATGATATCCGGAAAGGATTTTTAGATGGGAGATCTAGTTTTAAAATGGGACAAGGCTCATGAGGAAAAGGGGAAACATATAAAATTTCAACGAATGTGGCTTGGCCCTTTTCAAATCATAGAAGTCATAGGTCCGTCTACATTTATGTTACAGGATTTAACAGGAAAAAGATATTATTTACCTATTAATGGTCAGATTCTCAAAAAATATTTTCCATAGGAGATCATTCTTCTATTTTGTAGAATAGTTGTTTTAGTTTCATAGTAAAACCGGTTGTAAATGGTTACAATTAGGATTCATAAAAAAGACATAAATTTTCTTTTAGATTTTGTTTTTTACTTGTATAAATAGAATTCCTTTTAGAAAATTGATCATTATTATTGAAAGATACAATTAAAAGTTCTAGGCCTAAAAATGATACTAGTTTCAACTGTATAAATTTTGATAAAAAACGACTTTTAGTAAAGAAATTGTTTTGCATCAGTCCAATGAAAGGTATCAATAATAAAACGAAGATTCTCTGTAGAAAAGCTCTTTCCAAAAAAACTCTATTATTGTCGTCCAGAGCCATCTTAAGGAAACAATGACTTCCTCCCCACCTAGGAAGCTACAACATTCAGGGAATGATCCAATGATACACTTTAAACTTAAAGAATAAGAGGTCTCATCACGAGCCGACTTATCATGATCATAGATATTATAGCTTGCTGACTTTGCCAATACTGCATACCACAACAGGGCAATGACTCAAGATTGTTGCAATCAAAAGACAAGGGGTATCATCACAAGCCAGCTTGTTCAGCAAAGTTATAAATCAGTGAATGACTGTGTCATAAATTGGCTATCAAACCAAGACATTGTTCTTTAAGGATAAAAAACAAAATGAAAGCGATAAGTGTGGATATGGATTTATCTTTGAAAATTGTAAATTTCTCTAAGTAGGATACAAGATCATTGCTGGGTAACAGGTAACCCTGTCGAGCCTATAAATGCTTGCTGGCAACAGAGGCTCTACCTACGACAAATGAGCATATTCAAAACTAATTTATAGAGAAGGCTTTGTTTTTATCTTTATAAACTAAGTAATAGCTGATGTAGATACAAGGACTAGCTTGAGGGAGTAAATAATCAAAGTTGAAAATAGAAGAAACAAAATATCATTGATAGGTAAAAGCATATTGCACTTTGTCTTTCTATAATAAAGTTTAATTTCCTGGAAAATTTTCTGTTTTGGAAGTTTAGAAAATTCAAAAGAAAAACAGAGATAACTGGTTCTTCCAAGTGAATCGCCAATTGTTGTGGCCAGCAACAACCCCCCTTCTTATTTGGTGTTATTACTAATACTAAATAAGTGGGGACCCTTAGTCAAAAATTTAAAACTCAACGAGTGCTTATATTTCCTTTTTCAATAAAAATTACCATCTTAAACTTAGGAGAAAACCCTTAAAAAATCAAAAAGCCTAAGTTTTATGGTAAAGTAGCATTATTCCTTGGGAAATATCGCATCGCAAAAGGATCATGAATACCCCCTTGCAAGCCAAATTCTAAAAATGTGAAATCGCGATATGGGACTACGGACATATATCGCATCGCATGCGTCAAACACCGCTTCCATTGAAAAACTTTAAACTGCTGATATGCGACGGTGCATATCACAAATCGCAGGAAATAGATTAATGAAAATTTTCATATGCCACGCTCCCGCGATATCGCGATATTGCGATATTGCGATAGAGAAATTCTGCGATATTGCAATAAAAGCGGGAATGCGATAGCACGATTATGCGATAAAGTGATATTGTAAGTTTGCGATATAGAAAGAAAGCGATGTCATGATTCTGCGATCTGTGATATTGCGAAGCTGTTAATGTCAGTCTTTGCAGCCTTCCTCCAGTGATCAAACATGCTCTTACAAAGTGATTTTGAAGTGTCAAGGTCAAATTTTGTCATTTCAGTGAGTCTTCAAGCAAAATTTGGTCACTAGGCATTAGGTCTAGGGTTTGCTTTTACTCCTTCCAAAGTTTCCCAAATGTCGGTCCATGTCACCATTCAGCTGAGTGTACCATCATTCAGAGGTTGTCATTATCATGTCAAGTTCCAATGGGTCATTTTACACCTTGTTCATGCTTCAGTTGCGCCTAGCTACGGTCATTTCCCTCTCCTAGGGTTTTGAAGGAAATTTCTCTTGGATGGTCAAATCATCAACAAAACTTGTATAGGGGAAGGTGTATGAACATCAGGATACAAGTTTTGTTGATGATTTGACCATCCAAGAGAAATTGCCTTCAAAACCCTAGGAGAGGGAAATGACCAGTTGGGTTGGAAAGTAAACGGGTAGGGCTTTCCAAAAATAACACTTGGGCTCAATTTGGACTTTAGGACGTGCCTCAAACTCAGCCTCAAAGTGGCACGACGCACAGAGAAATTGGCGCGGCGCACAGAGGATTTTTGCTCAATTTTTCACCTTCCAGCTCAGCAATTCGCCCAATTTTGACCAGTTTTGCTTCTTGAAGTTATTCTTGACTTTTCATGATGTAATTTGAAAACCATGATGTAATATTGGCACATTTTTACTTTTTCTAGAAGATTCATTCACCAAAAGGTGAAATGTGAGTGAATGAATCAGTTTCCTAGCATATAGGGGTAAGTTGTTTGACTACCTAGTTTTCAGTTCCTTGTTTAGAATTGGTTCAAACAACTCCTAGAATGATGAGCTCAACCCCTAGAGGCAAGGGAATGGGTTGGGCTAGTCTATATCATGTAATTTCTAAGTCATTTTCATGGTTGGACACTTGGGATTGCTTTGGCATATCATTGTACATTCTATCTCTGCATTTTTGGCTAAGGAAAGACCAGGGTTTTGCAGCACTATTTGGGATCCATGTGGCTTTATGTTTTGATGGTGTTCTTCTATAAGTAATTGTAAGTTCATTAGTGTTATGTGTATCATTTTCCTGTCTCTTCTTCTGAATTTGAACAAATGAGTGATTAAGGTGGAATCCATTAACTGTTATGCTCTGCCTTTGAATTTGTTTAAATTTCCATGTTTTCATCTGTTTAAGGAGAATTCTTGAGACTCTCTTGCTCTCCTTAGCTCCTCACCAGTCTGATATATTCATTCACTCAATTTAAAGCATCAAAACGATTGCCTTCCTTGCCCCAATCAGAACTCTGCAAAAACTGTGCCTCATCCCCGAGCCCAATTTGCTTTTCCCTGTTTCCAACACAAAACCCCCAAAAACTCAAATCAAATCCTTTGTACTTCCTACCTATCCTAAAATTAGTTTTTTACTCAGTCATCTCAAGCCCCGTTGATTATCTTTCGCTGAGATTGACCCGGAGAGAGCCCTCTCCTGTCCTCATAGGGCTAGCTACGAGGCTGAGCATGGTTTGATGTGGACCTAGAACCTTGTCTTTTCAACCTGAGGAAAATCTAGGCTCTAACAAAAGAAAATCACAAAATCGCTTCATTGTAGATCTTGTGGGCTCGTGGTTCAAAAAAGTAGTTTCCATAAACTGAGACCTAGTTGTGTGCTTTAATTCCAATTAATGAGGTAGTTGCCAGTAATTAATGGAATAAGGTTTCATGCTTATCAAAAAATTATTTCACGTAAGGTGGTGTATTTTATATGTCTTTGGCATTTAAAGCTTTCCCATCACCTTTCCTTATCATTATTCTCACTTCACTTGTAAATTACAGGAACGAAGAACAGAGAACGATACAAAGTAGTACACAGGATACTATGGGAAAGAAAGGCAAAGCCCCAAGCTCTGAAGAGAAGGAAATGGCGCCCTTGTATACAGACACCGCCTGCAACCAAGATGCTGGTATTGCTACCTGGGAAGGCATGTACAATCTACTTGAGGAAGAGAATCCCAGAATAATGGAGGTAGAGGCTACTACAGGTTCACATAGTTCCTCCGAAGCATCCCTTACAGAGCTAGCTTGTTCGTTCTTACACCGAATAGCGGCAAGGCCCAAAATTCCTCCATACACAGAATGGTTAAATGGATACTAGAGAGTGTGGATATCAGAAACAGACAGTTTAAGACTCAGGGTCAAGAGCTTGCAAAATCATGATTTTTACAAAAGCTTTATATCCCCTGAAAGAAAAAGCGCAAAAGGCGAAAAGCGCACCAAGGAAGCTCGGATCGAGAAATGGAGGCAGTTTCTGATGCGCGATTAGCACCTAGCGCTAATCGTGCATCGCTAAGAAAAACTTCTTGAAAAGGAAAGCTTCTAATTGCTCAGTCACCTACAAGCCCAAGAATTTGCAAGAAAGCAACGATAGAGGTAAAAAGTAAAACTTGAATCCTAGACCACTGGTATTTGTTAGAAATATCTTCAAAATGGTATAAACATAGGCACAGTAACTACAGACAGACTGGAGGCAGAAGGCTCAAGAAAAGGCAGAATCAATCCAAAGGTTAACCAAGTTGAATTGGGATTCTTACTGGATGTACTTGGTAAAACCACACAGCCAGTGGATGACTCTCAAGTGTATCATCAATTCTGCCGAGAAAATGGTGCCAGCGCTCACCAATTCTGTTTTCTCAGCACAGCTGAAATCGGAAGTCATCCAGCCGACTCTGCTCAAACAGATGTTGAACGCGTGCAATTTCAAGGATCAGATACACAGTTAGTTGGTAATTTTAGTATTTTTAGTTTTAATTTAGTTTTATTTTTCGCCCAAAGTAAGGACGATCATTTAAACCGCATCCTACATTTTTGTAATAAGTTATTTTTAGGTTTAGTTAAGTAGTATTTAAACCCTTCTCATGCATTTAGAGAAGGGCCCTGAAATTTGTCAAAAAATTATCCCCAAAACATGCACTTTTGTACCCTCTGAGGAGGTTTTGATGAACGAATGGAACAGGATTTATTGATATCTGCATTTAATATCTGCTACTGATGTTGCACTTCTGTACTCTTAGTGGATGTTGGATTAAGAAGAGATAAATCATTATCACTTGAAGCTCATGAGTAGGACTAGTTATAAATGGTACTTCTATCTCTTAACTATTTCTGCCTTTTGTGTTAAAAGTGATATTCAAGTTCAGTTGTTTATATATTGATGTGTGAATGCTTGAGTTATCATTTGGCACTTTTGTATGGTGATAGCTATTTATTTATGCTTAATGTATGAATAGCTTATTATGCAATATGTTTTTCACAACTGTTTCGTCTAACTTGTTATACGAAGTGGTTCATCTTTATTGAATTCTTTTCTCATAGTAGTTGAATGATCTTTATTACCAATTGTTATTTGAAATCATTTTAGATCGCATAACAGAAGGATTACACCCTGGGTTAGTGTAGAATTAGATGTTTCTATTTATTAGAATAAAATTTGCATGTTATTAGTTAGATTAGAATTAGAGCATCTCACTTAGGAACTTTTAGAAGGGAAATATCAATTCTTCACACACACACACACATAAATTGGGAAACTGGTCCCATATCCCCAGTCGGACCCACTACACCAAACGTAAAAGGAGCTGCTAACCAAGGTCCGGACCGGGTGGGTATCCCCCTTGTTGTAAACCCGATTTTTGGGGCTTCAACACGGTCTACCGAAGGCTTCTTCCCTTATGGGTTGCTTTCCTCTTCAGCTGCCCCAGGTTTCACAATCAGTCAACATGCTTTCATCAATTCCTCATGAATTGACTGATCCTTGGATCCTAACGGCTCCTTCAGACCTTGACACATTCGAAGACCAGATGCCACTGTCACCAGCTGAATCGGCCTACCAAGGCATTCAATCCACATCCACATCTCCGATCATGTTGGTTATCTCCAACAGTACCACTGCCCATCCCATAACTACTCCTCCTTTAGATCCGTTCAATCAACTCATAACTATGGACGAAGCCGTTCAAGAAATTATGAGTTTTGGAGAGCAACCTTGGGAGGATTGGCACCATCGTGTCCCGATATCTGATTCGGACATGACACCTCTTCAAATCCTGTCCTCTGAGTTACCAAAAATTGTTTCCTCACCATACGCAACCATCCAAACTTTGGATGGAGGAGGAAACATGGGCGACACTTCCAGGTCATTGCCCATAGATATTTCAGCCACAATAGGCATCGTGGAAAACACCCAGATGCGAGAAAATTGCAGCCCTGAGGAAATGGCGAGCTCCACCTGCCTATAGGAGGAATTCCACAATGAATTTGTTTGGTCTCACGAGGAAATTTCCGACTTTAATTCGTCATTCGTTGCGCATGAGATCCAACTTTACGACAAAGCAAAACAAATTGGGTGGCCAATCCCTTCCCTAGAAATAGCCGTTGAACCCATGCTCAACCCTTCTACCAAAGAAGAACGCCTACTATGCCTTAAACAGCTAGATAAAACCCATTGAGATGCCGATTTGGCACTCGCAGCTCATAAGGAGTGGGTACAATCCCAATTTGCGAAAGAAGTTAGGTTTTGTTCTTTCCAAGAGGGCGACTTCGTATCGCTCTATCATTCAAAAGATAACCTCTTGGAGGCATGCACATTTCAACCCATTTGGCTAGGTCCCTATGTCATAACGAAAGTCCTCCCCATGGGGGCATATGAACTATAGGACCGGGATGGAATCCCACTCAAGGAGCCTCGATATGGCCTCGATCTGAAAAAGTATTATGTCTAGTATTTCACTAGGCATGTACTTTATAATTTTATGTATTCATAAGTTTTGCTTCCCTTTTTTGATGTGATCGGATTGTTTTGTTATTTAGTGGAGTACTTGTCTCATGCATTCTTCTCGCAATGCAAATGTCGTCATTGCCCTTAGCATACGTAGGATATGTGGATGGTGCCAGTTGTCACACACGGCACATTGCATCAGCTGCTTGGGTCATCTACACACCCGAGTTGGAACTATTTTGCTCTGAGGGGGGTCTTTCTTGGTACCGCCACCAACAATATTGCCGAGTACATGTCTATCATTTCGCTTCTCACGGAAGTTTCGTCAAGGGGCATCTCCAATCTGGTGGTCAGGTTAGACTCCCAACTAGTCGTTATGCAATTGAAAAACCATTATCACGTTCGTAATCTAGCCTTGTTACGTAACTATCTAAGGGTGCGACTCTTGGAATGTCGATTTGAGATAATCACATATGAGCATGTTCCTAGAGAATTAAATACAATTGCTGATTCGTTAGCTAACTATGTATTGGATTGGCATTTGTCTCATTCTTTATAGCAACATGCATGAGAAGTAGAACATTTACTAAAGTTAAAAATTTGTTACAAAAAGAATTTAAAAACACATTTACACCACCAAAATACCAAAAATATCTGTATATATATATATATATATAGATATCAAAATCCAGTTTTTTTACATCAAAATATTCCAAAAGTTGGACGATTTAAGTACAAAATGGCTCAAAGCCCAGCTACAAGCACTCATATGGCTACGCCAAAACACCTGCTAAAAAGAGCCTATTGCTCCAGAAAAGCTAAAACAGCTCTAGCTACCCTCCGAAGAGGAACCAGAAACCGCTCAGGTACACCAACGGTGTGCCGCTGCATATGAGTGGGAATCTCCCTCATAGGAAGGGGGGGGGCACCCATAGTTAAACCCTCTAGGTTCCTCAGAACCTCGTGGAGACTATCGGTATTGGCCCCTCCAACAAGTAGTTGGCTGCCTCGTCGTACATGGCAAGGTTCACCTGCAAGTCGAACTGGCGCCACATCTGTGTTAAGAATAAAAGTTTCATGCCAGTTCTTATTTCACCTTTAAAAAACATTACATATACATTCAAAAGTGCAAAAATACTTAATTACTGTCAAAATTATTCTCACCTTGAGGACCACGTTGGTCCCAGGCAGTAGCATCAAGTCTGGGTCGCCAGTAAAGTCCATGCCTTCATAGGCATAGTCATCAACAATCACAATTTGGCCACGGAGCCACTGGAAGAAGTCTTCGTCAAAGAAATGTCAGAGTGATCCTCCTCCTGTGCAAGGATCGAGTGATGACTAGTGACCCTGCCTTGGCTCCCTCAGATCAAAGGGACCTAAGCTCATCCATGGGCACATGACAGGTACCCTCTCAAGGAAAAATGAGACTATGATAGTACCGTACCCAAAACTATGTTGGGTACGAGTCTTGCATGCTGTTAATTCTGCCTTCAATTGGCGAAGCACTGCTTCACACCAATTGAACATCTGTGGCTGGACACAGTCAACCGCAAGCAACAGTTGGGCCTTTGTCACTACGTGGGGACCTTTTGACCCTGCCAACCGCATAATCAACCATAAAACTGCCCTCATAGACCGAGATTGAATCCTATCTATAGGGACTCTGTTGCTGACTAGTCCACTCTCAGGGATGTAGTAGATCTGTACCAGCTTTGAGGTAGATCGTGGATCTGACCTGCCACTGGTGAGGTTTTCTTGTGCCCCACGGCATGAAAAACCAGTCAAAAAGTAAATGTCATCTTGGTCAATCGCCAGCACCTGATCTCCAATCCTGAACACTTGCTTGTATTCATCCCAGCGCTGGATGATCCATCTCAGTAAATCCTCATGTCCTTTCATCAGCACTAGCTTTGCATACTTCAATAAACCACAATAGCACAATGCAAGTATGCATGCTGGATAATTTCGCATCATCAATTCCTCATTGTCATGGGCCCGTTCTCTCCATAGGTGAGTCATTTTGGCCTGAAACCTACACAAAATAACCCTAAAAACAGTTAAAATGGGGAAAAAACACTTAAGGAATCCATGCATGAGGGTTTTAACTATGCCCTACAGCCCTAACGCTACCCTGGGTGCTGCACAAGGAGGATTAACGCCCTCCAGTGGCTTGTACAGAGTGTTTAATGCTCCCTACTAGCCACCTGGAGGGTGTTAGTGCGCAAATAAGGCTTTAGTGCACCTCAGATCTGCAAAATTCCACCAATAAAATTGCTAAGAAAGGTTTAGTAAGGCATAGAGCAAGGTTTTAGCTCTCACCTGGGACTGATAGCACGTCGAATGGTTGCCCGGATCTCCTGCAATGGTCCGCGGAAAATCTGCTCCTCTTTAGCTCCAGCAAGCTCTCACAAACTTCAAAATAGTGAAAATGATGCATGTGAAAGCTCAAAGCATCTCCTTATATAAATTTGAGAGACATGATTTTTTGAAAATCATTAAAGAGGAAGTAGTCCATTCTCCATGATTTTTTATCATGCATGAACCTAGATAATAGGAATTTCTACTTTTTTATACTTTTTACCACTTTTGATGAAAGTACTTTCAGGAATGAAAAGCAGTAAAAGCTGCATGCAATTCTCAATAGAGCACTTTTTGAGATATTTTATTGCTCTTTAAAAAATATAAACATCTCCGAGTTTTCATCGTTGCACTCGTTAAATCTGTACGACGATGGTTAGAGCACTTTTAGGGATATTTTATTGCTCTTTAAAAAATATAAACATCTCCGAGTTTTTATCATTGAGCTTGTTAAATCTATGCAATGATAGTCAGAGCAATTTTTGTGATATTTTATTGCTCTTTAAAAAATATAAATATCTCCGAGTTTTCATCGTTACGCTCATTAAATACATGTAACGATGCTCTGAGCAACTCTTTTTTGATCTTTTTCCAGCTCAAAAACTGAAAAAGACCAAAGGAGCATTCTTTTTAGGAACTTTTTTCTTTCGGCTCGTTAAACTCGATAAAGATGACCCGAGCATTCTTTTAGGTACTTTTTTGCTCATTAAAACTGAAAAATCCCGAGTTTTTGTTACTGGGCTCGTTAAAAATAGACGACAACAGCAAGAGCACTTTCTTTTTTGGGACCGTTTCTCGCTCTTAAATAGAAAAATACCCAAGTTTTTCCCCTCCTTCGAGCTCATAAAACTATGAAGAAAGGATGAGCTGTTCTTTTCCCTCTTTTTTTTGCTCATTAAACTGAAAAAGATACCCTAAGTTTTCTTCATCTAACTCATTAAACATTTTTGACGAAAGTATTGAGTTTGTCATCGCATGATTCATTAAAAATTAATGATGAAACATGAGTTTAGTCCATCGCCTCATACTCGTAACAAAATGAGGTAGACATCTATTGGAAAAATGTTTCTCTTTATCCGGGTTCAATAGATTAAAAGACGGAAAAGTAACTGATCCGGGTATACTATTAACCTTTTGTCACACCTGGTTAACAACTATGAAAAAGGGACCACCATGGAGTCTCTCTTTACGATCTTTTCAAACTCTCTAAATATGAAAAGACCACTAAGTTGTCTAGTTTGGACTCTTTAAATTACATAGACAAGATATAGAGTCGTTCTTTTTACGATACTTTTCAGACTCTTAAAACATGAAAAAATCGACGAGCTTGCTTGTCTGGACTCATTAAACTAATCAGATAGGGCAAAGAGTCATTCTTTTTGCGATCCTTTTCGAACTATTTAAAAATGAAAAGATCGATGAGTTTACCCATCTGGACTCATTAAATTAATCAGACAGGGAAAGTGGACAAAAAAATTGTATTCCATATTTGAAAGCTTGATTTAGCAGCAATCGTTCCCTTGAACATGGCACTCCCTCAGATAAACCTTCATTTTGATGGCCTCTCAACACTAACGCTCCCTGCACACTGCTAACCTACTTTATAAAGCTTGTTACCAAGCATAGAGGAGCATTAGTCACCCTACTAACTCAAGTTGTTAGACCAGGGGGAGCATTAGTGAAACTAGGAGATGTTCAGTGGGTCAAGCAAATGAATTTGCTCACAAATATCTAGATATTTATCCCTAACTTTGCCTAAGAAAAGTAGGGGAAAGTCCCAAAAATCGAATTATTTGGGGAAATTCCAATATGAGAATGAAGGAAAATGGGAAAAATCTTGAAAACAGGGCAGGTTCATGGCTTTTTCCCTAATGAACTCTAGGAGGAGCTTGGCAGCCCTAACTCGATTGCTACATAAGCAGGGAGAGGGCCATTGTGAAAGGGGTCAGAGCATTTGGAAGGATAGCCCATTAAGATGTTGTGAACTGTCATATACTTGAAGAAGTGAGATGAAAGAGAGAGAGAGAGAGGAAGAAGGGACAAGGGAAGGCCGATACAATGGATGGTTGTAATCACTCTTCCATTAAAAATACAAAACTGCAGTTGTGTTTCCTACTCCATAGTGTCGGTAACATTGTTCATTGAGTTGTTCATTTCGATATTTGTCGAGTTGAGTAGTTTAAGTTGTATACAAATATATGTTCATTGTGCATTCTTATATTAGTTTTCTAGATTATATGCTGTGATTTTGTTTGCCTTTCCTTTATGCAGGAATTGTCTTGGAGCCGGCTTTGGAGGAGTTCTACTTGGCTGCATTGAGATCTCAAAACAAATCTAGAAGGAGATTTTAGGTAAACAATCTTTCCATACTTGGTTAACTAATATTTGATAGATGAACATGTGTATAAATTGGTAGCTTCTGCAGATAATCTTACAGTCTGTCAAAGGTCTTGAAAAGGCTTTTGAGGGTAGTTTTCATTCTCCATACACCTTGAATTTTACCCCATAGCACTTACTTGAGTGGAACTACTTCTACCCATTTGGTAAAGTAATCGATAGCTGTAAGTATGTACTTATGTTGTTTAGAAGAGTGAGGAACGATCTCACCTATTATATCTAATCCCCATTGTTCAAATGGTTGATTGATGTTGACCGACTGTAATGGAAATGATGGTTTTCTCTGTCTTCTAGCAGCAGTTTGACAAATTTGACATCTTCTTACATAGCTATGTGCATCCTTAAATAATGTTGGCCAGTAGTAGCCTGCGCGCAAGATTTTGTGTGCTGTCACATCTCCTGCATAGTGTCTGCCCGCTGGTCCATCATGAAGTTCCTGCAATACTTTTTCAGCTTCAGATTTCTCAAGGCATCTAAGAAGAATAGAATCATAATTCATCCTAAAGAGTACATCATTTACAATTATATATTGTTTAGCTTTTAGCCTCAGGGCTCTTCTCTTTGTATGATTCAAATGTGAAGGAGCATATCCATTTTTTAAGTAAAACATGATATCCGCATATCTTGATTCAGTGTCATTTAGGCTTACCTCATACACTTGTACCTCACTATCTGGGGACTGTGTTTCTGATATGTGTGATGCTCCAGCCAACATCCTGCAAAAACCTTGACCTTTTACAATATTTTCTGGTTTGATTTCAGCGTCATATTCTTGCAGGGTTGTGACCCAATTTGCCCTCTTTTCACCCACGTCCTTCTGTACCAAAATATTTCTTACCGCTGGGAATGGTACTATTATTTTTGTATGAGTCTTGAGAAGGAAGGGTCTAAAGTGTTTGATTGCTTTGAATATAGCATAAGCCTGTTTCTCAACGTTGAAGTAATTTAATTTAGCTCCTTACAAGTTTGAACTGAAGAAGGCAATTGGGGCTTCGACTTTATCTTGATTGGCTTGTGTGAGTATTGCAGCATACGATTTCTCAGAGGCAAATGTATACAAAATGAAAGGATCGGAAAAGTTTGGAGTCGCTAGAGATGGGGCATTTATAATTTCTTGTTTTATCAGGTTGAACGCTTCATGTTCTATCTGACCCGAGTTTTTATTTATCATGGCTTGGAGAGATGACAC
The DNA here is from genome assembly GCA_031772625.1 of Pinus tabuliformis. Lineage (NCBI taxonomy): Eukaryota > Viridiplantae > Streptophyta > Pinopsida > Pinales > Pinaceae > Pinus > Pinus tabuliformis. Next base: position 2,064,154,434 of record CM062818.1, on the reverse strand, counting down.
GATTCTTGAGAATTCGGGGACAAATATTTTAATGAAATTGATCTAACCAAGGAAGGATTGCATCGCTTTTTTGTTATGGGGTAAGGATATCTCAGAAATATCCTTAATCCTATTTGGATCAATATGGGTCCCAGATTTAGACACTATGAATCCGAGAAGCTTTCCTTCACTTAATGCAAAAAAAGTCTTTTTTGGATTAAGTGAGATCCCATACTTTTGACATCATTGGAAGATTTGTTTTAAGTCTCTGAGGTGACTACTGCATTTTCTAGAATACACTGTTGTGTCATCCAAGTAAATCATCACTAACTTATTCACTAATCCTTTAAACGCAATGTCCATGGCCCTTTGAAACATGGCACTGACATTAATCAACCCAAATGACATCTTTTGATATGCATACGTGCCCCATTTCGTTCTAAATGTAGTCTTCAATTAATCATCTGGGTGGACTAATATTTGGTTATACCCTGAGAAGCCATGTAAAAAGGACATCATTTCAGACCCTACAACCAATTATAATATCTGTTCCATAGGGGGTAGTGGAAAATTATCCTTTTGGCAAGCCTTATTGAGATTTCAAAATTCAATACAAATCTGGATATCTCCGTTTTTCTTTCTGACTAGTACCAGGTTGGAAACCCATCTAGAATGTCTAACAAGAAAAATAGTTTTGGCTTTCAGTAATTTGTTCAACTCAGACTTAATCTAGTTTTCCAAATTAGGATGGATTTTCCTCAATTTCTGTTGGACTGCTTTTTCATTAGCGATTATCAGAATTGTATGCTGTAAGATTGAAGTGTCGTAAGTTTTGAGGTCATCGTAATTCCAGGTAAAGACATTTTTATATTGTTTCAACAGTCGAATGAAAGCTGATTTTTCCTCAAGAGTTAGACCAAGACCTAAGTTGATATTCTGTGGTTTTATGTCAGTCCCTAGATTCACTAATTCATATCTTAGAGTTGAACTCTGAAGTTTTGAATTGGTGGACCTTTTGAATCTGTCCTTTAAATCATATAGGTCTTCCAACTTGACTACAGATTTGGGTATAGCATTATTGCTGCTTCCTTGTTCCAGCTACTTGTCATGTTGGTCTTCATCAATTATCTGATTATTGTAAGAGCCTTCTGAAGTCAGAAAACTTACAATATCAGGGTCATCGTTGAAAACTCTCCAGTTGGTAACATTATCAGGAATGGAGGGTCTAAAGATTAATTCAATTGAGAATCTGTCTGGACTATAGTGTTCTGATGGAATGAGCTTGGAAGCTACATTAGCAAGGAGATCAACACTAGCATTTTGGAGTCTAGGAATAGATGAAATATTAAATGCTATAAAGTGTGAAGTCAGGTCTTGTACTAACGATTGATAATGCTTCAAGTGTCCTGATAGACAATGTATAGTATTTCTTACCTGCTTGATAACAATCTCAGAATCTCCAAATACTTGTAGATATTTGATATCAAGCCTGATTGCCTTGTATAACCCTTGAAGTAATGCTTCATATTCAGCAGTATTGTTTGTGCAATCGAACTCGAGTCTACAAGTTAGCATGGTTTTCTCTCCTTTTGGACTAATTAATATACAACCTGCTCCTACTCCATCATTAGACTTAGAACCATCAAAAAATAATTTCCAAAACAAAGATTTATTTATAGGTCTATCTACAAAATTAATGCATCTAGAAGTATCTGTTTGAGAAAAAATTTCTATCTGAGATAAAACTGAATTTTCTAAAAAAGGTGAAGTATGAGCATTGAAATTCCCTAAGAACAAATCAACAGAATAGTTTCCAATTATATTATTGTTGTACGCTATAGGTTCATTTTCTCCTTCTAACTCCGTTACTATATACTTTTGGTGTCTTTCTCGCTCAACCTTTATCTGATTTGGTTTACCGTTGTAAGGGAGCCACATATGAGACCAGTTGGTCGCAAAGTAACCGTGGAGCTTCTCTAACCAATCCCTGCTAAGAATTAGTCCATAAAATTCAGGAATATCTGCAACAAGTATATCAATGACTTGACATACCTTTGGATTTGATGAAAGCCTTATGGTCACTTGATTAAGCTCATCGATAACCTCGACTTGAGACCGATCTAGTTGTACTATGCGTACTGCAGATTTTTGAGGTTGGACATTTAACTTTGCGCAAACTGTCTTAGGCAAAATATTAGATGAAGCACCAGAATCTACCAGATAGTTATGCAAATTTTTATTGAAAACTTCAAAGGTAAGGAGAAATGGAGGAGTATGGGATTTTGACCTTCCTCCAATTAAAGCAATGTCATTTGGATCGACTTTATTTGACATACTAGTCGGAGGTCTTCCCATTTCATGAGTAGCTTGTGAGATTACAGTGGCAGGTAGAGGCGCAATAGGTACTGCATGCAACTCTTTCAAGAGCAGTTTTTGTTGATGCTTTAATTTTCTTAGCTCATGAAAAGTAATATTAGCCCTAGTCTTATTCATGTCTTCAACAATGTTATACTCCATTTCATCGGAGATGATAAGCATTTTAGATGGAGTTGTTGAATCAGACTGCACTAGGTTTGTCTCAGTAGCCTTTGGTGAGGATTTTTTACCTGCGATTTTATCCTTAGGAGCCGGGCTCGAAATTTTTTGTTTAGAACTGGATTGTGGAGGATCAAGTTGATTTCTACTTCTTGTAGCAACAGGCAATACATCTTGATCTTCTTCATCTGGAAGAATGAAGTCCCACATTCCTTGTAGTTCCACGACTTCATCATCATCAGTTTGTTCCTCATTCGAAACCTCCTCTTCTTCCCCTTCTGATTCTGCATTTGTTATAGCATTTTGAGGTTTCAGATCGGTTGAAGGATTCCTCCTGAAGGGTTTAAAAGGTTTCTTGGAAGAGGTTTCTGCTACTTGTTTCTTAATATCAACCATTTCGTTGGACATGGTTTTTAAAACTTTTTGTAACCCTTCCAGGTTGAATGGGTCCTTTGATTGTTTTTTCTTAGGATCATCTCTAAAAGTGACCTTTTTAGACTTTCTTTCATCTACATCGTTTTTCTTTTCTACGGCTAGGATACATTTTTCCATAGCTATTGCCTCTTTCATATTTTCAGCCAACGTTGGCTTGGCAGCCCTATCTACAAAGATGGTTGAATTTGAAGGCAAAGCGGAGATATACCATTCACTTTGGACTTCGTTGCTAGGCTTCGACGCTGCTAGTATTTTGTTTAATAATTTATTGAAGTGAGAATTGAAATCCTTAATTGGTTCTCTTGGTTCGGCTTTCAAATTGGAGAGGTCATTGATTAAAGTTGTTGTAGATCAGTCATCTCCAAATTTAGTTAAAAACTGATCTTGAAATGTGTCCCAACTATTAATGGAGCCTGATGGTAATGAAAAATACCATGATCTTGCTGCTCATTTTAAAGTATAAGGGAATAATCGTACAACTGCATCCTCTTCTGTTACTCCATTTAAATTGATGGACAACATGAAATTATTTATGTGCTCTTCAGCTGATAGGCCATTGTCAGGGTTGAACTTGGGGAGCCATTTTTCAGGATGAGCTGGTAATTGCGATAAGGGTGCGGGCATTCTCACAGCTCCTGGATTGGCCCATGGCCTTGGTGGAGGATTTCCTGCCATCGTTGGGGTATGAGTAGGAGGAGGTGTTGCAGTAATTGAAGGTGGTTGGGTAGAGGAGGATGTCGCTCCTGTACCAGTGTGAACCATGATCTGAAGTTGTGGGATGGATGAATGAACTTGTGATGATATGGATGGGATGGTAGATGAAGATGATGATAAAACCTCACTCTGAGATTCTACTGGTGTTTTCCTAGATTTCTTACGACTCAGTAAAGGAAACTTAACCAGTGGGATTCCTAACTTTTCACTTTGTGCTCTAGTCAGTCGTTGAGTTGGGGTCGAATGAGAAGAGACACTACCTTGGGAAAACTTAGATTCCTCTTTAGATAAAGAAATTCCCTGTAACTTATGAATTAAAGTTTGTCACTCAGGGGGTTCTGAAGAGGAATGATCTAGCTTGTTTGGGATTTCAGTAATGTGCTCTGTATTTTTCTTTTCAACTTCTGGTTCAGTGATGGAAGATTCGTAATGTGAACGAGAAGTTGAGGGTGATGGTGAGTGAGTTTTACTCTTAGAATGGTGTGAAGATGTAGATTTACTTGTCATTCATAGTCAAGCCCTCCTTCTAGCACCAAATATGTTGAAGGCTCAAAAATCAGGTCTACAACAAGGAGGATAACCACCTGGTCTTGACCTTAAAGTAGCTCCTTTTCCGTTTGGAATAGTGGCTCCGACTAGGGATGATGGGACCAGTATCCCAATCTTCTTATGATGGGAGTCCTAACGGGATGATGTTTTTCTTTTTGGGTTTATGGGGTGAATGCTTGTTCTAAATCTAGTCTATCTTTTAACTAACATATGTAATCTATTCTAATGAAAGAAAACATCTAACTTTAAACTGTCCTGGGAGTAACGTTTCACTTATGCAATCTAAAATAATTTCTAACAACAATTGATAATGAAAATCATTTAATCACTACGAGAAAAGAATCCATTAAAGATGATTGTTTCGTATAAAATGTTAGTTGAAACAATTATGAGAAACATATCACATAAGAGTTATTCATATACTCAACATAAAAAGTAAGTTATCACCATACAGAAGTGCAATAATGACAACTGAATATTCAGACTTTCATATATCAATAACTGAAAATAATTTATCACTTGGCACATAAGTAAAAATTATTAGGAGATAAAAATATCATTGGTAATAAGTTCTACTCATGAGCTGCAGCAATATAGATTTATCTTCAAATCACTCAACATCCACCAAGAGTACAAAAGTGCATTTCAGTAGCAGACATCAAACTCATATAAAAATAAATCTCGTTCCATTCATTTTATCAAAACCTCCTTAGTGGGGCACAAACTACACATTCTGAAGAATTGTTTTTTATAAAACTCTGGACCCCTCTCCAAATGCAATGAGAGGGGTTAAATACTACTCTATGAAATCTAAAAATAAATATTACAAAAATAGATGAGGAGGTTTAAATGACCTGCCTCATTTTAAGCAAAAATAAACTAAAAATAAAACTAAACTGTATCTATGATAAATCCTACATCTCCTCCTTTAAATTGAAAATATCCAACATCGGTTTCAAAAGCATCGGTTGGCTGACTTCAGCTTTTAACTGTCCTGCAAATACGGCATTGGCAAGAGCTGGCACTATCTTCTCGGCAGAGGTTATGAGGCATTTCAGGGTCATCCATTGGCTATGTGGCTTTACCAGGTACTGCCAGTATGTGTCCCAGTTTAACCTGTTTACCTGTTTAATCAACTCTGCCTTTTCTTCTGCTATTTGTTTCCACTTTGTTTGAAGTTGTTGTGCCTTTGGAAGGAAGCCCAGGGTAGTCTCTGATATCAAATTGGCCTTGTGCAGATTTTCATTTATGCACTCAATGACACTGTTTGTTGCTGTAGTTGCCTCTTCCATTGCCTGTTCTGCTTTTTTATGTTAGGAATCCCATTTCGCAAATAACATTTCTTTGTGTGATTCGTCGATTCTGGGCAATTCCACTCTTTTCCCTTCTTCTGATCTCTGCCAATTCAAGAAGTCTAAAATCTTCTTAAGAATTGAATCATAATCAAGTCATAAATCTACGACTTGATTTGTAATATTATCACTTATTTCACAATGGGAATTCCATTGCGAGATCTTCTGACAGAGTAATTCTTCCTGTTGCAAGAGCTGGGAATTAAGAGCGAGTGATTCTGTGATAAACTCCCCAATCTTAGGATCATTCTTATGCAGTTCTATCATAGCTTGTAACTGTTCTTCTTTATTGGCCAATTTTCTTTGATGATCCAATTGCATCTGCTGGAAGTCCTGTTGGAGTTTTGCCAATTGTATCTCTGCTTCTTGACTGATGCTGAGCTGCTGTAGTTGTTGTTCTAAAAACAAAATCCTATCCTCTTTCTCTTTTAGTAGCATTTGAACTTCTGTTGCTTTATCAATTATTTCCAAAGTGTACGCTCCTGCGATCTGAGAGAGCCTAGTTAGATTTTCCGATGGGTCTGTAGTTGGATCCTTCTAAAGAACATCCAGAGGTTCATCCTCTGGAGCAAGCATGTCATCTATTTTTCATTTCTTCCTTTGTCTCCTGACAATAGCCTTATGTTGAGGGCTATAAAATACATCTAGAGGAGGAATCTCCTCTATCTTTAGTACAATTTCAGATGACGGAGCAACAAGAATATGCTCTGTTTCCTAAGTATTGATAGTCCCTTCTACCACCATTTCTGTGGCTATCTCTCTTAGGTTTTTTAGTGGCTCTGCGCTCTGTTCCTCAGTGTTTATCAACTTATTAAAATTCTCCCATTCACCTTCTAGATCCACTACAAGTGACTTTGTTGACTTTGTAAGGGGAGTGGGAATTTCAGCTTGTTTCGGGGAAAAAACCTGCTGGTCATGCTTCTCTGTAGATTGAGTTGTGTCTCTAATTGACCCCTCACTTCTATTGTGTTTACTCTTGGACTGATCATCGAAATTTTTAGCTGATTATTTTTCATAATTTGATTTAGACTTCTCTTCTTTTGAACTACCACTTATGCTAACACTAGGAGTAGGCTCCCTTATTGGCTCAATGAGCAATTGGTCCAATGGGACCTTTGTTAACCTCTACTTTCTATAATTGTCAAACTTTTGGAGTTTTTCTTGGTCAAACTAAATTCGTGCCATATGTAGAACCTCTATAAAAGTGTTATTGTACAGAAAGAAATCGTCAAAGGGATCTTCTTCATTGGTAAACACTTTTATTTTAACCGTTGTAGTAAAATTACTTACAACACCAAAGGGATCATACTGCATCCCCAGGAACTTTGGTAGTTGTAAACATAGCATATTATCAACCTATTTAAAAGCATGGCCTATGTCAAATAATGCAAAAGCTCCACATACTATAGGAAATTGAAGTCAAATGGCCTTCTTAGAATCTTTCAGTACTTTGCTCATTCCCCCAACACCATAGGTTTGGTAGGCTATTTCCCTAGCCATTAGTTTGTCAGGGACATATAAAGGAAGCACGTGGGGTGAAGCAATGCTTCCAAACACCCTGATGTATGTGAACAACTCCTCCCCAAACCACCTTCCCACAGGGAGAATGTCAACTTCAGCTTCTGGGGAAAATCTTGGTGCGTCTCTGTTGTAGAGCATTTTATGGATAGGGAGCATAACTCCATGACAAATCTTGTAAAAATGTGGGATGAAATTGGATTCCCAATACTTTGTGATAAACCTGAATGGGAAGAGGGTTTTGCACTATGCACTTCCATCCCATGATAGGAAAATCGAAGACAAAACAAATGGCTTCCATGATGTAGGCACTTAAAAATAATGGGGGGTAAACCCTTGAAGTAAAACTTCTTTTAGTTCGATCTCCTAAAATAGTAGAGGCTAAATTATCTAATAAAATTTGGGCCCAATCCATTATGGTGGCATTGGTAGCCGCATCCAATATAGGCAACCACTCTAATGAAAACTTATTGATGTTTGGTCTCATAAATAGTCTACACAACATTGCAGCGGCAAAACAATAAGGAGAAGAAAGAGAGCCAATGGCGTACATACCATATTTATCCTTCTTCAATATTTCCTATTTTTTTAACCAATGCTTTGTGCAATCTACCAAGTCTTCGTTCTCCTTGGCAAATTTTTCTACAAACTGCTTGTTGTAGCTAGCCTGGGGTTCTAGCAAGTGATACATGCGTCTCAAATTGCTTGGGGTAAATGACCCCATGACTTGTTGACTGGCCGTCTTGAACTCTCTATCAGATATATCTGCGTGATCTATAACCCATTTCACCATATCAGTGTAGGGGAGTATCTTCGGCCTCACAACAATACAGTGTAGAAACGAGCATGCAAGCTTAGTTAGGGACACTTCAGAAGAGCTACGTCCATCTACTATAACTGTAACCTTCATAATCCTTGGGTTTTCCTCTTCTAACAATTGGTACATGGCTTCCCAAGTAGATATCCCTACGTCCCTAGTACAAGTGGTGTCTATGAATAATGGAGTCATTTCTGTTTTCTCAGATGTGGGTGCCTTGCCTTTCTTCCCCATTTCGTCGTGTATTACGTTCTATGTACATTTCCTGAAAATTGCAAGCAGAGAGTGAGAATATGATCAAGATGCTAGTGGATACAGGAAATATCAATAGAAAGACAAAAATAAGGTGACAGGAGAGCTTTAATTCTTAAATCATATCAAAGATATCACCTTGCGTCAAATGGTCCTTTACCCTGATCCGAACCATTTTTTAATAAATGACCACTAATGGACCATCAAGCTAAAATTTAATGTTCATAAATTTGCATTGAACGACGGAAAGTACTGTCATAGAACTCTGAGCCCTTAGATCTGCGATAAAAGTGATTTTGCGATTTGCTTCGCAATATCGTAGATCGCAATATCGCAAAACCTATTATCGTTAAAAACCATTGTTTCATCAAGATGCTGCGATATGCGATTTGCAAGAGGCTATCACATTTTGTGATATTTGGGTGTTTTATATAAAGTAGCATCGCGGAATTTGGAATTTGCGATGCGATAAGATTGTGAGACCTTGTGATCTCGCATTCTCACGAATCGCATTTTCAAGGAGTTATTTTTATACGAGATGCCCATTGTAATCTTTTGCGATGCGATAATATCGTTTTAAAAGTGGGTTTTTCAAAGCTTCTCTTAATATTCGAGACTTTCCGCTTATAAAGCTTTTCATAGGTCTCGTGATCATATAGCACTTTTTTATAAAGCAACACATTGTTTGTGATGTTTTATGTGCTTAGAGTATGGAAAAGGTAAATTTACATGTTTTAGCAAGTTCCACTTTGATATCTTGTTTTATTCTAAAAACAAAAAGGCAACATTAAACGCTAAGATTTGTTTTTTTTGGAAGGGTCCCCATTTATTAATGTTATTTCTAACACTAATAAAAAAAGGGGGGGTTGTTGATGGTCACAACAGAACCATGAAAATCAGAGAGAGGGACTAGGGTTTTAGGATATTGCTTTGGGGATGAAGGAATAAGGGATATGGAGGGATATGTAAGAGGGGTTAGGGTTTTGAGAATAGGTGAAAGGAGATATGGGAGGGTTAGAAAGGGTTTTTAGGATTGAGTGATGGGAGGTATAGAAAGGGTTAGGGTTTTAAGGCATAAGTAGAGGAAATTCTAGGGTTTCACATTTAGCATAGAAAATTAACCTCAAATGAATTAATTGAGTGCCAAGGGTGAAGTTCAGGGGCAACACTTACTTGTTTGAGGACCAAACTAAGCAAATTTGGTGTTTTTTGGTGGCAGGAGGGCGTTTTGGCCCTTGCTGGCCCTATGCGCAGCGCCACCTACAGGTGCATAGTGCCTCTTTCTATGCGCAGAGCCTTTTATTTTTGCACTGGGAAAACCTACTCTATGCACAACGCTCCCTTCCTACATGCAGCGCTCCAACCTCCGTGCGCAATGCCACCTACAACTGCCTTGTGGGTAGTGCCTTTTTGTAGGCCACTTTTGGAGGCTTTCCCGGTGTCCGAATTAAGCCCATGATAGCTCGTTGGAAATATATTCCTACCTACTTTCCATAGCATCTTGAATTTTTCAATTTGGAGCTCATTTTCCCTATCGAAATATCAATCTCCCAAGACTTGTCAAAATGTGCAGAATGGGGCTGCCAAAATGCAGAGTGCTGTACAAGTCAACTTTTTGAGGTCTTCCTCAACTCCAAATTGAGCTCACAATAGCTCATTGGAAATATCTCTGTGTCTAGTATCATTTGAATCATCAAGAAAGTCTTTTGGACATTCCATCTAGGAGAAAAATTGTTTTTCCCAAGGTCATTTCAGAAGTGCATCAACTCTCCTGAGGAAAATGATGTTTTGGACATTTCTCATAAACCATGAGACCTGTGTAAAAAATGAAGGATTTTGTTATTCTTTGGTCCATGATAGACAACAACCTCTCTCACTTTTTTCAAATTCATATTTTCTTGGTCAGAAACATCATTTGAATAAAAACTATCCCGATATGTGGAACAGGGGATTCGTAGAAATGAAGGGAAATGAGGGGATGAGGGGCTTCTAAATTCTTGAGAAAATTTTTCGGATGGATGTTAGGAAGCATGGGAAAGTGGAATTTCAAGGATTGAGTGAGGGGAAGGGGTCCAAAAGGGAAAAACAGAGGCCTAGCCTAGAAAAGTGTCAAATTGTAGCAATATGCTAGGTTTTGTGGGAAAATGATGAATTTGAGGTATATCAGTAATGGGAAGTGTTTAAGAAGGTATATTAAGGATAGGGGAAGGTGTATGAGCATCAGGATACAAGTTTTGTTGACGATTTGACCATCCAAGAAAAATTACCTTCAAAACCCTAGGAGAGGGAAACGAGCCTTACCTAAGCACAACTGAAGCATAAGCAAGGTGTAAAATGACCCATTGGAACCTAAAATAATGATGACAACTCTTTGAATGATGGTACACTCAGCCGAATGGTGACATGGACCAATACTTGGAAAACTTTGGAAGGAGTGAAAACAATCCTAGACCTAATACCTAGTGACCAAATTTTACTTGAATACTCATTCAAATGACGAAAATTTGACTTTGACACCCCAAGACCACTTTATAAGAGCATATTTTATCACTGGTGGAAGGCTACAAAGACTGACACTAACACATACAACGGATGTACCTGATATGAGGTCTCAATTAGACCTTACACTGTTTTATGTATGAGTCCCATCTGGAATACGACCTGACTGTTGTTTACTTAAATATATGCCTTGGCTTTAGCTGTCAGCACGAGTGTTATGAAACCAACTCACAAAAAGATAGAAAAGATAGATCAATGCCTTAGAATTCAACCTCTTCGAGGGGGCAACCTCCTTTACATTACACAAATGAACAATTCTTGAATCATCCAAATGAAAAAACCTCCTTTCTATATATAGGAGTCTAAGGAGTCACAATATAACCCAGCTAACCTAACAATAATAATATAAAGGCACAAAAATAAAAATAGAGGGATTCTATGGGGCACAGTAATAACAATATGGGGACAATAGGGGCACAACAATATTAATAAGGGATACAACTACAATACTAATGGGGTAATCACTAGTATTATAGGGACCTAACATGCCCCTCTCCTTCAAAAAAGTGTTGTCCTCAATGCTTGAGTAGTTCTAGATGCTTCTGTATAAAATTCTCATCCTCCCATGTGGAATCTTCAGTTGATAAGTTCTTCCACTTGATGAGATACTCTGAAATTGATCGATTTTGTAGTTGTCAAGTTCTTGTTTCTATGACTGCTTTCGGTTCCAATATAATTTCTCCTTCCTTGTGAAGTTCTGGCAATATTGTTTGAATTGGGAGCTTGTTGCCTATAACCTTCTTTAAACATGAAACATGGAAAACTGGGTGCACTCGAGAAGCTGCGGGAAGCTCCAATTTGTATGCCATAGTACCAATCTTTTGCAACACCTTGTATGGACCATAATACTTTGGTGATAATTTATTATCCTTCTTAGCTTGCTCGAGGGACATTTGTTTATATGGTTGTAGCCGTAGGAATACCCAATCACCAACATCAAAACTTCTTTCGCTGCAATGTTGATCTACCTGTTGTTTCATTCTATTCTACGCCAATGCGAGGTTATTCTTTAAGAGTTGGAGGACTTGTTGTTGATGCTCGATGTGATGTTCCACTGCTTGAACCTTAGAATTTTCTCTTAAATATGATGTGATGGATGGTGGCTGATATCCATAAAGTGCCATGAATGGGGTCAACTTTGTTGTTGTATGGAAGGAATTGTTATACCACCATTCAGCCAGAGGCAACCATTTGACCCATTGTGTCTATTTATCAAATACAAAGCAACAAAGATATCCTTCCAAACATTTGTTTACTATCTCAGTTTTCCCATCAGATTGAGGATGATAAGATGAGCTATGAGCTAACTGAGTACCGAGACAAGAAAATAATTATGTCCAAAAATTTCTAGTGAAAATGGGATCTCTGTCACTTACAATAATCTTTGGGTTTCCATGTGGATTTTGAATTGTTTCCATAAATGCAGTAGAAACTGTACTGGCTTTAAATGGATGTGATAATGCACAAAAGTGTGCATACTTGGTAGGTCTGTCAACTACCACCATGATGACACTCTTTCCCTTAGACTTGGGTAAACCTGTGATGAAATCCATTGAAACCTCCTCCCAGCGTTGGCTTGGAATGGATAAAGGTTGTAATAGACCCGGGGTCTTAATTGTTTCAACTTTATTTTGTTGGCAAACCAAACATTCCACCACAAAATTTTGAATATCTGATTTAAGGCCATCCCAAAAAAATTCCTTCTTAACCCTGTGGTAAGTTATTAAAAATTCTGAGTGCCCTCCTAAGGGAGAAGTGTGCAATTCCATAAGAATCTTTTGTTTGAGTTGGGAATTCTTACAGAGGTATAAGCGATCTTTATACCATAATGAATCATTTTGCCAGCTAAATGTATCCAATGTACTGGAATCTTGTTGTAACTTTCAAATAAGTGCCCACACTTATTCATCATTCTTCCATTCCTCCCTCGCTTCGTTTATCCAATCTGGTTGGATAATAGAAATGGCGCACAACAATGCTTCCACATCCTCATCCTTTCTTGAGAGTGCATCTGCCACCACATTTTGCTTCCCTTTTTTGTAGATAATTTCAAAGTCATAACCCAACATCTTTGTGATCCACTTTTGTTTCTCTTCAAAGGATAATCTTCTAAAAAGTATTTAAGGTTATCATGATCTGTTTTTACCTTGAAGTGTCTTCCCATTAGGTAGGGTTGCCATTTCTTAAGTGCATGTAGTATTGCCAACATTTCCTTCTCATAAATAGCTTTGTGTAAAAACTTTCTCTTGATTGGACGACTTTCAAAAGTAATGAGTCTTTCATCTTGCATTAAAACAACACCAATTCCATTTCCTAAAGCATCACATTCCACAATAAAGGTTTTTGTGAAGTCCGGTGTAGCTAAGACCAGTGCTTGGCACATTGCCTCTTTAAGATGTTCGAAGGCCTTTGTTGCTTCCAGAGTCCATGAAAATGCATCTTTCTTCAATAATGTTGTTATAGGTGCTGCTATTCTCCCATAATTCTTAACAAACTTGCAATAATACCCTGTCAACCCGAGAAATCCTCGCAGATGCTTTATGGATGTGGGGATTTTCCATTTCTTAATGGCTTTAATTTTGCTAGGGTCTACCTTAACTCCTTCATGAGATACAATATGACCCAGATATTCCACCTCTTGTACTCCAAAGAAACATTTAGATCTTTTTGCATATAATTGTTTCTCCTCCAATAGTTGTAGCACCCTGTCAACATGTTCAACATGATCCTTCCAAGACTTGCTGTAGATTAGTATATCATCAAAAAATACTAACACAAATTTTCTAAGGAAGTGTTTGAAAATGGAATTCATCAAACCTTGAAATGTAGAAGGTGCATTGATAAGGCCAAAAGGCATGACCAAAAATTCATAATGACCCTCATGAGTTCTAAATGTTGTTTTCAGAATGTCTTCAGTCTTCATTTTGATTTGATGATATCCTGAATGAAGATCCAACTTGGTGAAGTAAATTGATCCATGTAATTGATCCAATAATTCATCAATCACAGGAATGGGAAACTTATCTTTAATAGTGAGCTTGTTGAGCTCCCTATAATCCGGACACATGCACCATGATCCATCCTTCTTGTGCACCAATACTACTGGAGTAGAGAAAGAACTTTGACTAGGTTGAATAATACCAGCCTCTAGCATTTCTGCAACCATACGTTCAATTTCACTCTTTTGGGCATAGGGATATCTGTACGGCCTGATGTTTGGAGGAACACTTCCTGGAATCAAATGAATAGCATGATCATGATCACGAATAGGTGGGAGACCTTTTGGAGTCTCAAATACCTTGGAATGATTGTCCAAGACTTTTTGGAGATCTGGAGAAATAGATGATTTCGATGTGGAAACATCTAGCTAACATAATTGTGCAATTACACTTCTTTGTTCCTTTTTTAAAAGCTTTGTCATACCGTTAGAGTTGATTATCTTTCCCAGTTTCCCTGCAATACCCCTTAATTCAACTTCCTTTCCTTCTGCAAAAAATTGAATGAAAAGTCCTTAAAAACTGAAAGCTATTGTACCCAAGGATTGTAGCCATTAGACTCCTAGTACAACATCAGCAACTCCCATTTGAATGGAAAGCATTGGGCTAGTCAATACATATTCTCCCATGGATAGCTTAATATTATGGCAGTTTCCAGAGCAATTTATTGTTCCTCCATTTGCAACCATCACTTGACTGATCTGAATCAGATCCACAAAAGACTGTCAAGAACCTTGACTGTATCGAGTTGAACAAATCCTTGAAAATCCCAAAACAGTGATCGAAAACACCCTGAACCAGTGGCCATGGCAGCCGGCGTGGAACGATGAGGACCTCGGTCAAAGCGCACTGACCGAGGCCCATGGAGACTACACGGGATGCCAAAATAGCCCCTGGGAGCCCCGGATCGGGAAAAGGAGCTGATTTTTGATGCGCGATTACGAACAGGGCCAAAATGGGAAAGCCTGAGCACCCGATCACGTGGCGGGGGACCAAAGGACCGTGGGTGGAGAAACGAAAAGTGCCAACGTACAAAGGTGGGACCCATGACCTAGAAACTAGCGGTTTTGATCGAGGCGCCCTTGAACGGTAAGAGGTTTTGGAGGAGATTGGAGCAATCCCACTCAGCGATCGACGTGTGGCAGCGAAGGTGAGAGAAAAACCGCCGTGATCGCGCACTATCGGTCGAGCAAGTCAACTGCGCTCGACGTGTGTATGACGTTGGATCTGGAGGAGCCCAAATCGTACGGCTGAGATTGCGCCCGATGGAGGAAGCGGAATCGATCGGGAATTAAGCCGTAATTTAAGGGGATTTGGAATCCATTTGACCGCCATGATGGAGAAAGAACGTATCCACGACATAACCGAAGAAACGAATCGACGAGTGTCGAGTCGTAAAAAGGGTCTTTTTCACCTCTAATTACCTCACATTATCTTGTCAATCCAGGAACGATTTGTTATCTCAAAGAGTGTACTCAGTCTAAGGTGGTCATTTGTCAGAGTAATGCTAGTAGTATAGTGCTCAAGAAAATACAAGAGTAAACGGATGCTTAAAAGAAAATCTACTTACAACAAAATACCTTGAAGCCTAAATTATTCATTCAGAAAACTAAGCAATTTAACAGTCAAGGGTCCAGTAAAAATAACTCATCCCTTTGGAAACTGATGTAACTAAAAGTAATCAAGGAACAGATCATCACTCTGGGGACTAGACAGCAAATGCCAATGCCCACTACAGTTTCAGATCGTTCTACACACCGAAGCAATCAGTAACGCAAATAACCACAAATGGAACAACAACTAGAAAATATAACAGCAACTAAGTCTGAGGAATAGAAACACCTTAATCTACATAAATGAGTATAACAACCTTATCCTATAGGAATCAAATATCAATCTTTACTCAAAGGATAAATTGGACAGCAGATATAAATGGAACGGCAACCAAATACCAATGAATTATAGAATAACATATAGTACCAATCGTAGATACACGGTGCCGGAATAGACAATACACACAACACACAGAAATATTAGGGAAAACAGTAATCTGAGTCTGATACCACAAGTATTGATCTTAGCTATCAGGAATAACAATTGTAATTCGTAATGGAATGACAATGTCAATTGAATCGCAATCGCAATCAAATGTAAACCATATATGAATGCAACGATATAAATGTTACAACACAGTTACTCTGTAGTTGAACAGCAACAATATTCTGTAAAGACCAGCAATATCGTATCAACAATTAAAGGAACAACAATGCGTTATAGAGTCGATATGACGTTTCTGTATCGGAAAATGATATTACCCAGTCTAACATAAATCAAATGTAACAGAGCTGTAATGTAAAATAACAGAACATATCAGATTACCAGACAAAGCTGATAAGTAAAACCACGCACAAAACAAAACTAATAGTATAGGAGCAAGTGTTCCACCAGGGCCAGGCCCTTAGCCTCCAGGGATACACCGCTTGAGATTACTCCAGGATCAAGGATGAAACAGTAACCAAGTTTGTATTAATGCATTAAATAGAATTACAACAGATCACTTCTCAACGAGAGTCGATGATCAAAGTCTCAAATTCAAGAAAAGTTACATAGAAAGATGACCATCTATCCCCCAGGCTAACGGAGCTGCCCCTTTTTATAACAGCTAAGGCGGAGATGTCTAGAATTCAAAAATAGTTAAAGCAGTGATCCCTCAAGATCAAAGGATCCTGAGGGATTCGCCAAATCGTTAACTCTCATTTATCCATTTACTTTCTTGTGCCAAGTCGAGATCTCCATTTCCTTCCCCTGGCTGATATGCTTTAATTTGGATCGCCTTGTTTGCATATGGTTCCCCACGAAAGGGACAACAGTTAATTTGGCCCTGTCTGTTTCCTTGGAACGACAATTTTTTGTTTTTCCCTTTTTCTGCATGAAAGATGACAATTATTAGTATTTTCGTATTGCACCTTAATCTTACAGATTTTGTCATAATTTCCTATTATCTACCTAGTTCATGATACAAAGATGTTACGAGTTCTAAAGAAAGGATGACAAAATGATCAACAAAAACATACCTTCTTCAGTACTCCACACACCCCCCTGCTTACCCTTTTTCATGCCCTCATGAAAACATTGTAGTTGACGTGTAAGGCAGTGAGAGAGTAGGCTGGAGATGGGATTTCATTTGGTGGTCTACAGCCATGATGCCTAACTAGGTGTTCAAAAAAATGGCCGGTCTGACCCTCAGGCATCTCGTACAGGGCTTGGTACCCAGGTGCAGGGTGCCAAATAATTGGACTCCGGAACCTATATCCTAACCAAGATGGCCCTGCTCTCAGGATAAATTCGCCATAGAGGTGCAAGCGATCAGCGGCTAACTTAAATTTTTCATAGTTAAATGGTTCCCTGAGTTGGATATTTGGATTAGAGATCTAATATCGAAATTTAGCTACATCAATGGCAAGGTCTTTAATAGAGAGAAAGTATTATATTCCCTGCCGATTGATTTATGTATGAATGGGTCCTAATGCTTCAATCATGCCTGGAGTCCCCATGAGGTTCCTATGTTCCCTCCACAACTGCACTGGATTCCTAGGCTCAGCTCTTACCCATAAGTCTAATCCATTTTCTTGTCTTTGGAAAGCATTATAGGCTTTAAGCCACTTAATTTGATTAACCCCAAACGAAATAAATGCCTGCAATTGGATATCCCCAACAAAAGGGCCGAGGTTCTGCTCTGTCTCCTGGTCTAACACAAGGTTATGTAAATAGAATTCACACAGTAATCTTTGAACCTTTACCCCGTAGTGTTTACAACAATTTATAAAATCATCAATGGTATTAATTTGTATAGGGGCGCCTGCTCTGACAGCCTTTATTTTCAATTGCAAATATTGTTCCATTAAAAACAAGACGTAATTCTTAGTAGGGGCTCTACATGCTAGGACGTCAGTGTACAAAGAGCATAAGGTATCCATCTGCTTGATAACTATATCTAACCTACGAGTTACCTTTGCGACTTTTTCTTCTTCCTTTTGCCATCCTTCAAAGGCCTGGCTTTTGGATAAATTGACGTTCCTTAGCTATTGCTGTAATTCTTCATACCTTTCCCGAGGAACCGTTTGTTCTGCGAGTTTTTCTACTGCTTGCTGAGCTTGCATCAAACCCTCTCGTAGGGTTACTGTCCTCGGATCATTATCCCACATGGTAGTGGTGAGCGGGAGGTTCACTTGAATCTTCTTATTGCATCGTCTCGTGTTTGTGATTCGCATTCCTTCAGAGGGCTGTGCCTCTGTCTACATTTCTTTGTCACAGGCCAATATAGCATCTATTTGGACTTCAACATGGGTAACAGTTGAATGCTGTTCCTTTTGATTTTGAATAGCAGACTGCTCCTCAATGAGGTTTAGAACAACAGACTGCTCTTCAACCAAATTTTGAACGGCAAACTGCTCCTCCGCAAGGTTTGGAACAATAGACTGCTTCTCGACAGGGTTTGGAACAACAGGGTGCTCTTCAACAGGGTTTTGAACAACAGGATGGACTCGAGTCCTCCGAACCTTTTTCTTGAGGGGTCGTGCTAGAGTGGTTGCATGTCTCCCTCCCAAAGTCCTTTTTACCTTCTTCCTCATTTTCAAAATCCTGATCTGTTGTCGAAGTCGAACTATCACATTCAGTAGTCTTTGTTGTTCTTTCCATAATCTCTTAATTTCTTCCATTTCCTTAGAAGGAACAACTGTCTGTTTACTCGGGCCTGGACTGTGATCTCGGTCAATTCCCTGGTTTTCTCCTTGGGGTGCTCCTTCATTGCTCTGCTCGGGTTGCTCAGGGGCAAGAACCCTAGCTAGTTCTGTTATTTCCTGGGTGACTTCTTTTTCCACCTCCTCTTCTTCTTGGACTTCCTCCAGTGTAGTTTGGCTACGAACCGATTGTTCCTCCTCTATACCACTTTTCTCTCCTATCACACTTTCATCATGAACAGGCTGACTCCCTTTTTCTACCTCCTCGTCATGTAATTCTTCAAGTGCACTTTTATCCTGAGCAGAGTGTTCTTTTGGTTCCTCTTCAACATGGAGGTATGGTGGGCTGAGAGGTTGGGCATATTCACTCATATTGGCCAAAATTTTGGCCAATTCATCTTCATGCAATGGATTCTGCATGGGGCTGTCTTCACATTGCTCTGTTTCCTCCTCCTGCTCAGGTTGCTCGGTTTCTTCCTCCATTTCTCCTTCCTCATTTCCTTGCATTCCTTTCTCATTTTCTTCTCCTTTTAATTGTGGGGCTTGCTCATCCCCTGAATCGTTTATCTCTACTGGTTGGCTAGTATCCCCTTGGACATTCTCCAACCTCCCTTTAATCCGTGCTAATCGGACTAATTTCCTACGTTTCGGTGGCCATTCTAGTGTACTAGCGGCATGCTTACATTTTGGTGATGGCATAGTTGATCCTCCGTCTATCATGGCAATTAGCTCTTTGCAGCTGCTCTGCTGCTGGGTGAGGCTATGGCTAACTATTAACCATATCAATCCATGGTGACTTACAACTGATTCTACATGCTGTGCCTTTTTCATGCTTCGAGCAACATCATGAAGTAATGAATTTAAAAATGCAGGTAAGTTTACAGAGCATTTCTGCTTTAATATAGCTAAAAGTTTAAGGTGTCGTGTGTTGTGGGGAAAAGTATCCGACTCGGAATGACCCTATCCCTACTCTAAGGGTGATAGTTCCTTAGCAACAACTGAAAGTAAAGCTTTGATATTTTTCCTTTATGAAAGTACAGAGAAGGAAGAAAAGATTGACCAACCGGTGTCTTTCGCTTTTGTCGATCCTGTCTTCTCTCTTTGCCTCTTGTTCCCAGCTCCTTGCTCCTTTTGCCGGCCCAGCTACACAAAGATCCTGCAAAAACAAGAGAGGGAAACTACAAGAAACATGTACTCATAACTGATGCATGGATTAGAATGAATCAAATATACAGATAAAAACAATACATCATTGCAATACAAGTATATAGGAGAACATCAAAGCTTTATTGATAGAAGAAAAAGGTTCTGAGAAGGTTACAACCATAAATGGCTCCAATCCAGCAGCACCTCCCCAGGAGCAAGAAATCTCCTCTTCTCCTCTATAAAAGCAATCACCCAATAGCTCTAACTGTAAACCAACAGCACTTCCTTGCTTTGCACAAAATTCCAGCCCCCTTAGACCTCATAGAAGAGCTCTATATATAGGAGATTTGGAGAAAGGATGAGTCAGCTTGAGGCTGGCTTCAAGCTGACTAGTGTCCTCTCCCACTTCAGTTATACTTTAGTTCTTGAGTCCACTTGGAGATCCTTGCTTCCACTTGGAGTTTAAGAACCTCTTACTCATCACTGGGCGAATTCCCTGATCCAAGTGTCATTTTGGAAGCTTCCTGGGCATTGACACCTTGAGAAATGAGCCTGCCACTTGTCCAAACACGTTCAGCGCAGGTAGCTAGTGTTGGAGTTGACATTCAGCGCAGGTAGCCAGTGTAGCAGTTGACATTCAGTGCAGGTAGCCAGTGTAGCAGTTGAGATTCAGTGCAGGTAGCCAGTGTAGCAGTTGACATGATCCAGAATTGCCTTGTTTTTTAGCGTTTTCAGGTGGAGAACTGATTTGAAGTGCTGTGGTTTGCTGACCTTGTTCCTCTAGGGGTAAGAACAACATGTTTAGGGACTTTGGATCCCTTTGATTATGGACATTTCATGCTTCATGCTGTAAGGCACAAAAATGTCTATAACATCGTGGTCTTACCACGTCTTTCCTGCCTTCGCAGGTGATGTAGCTCTGAATGGTCTTCGCCAATTATGCCCATGGCTCTCCTAATGCTGCTGGTAGAACCCCCTTTCCTCTGACTGTTAGGTTTTGGCCTTCGTGCTGGAAGGTTTCTATGATCTTTTGCAGTCTCTCCTTCTTTAACGTCCACATAGGTCCAGCAGCTAGCAGTCCCGAGACCTCTGCAATTATGTCATCGGTAACTGCTATGTGTCTCCCCCTTACTGTGGAGTGATCTTCTTGCAAGTTCTGCAAGAATTCTATTGCTATGGTCTCATTGGACTCCTGTAAACGATTGAGATAAGTTAACCATCCTCCTCTTGCCAGGATTTCCCATGCAGCATCTGAGACTATCAATACCTGTGGTTCTCTTCAAATCGATCTTCCTCCCATGCTCTTGGTTTCCTTGTAAAATCTCAGAAATGGCAGTGGAACAACAAGCTGTTCAAACTGTTAGAACACAAAGAAACTAAGAAAACAGTAGGGCTCAATCAAATCCTAAAGAACTTTACTGATTGCCGCAGAGCATACTATGGAAGTGGCTTAGGAACAACAAGCCATGCAAAATGAATAATAAAAAAAATAATATACCATTGAGCCCTGCTATTCCCAAGTACACAATTTCCCGAATAGTAGTCTGACACGTATACCGGCGAATGATGAGGTTAACCTCCCCCCCGTAATGTGATAGGCCGTCCGCGGTCATCAAATAAGGGACCGACATGCCGATCGACCCTGGGACAGAGTCATAAAGGAACAGCATATGGAAACATGCCATGTTTACAAAAGTAGTAGGTTACCGAAATCGACGTGTATAGTCTAATCGCTTAACAAGTAAGAGACTGTTGTGATATGATGCAAGGTTTGGAGGATAGGACAGTTGTCGTGCACACAGGGTATAATGCGGTCATTGTCAACTTTTCTGTCATGATTGGTGATAATAGATTTACATGCGTTTAATGGTTCGGGAAATAATACACATAATCTTATGTGATTTATTACAAAGGTATAAGAGACCGAAGGGTGTGGATGATTACCTATTGGTGTATAAGTAATGTGACTTCAATACCATTAACAGAGCTCTGCGGCCGACAGGTGTCCATAACCTTGGCAGAGTTGTTTGTTTCACCCCTGGAACCATTATCCTTTGTGTATGCTTAGGAAGTGCTGTGGATGCCAAAATGTAGGCTATTATGCTGGTTTGGTGACCAGTTAGCCATAATGCCATTCACCAGGAAGGAGTGAAAGGTGGGCAGGCCGACTCGTGATGAGACCTCCTATTCCAAGGGCTCTTTATTTTTTTTGATGTACCTCTTGGACCATATCCCTGGTGTGGTGACCCTAGTGGGGATGCCACTTCTTTCTTCCTTATGATCATGGTAGGCTGGCTCTTGATGAGACCCCTTATCCTGCATTTGACAACTTATATAAACAAGTCATAAAAACATCATGTTTCTCTTCTTTCTTCTTTCTTTGTAAAGTACTTTGCCAATTATACACAAAGGGTGGTTCAACACTTCTTAAGAGCAGGAATGGCGGAAGAAGTATTAACATCTCAATAGAAAAATATGGACCCTTTGTTCTTATTCCTGAATAATAATCAAAGAAGATTATGAGAATTTAAAAGGAACCAACATGATAAAGATAACCAATCAGATCAGAATTAGTAGAATAATTATAGCAAAAATAATAGGTAACTGTGTCCTTCCCTCTTTCCTCTTACCAATTTAGAGAAATTCTTTGTAAAAATAGCGATTTTATATAATTCACTGATTTCAGTATGGTGTCGTTTTGTATTCATTGCATAAGTGCATAGCTGTGTTCCAAAAGACTTGAACTAACAGGGACAGCAGGCATCCTTAAATTGGAACAGCAAGGGGAACAAGCATAAGTATAAGGAATACGAGGATGTTGTTGTTTGAAAAAGGAAGGGCAAAGGAATTCAAGTGTTGTTCCATTGAAAAAGGAACAACAAAAATTGAAAGTTTCGTTCCTTTAAAAAAGGAACAGCAAAAACCGAACATGTCGTTCCTTTGAAAAAGGAACAGTAGAAACACAAGTGCTGAAAAAGTGTCGTTCCTTTGAAAAAGGAACAGCAAAAAACTCACGAGTGTTGTGCCTTTGGAAAAGGGACAGCAAAAATCACAAGTGTTGTTCCTTTGGAAAAAGGAACAGCAAAAATCACAAGTGTTGTTCCTTTGGAAAAGGAACAGCAAAAATCACAAGTGGTATTCCTTTGGAAAAGGAACAACAAAAATCGAAAGTGTTGTTCCTTTGGAAAAGGAACAGCGGAAATCAAAGGTGTTGTTCCTTTGGAAAAGGAACAACAAAACACTCAAATATTGTTCCTTTGGAAAAGGAACAACAGACCACGCAAATACTATTCCTTTAGAAAAGGAACAGCAAAGATCAAAAGTGTTGTTCCTTTGGAAGAGGAAAAGCAAAACACTCAAATGCCGTTCTTTTTAGAAAAGGAACAGCAAAATGAAAAAGAAAAAGAAATGGCTAAAACAAAGGTGCTGTTCTTTTGAAAAAGGAACAACAAACGAAAATGTTGTCTCTGTAGGGAAGGAACGGCAAAAGTGACAAAAGTGCACACAAATGGTGTTTCTTCAGAAAAAGAATAGCAGGAAAAACAATGGAAATACCAAAATATATACAGAACAAAGAAATTATGTACAAAGTATAAAAAGAGTGAATCACTTAATGAATCACAGGTGAGGAAGATTGCTCTTCCCCCTGTAGAATTTGCATATCGGAGTCCTCATGTAGCTGCTGACAGAAGGATTCTCGAGTAAGTGGTTTGCTGTATAATCGAACTCGGTGGCCATTTACTTTAAAGGTATGTCCAGATCTGTCAATAGTGACTAGAGTTAAGGTGCCATTATCATGTACCTTCTAGATTTCATATGGCCCCAACCAACGAGTCTGAAGTTTCCCAGGAAAATCCTGAAACCTGGAATCGTATAAGAGTGCCCAGTCCCCCTCATGGAAGACTTTGTTTTTAATGAGAGCGTCATGCCATTTAGCTTGCTGTTGTTGGATTAATGTAGTTTGTTGAAGGGCAGAGAGACTGATTTCATCTAACTCATTGATCTACTGTAGTCTATTAATCTGTGCCTCGTTTAGATCTAGGCCGACTTTTTGTGTTGTTTGTAGTGTTTGGATTTCGAATTCTATAGGGAAGATGGGTTCTTTTCCAAAGACCAATTGGTATGGTGAATAGCCAGTAGTGCTTCTCCATGTTGTTCTGTAAGCCCACAAGGCTTCTGATAGTCTTGCAGCCCAATCGCGTCTATGTGATGCAATGGTTTTTGTCAGGATTGCTTCTATTATTTTATTGCTGCTTTCTACTTGGCCATTTGCTTGTGGGTGGTATGGAGTAGTAATTTTATGCTGGATATGATAGTTTTTAAGTGTTGCAGCAATCTTATTACGAGCAAACTGTGGTCCACCGTTTGTAATTATGTCTCTTGGAAGGCCATATCGCACAAATATATGAAACGGGAATTGTATGACAAAATCCTCTGTAGCTCTCGATAATGCTTCTGCTTCAACCCATTTGGTGACATATTCTGTTGCCACCAAAATATAAGTTTCCTTGTTCGAGGATGGGTTAATTGGTCCAACGAAATCAAGGGCCCATCGCTCGAATGGTTCAATAACCAGTTGTGGGTTCAGGGGCATTTCATCGGCTTGACCAGGGCATCCTGCTCTTTGACAACTGTCACAAGCTTGAACGAACTTCTTTGCGTCTTTGAAGATCGTGGGCCAATAATACCCTATTTGCAGCACCTTATGTCCAGTTCTCTTATCGGCAAAGTGTCCGCCACATGGCCCGTCGTGACAAGCTTTCAAAATATCAAAAATTTCATCCTCCTGGACACATCTCCTGATGTGCATATCTGCTCTTGTATGGAACAGGTAGCCCCCAATCCAAGAAAATCGAGCACTTCTCTGGACAATCTGTTTTCGTTCATTGGGGGTCAGATGTCTTGGTAATTTACCTACTGCTAAGTAATTCGCAACATCAGCATACCAGGGTGTTTTAACAGTGACAGAAAACAAATTCTCATCTGGGAATTGATCTTCAACTGCTGCTGCATCCACTGGTTTTGTTATTTGTGAGAGAAAGTCATCTACAGGATTTTCTTTTCTGGGTCTATCCTTGATTGTAATATCAAATTCCTGCAACAAAATCAGCCATCTAGTTATTCTGCCAGTTGTGATTGGTTTATTTGCTAAATATTTTATGGCAGAGTGATCTGTATATAAAATAACAGGATATCCAGTAATGTAATGCCTGAACTTATTGATAGCATGTATTACAGCTAGAAATTCTTTTTCAGTAACAGTATAATTCAATTCAGCAGGGGATAAATTCTTACTAATGTAATAAATTACGTATGGTTTTTTGTCTTCTTCCTGCCCAAGGACTGCTCCAATAGCTGTATCTGAGGCATTTGACGAAATCTGGAATGGTAGGTTCCAATTTGGTCCATGAAGGACTGGAGCTGTGGAGACAAGATTCTTCAGATCTTGAAAAGCACGGTCACATTTTTCTATCCAAAGAAAGTCAACATTACCTGTTAGTGCATATAGAGGTGCAGCAATATGTGAATAATGTTCTATAAACCTTCTATAATAACCAGAGAATCCAAGAAAACTACGTACCTCTGTTTGAGTGGTAGGGGTGGGAATTAGCAAAATTATTTGAATTTTGGCTGGGTCTACTTGTATGCCAGCTGCTGAGATATAATGGCCTAGAATAAGTCCTTCAGTCATCATCATATAGCATTTTTCATGGCTTAAACAAAGCCTAGTGGCAATGCAGCGTTGCAGGACTTTTTCCAGTGTGTCCAATGCTGGATCAAAGTCATCTCCGTATGGTGTAAAATCATCCATATAGACTTCGAGCCCTTCATTTATTAGGTCTGAAAAAATGCTGAGGATAGCTCTTTGAAATGTGGCAGGAGCATTGCATAAGCCAAAAGGTAAAACTCTGTAGGAAAATGTTCCCCAAGGACAAGTAAAAGTAGTTTTGTCTTGGTCTTCAGGGGCAATCTGAATCTGATTGTATCCACTGAAACCATCTAAGAAAGAAAAGAATTTCTTTCCTACCAACGTGTCTAATACCTGATCGATGAATGGAAGGGGAAAGTGGTCTTTTTGTGTTGCTTTATTTAATTCTCTAAGGTCTACACAAATTCTCCACTTCCCATTCTTCTTCGGTACCACAACAAGTGGAGAGACCCATTTACTATTGGAAATAGGGTAGATGAAATTAACATCTAAAAGTTTTTGGAGTTCAGATTTTACAACGTCTTTTAGATGAGGATTAAGTCTCCTTTGTGGTTAGCGAACAGGTCTCGCATCCTTTTCTATATAAATGTGGTGTGTACATAACTGGGGATCAATTCCTTTCATATCAGGGTAGTCCCATCCAAATGCCTCTTTATGTTTCCTCAGTAACTGAATGAGTTTCTTTTCTTGTTCTAAAGTCAGGTTGGCATTGATGTTTAAAGTTTTTCCTGGCTCAATTTCCACAATTTTTCTATTTGAGACAGAGGTAGTAGGTATTGGCTGATCATGTGTGTCTTTAAGAAGGTCCTCTTCTAATTCATTATCAAATGCCGCTTCTATCATGTGACATTGTATGTGGGATCTGGGTTCGTCTTGGCTAATGAAATTATTAATGGCATCGTCTTCTGTTTGGTCCTTGAAATCGAGGGCCTCTTGTATGGTTAATGGAGATCTAATATTTTCTGTAAGGTATGATACGGGGTGCTTGTTAGATTTTATTATGGTGACACTTGGCTGCGCTGGGGGGTATAAAGCTAGATTCTTAATATTTGTCCCCCTAGAAATGGTCATATTTCCTTGTTGACATCGAATATAAGCATCGGCAGTTGTGAGCCAAGGTCTGCCTAAGACCAATGCGTGTCCATCAAGTCGGTTTTTGGGGTTTATTATCAGAAAATCGGTCAGATATTCCCAGGAATCAACAGATACCATGACATCATGTAGTGTGCCCTCTGGCCTAACTACAGATCGATCAGCTAGTTCTAATAAAGTGGAGGTTGGTTCTACTGAGGTAATGCCTAGTTTTTGGCAAGTACGGTTGTTAAGATGTTAATTGCAGCTCCTAGATCAACTAAGGCTTTTGAGAAGGTTTGGCCATAAATTTTCACTGTTACTATTGGATTTCCTGGGTCTTCGTATTTAACAGGTGTTTCTTTTCCTGATAGTAAGTCAGATAAAGTGCCAACTACTTGGACTCTTGGATTATTTGTTATATTCCTCCTGGATTTATTTATACATAGTTCTTTAATAGTTTTTGCATATATCGGGATGTCTTGAATGGCTTGGAGGAATGGAATTTTTATGTACAAGTTTTTTAATTCTCCCAGAATGTAAAAATCAGGATATTGTATAGGTCGAGGTATAATTAAGCATGCTGGCAATGGAGGAGAGGATGTGGTTGCTTGATCATGAATTTGTTGTCTGGGTGCGCCGTCTTCTTGTAATGGTTGTTCTATAGGTAACTGATTTTCAACTTGAACTATTTTATCTCCCTCTGTTTCAATAATACGCCCCGATCTTAATTGAAGGTCATCACACTCCTTTAGATCGGTTCCTGTCTCTGGTGTTTCTACTCTTTGGACAGATTGGACCGGTCTGTTATTTGGATTAGGGTTGGGTTGGGCTGGGAGTTGCGGCCTTAAATTAGACTGGAGATTTTATTTTAGAGTTGGCAGTGTAGGTTGAGGGAGCGAGATAGTTCCAACTGGCTAATTCAGAGGTCTTTGCCAGTTTGTCTGCCAGGCTTGACTTTGCGAGGTATAAGGGGTCCATTGTGCTGGATATAAATTGTTTTGCCAATATGGTGGGGTATAAGGAAAATTTGGCCAATTGGGTTGGCTTGGTTGATTCGGCCATGGAGATGATGAAGGGAATGACTGTTGTGACCAATTCGGGAATGGAGGTTGATTTTGCCACATTGTATTATATTGTTGAGCATGATATTGTGGAGGCTGAAAAGAAGAAGCCGGATCTGAAAACATACCTGATTGTCGTGGCTGCCATTGACGGCGTTGATTGAGTAAATACACTAATTCTGGCTCTTCTTCCGCTTCCTTATATACTACCTTCAATCCGGGAAGTGAGGGACAGCTTTCCGTAGCATGATCTTTCGTACAAATGGCGCAAACTTGGATTGCATCTAATGGACACTCCTTATGGCTGTGTTTCCTCCTACACCGGGGACAGAAGATTGCCAAATTATGTTCTGCCTCCACTTGCTTTTGTTTAGCCTGCATAATATCAAATTATGTTGTCAGTGTCCCTAATATATCAGTTTTGAAATTTTCTAATAAATTTCCAATTTCCACACACGCTAATCCTTCTGCCGAAATTCTATTATCTCTTACAAACCGATCATGTTCTGCCGGTTTTAGTCTTGTGCTGCCTCTAGAACTCCTGATACATAAATCAATAATGTCAGCAAAATTTTCTTGATAAATATCTCCTTTTCCCATAATGTTTAATGTCTCAATCCATTGTTCCTTCATTCCCCTAATTGGTGCTGTTTTTAATACATTATTGGGTAAATGTAATGATGCATAAGGAGATCTTTGAAGATTATACTAGAATCGTTCAACATACTCTTCCAATGTTTCATTTGGTTTAGCTACCATCTGAAATATTTCATCTTTTAATTCTCGAGACCTGCAATAGTCCTGATATTTTTTTAGAAAAGACTCTTTCATTTGATCCCAATTATTTATAACACCACCACCTAATCCCATAAACCATCTCAAAGCAGCTCCTTTTAATGTAGAAGGAAATAATTTCAGTCGTATCCTCTACACAGCACATTGAATTTGAACAGAAATGCATTCGGATCTTCTGATGTAAGGTCGTGGAATGTAGGGATATGCTGAAGAGGAATTGCTTTCATAGGTGCATTGGCTGCAGTGTCCACAATGGGGTATTGCAGAGTAGAGGTTTGGGTGTTAGGCTGATTCTGGGCCATTTGGTCAAATATGTGCCAATAGCCTTTTGGGATATCTAGGAGGGTATTCCTAGGTTGTCGAGAGGGAATGGCTCTAATGGGAATGGCCTTGATAGCACTTCCTTTATCTGGAATGATGAGAGTGCCTAATGTCTGAGGGGGTTCGGGTTCTTGAATTTCGTTATAAATGATTTTTGCAGCACTTCCCTTATCTGGGGTTCTTAATGGCTGAATTACCCTAAGAGGAGATTTTGGTTCTTCTGCTTCTCCTGTTTCTCCCCTTCCTTCACAAAGATTGCTAAGGTTCCCTTCTTGCAATGATTTTGGGCTAGAGTTTTCAATTTCTTGAAAATATTGCTCTTCGGTTTGACTATGCACCTCAGCAAAGGCTATAGATGGTGATCCTATGGCCTAAAGGGAACTAGTAGGCTGTCTAGAAATAACTTTTCTAGGTCCTACTGAAGGCTGAGATTCTACTTTCTTGAGGATTTCGTCTATAAAGGTCGATCAGCCAAGGGTCACCGGCCCCTTAGCTTTATCAGGCTTGGGTAGAAGTTTGGGATTCTTTTTTGGATTTTTCTGCTTAGTCATGCACACAAATCAACTGATAGGTTCTACCCAAACAAACAATAACAAATATGCAGGAAAGCGGGCAGGGGAGCAAGGATTTTACATGCTCCACACGTAGGTTCTTACCTTCCGTTTTTAAAACCCAATTCTTCCCTAGCAGGCTCTTACACTACTCTGAAAAAGAGACAAATGGCTACACTCTTCCCCGGCAACGGCGCCAAAATGTCGAGCCGTAAAAATGGTCTTTTCACCTCTAATTACCTCACATTATCTTGTCAATCCAGGAACGATTTGTTATCTCAAAGAGTGTACTTAGTCTGAGGTGGTCATTTTTCAGAGTAATGCTAGTAGTATAGTGCTCAAGAAAATACAAGAGTAAACGGATGCCTGAAAGAAAATCTACTTACAACAAAATACCTTGAAGCGTAAATCATTCATTCAGAAAACTAAGCAATTTATCAGTCAAGGGTCCAGTAACAATAACTCATCCCTTTGGAAACTGATGTAACTAAAAGTAATCAAGGAACAGATCATTAATCTGGGGACTAGACAGAAAATGCCAATGCCCACTACAGTTTCAGATCGTTCTACACACTGAAGCAATCAGTAACGCAAATAACCAGAAATGGAACAACAACTAAGAAATGGAATAGCAACTAGAAAATATAACAACAACTAAGTCTGAGGAACAACAACACCTTAATCTACAGAAATGAGTATAACAACCTTATCCTACAAGAATCAAATATCAAT
The DNA here is from genome assembly GCA_031772625.1 of Pinus tabuliformis. Classification (NCBI taxonomy): domain Eukaryota; kingdom Viridiplantae; phylum Streptophyta; class Pinopsida; order Pinales; family Pinaceae; genus Pinus; species Pinus tabuliformis. The sequence continues at coordinate 2,064,124,599 of CM062818.1, read as the reverse complement.
CTTTACTCAAAGGATAAATCGGACAGCAGATAGAAATAGAACGGAAACCAAATACCAATGAATTATAGAACAGCATATAGTACCAATTGTAGATACATGGTGTCGGAATAGACAATACACACAACACACAGAAATATTAGGGGAAACAATAATCTTAGTCTGATACCACAAGTATTGATCTTAGCTATCAGGAATAACAATTGTAATTTGTAATGGAACGACAATGTCAATTGAATTGCAATCGCAATCAAATGTAAACCATATATGAATGCAGCGATATAAATGTTACAACACAGTTACTCTGTAGTTGAATAGCAACAATATTTTGTAAAGAACAGCAATATCGTATCAACAATTAAAGGAACAGCAATGCATTATAGAGTCGATATGATGTTTCTGTATCGAAAAATGATATTACCCAGTCTAACATAAATCAAATGTAACAGAGCTGTAATGTAAAATAACAAAACATATCAGATTACCGGACAAAGCTGATAAGTAAAACCACGCACAAACCAAAACTAATAGTACAAGAGCAAGTGTTCCACCAGGGCCAGGCCCTTAGCCTCCAGGGATACACCACTTGAGATTACTCCAGGATCAAGGATGAAATAGTAACCAAGTTTGTATTAATGCATTAAACATAATTACAACAGATCACTTCTCAACGAGAGTCGATGATCAAAGTCTCAAATTCAAGAAAAGTTACATAGAAAGATGACCGTCTATCCCCCGGGCTAACGGAGTTGCCCCTTTTTATAACAGATAAGGCGGAGATGTCTAGAATGAAAAAATAGTTAAAGCATCGATCCCTCAGGATCAAAGGATCCTGAGGGATTTTCCAAACCGTTAACTCTCAGTTATCCATTTGCTTTCTTGCGCCAAGTCGAGATCTCCATTTCCTTCCCCTGGCTGATATGCTTTAATTTGGATCGTCTTGTTTATATATGGTTCCCCGCCTAAGGGATAGTAGTTAATTTGGCCTTATCTGTTTCCTTGGAATGACAGTTTTTTGTTTTTCCCTTTTTCTGCATGAAAGATGACAATTATTAGTATTTTCGTATTGCACCTTAATCTTACAGATTTTGTCATAATTTCCTATTATCTACCTAGTTCATGATACAAATATGTTACGAGTTCTAAAGAAAGGATGACAAAATGATCAACAAAAACATACCTTCTTCAGTACTGCACAACGAGCAGGCTGGCGCTATTCAGATGGGGACGCGTGGCTACTTCCCAAGCATTCATGCTGACGCCAAACAGGGAACTCCAAGCACACAGGCGGTAGGAGAAACAACATAGGCAGGAGAGGAACCGAATAGGCATAGGGATCGAATGACTAAAGCCATGAACAGAGATGGTCGAATCCAAATTCAAAAAGGAATAGACAGTTAGAAGAGAAGAGTTAATTGGAAACCCAAATTGAGAGGAGTCCAAGCAACTAAGAGAGACAGGAACACAGAGAGCAGTAAAGCCAAGTAGAGGAGACAGAGGGCCAAGCTGACCATAGGCAGCATCGAGCACTAGAGAGTTTGAAGATTCAAGCCTTCCCATAGAGTAATCTGTCCGGATTGAGAATCACATTTGGCTCTTTCCACTGTAGACCAAGGGTCACAGAGATGGTAGGAAGAAAAAGAGTCTGTGAACTCTGAGTGGCTTGGGGAATCCAAGAACCACCCTGCCAAGAAAAATCTGCTTCAGGAGAACTCATATTGAGTCCCTGTATTGTAATTTCTCTGTTGTAAGACACAACAAAACAAGGCCACCACTGAAGTTGGACCGGAGACATAGCCCTGGAGAATAGGGTGAACTCGTTATTAAAAATTGTTTTTGTCTTTGTGTTGCTTACTGTATTTCTCTGTTTTCTTTCCATTTAAATGTCTGTGTATTGGCAATCTAATCGATCTGTTGCTTAAATAACATAGAAAACACACTAGCACATGAGTCTGTAATACCTTTTTGTTTAATAAATCTTTAACTGAGGTCACTCATAAGGTGATTATCAGATCAACTGGTATCAGAGCTCTAGGCTGTAAGGTTATACAAGCTTGTGTTGGTTTAGCTGTGAATGCTCACTAGATCAAAGCTCAAATTAGGAGAAGGAGAGTTGGTGGAAACTAATCATGAAATTGGGAGAGTCTATTCTCGGAAGACAATGTCAGAAGAAGGTTCTATAAGGCCAGACCCTCAATTCATAGAAAGTTTCCTAGCTATAAAGTCTATGGTAGAAGAAATGTATAGGGACTTTAGAAAGCATAAGGATGGAGATTCACCAGGTTATAAACAAGATAAAGAAGAAGATGAGTCTCATTCCCATGACCACTCCAAAGGAAAGGGAAAGAGGAAAGCTTTCTCACACCTCCTAATAGCCCTGTGCATAGTAAGAAAGCATCTTTATTAAGTTAGATGTTAAATTTGATTTTCCTATATATGATGGAGAGCTAAATGCTGCAAAGTTGGACAATTGGATAAGACAAATTGATGTGTATTGCAGAGTACAAAATATCGACTCTGACAAGAGTAAGATTTAGTTGGCAAGCCTACGCCTAGGAGGCACTGCCTTAGTTTGGTGGGAAGGCAGAACCCAAGCTGATATGAAGAAACATGGTAAGACCATCTCTGTCTGGAGTGAATTTTTTGCTGCAATCAAAAAGTAATTCTATCCATTGGCCTACATGCAACAAGCCATGATGAGTTGGCAGACTCTTTAGCAGTTGAAAGGGAAAAGTGTACAAGGGTATACTCAAGAGTTCAGAAAGAGAGCATTAATGTTGGGTATCTCATTAGACTCACCGGAAACTCTTTTGAAGTACATTGGTGGTCTACACAGCTACATGAGGCATACCATCCTCATGTTTAATCCCACTAGTATAGATGAGGTATCTGTACAAGCTACTCATCTAAAAGCTAGAGGAAAGAATGGAAATCCAGAAGTTGGGGGACCATCCCAACCCACTGTAAGCAAGAGCAAGGAGAAAATAAAGCAAAAGTGGAAAGCAAGGAAGGCTAACACTGCACAAAAAGGTAAAGCTTCATGCACTCACTGCAAAAAGGAGGGGCATGATGATGAGCACTGTTGGATTCTGCATCTAGAGCTGAGACCTAAGAAGCCTGAGGGCAAGAAGAAGAAGACTGCTGCAGCTATTCAGAAAGATTTGGGGTCAGACTCAGGAGATGAAACAATCATTGTAGCCACAGGTATAAAAGGTAAGAATTCTGAAGCATCTACTAGTAATTCTGTTCAATCTGTTATTGATGAAGAACATGAGAGAAAAAGACATGAGCTTTTCCATATTCGAGTTGTTTCCAAAAATCAAAAGATTGATATTTTGTTTGATAGTGGCTCACAAGTAAATCTGATTTCTGAAGAAATTGTAAAGAAATTGGGATTAGCAACTACACCTCATAAGAAGCCATACCCATTAGGATGGTTGAATGATAAAGCACAACTACAAGTGACTAGACAATGCAAACTCAAGTTTTCTTTTGGGTCAGCATTTGTAGATGAGGTTGAGTTAGATATAATTCCTTTGAATATATGTGGAATTGTGTTAGGAAGTCCTTACTTGTATGATAGAAAGGCTATTTTCTATAGAGCTGAGAACAAGTATCTACTTGTTAAAGATGGAATCGAATACTTTGTAAGAGCTCATAAGCTCAAGAATAATTATACTCTCATAAACTCAAGACAGATGAAAAGAATGATAAATTCATGCAAATAGTTCTTACTGATGGTTGTAAAGGAAAAGACACCTGAAAAAACCAATGTATTTGAGGGCTGTAATGCTGATTAGCAAGCTGACATAGAAAATATTGTTTCAGAGTATGATGTCTTATTTCAAGAACCTAAAGGTCTGCCACCCAAAAATGGAATAGTACATGATATTATTTTGCAGCAAGATGTTCCTTTGCCTAACATTGGGATGTACAGGTTATATGCTTTAGAGAATGCTGAAATCAAGAAGCAGGTGCAGGAGTTGCTCGAGAAAGGGTTCATCGGGCCTAGCACATCACCATGTGGGTCACCAATTGTTTTGGTGAGAAAGAAAGATGGCTCGTGGAGAATGTGAATTGACTACCGAGCACTAAATAAGATAACAATCAAAAATCATTACCTCCTTCCTCGCATAGATGATCTTTTAGATCAATTGAAGGAAGCTGTTTATTTCACCAAGCTGGATTTGCATAGTGGATACCATAAGGTCAGAGTTGCAGAGCAAGATGCATGGAAGACTACTTTCAAAACAAAGCAGGGATTGTATGAATGGCTGGTTATGCCTTTTGGCCTAACTAATGCTCCTGCTACTTTCATGAGATTAATGAATGATGTACTCAGACCTTTTCTTGATGATTTTGTTATTGTGTATCTGGATGACATTTTGATTTTTAGTAAAACGTGGGAAGAACATTTAAAGCATGTTAAGCAGACATTAGATGTTTTGAGAAGAGAAAAACTTTATGTTAAACTCTTCAAATGTGAATTTGGCAAAACCTCTCTAAATTATTTGGGTCACATAGTAGGGGGAGGTGAATTGAAAATAGATCCCTCTAAAGTGGCAGTCATTGTAAACTGGCCTAAACCCCAGTCTGCTACAGAAGTACGAAGCTTCTTAGGAGTAGCACAATATTAGAGGAAGTTCATTTCTAATTTTTCCTCAATTGCAGCTCCCTTACATGCTTTGACAGAATTGAACAAGGTGTTGTGGGGAGGCAAACAGCATAAAGCCTTCGACACCTTGAAAGAAAAGATTAGTACAACACCTATACTAGCATTGCTAGACCTACAAAGACCATTTGAGATCCAAACTGATGCCAGTGACTATGCCATGGGAGCAGTGTTGACACAGCATGGTAAACCCATATGTTATCATTCTGAGACTTTTAATCCTGTAGTAGTTAACTATCCTACCTATGATAAAGAATTGTATGCATTAGTTCAGAGTGTGAAAAAATGGAAACATTACTTAATGGGCAAAGAAATAGTAATACACACTGATCGTCAGCCACTTCAATATCTACACTCCCAAACTAAGTTGCAACAATCAAGACATTACAGATGGATGGGTTTTCTACAACATTTTCATTTAGTCATCATATATAAAAAGGGCATACATAACAAGGTTGCAGATATGTTATCTAGACCCATTATAAATGCATCTACCATACTTAAGCATAATTCTGTGCTGCATGAAAGCTACATAGAACAATATGCTCAGGATATGGACTTTAAAGATGTATATGCAACTTTGAGTCAAGGCAAAAGAGTAGAGGAATTGGACTATCATGTGAAGGACTGACTCTTATATCATTGTGGGAAACTCTGCATTCCACAAACTGAGAGAGTAAAGATAATTAGGGAAGCACACACTTCTCTGATATCAGGTCACTTTGGGGTAAGTAAAACAGTTGCACAGCTGCAAAGGTTTTGCTATTGGCTGAAAATGAATGAAACAGTTTCTAGATATGTGAAGGGATGTGCTATGTGTGCTAAAGGCAAGCCCAGCAATAGAAAACTAGGCTTGTGCACTCCATTGCCAGTTCCTTCTCACCCTTGGGAAAGAATTTCCATGGATTTTGTTGGAGGACTGCCCAAATCTAGGAAAGGTCATGATTATCTGTATGTTTTTGTGGATAGGTTCAGCAAAATGTGTATTTTGATACCCTGTAGTAAACAGATTATAGCTGAACAAACTGTAAAATTATTCTTTGAACATGTATGGGTTCATTTTGGATTACCCACTTCTATTGTATCTGATCAAGACACCTGATTTGTGGGGAAGTTTTGGTCAAGTCTGTGGGAACTAATGGACACCAAGTTAAAGAAAAGCATAGCTTTTCATCCACAAACAGATGGCCAGACATAAGTAGTTAATAGGACGGTGATCCAGTTACTGAGAGGATATTGCAGCAAAAACCCTAAGCTTTGGGATGAACACTTATGTTATGTGCAGCATGCTTACAATAGAGCCAAACACTCTTCTACATAGAGATCTCCTTTTGAGACCTGCTTTGGTTTCATACCAAGGTCTTCTTTAGATTTTTTCTTTGGTAAAGATACCATGGTTGATAGACACTGTGATGTGGACAAGGCAACTAGGTTCATTGAATAGATCCAGGAGATCCACCAGGTAGTACAGGAACAGCTAGAAAAGAGCCAGGCCAAGTACAAGGCTAGGCATGATAAGCATCGGATGGAGCATAGTTTTCAAGTTGGAGACCAAGTCTGGCTGTATATCAGCAAGGACAGGATGCAAGGTGAAGGTAAAAAGCTAAAACCTATCAGGTATGGACCCTTCAGGATACTTGAGAAGATTGGTGAAAATGCTTTTTGCCTTGATCTACCAGCTTACATGCACATCTACTCAGTCGTGAACGCAGATTGCTTGAGGTTGTTTGAACCTTCAATGATTGAGGACCCCGAAGAGCAGAATCAATTACCTTCTGTTGATGACCTGATACCTAAATATCTTAATGAGTTACAGGAAGACATAGTGCTAGACAGGAAGGTAAGGATGACGCGCAGTGGACAGGTGGAATACCTTAGGATTGGGCTTAAAGGTTCAAAGTCGAGCAGTGCGAAGTGGATTGAGATTGGACAAGTGAGACAGCAGTTTCCTCACTTAGTCGATGCTTGAAGAAAACCAACTTTTGGTGGTCCAAAATCTTTTTCAGTAGGGAGGCCATGATCCGAATTGGATCCACAAAAGACTGTCAAGAACCTTGACTATATCGAGTTCAACAAATCCTTGAAAATTCCAAAACAACGATCGAAAACACCTTGAACCAGTGGCCATGGCAGCCGGCGTGGAACGACGAGGATCTCGGTCAAAGCACACTAACCGAGGCCCATGGAGACTGCGCGGGATGCCAAAATAGCCCCTGGGAGCCCCAGATCGGGAAAAGGAGCTGATTTTTGATGCACAATTACGAACAGGGAAAAAATGGGAAAGCCTAAGCACCTAGTCGCGTGGGGGGGACCAGAGGATCATGGGCAGAAAAACGAAAAGCACCAACGTACGAAGGTGGGACCCATGACCTGGAAACCGGTGGTTTTGATCAGGGCACCCTTGAAAGGTAAGAGGTTTTGGAGGAGAGCAGAGCGATCCCACTCAGCGATCGATGCGAGGCAGCGGAGGTGAGAGAAAAACCGTCGTGATTGCGCGCTATCGGTCGAGCAAGTCAACCGCACTCGACGTGTGTATGACATTGGATCTGAAGGAGCCCAGATCGGACGACTGAGATTGCGCCCGATGGTGGAAGTGGAATCAACAAGGAATTAAGCCGCGATTTAAGGGGATTTGGCATCTGTTTGGCCACCACGATGGAGAAAGAACATATCCACGACATAACCAAAGAAACGAATTGACGAGCAGGCTGGCACTATTCGGATGGGGACGCGTGGCTACTTCCCAAGCGTTCATGCTGACACTAAACAGGGAACTCCAACCATGTAGGCAGTAGGCGAATCGACATAGGCGGGAGAGGAACCGAACAGGCATAGGGATCGAATGACTAAAGCCATGAATAGAGATGGTCGAATCCAGATTCAAAAAGGAAGAGACAGTTAGAAGAGAAGAGTTAATTAGAAACCCGAATTGAGAGGAGTCCAAGCAACTAAGAGAGACAGGAACACAGAGAGAAGTAAATCCAAGCAGAGGAGACAGAGGGCTGAGCTGACCACAAGCAGCATCGAGCACTAGAGAGCTTGAAGATTCAAGCCTTCCCATAGAGGAATCTATCCGGATTGAGCATCACATTTGGCTCTTTCCACTGTAGACCAAGGGTCACAGAGCTGGTAGGAAGAAAAAGAGTCTGTGAACTCTGAGTGGCTTGGGGAATCCAAGAACCACCCTGCCAAGCAAAATCTGCTTCAGGAGAACTCATATTGAGTCCCTGTATTGTAATTTCTCTGCTGTAAGACACAATAAAACAAGGCCACCACTGAAGCTGGACCGGAGACGTAGCCCTGGAGAATAGGGTGAACTCCTTATTAAAAATTGTTTGTGTCTTTGTGTTGCTTACTGTATTTCTCTGTTGTCTTTCCATTTAAATGTCTTTGTATTGGCAATCTGATCGATCTGTTGCTTAAATAACACAGAACACACACCAGCACATGAGTCCTTAATAGCTTTTTGTTCAATAAATCTTTAACTGAGGTCACTCATAGGGTGATTATCATATCATTGACACTCTGGTGTTGGATATAGGAAGCAATTCAATTCTTTTGCTACCTTACAATGAATAAAATTGTGTGTACTTCCTGAATCAATCAACACTATTACCTTTTTTTTCTTTATTTGTCCTTCTATCTTGATGGTTTGAGGAGTGGTAATTCCAGCCAATGCATTACAAGATATGGTCGGATTCATTTCTTCTTTATCTAGGCTTTGTTCCTAGAGTATATCCTCTTCTTTTGACCTTTCTTGCTCCTTTTCTTCTTCCTCTTCACAATCTATGTAGAATAATTTCTTCTCAGCACACTTATGACCTTTAGTGTATTTGCTATCACAACTGTAACAAAGCCCTTTTGCTCTTTTTTCTTCCAATTGTTGTGGTGTCAACCTTATAGGTTGTGGAAGACTAGGGGCAACAACAATTCCATCTTTATAGTTGTGAGTGGTATGCTTCCTGGTTTCCATAATTTTGCTTTCCATTTTTCTTGCTAACCTGGATGCCTTCTCTAATGAATCAGGTTCCCAAAGGCAAACATCATGTTGGATATTATCCTTTAAAGTCCCTATGAACACATCAATCCTATGCTCCTTTGGAATATTTTTTACCCTTATGTTCAATTTTTGGAACTCCTCAATGTGCTCCATTATTGAACCCTTTTGTTTCAGACTTATCAATTGGCTAAAAAAGGTGTTGCTTTTTGTATCCTCATAATGTGCTGTCAATTCTTCCGTAAAAATTGGCCAAGTGATAATTTGTTTACGAGAGCAAAGCCATTGATACCATACAAAGTGATTTGGTTCCAAATATAAAGTTGCAATACGTACATTTTGTGTGTTTTTCACATTATTGAGATCGAAAAATTGCTCCATCTATAACATCCATGTTGCAGGATCCTTGCCATCAAACTTCCTCATATCGATTTTTGGAATATGGTGGGTCTTCAATCCAACATTAGAGTCTATGAAATCATGATTAACATTTCTTTTGTTCGCATCATGAGTTTCCTTTACTACCCTTTCACCATTAGTAAGTATTTCTTGTAGAAAATTTGTCAAACCTGCCTTCAAATCTATCTTCAAATCGTCAATCTTAGCTTCCATGCCATTTATCTTAGATTCCACGCCATTTATCTTAGCTTCTATTAGATTTTGTGAGAGTGAAAATTGTTGGACTTGGTCTTGTATTTTTGATATATCATGTAGCATTTCTTCCTCTTCTTCATGAGTCATGCTAGAGCTTTCGGGTTGCTTACTAGGTGTTTGCATTTTATTTCCTCGGGGCATCAGTTACCGATAATAATGTGCTACTATGCCCTTTGAATTCCTTCAAAATAATTTTTCAAACCAAGCTTAAGAAAAAATTTAAAAATCTACACACCTTTTTTCACTTTGTAGGAGCTTGATATTGCCTCTGATGTATCTCTGTAATTTTGGATCATCCAGTTCTATAATTGCGATCTGCAGTAGCCCTCTATTTCCTCTTCTAATGCCACCAGTCTGATCCCAATTGGATTCTCCAAGGAAGAATTATGCCACATCTCCCACAGTGACCTGATTATAGACTAGTTCAATATAGCGAACTTGTACGATGTTCCATGTGTCCCTATTTCAAGCTTTGGCTCTAAAAAATATATACAAGAAACTACAGTCCATCCTCTTTCTGTACCTTCTTACGAAATTTCAATCTGATGCTCAGAGAGAAAGTTATGATGATTTTCCTCAGGTCACCTATTTGGAATGTAATTCGGGACTTTGCAAAAAGACCAAATTCCTCAAATCATATCTCCGCAAATATAGTTTGAAAAGCTCTGAAATTCAGACCCGAGGTTTAGTGTGATTTCTTCTCAAATGGGTTCTCGAGGTTTAGTGCGATTTCTTCTCAAATGGGTTTTTTTGTCACTTCTGAAACGTCGCAGAAAAAAAGTTATAGTGAAAATGCCACGATGACCTATTTGGAGCAGAGAAACCCTAGAATCCAATGCTCTGATACCAAATGTTATGAAACCAGCTCACAAAAAGATGGAAAAGATAGATCAACAACTTAGAATTCAGCCTCTTTAAGGGGGAAACCTCCTTTACATTACACAAATGAACAATTCTTGGATCATCCAAATGACAAAACCTCCTTTCTATATATAGGAGTCTAAGGAGTCACAATATAACCCAGCCGACCTAACAATAATAATATAAAGGCACAAAAATAACAATAGAGGGATTCTATGGGGTGTTATATACATTTTTGTGCCTTACAGCATTGAGCATGAAATGTCCATAATCCAAGGGATCCAAAGTCCCTAAAAGTGTTGTTCCTGCCCCTAAAGGAACAAGGTCAACCAATGACAGCTTCTCCCAGAAGTTCTCCACCAAAAACTACTCAGAGCTAGTCAAATCAGGATCAATTCAGATGCTCCACTAGCTGCCTGCGTTGCAAAGCACCCCAGTACACTAGCTAGGTGTGTTGCAACGTAGGTGAATGCACTACCAAGGTGCGCTGAGCGGGAAATGACAAATGGCAGTGACATTCCGCGAGGTGGAAAGACAATGGAAGCTTCCAGAATCTTCTCCAATGACACTTGCCTCACTGAATTCGACCAGTGATGAGTAAGAGGTTCTCAGTCTCCAAGTGGAAGCAAGAACTGACAGAGAGAAGCCACAAGTCAAAACATAAGCTGACTCATCCTCTCTGCTTACATCTATATATGGATCCCTCATCCCAAAGATCCAGAGGCTGGAATTTTGTACTTTGTAGAGAATTGTTGTTGGTTTGAGATTGAGATTAGTGCATTGGGTGAATTATGCTTTGTTGGAGGTGAGGAAGGGATTCCTTTCCTGGGAGGTAGATGCTGGATCGGGACTCACTTGGTTGTATCTCCTCTTGGACTTTCTTATCATATCAATAAAACTATTTGAGTTTCTCCTATATGCTTGTATATCAATGATGCTTTGTTATATTTGCATGTTTAGCTTAAATCTGATCCTAAGCTATTTATGAATGTAAATCTATGTTTTTGGGTAGTTTTCCTCTTCTGTGATCTTGCAGGAACTTGGTGAAGCTGGGCCAATAAGGGAGCAGGCAGCGGGAAGCGAACAAAGAGGAGAGCGATTGGATCAACAAACTAGCGAAAGACACAGGTTAGTTACATCCTTCCTCTTCGTTTACATTTCATAAAGAAGAATACGAAAGTAGTTTTCCTTGTTTGTTGCTAAGGCACTGTCACACCTTAGAGTGGGATAGGGGCATTCTGAATAGATACTTTTCCCAACAACAAATTGGCGACTCCACTGGGGATCGCATCTAGTTAGTTTATTTGTGTTTCTATTGTTGTTCTTCTCATAAATTTAGGAGTGGCGAATCGAACTGCATTTGCCATTTACAAATGCAAAGTAGACATCTGCTACTCTAGTCCATTCACTGGGCCTGTTTATGATCTGAACAGTTGATCCACAAATGCTCTAATGACCCTTTGTGATAGCTCTTAGTCCTCCTTTAAATCATCCCTCTGATTGTACCTTATTAATAGCTTTTATCCGGCCAAAAACCGTAGATTAAACTGCAAACCGTGACCCAGAACCCAGAGACAATTCTCGTTTCTACTTCAGCGCAGGCTCTGTGAAGAGGTTCTGCATTTCAACGTAGGTACCGAGAGGGCTACCTGCGCTGCAATTCAGTTTCTCTGTGCAACAGGTGCGTTGATCAGCATTTGCCCTGTGCAGCTGTGGTTCTCTGCTTCATTTTGTTCAGTTTTATCTCTGATTTTTGCAGCCTGTTATCAGTGTGTGTACCTATCTGAAAACCCCTTTTCTTTGCCTTAATTCCGCCTCAGTTGTATAAAAGAAACTGTATTTGTTTTTTTGTATTTGTTACATCATTTGCAGTTTCCCATTACAAAAGTAAACTAGTCATACTGTCGCCCTTAGATCTAGACCTGTCATATGTGTCGTTTTGATCTTAGGAGTGAGTTTGTTTGCTGTTAACAGTTGATTACGCTTTTACTTTTGTCTTTTGGTTTGAATTTATGAATTTCTAGTGTCGAAACAAGTGTTCATTTCAAAATCATAAAGTGTCGTAATCGTCTCTACTTTGTTGATTTCGAAAAAGAAGCTTGTTTGTGTTTTTCACTTGAAATCGAATTCAAATTTGTACAACAACTTTCTTTTTAGGCATCAATATTAAGAAAGTGAAAACAAATACATGCATATGTGCATTTGCATTTTGACAGTTTGCATGATTTGATTTAGGAAAAGTGCATTTACAGTGTGCTCTATGCTCTTTGAGAAAAGATTGTGTCTTTCTTTTCCCCTTGTAGCTAGGATTTTCATTGTTGAAAAGAGATAAAAGCTTGCTTATCATCTTTAGGCTGCATTTAGGAATTGTATCTACATCTCGTGGTGATCCAAAAAGGCAAACTTCTAAGAAAGATCAACCTAAAATAAATTGAATGAACTTAACAACGCTTTGTAACTTAACGCACAACATAGAGGTCTAGGCTAGAGACGTGTTCCGGCGTCGTAAAACCTGGTAACTGTTGGCCTCACTGATGGATGGGTGATTCCTCCTGAGAGACGATAAGTGTCAGTACGGATTGTGCTCCCACGTACCGTCGAGTATATATTGGGATACCCCTATAGCATAAAACCTTTATCCATAGGAAGTCGTGTCGGCCGCCCTACTGATCGCAATGCACTGAACACAGCATTCGGGAAGATTGACCGCCCGTACCCTAAAAAGTATTCTGTGGTTTTGCGATTGGTTTGGCACACCCTCTACCTAGCACTCCAGAGCAGTCCCTTTCGTTCCTTTTCAGACTCCTTAACGGAAAAGGTCCATCTGAGCACTTGTCACTTCAGGCTCATTAAAAATCGAAGGAGACTAGAGTCATCTTTTGTTTTTTCTCGACTCTTTAAAATTGAAAAAACAAGTTGTGTCAAAGCGTGTTAAAATTTATTTTAAACGGAATATTCACACCCTTTTTCCTGCGTTGATCTTTTGGTTGAGAAAAATGGAGCCTACCAACCAAGGAATTCCCCTTGGTGGAAATCCTAGTCCCTTCTCCTCTTGGGGAGATGTTGGTGTGCCCCATATGGCCACATTGTCGCTTCCAGGACTGACAATTGGCTTGCCAGTCTGGCTCTTCTCAACCAATTTCGTTCAGAACACCACTATTCCTGAACAGTCGAATCAGCAATTAGACGAATCCAGAGTTTCCCACCCACCTTCTACTTCCTCTAATTCTTCCTCTCTTCCTTCCTCTTCGTCTGACGGGACTGGTAAAGCTAAAAACCAAGTTCCTAAGGAGAAGAAGGAAAAGAAGAAGAAAGAGAAAAAGAAGAAGGAGCCAAAGGCAAATAAGGGAAAACAAGTGTCGTCTAATGAAAATCCACACACAGCACTGACCAGGCCTAAATCGCCATGTGTCATCTGCAAGGGAGACCACTTTCACAGAGATTGTCCTTGCATCCCTCGGATACTAAGGGACTGGTCTCCCCGTTTGCACAATCCGGTGTCGTCAACCTCTGATGGCCATGTTGAAAGCACACCGTCAACTAGCGAAAGTGAAGCCCCAGGACAAAAAGGGAAAGCTAGATTTCCCTGTAGACTGTGCGAAGGCGATCATGCCCTCCACCGTTGTCCCTTCTTAGAGGAAGCTAAAAGAGTTTTGGATGATCGTCCGGTTTCACTGTTACGACTTCCTCCTGGATATAATAAACTCTTGCCAAGTCCTTCGTTAGTTGAGAATCCAGCTGGCTCACTCAGGTGGTCAGCTGAAGCATCTATCATTGAGGATGAACCATCTGAATCCATACCAGAAGAAAGTCAAAAGGTCGAGGCGACAGTTGACCCGGTATTGCCTTCAGAGGTTTTATCTTCGAATGATACAGTCACTGAAGAGAACAAGGATGACACCGTCCAAATTCTCTTCATCAACACAGACTCCGACGAACAAGGGGGCAATCTACCCATTCCTTTACCGCAGGAAGGAAGTTCATCAGAGCCGTACCCGATCGTCTACTCGGTCCCACCTCCAAGCAACCTAGTTGTATCCTTCGACTGGAACCAACTAGGCAGACCCCGTTTGCCAGCAAGCATACCATTCCGAATTATCGTTCAAATATACAGAATGGTCATGGCAGGCACCATCATAGATGAGGGGGCTTCTGTGAGTATCCTTTCCTCTACTGCTTGGAAAGCACTTGGTTCGCCATCGCTTTTGCCTGAGATGAGAAATCTGACAGGCTTTGATAAAGGAACCAGTCGACCTTTAGGGATCCTCCCCAATGTGCCCATAACATTGAAAGGGAAGACCGTTCAAATGAACGTGATGGTCGTTCAAGGACCCTTGGATTATAACCTACTCCTTGGACGAGACTATATATATTGCATGGGAGCCATCGTCTCCTCACTCTTTAGAGTAATGTGTTTTCCGCACGAAGGAAGAGTGGTCAAGCTCGTTGACCAACTTTCATTTCCCAGATCACGCATCGCAAATAGTCATATACCATCCCTAAATGGTCTCTTCATGCAAGAAATGTCTCAACCCACGGTCCGTCCTCCCGATGAGCGCGAGTAATTCGGAGGTATATGACTGGAACCCAGGCGGCATGCGTCCTGGTCTGCTTCGGCAGGAAAACTTTGGGTATATGGTAGGTTTCTGCAGGAGAATATTACTAGTCTGTACCCCACCCATGCTGGAAGAGGGTTATTCTAGAATAAGATTCTTTTGTCAAAGTTATGTAAGCTGGGTCGGCGCCGCTTACCTTTGTTTATCTCGGTAGACATTGCCGAAGAAGTGTTTTGTTTGCTGCGCAAATGAGACAATCTTTGGATAACCTGAAAGAGGTAGGCCTTTCCTGGTAGAACAAATGTTTTATCTGCAAATTGAGGGGTAACCTTGAAATCGTATTTTATACCTAGGGGCATGCAAACCTTTTGGAGTGCAAGCAAGGGGCGGCTATTTATTTTTTAAATTTTTAGGTCCTCCCTTTAAACCCGTAGGCTAACCCTTTAAACTCGTAGGATTAGTCGTTTCCGAACTTGCATAACGAAAGGATGTGGGGCAAAGCTTTGTAAGGCGCAAGCTCCATAAAAAATGGCATCTTATATGAGACATTCTTATCATATGACTGGATTATCGAGCAGTTTTAGCACATAGTTCATGCTCGTTAAAAAATAAACATAAGACCGAGCAAGTGTTTCAATCCGCGTTTAAGCTCGTTAAAAAATGAACTACCCTCCGGTAAATAACCACCGTGAATGAAACATTATCAGCCATTAAAGCCTTGGTCATGTTTGCACCGTCACCTCCACTTTTCATTTGGCCGATCATTCACCTCCATTTGATTGTTTACCCATTTTGAGGAACAGCTGCGAAGAGTGATTTCACTAGCCATCCTTGTGACACTGCCGTGCTTGGAAAATTCCAACCCTTACCTGGAATCAGCTGCTACCCGTTTTATCACTCGTTCCTCAAAAGACGAGTCTTCTTTAAGCTCTTTTCATCTGACTCGTAAAATATGAAAAGATTGCCGAGTTTTGGCCTTCCAGCTCGTTAAAGCGACCGGAAGCGCTATCCCTCCTCTAGATTTTAATCTTTTTGGACCTGAGGGATTATTGCACAAAAAGATCGAGCGCTTGTTTTGTTCGGCTCGTTAAAACTATCGAAAATTCATCCCTTCTGTATTGTTTTATACTTTTTCAGACTTAAGGGATTAGATGACGAAAAAGGAATTCTGGAGTTACCTTTACGTTCCTTTTCAGACTCTCTAAAAATGAAAAGGACCGAGTTATCTTTGTCGTTAAACTCGTTAAAAACATTAATAGCGACAAACTTGTCTTTAGACGAGAACAAGTTTCACTATCGCTAGGCTCGTTAAAACATAGCGATGGGTTTGCCCGAAGGGCAAATTATAGAACAAGCATATGTTATCCTCCTCAAGCTTGACAAAAATAAAGAGGTACTGGTCAGCAATGACTGGGGAAAAATTGGGAAGAAACTCAAAGAACCTTTATTGGTAGCAAGTCGCTCTTGAACATGACACTTCCACTCCGTGCCTGAGTCGGGTTGGGTTGTTCCATTCACCGGTCACATCACCATGGTCTCACCATACCATCCACCTTTGGGGTAAATTCTACCAATCCATCATACAAGTGTCGCTGATATGTTCAAGAGAAGTCATCCAGAGAAGTCACCTGTGTCCCATCCACTACCATACATTATACTTCATTCTTTCATGACCACCACCCTGAACCATATATCAACAGATCGTTTTCACCTCCATCAAAATCATTTGCTCCGTTCCATGTCATTGATGTGGGATACATCAAGGCCCTCCTTTGACGGATCACTTCTTGTCGACATCAGCTCATTATCCAAGAAGTTGATCTAGGAACACCCCTTCAGTACTTTGAAGCTTGCATGCCTCAATGGCAAGTTTCTCACTTCCGGCGACAGGTATACATCAATGACCTTCGACCGAAAGATTTTGCGTGGTGTTCGACGCCAAGTCCTTTATTCACACCACGTGAATTGTACTGCAGTACCTTGAGGGTCATTATCATTATCGGTTATTCCTCTCGCGCTTGTTAACAGTTTACATCATTGACTAGTAATCAAGCGATGTCTTTCCATGTTCGACTTCAGAACATTTCTCACATGGATCGACTTGTACTTAGAATGAAGATCGGACAAGATTGAAGACCCCAGATCTAGTTTCATCCATCCGGGCTGCGATATATATTCAGGAAAAATAAAGACATTGACATGTACAGCATTGCAGCACAGATAATCATCCTACCAAAAGGATGATGATTTCATCAAGATCATCAGTCTACCATCAGACGATTGTCTGTCCTATGTACATAAAAATGAATTTATAAAGCTGAGCATGGGAATGCCTGCCTCAGCTAGATCATAAAAATAGTATGAAAATGATGTATTGTATTGTATCTTGTTACAGGTCTCCTCCCAACATTGAAAGAACTTCGGATCCTCCTAATAAAGCATTTCACCCAATAAACGGCCTCATACTTTAGGGGGCAACTGTTATAGACATTTTTGTGCCTTACAGCATTGAGCATGAAATGTCCATAATCCAAGGGATCCAAAGTCCCTAAAAGTGTTGTTCCTGCCCCTAAAGGAACAAGGTCAACCAATGACAGCTTCTCCCAGAAGTTCTCCACCAAAAACTACTCAAAGCTAGTCAAATCAGGATCAATTCAGATGCTCCACTAGCTGCCTGCGTTGCAAAGCACCCCAGTACACTAGCTAGGTGTGTTGCAACGCAGGTGAATGCACTACCAAGGTGTGCTGAGCGGGAAATGACAAATGGCAGTGACATTCCGCGAGGTGGAAAGACAATGGAAGCTTCCAGAATCTTCTCCAATGACACTTGCCTCACTGAATTCGACCAGTGATGAGTAAGAGGCTCTCAGTCTCCAAGTGGAAGCAAGAACTGACAGAGAGAAGCCACAAGTCAAAACATAAGCTGACTCATCCTCTCTGCTTACATCTATATATGGATCCCTCATCCCAGAGATCCAGAGGCTGGAATTTTGTACTTTGCAGAGAATTGTTGTTGGTTTGAGATTGAGATTAGTGCATTGGGTGATTTGTGCTTTGTTGGAGGTGAGGAAGGGATTCCTTTGCTGGGAGGTAGATGCTGGATCGGGACTCACTTGGTTGTATCTCCTCTTGGACTTTCTTATCATATAAATAAAACTATTTGAGTTTCTCCTATATGCTTGTATATCAATGATGCTTTGTTATATTTGCATGTTTAGCTTAAATCTGATCCTAAGCTATTTATGAATGTAAATCTATGTTTTTGGGTAGTTTTCCTCTTCTGTGATCTTGCAGGAACTTGGTGAAGCTGGGCTAGTAAGGGAGCAGGCAGCGGGAAGCGAACAAAGAGGAGAGCGATTGGATCAACAAACTAGCACAAGACACAGGTTAGTTACATCCTTCCTCTTCGTTTACATTTCATAAAGAAGAATACGAAAATAGTTTTCCTTGTTTGTTGCTAAGGCACTGTCACACCTTAGAGTGGGATAGGGGCGTTCTAAATAGATACTTTTCCCAACAACATGGGGCACAGTAATAACAATATGGGGACAATAGGGGCACAAAAATATTAATAAGGGATACAACTACAATAGTAATGGGTTAATAACTAGTATTATAGGGACCTAACAACGAGAGAGAAGTGAGTATGTGCTTTTCAATGAGGAAGTGGGTGTGCCTTGTGACCATTCGATTGCAAATGTATCAAGGTGCTCTTACTGAAAGGGTGAAAATAAACTGAGCCTCAAAGAGATAAGTAATAGTAATACCCTAATGGAGATGCACATGAATAAGAAAGGTTTGTCTAATATCAAGTGAAATAGTTCACATAGATGCGATGATCATTATAAACATTACAACACAATTCCAACAAGTTCAGCACCGAAGTCACTGAAATAATTCAATTACTCTAGTATAGGTGAAAGAAAACATAAACCATAAGCATTCAAAGAATAGTCTTAGAAACATTCACAATCCATGTGTGAAAATGTGTTGGCCTAGAAGGCTTCAATATTAAGCAAAAGTTCCAATATACATAAATACAATGAACATCACTAGCTCTAATAGTGGATTGTTAGAGCCACTACTTGCTCCTCAAAAGTACTAACTATGTCTCTCTAATACCTTATGGGAGAATCTAAGGTTAAAAGTACTTTACACGAGAAATGAGGATCCTTTTATAATTTGAGACATGACCTTTCACATCTCCATGAATCTTGAATTTCCAATTCTTAATGACCCCTAGACTTCTACAACCTTTTGACTTCCAAATGACTTTTGATATTGCATTTTATTTTGGACTTCCATGACTCTTTTGTCCGTACATGACTCTTGGACTTCAACGTATTTGTCTTTACAATGATTACAACATTACATCATGACTTCCACATCATCATATAATGAAGACATGACATGTCACTATCTTTGATGACTAGGACTAACAATGACTAATGACATGGAATTTTTCAGTGGTGACATGGCTGCCACTTGTGTCTTCATTCTTCATGTAGCTTTTGGTCACTGATGCCTTCATGCTCCAAAGTGTCTTTGATCTAAGAGTCTTAAGGGTGCTTTAATCATCAAGATTTCAATGCATTCTTTGTTCTTCAATTATTCCTTTGTTTGTATTCTTTGCTCGATCTTCGTCATGCATGCTTCCATGCTATTCCTGAGATATATATAGCTGTAATCACTCATGACAAGTAACCATCAGCTTGCAAATATCCTAGTCTAAAATGATTTATGTAGACTTTTTGTTCCTTCCTTTTCAATGTGATTTGGAAAGAGAGGATAGATTCTGGGCACAAGGGTGCACTTTGAAAGGCTTAAGGGCTAAAGAAGGGAGGCTTTAGGGCTTCAACATGCACACATGAACTCAAGATGAAGAGACAATCAAGGGAGGGTGCATGGCTCAAGTCCAAATGATGAAGGGGAAGGCTTTAGGCTTCCCAAGTCTGTTGTGAACTCAAGGGAGAGAGGGAAGGCACAAGACACGCTCTTGAAGGCTGAAGGAGGAAGGCTTTAGGCCTTCAGGGTGCTCATGCACTTAAGAGGCCCATGAGGGTGCATGGTGCAAGTATGAAGGGTGAAGGGTGGAGATTCATGCCTTCAGAGTGCGATCATGCGCTCAAAGGGTAAGGAGGGTGCATGACATAGTGTGGAAGGTTGAAGGGTTGAGCTTAAGGCCTTTTGGGTGTGCTCATGCTCAAGGAGGGCACACTTCTTCGATTTGAAGGAGTGCACTCAAAGGAATAATTGGTTTCTTGAAGGGTGCAGTTCGGAAAAAGGAAGGGGAAGGGTTCAAGGAGTGTGCTTTGCCCTCTTGGAGGGCACACAGTGCACTTCTGAAAAATGCATGATTCTCGATCAAGGTTTAAGAGTGTGCTCATGCACTCTTGGCCTTAATGGGTTCACTTTGTAACCAAAATTTGTCAAAGTCTGGAAGAAAGGAAAAGGGGTGAACATGATGAGTTTTAGACATAAAATCATGTGTGACACATACCAACTCATTGAGAAAACTCAGACAAGATTTAAAAATGATAAGTATACATCAAAACTCCACTTTCCATGCATTCCCCAAGTACAATGGGTGAAGTGTGTGCAACTGCGACCAAAAAGTGTCATTTTACAACAACAAAGATGTTGCAACCATGAAATACACCAAAGATTTTTTAATCAATGCAGCAACACTTGAGAACACTCAAGAAAACTTGAAACATAGAGTATGACATGAAACGACACTTGATGAGTAAGGCGACCCTTGACGCGATGATAAAGTAGGATCCAAAATTTGAATGTAGTGAAATTTTTGGAGGATGTTGTAGCATCAACAACAGGTCCCAAATGTGGCACTAAGTCATCCCTACCCCCATTATTATCCTGTCATAAAGGATTTCCTTGATACTAGGGTCCCAATCCATCCTGAACATCGTGAAGCACCCCTTGCCCCACTCATTGTCCAACCTTGTACAATAACTCAAATCCCTCTACATACCATTAGTAAGTAGAGCATTATGATAACATAGAGTCTTGACTAATTCCTCGTGAAGTTTCTCTATTGAGTCACCCATATCATGCACTCCAAGGGTGGAATCCTGAAGATACAATCTGACCCCTATGGAGATTAATCCTCACCCACATGAGCTTCACCTAATTTCCTCCTATTAATCATCCCTCCATCCTAATGAAGTCCCTTATGCCAACAATGAATCAATAAAATCCAATGGAAGATCAGAATGATCTCCCACTATTAAAACCAACTCATCCCTAAGGATAGCTGAACTGTCAAGTACTTTGATGCCATGGTCCCATGCTTATCATAGTAAGAAACTATCTTGCTGACCTTGTGACACCCTGGTCATGATTGACTACCCAACATGCTCATACCAGAACCTCCTCTCCTGTAACTCTTAGCAATAATATATGTAATGATCAAGGTTATTCCCACCCTACTAAGGCAAATCAGCAATGTCAGGGCCTCTCGCTCCATGGTTAGGCCCAATCCTGACCAATAACCTTCCTCACCATATGAGGATGATTGAACTATCCCCCATTTGTATGTAGGTTTTAAACCTATACAGAAATTACCTGCAGATGAATTCTAAAAACAAAAAATAAATAATGACGAGAATATAAAACAAATACACAAATATTTTCCCCTGGATCCCAAAACCAGGACTACCAGATGCATCTTTCATTATTTTATTTTAAATGTTACAATACATACACATACATGCCGAAGCATTCATAAACCCCAATCCATTAACCCTGGATTAAAACATAATCGTAGTTCCCTTGACTGGCTCTACAAAATACCATGGGCTAAAAACCATCATGCCCAAAACCATGTGCAAAACCCATGCACAAAACCATAGGTAGGTCCACCCACCTAATATAGGCTCAAAAAAAAAAAAAATCATAGAGAGACCTCGTACAGGGGAGCTACTGCCCTCCTAAAACACCTTGACAAGGGGGGATATACCCCCTTGTGACCCCCCTACTGCGTCCGACATGTGTGACTAGTCGTGGAAAGAATATAAAACTCACCCAAAATTCTCCCACTTGTTGTTTTCTTTTCCACAAAAGGGGTCACAAGAGAGCTTAGTCATTGGTCTAGCCTTGCAACGCCCATTGTTTCTCTACACCATGAAAACTTCTCAATTCTCAAAGAATTCATCAATGCATCTACAGTATTCTTCAAAGTGTCCACCTTTACCAATGATATCTTTTTGTCCTCAACCATATCCCTTACAAAGTGATATTGAACATCAATATGCTTTGTCTTTGAATGATAAGAAGGGTTCTTTCCCAAGAAAATTTCACTTTTGTTGTCACAATCTATCCTTATAGCTTGTTGTACTAACCACATACTTGAATACAATATTTGCAACCAAACTGCTTCCTTGCTTGCATGAGTGGCTGCCATGTATTCTACCTCTCTAGTTGAAAGTGCCACTACATTATGTCTCTTACTCATCCAACTGATTGCTCCTCCAAACACATACCCACTTGTATATCTTCTCTGATCTAGATCTCCAGCCCAGTCTGCATCAACAAAGCCATGGATGTTCAAAACTTTGTACAATCCTGGTCTTCCTTCGTAGCATAGACCATAATCATTAGTTCCATGTAAATACCTGAAAATAAGCTTCACTATTGTCCAATGCTCCTTCCCTAGTTTTTACATAAACCTACTCAATACTCCCATTGCATGTGCAATGTCTGGTCTAGTACAGAACATTGCATACTTCAGGCTACTGACTACAATTGCATGTGGAACATGGGACATGTACTCTTCCTCTTCTTGTGTCTTGGGACATTGTTCAACAAATGACTTTACACCTACATGAATAGGAACCTTCACCGTTTTACTATACTTCATATTAAACCTCTACAATATTGTCTCGACATACTTCCTTTGGTTTAACCAAATCTTCCTCTTTTCCTGATCTTTTTTAATTTACATGCCCAAAATATAGTTTGTAGCGCCAAGATCCTTCATGTCAAATTTGGAGGACAATTGGGTCTTCAAATCTTGGATAATTACTTTGTTATTTCCAATTAGAAACATATCATCAACATACAAGACTAAATAAATAACATGGCCACCAATTAATTTAAAATACACACAGTGATCTTCTTTGCTTCTAGTGAAGCCAAGTCCCCATATATATGTATCAAATTTCTAATACGACCTCCTTGGTGACGATTTTAAACCATACAAAGAATTTTTTAACCTGCATACTAGTTCTTTCTTACCCTTCACCGCAAGGCTTTCAAGTTTCTTACTATATGTATGTTCTTCCAGATCCCCATGAAGAAATGTTGTCTTCACATCCATCTGTTCTACCTCAAAATCAAGAGCAACAACAAAAGATAAAAGTAATCTAATAGAATCTACCTTTGCAACAAGAGAATAAATATCACCAAAATCAATTCCCGACACCTCGGAATAACCTTTTTCTACCAACTAAGCTTTGTATTTCTCCATGTTGCCTTCCGCATTCATCTTTTTTAAACGCCCATTTGCTTCCAAAGGATTTCCTTCGAGCTGACAACTCCACTGGATCCCAAGCCTCATTTTTGTCCAAAGATGCCATTTCATCAACAATGGCATCTTTCCAGAGTTTTCCATCCTCTGAATCTATTGCGTCCCTAACAATTCTGGGATCATCATCAGTAATAGATAATAAAAAAAAAATTGAATAGAAAGCAAATGGACTATATCTTTCTGGCTGCATTCTTTCTCGAACTGATCCTCACAACTGGAGTTTGTGGCTCTTCATCTTATGATTCTTGTTTTGTTGTAGAGTATGATTCTTCCTCCTTTAGCTCAAACTCTATCTTCTCAGGTTCCTTTGGTAGGAATTCATGTTTAATAACATATTTCACCTCTCTAAACACCACATCTCAGCTATACACAACCTTCCTTGTTTCTGGGTTCCAAATATTATAACCTTTTAAACAATCCTTATACCCAATAAAGATGCACCTTTTAGATTTACTATCCAACTTGGTTCTTTCTCCTTTGGAACATGTACATATGAATCAAAGCCAAATACCCTCAGATGTGAAAGAGAGGGTTTCTTACCAATCCATACCTCATGTGGAGTCTTATCCTCCAATGTTGATGAAGGTGATCTATTAACCAGGTAGCATGCAATCTCCACTGCCTCTACCCAAAATTCTTGTCCTAACCTGACACTACTGAGCATGCTTCTTGATTTTTCCATAAACCACTTATCCATTCTTTCTGAAAATTTGTTTTGCTGATGTGCGTATGGAGTAGTATTTTGTTGTGATATACCACACTTCTTACAGAAATCTCCACCATTATCTATCCTCAACACCTTTATCTTCTTCTCTGTCTGGTTTTCCACCAAAGCCTTAAATTCTTTAAACCGATCAAAGACTTCAGATTTATTCCTGAGGAAATATATCCATGTATTCATTGAGAAGTCATCTATAAATGATACATAGTACATAGACTTACCCAATGATGGAATTGACACAGGTCCAAACTCATCACTATGCACAAGCTCTAATATCCCTTTCACCCTCTTAGCAATATAGGGGAAAATCGCCTGATTCTCCTTCCCATATACAAAATGTTCAGGGCAATCGAAATCCAAAGAGAAATTAGAAATACCTTCAATAATACTATTACCATGAAGTATTTGAAGGCCCTTCTCTCCAATATGTCCATGACTTTGATGCCATAGCATGGTATTTTCTCCACAAACCATTAGATTTTTAGTTCCACTCCAATAACAGTGCTACCTAGAAGCTTGTACAGAGTTCCAATCCAAAGTCCCTGCATCAATACCAGTGCTCCCATAACCATCTTGCAAATATATTTCTCGAACACCATTTTTACCATGAAGTATTCGAAGGCCCTTCTTTCCAATATGTCCATGACTTTGATGCCATAGCATGGTATTTTCTCCACAAACCATTAGATTTTTAGTTCCACTCCAATAACAGTGCTACCTAGAAGCTTGTAGAAAGTTCCAATCCAAAGTCCCACACATCAATACCAATGCTCCCATAACCATCTTGCAGATATATTTCTCGAACACCGTTTTTACACCTTTATCATCCATCTTGTGTACAAAAATAAAATTTTTGGCCAATGCAGGAATACGCATAACACCCGAAAGTGTTATAATCCTTCCACCTTGCAACTTCAGCTTGACTTTTCCATGTCTGAATATTCTAGCCTTCCTGTCATCCCCTAATAAGCAATCACCACCATCATATTTCTCATACTCGTAGAACAACTCCCTATGGGGAGTGAAGTGAAAGGATGCTCCTGATTCAATCAACCGTGCCTCATTATCTACATGTGTATGTGAAGAAGAAGCCATGTACACATCCCCACCTTCATTTGTGCTGGTTTTCACTTGTGTAGAAGGAGCATCATCAAATCCATTTCCTTTCTCAAGAGATTTAGATCTACAATCCTTTTTGAAGTGCCCTTCCTTTCTGCATTTCCAACACACCTTTACAAGATTTCTTGGAGATTTAGATTTCCCACCTGTTAGAGTCGGTCTAGTCAGCCCTCCGTCAGAGATCAAAACTCTTTGTGCATTTCAATTTTAGGTGTCCCACTCCATTCACTCAGCTGCATTTTGCTAGGGGCATGCCATGATCTGACGGAGAAAGTCATGCTAATCATTTCCCCTCATGTCTGGCTCCTGCTGGCTCAGGTCTTTTGCCAATAATCACCAAAGTCCATGATAGTCAAGGTCTGGTCCTTTACAGGACAAAGTCATTTTCTAGGTTTGGGTCTAGGAATTCATCAATTTGGTCTTTAAAACATGTCCAGTAAAGCCATGCAGGTTAGAGGGATGCCCTTACACAGCTATGGTTCAGAGAGCTTCATTGTCACATGGATACACTTCGACTCTTCTTCAAAACTCTGTTTTGAAGAAAAGTCAAACAAGGTCATTTATGACAAAATTTTCCAAAAAAATCGCCAGTTGACTTTTCAGATGCAGTCATGGCTTCCGTGGCCAAATGCTTTGTCATACATTCCCTACAAAGATGTGCTGAAAATTTCATCATTTGAGCCAAAATGTCAAAGGGAAACTGAAAATCAGTGTGTTTTAAAGTCAGTGAAAAAGTTCAAAACACAACATAAGAAAAATGGGTTTTCAAAGAAGCAAAAATTAAACCCATCTCTTCCAAGGCTATATATACATGTTTTTACCCAAATCAAAGGCATTGTTCTACTACAAGACTTGGAGAAGACATTGCAAAGGTGTGAGTGTGAGATTCGATCGTTTGAATGAGTGGGAGCAAGTTTTAGAGGGCGCGGCGCACATACCCAGGAGCGCGGTGCACTCACCGGGCATGGTGCACACGCATCCAACCCGCAGTTGAAGGTTTACACAGGCACGGCGCATACCCAGCGTGTGGCGCACTGGGATTTGCGCACGACGCACATAGACCAGGGGCCGAAAAACGTTGCCAAAGCACTCCAAATTTTGGTGAATGCTATCAAATCAAGAGGTAGGCCTTATGACATCACCGGTTCATCAAATTTTATCAATGATATGGTGTTTATAGAGATGTTTGAATGTCACCCAAATGCATAAGGTCAACCATAAGAAATCACCAAGAAAGGATGGCTAGGGTTGTTAAAATGTGTTGTTAGTGCCAAGGTTTCACCCCACTCACCTTTTTCCCCTCACCTATCATTTTTCCCATCTCCCCTGGATCATTTTTCCTAAAACCCCACCCTAAATCACTACCAAACCCTCTCCCTATTGCTCCACTATTTGGTCAACTCAAAATCACCATAAGACCAGCTCAATGTGCAAGCAAGGTTGTGGAAGAAAGGTGCATGGTCGAAGAGTTGAAGAGTCAAACGATTAGGAGTGATTTAGGGTGATTTCAAAGCTCGCGGCGCACTCATTGGGTGCGGCACACACAGAGCCCGTCCACTATGTAAATCCGCCACTGGCACGGCGCACTCAGTGTGCACGGTGCACTAGGCATTGCGCGTGGCGCACAGGGATATAAAGCCCAAAAGCCAACCAATTCGCCCAAAAAAAATTTTGGATGCTCATCAAATTTAAAAAGAAGGCAACCTACCTCCACTCTTGCATCAAACTTGAAAGGAATAGAATGGTTTTAGGAGTATAAATCAAATGCAAAATTTTTATAAAGCAAACAAAAGAAGACACAAAGAAACCATGATCCTAGAGTTTGTGCTACAGTAACAGTGCTCCCAAGGTGTTTCAAACCCTACCCCATCAACACTATACCCAAACTACTCCCAAGTCCCTGACAAATCTCTCCCTTTAACCCCTATTCCCATTACATCATTCCCTTCCTAATATTCCCTGTTTTATTGTCCCCTTGGTGGCAGATTGTCGAAGCAACTACCAGCCTCATTAGAATCAAAGGGCAGCATAAAACTCAGCGTACCAAACAGCAACCATGGCATCCGAGGTTTCATCATAATATGAGGAGGGGACCCACAGTGACACAGCTTCAGGAGAAAGGGCCCACAGGAGACATCACCGGAGTGGCAGACATCTTAGAGATGAGCCAAACACCCTCACCGAGTTGCAGGCATGCCCTCTTTCTATGTCTTGTTTCCAGCACTTAGCATGTTTTGAATTTTGTCAGAGGGTGGAAAATATCAGAGTTCATCATGAGTTGGCCCATCTTTTTGTGCTTCACCTACATGGAGGACAGTCTATCTTGGTTGGGGTCACTTTCACATTGACACCCGAAACCATATCAGTGGCAACAGGCATACCAAACATTGGAGAGCAGTGGCATAAGAAGAAGAAGCTAGAGAGGCATCATTATGAACCTTACATCAAAGACAGCTATTTTAGCCACCTCACGAGAGTTTTTCCATTCAGATTTTTGAAAGATGAGTATGCCTCTCTCATGAAATTGATCATGAAGTACTTCAGTTGCGAGGGGAGGTTTTCTCGCCTTTATGCCTATCACATCAGGTTTCTCATGCACTTTACCAGGGTGCGGATGATGAGCCTCCCATTTTTCATTTGCAGAAACATAGAGAGGATGAGAAATTTCATGAAGCACAAGACCCCTCCACAACAGCTCAACAGTGTTTATCACTTTGCCCTTATCCAGATTTTGGTGGACCATCAGTTGGGATTGCAGGGTATTTCTTGGGAGGACTTCATCTCCCGTGACTTCTTCAGCGCTCCATAGGTGGTATCAAAGGCAGAGCATGAGATAGGTGGCCCATATCATCAGTATGAGTGACATGAGACTGCTACTATGCCAGTATACATCACCTATCAGAAAGGTAGTAGACCTTTGTTTGCAGCAGCAAAGCGAGTGTTATCTCCACCTGGGGTGGAAGGGGCCTCGCTTCCGACATCAACATCATAGGAGCAGGGCAGAGGTGAGGAGCCAGTGCATGATGAGGGCCTTCAGGGCAGAGGTGAGGAGCCAGTGCATGATGCAGAACCTACAAATGCAGAGCTTGCAGAGATCATCCAAGAGCAGCAATCGCTGATTGAGAACTTATCCCTTGACTTGGAGAGGGCCAAGTGGAACATGAAGTATCTAGAGTAGAGGAACAAACAACTTGAGGATCGGCTAGCTGAGATAGAGTTGCAACTGATCAAGGAAAACCGGCAACACATCATGGCAGCACAAGGTAGACCTATGGAGCAAAGAGATGAGGACCAGGGGTATGTTTTAGAGAAATTGAACGTCCACTTGGATGTAGCGGTTTGATAAGGCTAACATGGAAAAAGACATTTTGAGGCGCATGACTCACCATTACATGGCCCGAAACATGAGCTCCAAAGAAAGAATCAGGAGCCTAAAGGCGAAATTGAGCAAAGCAACAAAAGATGCAAAAGAGCAAGATCGGCTTCGAATCTTGGCTGAGGCTTCCTTGGAACAGCATAGCACTTCATAGGGGACCCCCAACCCAAATTTCAAAAAACTTGGGGAAATTTTGGTCACTTGGTAATTTTTTGGGTAAAAAACAGGGATTTTCTCCCTGTGTGCCGTGCCACTGGCGCGACGCTAAAATTATAGAGCTCAAAATGAGGAATGGCTTGCAGTTTTGGATTCAGCATGGAAAATTACGACTACTAGTGTCTGGACAAGAAATTTGGGCAAGATCTGTGTCTCCTAAAGGTCAAAAAACACCCAAAAATGGCCTCTCTCCCACTTTTTTGACACACAGAAAGCAGCCTTGGGAGAAGGGAGATTTGGAGTGGCAAATGAGCACCAAATTTGAAAATTCTAGTTTGGTTAGAAAGTAGACAGGACAGGCTTTCCAGCAAGCCCACTTGGGCACATTTTGGACACCTTCAAGTGCCCCAAAACAGGCCCTAAAGTAGCGCGACGCACAGAGAAAATGGCGTGGCGCACAAAGGAAAAAATTGCCAATTTGCTTCCATTTCACGAAATTTCGGTTCGCGACTTCTCCAAGTGGGCACACTCATCTACACTTCGGTTTTTTGGCACCAAAGGCGGCATTTAAAGAGTTTTTTTCTCCAAATTGGCTTCTATCCAAGTGGTGAAGGAAAGCAAACAATCACCCAAAGCCAAATGTCATGTTCGTAGCGCTGCACCTGTAGCTGATGGTTGGCTCTCCATCTCCATTTCGCAATGATTCGAGTAACTCCCCAACCTTTGGGTGTTCTATCTCTTCCTCACACATTCTATATATTGTATGCAAGTTATTTGCAAAGGGTTGGTTGGCTTGTAACTTCTAGGAGACTGTGGGAAAGAAACTTTGTTTCTTCACTATGTATTTTTGACAGAGAAATAATGAAAGGTAGCGGCTCTGTTTCATGAGATTATTGTGGTTGTGAGTGTAGCAAATGTGTTTCTTATGTTTTCACATGTATTTCGTTATGTTTCATAATTCAATTCATGCTCATTTCCAGAATTTTTCTAAATGAGATTAGGTAGAATTCAATTTTATTGCTCTGCCTATGGGAAAATTTCATGTTCAGTGTTATTCTTCTGTTGAAAAGGATTCATGTCACTATGCCCTTTTCACTTTCTTCAGCAATCTATTCATGCCGTGGTACCTCAAACTAAATTGTTACATTTTCTGCCTACCTTGCCTCACGGAATAATCTATCCCTTTGTATTAAACTCTCTGTTCTTTGTTGAGCGCTGGTCCCATAACATCCCAGAAGCTCGGTCATTCATGAAAATTGTTTCCAGAATCCCTATTCACTTACTAGCCTAAGGTAAATATTGCATTGTAAGTCATCTCAGACTGTTTTCGATCATCTATTCACTGAGCATGACTCGGAGAGAGCCCTCTCCTGTTCTGGTAGGGCTAGCTACTAGACTGAGCGTGGTTTGTGGTTACCCTAATTTTTGCCTTCCTTCAGCCTAAGGCAGATTTAGGTGCTAACATAGTGGCGACTCCACTGGGGAAGAAAACTGAAATCAAATCCCCTTGTTTCATAATAATTCTAAGCTTCCGGATGATGAGCTTAGGACTGGAAAGGCTGAGTAAGTTGGTTATGTCCTGTGATTTTTCTCAATAGCACGTTGGCTTCTAGACGATATACCAGAGCCAATCCAGACTCGGACCCTCCTCACATCTACGAAAATCCCAACTTGATTCCAAGACTCCTTCGTCAAGAAAGCACCATAACTCCCGTGTTCAAGTCTCATTCATGCCCTGATATTTTTGAGTACCTTGAAGAACTTGAGTTTGACGAATGGTTTGAGATATCATTGTTTGAGTCTAAATCCGAAAGGGTTGTTGATTATACTGTCCCTAATCCACAATTTATTGTAAACCTCGAAACCAAAAGAGATAATAGGTTAATTGATAATTACATTACAACACAGCCCCAAACTCCAATTGCTAGCCCCTTGCAAACTGTGCACACTCCTCCAACACCTCCAAGGCCAAATCCACCGAGAATGATGGTTGCCCGTTTTGCACCCCTTGTTCTACCCCAAGTTCTAGATGATATGCTAACGGATTATCAAAGTAAAATCCCATTTTTTGATGGCACTCCTAACAGCATTACTGCTCAGCAACATGTAGACAAAATGGTAGACTAATATGAACTTCATGAGATTGATGCAGAGAACGTGGCAATGAGGCTCTCTGTACAGACATTTGCAAGTGATGTGAGGAAATGGTTCAGAGGTTTGACGGAAGCAAGTATCACTACCTTGGCTGAACTACAAAGACAATTTTTGAACCGATGGGAAGTGAAAAAGAATCCCCTTCAAATTCTGGCCGAATATGAACAAATCAAACGGAATGCCGGTGAGTCGGTCCAAGATTATTGTGTTAGATTTAATGCAGTCTATAACGAAATTCCAGATCATCTAAAGCCACCTGTGGGACTAGCAATGATGAAGTTTCCAAATGGTTTTGATGCTGATATGGCATACCAATTAAGAGAGAGAGCACTGGCCACAATGGAAGATATGTAGAAAATTGCGGTTAGCGTTGAAGCAAATCTGCTGTCCAAAAGAGCTAGAGCGAAAGCGGAAAATAAAATCACAGTAAAAGAAGAGTCTTCTTCAATGGATCAACTACTCAAAAAGGTAGAGCAGATGCTTGAAAGGGTAAAACTTGACAATCCTAAGCCACAAGTTAGGAATCCTAACTTCCATGGCCAGTAGCAGCCACAATATAGAATAAGACAAAGAGATCAGCGAACTCAAGAGCAGACAGCACAACAGCCGGTACAAACACCTTTGCAAATGGACCGGAGTCAGATGAGGATGGGAATGTAATAACCGAATAAAACCACCTCTTTACTCTAGATGAGCTGCCTACTTACATTACCGAAGAAGAAGAATGTGCCGTGAATTCAGTTGCACACCAAGACACTGATTTTATTCTAGCTAGCAACACTGTGTTGGAAGAAGAATCAGAAGAATATCAAAGGGGATATATGAATGCTCTGTCCACACAACAACAGCGATATTCACTTAGAAACAGAGATGTGCCGGCCAAACCAATTCAGAAAAAGAAGGAGGTTGAAGCAGAAAAGAACGATTTATCAGCTACACAAAGAAAAGGAAAGGGGGCGGTTGGTCCAGAGAGCAACAAATCAAAATCAGCAAAACAATCACAGTAGCAAGCTACATCAAAGGAAAAGGAAAGGAAAGAGATCCCAGTCAAAGAGGTAGAAAAGACTCCCACTTTTAGCTTAGAGAATGAGATTTCTAAGTTAAAGGTATCCATCCCCTTGACTGAAATAATGAAGAACAACAGTTATAAAGGATAGATTTCTAAAATGTTAAATTTGGACCCAATGTCCGACATGGTAAAAGTAGAAGATGATCAGCCTGAAATGATTTTTGGACCAGCATCGAATGGTGAGTCTCCTGATAGCGATGTACCACCCTTCTATATCAGTTTACGATTGCATGATTTTGTGTTACACAATGCCATGTTCGATTCCGGAGCTTCTCACAATCTCATGCCCAAGGCTATCATGGACAAGCTTGGTCTGGACATCACCCGGCAAAATCATGATCTCTATTCATTTGATTCCAGCAGAGTAAGATGTATAGGACTCATCAAAGACATGGTTGTGAGTTTGGATCAGCTTCCTATGAAAAATGTCTTGATGGATGTGGTGGTAGCAGATATTCCTCCAAGGTTTGGCATGCTTCTTTCCAGGTCTTGGGTAGCGAAATTGAAAGGGACACTACAGCTGGATTTCTCCTATGCAACAATCTTGGTGTTTGGACAAATGAGGAAGTTATATCGGAAACAAAAGATGAAATATATGATCACAAGCAAGGAGAAATCTATAAATCATCCTATTAACTATGTACATACAGATTTAGAGTCTTTTGTTTTGTTTTCAGATAGTTTAAATGATATAGATAGTCAGATAGTAGAAGCAGATGACATTCCGGAAATAACAGAAAATTTCAGAGAAATTTTGAAGAAAGAAGGACAAGAAAAGTAGAAAAATATTGGGCAATCAGCTGAAAGTAATGGACAACAAGCAGACAAGGCACGACAAACATATTTCCAACACTTACAAGAGGAATAAGAAGGCTTGTGGACCATGGATTTCGATGGAGTAGTAGGAAATGATGGCGCTGGAATTGGAATTTGGGTACACAGTCCTTTCTCCGCCCCAAACAAAGTGCCTAGCAGTGTGAGGGTTTGCTCTTACAAGCTGGCCTTTGAGTGTTCAAACAATGAAGCTGAGTATGAAGCTCTGATTTCTAGCCTGAAGATTCTTAGAAAGCTGAACGCTGAAAGGATTTCGGTATATGGCGACTCCGAATTGGTAATAAAGCAGGTTAGAGGTGAGTATCAAGCAAAACATCCTAGGATGCGGGCCTATCGTAATGCAGTTTTAGACATCTTGAAGTTATTTTCAGAATACACCTTGACATGTGTGCCTCGTATACAAAATAGTATTGCTGATGCTCTTGCCAAGGCAGCAAGCAGTTTGAAGATCCCCATGAACTCCAGCAATAAATTTGAAATCCATGTCAACCATCGTCCAACCATTCCAGACAATCAGCGATATTGGAAAGTGTTTCAAGATGATGAGGAGATTAAGGATTTTCTGCTAAACAAAGGCAAGTTCAAAGAAACCTCAATTGATGTAGAAAACGATGAGGGCAAAGGGAATGGTACAAATGAAGTGCAGATAAATGAAATGGACGTATTGCAGCTAAAGAATAACATCATTCCTAAAGGATTGATACCTCTAGAGGAACTTTTTGATCAGGATGATGTAGCCCGCAAGCCAACATTGCAGCCAACAAAGTGTTGGAAATAATACTGAGAGGGGGGGTGAATCAGTATTATCAGATTAATCAAACTTTTCAAATGCTCAGAAACATATACGCTACTTCAGTTAAGTGAACCAGCGTGTACACGCTACTGTGACGAAGTAAAACAGCGTATAAGAAGAAAACTCACAATTTAGTTAGCTTATTCTTCAATTAAGTGCATCAGGACATTATTCACCACATTAACAGTAAACATGTGCAGTATAACAGAACGGATAAAAAGCCACACACATGAACACCAAGATATAAGGTGGAAACCCAATGTGGGTGAAAACCACCTGCTGCAAGTTGTCTCTATCTTTCTTTAATATGAAACTTCAGTTTACAATCTTTTGTACTGGTGCAGCCTTATACCAGTACGCAGGCTACAACCTGCAGAAGGCTACAACCTTCTCTCGTTCTCCAAACTTCCTTGGAAGGGAGCTCCAACCCCCTTTGCTCTTGTACTAGCCAAGATACTAGTACGTAGGTGCTGACCTACAATCTTCCTTCTTTCAGATATCACTTTTCATACATTTTCAGACTTGGATATTCCTGAAGCACAACATTACAATCTGAAGACCACAAATCATTCAATTTCCACAACAGATCATTGAAGCATAAAACAACCAAAATTTGAATCACTGAACCACTGAACCCTGTCAATCACCAGTTACCAGAACACAGAGCAGACTACAGAACTCTGCAATAACAGTCAGACCCCACTGTAAACCCAAAATCAAGCTTCAAAAGATATACGCTACTTCAATGAGCAAAACCCGCGTATACACGCTCTTTTACCGAAGCCAACCTGCGTACAGATCTAAAAATAAACTTTCTCAATTTGCAGCTGTACCAGACATTAGTTAGATCCAAAACGTAACATTGCGACAATATGCAGATCTAGAAATACGCATAATCAACCATATCATGATAGTGCATTTCAAACCATTAGATCCCGATCTATCCTTAGATCTAGTCTTCCATCAACCGATGTGATCTCTCCTTGGCTTAGATCAAGCAACCCAGAACCTGCATATCAGATCTCTTTCTCTCTTAGATATTCAAGCCTTGTCGAAAGATGATTTTGCCTAATGATCTTCTTCTCCTTATATAGTCTTAGGCCTAGCTCAATACCAAGAGCCAAAACCATAGTAACACAATACCATCAACTTCAAAACTAGGGATCGACACGCCCGTCGAGACACAATGGTCCGAAATCATAGGCACAACTTCCAAGGACTAACCACCATGGACCAAAGGAACCTTTCCACATACACGCGCTTTTTATGAATCGAACTAGCGTGTACACGTGACTTGGGCTTAACGAAACGGCGTGTATGAGCTTCCTTGGCATGCTGTACTGAGATCTGTCTTCTGATTAAGTTGCCATCACCTGTACCAACCTCTGAGCACCTGTACCATCCTCTGAGTGAGTTGCCATCAAGGACAACACTTGAATCATAATGCCAACAATCTCCCCCTTTGGACTTGATGGCAACCACCACACCAAGTCACTCTCCCCCTTTGACATCAAGGGCAAAGGGCTGTGCTCCCCCTGAGGACATGCTGATACCTCTGCTTGGCTGTGCTGACTCGTGCTCCCCCTGACAGTAGGCCAGATCTGAAAAAGATGTTCTTCAACAAGAACCAAGATTTATACACCATAAGGGACCTTCCTATCACCAAAAGACTCAATACATACATCCATACTCCCTACCAAGAGGGGACATATCAGAAACAACCAATTATATTACAGCATTCATCCCAGGCATAGTGGGGAAACCAACATAGGCCGTTACATGACCTTGACACCATAAAAGAGATATGACAAGAGAGATACATGACATAGAGACAACAGATCTAGACCAAGACTTAGGAAAGACACCAGCAGCATCTGATCAACCAGAATTTCTTTCTGAGCTCCTTCTCCTGAAACCAACAACCAAAACATCTGAATGCCAACAATGCTTTATGAGACTTTTAAGCTGCTCCCCCTGAACCTGTGCCTGTTGCACTCCCTGAAACTGTGCCTGAAGAATTCTGACATTCCCATTGCTGTTCAGAACTTCAGAGTTTTCCCTTGCTGTTCAGAACTTCATATACGCGGTTTATCCTGTATAAAACAGCGTATGTACGCGGATATTCTTTCTGCAACAAGCGTCCAGAATACACGCGACTTTCCCAGCATGAATCCGCGTATATACGCGTATATCCCTTCCGTAACCTGCGTATACCAACTTTTTGTAGAACAAACAAACTTCAACAACAGGATGAAGCATCAACTACTCCCAGCTTTTGTCTGAGATATTCAAAAGTTTCCCTGGGCAGTGGTTTTGTGAGAATATCAGCAACTTGCTCCTTAGAAGGAACATACTCCAACTTGACCTTCTGCTCAAGCACTTGTTCCCGAAGAAAATGGTACTTGATTGGTATGTGCTTGGTCTTTGAGTGCATGACTGGATTCTTTGAAATGCTGATTGCACTTGTATTATCACATAAGATAGAGACAGGTGGAGTGCAAGTGATTTGAAAGTCCTGCAAGGTCTGCATCATCCAAAGAAGTTGTGTGCAACAAGATGCTGCAGCCACATATTCTGCTTCAGCTGTAGATAAGGCAATCGAACTTTGTTTCTTGCTGAACCAAGATACTAATCTGGAACCCATGAAGAAAGCACCTCCACTTGTGCTTTTCCTATCATCCACACTTCCAGCCCAATCTGCATCTGTGTAAGCATGAAGAGTGAGATTAGTATTTCTAGGATACCATAAGCCATAGTTTTGGGTCCCTTGAAGATATTTGAAGATTCTTTTGACTGCCTGAAGATGAGTTTCCTTTGGGTTGGCTTGAAATCTTCCAACCATTCCTACTGCATGTGTAATATCTGGTCGAGTACCTGTCAAATAAAGCAAACTCCCAATCATGGATCTATAAGTGGGTTGGTGAACTGCTGCTGATTCATCATTTGCACTGAGGCTGCATCCTGTAACCATGGGTGTACATACTGGCTTTGACTCTTCCATGCCATACTTCTTCAAGATCTGCTTGAGGTATTTGGTTTGAGACAAGAAGATACCTCCTTCATTTTGTTGGATTTGCAATCCAAGAAAATATGTCAATTCTCCAAGAAGTGACATTTCGAATTCTTTCTGCATAACCAAGGCAAAGTTTTGACTCATGTCTCTTCATTGCTGCCAAAAATAATATCATCTACATAAACAACAAGAATTAGCAATTTGTTATTTTCAACTTTTATATAGAGATTGCTATCTGCTGATCCTTTTGAAAAGCCTTGTTGGTGAAGATATTTGTCCAACCGATAGTACCAAGCCCTTGGAGCTTGTTTGAGCCCATAGAGTGCCTTTTTCAATCTGCATACAAGGTTTGGATCATTTCCAAGAATGAACCCATCTGGCTGCTCAATATATACTTCTTCTTCTAAGTCTCCATTCAGGAAGGCTGATTTCACGTCCATTTGAAATACCTTGAAGTTTTGAAAGCTTGAGAGAGCAAGGAACATTCGGATGGCCTCTAGTCTTGCCACAGGAGCAAAGGTCTCTTCAAAATCTATTCCTTCTTGCTGTGCATACCCTTTACAAACAAGTCTGGCCTTGTTTCTAATTACTTCTCCATTTTCATTTAACTTATTCTTGAAGACCCATTTTGTTCCTATTACATTCTTATCTTTTGGTCTAGGAACTAATTCCCAAGTGTTGTTCCTTTCGATTTGCTCAAGTTCTTCATCCATTGCTTTGACCCAACATTCATCTTTGCATGCTTCTTTCACATTTTGTGGTTCAATGGAGGAGAGTAGAGCCAAGTAGCTTGAAGCTTCTGCAAGTGTCCTTCTTGTTTGTACTCCTGCTTCTTTCTGCCCCACAATCTGAGTTTCTGGATGATTCTTTTGGACATATCTGGATGGAGTCTTCTCTTCTATTCTTGTCTGCTCCTCTGGTTCTTCTTGAGATTCTTCTTCTTCTTGAGGTTCTTCTTCTTCATCATTTCGCCTTTGAGAGTAACCTTCATCTTCTTCAATGTCTTCATGATGAACTTGCCTAGGAATATATCCCTTCTCATCAACCACTATATCAATACTGTCAACAATTCTGCCAAGTCTTTTATTGTAGCACTTGTATGCTTTGCTATGTGGAGAATAACCAAGAAGAATGCCCTCATCTGCTCTAGGTTCAAGTTTGCCAAGTTGCTCATCAGTATTCTTAATATAACATTTGCTCCCAAAGATTTTGAAATGCTTCACGGAAGGAGTTTTACCACTCCAAAGCTCATGAGGTGTTTGAGTGCTGTTTACTCGGACATTTGTTTTGTTAAGAATGATAACAGCAGCATGTGCAGCTTCACCCCAGAAGGTTGCAGGAGTACCTGATTCATCGAGCATAGCACGAGCCATTTGTTGGATAGTTCTGTTCATTCTTTCCACAACCCCATTTTGCTGAGGAGTTCTAGCTGTAGAGAATTCTCTTCTTATCCCATGTTCATCGCAGAAATCGAAAAATTCATTTGATGTGAACTCCCCACCTCTGTCAGATCTGAGGCACTTAATTTTGTGTCCTGATTCATTTTCAGCCAATGCTTTGAAGGATTTGAATTTTTCGAATGCTTCATCTTTGTGCTTCATAAGCCCTAACCAAACAAACCTTGAGAAATCATCAATGAATAATATCAGATATTCTTCTCCTCGAGGTGTCCTTTTCCTAAATGGACCACATACATCTGTATGGACTAGCTCAAGAGGCAAGCTAGCTGATCCTTCCTTTTCTGGAAAGTTAGTTCTGGTTTGCTTTCCAAACTGACAAGATTTGCATATAGTGTTGTCTGGAATTTTGATATCTGGAAGATCGCGAACTGCCTGATATTTGCATGCTTTTCTTATTTGTGAGAAGCTTAGATGTCCCAACCTTCGATGCCATAACCAGTGCTCTTCATCCTTGCTAAGATAGCATTGTTGTTGTCCTTCTTCAAATATGTACAGATTATTTGGAGTTCTTTTGCCTTTGAGAACTGTTTTACCTGTATCAAGATCACGAACAAGACATCCATTCGATCTGAAAATAACCTCGGTTTTTTGATCACACATCTGACTGACACTTAGAAGATTATGCTTCAATCCATCAACATACAAAACATTTCCAGCCTTGACCTTTTCTTTCAAAGGAGCAATACCTTTTCCTTTTATAGTTGCAGGAGTATCATTTCCAAAAGAAACTTTCTTTCCCTTTTCTAAAGTAGAATAAGATTCAAGTTTTTCTTTATCACCTGTCATATGTTTCGAACATCCACTGTCAATGTACCATAGATTTTCCTGTCCTTCTGCATAAAACGCTATCCCACATCTTTCTGTCTGAGGTTCTTTTATTCTCCATTTTTTGGTGCTCGTGGCTTGTTCCTTTTTCTCCTGAAACCTGCTCCTGCATTCAGATTCTTTATGACCAAAATTATTGCAAATAGAACATTCAACTTCATTTTCAAGAACCGAAAAGTTGTTATAGGTCCTCTTTGTAATCCCTGTCATACTTCTTTGTTTTTGAGCTTCCCTAGTCATGATTGTTTTATATGCAACACATTGAGCTGCTTTGTGACCAAAGTTATGGCAAGAAAAGCATTGTCCATTGAAGAAGCTTCTGCGGTTATTGAATCTACCAGCCAACTGATTGTAATTTCTATTTTCATCTATTCTTGTGCCAAACTGAGAAGATTTTACCTGTGGTTGGTTGTAGCTTTTGTTCACCCTTAAGAAGGATTGTCCCTGATAGTTTCTGTTTGTAATTCGTCCCTGCTTTACCTGATTATCTTCATTGTTCTTCTGCTCATTTCTTCTTGCTGCATCAAGATAACTTTTTGAGGTGGATGCTTGAGAGGTTTCTCCATTATAGCCCAAACCTGTCTTGTTTAGAGGAGACCGCTGCACATTGATAATCTCATCCAAAGTTTCAGATCCTTTGACAAACTTAAGATTAATAGCTTTTGTTTTCTCAATTTCTTTTCTGAGACCAACAATTTCACCTTCTAGTTTTTCAAGATGTTTTTCCTTTTCATCAATTTGAAATTGCAAAGTATCAATGATCACACTCTTTTCTTCTATGCATCTCTTGAGTCTAGTGATTTCATTATAGAGATTATCCACATCTACAGCATCCTCATAATCATCATCTTCAAATGCCATTAATAGCTTATATTTATTACCTTGTTCATCTTCATCACTGTTTGATAAGCCATCACTATCTTCATGGGTGTAGTAGCTTTTCTTATTTGCACTTTGTTTCTTATTCCATCTAGCAGGTTCTTTTCCTTTATCCTTATTAGGACATTTTGCAGCATAATGACCTACTCTTCCACAAGCAAAGCATTTGAAAGGTAGCTTACCTCTGAACCTTCCAGCACCCCTTTGAAGATTTCTGACAAAATTTGATTCTTCTTCCTCTTCTTCTGGAACATGGCTTGCTTCATAGTAATCTTCTTTTCTTGATGCCTTAAAAGCAGCTTCCCTTCTGTCTGATGGACCTCCCTTTCTCATTTCATAAGCAGTTAGAATTCCATGTAGCTGAGACATAGTGAGAACTTTGAGATTTTCCTTTTCTTCTATTGCAGATACTTTAGATTCAAACTTGGGGGATAATGATCTTAGAATCTTTTGAACTACTATAGTCTCTTTTATTTCTTCACCCAAATTTTTCATACAATTAACAATCTCATCTACCCGAAGAAAATAATTAGCCACACTTTCATCATTATACATCTTGAGGGTCTCATATTGAATCCTGAGAGTTTGAAGTTTAGCTTGCTTTACCTGTTCATCTCCTTCATAGCTAGTGATCATTTTGTCCCATATCTCTTTTGCTGATTTGAAGTGCATGACCTTCATGAATTCTGTTTGAGATATACTTCCTAATAGAGTACTGACTGCTTTTGCATTTGTTTCATATGCCTTTTTCTCAGCTGGATCTGTAGGAGTAGCTGAAGGAAAAGCATAGCCTGTTTCTACAATGTCCCAAACTTCTGTACCAAGAGATTGAAGATATGCAGTAACTCTTACCTTCCAATAATTGAAATTTGTTCCATCAAAAACCGGTGGCCTGATTGATGCTTCTTTCTCGTAGTTGCTCATGATGAATGATCTTCCTTCAAGCGATCAAGCTTCTCTGAAGGACCTGCTCTGATACCAATTGTTGGAAATAATACTGAGAGGGGGGGTGAATCAGTATTATCAGATTAATCAAACTTTTCAAATGCTCAGAAACATATACGCTACTTCAGTTAAGTGAACCAGCGTGTACACGCTACTGTGACGAAGTAAAACAGCGTATAAGAAGAAAACTCACAATTTAGTTAGCTTATTCTTCAATTAAGTGCATCAGGACATTATTCACCACATTAACAGTAAACATGTGCAGTATAACAGAACGATAAAAAGCCACACACATGAACACCAAGATATAAGGTGGAAACCCAATGTGGGTGAAAACCACCTGCTGCAAGTTGTCTCTATCTTTCTTTAATATGAAACTTCAGTTTACAATCTTTTGTACTGGTGCAGCCTTATACCAGTACGCAGGCTACAACCTGCAGAAGGCTACAACCTTCTCTCGTTCTCCAAACTTCCTTGGAAGGGAGCTCCAACCCCCTTTGCTCTTGTACTAGCCAAGATACTAGTACGTAGGTGCTGACCTACAATCTTCCTTCTTTCAGATATCACTTTTCATACATTTTCAGACTTGGATATTCCTGAAGCACAACATTACAATCTGAAGACCACAAATCATTCAATTTCCACAACAGATCATTGAAGCATAAAACAACCAAACTTTGAATCACTGAACCACTGAACCCTGTCAATCACCAGTTACCAGAACACAGAGCAGACTACAGAACTCTGCAATAACAGTCAGACCCCACTGTAAACCCAAAATCAAGCTTCAAAAGATATACGCTACTTCAATGAGCAAAACCCGCGTATACACGCTCTTTTACCGAAGCCAACCTGCGTACAGATCTAAAAATAAACTTTCTCAATTTGCAGCTGTACCAGACATTAGTTAGATCCAAAACGTAACATTGCGACAATATGCAGATCTAGAAATACGCATAATCAACCATATCATGATAGTGCATTTCAAACCATTAGATCCCGATCTATCCTTAGATCTAGTCTTCCATCAACCGATGTGATCTCTCCTTGGCTTAGATCAAGCAACCCAGAACCTGCATATCAGATCTCTTTCTCTCTTAGATATTCAAGCCTTGTCGAAAGATGATTTTGCCTAATGATCTTCTTCTCCTTATATAGTCTTAGGCCTAGCTCAATACCAAGAGCCAAAACCATAGTAACACAATACCATCAACTTCAAAACTAGGGATCGACACGCCCGTCGAGACACAATGGTCCGAAATCATAGGCACAACTTCCAAGGACTAACCACCATGGACCAAAGGAACCTTTCCACATACACGCGCTTTTTATGAATCGAACTAGCGTGTACACGCGACTTGGGCTTAACGAAACGGCGTGTATGAGCTTCCTTGGCATGCTGTACTGAGATCTGTCTTCTGATTAAGTTGCCATCACCTGTACCAACCTCTGAGCACCTGTACCATCCTCTGAGTGAGTTGCCATCAAGGACAACACTTGAATCATAATGCCAACACAAAGAAGGGTGTAGAAGAAGTCAACATTGGTACAGCTGCCAATCCAAAGTTGGTAAAATTGTCCAAAGCATTACCGCCAAAGATCAAGGACAAATACATCAGTTTGATGGCTTCATTTGTAGATGTGTTTGCTTGGGACTATTCTGATTTAAAGACCTATGATACAAATATTATTCAGCACACAATACCCATCAAGCCCAATCAAAAACCATTTAGACAGAAGCTGAGAAGGATAAATCCAAAGTTGCTGCCATCTATCGAAAAGGAGGTAAACAGGTTGTACAAGTCAGGTATCATTTTGCCCATCAGATTTTCAGATTGGATATCTAACTTAGTGCCTGTACGCAAGAAGACCGGTGAGATCCTCCTATGCATTGATTTCAGAAATCTAAATAAAGTCTCATTGAAGGACAACTACCCACTGTCCAAGATGGACCATATACTTCAGCGAGTAGTGGGGGCATCTCGTATGTCACTGCTTGATGTTTATTCCGGATATAACCAAATTTCTGTCCATGAAGATGATAGAGACAAGGCAGCATTCACCACTTCATGGGGAACCTTTCACTACGCCAAAATGCCCTTCGGTTTAAAGAATGCAGGTGCCACATTTCAGCGGGCAATGGACTTGGCTTTTGAAAATGAGAAGGATGTGTTTTTGGTGGTGTACTTGGATGATTTGACGGTATTTTCCAAATCTGATGAAGAGCACATGCATCACCTAAAAATTGTCT
Source organism: Pinus tabuliformis (assembly GCA_031772625.1). NCBI lineage: Eukaryota > Viridiplantae > Streptophyta > Pinopsida > Pinales > Pinaceae > Pinus > Pinus tabuliformis. Next base: position 2,064,081,719 of record CM062818.1, on the reverse strand, counting down.
TTCAAAAGTGCAGGAAATATGGTCTATCGCTGAATCCCAAGAAGAGCTTGTTTGCCATGGAGGAAGGCAAATTACTTGGACACATCATTTCAAAGGATGGCATTCGTATAGACCCAGCACGTGTGCAAGCAATTCAGCAAATCGATCTACCTAGGAACAAAAAAGAGATACAATCATTCAATGGTAAGATGAATTTTCTATGTCGCTTTGTGCCTAATCTTGCTGAACATTTGAGAGAGATGACTAACATGCTCAAGAAGGACAGCCAAGTGAAATGGAAAGAGGAGGCTGTAAAATCTTTCAACTTGGTCACATTGGCCCTTTCTTCAGCTCCAGTTCTAGTCAGCTCGGACTACACTCAGGATTTCATATTGTTTTCATTTGCTTCTGAGCACACTATGGCAACGGTATTACTACAGAAGAGAGGTGATCATGAAAGACCCATTTCATTCTTCAGCAGGGCTATAAGGGATGCAGCTTTAAAGTACAACATCATTGAGAAGCAAGCCCTGGCATTGGTGAAGGCATTGAAGGATTTCTGGGTATATATCCTACATTCTCACATTCTGGCCTATGTTCCTAATACTGCTATAAAAGATGTTTTAGTGCAGACCGATCCGGAAGGAAGAAGAGGCAAATGGATTGCAGCCCTGCTGGAATATGATGTGGAAATAAAGCCCACAAAGCTGGTCAAACGACAGGGGTTGGTGAAGCTAATGGCCGAATCAAACTTGCATGCTTTGGACATAAATCTGATTGCTGCCATGTCCGATGAGAATGAGGAAGGAATGTCAATTCAGGTATCTGAAATGTTTGTTTTGTCCCCATGGTATTCAGATATAATATATGTGCTGAAAAATCTGTCACCATCGCTCGGCATGACTAGAAACAAAGCGAGAACACTCAAATTGAAGGCTGCCAAGTTTTGTATTTTGAATTCTGCACTGTATTGGAAAGATCCTGGTGGCATTTTGTTAAATTGTTTGGTGGAAGAGGAGGCAAAGAAAGTCATGGAGGATTTCCACGGAGAGTGTGGTGGTCACCTTTTTTGGAAGTCAACAGCGAACAAAATTTTGAGAGCAGGGTACTACTGGCCTACTTTGTTTGTTGATGTGTATAAGATGGTCAAGCGCTATCATAAATGTCAGATTTTCGAAGGACAACAAAAATTACAGCCTTTGCCACTTAAGCCTATTGAGGTGAGCACACCCTTCCAGCAGTGGGGGTTGGATTTCATTGGGGAAATTCATCCCGCCTCTTCTGGACAGCATAGATGGATCCTTACAACGATAGACTATTTCACAAAATGGATTGAGGCAGCTCCCACCAGACAAGCTACAGACACGATAATCATTTCATTCCTCGAAAATAACATCTTGTCCCGCTTTGGTTGTCCAAACAAATTAATCACCGATAATGCAATAGCTTTCAAATCGAAAAGGATGGTAGAATTTTGTCATAAATATCACATCATTTTGGGTCATTCAACTGCCTATCATCCGCAAGGCAATGGGTTGGCAGAATCTTCGAATAAATCATTGGTCAAAATCATCAAGAAGCTGCTGGAAATAAATAAAAAGAGATGGAATAAGAGGTTGGTCCATGCGCTTTGGGCAGATCGGATTAGTCAGAAAAGGTCCATTGGTATGTCACCGTTTGAGCTTGTTTATGGAGTTGACACAGTATTCCCCGCCTCTCTTGCTACCCCGGTGGTCAGACTTCTTCAGGAGGCCGGCAGTGAAGAAGATCCCATGCAGAGAAGGTTGAATCAAATGATCCACTTGCAGCAAACAAGAGAAGAAGTTTTCAAGAACACATCCAAATTGCAGGAGAAAATAAAGAAAATATATGATAGAAAAGCAAAAGAAGATAAATTTCAGTTGGATGATGTGGTGCTGAAGTGGGATGCAAGGAATGAAGAGAAAGGCAAGCACGGAAAGTTCGAAAATCTTTGGAAAGGTCCTTTCAAGATTGCAGCATATAGGGGTCAGAACGCCTTTCTTCTGAAGGAAATGAACAGGGAAGATTGTCCTGGAGGGCTGATCAATGGTCGGCTGCTCAAGCGGTACCACTGCTGATTTAGTAACACTGCTTCCACTGTCATTGTAAATACCATTTTTATTTCAGTTTGGTTTCAGTCTGTAAAGTTAGTTTTTGAGTTATTTCAATGTCAAGTTTGAGTCAAATTCTTGGTCATTTCAGTTTCGTAAATAAGTCAGAGTCATATGTTGTTTATCGAAATGATGACTCCATAGCCCAATGGACAAAAGGCATTGTCTAGCTCCTCCAAAGATCTGCTGTTCTTGGCACCTCCAAGGAGCTACCATCCCCCATTGGAGCCAATGTTAGAGTCGTCCTGGTCAGCCCTCCGTCAGAGATCAAAACTCTTTGTGCATTTCAATTTTAGGTGTCCCGCTCAATTCACTCAGCTACATTTCGCTAGGGGCATGCCATGATCTGACGGAGAAATTCATGCTAATCATTTCCCCTCATGTCTGGCTCCTGTTGGCTCAGGTCTTTTTCCTATAATCACCAAAGTCCATGACAGTCAAGGTCTGGTCCTTTACAGGACAAAGTCATTTTCTAGGTTTGGGTCTAGGAATTCATCAATTTGGTCTTTGAAACATGTCTAGTAAAGCCATGCAGGCTAGAGGGAGGCCCTTACACAGCTATGGTTCAGAGAGCTTCATTGTCACATGGATACACTTCGACTCTTCTTCAAAATTCTGTTTTGAAGAAAAGTCAAACAAGGTCATTTATCACAAAATTTTCCAAAAAAATCGCCAGTTGACTTTTCAGATGCAGTCATGCCTTCCGTGGCCAAATGCTCTGTCATACATTCCCTGCAAAGATGTGCCGAAAATTTCATCATTTGAGCCAAAATGTCAAAGGGAAAGTGAAAATCAGTGTGTTTTAAAGTCAGTGAAAAAGTGCAAAACACAACATAAGAAAAATGGGTTTTCAAAGAAGCAAAAATTAAACCCATCTCTTCCAAGGCTATATATACATGTTTTTACCCAAATCAAAGGCATTGTGCTACTACAAGACTTGGAGAAGACATTGCAAAGGTGTGAGTGTGAGATTGGAGCGTTTGAGTGAGTGGGAGCAGGTTTTAGAGGGCGCGGTGCACATACCCAGGAGCGCGGCGCACTCACTGGGCGCGGCGCACATGCAGCCAGCCTGCAGTTGAAGGTTTACATAGGCGCGGTGCATACCCAGCACGCGGTGCACTGGGATTTGCGCGCGACGCACACAGACCAGGGGCCGAAAAACGTTGCCAAAGCACTCCAAATTTTGGTGAATGCTATCAAATCAAGAGGTAGGCCTTATGACATCACTGATTCATCAAATTTTATCAATGATATGGTGTTTATAGAGATGTTTGAATGTCACCCAAATGCATAAGGTCAACCATAAGAAATCACCAAGAAAGGATGGCTAGGGTTGTTAAAATGTGTTGTTAGTGCCAAGGTTTCACCCCACTCACCTTTTTCCCCTCACCTATCATTTTTCCCATCTCCCCTGGATCATTTTTCCTAAAACCCCACCCTAAATCACTACCAAACCCTCTCCCTATTCCTCCACTATTTGGTCAACTCAAAATCACCATAAGACCAGCTCATTGTGCAAGCAAGGCTGTGGAAGAAAGGTGCATGGTCGAAGAGTTGAAGATTCAAACGATTAGGAGTGATTTAGGGTGATTTTAGAGCGCGCGGCGCACACACAAAGGAGCGCGGCACACTCATTGGGCGCAGCGCACACAGAGCCCGTCCACTGTGTAAATCCGCCACTGGTGCGGCACACTCAGCGCGCGTGGCATATTGGGCATTGCTCGCAGCGCACAAGGATATAAAGCCCAGAAGCCAACCAATTCGCCCAAAAAATTTTGTGGATGCTCATCAAATTTGAAAAGAAGGCAACCTACCTCCACTCTTGCATCAAACTTGAAAGGAATAGAATGGTTTTAGAAGTATAAATCAAATGCAAAATTTTTATAAAGCAAACAAAAGAAGACACAAAGAAACCATGATCCTAGAGTTTGTGCTACAATAACAGTGCTGCCAAGGTGTTTCAAACCCTACCCCATCAACACTATACCCAAACTACTCCCAAGTCCCTGACAAATCTCTCCCTTTAACCCCTATTCCCATTACATCATTCCCTTCCTAATATTCCCTGTTTTATTGTCCCCTTGGTGGCAGATTGTCGGAGCAACTACCAGCCTCATTGGAATCAAAGGGCATCATAAAACTCAGGGTACCAAATAGTAGCCATGGCATCCGAGGTTTCATCAGAATATGAGGAGGGGACCCACAATGACACAGCTTCAGGAGAAAGGGCCCACAGGAGACATCGCCGGAGTGGCAGACATCTTAGAGATGAGCCAAACACCCTCACCGAGTTGCAGGCATGCCCTCTTTCTATGTCTTGTTTCCAACACTTAGCATGTTTTGAATTTTGTCAGAGGGTGGAAAATATCAAAGTTCATCATGAGTTGGCCTGTCTTTTTGCGCTTCACCTACATGGAGGACAGTCTATCTTGGCTGGGGTCACTTTCACATTGACACCCAAAACCATATCAGTGGCAACAGGCATACCAAACATTGGAGAGCAGTGGCATAAGAAGAAGAAGATAGAGAGGCATCATTATGAACCTTACATCAAAGACAGCTATTTGAGCCACCTCACGAGAGTTTTTCCATTCAGATTTTTGAAAGATGAGTATGCCCTGCTCATGAAATTGATCATGAAGTACTTCAGTTGCGAGGGGAGGTTTTCTCGCCTTTATGCCTATCACATCAGGTTGCTCATGCACTTTACCAAGGTGCGGATGATGAGCCTCCCATTTTTCATTTGCGGGAACATAGAGAGGATGAGAAATTTCATGCAGCACAAGACCCCTCGACAGCAGCTCAACAGTGTTTATCACTTTGCCCTTATCCGGATTTTGGTGGACCATCAGTTGGGATTGTAGGGTATTGCTTGGGAGGACTTCATCTCCCGTGACTTCTTCACCGTTCCACAAGTGGTATCAGAGGCATAACATGAGATAGGTGGCCCATCTCATTAGTATGAGCGACATGAGACTGCTACTATGCCAGTATACATCACCTATCAGAAAGGCAGTAGACCTTTGTTTGCAGTAGCAAAGCGAGTGTTATCTCCACCTGGGGTGGAAGGGGCCTCGCTTCCAACATCAGCATCACAGGAGCAGGGCAGAGGTGAGGAGCCAGTACATGATGATGGGCCTTCAGGTGAGCCATCAGGTGAACGAGGGATATAATGCGTTCTCCTTAAGGATGATGAGACAAATGCAGAACCTACAAATGCAGAGCTTAGAGAGATCATCCAGGAGCAGCAATCGGTGATTGAGAACTTATCCCTTGACTTGGAGAGGGCCAAGTGGAACATGAAGTATCTGGAGCAGAGGAACAAACAACTTGAGGATCAGCTAGCTGAGATATAGTTGCAACTGATCAAGGAAAATCGGAAACACATCATGGCAGCACAAGGTAGACCTATGGACCAAAGAGATGAGGACCGGGAGTATGTTTTAGAGAAAGTGAACGTCCTCTTGGAGCAGTGGTTGGATAAGGCTAACAAGGAAAAATACATGTTGAGGCGCATGACTCACCATTACATGGCCCGAAACATGAGCTCCAAAGCAAGAATCAGGAGCCTAAAGGCGAAATTGAGCAAAGCAACAAAAGAGGCAAAAGAGGCAAAAGAGCAAGATCGGCTTCAAATCTTGGCTGCGACTTCCTTGGAAAAACATACCACTTCATAAAGGACCCCCAACCCAAATTTCAAAAAATTTGGGGAAATTTTGGTCACTTGATAATTTTTTGGGTAAAAAACAGGGATTTTCTCCCTGTGTGCCACGCCACTGGCGCGACGCTAAAATTCTAGAGCTCCAAATGAGGAATGGCTTCCAGTTTTGCATTTACCATGGAAAATTATGACGACTGGTGTCCAGGCAAGAAATTTGGGCAAGATCTGGGTCTCCTAAAGGTCAAAAAACACCCAAAAATGGCCTCTCCGCCACTTTTTTGACACACAGAAAGCAGTCTTGGGAGAATGGAGATTTGGAGGGGCAAATGAGCACCAAATTTGAAAATTCCTGTTGGGTTAGAAAGTAGATAGGAAACGCTTTCCAGCAAGCCCACTTGGGCACATTTTGGACACCTGAAAGAGCCCAAAAATAGGCCCCAAAGTAGCGCGAGGCACAGAGAAAATGGCATGGCACACAGAGGAAAAAATTGCCAATTTGCTTCCATTTCGCGAAATTTCGGTTCACGACTTCTCCAAGTGGGCCCACTCATCTACACTTCGGTTTTTTGGCACCAAAGGCGGAATTTAAAGAGTTTTTTCTCCAGATTGGCTTCTATCCAAGTGGCGAAGGAAGGCAAACAGTCACCCAAAGCGAAATGTCATGTTCGTAGCGCTGCACCTGTAGCTGATGGTTGGCTCTCCATCTCCATTTCGCAATGATTTGAGTAACTCCCCAACCCTTGGGTGTTCTATCTCTTCCTCACACATTCTATATATTGTATGCAAGTTATTTGCAAAGGGTTGGTTGGCTTGTAACTTCCGGGAGACTGTGGGAAAGAAACTTTGTTTCTTCAATGTGTATTTTTGACAGAGAATTAATGAAAGGCAGCGGCTCTGTTTCATGAGATTCTTGGGGTTGTGAGTGTAGAAAATGTGTTTCTTATGTTTTCATATGTATTTTGTTATGTTTCATAATTCAATTCATGCTCATTTCCAGTGAAATTTTCCGAGTGAGATTAGGTAGAATTCAATTTTATTGCTCTACCTGTGGGAAAATTTCATGTTCAGTGTTATTCTTCTGTTGAAAAGGATTCATGTCACTATGCCCTTTTCACTTTCTTCAGCAATCTATTCACGCTACGGTACCTCAAACTAAATTGTTACATTTTCCACCTACCTTGTCTCACGGAATAATCTGTGCCTTTGTATTAAACTCTCTGTTCTTTGCTGAGCGCCGGTCCCATAACATCCCAGAAGCTCGGTCATTCATGAAAATTGTTTCCAGAATCCCTATTCACTTACTATCCTAAGGTAAATATTGCATTGTAAGTCATCTCAGACCGTTTTCGATCATCTATTCACTAAGCGTGACTCAGAGAGAGCCCTCTCCTGTTCTGGTAGGGCTAGCTAGCAGACTGAGCGTGGTTTGTGGTTACCCTAATTTTTTCCTTCGTTTAGCCTAAGGCAGATTTAGGTGCTAAGACCACCCTAGGAATTATTTTTGTTTATGTTTTGGGACCATCCTCATATAGACAAGGAATCTCCATTCTCGCCCTCCATATTTTTCCGTCTCATCTCCTCCAAAAGTAAGGATGAGACTATTTCATTAAACTTCAAGGTAGTTGTATTCTACCTATTGCAACAACTAGAGTATCCCACAAATCTGGTAGAGAACACAAAAAAATGATGCACTTATCTTCATCTAAAATTTTAATATCAACAGATAACAACTGGATTACCACAATATTGAATGTGTTCAAATGTTTTGTCATCGAGTCTCCATCCTTTATTCTCAAGTTATAGAATTTTCTTCGTAGGAACAATTCATTCAACAAACGCTTATATTGGTACAAAGTCCCTATATTATCCCACAAAACCTCCATTGTAGCTTCCATTGAGACATTCAAAAATACTGAATTTGAGATACACAATCGTATTATGCTCTTTTCTTTTTGATCCAACTTCACCCAATCTTCATCTGACATTGTCGTTGGTTTAGTACCTAGATCTATCACAATCCACCGTTCTTTATCCACCAACAGATCCCCCATCTTGAGCTTCTACAACTCAAAACTCGAACAATTAAATTTCTTGATCTCTATCTTTCCACTGCTCGCCATCTTCTTTCACCGCAAGAATCGATCCTGCAGATATCCCATTGAACAGGGTCTACCACAGGCCTGAGAAAAAACTCTCAGCTACAAAGGCATCCCCTTGAAGTCGAAACAACTCTGATACCAAAGGTAGGTTTTAACCCTATACATAAATTAACTGTAGATGAATTCTAAAAATAGAAAATAAATAATGACAAGAATATAAAACAAATACATAGAGGTTTTCCCCTAGATCCAAAAATTGGGACTACCAGATTGATTTTTCATTATTTTCCTTTCAATGTTACAATACATATATATACATGATGAAACATTCATAAACAACAATCCATTAACCTTAGATTAGAACATAATCATAGTTCCCTTGACTGGATCTATAAAATACCATGGACAAAAAACCATCATGCCCAAAACCCATGCACAAAACCATAGGTAGGTTTGCCCACATAATATAGTGTCCAAAAAAAATTTCACAAGGTGCTACCCCAAACCCCATGCAAGGGGGCTACCACCCCCTTGAAAGCCCCCAACTATGGGGGCTACACCTAGTGCAATGAACATGGGGTTTTGTCGCCCCCTTGTGACCCCCCATGCATATGGCTAATAGTCAAAAGAATATAACACACGCCCAATAGTGTCAACCTGAGGATGAACTGGATCATCTGTATCCTGATCGTACCCACTAAGAAGTGGAGTGTCCCACTAATCAACCAAATCCCATAGCTAGACTAGAGGTCCACGATCCCTAATCCTCATTGCATGTTGTTGTGACATGTCGCTAACTATTGGGACTCCTCTGTGCCTCATATGTTTACCCTATATGTATTCCATATGTGGGCACTAAGCATCAAGAATTTGTCCCGCATATGACAAACTTCTCTGTATAGTGTTGTATTAATCACTTTTAATTAAATAATATTGTAACCATTTAATTGTCAACCAGGATAGGTTTATTATTTCAAAGGAGTCTGCACTATCTATGACGATACACCACAGTCAAAAATGAAAATGGAAAACAGTAAAGAATGTGGTTGAATCAATTGCAGAAATTAACATTCATGTAGAAATAAAAAACAATCTACAAGAATGGAATCACACTTCACATCTACTAGAAAAAAGGTGCACCACACACTGTACTGATAACTACACCAGCTGGTCAACTACCATACTTCTGGCCAAATCTGTGTAACAAAGTATCATAAATCTAGAGTTGAAGCAGATCTATTCTACAAATTATACAGCGACAGAAGAAACCATGCATATACTAAAAGAAATGAATAATAATATACAACTACTCTACCACTGCAGTCCCTACTAAAGAGGAGGGCCCTTCCTCCCTAGCAGGGCACAGGAATGAACACGAACGTAGTTAAGAATTCAACTCAGAGCCACTACCAGCATCACCACAGTGTCTTGATATTAAAAATAATTAAGAATTACAAGATCAAAATAACACAACCCCACAAAAACGAACAAAGATGTCTTCATACAAGAAGCCTGAAACAACCTGCTCTGTGGCTCTAGTTAGCTCTTTTGCCTTGACCCATTTTGTGACATAGTCCGTGCGAACCAAGATGTATGACTTCTCAACGACATCTCATCTGGTTGTAGCGGTTGGCCCATCCTCTGGCAACTATCGCACCCTTTCACAAACTTCTTAGCTAATCTGAATTTGAAACTTCTTGTAAATTGTTTGCAAGGTATTCAATTCAGAAATATACATGTTTAAAAGATTTCTATGTCTTGCAGAAAGAAAACAAATGAAATTTTCAGCTGTTCATGACCCATTTAAGCATAGCAGATTTATTTCCTTTTACTGTTTAACACACTAAAACGAATTTTTTCTGCAAAATAAATCAACCACAGATGCAAAAGAAGTTGATAAAGCAGTTCACCCCTCCTGGGCTACGTCTGCTGGGTCCAAAGCTCCCAAATGGGCTTGTCCTTGTTTTCATTAAATGCTCAAATTGAATATACAGCTAAATAGAAGCATCTACAGGTGGAATAGATGGTAAAAATGGATTCAGAACACTTGAATCCTTCAGGATTGACTACTGGTTCAGCTCCAATGGATACTTGCAACCCTATACAGTCTTCACAATACTGGGCCCTGGTGGCTCCTAGAGCTTTCACGGCTCCAACACCTCTGCAAATGACCTCAGATGGCTGTAAGACCTACACCAATGGCTTCAGAAGGTCGAAAATACCCAAAATCAAAAAACAATTCATCCAAAACCGCCTTTCCTAGCCAAAGTTATGGCCAATTAAAGTTTTCCTCCAGTTATGCCTAGAAACACTCCAGCTAACTTTAGTTGGAGTCCAGTTAGGCCAGCCAAATATGGCAGGCCCGCCAATTTTAGCGCTCCTGCTAGAATCTCCGCCAAACGAGCTGCAGTTACATTAAATGCTTATGCATGGAGGGCGGTTTATCTCGGATTTCGTGCCCGGCGGTTAGGGGGTTGAGCCCACGGTTATGGGCCCATGGTCATATGGGATGGGGGGCTGGCCCCTTTGGGCCCCGCCCAACAGACAATTCAAAATTTAAAAGACCTTTTTTTCCATCAATATGACAGATCCGCTCCCGTGGCCTAACGGTAAGGCGTTGTATTGTTACATTGGAGGTCGCGGTTTCAAAACTTGCTAGTGCCAAAAACATTTCATATGCGCCCATTTGGATATGCTGACGTCATCCTTGGGCCACGTGGTGGCCTCCGGGCCTGCCATGTGGCATCCTATGATTGGCTATGCAAAGGGAATATTCCCTGGAATATTCCAAAGAATATTCTGCAGAATATTCCTTTTTTTTTTTTGAAAAATTAAAATTTTCAATGTTATTGACAAATTCTTCTTTTTGCCATAACTTCCTCATACAGCGACCGTTTTTCAAACCATTTGTGGTGCCAGAATCAGGAAGAAGAGCACTTTCCAGTCGTTCAACTTTGAACCAATTCTAAGCATTTTAAATTTTGAGCATTTTACGACACTTAGGACATGAGCACCTGATCATGCCTCCCCATTGGAAAGCTTTTGGACCCCAAAAGCCTTCAACTACCTGTTAAATAGGTGAGGGTACAACTCCCTCACTCTGTCCACCTCCATCCACTTTGCCTTGTTCGGTTTGCTGCCTTTGAAACCAACCCGAACATAATCTACACTGCCCCTCCTTGAAGTGCGTGTCCTTCTGTCAAGGATTGTATCTTCTTTCAGCTCATCTAAGAATTCTGGCGAGAAATCTTCTATAGATGGTAGGTGAACAGCACTTTCATGATCAGCAATCAAAGGAGGTTCATACAAACGTAAGTTCTCCACATTGACAACAGAATACATTTGCATGTAGGAAGGCAAATCTAATTGAAAAGCATTATTTCCAACCTTCTTGAGGATTTTGAATGGACCATAACGAATAAGCTTCAGCTTTTTACCTTCTCCTTGCATCCTTTCCTTACTAATGTACAGCCATACCTCATCCCCTTCTTGAAACTTGTGATCGACTCTATGCTTGTCGTGTCTTTCCTTGTACTTGCCTTGACTCTTCTCAAGCTGTTCTTGAATTTGCTGATGTATTTGTTGAATTCTTTCAATGAATGAACGAGCTTTGTCAATATCACTATGTCCCTCAATGGCAACATCTTTCTCAAGAATGAAATCAAGAGGTGATTTTGGCAAGTAACCAAAACAAGCTTCAAACGGTGAGGTGTTTGTGGAAGAGTGCTTGGAACGATTGTAAGCATGCTATATGTAGTGCAAATGTTCATCCCATAGCTTGGGATGCTTGCTGCAATATCCTCTCAAGAGGTGCACAATAGTTTTGTTCACAACTTCTGTTTGTCCATCTGTTTGCGGATGGAAAGCAGTACTTTTCTTCAACTTTGTGTCCATCATCTCCCATAGGTTGGACCAAAAATTCCCCACAAGTCTGGAATCCCTGTCACTAATAATGGAAGTAGGCAAACCAAAGTGAATCCATACATGATGAAAAAATAATTCAACAGTTTGTTCAGCAGTTATAGTTTTCTTACAAGGCATAAGTATACACATTTTGCTGAAACGATCAACTACTACATATAAATAATCATGCTGCTTTCTAGATTTTGGAAAACCTCCTACAAAATCCATAGAAATGCTCTCCCATGGTCTAGAAGGTACCGGCAAAGGAGTATACAAACCAAGCTTCCTATTACTAGGCTTGCTTGTAGCACATAATGAACATCCTCTTATGAACCTTGAAACAGAATCTACCATGCGAGGCCAATAGCAATACCTCTGTAGATGTGCAACTGTTTTGCTTACACCAAAATGGCCAGCAATAAGAGAATAATGAGCTTCTCTTATGACATTTATCCTCTCCCCCTGTGGTATACACAACTTGCCCAAATGAAACAGCAAATTGTTATGCATGTGATAGTCATTTTCCTCTACATGATTCCCTTTACTCAAGTTAGCATACACATCTTTAAAGTCATCATTAGATGCATATTGTTCTATGTAACTATCATGTACAATGGAATCATTCTTAAGTAAAGTAACAGCACCAATAATAGGCCTTGAAAGCATATCAGCAACCTTATTCAAAGTACCTTTCTTGTACCTTATTACCAAATGGAACTGTTGCAAGTAGCCCATCCATCTGAAGTGTCGTGACTGTTGTAACTTGCTTTGTGATTGCAAGTACTGTAAGGGCTGATGGTCGGTATGTATAACAGTTTCTTTGCCCATCAAATAGTGTTTCCACTTTTTGACGCTTTATACCAATGCATACAACTCCTTATCATATGTAGGATAATTTACAACAGCCCCATTAAAAGTTTCAGAATGAAAAGCAATAGGCTTACCATGCTGTAGAAGAACTGCACCCATGGCATAATCACTAGCATCGGTTTGTATCTCAAATGGCTGTCTCAAATCCGGTAATGCAAGGACCAGAGCTGAACTAATCTTCTCTTTCAAAGATTCGAAAGCTTTATGCTGCTTGCCTCCCCATTGGAAAGCATGCTTCACACTTGTCACTGCATGCATAGGAGCTGCTATAGAAGAGAAGTTAGAGATGAACTTCCTCCAATATTGAGCTGCACCCAAAAAACTTCTTACCTCTGTTATGGATTTGGGAGTAGGCCAATTCACAATAGCCTCTATTTTAGTAGGATCTATTCTCAAAGCACCTCCTCCTACTATGTGTCCCAAATAAACCAAAGAAGTCTTTCCAAATTCACACTTTGACATTTTAAGAAATAACTGATTCTTCTTCAAAACATCAAGTACTTTCCTAACATGCATGACATGATCTTCTCTAGACTTGCTGAAAATTAAGATGTCATCTAAGTAGACAATAACGAAATCATCAAGAAAAGGACGCAAGACATCATCCATTACCCGCATGAAAGTTGCAGGTGCATTGCACAAACCAAACGGCATCACAAGCCACTCAAAGAGTCCTTGTTTGGTTTTAAAGGTTGTCTTCCAAATGTCACTTTCTTCAATTCTTACTTGATGATATCCACTGCGCAAGTCTAGCTTAGTGAAATATCGAGCATCTTTCAGCTGGTCTAGCAAATCATCTATCCTTGGGAGTGGGTAACGATTCTTTACCGTTATCTTGTTCAAGGCCCTGAAATCAACACACATACGCCAAGTGCCATCTTTCTTTGGAATCAATACAATCGGTGACCCACATGGCGAAGTACTTGGCCTTATGAAACCCTTGTCCAACAAGTCCTTGATTTGCTTCTTTATTTCAGCATTCTCCATAATACACATGCGGTACATGCCTATGTTTGGAAGAGGACAATCTGGATGCAAATGGATTTCATGCTGAATCTCCCTCTTAGGAGGCAAACTTGTTGGCTCCTGAAACATCTCATGACATGCATCAACTACATCATACAGTTCTGACTTAAGTTTTGGATCACAATTGTCAAATGACTCATGATTCACATCAACCTTGGGCTTAATCATAAGAAGAACAAAATTCTTACTTGAATTGACCAGCCTTTTTACCTGTCCTGCATTCACCATCGCTATATTTGTCTTCTTGCGATGAGCTCTAACAATGAACTTCTTGCCATCTTTGAAAAGATGATATTTGTTTTCATGGAAATGAAAGATAGCTTTCCTGTCAAACAAGTAAGGACTTCCCAAAACAATTCCTGCTATATCAAAAGGTACCACATCAAGTTCAACTGTGTCAATAAAATGTGCAGTAATTGCAAAGCGCAATGTGCACTTTCTTGAAACTTGTAAATTTGCATCCTTGCAAATCCATCCAAGTGGATATGGCTTCGGATGTGGAACGGTCTCAAGTTTAAGCTGCTGGACCAAGTCCTCTGATATAAGGTTTGCTTGTGACCCACTATCAAAAAGTGTGTCAATTTTAGTATGTTTTGAAATCACCCTCACATGAAACAGTTCAATTCTTTCTTCCTCATTAGGAGCTTGTACATGGCAGTTTGAGGTACTAGTGTTGGCTTGAGTTTCAATTTCTTTTCCCTTCAAGTTTTTCAAACCCATGGCTGCAATTTTGGTTTCATCACCTGAATCATCCCCTAAATCTTGTGGTGTAGATGTAGTAGTAGCAGTTTTCTGTTTCCCTTTGGATTTGTTAAATTGAGGTCTTTTTTCAAGATATAATTTCCAACAGTTTTTCTCCTCATGGCCTGGTTTAGAACAGTGTTTACAGATCACTTTCTCACTCTCCTGTTTGACAAATGCATTCTTTTTGCCCTTTCCCTTGGAGGTTTTCTCTTTGTTTTTCCCCTTCGGGGGCTTGTTTCTACCCTATTCAAATGTTTTTTTTCCCCTTGCCTCTAAATGGGTAGCTTGGACACAAACCTCGTCCAGGCTAGTAGGGTTAAACATCAAGATGGTCTGTCTAAGGTAGCTATGCAAGCCACCAATGTATTTCAGCAAGGTTTCTTGGGTCTGTAAATCTACCCCTAACAAGAGAGCTCTTCTCCTGAATTCTTGGGTGTAGTCTTGGACACTCTGACCCTTAAGTTGTCTGAAATTTTGCCAATTCATAATGGCTTTCTGCATGTGAGCAAGAGGATAAAACTGTTTTTTAATGGCTAACAGAAATTCAGGCCATGTTAAGGTAACCTTACCAAATTTCTTGATCTCCTCTTTAGTTTTGGCGTCCCACCAGACCAATGCTACTCCATCCATTCTCAAAGAAGCCAACTGAATCTTTGTGGCATCATCATGCATATTCTGGATCCTCAAGTAAACTTCCAACTGCCTAATCCAGTTGTCAAGCTTTTCTGCATTCACTTCACCATTAAACATAGGTAATTCGAATTTTACATCAAGCTTCAAAAAAGGACTTTTTCCAGAGGATCTATGCTTATGCACAGAAGAAGAAGACGAGGATGAAGAGGAAGAAGGTGATGATGGGGGTGGTGGATCACCATTTCCTCCATGTCCTTTCTTGGAATGATCATCATCCTTCTTACCTCCTGAATAGCCCTCTCCTTCATGTGGATGTTTGGACCCTTCTCCAGCCAATTTTTCATTTCTTTCTTGGTACAATATCCTCACCATTTCAGTGAGGTCCAAGAAAGCCTTTCTGAAGACTCTTTCTTCTTCTTTTGGATCCATGTCTGCAGGAATTTCTCCTTCATGTGCAGACATTCTTGAAGCTTCTGTTGAGACTCTTGAGGGTGAAATTGAAGGTGGAGGTGATGGCTCTCTGGCCTTCCTTGACTGAGGATTCTCTCGTTCTCTAGTCAACTGTCCTTCCCCTCTTTTAAGTTTCAACCTGGTAAGCATCAATACTTGCAAGACAGTTAGAAGATCTTTGCACAAAACCTAGCTCTGATACCAACTTGATCTGAATTTGAAACTACTTGTAAATTGTTTGCAAGGTATTCAATTCAGAAATATACATGTTTAAAAGATTTCCATGTCTTGCAGAAAGAAAACAAATGAAATTTTCAGCTGTTCATGACCCATTTAAGCATAGCAGATTTATTTCCTTTTACTGTTTAACACACTAAAACGAATTTGTTCTGCAAAATAAATCAACCACAGATGCAAAAGAAGTTGATAAAGCAGTTCACCCCTCCTGGGCTACGTCTGCTGGGTCCAAAGCTCCCAAATGGGCTTGTCCTTGTTTTCATTAAATGCTCAAATTGAATATATAGCTGAATAGAAGCATCTACAGGTGGAATAGATGGTAAAAATGGATTCAAAACACTTGAATCCTTCAGGATTGACTACTGGTTCACCTCCAATGGATACCTGCAACCCTATACAGTCTTCACAATACTGGGCCCTAGTGGCTCCTAGAACTTTCACGGCTCCAAAACCTCTGCAAATGACCTCAGATGGCTGTAAGACCTACACCAATGGCTTCAGAAGGTCGAAAATACCCAAAATAAAAAAACAATTCGTCCAAAACTGCCTTTCCTAGCCAAAGTTATGGCCAATTAAAGTTTTCCTCCAGTTATGCCTAGAAACACTCCAGCTAACTTTAGTTGGAGTCCAGTTAGGCCCGCCAAATATGGAGGGCCCACCAATTTTGGCGCTCCTGCCAGAATCTCCGCCAAACAAGCTGCATTTACATTAAATTCTTATGCATGGAGGGCGGTTTATCTCGGATTTCGTGCCCGGCGGTTAGGGGGTTGAGCCCACGGTTATGGGCCCATGGTCATATGGGATGGGGGGCTGGCCCTTAGGGGCTGGCCCCCTTCGGGCCCCACCCAATAGACAGTTCAAAATTTAAAAGACCTTTTTTTCCGCCAATATGACAGATCCGCTCCCGTGGCCTAACGGTAAGGCGTTGTATTGTTACATTGGAGGTCGCAGGTTCAAAACTTGCTAGTGCCAAAAAAATTTCATATGCGCCCATTTGGATATGCTGACGTCATCCTTGGGCCACGTGGCGGCCTCCGGGCCTGCCACGTGGCATCCTGTGATTGGCTATGCAAAGAGAATATTCCCTGGAATATTCCAAGGAATATTCTGCAGAATATTCCTTTTTTAATTTTTTTTTTTTGAAAAATTAAAATTTTCAATGTTATTTACAAATTCTTCTTTTTGCCATAACTTCCTCATATGGCGACCGTTTTTTGAACCGTTTGTGGCACCTGAATCAAGAAGACAAGCACTTTCCAATCGTTCAACTTTGAACTAGTTCTAAGCATTTTAAATTTTGAGCATTTTACGACACTTAGGACATGAGCACCTGATCATTAGCATCCTGAAATATTGTTGTCCAATAATATCATATTGAGAGGACTTTGTATAATGTTCGCTTGTCTACGAAGTTCCCTCCAAAAGGTTCCTCATGACAAGATTTAAGGATATAAAAAATCTCATCTTCCCTGACACATCGTCTGATATGAAAATACGGTCTAGTGTGATAGAGATTCCCCTCTATCTAGGAATAAGTAGCACTCTCCTATATGATATTTCTCTTTTCCCTGGAGGATAAGTATTGTGGGAAATTTCCTGCAGCAAGATAATTGGCTATGTTTGGATACTGTGGTGAGTGAGTAGAAATAGAAAAAAGATACTCATCAAGAAAAGAATCCTCAGTAGGAATGCAATTGTCATCAATAGTTAAACTAGAAAGCAAATCATCTACTACATTATATTTTCCAGGTTTGTCTAGGATTGTGATATCAAATTCATGTAGCAAAAATAACCAACGTGTAACCCTACCATTGGTAATTGGCTTATTCATTAAAAAATGAATGGCAGAGTGGTCAATGTGTACAAATACTTGATACCCGATGATGTAATGTCGAAACTTGTTGGTGGCATGGACTACTGCTAGGAATTATTTCTCAATCACTATATAGTTGATCTCATCTAGAGTCAAGTTCTTGCTTATGTAATAAATAGCGTAGGGTTTCCTATCCTCCAGCTGGCCCAAAAAAACACCCACAGCAAAGTCAGACGCATCTGTAGCTATGTGAAATGAAAGTTTCCAATTTGGTCCACATAAAATAAGGGTTGTTGATACACAACTTTTCAACTTCAAGAAGACGTGCTCGCACTTTCCTATCCACACAAATTCCACATCTTTCATAAGGAGAACAGAGGTGATACAATTTTTGAATAAATCTCTATAAACCTCCTATAATACCTTGCATGCCCCAAGAAACTACATACCTCTTTTTGTGTCTTGGGAGTTGGGATTTTCACAACTACTTCTATCTTAGCAGGGTCTACCTTAATCCCACCATAAAAAATGAGGTGTCCCAACACGATCCCTTCATTCATCATCATGTGAAAATTTTCAGTGCTAAAATAAACACTTTTTCTAGATTAACTAATGTTTTTTCAAAGGCATCACCATAAGGTGTAAAGTCGTCCATGAATATTTCAAGACAGTCACTCAACAGATCCGAGAAGATTCCCAGTATTTCCCTCTGGAAAGTTGTTGGTGCATTGTAGAGTCCAAAAGGGATAACTCGGTATGTGAAAGTTCCCCAAGGGCAAGTAAAGGTCGTTTTTGTCCTGATCCTCTAAGGAAATTTGTATCTGATTGTAACCACTAAACCCATCTAAGAACGAAAAAAATTCTTCCCAGAGAGGGTGTCAAGGACCTGATCTATAAACGGTAGAGGAAAATGGTCCTTTTGAGTGGATTTATTAAGTTCTCTACAATACACATAGACTCTCCACTTGCCATTCTTCTTAGGGACGATGACAAGCAGAGACATACACTGAATATCAGATATCGGATAAATGAAGTTAGAATTTAGGATTTTCTGCAATTCTTATTTCACTACCTCCTTTAGTGGAGGGTTCATGCAGGGTTGTGGTTGTCTAACTTTATTGCAGCCATCTTTCAAATAAATGTGGTGAGTGCACATTCTAGGATGAATCCCTTTCATATCTGTGTAGTCCCATGCAAATGCATTTTTGTATTTATGTAACAACTATAACAACAATTTATTTTTCTCAGCAGTCAGGTTGGGATTGATATTCAAATACTTCCCTAGTTCTATTTCAACTGGACTGCTATCAGTATGTGAAGTGGTTCTCATTTGTTCAAATTTTACATCATCTACCTCATCTTCCTCCCTTAAGTCTTCAATAGAAGTGATAGAAAGTGAATTACTAATAAAGTCATTAATGATATATTAATATTATATTAATATTATATTAATATTATTTAGATGTTAGATTAAATAAATATTAATATTATATTAATTTTATATAGTTTTTAGGATTTATAATATCATTCTAATACATATTTTAGATTTTAATATTAATATAAAAATTTTATGTTATATATAAAGTATTATGATATTAATATTTATTTTAGTTTTAGAGTCTAATATAGATATGAGGCTTTATTGAGTTTAATTCTATTATATATATTTTAAATTATACATATATAGATTTTAGGTTATTCAATTATAAAGCTTTATATTAATCATATTACACAAATATAAAGTTATATATAAAAATTTTAAAGTTATATATTAGGGTTTGTTATCAATATTAACTTATATTTTAGTTTTAGATATCCCTATCTTTTAATATTAATATATATATTAGTTTTTAATATTAATATTAACTTAGATTTTAGTTTAAAGTTTTCATTTTATAAATATTAATTAAATGATATTAAATTAAAAATAAAAATTAGGTTTCATTTTAAATCTCTTTGGCCGACCTGCGCTGTTCCTTGAACTTTCATCCCTCATGAGTATTTATTTCCTTCATCTGGCTCTTCTTTTTATCATCTTTCTCTGATCATCTTTCTCTATTCCCTGATGATGGATCCCATTTGGGATTCGAAACGTCGGTGTATAAATTCTTCAACTGTGGATTCTCCGGTCAAAAATACAAAAAGCTCAAACCACAGATCTCTGAAATCCAATGATATCATCGTCTGTCTCATCCTTAAAATACTGGGATTTTACAGGGGTAAGGAGCGGTAGGGAAAGGTCTGATTCGGGATCAAATCCATCCCACCAGGGATTGTTCAAATCCATATTTGGTTTTGCTGGGGGGTCAAGATTAAGGTTCTTTGTAGCCTGGCCTTCTGAAATTATCATAGATCCAGATCTGCACCCTATAAAGGCATATGTAGTGGCCAACCAAGGTCTCCTTAAAATCAAAGGATGTCCCCCCAGGTTGGATTTGGCTTGCAAGATAAGAAAGTCAATCAGATACCTCGAGGAAGTTACTGTGATTACTATATCCTCCAATACCCCGTCAGGTTTAACACGAGACCTATCTGCTAATTCAAACATGGTAGGTGTATATCTAAGCCCATGCAACCCCATGGTGGTAAAAAGGTCCTTTTTCATTATGTTAATGGCCACCCCTAGATCAATCAGTGTATTAGTTATGGGTTTTCCATCAATATAAATAGTAATCATTAGATTCCCTGGATCATTATACTTGGTTAAGAGAGGTTGATCAATCATCAGTTCGGACAGTTTTCCCATCACATGTAGAGTAGCAGGGTCCTTAAGCTTCCTTCCAGGTTTCTTAATGCACATGACTCGTATTGTTTTAGCATAGATAGGCACTTCTTTAAGAGCTTGTAGAAGAGGAATCCCTACGTGAAAATTTTTCGACTCCCTAAGAAAATCAGATTCAGTTTGTGAAGTCGTTCTAGTATTCATTAATCTTTGGGGATACGAAGGATCCTGAGTCGTAACAGATGAATCGACTGTTACTAGTGTATCAACTTTACTCGAGTTGGCTATTACAGGAGCAAAATTTCTTCTCGGGTTGGCTATTACAGGTGTAACAGTCCATCTTGCATCAGTTGTTACATGTATAACAGCCGCCTCAAGATCTACCGTACCTTCTCTGGAAGACTCACATTCCTCCTTGGTGAGGATACGGGAGCGGTTTGGTTTACTCACCTCACCTGACCGTATTTGAATTTCATTAAGTCCAATGGAAGTGATAAGATAATTCTAGAAGGTAGTCAGAGCCTCTATGCTAGGCTACCTTATTATTTGGGTTATTGTTAGATTGTATAGGTAATTGGGGTCCCACAAGTGGTGTAGGAGCAAGAGTTGAGAGAGGAGGCAATTGTGACTGTTGCTGCATTGACAATGTAGAGAGGGCTAGACTTTTGGCATTCCCCCTCTAATTTTGACTCCAATGATATGGTTGAGATGGAGGATACTGAATAGGTGGAGAGGGATACCACTGGTTACATGGCAAAGGAAGCTTTGCTGGAGAAGGAGTAGAGTACTGCCCTGGATATTTCTAAGCTTTATATGCATTATTCCATGAATTAAAAGAAGAGAAATCTTGAGACATTACTTGGGGCCATGGTTCCCATGGTCTCTTGGGTCTAATGAAATAGGAAGACTAAACTTCTTCACTCGACTGTCTAAGCACCACTTTCAGTCTTGGAAGCTCCGGAAATTGACCTATAGGATGTTCCAGTTCACAAATATTGCACAAGATGATGTTGTTCATTTCACAATCCCTCAGGGGATGTTTCTTTCTGCACTTCTAACAGAACATAGCTAAAGTTGTATCAGCTTCCCCTTTTGCCTTCTTGATTTGTGTTGTCATTATTTGAGAAGATAAAGTACTAAGGAGGTTGTTTTTAAAATTTTAAAATAAATTCCCAATCTATTCTCTGGTTACTCCTCCACTTGCAGATTTTTGTATTTGGGCAGAGGCATATCGTATCATGCTTCTCCCCTCCGACGATCCTCTAGTTCATCTCAAACAAAGAATTATTATCTCAGTGAATGGTTCCTAAGATATGTCCCCCTTCCCTAATAGATTCAGGGTATCAACGTAGTAATCCCTCATTCCCCTTATGAATATGGTCTTCAAGATCTCTTGATCTTAGTCACTATGTTTAGATCTCTGGAAATTGTAATGGAATCACTCCACATGATCCTCCAAGCTCTCATCCTCCTTTTATGTCATCATAAATATTTCTTCCCTCAAGTCCCTGGTTATACAATAATATTGATACTTACATAAAAATGTATCTTTCATGTCACCCCATGTTTGAATGGAAACAGAGACTAATCCCATGAACCATCTCAAGGATGCTCCTTTTAGAGTAGCAGTAAATAATTTCAGTTTCTGAGCATCTGAAACATAATCATAACTCCTATAAAAGACATCAAATTCAAACAAGAAGGTGTCAGGATCTTCTACAGTCATTCCTTGAAAAGATGGAAGAGATGATAAAGGAATGTTTTTCATGGGAGCCTCGCCTCTGATATCCCCTATTGGAAACTCAAAGGTGGTGATGGTAGCATCTGTTTTAGTGTTGTTGTTATTGTTGTCCCCCATTTTTGACCCTCCTGATCCTTGTTGTAATAAGTCTTCTTCAGATTGTTCTAGTGATTGTCTTATGGGTGAAATTGATAGCTCAGGTTGCTTCAGGGCTAGTTGTTCTACTATGCTGCCCGAATCCGGATATTGATAAAATAATAAATGTTCTCCCGTTTCAGGCTTCTGGTGCACCCCTCAATTTCCCCTTGTCCCTTGATCCTAATGTCCTGATCACTATCTCCCCCCCGCTACTCCTGATTTGGATGCTTAGCCTTGGGAGTGTTCACACTAGTTTTAGAATGATATGGTCCAGAGACAGAGGAATTGGATGCTTATATTCTTATGATGGGAGTAACAAATTTTTGTGTCCTTGTTTTCCTTCTCTCCCTCTGAGAATTTGACTGCTCTTTTTCTGCTTTTGAGATTAGCTCATGAATAAATTTTTTCCTCCCCAAATATACACTCTTCTTTTCCTTTTTACGACTCGTTTTTCCTACGACTAATTAGAGTGGGGGTGTTTTTGGTATCTCTACTATTCTTACAATTGCACAGATGGACCCTATGTATATTGATTCACACCCTAAGTGTCTCAATTTCTACAGTGGTGAGCCCACCTAGATATGTCAAAGCGATGCCTAGGTTCTTACCTCTCGTCTTACCGCCCAGCAACTGAAGAGCTGAAGACATGTCCTTTAAGAAAAAACCAAAATGCCACACTCTAAGTTCCCTAGCAATCACAGTGGCAAGCCCACCCAGGTATTTTAGAGTGATGTGCAGGTTCTTACCTCTCGTCTTACCACCTAGCAACTATGGACTAGCAACATTCTATCATCAAACAAATAGCTTGACTGACTGTATCGTCAACTACCTTCCCCTACAACGACGCCAAAATGTAGTGATGTATTAATCACTTTTAATTGACTAAGACTGCAACCATTTAATTGTCAACCAAGATAGGTCTTTTATTTCAAAGGTGTCTACACTATATGTGCCGATACACCACAACCAGGAATGAAAATGGAAAACAACAAAGAATTCATTGAATCAATTGCAGAAATTAACATTCATGCAGAAATAGAAAAAAAAAACTCTACAAGAATGCAATCACACTTCACATCTACCAGAAAAAAAGTGCACCACACACTGTAATGATAACTACGCCAGTTGGTAAACTACCATAATTCTGGCCAAATCTATGTAATAATGTATCACAAATATGGAGTTGAAATAGATCTATTCTACAAATTATACAATGATAACAGAAATTGTGCATATACTAAAAGAAAGGAATAATAATATACAACTACTCTACCACTACAGTCCCTGCTAAAGAGGAGGACCGTTCCTCCCTAGTAGGGTGCAAGAATGAACACAAAACTTAGTTAAGGATTCAACTCAAAGCGGGTAACAACATCACCACAGTGTCTTTGTTATGCAACCAACTCACAAAATATAATAAAAAGATAGATCAATGGCTTAAAACACAGCCTCTTCGAGGGGGAAACCTCCTTCACATTACACAAATGAACAATTCTTGGATGATAAAAATGACAAGACATCCTTTCTATATATAGGAGTCTAAGGCGTCACAATATAATCAGAGTTGACATGACAATAATATTGTAAGGGCACAACAATAACAATAGTGGGCTTCTATGGGGCACAATAATAACAATATGGGGACAAGATGGGCACAACAATAACAATAAGGGGTACACTGAAAATAATAATAAGGGAATACACTAGTATTATGGGGACCTAACATGACCCTCTCTTTCAAAAAAGTGTTGTCCTCAATGCTTGAGTAGTTTTAGATGTTTCTGTATAAAATTCTCATCCTCCCGTGTGGAATATTTAGCGAGTAAGTTCTTCCACTTGATGAGATACTCTGAAATTGATTGATTTCATAGCTGTTGAGTTCTTGTTTCTATGACTGCTTTAGGTTCCAATATGATTTTTCCTTTCTCATCAAGTTCTGGAAATATTGTTTGCACTGGGATCTTGTCACCTATAACCTTCTTTAAACATGAAACATGGAAAACTGGGTGCACTTAGGAAGATGAAGGAATTTCTAATTTGTATGCCATAGTACCAATCATTTGCAACACCTTGTATGGACCATAATACTTTGGTGATAATTTATTATTCTTCTTAGCTTGCTTGAGGGACATTTATTTGTATGGTTGTAGCCGTAGAAATACCGAATCACCTACATCAAAACTTATTTTGCTGCAATGTTGATCTTCCTGTTGTTTCATTCTATTTTGCGCTAAAGTGATGTTATCCTTTAAGAGTTGGAGAACTTTTGTTGATGCTTGATGTGATCTTCCACTGCTTGAACCTTAGAATTTTCTCTTAAGTATGTTGTGATGGATGATGGATGATATCTAGAAAGCACCATAAATGATATCCATAAATCACCATTTAGTGAGAGGAAACCATTTGAACCATTGTGTCTGTTTATCAGATACAAAGAAACATAGATATCCTTCAAAAAAATTGTTCACTATCTCACTTTTCCCATCAGATTGAGGATGATAAGATGAGCTATGAGCTAACTGAGTACCCAGACAAGAAAATAATTCTATCCAAAAATTTCCAGTGAAAATAGGATCTCTGACACTTACAATAATCTTTAGGTTTCCATGTAGCTTTTGAATTGTTTCCATAAATGCAGTAGCAACTGTACTAGATTTAAATGGATGAGATAATGCACAAAAGTGTGCATACTTGGTAAGTCTATCAACTACCACTATGATGACAATCTTTCCTTCAGACGTGGGTAAACCTGCGATAAAATCCATCGAAACCTCCTCCCAATGTTGACTTGGAATGGATAAAGGTTGTGACCTAAGGGATTAATTGTCTCAACTTTATTTTGTTGGAAAACCAAACATTCCGCCACAAGATTTTGAATATCAGATTTAAGGCCATCCCAAAAAAGTCCTTCTTAACCCTACGGTAAGTTTTTAAGGGAGATGTGTGCAATTCCATAAGAATCTTTTGTGTGAGTTGGGATTTCTTACAGAGGTATAAGCAATCTTTGTACCATAACAAATCATTTTTCTAGCTAAATGTATCAGATGTACTGGGATCTTACTGCAAATTTTGAACGAGTGCCCACACTTCCTCATCATTCTTCCATTCATCCTGTGCTTCGTTTATCGAATTTGGTTGGATAATAGAAATGGAACAAAGCAATGCTTCCACATCCTCATCCTTTCTTGAGAGTGCATCTACAACAACATTTTGCTTCCCTTTTTTGTAGATGATTTCAAAGTCATAACCTAAGATATTTGTGACCCATTCTTGTTGTTCTTCTAAAGATAATTTTTTTTCTAAAAAATATTTAAGACTATCATGATCTGTTTTTACCTTGAAGTGTCTTCCCATTAGCTAAGGTTTCCATTTCTTAAGTTCATGTACCATTTCCGACATTTCCTTCTCATAAATAGCTTTGTGTAAATATTTTCCTTTGATTGGATGAATTTCGAAAGCAATGGGTCTTTATTCTTACATTAAAGCACCAATTCCATTTCCTGAGGAATCATATGCCACAATAAAGGTTTTTGTGAAGTTTGGCATAGCCAAGACTGGTGCTTGGCACACTTCATCTTTAAGATGTTCAAAGGCCTTCGTTGCTTTTGGATTCCAAGAAAATGCATCTTTCTTCAGTAATGTTGTTAGAGATTCCACTATTCTCCCATAATTCTTAACAAACTTACGATAATACCCTGTCAACCCAAGAAATCTTTGCATATGCTTTATGGATGTGGGCATTTTCCATTCTTTAATGGTTTTATTTTTTCTAAGGTCTACCTTAACACCTTCATGAGATACAATATGACCCAAATATTCCACCTCTTGTACTCCAAAGAAACATTTGGAGATTTTTGAATATAATTTTTTCTCCTCCAATAGTTTGAGCACTTTGTCAACATGTTGAACATGATCCTTCCAAGACTTGTTGTGGATTAGTATATCATCAAAAAATAGTAACACAAATTTTCTAAGGAAGTGTTTGAAAATGGAATTCATCAAACCTTGAAATATAGAAGCTGCATTGGTAAGGCCAAAAGGCATGACCAAAAATTCATAATGACCCTCATGAGTTCTAAATGTTGTTTTCAGAACATCTTCTATCTTCATTCTGATTTAATGATATCCTAAACGAATGTCTAACTTGGTGAAGTAAATTGCTCCATGCAATTAATCCAATAATTCATCAATGACAAGAATGGGAAATTTATCTTTAATAGTGAGCTTGTTGAGCTCCCTAAAATCCAAACACATGCACCATGATCCATCCTTCTTGTGCACTAATACTACTGGAGCAAAGAAAGAACCTTCACTAGGTTGAATTATACCAACCTCTAGCATTTCTACAACCATACGTTCAATTTCACTCTTTTGGGCATAGGGATATCTGTAAGGCCTGATTTTTTTAGGAACACTTCTTGGAATCAAATGAATAGCATGCTTATGATCACGAATAAGTGGGAGGCCTTTGGGAGTCTCAAATACCCTGGAATGATTGTCCAAGACATTTTGGATATTTGGAGAAATAGATGATTCCAACGTGGGAACCTATAGCAAACATAATTGTGCAATTACACCTCGTTGTTATTTATTTATAAGATTTGTCATGCCGTTAGAGCTGATTATATTTCCTGGTTACCCTGTGATACCCCTTAATTCAACTTCCTTTCCTTCTGAAACAAATTTCAAGAAAAATTCTTGAAAATTAAAAGCTGTCGTACCGAAAGATTGTAGCCATTGGACTCCTAGTATAAAATCAACGCCACCCATTCGAATGGAATTATTTGGACTATTCAACACATATTATCCCATGGATAGCTTGATATTATGGCACTTTCTAGGGAAATTTATGGTTCCTCCATTTGCAACCATCACTTGACACTCTGGTGCTAGATATAGGAATCAATTCAATTCCTTGGCCATCTTAAAATGACTAAAATTAATGGTACTGCCCAAATCAATCAACACTATTACCTTTTTCTTCTTGATATGTCCTTCTATCTTGATAGTTTTAGGAGTGGTAATTCTGGCCAATGCAATACAAGATATGGTTGGATTCATTTCTTCTTTCTCTAGGGTTTGCTCGTTGTGTGTATCCTCTTCCTTTTATGTTTCTTGTTCCTTTTCTTCCTCCGCTTCAAAATCTATGTAAAATAATTTATTCTCAGCACACTTATGAACTTTAGTGTATTTTCTATCGCAACTGTAACAAAGCGCTTTTGCTCTTTTTTCTTCTAATTTTTGTGGTGTCAACCTTGTAGGTTGTGGAAGGCTAGGGGAAACAACACTTGCATCTTTATAGTTGTGAGTGGTAGGCTTCCTTCTTGTGATAATTTTGCTTTTTCTTGCCAACCCGAATGCCTTCTCCAATGAATCAGGTTCCCAAAGGCGAACCTCATGTTGGATGTTATCCTTTAAAGTCCCTATGAACACATCAACCCTATGCTCCTATGGAATATCTTTTACCCTTATATTCAAATTTTGGAAGTCCTCAATTTTCTCCACCATTGAACCCTTTTGTTTGAGATTTATCAATTAGCTAAAAAAAGTGTTGCTTTTTGTATCCTCAAAATGTGTTATCATTTCTTCTGTAAAAATTTCGTAAGTGAAATTTTGTTTACGAGAGAAAGGTCGTCGATACCATAAAAACTGATTGAGTTCCAAATATAAATTTGCAATGCGTACCTGTTGTGTGTTTTTCACATTATGGAGATCGAAATATTGCTCCATCTGTAGTATCTATGTTACACGATCCTTGCCATTAAACTTCCTCATATCAATCTTTGGAACATGGTGGGTCTTCAATCCAACGTTAGAGTCTATGAAATCATTACTAACATTTCTTTTGTTCTCATCACGAGTTTCCTTTACTACCCTTTTCCATTAGTAAGCATTTCTTGTAGCAACTTTGTCAAATCTATCTTCAAATATTTCCTGTTGCCTTTAATTTTTTTTTCTATACCATCCATCATAGCTTCCATGCCATCCATATTAGCTTCCATTTCATTCTTTAACCCAGCCATCTTAGCTTCAGTTACGTTTTGTAAGAGCGAAATTTGTTGCACTTGGTCTCGTAATTTTGATATGTCATGTTGCATTTCTTCCTCTTCTTCATGTGTCAAAGTAGAGATTTATGGTTCCTTACTAGGTGCTTCCATTTTATTTCTTCGGGTCATCAATGAATGATAATTATGCTTCACAATTCCCTTTGAATTACTTCAAACTACTTTCTCAAACAAGACTTATGCAAATTTTAAAAAATACACACCTTTTTTTTCCGCTTTGTATAAGCTCGATCTTGAAATGACTATAATTCTATAATTTTGGATATCCAAGTTCTAAAATTGTGGCCTGTGATATTCCTTTGAGTATTATTTCCAACCCCATGTGTCTTATTGCAATTGTATTCCCGAAGAAAGAGTTATGCCCAATCTCCCGCACTGACCTAATTATAGACTGGTTCAGTAGAGGTAACTTATATGACATGCCACATGTCACTGTTTCGACCTTAGGTTCTGAAAATGATACCCAAAAAACTATTGTCCTCCTTCTTTCTTTCACTTCTTACGAAATTGTAATCAGATGCTCAGAGAGAACGTTATGAGGATTTTCCCAACATGACCTGTTTGAGATCGAATTCGAGAGCCTTCCAAAACCCTAACTTCCTCTATTCATATCTCTAAAAATATAGCAAGAAAATATTTGAAGTTTCGTCACGAGGTTCAGCACGATTTCATCTCAAATTTCTTTTAATTTCCGCTTCTTACGCTTCGTAGAAAAAATGTTATAGCGCAAATGCCACGATGGCCTGTTTGAAGCAGCGAAACCCTAAAATCCAAATCTCTGATACCAATTGTTATGCAACTAGCTCACAAAATAGAAGAAAAAGATAGATCAATGACTTAAAACGTAGCCTCTTCAATGGGGAAACCTCCTTTATATTACACAAATGAACAATTCTTGGATGATACACATGAAAAGACCTCCTTTCTATATATAGGAATCTAAGGGGTCACAATATAACCAGACCCGACATAACAATAATAATATAAGGGTAGAACAATAACAATAATGGGCTTCTATGGGGCAAATAATAACAATGTGGGGACAAAATGGGCACAACAATAACAATAAGGGGTATAATGACAATAATAATAAGGGAATACACTAGTATTATAGGGACCTAATAGTCTTGATATTAAAAATAATTAAGAATTACAGGATCATAATAACAGTACTCTCTATGCCATCCCCCGTGCCCAAGGGATTGAGTTTCTCTTATAGAAATTACATAACCAAAAATCAGGAACATATTAGTCATGAGAATCTCATGATTTTCATGATGATCAGTAAAATAGAAATTGTTATAAAAAGTTCCTAAATACAAGTTTTATTCAAATACATTAGTTGGAATCATAACCTCTTAGATCTATCACTTTCTAAATGGACAATTCATAACTCCCCAACAACTGTCACTTGGAATAGTACCCACAGCTTGAAAGCTATGGTGTAACAATATCCTGTGGTAAAACAACAATTTGGGATGTAACAACAACATTTGGTAGCAAAAATGACTTGTAACGACACCTGGAATATTACTACAGCAATTTGTAACAACAACGCAATGTAAAAGTAAAGTATGTGACAACACACGGAGTGTAACAACAATCTGTTTAATCAAGCTCATAGATCAGTCGGCATGGTTGTCCATTTCATAACCTCGTTCTCATGGGTAGCACCTAAAAAAGAGGAAAGGAACCAAAAGAATTCTCCGACATTTGCCCCAATTAGCCGTAAAAAGGAATATTGCATCATTATATCTAGTAAAAATGGCAAATAACATGATAGAAAAATATGTTGTTCATAATAAAGAAAGAGGCAGTTAATATCTAAACAATTGTAGTTTCGAAGGGAAAAGTGTTATGGAACCAACTCTCAAAAAGATAGAAAAGATAGATCAATGCCTTAGAATTTAGCCTCTTCGAGGGGGTAACCTCCTTTACATTACACAAATGAACAATTCTTGGATGATACAAATGACAAGACCTCCTTTCTATATATAGGAGTCTAAGGGGTCATAATATAATCAGAGCTGACATAACAATAATAATGTTAGGGCACAATAATAACAATAGTGGACTTCTATGGGGCACAATAATAAAAATATGGGGACTACATGGGCACAACAATATAATAAGGGGGTTGTACTAATAACAATAAGGGGTTACACTAGTAGTATAGGGACATAACATGCCCCTCTCCTTCAAAACGTGTTGTCCTCAACACTTGAGTAGTTCTTGATGCTTCTATATAAATTCTTGTCCTCCCATGTGGAATCTTTAGCAAGTAAGTTCTTCCACTTGATGAGGTACTCTGAAATTGATCGATTTCCTAGCTATCGGGTTCTTGTTTCTGTGACTGCTCCAGATTCCAATATGATTTTTCCTTCCTCTTCAAGTTTTGGAAATATTGTTTGAATTGGGATATTCTGTAACTTTTGAATGAATGGCCACACTTCTTTGTCCTTCTTCCATTCATCCCTTTCTTCGTTAATCCAATCTGGTTGGATAATAGAAATAGCACAAAACAATGCTTCCACATCCTCATCCTTTCTTGAGAGTGCATCTACAACAAAAAATTTCTTCCCTTTTCTGTAGATGATGTCAAAGTCATAACCCAACATATTTGTGACCCATTTTTTATGTTCTTCTAAAGATAATATTTGTTCTAAAACGTATTTAAGACTATCATGATCCATTTTTACCTTGAAGTGTCTTCCCATTGGGTAAGGTCGCCATTTCTTAAGTGCATGTAGTATTGCCAACATTTCCTTCTCATAAATAGCTTGCTTGAGATGTAGCCGTAAAAATACCTAATCACCTACATCTAAAAAAATTTCACTGCGATGTTGATCTACCTGTTGTTTCATTCGATTCTGCACCAAAGTGGCATTATCCTTTAAAAGTTGAAGAACTTGTTGTTGATGCTCAATGTGATCTTTAACTGCTTGAGCCTTTTTCTTCTTGATATGTCCTTCTATCTTGAGAGTTTGAGGAGTGGTAATTTCTTCCAATGCTTTACAAGATATGGTCGGATTCATTTCTTCTTTCTCAATGCCACTAGTCTGATCGAATTTAGATTCTCCAAGAAATAGTTATGCACAATCTCCCAAGATGACCTAATTATATACCTTTTAAGAAGAGTGAACTTGTATCAAGTGCCACGTGTCACTATTTTGACCTTAGGATCTGAAAAATATATATAGGAAACTAAAGTTTGTGCTCTTTCTATAAATTCTTACGAAATTTCAATTTGATGCTCAAAACAAAAGTTATGACTATTTTCCCCAAGTCACCTATTTGGAATGAAATTCAGGAGCCTACAAAAAGGCCAACTTCCTCAGATCATATCCCCACAAATATAGCGCAAAAGGATTGAATTTTGGACCCGAGGTCAGAACGATTTCAACCCAAATGGGTTTTTTTTTAGTGTCTGAAACATCGCAGCAAAAATTTATAGCGCAAATGCCACGATGACCTGTTTGGAGCAGCAAAACCCTAGAATCCAAAGCTCTGATACCAAATTTTATGGAACTAACTCACAAAAGATAGAAAATATAGATCAACGCCTTAGAATTCAGCCTCTTCAAGGGGGAAACCTCCTTTACATTACACAAATGAACAATTCTTGGATGATACAAATGACAAGACCTCATTTCTATATATAGGAGTCTAAGGGGTCATAATATAATCAGAGCTGACATAACAATAATAATTTTAGGGCACAATAATAACAATAGTGGGCTTCTATGGGGCACAATAATAACAATATGGGGACTACATGGGCACAACAATATAATAAGGGGGTTGTACTAATAACAATAAGGGGTTACACTAGTAGTATAGGGACTTAACAAAAAGGGTCAAAAATAGGGAAAGAAAGTATAGAAGATAGGTACAAAAACTACACCCAACACTCTGCTCCTACTAGACCACACAATGAAATATACTATCTCAACTCTTGATGGTGTACTCAAATACTTCCTAGAGCCTAAGCATCCTCCTGCCAACAAGGACTACCGTCCATTGTACCTCATTCTCACATAAGGCCTCAGGTTTTCATGCTGAAAGTGCACCCTGCAGCTCACTCACAGTCACTTCCCTATGTGTGAAATCACGGGTGGAACATACTCTACCTATGCACCAAACCACACACTCCCCAAGGCTATACATGTAAACTCATGCC
This sequence comes from Pinus tabuliformis, assembly GCA_031772625.1. Lineage (NCBI taxonomy): Eukaryota > Viridiplantae > Streptophyta > Pinopsida > Pinales > Pinaceae > Pinus > Pinus tabuliformis. The sequence continues at coordinate 2,064,049,326 of CM062818.1, read as the reverse complement.
CTAACCAAATTCCCCCACTGAGAAGTCCCTCTCTAGATACTTTGCTTCCCATTCAACTGTCTTGAGTGGGCCTCCAACGTCCTGCTACTTGCGACAAATTCTTCAAGGGGAAAAATCCAACTCCTCTGCACCTGCAAGTAATGTGGAGGAGAGACAAGCATGTAAATCCCTATGGATATCCTCAAATGATGCTCATATGTATCCCCATCGATCCTGGGTAAGCTAAACCTAACTGCATTCTTGTCTTCCCTATAAGGCGGTCTCCTTGGAGGTATCGCTCCAAAATCCCATGGGCGAGCCACACACACCACTACATATGACCAAATATCCATGTGCTCCTCTACATACAAACATGCACCTATGTGCCCCTTGGCACATGACATCACCTAGTTGCAACCTTTGTGCATTGCTGGACACCACTACTAGTTTCCATATCATCCTGAATCAACTGGCATCCCTCTTGTGACGAAGTAGCTATCACTCCATGCGGAAAGTCAAGGTGGTGTGAATCGCTCCTCCTACTCCACAGTGCAATCTCACATATCAACACACTCCATCATACACCTATGTGCTCTTCTGTAGGTCACTAGTCATTGTTGCATACCCCTACACACCATTGTATGCATTGGTCTAAGGATGAGGTAGTATGCATTAGTCCACACCCTTCCAGTATCACCACCTCCACACCCTTCCGATATCACCACCTACACTATCGTGTCACCATACCCTATCATGCATGGATATCCCCTCCAAATTCCCCTTGAGAGACCCAAGAGGTGAACCTCTCTATGTACTAGTGGCGATGCCATCACTTGTTGCTCATCGATGATCAATGTGTCCCAACTAACTACGGAGAATCCTTGGCCCCAAACAAGGCACTTTCTGGTGGTCTGATGATGCCACCACATCCCGCAAACTACTACAAGTTTGTTTATCATCCTACAATCCCATGTATGCCCAATATTCTCGGATAACTCATGGAGTTTGTCTGCTCCCATGTCAATCGAACCTGTCACTAGTGTTGATGAAGATATGAAAGTGTGTGGGTGATCGGTCACTAGATCCATCGCACTGCTAATACCACCACTAACCAAGCCCATGTTGTGGCGAGGTATCCCACCTGTATCCCAACAACAATTTGTCCTTCAGGATTCTCTGGTAACCCAAGGTCCTTGCAGGACTATTATCCTAGCCAAGGATATATCTAAGCACCTAGCCTAATCCACTAGATATCAACTCAATACCTCTCTCCATCCAACCCTGAGAGAGGGATTGAATGCACAAACACCCATACACGGAACAAGCCCTCCATCCAGCAAATGTTGCACCATGCGCAACTCATGTCGCCTCGTCTCGCTAGTCTAGTCAACACATAATCTGCCTAGGTAATGCGACCTATCTCTTACTAATATACAGAGGCAAATCAATAATGTTTCAAGCCCCATCAATGTATTCCTAAAGAGGGTTTCTATGGCACTCCAATGTACACCCATCTAGCTGCATTATTATGGATTTCAACCATTCCCCAATGCAAATTAGCTTGGCCACTAACATGGTACAAACCACTCTCATATCCTCTAGTTCATCATTTGTCTATAGAATGGCCTCTGAGACTATCTTAACCTTCTTCCCCAACACAAAAAGGTTGACCCTAAGTCGTTGAATCTACTATGGGTGGATATCGTCAAAAATATATGTCACAACTCTAGATCCCTCTATACCTATCGACACCTCATCAATGGATATGTCTCCTGGCACCTCATCAATGGTGGATATGTCTCCTGACACCTTACCAATCTACTATGGGCTGTAATCACCTAAAAATTTGAACACAAACCTATACACCTCATCAATGGATACCTAAACAATAGATGGAACCTCATCAATGGTGGACATCTTTGTGTGTCTTGGCACCTCATCAATGGACGAACCTATGTGTTTATTCTCTAGTCTCTCCCCCAAGGTGTCAGTTGGAGCTATCAAAGGAATCTACAACAAGGGTGTCTCCTATGTCACTCTGGGTATATCTACATGCTCCTCCTACATGCCATCAACCTCATGCTCAATCTCGTCCTCATACTCCTGATCTAAATCCAATTCTCCATTAGAAGAAGCACATCCTAGTATCACCCTCTAAATTTCCATGTCATGTACACTCCTTTCGAGGAGGTATGGTGCCCTGGTTCTGTTGAATTTCCCCACTTGGTGTAAATGGATTCACCCTCGTGAAATATGCACCCTTAATGCCTCTGTCATAAGGGAGAATATGGAACTGGTCCATCATATTCCTTAACTAAGTCAAAATATCATCATTCATACGAATATCATCCTGAATTTCTTGTATACTCCCTCGCATCATTGGTTTGTCTATTGATCCACTCATCACTTTGCATGCATGCCCAACTCTTCCCTGATCTTCTGGCTCCCCCACAACTGGCCAAGATCATGCTCTGATACCATTGTAATATTCCAAATTTAAATTTAAAGAAAATAATAGAGACATACAAGGAAACAACAACCACAAATTAAATACTACATATAGACATCAAAACACCAGGAAAATAGAGTTGAACAACTGGGCCATTAATAATGATGCATCTGAGTACATAAGTTGGTAGGAAACATTACTAATGCTACTGGAATTAGTATGGAATTTCTACCTTCATGAGTACTTAGAAAATTCTTCAAAATAAATCCTAAACTCCTCTCACAAGACCCACAAAAACCTAGAAAGGGTTCGAGTTGAATCCATCGACCCCTAGTGACCCAAATAAGTGCGTGTGGATCCAACAGCCAGCTAGTGCAAGCTAGGGGAGAAATAATATTGAATAATGCTCCAAAAATATCTATTCAAATGATCTCTCCAATTCTTGTATAAACTCCTTTGGGAAACCCTTATTTATCCTAGCCCAACTCCCCTCAACTTATGTCCTCTCTTTGCCTACGCAGCCTCTCTAGTGAACCCCTATGCATGCCAAAAATGGAGTACTCCAACCATCTGAAATGCCTCTCTCCCAACCCTACAATAACAGTGCAAAACCTATGACTAGAACAACAAGAAATCCTTATAAATCCTTTGGTTTTCTACTCCTTGGTAGCCAATCTCCACACAAGAAATTATAACTACTTCTGCATCCTGGGTGAAGCACACACCAACTAAAGATGATTTGCAATTTTGGGTCAATCAAAGCCCAGGATGGACTTTCCAATTTATCTCCTAGGGTGACACTCAAAGGTCACTGAACGTAGAGGTGGAATTCCAGCTTGTAAATTCATTGTGTTCAACAACACGGGTTTTCTTTGTTAAGCCATTTAAGAGAACTAATGTTGAATTGTAAAATGACCAAATATCCCAAGAGTGAGGCCCTCAAGCTCTATTTATAATTTTCTTCCCTATCCTCTCATTTGTGGTTCCCACTCTCTTGTGTACTACTTCGCACCACTTCTCTCTTGTTGGCCCCTCTCTCTCTCCAAATTTTCACCTCTTCTCTCTCCTTATCTTCTCACTAGTATGAGTTACCTCCTTTGGGTCAAACTCGCTCTCCTTGTGGCCCCACATTCCACTGAGGCTGTGATTTTACATTTTGATCCTAAGTCCCAATGCCATAAATGTATATTCTTTCCAAAAATCATCTCTAATGTAGAAAATTAAAATTGGGGACATTACACTCTTAGATATTTGTTTCATCACATTTTCAAACTGGATCCTGAAGCACATTTATTTAGTTCATGCACGGAAAAAAACATTTAATTTAGATATCCTTCCTTTATTTTATTTCTATACAACAACCTTCTCTTTCTAGTTCACTAACAGTCTTCCATCATGTTGCATAACACAACTCTCTATTCTTTACTCTTTATTGGCTCACATTTTTCACTTCACAAAAGTACACACTCCATTTACGTATGTGTTCTATTGGATCTACCAATGCACACACATTGTGCTTTTGGTCCAATGTCATATAAAACCAGATCTCTGTAGTTCTCTTCGGCTATCAAATAGCTTTGTAGTCTATTTGTTAGATGTTTTGGAGGGTTTTCTTGCACCTTTTCTAGTCAAATTTTCCTAGAATCTAGCTGGAATCACCAGTTTGAGTTGTGAATTCTCCATTATCGAAGTGCCCCATAATTTTTTCAAGATGATGATTCCTCAAAATCCAATTAAAACAATAAATATGAAAATTTGACAATTTTTTCACCAAATTGCAATAAAAAACTCTAAAACCAACTCCAAAACATCTCATAGATAGATCTCTAAATATCTTTCCCACATCGAAAATCGAAGTGTAGACAATGACAGACAAGACAACCAACTACTTTAGAAGGTAAAGACAAAAGTTAAGAAAAGAGGGCAGTGATAGAAAGAAGGTAAATTCAAAAGTGAATGATAAAGACGTTGGTAGAAAAGACAACCAAGATGGTAAAGATAAAGAACTGGTGGTAAAGATCATTCAAACAAGATTGTGCTGATATTGATTGTTGTTCCAACTTTTGTCAATGTGTTTGGTGGTTTAGTTTGAGCTTACCACAATGTTGTGGTGTGGTTTAGTTAGTTTATTTATTTATTTTTAAATAAAGTTGATCCTATGTTATTCATATTTTTACAAATTATTATGCTTAAAGATGTTTATTGTTAATATTTTACGTTGATTTTAATAAATTATATTTTATTAATTAAAATAGTTTTATATTTTCTAAATTATATAATTATTTTTATAAAATAACATTATAGAAAATATTGTATCAATAAATTTACATAATAACATTTTTATTTATTTTGTGATATGTATTTTAATTTATTTTTTATTTTATAGTATTTTTGTATAAATAATTTGATTTATTTCTAATTTTTATTTATATTTTTATGTTTGAAAAGACAAAAGAAAGTGTTTTAAATTATTATATATTTGATAACTTAAAAATTATTGTAATAAATATTTTGAAATTCTGATTTAATGAGATGATGATTAATTTCCACAAATACCTATATGGTCTATTGAACCTTAAAAAGGCAAGATATTAATTAGAATTCTTTAACATTTTATTTTTATGTTAAAAAAGTAAGAGAAGATCACCATAGTTTAGTTGAGTTAAAAGGTCAAGAAGATTGGAAATGTGACAAATATCTTGAAAATTAGATCGAATGTGAGTATAAGATGGAAAATATAAGAGAAAGTGATTTACGTATTCAACCCTCCTATGATTGCACAAATGACAAACTCGTTCATTCCATGGTGTTTTTGGAATTGACCAATGCCTAGTTTCACTATGAAGCTCACAAGAATTAGTTTTATTCTTGGCTATGTTCCTTTTCTTCTTAGCAACACTTAAGATAGAGAGATATTTTGTTTTTTTGAGATTGGATTGATCACCTCTATTGGAATTAAGATTATACTGAGAAGGGGGAGACGAATCAGTATAATACACTTTTTATCAATTTAATCAATTATTAAACAAAACCATTCATTAATAAATCTACACAAACAATGAACACAACATATATATGGAAACAAATTCAGGAGAAAAAAAAAAAAACTAGTTTTCATTAGATGTATTTGCAAACACCAACTTCAATTACATCAATATTTGTAGGCACCAACCTACAAGAGACACCAATCCCCACTTATTTGCAAACAAATACCAACTAGAGACAAAAATCTCCACTGTTTTGCAACAATCAACCTACATGAGACACCAATCCCCATGAGTTTGCAAGAACCAACCTGCAGGAGACACCAATCTCCGTATGTATTGATCCAATCAAATTTTCATCTCAGATCTCTATTTCATCACATTTTTCAGACTAGATCCAGAAGCAACTTTTTTTTAATTCTTTCACAAACAACTACTTTTAATTCACATATCCTTCCTTTCTTTTCTTTTCTCTGCAACAACCTTCTATTTTTACTTCATTGGAAGTGTTCCATCACACTACACAATAGAGCACTTTGTTCTTTACTCCTTGTTGGCCCAGATATCAGACTTCACAATAAGACACACTCAATTTACATGTGTGTTCTTTTAGATCTCCCAATGCATATGCACTGTGCTTTCTATCTCGTCTCTTATAGAACCAAATCTCTATAATTCTCTTCTGTTCTCACAAACTTCTCTCACACACATTACACTTATGCTCTCCACACACATATTCTCTCCTTAAGCATGTGCTTCCCTCTCTCATGCTCATGATGGCACATGTGTTTTTTAATATTCTCTGATCCCCCCATTACACTTCACTTACCAATTAATCATATATAGATATGAAGCGAGAAATTTTAGCTCATTTTCTCAGCTCATTTCCTTACCCATGCCTTTACTCACCTTCAACACCCTTCCTCATCACCATGCGCTAAGACCATGAGTTTAATTCGCTTATTGCAATGAATCCAATATCTAGGAATTTGTAATGGTGAATACTTTTCAAACTAATTAGATAATTTGATGCCTAGATTTCCCTCTTATTGGCCTTTGGTTTGGCGTGCTAAGCACTAGCCCTTCGGGACTTCAGGTAGGGACCACATTATTAAGTCACCTTTGTAATGTATTAGAAATATGGCTCTTTGTTAACCACCCAAACTGTGTACATGGACAAATCATTGGATTCTTGAATAACATTTTCTCTACATAGAGCCTCAACCCAAATGGAACCTTAACTAATATTCTTTGCTTCACTTGAACATGGGATCCTAGTTCTTAGCTAACGAGCACACTTACTTCACACTTGGCTGGTCAGATACTTGAATGACTTTATTTCCTCCACAGGGAACCTTGTTGTTGGAACCTTGACTTAACTACCTTCACTTTTATCTAGATGTGGGTTATTTTCTCACAACCATGCTTTGGTTCTCATATAGATCACTAGATGATTGGATGACTCTATCTACTCTTAGATGGAAAGATAGCCTAGTAAGGCCCCACTCGAGTTAGTATACTAATTTTGGTGCAATTACCTTGTTCATTGGATATTTTTGAAAAACCAAAAGACAAAAGAAACCTTCCCCAAAATTCTACCCTGTCTCAAATCATGAGACATTAGAGATTTTCACATCAATACATCGTGGACCAATCAGGACCTGTTGTGTGGTCCTCTTGCCAAGTCATCTCTAACAATCAAAACACTACTAGGTGGTGATCCTAGCTACTACCACATGTTCAGATACCTGCCACACATCACCTGCCACTTGTCCAAATTTCTACGAAAAAATGCCAAAAATGAGTGCCACATGTCATCTACTCATGCTTCCACATCTTCAGTCCTATCACCTAGCATCCACATCATCTAGACTACCTATCCTACCACATCATCTCAAGAAATTAGTGATTCTTAGTGGCTTTGAAAAAGGTCAATTCTCCCAAGGTTCGATGGGTTCTTATCCCATGAGCATTATTTGATTGGCCCTATGTGACCAAGGGCGATGATCAAGGGCTTACCTCCTCGGCCTTCTTGGCCTTCAGCCATCTCACCCATCTCATTGTTTAGCATGAAACCCATCTTGAGATTTATACCTTTGCTTCTTGACCTGATGTGTTGGGGATTTGATTGAGCCGATATGACTGGCCATCTACTAACAAGTTGCTTCTCCTTCAATTCACAAGAGGAAACTTAAGTATTAAAATTTTGCACCAATTTACCATCATATCTAAATTTTTGGTATTACCTCATTTTTCTCATTCACACGCTTATGCACTCTTTCATCCTTTTACCGTTGAAATCAATGCCAATATTTCCAAGAATTGCCCCCTTCGGCATTGATGGAAACCTTTAACATTTGGGGCTCTAGTAACCCATAACATCCATGGAGTTTGCTCTAACAACCTCTCAAATTTTTCCAATTGCAATTCCAAACCAATTTTCAAGATTTGCACTAATTTCTAAATTTTCCCTAATTTCGACTTCTGCAATTTTTATTTTATGTGACCTGTGGCAAGAGAGGCTCACTGGGAAGGAATATTGCACAGTTGGCTAAGGAAAGCTACAAAAGATCAAGTCACTTTTTCAGGAGGATTCTCATTGCACTATGAATGAAGGAGGACCCTTTGCATGGCTTAATTTTCTTTTGCAAGGGGATGGAAGAGGTCCTTGCTATCAGATTAATTGATCTATGCAATATGCAAGATAGAGATGATCACAGATTAGTGAAGTGAGTTAGTATAAGAAACAATGGTTAGCTTACCATGCTTAGAAGGTTCTCAATGTGTAGTGATAGGATATGAACTTAAGAAATACTCAGTGCACAAGTATAGGAGGGAAATATTGCATTAATGAGGCCCGTGGATAAGCAGTGCTCATCACCTGGTGAAAGATTGATGCATTCATAACTTGCACTGGGCAGGAGGACCAAGAAGAGATCCAAAATTTCTAAGTGTGGGACCAATAGAGTAAGAGTAGGAAAAGCATCCGAACAAAACTGAAACCCATATCACACAAATCAATGCCATCAATACGAGCCATGGAAATTCATAGGACTCATGAAAAATAATCACACCTTGAAATGACAACAAATCACCACTTATTTCTAAGTGCGACATTTGAAACACCACATTGTGACACTTAAAATACAAGTTGCAACATAAGTGACGACCATGAGCATAAAGTGCGCTAAGTTGTAGGAATGTGTCCAGCGTGTTTGCTTATGGTATGTAAGACCTTTGGTAATATGTAAAGGTGCAACACATATAGGAGTGAAAACAAATTAGAAGCGACACTTGCAACAGTAAGAAAATATGAAAATGACACTTGCAAAAGCTAAAGAAATTGAAAGTGACACATGTTAGAGCAAGCATAACCTAAAAACTCCACTTGTTAAACTGAAAAAGAAAAAAAAAAAAAGGCATACCACCAGAATGGAGTAGTTTTTGCAACTAATGTCTACTCGGGAAAAAATATTTTTCTTTTTAATCAATGCATATTGGAAGAGACTAGGATAAAGGCTAAGGATGACACTGAATCAAATGAGAAGTCTCAATAATTTATTGAAAATTCCAAGAATAAGAAGAAAGGAAAGTTTTGAAAGTCCAAAGGAAAACAAGATATGTCCAAAATTCAATACTTTAGATGCAATTAGTATGGAAATTTTAATAGGGATTGTCCAAATAAGAAGAATAACACAAGAAAGGAAAGGAGTGAAGCTCACATAGGTGAATAAAAGGGAGAACCTGAGAACTATCTGAAAGGAGAAGATATCTTTACTATTGAAGGAAGCTCCATCCCTATTAGGTTCATTTGCAATTTGTCTTTCTTTTCATTAGAAAGTAGAAAGTAGAATAGAATACATAATTGCATTCTCTAGAAGAATCTGATTCCTGTAAAGCATGACATCATAGAAAGAATCATACTATAGTAGAAGAATTAGAGTCTACATGATTAGATTTTTTTGATAAGAATCGTCTAGCTTAAAGGAATAAGAGGATTGAAACCATATTGCATATTATGGTTCATCCAAGCATTTTCTAACATATTGTTAGAGGTAGTCATTTTTAAAAAAGGATCATTAAATATCCTACCATAAGATTCATCACCTACGAATGTTCTTGGAATACGCATTATAACTAATATGTTTTCCATCTATTATGGAAACAATAGTCTTGAAGGACGAAGGCATGCAAATGGTTGAATGATAGTTTGGAAGACAAAATTGAAGTATTTCTACTCTTAAGAAAGAAAAGTGTATCGTTAATAAGTTGACCACATTATTAAGTCATCTTTGTAATGTATTTGAAATATGGGTCTTTGTTAACCACCTAAATTGTGTACATGGACAAATCATTGGATGCTCGAATAACATTTTCTCTACATAGAGCCTCAACCCAAATGGAACCTTAACTAATATTCTTTGCTTCACTTGAACATGGGATCCTAGTTCTTAGCTAACGAGCACACTTACTTCACACTTGGCTGGTCAGATACTTGAATGACTTTATTTCCTCCACAGGGAACCTTGTTGCTGGAACCTTGACATAACTACCTTCACTTTTATATAGATGTGGGTTATTTTCTCACAACCATGCTTTGGTTCTCATATAGATCACTAGATGATTGGATGACTCTATCTACTCTTAGATGGAAAGATAGCCTAGTAAGGCCCCACTCGAGTTAGTATACTAATTTTGGTGCAATTACCTTGTTCATTGGATATTTTTGAAAAACCAAAAGACAAAGGAAACCTTCCCCAAAATTCTACCCTAGCTCAAATCATGAGACATTAGAGATTGTCACATCAATACATCGTGGACCAATCAGGACCTGCTGTGTGGTCCTCTTGCCAAGTCATCTCTAACAATCAAAACACTACTAGGTGGTGATCCTAGCTACTACCACATGTTTAGATACCTGCCACACGTCACCTGCCACTTGTCCAAATTTCTACGAAAAAATGCCAAAAATGAGTGCCACATGTCATCTACTCATGCTTCCACATCTTCAGTCCTATCACCTAGCATCCACATCATCTATACTACCTATCCTACCACATCATCTCAAGAAATTAGTGATTCTTAGTGGCTTTGAAAAAGGTCAATTCTCCCAAGGTTCGATGGGTTCATATCCCATGAGCATTATTTGATTGGCCCTATGTGACCAAGGGCGATGATCAAGGGCTTACCTCCTCGGCCTTCTTGGCCTTCAGCCATCTCACCCATCTCATTTTTTAGCATGAAACCCATCTTGAGATTTATACCTTTGCTTCTTGACCTGATGTGTTGGGGATTTGATTGAGCCGATATGACTGGCCATCTACTAACAAGTTGCTTCTCCTTCAATTCACAAGAGGAAACTTAAGTATTAAAAGTTTGCACCAATTTACCATCATATCTAAATTTTTGGTATTACTTCATTTTTCTTATTCACACGCTTATGCACTCTTACATCCTTTTACCATTGAAATCAATGCCAATATTTCCAAGAATCGCCCCCTTCGGTATTGATGGAAACCTTTAACATTTGGGGCTCTAGTAACCCATAACATCCATGGAGTTTGCTCTAACAACCTCTCAAATTTTTCCAATTGCAATTCCAAACCAATTTTCAAGATCTGCACTAATTTCTAAATTTTCCCTAATTTCGACTTCTGCAATTTTTATTTTATGTGACCCATGGCAAGAGAGGCTCACTGGGAAGGAATATTGCACAGTTGGCTAAGGAAAGCTACAAAAGATCAAGTCACTTTTTCAGGAGGATTCTCATTGCACTATGAATGAAGGAGGACCCTTTGCATGGCTTAATTTTCTTTTGCAAGGGGATGGAAGAGGTCCTTGCTATCAGATTAATTGATCTATGCAATATGCAAGATAGAGATGACCACGGATTAGTGAAGTGAGTTAGTATAAGAAACAATGGTTAGGTTACCATGCTTAGAAGGTTCTCAATGTGTAGTGATAGGATATGAACTTAAGAAATACTCAGTGCACAAGTATAGGAGGGAAATATTGCATTAATGAGGCTCGTGGATAAGCAGTGCTCATCACCTGGTGAAAGATTGATGCATTCATAACTTGCACTGGGTAGGAGGACCAAGAAGAGATCCAAAATTTCTAAGTGTGGGACCAATAGAGTAAGAGTAGGAAAAGCATCCGAACAAAACTGAAACCCATATCACACACATCAATACCATCAATACGAGCCATGGAAATTCATAGGACTCATGAAAAATAATCACACCTTGAAATGACAACAAATCACCACTTATTTCTAAGTGCGACATTTGAAACACCACATTATGACACTTAAAATACAAGTTGCAACATAAGTGACGACCATGAGCATAAAGTGCACTAAGTTGTAGGAATGTGTCCAACGTGTTTGCTTATGGTATGTAAGACCTCTGGTAATGTGTAAAGGTGCGACACATATAGGAGTGAAAACAAATTAGAAGTGACACTTGCAATAGTAAGAAAATATGAAAATGACACTTGCAAAAGCTAAAGAAATTGAAAGTGACACATGTTAGAGCAAGCATAACCTAAAAACTCCACTTGTTAAACTGAAAAACTGAAAAATAAAAAATAAAAATAAAAATAAAAGGCATACCACGAGAGAGGAGTAGTTTTTGCAACTAATGTCTACTCGGGAAATAATATATTTCTTTTTAATCAATGCATATTGGAAGAGACTAGGAAAAAGGCTAAGGATGACATTGAATCAAATGAGAAGTCTCAATTATTTATTGAAAATTCCAAGAATAAGAAGAAAGGAAAGTTTTGAAAGTCCAAAGGAAAACAAGAAATGTCCAAAATTCAATACTTTAGATGCAATTAGTATGCAAATTTTAATAGGGATTGTCCAAATAAGAAGAATAACACAAGAAAGGAAAGGTGTGAAGCTCACATAGGTGAATAAAAGGGAGAACCTGAGAACTATCTGAAAGGAGAAGATATCTTTACTATTGAAGGAAGCTCCATCCCTATTAGGTTCATTTGAAATTTGTCTTTCTTTTCATTAGACAGTAGAAAGTAGAATAGAATACATAATTGCATTCTCTAGAAGAATCTGATTCCTGTAAAGCATGGCATCATAGAAAGAATCATACTATAGTAGAATAATTAGAGTCTACATGATTAGATTTCTTTGATAAGAATCGTCTAGCTTAAAGGAATAAGAGGATTGGAACCATATTGCATATTATAGTTCATCCAAGCATTTTCTAACATATTGTTAGAGGTAGTCATTTTAAAAAAAGGATCATTAAATATCCTACCATAAGATTCATCATCTAGGAAGGTTCTTGGAATACGCATTATAACTAATATGTTTTCCATCTATTATGGAAACAATAGTCTTGAAGGACGAAGGCATGCAAATGGTTGAAGGATAGTTTGGAAGACAAAATTGAAGTATTTCTACTCTTAAGAAAGAAAAGTGTATCGTTAATAAGTTGACCACATTATTAAGTCACCTTTGTAATGTATTCGAAATATGGGTCTTTGTTAACCACCCAAACTGTGTACATGGACAAATCATTGGATTCTCGAATAACATTTTATCTACATAGAGCCTCAACCCAAATGGAACCTTAACTAATATTCTTTGCTTCACTTGAACATGGGATCCTAGTTCTTAGCTAACGAGCACACTTACTTCACACTTGGCTGGTCAGATACTTGAATGACTTTATTTCCTCCATAGGGAACCTTGTTGCTAGAACATTGACTTAACTACCTTCACTTTTATCTAGATGTGGGTTATTTTCTCACAACCATGGTTTGGTTCTCATATAGATCACTAGATGATTGGAGGACTCTATCTACTCTTAGATGGAAAGATAGCCTGGTAAGGCCCCACTCGAGTTAGTATACTAATTTTGGTGCAATTACCTTGTTCATTGGATATTTTTGAAAAACCAAAAGACAAAGGAAACCTTCCCCAAAATTCTACCCTAGCTCAAATCATGAGACATTAGAGATTTTCACATCAATACATCGTGGACCAATCAGGACCTGTTGTGTGGTCCTCTTGCCAAGTCATCTCTAACAATCAAAACACTACTAGGTGGTGATCCTAGCTACTACCACATGTTCAGATACCTGCCACTTGTCCAAATTTCTACGAAAAAATGCCAAAAATGAGTGCCACATGTCATCTACTCATGCTTCCACATCTTCAGTCCTATCACCTAGCATCCACATCATCTATACTACCGATCCTACCACATCATCTCAAGAAATTAGTGATTCTTAGTGGCTTTGAAAAAGGTCAATTCTCCCAAGGTTCGATGGGTTCTTATCCCATGAGCATTATTTGATTGGCCCTATGTGACCAAGGGCGATGATCAAGGGCTTACCTCCTCAGCCTTCTTGGCCTTCAGCCATCTCACCCATCTCATTGTTTAGCATGAAACCCATCTTGAGATTTATACCTTTGCTTCTTGACCTGATGTGTTGGGGATTTGATTGAGCCGATATGACTGGTCATCTACTAACAAGTTGCTTCTCCTTCAATTCACAAGAGGAAACTTAAGTATTAAAAGTTTGCACCAATTTACCATCATATCTAAATTTTTGGTATTACCTCATTTTTCTCATTCACACGCTTATGCACTCTTTCATCCTTTTACCATTGAAATCAATGCCAATATTTCCAAGAATCGCCCCCTTCGGCATTGATGGAAACCTTTAACATTTGGGACTCTAGTAACCCATAACATCCATGGAGTTTGCTCTAACAACCTCTCAAATTTTTCCAATTGCAATTCCAAACCAATTTTCAAGATTTGCACTAATTTCTAAATTTTCCCTAATTTCGACTTCTGCAATTTTTATTCTATGTGACCCGTGGCAAGAGAGGCTCACTGGGAAGGAATATTGCACAGTTGGCTAAGGAAAGCTACAAAAGATCAAGTCACTTTTTCAGGAGGATTCTCATTGCACTATGAATGAAGGAGGACCCTTTGCATGGCTTAATTTGCTTTTGCAAGGGGATGGAAGAGGTCCTTGCTATCAGATTAATTGATCTATGCAATATGCAAGATAGAGATGATCACGACTTAGTGAAGTGAGTTAGTATCAGCAACAATGGTTAGGTTACCATGCTTAGAAGGTTCTCAATGTGTAGTGATAGGATATGAACTTAAGAAATACTCAGTGCACAAGTATAGGAGGGAAATATTACATCAATGAGGCCCGTGGATAAGCAGTGCTCATCACCTGGTGAAAGATTGATGCATTCATAACTTGCACTGGGCAGGAGGACCAAGAAGAGATCCAAAATTTCTAAGTGTGGGACCAATAGAGTAAGAGTAGGAAAAGCATCCGAACAAAACTGAAACCCATATCACACACATCAATGCCATCAATACGAGCCATGGAAATTCATAGGACTCATTAAAAATAATCACACCTTGAAATGACAACAAATCACCACTTATTTCTAAGTGTGACATTTGAAACACCACATTGTGACACTTAAAATACAAGTTGCAACATAAGTGACGACCATGAGCATAAAGTGCGCTAAGCTGTAGGAATGTGCCCAACGTGTTTACTTATGGTATGTAAGACCTCTGGTAATGTGTAAAGGTGCGACACATATAGGAGTGAAAACAAATTAGAAGCGACACTTGCAACAATAAGAAAATATGAAAATGACACTTGCAAAAGCTAAAGAAATTGAAAGTGACACATGTTAGAGCAAGCATAACCTAAAAACTCCACTTGTTAAACTGAAAAAGAAAAAAAGAAAAAGGCATACCACCAGAATGGAGTAGTTTTTGCAACTAATGTCTACTCGGGAAAAAATATTTTTCTTTTTAATCAATGCATATTGGAAGAGACTAGGATAAAGGCTAAGGATGACACTGAATCAAATGAGAAGTCTCAATAATTTATTGAAAATTCGAAGAATAAGAAGAAAGGAAAGTTTTGAAAGTCCAAAGGAAAACAAGAAATGTCCAAAATTCAATACTTTAGATGCAATTAGTATGGAAATTTTAATAGGGATTGTCCAAATAAGAAGAATAACACAAGAAAGGAAAGGAGTGAAGCTCACATAGGTGAATAAAAGGGAGAACCTGAGAACTATCTAAAAGGAGAAGATATATTTACTATTGAAGGAAGCTCCATCCCTATTAGGTTCATTTGCAATTTGTCTTTCTTTTCATTAGAAAGTAGAAAGTAGAATAGAATACATAATTTCATTCTCTAGAAGAATCTGATTCCTGTAAAGCATGACATCATAGAAAGAATCATACTATAGTAGAAGAATTAGAGTCTACATCATTAGATTTCTTTGATAAGAATCGTCTAGCTTAAAGGAATAAGAGGATTGGAACCATATTGCATATTATGGTTCACCCAAGCATTTTCTAACATATTGTTAGAGGTAGTCATTTTTAAAAAAGGATCATTAAATATCCTACCATAAGATTCATCATCTAGGAAGGTTCTTGTAATACGCATTATAACTAATATGTTTTCCATCTATTATGGAAACAATAGTCTTGAAGGACGAAAGCATGCAAATGGTTGAATGATAGTTTGGAAGACAAAATTGAAGTATTTCTACTCTTAAGAAAGAAAAGTGTATCGTTAATAAGTTGACCACATTATTAAGTCACCTTTGTAATGTATTTGAAATATGGGTGTTTGTTAACCACCCAAATTGTGTACATGCACAAATCATTGGATGCTCGAATAACATTTTCTCTACATAGAGCCTCAACCCAAATGGAACCTTAACTAATATTCTTTGCTTCACTTGAACATGGGATCCTAGTTCTTAGCTAAGGAGCACACTTACTTCACACTTGGCTGGTCGGATACTTGAATGACTTTATTTCCTCCACAGGGAACCTTGTTGCTGGAACCTTGACATAACTACCTTCACTTTTATCTAGATGTGGGTTATTTTCTCACAACCATGCTTTGGTTCTCATATAGATCACTAGATGATTGGATGACTCTATCTACTCTTAGATGGAAAGATAGCCTAGTAAGGCCCCACTCGAGTTAGTATACTAATTTTGGTGCAATTACCTTGTTCATTGGATATTTTTGAAAAACCAAAAGACAAAGGAAACCTTCCCCAAAATTCTACCCTAGCTCAAATCATAAGACATTAGAGATTGTCACATCAATACATCGTGGACCAATCAGGACCTGCTGTGTGGTCCTCTTTCCAAGTCATCTCTAACAATCAAAACACTACTAGGTGGTGATCCTAGCTACTACCACATGTTCAGATACCTGCCACACGTCACCTGCCACTTGTCCAAATTTCTACGAAAAAATGCCAAAAATGAGTGCCACATGTCATCTACTCATGCTTCCACATCTTCAGTCCTATCACCTAGCATCCACATCATCTAGACTACCTATCCTACCACATCATCTCAAGAAATTAGTGATTCTTAGTGGCTTTGAAAAAGGTCAATTCTCCCAAGGTTCGATGGGTTCTTATCCCATGAGCATTATTTGATTGGCCCTATGTGACCAAGGGCGATGATCAAGGGCTTACCTCCTCGGCCTTCTTGGCCTTCAGCCATCTCACCCATCTCATTTTTTAGCATGAAACCCATCTTGAGATTTATACCTTTTCTTCTTGACCTGATGTGTTGGGGATTTGATTGAGCTGATATGACTAGCCATCTACTAACAAGTTGCTTCTCCTTCAATTCACAAGAGGAAACTTAAGTATTAAAAGTTTGCACCAATTTACCATCATATCTAAATTTTTGGTATTACCTCATTTTTCTCATTCACAAGCTTATGCACTCTTTCATCCTTTTACCATTGAAATCAATGCCAATATTTCCAAGAATCGCCCCCTTCGGCATTGATGGAAACCTTTAACATTTGGGGCTCTAGTAACCCATAACATCCATGGAGTTTGCTCTAGCAACCTCTCAAATTTTTCCAATTGCAATTCCAAAGCAATTTTCAAGATCTGCACTAATTTCTAAATTTTCCCTAATTTCGACTTCTGCAATTTTTATTTTATGTGACCCGTGGCAAGAGAGGCTCACTGGGAAGGAATATTGCACAGTTGGCTAAGGAAAGCTACAAAAGATCAAGTCACTTTTTCAGGAGGATTCTCATTGCACTATGAATGAAGGAGGACCCTTTGCATGGCTTAATTTGCTTTTGCAAGGGGATGGAAGAGGTCCTTGCTATTAGATTAATTGATCTATGCAATATGCAAGATAGAGATGATCACGGCTTAGTGAAGTGAGTTAGTATAAGCAAAAATGGTTAGGTTACCATGCTTAGAAGGTTCTCAATGTGCAATGATAGGATATGAACTTAAGAAATACTCAGTGCACAAGTATAGGAGGGAAATATTGCATTAATGAGGCCCGTGGATAAGCAGTGCTCATCACCTGGTGAAAGATTGATGCATTCATAACTTGCACTGGGTAGGAGGACCAAGAAGAGATCCAAAATTTCTAAGTGTGGGACCAATAGAGTAAGAGTAGGAAAAGCATCCGAACAAAACTGAAACCCATATCACACACATCAATGCCATCAATACGAGCCATGGAAATTCATAGGACTCATGAAAAATAATCACACCTTGAAATGACAACAAATCACCACTTATTTCTAAGTGCGACATTTGAAACACCACATTGTGACACTTAAAATACAAGTTGCAACATAAGTGATGACCATGAGCATAAAGTGCGCTAAGTTGTAGGAATGTGTCCAGCGTGTTTGCTTATGGTATATAAGACCTCTGGTAATGTGTAATGGTGCGACACCTATAGGAGTGAAAACAAATTAGAAGCGACACTTGCAACAGTAAGAAAATATGAAAATGACACTTGCAAAAGCTAAAGAAATTGAAAGTGACACATGTTAGAGCAAGCATAACCTAAAAACTCCACTTGTTAAACTGAAAAACTGAAAAATAAAAAATAAAAAAAGACATACCACCAGAGTGGAGTAGTTTTTGCAACTAATGTCTACTCGGGAAAAAATATTTTTCTTTTTAATCAATGCATATTGGAAGAGACTAGGAAAAAGGTTAAGGATGACACTGAATCAAATGAGAAGTCTCAATAATTTATTGAAAATTCCAAGAATAAGAAGAAAGGAAAGTTTTGAAAGTCCAAAGGAAAACAAGAAATGTCCAAAATTCAATACTTTAGATGCAATTAGTATGGAAATTTTAATAGGGATTGTCCAATTAAGAAGAATAACACAAGAAAGGAAAGGAGTGAAGCTCACATAGGTGAATAAAAGGGAGAACCTGAGAACTATCTGAAAGGAGAAGATATCTTTACTATTGAAGGAAGCTCCATCCCTATTAGGTTCATTTGAAATTTGTCTTTCTTTTCATTAGAAAGTAGAAAGTAGAATAGAATACATAATTGCATTCTCTAGAAGAATCTGATTCCTGTAAAGCATGACATCATAGAAAGAATCATACTATAGTAGAAGAATTAGAGTCTACATGATTAGATTTCTTTGATAAGAATCGTCTAGCTTAAAGGAATAAGAGGATTGGAACCTGTTGATGCCCCGAAAATCGTTGTATCAACATTGGGGGATAACCACCTGGTCCGGACCTTAATACAGCTCCTTTTCCGTTTGGGATGGTGGCTCCAACTGGGGATAATGGGACCAGTTTCCCAATAATGAATAAAAGGGGTGGATGAATGATTGATTGTCTAATCTAATGATAGGCGAATAACTTAATCTATCACAAAATAAGAGAACTACTACTAATCCCGGGAACTATCGTACTTTGAAGTGTAGCGCTTGTTGATCTGTGTCTATTGACAGGCATATTGATGACTCCATCTAATAGACACGGACATTTATTCATTCAAGGATTACTTTGCTTAAATAGTTAAACAAAGTGATTAACGCAATATTGCTACAATTATCATTTATATCATTGATACATATATGATCAAAAGAAAAGCATACCATAAACATCCAATAGTGGAGGGAATAAAGAAATGTTGTTAAAACACATACATATATTCGATAATAGCAAAGGCGATCAAATAACAATTCATATGAAAATAATGAATTCAGACATAGATAATAGTACCATATGAGCTGCTAGTCACTCCCAATATTAATCGCTATTTGAGATTCTTCTTCCAACGCAAAAATACTTTCAAACAAAGACAGTAGTGCACATTTGCATAAAAGCTTCCTTGTCAAAATTAGAATAACTGGTCCAGTTTTATAAAAGAATATGTCTGAAGTACAGTAGTGCAACTTCAGGCTTTAAGTCATGTACAAAACTTTACGACCCTTTCCAAAACAATGAAAGGGTCTATAAATACTAAATTAAGCTAACTATCTATGAAACTGAAATGCTACTTAATTGGTATCAATTGATCTCGAATATCTCCTTCCAGCGATCTGGCAGTCGGCGGCATGAATCATCATGTAGGCTGTTTGCCTTTAAACCTGAGCTGACATATCGCAAGCATTGGCTCCACTTCGGGCGGTCTGTTGAGGTGAGAGTTGAGCTGGGCGGCATAGGTGGCATCCTGAATGTCGGGAATAATATACCCGATTGCATCTGTAAGGCATTTGAGGGCGGCTCTTTGGCTGTGAGGTTTTACTAAGAAGAACCAATAGGCATCCCATGTCAAATTGTTAATTCCTGAGATTAATCTCCCATTTTTCTCTAGTTCCGGATAACATGACTGCTCCAATGTTTTCGCCACTGTCAATTTACCTGGAGTGCATTGGGAAATCATGTTAGACAAGTAGAGAGTATTATTAACCAATTCAACCAAATTACTTGTGGTTGATTTGCATCTTGAAATTGCCCTCTCTGCTTTCATTAACTGGGACTGCCATTCTGTGAATAATATCTCCTTGTGTGATTCTAAAATCTTTGGTAAATTAGCCGCCTGTCCTTGATCGGTATCTTGCCACTCAAGAAAATTAGTTAATGTTTCTTCAGCTTGATCCAAGTCTGTTCTAGCTTTGTCTGATTTTTCACTTATTGATGTCGTCAAATCGCATAATGGTTCCGCCTGGGCGATTTGTTGACATAAAAGCTTAATCTGTGCTATTAATTCCTTATTTATCTGTAATGCCTCTACTTTGAATTCGGCTAGCTGTGGAAGATTCTTTGTCTTTTCTAGCTGGGCTGATAGTTGAGCAATCTGCTCATCTTTAGACTTCAGCATTTGTTCATTTGCCGCCTAGCGCTGTGATCAATCCTCTGTTTCTCCTCCTGCAATTGTTGAGTTAATTGATTATTTATTTGCTGTTGTGTTAACAATTGTCGTTCTGCCTGCTCCGTCTTTTACCGTGCTTCTGATAGCTGCGCTTGCAATGAGAAGATCTCCTGGTCTTTTGTTTTTAATAAAAGACTCACCTCTGATGCCTTATCTATTGTTGCTGCCGAATAGGCTCCAGCAAATTGTGATAGTTTTGTTAGGTCGTCAGAGGGATCAAATTCCTCCTTCCAAACTACATTGCCTGTCACCGTTTGTTCTGGTAATAGGGAAGGTTGATCAGTCCTTCTCCTCTTCCTCTGTCGTTTTACCACAGCTTTTTGTTTTGGGCTATAGAAGACATCCAAGGGACGAATTTCTTCTATCTGCAAAATAATTTGATCGAAGGGATCTTTTGGGATTATCTCTACTTCTTTTGAACTGGGTAGGCCGCTGGTTCCACTTGGAACCTGTTTTGAAGTGGTCTCCTGTGTATGTGCTGCTTTTGATGTCTCGGCATCTTTAGAGCATTCAAGATTACTGATAATTGAATCGAATTGCTGCCATTCCTGGAGAAATTTCGCGTTAATTTGAGTATCTTCATTCACCTCTATGCTGCTCTGTTCTTGCTCTTTAGTCTGGGTTTCCTCTCGCACCTTCTCCTGTTCTTTTGTTGAAACCGGAGATCCCTTAAT
Organism: Pinus tabuliformis; assembly: GCA_031772625.1. Classification (NCBI taxonomy): domain Eukaryota; kingdom Viridiplantae; phylum Streptophyta; class Pinopsida; order Pinales; family Pinaceae; genus Pinus; species Pinus tabuliformis. The sequence continues at coordinate 2,064,028,010 of CM062818.1, read as the reverse complement.
ATGTTGCTGTTTAGGCTCGCTTGATCCTGTTGCTGGGGTTGTCGCTAACAGATCCAGAGGCAGAGTTTGCAACCTCTGTTCTCTGAGTCTGTTGAATTCAACTAACCCTTCATCTTTGTATTCCATTATGGCCAGCCATCTAACTTGATACATTGATTCAGCTGAGGAGAACAAGTCATCAAACTTATCTTCTTTATGATCAAACTTTGTCAGTTTGGCCTGTTCAAGTGCATTATAGGCGACTTTGTTGGGATCAAATTGCCTATTAGGGAGAGTTGCTAGAGTTAATGACTTTATCTTTGTCGCTTCTTTCTCTGCATGTTTGAAATCATGCAACGTGTAGACACCACATCTCAGAGGAAAAGAGGGCCAGACCTGTTTCTTTTTATTCTTCAGAGTCTGTGTAACTCCTTCGGATGTAATCTGATAGGCTACCTCCCTGGCTAACAGTTTATCAGGTATGTACAAAGGGAGGACATGAGGTCTGGCTTGGCTGCCGAAAATTCTTATATAAGTAAATCTTTCCTCTCCGAACCATCTTCCTATTGATGTCAAATCAATCCCTGCTTGGTAAGAAATTTTGGGAGCAGGTTTATTAAAAATAGAGTAATGAATGGGTAACATGAAACCATTGCAGACTTGGTATAAATGGTGCTTATAGGAAGTTTTCCACAATTTCTGATGGTATATATGAATAGGCGTGGGGTCTTGTGCAGTCCACCTCCAGCCGAGCACGGGAAATTCAGAGTTAAAACACAGGGTGTCTAGTATATAGGCACTGTAGTAGAATGGGGGAATAAGCCTTTAACACATATTTCATTAAATTTGGAATTAAACAATGGATCTATAATTTCAAAATAACCAAAAAAAATCAATTCTAGTGATGTCCTTGTAGTAAAATTTTTCTATTTTTAATGAAATATGTGTTCTTTCGGTGACGCGGGTTTTAGTTCTAAAATCAAGAACTGTTGTTGCTAGCTTATCTGACAGTATAGTTGCCCAATCCATTATCTCACTATTACACGCCGCTTCCATCAAGGGAACCATTTCTATAGTGAAATTAGAGGAATCGTGCAACCCCCATAATCTACACATCATTATCCCAGCATAACAATAAGGAGAACATAGGGAATCAACAGAATACTTACCGGAAGTTTCATGCTTGTGTTTCGCCGGATTTTGCCTCCAATCCCGAATGGGTTCGGATTCAGTTTCGTTCTCACTTCGGAATTTCTCCAGGAATGCCTTGTTTTACTTCTTCTCTGGCTCAGGCAAATGATACATTTGCCTCAAATCATTAGCTTTGAATGAACCGAAGATCCTCCCATCTCTGGTGCAGAAGGTTCTGTCTATGATTGGGATTTCCTCAATTGCCCACCTTACTACATCCATATATGGGAGAATTTGTTCCCGAGCCGCTATCCGATGAAGGAAGGAGTCGGCTAAGTCCTTTAAAGTACCATCAGATTTTTGATTGGTATCCGCTGTGGCTTGTACTACTGTCACCTTTGGTTCTTCGGCCTCAATCAAATTATAAGTACTTTTCCAAGTAGTTTTGTCGAGTCCTGAACATGTAGTATCAGATATCAATCCTTTCTTTTTATTTCCTGGATCAGCGACGACTTGTCCAATGGCTGGTGAAGCGGAGGCGATTGCAGTTTTCTTAGACTTCTTCCCCATTCTGCTTGAATTTACCGTTTCGGAAGAATTCTGCGCAGGAATGAAAATAAGCGTACCACAGAGAATTGGTAGCGAAAACGAAATACGAGTGAGATATATTGATTAATGCACGATGAAGGATTAACTTAAAGTGGCCGCGGATACAATCTGTGAAAAGATTTTTTTAAACTTATTATTTCATTAAATGGTTGTTAAAACCTGTCAATCCTTTAAATGCCCATCATATCATTAATCGGCCGAATGATTTGTTTAAGCGTGCCTTGGATGTTTTGGTAGTTGAGCGTAGGTAAATCACTGTTTGAAAGATAAGGCCTGTAATACAAATTAATCGTAATATCCCTGTTTTAACAATTTTTGAAGTTTGTGATTTTGGCTTTATCGCAATCGGGCATCGGGGGAAAACTTAAATCATTATATTGGTTCCTTTTGCGATCCCCGATCGCCGATAGCAATATCGCATCGCATCGGGAGTATTAACTATGGCACTTTAAAAAGCATGCATGGTATATCGCCAATCGCCGACAGCGATATCGCATCACATCGGAGCGAACGGGAGTTTATCACATCGCATCGGAGTGAAAGGCACTTTAATTATGGGAAATTATGATTGCCGATGTCCGATAGGCTATTGCATGTTATCGCGTCGGAGCAAACCAATGGGTTTTTAAGTTATGCCTCCTTTGTCATTGCGATATGCGATCTTGCGATCGCTTTATCGCAATGATAAAAGATTAATCATTTATATTATAAGACCAAAATTGGTTTGTCAAAAAGGTTTTTTGTAATGTTTTCATTTTTTTTTTCGGACCTTTTTGAATAATACAAAGTTGATACCAATCAAAACTAAAAGGGACCCATTTCATATGATAGTTTTGTGAATAAAAATGATATGAAATGGGGGGTTGTTGTAGAGCACAACAGAACCATATTGCATATTATAGTTCATCCAAGCATTTTCTAACATATTGTTAGAGGTAGTCATTTTTAAAAAAGGATCATTAAATATCCTACCATAAGATTCATCATCTAGGAAGGTTCTTGGAATACGCATTATAACTAATATGTTTTCCATCTATTATGGAAACAATAGTCTTGAAGGACGAATGCATGCAAATGGTTGAAGGATAGTTTGGAAGACAAAATTGAAGTATTTCTACTCTTAAGAAAGAAAAGTGTATCGTTAATAAGTTGACCACATTATTAAGTCACCTTTGTAATGTATTCGAAATATGGGTCTTTGTTAACCACCCAAACTGTGTACATGGACAAATCATTGGATGCTCGAATAACATTTTCTCTACATAGAGCCTCAACCCAAATGGAACCTTAACTAATATTCTTTACTTCACTTGAACATGGGATCCTAGTTCTTAGCTAGCGAGCACACATACTTCACACTTGGTTGGTCGGATACTTGAATGACTTTATTTCCTCCACAGGGAACCTTGTTGCTGGAACCTTGACTTAACTACATTCACTTTTATCTAGATGTGGGTTATTTTCTCACAACCATGCTTTGGTTCTCATATAGATCACTAGATGATTGGATGACTCTATCTACTCTTAGATGGAAAGATAGCCTAGTAAGGCCCCGCTCGAGTTAGTATACTAATTTTGGTGCAATTACCTTATTCATTGGATATTTTTGAAAAACCAAAAGACAAAGGAAACCTTCCCCAAAATTCTACCCTAGCTCAAATCGTGAGACATTAGAGATTGTCACATCAATACATCGTGGACCAATCAGGACCTGTTGTGTGGTCCTCTTGCCAAGTCATCTCTAACAATCAAAACACTACTAGGTGGTTATCCTAGCTACTACCACATGTTTAGATCCCTACCACACGTCACCTACCACTTGTCCAAATTTCTACGAAAAAATGCCAAAAATGAGTGCCACATGTCATCTACTCATGCTTCCACATCTTCAGTCCTATCACCTAGCATCCACATCATCTAGACTACCTATCCTACCACATCATCTCAAGAAATTAGTGATTCTTAGTGGCTTTGAAAAAGGTCAATTCTCCCAAGGTTCGATGGGTTCTTATCCCATGAGCACTATTTGATTGGCCCTATGTGACCAAGGGCGATGATCAAGGGCTTACCTCCTCGGCCTTCTTGGCCTTCAGCCATCTCACCCATCTCATTTTTTAGCATGAAACCCATCTTGAGATTTATGCCTTTGCTTCTTGACCTGATGTGTTGGGGATTTGATTGAGCTGATATGACTAGCCATCTACTAACAAGTTGCTTCTCCTTCAATTCACAAGAGGAAACTTAAGTATTAAAAGTTTGCACCAATTTACCATCATATCTAAATTTTTGGTATTACCTCATTTTTCTCATTCACACGCTTATGCACTCTTTCATCCTTTTACCATTGAAATCAATGCCAATATTTCCAAGAATCGCACCCTTCGGCATTGATGGAAACCTTTAACATTTGGGGCTCTAGTAACCCATAACATCCATGGAGTTTGCTCTAAAAACCTCTCAAATTTTTCCAATTGCAATTCCAAACCAATTTTCAAGATCTGCACTAATTTCTAAATTTTCCCTAATTTCGACTTTTGCAATTTTTATTTTATGTGACCCGTGGCAAGAGAGGCTCACTGGGAAGGAATATTGCATAGTTGGCTAAGGAAAGCTACAAAAGATCAAGTCACTTTTTCAGGAGGATTCTCATTGCACTATGAATGAAGGAGGACCCTTTGCATGGCTTAATTTGCTTTTGCAAGGGGATGGAAGAGGTCCTTGCTATCAGATTAATTGATCTATGCAATATGCAAGATAGAGATGATCACAGCTTAGTGAAGTGAGTTAGTATAAGCAACAATGGTTAGGTTACCATGCTTAGAAGGTTCTCAATGTGTAGTGATAGGATATGAACTTAAGAAATACTCAGTGCACAAGTATAGGAGGGAAATATTGCATTAATGAGGCCCGTGGATAAGCAGTGCTCATCACCTGGTGAAATATTGATGCATTCATAACTTGCACTGGGCAGGAGGACCAAGAAGAGGTCCAAAATTTCTAAGTGTGGGACCAATAGAGTAAGAGTAGGAAAAGCATCCGAACAAAACTGAAACCCATATCACACACATCAATGCCATCAATACGAGCCATGGAAATTCATAGGACTCATGAAAAATAATCACACCTTGAAATGACAACAAATCACCACTTATTTCTAAGTGCGACATTTGAAACACCACATTGTGACACTTAAAATACAAGTTGCAACATAAGTGACGACCATGAGCATAAAGTGTGCTAAGTTGTAGGAATGTGTCCAGCATGTTTGCTTATGGTATGTAAGACCTCTGGTAATGTGTAAAGGTGCGACACATATAGGAGTGAAAACAAATTAGAAGCGACACTTGCAACAGTAAGAAAATATGAAAATGACACTTGCAAAAGCTAAAGAAATTGAAAGTGACACATGTTAGAGCAAGCATAACCTGAAAACTCCACTTGTTAAACTGAAAAAGAAAAAAAAAGAAAAAAAAGGAATACCACCAGAATGGAGTATTTTTTGCAACTAATGTCTACTCGGGAAAAAATATTTTTCTTTTTAATCAATGCATATTGGAAGAGACTAGGATAAAGGCTAAGGATGACACTGAATCAAATGATAAGTCTCAATAATTTATTGAAAATTCCAAGAATAAGAAGAAAGGAAAGTTTTGAAAGTCCAAAGGAAAACAGGAAATGTCCAAAATTCAATACTTTAGATGCAATTAGTATGGAAATTTTAATAGGGATTGTCCAAATAAGAAGAATAACACAATAAAGGAAAGGAGTGAAGCTCACATAGGTGAATAAAAGGGAGAACCTGAGAACTATCTGAAAGGAGAAGATATCTTTACTATTGAAGGAAGCTCCATCCCTATTAGGTTCATTTGCAATTTGTCTTTCTTTTCATTAGAAAGTAGAAAGTAGAATAGAATACATAATTGCATTCTCTAGAAGAATCTGATTCCTGTAAAGCATGACATCATAGAAAGAATCATACTATAGTAGAAGAATTAGAGTCTACATGATTAGATTTCTTTGATAAGAATCGTCTAGCTTAAAGGAATAAGAGGATTGGAACCATATTGCATATTATAGTTCATCCAAGCATTTTCTAACATATTGTTAGAGGTAGTCATTTTTAAAAAAGGATCATTAAATATCCTACCATAAGATTCATCATCTAGGAAGGTTCTTGGAATATGCATTATAACTAATATGTTTTCCATCTATTATGGAAACAATAGTCTTGAAGGACGAAGGCATGCAAATGGTTGAATGATAGTTTGGAAGACAAAATTGAAGTATTTCTACTCTTAAGAAAGAAAAGTGTATCGTTAATAAGTTGACCACATTATTAAGTCACCTTTGTAATGTATTCGAAATATGGGTCTTTGTTAACCACCCAAACTGTGTACATGGACAAATCATTAGATGCTCGAATAACATTTTCTCTACGTAGAGCCTCAACCCAAATGGAACCTTAACTAATATTCTTTGCTTCACTTGAACATGGGATCCTAGTTCTTAGCTAGCGAGCACACTTACTTCACACTTGGCTGGTCGGATACTTGAATGACTTTATTTCCTCTACAGGGAACCTTGTTGCTGGAACCTTGACTTAACTACCTTCACTTTTATCTAGATGTGGGTTATTTTCTCACAACCATGCTTTGGTTCTCATATAGATCACTAGATGATTGGATGACTCTATCTACTCTTAGATGGAAAGATAGCCTAGTAAGGTCCCACTCGAGTTAGTATACTAATTTTGGTGCACTTACCTTGTTCATTGGATATTATTGAAAAACCAAAAGACAAAGGAAACCTTCCCCAAAATTCTACCCTAGCTCAAATCATGAGACATTAGAGATTGTCACATCAATACATCGTGGACCAATCAGGACCTACTGTGTGGTCCTGTTGAAGCCCCGAAAATCGGGTCGACAACAAGGGGGATACCCACCCAGTCTGGACCTTGGTTGGCAACTCCTTATCCGTTTGGTATAGCGGGTCCGACTGGGGATAATGGGACCAGTTTCCCAATCTAAGGGTGTGTGTGTGTGCAGAGTTGGATGATGCTGATCTAAGAGTTCTAATCTAAGCTACTTTAGTCTATTTCTATGATATTGTAATCTAATGAAAACAGCACATCTAATCTATGCTAACCCGGGGTGTATTTCTTCTATTATGCGATCTAAAGAGATTTCAAACAATAACTGGTAATAAAGATCATTCAGCTATCATAAGAATGGAAATCAGTTAAGATGAACCACTTTGCATAAAAAGTTAGACAAAACAATTGTGAACAGCATATCGCATAATAAGTTATTCATATATCAAACATAAATAAATGACTCCACCGTACAAAAGTGCCAAATGGTAACTCACACATTCATGCAATAACATATAAACAACTAAAAACTGTATATCACTTTAAGAATATAAGCATAAATAGCCAAGAGATAAAAGTACCATTTATGACTGGTCCTACTCAAAAGCTTCAAGTAATAATGATTTATCTCTCCTTTTTCTGATATCTACCAAGAGTACAGAAGTGCAACATCAGTAGCAAATATCAAATGCAAAAATTAATAAACCTTTATCCATTCATTCACCAAAACCTCCTCTGAGGGTGCAGAAGTGCATGTTCTGAGGACAAGTTTTTGACAAATTTCCGGACCCTTCTCCAAATGCATGAGAAGGGTTTAAATACTGCTAACTAAATAACTTAATTACATAAATTTCGGATACGGTTTAAAATGACCGCCCTTTATCTAAGCAAACTTATTTCTAAAAATTGAATCTAATTTCTAACTATTTCTGCATTTGCTCCTTAGTGCTGTGAGCATGCAACATTTTCCTGGGAAGAGTCGGCTGGTCGTCTTCTGCTTTTGTTTGAGCTACGAAAATAGAAATGGCAAGCGCTGGCACCTCTCTTTAGTAAACTAGAAGATATTTTTGAGAATCATCTTCTGGTTGGGCAAATTTACTGCATGTATACTTGGTAACAACCCAGATTCCTCTTAGCTGCCTCTACTTTTGCTATCTCAGCTTCCGGACTCGTGGATGACTAAGCAAGTTAGGGACTTTGCTTTCTAGCGCTAATCGCGCATCAAAAATTGCCTCCGTTCTTTGATCTGGGCCTTTCTGGTGCGTTTTCCGCCTTTAGCGCTTTTTCCTTTACCGGGCATGAGCTTCAGAATTTTGCAAACATGCTGCTTTTGTGAGTTTTTTGACCTTGAGTGTCGAATCGCCTATTGATATCAGCATCTGTTCAGTAACACTCTGAAATCTGTGTTTCTGTTGCATGCGGTATCCGTTTATGAGGGCATCTCTTCTCTGTTCTCCGAGCATTGGCGCTTTCCCTTTTTTCCTTAGATGTTTCCTGCTGTTCACGCAAAGGAAAAAGTAATGATAATAAATTTTGACATGAAAGCTTCAAGTTCTACGAATGTGTAAAATCATGACACCCACAGTGAACTGACTCTTCGAAAAACACAAAAATGTCCTTCATGAATACTTGGCGTACATTCATTAATTTTCTTTAAGGCGTGCGCCCAATTTTTGGTTTAGGGACAGCTTTTCTTGAATGTTGAGCCGAGGAAAATTTGCGATGGGTAATTTCTGCGACTCGTGGATCGCAGCATCGCAAGATCGCAGATCGCATTGATCACAGATCGCATTTATCGCAGATCGCATTTATCGCAGATCGCATTTATCGCAGATCGCATATATCGCAGATCGCATTTATTGCAGCATCACGGCATCACAGATCGCATATATCACAGATCGCAGATCGCAAATCGCTGCAATTTGTCAAGTTATTCATGTGCTGTTTATGCGACGTTGCGATATGCGATGTCGCACATCGGCCATTGGAGATTTCTTAAGATTCTCATTTATGGGCGCTTCTTAATGTATGCGATGTGATGAATTTAGCGCAGCTTCTTCGCAGTTGTGCTCATAAAGAAATGCTTCACTCTTCTCCGTGTGATGGATTTTTTAGGAGTATAATACAAAAAAAAATTATAAAATCTTTTTGGATTTTTTACTAAGGGTCCCCACTTCTTTAGTGTTATTGCTAATACTAAAAAGAAGTAGGGGGGTTGTTGGTGGTCACAACAGGTCCTCTTGCCAAGTCATCTCTAACAATCAAAACACTACTAGGTGGTGATCCTAGCTACTACCACATGTTCAGATACCTGCCACACGTCACCTGCCACTTGTCCAAATTTCTACAAAAAAATGCCAAAAATGAGTGCCACATGTCATCTACTCATGCTTCCACATCTTCAGTCCTATCACCTAGCATCCACATCATCTAGACTACCTATCCTACCACATCATCTCAAGAAATTAGTGATTCTTAGTGGCTTTGAAAAAGGTCAATTCTCCCAAGGTTCGATGGGTTCTTATCCCATGAGCATTATTTGATTGGCCCTATGTGACCAAGGGCGATGATCAAGGACTTACCTCCTCAGCCTTCTTGGCCTTCAGCCATCTCACCCATCTCATTTTTTAGCATGAAACCCATCTTGAGATTTATACCTTTGCTTCTTGACCTGATGTGTTGGGGATTTGATTGAGCCGATATGACTGGCCATCTACTAACAAGTTGCTTCTCCTTCAATTCACAAGAGGAAACTTAAGTATTAAAACTTTGCACCAATTTACCATCATATCTAAATTTTTGGTATTACCTCATTTTTCTCATTCACACACTTATGCACTCTTTCATCCTTTTACCATTGAAATCAATGCCAATATTTCCAAGAATCGCCCCCTTCGGCATTGATGGAAACCTTTAACATTTGGGGCTCTAGTAACCCATAACATCCATGGAGTTTGCTCTAACAACCTCTCAAATTTTTCCAATTGCAATTCCAAACCAATTTTCAAGATCTGCACTAATTTCTAAATTTTCCCTAATTTTGACTTCTGCAATTTTTATTTTATGTGACCCGTGGCAAGAGAGGCTCACTGGGAAGGAATATTGCACAGTTGGCTAAGGAAAGCTACAAAAGATCAAGTCACATTTTCAGGAGGATTCTCATTGCACTATGAATGAAGGAGGACCCTTTGCATGGCTTAATTTTCTTTTGCAAGGGGATGGAAGAGGTCCTTGCTATTAGATTAATTGATCTATGCAATATGCAAGATAGAGATGATCACGGCTTAGCGAAGTGAGTTAGTATAAGCAAAAATGGTTAGGTTACCATGCTTAGAAGGTTCTCAATGTGTAGTGATAGGATATGAACTTAAGAAATACTCAGTGCACAAGTATAGGAGGGAAATATTGCATTAATGAGGCCCGTGGATAAGCAGTGCTCATCACCTGGTGAAATATTGATGCATTCATAACTTGCACTGGGTAGGAGGACCAAGAAGAGATCCAAAATTTCTAAGTGTGGGACCAATAGAGTAAGAGTAGGAAAAGCATCCGAACAAAACTAAAACCCATATCACACACATCAATGCCATCAATACGAGCCATGGAAATTCATAGGACTCATGAAAAATAATCACACCTTGAAATGACAACAAATCACCACTTATTTCTAAGTGCAACATTTGAAACACCACATTGTGACACTTAAAATACAAGTTGCAACATAAGTGACGACCATGAGCATAAAGTGCGCTAAGTTGTAGGAATGTGTCCAACGTGTTTGCTTATGGTATGTAAGACCTCTGGTAATGTGTAAAGGTGCGGCACATATAGGAGTGAATATAAATTAGAAGCGACACTTGCAACAGTAAGAAAATATGAAAATGACACTTGCAAAAGCTAAAGAAATTGAAAGTGACACATGTTAGAGCAAGCATAACCTGAAAACTTCACTTGTTAAACTGAAAAAGAAAAAAAAAAAAAGGCATACCACCAGAATGGAGTAGTTTTTGCAACTAATGTCTACTCAGGAAAAAATATTTTTCTTTTTAATCAATGCATATTGGAAGAGACTAGGATAAAGGCTAAGGATGACACTAAATCAAATGAGATGTCTCAATAATTTATTGAAAATTCCAAGAATAAGAAGAAAGGAAAGTTTTGAAAGTCCAAAGGAAAACAAGAAATGTCCAAAATTCAATACTTTAGATGCAATTAGTATGGAAATTTTAATAGGGATTGTCCAAATAAGAAGAATAACACAAGAAAGGAAAGGAGTGAAGCTCACATAGGTGAATAAAAGGGAGAACTTGAGAACAATCTGAAAGGAGAAGATATCTTTACTATTGAAGGAAGCTCCATCCCTATTAGGTTCATTTGCAATTTGTCTTTCTTTTCATTAGAAAGTAGAAAGTAGAATAGAATACATAATTGCATTCTCTAGAAGAATCTGATTCCTGTAAAGCATGACATCATAGAAAGAATCATACTATAGTAGAAGAATTAGAGTCTACATGATTAGATTTCTTTGATAAGAATCGTCTGGCTTAAAGGAATAAGAGGATTGGAACCATATTGCATATTATGGTTCATCCAAGCATTTTCTAACATATTGTTAGAGGTAGTCATTTTTAAAAAAGGATCATTAAATATCCTACCATAAGATTCATCATCTAGGAAGGTTCTTGGAATACGCATTATAACTAATATGTTTTCCATCTATTATGGAAACAATAGTCTTGAAGGACGAAGTCATGCAAATGGTTGAATGATAGTTTGGAAGACAAAATTGAAGTATTTATTCTCTTAAGAAAGAAAAGTGTATCGTTAATAAGTTTGGAGGCAAGCTCAAAGGATGGCTAGATGATGGTGTGGAAGGAAAGGTATGCATGTTTTAAAGTAACTCTTCTCTAGAAGGTAGAATTCATATCTACAAGAATCTTGCAGAAAGAGTTGGTTATAAGAATGTGCTAGATTACTCGATGCCTGAAAGAAGAAATTTGATATGCCTTGGAATGGATAAATATCAAGACTCTTCCACAAGATAGCATGGCATAAACACAATAATATTGATCAACATCAAGTATGGTATCCAAAATAATGAAAAAGAGTTAATAATGACAACTCCAAGGAATATATTGTAACTTCCCAATCAATTTGATCCTTGCACACCCTGATTAAAAATGAATGCATGGAGAAGGATTCTCGTTCAATATGGAGATGGATCATGTAGAAGAATGTTGGTCTCAAAGGATACAAGTAAGAAAATAATTTTATGAAAGGTTTGTCATGAATATTTTGGTACTGGTTATCTAGTTGACATATAGTTTTGCTACCTAGAAGGATATTGCAGATGACAGTTGAGGAAAGAATATCTATAACTATTAGTTTTAAACTCAATTCAATGAATACATGGATTGAGTAGATGGAATTGGTAATCATTAAAAAATTGTATGGTTAAGATTTTTACATCATATTGGGATTAAGAGGTAGAAATACAAAGAGATAATATGATGTTCATATGACGATGACTATCACTTTCATGTATAAAGGGAGCTATGACTATTCTCTACTTTGATTGGCTAAATATAATTCCTTTATTGATAATGACTAGAGGAGAGTGATATGAAATGTTGATGGTATAAACCCTATTTCAAGATTAAAGAAAGAGGATGGCTCCATAACATCCAGGAAGGTAGAAACTCAATATGATGAGATGCAAAAGTAAGGAGGAGCCATGCAGCTACTACTTGAAGATCTCCATGAAGAACTAGTAGCTGATACATTTATGAAAACAAGCTAAAGAGCTTGTGGTTATGACTTCCCAATTGAAAGGAAGTAAGGAATATCCTATATGCTTGAGAGGGAGTAAGAAGTCTCCTTAAATGTTTATGATGGAGCAATGATCTATTCCTTGATTAAGGGGGAATGATGATATCCTCCTTGGTTGAGAGGGATTGATGATGGACATTGTATTCTCTTCTATTATGTATCATGCACTAGGCCATGAATAATAGCAGTACATCTAGTGAAGGCCATGGTAGGGAGAATGAAGTTTTGTATAAGAATTTAAGTTTAATACTCCTTGAGGATACAAAATTCAAGTTAGGAATAGATCTTGTTGAATGAAACTCTTTGAGGATTGGACAGGTATCCAAGAAAAGAACGGTCGAAGAGGACCAATATTCTTTGAGGATTCAAAATCCAAGATAAGAATAGTCCTAAACAGACATACCTAGTGAACATCCGGATCGGGTATGTTCCTTGAGAGGTAGTGTATTATCTCACATGAAGCCTCCCAACATTATGCTCTAATATAAGATGAGCTTTTTAGTTAAGGCCTTACTATGTTGACAATGTTGATCATAATGTTGATGCTTAAATATGGCTTACCAATCCAACTCTTCTTATGAGAACTCTTTAGTTTGAGAATATTATTATACCAGTTGTACAATTATGAATACTTCCCTAGTTAAGAGGGAGTGTTGGAAAATGTAACTAGTTTCGGTATTCATAAGTGTCATTATAGTCATGTCATTATGTATATCTTATGTTACAAAGAAAAAAACGAATACAAATATTATTTTTAAGCGTGGGTTTCATGCTCCATTTTGTTGGTCAAATAGGTCAAGCATGCATTTCATGCTCCTAGGGTTTGTCAAGTCAAAAGTATATTTTCCTTGAGTCAAAAGAGTCTTTATAATTTTTATAATACCCTTTTGGGTAAGTTGTAACATGTAAAATATATTAATGATGAGTCTAGAAAGACAAATGGCCCTCAAAGCACAAATCAACCCTACCTGTGAGAAGTTGGCCTAGAAAGGGCTAATTTGACCACAGGAGAGCATACATATAGAAGGGACTTCGACCTCATCAACGCACACTTCTACAGTTCAATCTCAAGAAAGAAGAAAGAAGAAAGAAGTGTGAAGGCCTAAGACAATGAAGCATTTAAAGAAGAAATTGAAAATACGAAGTTTGTGACTATGTTCTCTCACATGTACGAAGAATTAGGGTTTTTGCAACTACTAGAAGGAAGAAAAAATTGCAATTCCGAATTGCAGGTTTGACATAGAGCTCTTGAACTCTAATTTGACCAAGTTTGACTTTTTTTTTTTTTTTTTTCTCTGATTAAAGACTAATTCTATTAGAAGGAAAGAAGAATAAAACTACAAAGAGGCAGAAGCCTCAACCGAGAGCAACTAGGTGCTTTCAGGACACCAAAACTGTCCCAAAATTGGGAAAACCAGTTAAACATCGACAAGACCAGAATTACATAGGAGAGAGAATACATCGACAGAACCAAAATTACAGAAAAGTTGTACCCACCAGCAGAAAAAACCACAGACTGCCAATCCACGAAAAATTAACCAGAACCATCAGACCAAGAACAGCCGAAACTAACCAGCAAGCAGTGAACAAAACACTCTGAGAAGTCGCGAGGGGGTCCAGGTGGCATCACATGAGGATGTCTGGGTCTAGAGGCTCCTCAACAACAAGGCAAGCATTACCATACCAGATTTCACCATCCCGCGCCACATCACCAGCTCCGCTTGAGCTGCCTGCAATGTCCACCGCAATAGTGGCGCCATGTGAATTGCCACCAGGTGGCAACTTGTCATCTGGAATGTCCCCCTTCTCATGCTGACCACCACGCTCATCTGCCTTACCTTCTTCAGCCAGGTTCTGCACCGAGCCATGCCTTCCTTCAACTCTACGAGCACCCTGAGAGAGCTCAACCGAGATACGCGCATGAGCATGAGGCTGAGCCTCTTCTTCTAAGAAAATGATGGTGATATTTGCCGTAATAATAGGCCTATTCAAGTTACTCTGAAACCAAAAATGTGTCGACTGGAAAGCATTGTGCGGGAAGGGTCTGCGAAGTGGACTGGATGGGGGAGAATTGGTGCTGGATGAAGGCAGAGAAGCAGGGAGGGGAGGCTGCTCAACGGACTGAGGAGCTTGAGAACACGCACGGCCACCATGACTCCCACCATGGTGGCTTCTCATACAGTGCCGAACCATGGCAAGGTTGAACAAGGGATGCTCAGAGAAATGGGAATCTTTGATGGGAGGATGAGAGAGCACAGAGGGAGCCTGATCATACTTCAGTGAGCAAGGCTGGGGAGGGGAAAAGGGAGACCCAATTTCACATTCCAGAGCCAACAGGATCGAGCAGCGGGTGCCAAAAACCGTTCTGCTGCAAGGGATTCCAGCAAAGGGCGGACGAAAGCTAGAGGACGGGATGCGAACAATGTAGTTGATGGCCGGATGCTCCATGCTTAAACCAGAAGTGGCCTTGTCTCAGCCAGTGTGTGCATTTACTTCATACTACATGTGTACCTGCTCTCACCTAAGTCGAGCCATCCAGTGTCGAGTAATGACAGTGAAAAATGCGCAAGCCAACAGTTGGCAGGACCAAGCGTCGCCATTCCCTAATGACACCATTAATGAACGCGATGGTCATCTGCATCCGAGTAACCAAGTTTGACTTTCATTGACTTTGAAAATCTTGATTTTCTTGAGAAAGGATCTTTTGGAAGGTTGAAACATGTAATAAAGTTAGGGTTTTTGCTGTCTATAAGGGGCCAAAGTTGTAGATTTGAAGTAGAGGACCAAATATTGTAAATTTCAAAGAAGGTTTGACTCTTGTTGACCTTAAAGGATTTGACTAGCTTGAGGAAGAAATTCTTAGAGGGCTGACTTGGTGCTTGTTGAAGGTCTTGAATTTGGTATTTGGGTCTTGGTTTTCTAATTTGAAGAAGATTCTATAAGAACAAAAGAGACTCTTTTTTGGTTTTCCCCTTGGAGGGGTTTTTCCCTCGCTTGGAGCCTGCTTCTTGTGTATATTGTATTTAATTATTTTTTCTCTTGATAATTGTTTGATGAAAAAATCTAATAAAGAAACATAAGAAGATAACTGAAGTTCACAAGAAATTATTAAGGTTAAGGAGAATTTTTAAATAGTTTCCCTACTACATTCTCCAATAGAAGAATGGGGTGACTACCAACATGTGGGATGCTAGGTCACCCACTACAACCAATTAAAAACCACATTTAACAAACTAGTAGTAGGCACGCAAGTGTTAAAATTTGTTAAACTGACAAGATTGTGTTGGAAGGGGGTCACATTCTGAAGGTTTTTCAAGGAAAAGACAAATAAGTCCCAGTTCAGGCACAACAAGGGAGAGTTCAAATTGATGAAAAATAGATAGAAAAAAAGGGAGACCATTTGATGCACATCTACAATCTGCATTTGGGGGGGGGTGGAGCGGAAGAGAGGGGAATAGTCCTTTTGGGGTTAGCAGTAGCTTGGAATAAAGGATTCGAGGTTTTGAGAGTTTGCCTCTCGAATCCCCATGATCTAGAAGGTGGATACAATATTTCTCAGAAATTATTGAGGGTTGGGGTGGAGGAAATAATCCTAGAAAGTCTAGGATGAAATTTTGAAGGCTGCCTTTTTCAAAAAAGAAAAAATCCTTTGAGGCTTACACTATTGTACCTCTTATTCTTTTTAATAGAATGATAGGATCTCAATTCTTTTTATTTTACTTAAAGAGGCTTCGAATAGTAGCACTTATGCACATATGGAGAGCTTTGAGATGAAGAAAAGGAGGAGGAAGGAGGAGAGCCCTGAAGAATAGCCGAGAGTCAAAGATTCTTTACAGGGGAGATTTTCTTACACTATTGTAGAATTTTTCTCTTCAAAGAAATTCTAGGCATCAAGGACTGTAAAAGAAATTTCAATAAATGATAAGTTTGTTTTTCAGTTGCACTATTGTAATCATTTTACAGATTTATTATTTGTTTTACTTAATATGTTTTTAATCAATACAATCAGTATGAATGAGTATTGTTATAACTTTTGTTAATTTTACTCGATTTATGCTAAATTATTTATTTTTGTGAAGTTATCTTTGTAGGAATCTCACTGGTTTAAACAAGATTATGGAGAATTCATGGAGATTTATTTGTAACAATAAATAACTATTTATTAATTGTTTACAAATTTGTCTTGATTTAACTTATCTTGAGTTTGAAGAATTATTTCCCTCACTCGATATAAATCACATAATGAATTCATGCTAAGTTAAGAATTTGGATATATGCATAAAATATTTTATACAGCTATTTGTTAACATCTTTTCATTGCGTATTTGTCTTCATCATTTGTAAGACATTGAACTATTTTAGTATTATAAGAATTTGAAAAACAAAGCCTTTGAGGCTTGCACTATTGTACCTCTTAGTCTTTTTAATAGAATGATAGGATCTCAATTCTTTTTCTTTTACTTAAATAGGCTTCGAATATTAGAACTTTTGCACATATGGAGAGCTTTGAGATGAAGAAAAGGAGGAGGAAGGAGGAGAGCCCTGAAGAATAGCCGAGAGTCAAAGATTATTTACAGGGGAGATTTTCTTACACTATTGTAGAAGTTTTCTCTTCAAAGAAATTCTAGGCATCAAGGACTGTAAAAGAAATTTCAATAAATTATAAGTTTGTTTTTTAGTTGCACTATTGTAATCATTTTACATATTTATTATTTGTTTTACTTAATCTGTTTTTAATTAGTACAATCAATATGAATGAGTATTGTTAGCACTTTTGTTAATTTTACTCGATTTATGCTAAATTATTTATTTTTGTGAAGCTATCTTTGCAAGAATCTCACTGGTTTAAACAAGATTATGGAGAATTCATGGAGATTTATTTGTAACAATAAATAACTATTTATTAATTGTTTACAAATCTATCTTGATTTAACTTATCTTGAGTTTGAAGAACTATTTCCCTCACTCGATATAAATCACATAATGAATTCATGCTAAGTTAAGAATTTGGATATATGCATAAAATATTTTATACAACTATTTGTTAACATCTTTTCATTGCGTATTTGTCTTCATCATTTGTAAGACATTGAACTATTTTAGTATCTTGCAAATATTTTAAATCCAAATTCAAATACATTCTCTTCCCTATCTCATTAATAGTTATGTTGATATGTAACTTTCTTTTGCATCTCTTCACAAGCATTTTCACACCTTCACGAGAGTAAAATTTGAGCTCAAATTTCAAAATGAAGCAATAACTAGTTTCATTGAATCAACCAAAATGGGGGATTTCTAAACCTTAATATTTTTCTTTAAAAATCATTACTTTGATTCGAAAATGGTTAAAATGATTTTTACAAGTTTTTGTTTTAAAATATAATACATAGCAAACATAGATTTCCTCATTTCAACTGCACTTAAATGCTTATAACTTTACAAGTTAAAGTTCATATAAATTACAACATAAGCAGAAGTGTTTGCTTGATTATCTTTTTCTTCTTTTGTTAAGAAATTTATATAAACAATCTTGTTAGAGTTTTCATTTTAGATTTGGTGTTGGGTGATTTTACCATCATACTTGTGAATGATTGTATCTTGAGAAAATTTTGTTATCATATCGCATTTACATTTTCCTTTTAGAAAATAATGTTAATAACATACCTTTGGCTTTTCAAAAAATCTCTCGAAATCATTTTATGATTTTTCAATTTGAAGGTAGGAATTTTCTAGGAAGTGGTTGTCAAAATTGAAAACTAGATAAAAATTATATAACTTTGAAATTTTTCCATTAAGTTGTCAAAATTTTAAAACCTCAAAAATTATATCCTTCTTTACTCTAGTATCAGTCAAAAAGGTTATCTTTAAAAAGTAAAGACTGTCTTATGACTAAGCACCTTCAACTCTAATTTGTCATCCAAAACTCTTAAGGAGTCAATGATTCTCCCCATCCATTAAAAAGTGATTTTTAGAGTGTAATTCAAAAATATAATAAATCTAAAAGATAAGAGGTCTCATCACGAGCCTACTTACCATGATCATAGGGAAATAATAAGATTGACATTACCACTACTGAACACCAAATCAGGGTAATTGCTTATAATTGTTTCAATTATAAGACAACAAGTCTCTTCACGAGCCATCTTGTTTTGATTACTACCAGTGAATGGCATTGTCACTATCTGGCCACCAAACCAGGACAATGGATTTTAGACATCAGTTTAAAAAAAAGCAAAGAAAAATAAATAAACTTACCTCTAAATATTGTGCTATTAAATGGATGGGATGCTGAACTATTGTTCGTTAAAGGGTAACCATGTCGAGGCTATGAACACTTGCTGGCAGCAGTGGCTCTACCTATGAAAAACGAGTATATCAGAAGCTAAGTTGTAAAAGGCCCCCTACTTTATCTTTATAACTTATTAATGAATGATACAAGTAAATAGGTGTTTTTCATTCACAAAATGTTTTTTAAAGAAATTACAATTTAATGAGTTTTTATAATCAGAGTAATTTTATTTATCTAAATGTTTCAATAAGTAGTTTCCCCTTCCTAAATTTTTTTTTTGAATTTTTTAAATTTCGTTATCATTCATCAGAGATAACTGGTTCTTCTAGTGAATCGCTAATTGTTTTGTTGTTCAACAACCCCCATTTTTATTATTTTATAAATTTATTATGAAATCTATTATATAAAAATAAGGACCCTTTTTTAATTTTTATAAACACAAAAAATGAAAAAATATTTATTTTCAATAAAACATTTTCATTTTTTAAATAATTTTTAGTTTTACAATTCATTTTGATTTTATTTCACAAAAAATAAAATAAAAAATATATGAAAAAAATTAAATAACCCCCCAAAACCAAAGTTTAATACTTAGGCTTAAAAAACACCCCAAGTATTAAACATTGGTTAATACATGATAATCAAAATTGTTTGTCCAAAGTTTAAACTTCAGACATACCCTGTATCGCCAATATAACATGCCCCTTCCTTTGTTTAAAATGCGATTGTGATTTAATACCAGACCTGATCGCAGATTTAACCTTATTCCATAAAATCTTGCATCCACAATATACATAAACCCTTTCCCCATGGCACTAAGTTATACATGATTACGATTTAGCGATCACCTGGACCCGATGGGATCATAAACTCCACTCCATTAATATCTTGCATCTGCAGGGATCGCAAAACCAATAAATCAAGTCTCCTGGCTCATCCCCTTTGTGATTGTGATCGCCTGAACCCGACAGGGTTATACACTCCATTTAATAAGCCCCCCACATCCACGCAATCGCAAGATCCAAAGGATTGACCCCGCTCCGCCTCTCCGAAATGTGATTTGCGATCTGTTCCGGACCCATCAAGGTTATAAACCACAGTCTAAAATATATCGCATCCGCGGTTATCAAAATCCATGCCACCTGGCCCATACTAGCGGCGATTGTGATCTGACATCATTAGTCATGTCAGCTCCCACGTCATCTTACCACATAGATCTAACAAGTCATCAGGATGTCACCAGTTACGTCATTCCCCACGTCATTTCACAAATCGCAATCGCAAGTCTTTCGGGACTATTAGTGTTGTGCCACTCCACAAACCCGATTGTGATCAACCCATCCCTGGTTTTCCATGATTGCGATATCGCAATTGCAAGATCCACAAGCCTCATGTGATTTTATCCTCTCTGTTTAAATTGTGATTTCGATCCCATTTCAAAGTGATTGTGATTTGATTCTTTTTACAATTCCAAGTGGAATGTTCTCCATTTGATTGCATTTCTGATTGAAACACCCCTGATTCTAATGTGATTGCATTATGGCTCAAGTCTATCCCTCGTTTTCACCGCGATGCTAGACTCTGTCCCCGATTCCAATGCTATTGCGATTGGATTTAGTTTGATTTCAATTCTGATTCAAATGTTCCCAACTTAATTGTGATTGTGATTTGATCTCTACCACTGTGATTATGGTTTTATCTCAATAAGGAATACTACCTATTTTAATGCAATTGTTTTAATACAATCCTTGTTTGAGATGCGACTATGATATGGCTCAATCCCGATCCAATGGATTACGATTATGCTGAACTTTGTCCTATATTAAAATGTGATTACAATTTACATAAACAACCCATATATTTTCATTCGATCTTATCTTTTTCTGAAAAACACATTTTTTATTTATATTTGTTTATCCATGGTTTATCATTTTCCAGGGACAAACGAAGAATTCAACAGTGAAGATAATGAAGAGGAGAAAGTTGCACAGAAAAAGAAGCAGATCAGTTCCACAAAATCTGCAAATGCGAGGATCCTTTGATCAAAATACGAGGCCAATAATCCAGAATGGCATTTCAAAAGATTATCTTTGAATTTTTTATTTTTTATTTTTTATTTTTTCAAGATTTGAGGGAATTCATTAATTTCCTCAACGTTGTGCGCAAACCTATTGTTCTTAAGCAAGAGAAAAAACTGTTAATGAGAAAGGGAAGAAAATGTAACTTGGCCAAGGTAAGAATATTCTTATTCTTAACCAAGAGAAAAACTATTAATGAGAAAGGGAAAATAATTCAGATCCTATCATTCTATTAAAAAGACTAAGAGGTACAATAGTGCAAGCCTCAAAGGATTCCTTTTTCAAATTCTTATAATAGTCTTATTCTTAACCAAGAACAAAACTATTAATGGGAAAGGGAAAAGACTGTAACTTGGCCAAGGTAAGAATAGTCTTATTCTTAACCAAGAGAAAAATTATTAATGAGAAAGGGAAGATAACGTATTTGAATTTGGATTTAAAATATTTGCAAGATACTAAAATAGTTCAATGCCTTACAAATGATGAAGACAAATACGCAATGTAAAGATATTAACAAATAGTTGTATAAAATATTTTATGGATATATCCAAATTCTTAACTTACCATGAATTCATTATGTGATTTATATCGAGTGAGGGAAATAATTCTTCAAACTCAAGATAAGTTAAATCAAGACATATTTGTAAACAATTAATATATATTTATTTATTGTTACAAATAAATCTCCATGAATCCTCCATAATCTTGTTTAAACCAATGAGATTCTTGCATATATAACTTCACAAAAATAAATAATTTAGCATAAATCGATTAAAATTAACAAAATTTCCAACACTACTCATTCATATCGATTGTACTAATTAAAAACAAATTAAGTAAAACAAATAATAAATATGTAAAACAATTATAATAGTGCAAATGAAAAACAAACTTATCATTTATTGAAATTACTTTTATAGTCCTTGATGCCTAGAATTTATTTGAAGAGAAAACTTCTAGAATAGTGTAAGAAAATCTCCCCCGTAAAGAATCTTTGACTCTCGGCTATTATTCAGGGCTCTCCTCCTTCCTCCTCCTTTTCTTCATCACAAAGCTCTCCATATGTGTAGAAGTGCTACTATTCAAAGCCTCTTTAAGTAAAAGAAAAAAGAATTCAGATCCTATCATTCTATTAAAAAACTAAGAGGTACAATATTGCAAGCCTCAAAGGTTCCCTTTCTTGAATGGGTTATGGAGTGAAGGAAATGAAGCCTTCATTTGCAGAAATTTCCTCGATGTGGAGCCCATTTGATACTGTTGCCTCAAATCTTCAAGTCTGAGAAATAAAAACAATCCAAAAACTCTTTTTTCCTCTAATTGAAGGATTTCCTTCCGGAACTCCATGGGATCTACCTCAAAGAAATTTATAGTTGATTCCCAATCAAATAAGCATCATCCTATTGACAAAGATGACCCTATAGATCCATCCCTGCGACTAGGCAGACACTGCTAAGGAGCCATATAACCAATTGACTTGCAATGCAAACAAAGAGAGAACTTGGTGTACTAACTTAGTGTGATGGGTCAAGACATGAGATTCCTAGCTTCACTTCCAAAAGAAACCAAAAGCACTAAAGGAACATCACGGATAGATTTATGTGGACTAACTAAATAATTTGATAACCCAAGAATTTTGTAGAGTGGAAAATACCCGTAACCCCAACCTTCAGTGACAGTGCATAGTAAAGGAGCCAAACTATAGAACTAGAATGTATATACTGAACCAATAACCCAACCATCTATTCTATAAAAACCAAATGGAAAAGGTACTTGGGTACCACACTCCACAAACCAACATTGGACATTTGAAGGAGATCCTGGCAGGGTCCAAGTTCTAAGGAGCTGCCAAGGGTAAAACTACCACCAGCTCAAAAGTCAGACCATAACCCAAATTATGAAGGAAGAGGAAAAAGAACATTTTTTCCTCTGCTTAATGAGCAATGCAACTAGAGACCATGAAGTGAATGAATTATTACATAGCATAAAACAAAGAGATGATCTAGCCTTCACACGGCTATGATGAAAACATACTAACAAAAGTTGGGTAAGATACAAAAGTAATATACCTCCTCACCAGCCGAAGTAGTATACCTTGCAAGCTATAACCATGACACAAAGGTTTCACCACCCTAAGTCCATGGCCATGCAAATATAAGGAGCCAAGGACATTAGTAATGGACTATGCATACTAAAATAATGAACAAAGACACTCCTCATAGCGAGCTAGATGTAATGTGTTCCCATATTCCTCCTTTAAAGACTTTTGCTCATTATTTTCTCATAAATGAGCTTACCTCATCTATCAAAGGTGATTTGGCACCCAACTAATCTGCCATACGAGGGGAAACTGATCTGCACAGAGGAAAAAATTATCTTACATCCTCATGAACTAATGTACACCATAAAATCACCTTCCAACTGCACGTATTAAGTCAATACAACTTTATTGAGGAGTGAAGAGGTGTGGGATCCCAAGTCCTTCCATGTGAAGGTTCCAGGTGTGGAGCATAGCTCTATCACCAAGGGGCACCTGTAGAAATTCCCACTGTAGATCACCTGATAATGCAATATACTAAAGCAAAATACAAGATCTGCTTCTACAACAAACTTTGCGGAAGCTTAATCGAATATGAACAACATCAATAAGAACACATATAACTGATAAGAAGGAATCAATCACACATAACACAGAAGAATTTACCCAGGGAAAGCCTCAGCCTAAAACCCCAACTCTGTATTATCATACAAGTGGAAATATAGCCAGTATTACAAAAAGAATCAGCTCAAAAGCTATCCTGCTCTCTCTGCAATACCTCTACTGCTCATAGACAGTCAAAGGCTTATATCTAACCTCTGGTCTACCCTCCAAGCCTCCTATTTTTTTGCACAATTTTGATTGGGGTCCAATGCAGCCACTTGTGTGAATTGGCCTCTTCACACACTCACTAACCTCTCATCCAACTACACAGTCCTAAAGGAGATAAATCCTCATCATGGATGAGCTTCCTTTATAGGAAAAATATTCATCCAACTGATAGTACACTGTCCCTTCTCTAATCTCAACTGGGTCTCTGTCTGAACTGACATGCATGAGTTATCCATGAGTGAATACTCAGTTATCTGAAATACAGTAGTTACATGCATGCAAGCATTAACTAACTGAACTCTCATTAATTTAACAAATTGTTAAATTAATCTAACTGGACTTGACTCAGTTAATTGAGCCAACTAATTACAACTCATCCTTATCTCTTTAACTGATGGATAAATTCCTCAATTAATAGATAAATTGTTGCATGTCCTCATATAGACTTCAAGTTTGATTTTCCTTAGCTAATTAACTCAAGATTAATTAATTAATTAATTTACAAACTGTTGTTAATATCAAATTCAAATTTTACTTCCTATTTTTAGTCCAGGGGCTGACTAAAATAGGAATCCATCCTGAACTGCTAAAAATATAAATTCTATTTTTAGCACTTCCATTTTTCATTCCCTGTTGCTCAATCCAGCACTGGTACCCAAACTACTATTTATAGCAGTGTTATTTTTAGCATTTCTATTTTTAGCATTTCTTGTTGCTATTTTTAACACTCCCTCTCAACAAGAAAGGCTTCAACTCGAACCCTATCTTATACCTTCGAAATGTTCTACATGCAACACTTCTACCAAGTGTGGTTGTTCCAAAAACTCTAGGAACAAAAAAAACTCCCCACTGACCTCTTTTTTGGGCTAGAAACATACTCTGATGCTAAAGCTCTACCTGCTGCTGGCAAGTGCTCCCTCTCTAACCTCTAAGCTGTTGCAGCACTCCATGCATCTCGCACTGTTACACACCTCTCTGTGCCATCCTGCATTGGTGCAACACTTATGTGCCTCTCACATTGCTGTAGCCTACTAGCTCTACATAGTCCTGGGACTCCTGCACTGTAGCTCTCACTGCCACTCCATACGCATCTGACTCTACCCAATCAGTTAGTCCTGCTACTCCTCATCAGGGATCCTATAGCAAAGTTGAATCAAAGACGTTGGGTACCTCAATGATCTTGCGCCTCCTCCTTGGGACGATCACTCCATATTGCCCCACCTCCTACCTGGTGGTATGGCTGCATGTGATCCCTCTGCCCACCTGGCTCGAAGTTTCCCCCTACTGGAGGTCTCTGTATGAGTAGATGTCTCTACTCGATCTCCTCTCATCTTCTCTAGTTGTGGCTGCTCCACAACCTCTTGAAGCTGCTTCACCAATCGTGGCTCCTCCACAATCGTCTGAGACTTCTTCTGTGGCTGGATGTTGAGAGGTAATTTACTCTCCCTCTCAACCACCAAGTATCTAACCTTTGTCTTGCTCCTCAAGGCTTTGCATGCATCTTGTAGCTCAAGTGCATACACGTTCTTGGCTAGCACACCAATCTGTTTCATATTCCCCGCCATCACGAAATTTTCTAGAAAAAGAGTTGATTTTAAATCAGCGATATCTCCCTCATCCGAACTCTGATTCAACCGATTTTTTTTTGAATTTGGGTATTTTTTTTAGGAAGCCAAATCTTCAATTTGTTTCTGAAAATTTTGTACAGAAATTTTCATATCTGCTCTGCAAACTCTCGGCCCAAAACTAAAAACTTTGAAATCTCCTCTCAGTATACTGTTCTCTCCTTTGATCACCTTTGCTCCGATACCATGTAGAAATTTTTCTACAAAACCTCGCTTCGATACCATGTAGAAATTCCCATTGTAGATCACCTGATAATGCAACATACTAAAGCAAAATACAAGATCTACTTCTAAAACAATTTTTGCGGAAGCTTAATCGAATATGAGCAACATCAATAAGAACACATATAACTGATAAGAAGGAATCAATCACACATAACACAAAAGAATTTACCCAGGGAAAGCCTCAGCCTAAAACCCCAACTCTGTATTATCATACAAGTGGAAATATAGCTAGTATTACAAAAAGAATCAGCTCAAAAGCTATCATGCTCTCTCTGTAATACCTTTGCTGCTCATAGACAGTCAAAGGCCTCTATCTAACCTCTGGTTTGCCCTCCAAGCCTCCTATTTCTTTGCGAAATTTTGATTGGGGTCCAATGCAGCCACTTGTGTGAATTGGCCTCTTCACCCACTCACTAACCTCTAATCCAACTATGTAGTCCTAAAGGAGATAAATCCTCATCATGGATGAGCTTCCTTTATAGGAAAAATATTCATCCAACTGATAGTACACTGTCCCTTATCTGATCTCAACTAGGTCTTTGTCTGAACTGACATGCATGAGTTATCCATGAGTGAATATTCAGTTATCTGAAATATAGTAGTTACATGCATGCAAGCATTAACTAACTGAACTCTCATTAATTTAACAAATTGTTAAATTAATCTAACTGGACTTGACTCAGTTAACTGAGCCAACTAATTACAACTCAATATTACAACTCACCCTTATCTCTTTAACTGATGGATAAATTCCTCAATTAATAGATAAACTGTTGCATGTCCTCACATAGACTTTAAGTTTTATTTTCCTTAACTAATTAACTCAAGATGAATTAATTAATTAATTTACAAACTGCTGTTAATATCAAATTCAAATTTTACTTCCTATTTTTAGTCCAGGGACTAACTAAAATAGGAATCCATCCTGAATTGCTAAAAATAGCAATTCTATTTTTAGCACTTCCATTTTTCATTCCGTGTTGCTCAATCCAGCACTAGTACCCAAACTGCTATTTATAGCACTTCTATTTTTAGCATTTCTTGTTGCTATTTTCAACACCGCCACCCTATTCACCAAAGAGATTACTCACATGCTAATAATTATAACATTCGCATTAAAGTTCCCTCATAAAAACATTTTATCATTAAACCAAACATGTGACGATGCTTCCATTATAATTCTCATCGTGAAAACTACGACGTGAAAGCACACCCATCGGGGAATAAATTGATTTAATTCACCTTTCTCAATTTTGAATTGTTCCCAATACCATGGACACTATATGGAAATTTGACATCACAATCAATGGAATGATTTGGTTGTAGAGGAGTGTACGTATCAGTGTACATAACTTGAATTAAGCAGTTCAAACATTTAATTTTAAAATTAGGCAATATGGCTGTAAATTTTAGTTGTTAAAAAATGTTTTTTAAATACAAAAAAAAAAATCACACACCTCTCTCAATTTCAAATTATTCCTTGACACTACCAACCTGAGAATCAATGGAACAATTTGGTTTTAAAGGAGCTTATGTACTAGTGTACACAACCTAGATCAGAGCAATTTAAACATTTGTGTTTTATAAACTTCTTCCTGGCAGGGATGGAATTTCAAAACAGACCCACTTGTCAAATATGATGGTTTCCACACCTCCTTGCCATTTTTCATAGTATCAAGCAAGGAGCTTGATAATTTTCTGAATTTTTAAACTATATTTGACGAGAAAATCACCCCATGACAGTCTGTCAAATTCCATCCTTTCTTCCTAGAAACTATTTTTGGAATCCTCTTACATGATTGTGATGGGTAATGGAAATGAAATTTTCTTTTCTTCCAATACATTCATAAAATCAACATCTCAAAAATATATTCTATTGATACACCCGAAGTACGTAATTTGAAATATTTAGAAAATGAAGAAGGGAGTTAAAAAATGTGGCAGGAAAAGTAAAAAAATTGAATGTTGAGACCACAATGATGAATTATATTGTAGGTTAAATGGGTACAAGATTATGAGAACACATCTCTGCCATTGATCTGGGGGCCCCAGATCCTACAGTCATCGTTCATATCGGGTAGCTAGGTCACATAACGTTTACCCGTCTGTTGTGAGCAGTTTTGTCTCTCCCTGCCAGGATGCATGGCGATCACTGTGTGGCATTGGGTGGAACTCGGTCGAAACCGCTTACTACTCGAAACCCCTCCGATATTCTACCGGTTTTTGTGGGACCCCGCTTCTGACGGAATCAGAGCGATATCCGTTACATTTTATGATTTTTCGGGTCCATGTGCTTGCAGCCCTTCCTTCTCTGAGGGGTTTGCCCTACGATATGCGATTAGCGACTTGCCGCTAATCGCATATTAGAAACTACCCCTGTTTCTCGAACTGGCCTCTGGATTTGCTAATTTGTGATAGCGTGTATTACCATGGGCCGACGGTCTGTGCACTTGACCGAGGGTCATTGTTGTTCTGCGCTGACAACAAATTGCAACTATTACGAGGATATCTCTGATAAGCTTGATCTTTATAAGACTTTGAAACTTTGGCATGATTTTTAAAGAGTTCATGAAAACTTAGAGAGTGTTCTAGGATCCAATTTGGATCATCTTGTCACAAGTGTCAAATCTTTGAGGGAAAAAGAAAACTTTTGTATTTACCTTTGAAGCCTATATCTGTTGAAATCCCTTTCCAACAGTGAGGATTGGATTTCATTGGAGAGATCCATCCTCTATCCTCTGATCAACATAAATGAATCCTTACTTCCATTGACTAATTTGCCAAATGGATTGAGGCAATTCCTTCTAGACTATCCACCGATGTTGTGATTATCAAATTCTTGGAAACCAACATCTTGTCTAGATTTGGCTACCCAAACAAACTTATTATAGACAATGTTGCAACATTTAAGTCTACGAAAAATGATAGATTTCTGCAATAAATGCCATATTACTTTGGGGCATTCAACTTCTTATTACCCACAAGGTAATGGGTTTGCTGAATCTTTAAAAAAAAAAAAAACTGGTAAGCATTATCAAGAAACTGTTAGCAAACAACAAGAAGTCATGGCATAGAAAGCTCATAAATACACTTTGGGCTAATAGGCTCACCACAAAGAAATCAGTTGGCATGTCACCATACCAGTTGGTTTATGGAATGGATGTTGTTTTTCTATTCCCTTTGGGAGTCCCAGTCATGAAGTTAATTAAGGATTGCAGACTGAGCCCAATGATATTCCAAGGAGTATTGATCAAAAAATCCAGTTGCAGCAATCCAGAGAAGAAGTTTATAACAAGGCTCAAGTCATCCATGAAAATATTAAGAAAGTTTTTGACAGAAGGACAAAGGTAGATGATTTCACCATTGGTGACAAAGTCTTAAAGTGGGATTCAAGAAGAGAGGATAAAGGGAAGCATGGAAAGTTTGATAACCTATGGATGGGTCCTTATGTCATTTATGCTTTCAAAGGAAATAATGCATTCTTTATCAAAAATTTAGATGGCACAGAATTACCTGGTGGACCTATCAATGGAAGGATGCTCAAATATTATTTTTCTGAGCATTAGAGATTTTCTTACCATTTATCATTGTATATATCATTGTATTTATTGTGTGGATTGGGTAACCTATTAGCAGAAGTTGAAGCCTGCAGAGAAGGCCCTGAGCTTCTATTGATGAGTTACCATAAATACTGTAACAAAGAAATCATAGGTGGATATTGCTGAAATAACAACTCAAGCCTATTGATCATATGTTCTTGGCACCACCTAGGGAGAGTTCCATCCCCAACTGAAGCCACTGCTAGGGTCCTATAATTTATAGGATCTTAAGGTAATTGAGTGATGTATCTCAGGAATCTTATTTTGTAAATACTTGTCATCTGCCAATGATTTCCAAATCAAAAATAAAAATAGAATAAAAAATGAAAAGAGGGTATAAAGAAGAAGAATAAAGAGAAAAACAAAAATATTGAAAAAAAGAGAAAAGATTAAACCCCACCAAAAAGAAAGAAAATAAAAAAGAGAATAATATTGAAAGTGTTGCAAGTCTAAATGCCACTACTCATACATAGTTTTTTACTTCACTTTTGTAAAATAAAGTTGTGTGCAGCTTGTTCAAAATGCCACAATCACTTGCTTTAGTTTAGTCATATTGCTTAATCATGATTAGACTTCTTTAAATTTCTGTAAATTAGATAGAGAATAAAGGTTTATCCAACAGTTTAATCTGGGTAAATCATTAGTTAGGTAGAAAATGACATTGATCCAACTGTTCAATCTAGGTCAATAGGAGAAATAAGGGGTAGGTTAGATAGTTTTTATTTATGCATAAAAGAAAAATAAAAATGGGTTTGCTAGTCTAAGTGCACCCTAGAGATTAAAATAAAAAATGCTAGTCTAGCTAAGGGTAGGTAGATTAGGTGGTTTTCTTAAATATCAACATGCATAAATTTTATCCTAAGTTTGAGGATAGGGAAAAAGGGGCAGAAGTGCAAGCTATGCATTACGTATTTCAAAATGTTTATTATTAATCCCTTATCCTAAGTTTAAAGGATAATTATATGCGCGGGGATAAAGTTTTTCATTACCTTATATTTCCCCTTTATCCTAAGTTTGAAAATAAAATCATACAAGCGTAAGCGGACAAATATTTTGTCGTTTGTGATTAACCCTCAGTCACCTTCGACACCTTGGGATCTGGTCCCCCGCTCCATCCACGACCATTGTCCTTTTTCGCCCCCCCTTCCCATTCTCCCTTTACCAGGGGGGGGGGGGCCTCTAGAAGGAGATTTCTTTCATTGAGCCCTACTCCCTACCTGGCGCATCGTGGTGATCTTGCACCCCCCCTACTGATACCACTTACTACCCATCATCCCCTCTGTAAACCGCCTATCCCATATCGGTTCCTATCGAGTCCCCACCACTCCCCCTCCACAACTCTCCGCCGACCACCTGTCTGGATCGTTGCTCCAATTAAATGCCTTCCTGCTTAATACCCATTTTTCATTTAATTTTCCTGGGTAACTGTTCAGTAATGGTCCCGTGCCATTTCCAACGGGA
This sequence comes from Pinus tabuliformis, assembly GCA_031772625.1. Lineage (NCBI taxonomy): Eukaryota > Viridiplantae > Streptophyta > Pinopsida > Pinales > Pinaceae > Pinus > Pinus tabuliformis. The sequence goes on along the minus strand of CM062818.1, from coordinate 2,063,997,446 downwards.
ATTTGCCTCTGGATTAAATAAATCCCAAGCTCATTATGCTCAATCTTTACTTCTCATTTCTTTTTGCTATTCATTATTTCCTACAGCGAACTCCACCAGAGCTTCTTCACCACTGGCATCCCGACATTCGCTGATCTCCCTATTCTTTTCTGCCTCATAGACTGTTATCCTTTCTAAGCTCAGTAAGCCTCATTTGTGTATTCATTTTGTTCAAAAACTACTACAGTCATGCCTCCTAAAACTAAGACCCAAGACCAGGCCATTAATCCATTACTTCTACCTTCTATAGACCTCGATCATACACTGTTAGCAGACAAGGACTACCAGATAACTGAAGCACTCTGTGACTGTGATTTCCTTGAGTTATATTGCTGACTAGATGATAAACACATTGATAAAACTAATGAGATAGGACTCTGGGAGTCAAACCTCCCCCACTATATCTTTCATGTAACATTTCAAGCCCCAAAATTCACTAGAAGATGCCAAGCTTGTTATGTCCCTACCCAAAGAGCCATAATTGTCCCTACAGGTGATATTATGTTCACCATTACAGCCAAATCTATTGACCAAATGATGTTGGTCCCTTCTGTGGAAAATGCTACCCCTTTCTCCTTAGAAGCCCTCACCCAACTTTATCAAAAGCTGGATTTTGCCACCAGAGCTAGAATTTTTGAGATTTTCTTGCCAGAGAATGCCCAATTGCCCAAGAAGAATCCTCCTTATCCTTCTTCCATTTTCCCTGATCAAGCCAAGCAAATTATTTCTATCCTTTCTCACATTCTAGGCTACCATTCTGATCAATGGGTAGATGAGCCCATTTTAGGATTCCTTTCTACATTTTCCATAGATAGAAATCCCTCTACAATTTTCAATTTCAGTCAATTCTTGGCTAACAATATCCATGAGCAGTTCATCAAGTTTCCCACAAAGAAGGTGTTCAGTTACACCTCTGTTTTAATTTACATGTTCATCTACTATCAAGCAGAAAATTTGAGTTTTTCATTGCAAAAATTGGATGATGCAGGGGAACAACAACTAGTGATATTTTGGACCTCATTAGTCATGAAAGAACAACAGGAATTTGCCTACAAGAAATTTATAGATTACTTTTTCTTCCAACTATGAACATTCTCTACAGTACAATGCAGCCCAGGATTAGTGAGGAGATCAAATGAATACTATACCTATTAGACCAAGAAAAGACTGGAGATTGGTACCTCTACCAAAAATACAAAGAGATTAGAGTCTATGGATGTGAATTGGCCCCCTACAAGCTCCCCAAGTACCTCCAAATGAGGATATTTGCACTAGAATATATCAGGAAAATGTTGAACTCAGATGAGATCCACTTTGTAGTAGCAAAGAAGAAGGCACAATTCAGGATTAAAACATAGGTGGGCCCATTTGTGTGCAACACAAGGACAACAAGTGAGGAGGCAGATAAGATACTAAAGGAAATGAAGTTCAGCTTGAGCTTCACATGGTCTTATGACCCCTGTGGCATCATTTCAAAACTCAGAGTGGATAATAAGAATACTCCCTACATTCATACTTCTAGGCCAGACATAGAACAATATGCCAATCAGTTGGAATGGGAAGAAAATACCCTGCAAGAAGCTAAAGAGAAGATTGTGTCCACTTCTAGTTTGTAGACTCTTGTTCCTTAGGAAAAATCTAGCAAAAGGCAGAGGGAGGAAGGGTCATCATCTACAACCGGGAGTGAAGCCAAAGAATTTAGAATCAGTTATAGAAAGAGGCCCAAGGTGACTCACAAACCAGAAGTAGACAAAGAAATTGAAGAACAGGCAGCTATCATCATCACAGATTCACCACCAACAACCACCAAGTTCACTACATCTCCTTCTGAACCTTCCTCTTCACAGGGTCATAAGGAGACTGAGTTGGAATCACACATTGTCCAGACAGAAAAAGAGAAGACAGTGTTTGATAGGTACAAAGAAATAAAGTTGAGGAATGAAATCTTGAAGAAAAACACCTACAACCGATTCTGGAAGTAGACTTCCAATTCACAAAGTAGACTTTTGTCAGTGTTTGATACTGAACATGGTAGAATGTAGATGGCCTTTCTTTAGGCCCAAACTTCACAACCCAAATTAGCAGCTGACTACAAGAGCACCACCTTTTAGTTTAGTACATGCTCTTTAATTATTTTAGGACTTGCCAACAAATCTGCTAGGGTTTGCCATCAACACCCTTCCAACTTTAGGGTTAGCGTTTTGTGCTAGGTTATTATTGTTAATATGCATCTAGGGCAACATCTCAAAGGGTAATGCAACACTAGAATATTTTCCATTTCCAACAATGCCATATTGACATCAATGACTGTTATAGACATTTTTGTGCCTTACAGCTCTAAGCATGAAATGTCCATAAACCAAGGGATCCTAAGTCCCTAAAAGTGTTGTTCCGACCCCTAAAGGAACAAGGTCAACAAATTACAGCTTCTCCCAAAAGTTCTCCACCAGAAACTGCTCAGAATCAGTCAAATCAGGATCATTTCAGCTGCTCCACTAGCTAGCTGCGTTGCATAGCACCCAAGTACACTAGCTAGGTGCATTGCAACACACCTAAATGCACTACCAGGGTGCGTTGAGCGGGAAATGAAAAATGGCAGTGTCATTCCACGAGGTGGACAGACAATGGAAGCTTCCAGAATCTTCCCCAATGACACTTGCCTCACTGAGTTCGACCAAGGATGAGTAAGAGGCTCTCAATCTCCAAGTGGAAACAAGAACTGACAGAGAGAAGCCACTAGTCAAATCATAAGCTGACTCATCCTCTTTGCATACATCTATATATGGATCCCTCATCCCAGAGATCCAGAGGCTGGAATTTTGTACATTGCAGAGAATTGTTGTTGGTTTTGAGATAGATATCAGAGTATTGGGTGATTTATGCTTTGTTGGAGGTGAAGAGGGGATTCTATGCTGGGAGGTTGATGCTGGATCAGGAATCATCGGTTGTAACTCCTCCTGGATCTTCTTGTTATATCAATAAAACTATTTGAGTTTCTCCTACATGCTTGTGTATCATTGATGTTTGTTACATTTGTATGTTTAGCTTAAATCTGATCCTAAGCTATTTATGAATATAAATCCATGTCTTTGTGTAGTTTTCTTCTTCTGTGATCTTACAGGAACTTGGTGAAGCTGGGCAAGTAAGGGAGCAGGTAGCTGGAAGTTGTCAAAGAGGAGAGAGATTGGATCAAAGGACTAGCGCAAGACACAGGTTGGTTCATCCTATTCCTCTTCGTTTATAGTTCATAAAGAAGAATATGAAAGTAGTTTTCTCTATTTGTTTCTAAGGTCACTGTCACACCTTAGTGGGATAGGGTCGTTCTGAGTAGACACTTTTCTCGTTAACAAAATGGCGACTCCGCTGGGGAACGTGTCTAATTAGTTTGTTTGTGTTTCTCTTGTTGTTTGTTTCATAAACTTAGAAGTAGCAATCGAACTGCATTTGCCATTAACAAATGCAACGTAGACATCTGCTACTTCAATCCATTCACTGGATCTGTTTATGATTTGAACAGCTGATTCACAAATGATCTGATTGCCCTTTGTGATAGCACTTAGACCTTCTTTAAATCTACCCTCTGATTGTGCATTACTGATTGCTTTTACTCGGCCAAAAACCATAGATTAAACTGCAAACCGTGACCCAGAACCCGGATAGAATTCTCGTTTCTGCCCCAGCGCAGGCTCCGTGAAGAGATTCTGCATTTCAAAGCAGTTCCCGAGAGGGATACCTACGCTGCAATCCAGTTTCTCTGTGTAACAGGTGCGCTGATCAGCCTAGCCTTGTGCAGCTGAGGTTCTTTGCTTCATTTTTTCAGTTTTGCCTCTGATTTTTGCAGCCTGTGATCAGTGTATGTGTCTGTTTAAAAACCCCTTTTCTTTTCCTTAATTCCGCCTCCTTTGTACAAAAAGACTGTAGATGTTTTTGTGTGTTTGTTACATCATTCACAGTTTTCCATTGAAAAAGTAGAATAGTCATACTGTCGTCCTTTGATTTAGATCTGTCGTAACTGTCGATTTTGATCTTAGGAGAAAGTTTATTTGCTGTTGACAGTCGATTATGCTTTTACTTTTGCCTTTGGTTTGAATTTGTGACTTTCTAGTGTCGAAACGAGTGTTTATTTCAAAATCATAAAGTGTCGTAATCATCTCTACCTTTTGATTTCGAAAAGAAGCTTGTTTGTGTTTGTCACTTGAAAGCAAATTCAAATTTGTACATCAACTTTCTTTTTAGGCATCAATATTAAGAAAGTGAAAAACAAATACATGCACATGTGCATTTGCATATTGATAGTCTGTTTGGCTTGATTTAGGAAAGTGCATTTACAGTGTGCTCTTTGCTCTTTGTGAAAAGATTGTGTCTTTCTTTTCCCCTTGTAGCTAAGATTTTCATTGCTGAAAAGAGATAAAAGTTTGCTTATCATCTTTAGATTGCATTTTAGGAATTACATCTACATCTCGTGGTGAACCCAAAAGGCAAACTTCATAAGAAAGATCAACTTAAAATAAATTGAATGAACTTAACAACGCTTTGGAACTTAACGCACAACATTTAGAGGTCTAGGCTAGAGACGTATTCCGGCGTCGTAAAGCCTGGTAACTGTTGTCCTCACTGATGGTTGGGTGATTCCTCCACTTTGAGACGATAAGTGCCAGTACAGACTTGTGCTCCCACGTACCGTCGAGTATATATTGGGAGACCCCTATAGGCTTAAAACCTTTTATCCATAGGAAGCCGTGTCGGCCGCCCTACTGATCGCAATGCACCGAACACAGCATTCGGGAAGATTGACTGCCATACCGTAAAAAGTATTCTGCAGTTTTGCGATTGGTTTGGTACTCCCTCTACCTAGATCTCCAGAGCAGTCCCTTTCGTTCCTTTTCAGACTCCTTAACGGAAAAGGTCCATCTGAGCACTTGTCACTTCAGGCTCATTAAAAATTGAAGGAGACTAGAGTCATCTTTTGTTTTTTCTCGACTCTTAAAAATTGAAAAAACAAGTTGTGTCAAAAGCATCTAAAATTCATTTAATTCGGAAACATACTTCCCCTTTTTTATTTTAGTTGATCAAGTAATCCGCAATCGTGGAAGAAAGTCAATTGAAACCCCGTCGTTCGCGGAGGCTTACGAGTCAACCGTCTTTGTCTCTGGAATCGAAACCAGTACGGACAAAGCGAACTCATTTAACCGGTTCAAAATCTCCTATTAAAGTTAGAACAAGTGTTCCAACGACATCAGAGACTCCGGTTACTCCAAACATTTCTGGAATCCCTGCCTCTACAGAAGAAGTTCAACGGCTACAGAGGGACAGTGATACTGATCCTAGTCTGAGAGTAAACACTTGTGTTACCGAACCAGTTCCATCTACAACCGGTTCGGAGAGTCTTGCTCTTCAAACATCTATTGCGGTCGATTCCACACCTTCTTCGGCACCAGAAATATTTTACGGACCTGACGGTCTTCCCCTTCCACCTGGTCTAATTGCAATTGAAGAAATTGTAGAAGATCCTCAAACAAGTACTCCAACGCACTTTGGAGTCGGAATCACTCTATATCCTTCTTCATCAGAAGTTAGTCTACCACCAGCGGAAGCTCCTGTAGAATTGCTAGGTAATCTTTTGGATAGACTACAAATGTCTGAACAACCGTCAACATCTAGGACAGTGTCATCTGACACAGCGACAACAGAACTCCCTGCTGTCACTCCGACAATGTTCGTCGGCATACCATCTGTCCCAACTAGCTCTCAATCGCTAGAAGGAGCCCACCCAGGGGCTATTTCGACAGTCTGGTCCATTCCTGTTTGTTCATTCGGAATAATACCCGGAAACTCTTATGTTGAGTCTCAACAAATTGATCTGTTTGGAGGTCAATTTGGGCAGTCCGGTCCCCAAGGGCAAAAAATTCCCTTGAGTTCCGGATTACCACCGTATGGGGGGCAGTATGCCCTTTCATTATCCCCTCCGGGAGGATATCCATACGGGAGTTCACAACAATATTCATGTTATACTGGAATTACCTCAAGTGGTTGGGTACCTATACTACCTCAACAACCAAGAGTTGTGTATTCGATGCAACAATGTGTACCTATGTCGAATATCCCGACTACACCAGCTATTGTGACGGTGTCACAAGTTCAAACGCTGCCTGTTGTATGCCAACCTCATATTTCTCAGGTTGTAATGCAACAGCCCCTTGACCCTGCGACTCAACCACAATCACCAACTAGTGGGGCGACACAGGTCCAGACAGGTACAATTACCCCACACCTTGGTCCAACGGTTAGTATAGCGCAACAGCACATGGCTTCACAACCATGGCTGGTGCAATACCAACAACCACAATTCCAACAAGTATACCAAGGTTCTGAGCAGCAAATCTTTGCGAACAGTGGACAGTCGTACATTCAAAACGGTCAAAATCAACCATTTTACAATGGTCATGTCCACCAACCTTATCAGTCATACCAGCATCAAATGCATTATGCTGGCATGCAAAGACCAACTGCTCAGGCAATCCCATCTTACCGTGGGTATGCTTCACCTAATCTAAATCAGCAGTTACCATTCGTGGCAACTTTAGAGTTACCTGATTTAAACCGGTTAACAAACGATCCAATTGCTTACGCCCCTTGGTGGCCAGCGATTCCACATAAACTTCCATCAGATATTCCTAAATTTAATGGAAATCTGGGTGAAGACCCATCGAATCACGTGATGACATTTCATCTATGGTGTTCATCAAACACCCTAAATGATGATTCGATAAGGCTTCGCCTCTTTCAGAGGACGTTAACGGGTCCAGCGGAAAAATGGTACATTGAATTGCCTAGAGCTTCATTCGACAACTTCAGTACCTTAGCCACAACCTTTTTAACCCATTTTCAATTACCAATAAGGTATGAAACGGGAATAGAACTTCTTACCAACTTCAAACAGACAACGGCCACTCACATATCTGATCATATACATGAGTGGCGACGTCGTTGTAGGATGGTAAAGACGTACGTTCCCGATCAGCTATTGGCTGAATGGTTTATCAAGTCATTACTGCCTTCCATCACGGAAGATGTGGCAAAGGGGGGAGTCGTAATGGAAGAGCAAGTTATCGCTCGTGCACAATATCTGGACTTGATCTATACTCAGTCCGGCACGCTCTACGACAAAATACCTGACACCCCTAGACCGGAATTCTCAATTCCTCCTCCTCCCAAATCAAACAATGACTGTCACGCCGGCGATGGCGTGATTAGCACAACAGACACGAAATCGACAAAGGCTACATCCAAGAAAGCCCGTAAGATTTCAGGTCAAAATGCAAAAGACGAACTTCTTGCTTCGGAAGTAAATGCCGTATCGACAGATAAGGGCAAAGAAACCAAACAACCAGGAAGCAAGAAGAAAGGCAAAGGGAAGAAGAAGAAACAGGATGAATCATCACCTGAAAAATCTTCTTCAAACCCTCCTGGAAATAGGAAACAAAAATATCCATGCATGATATGCGATGAGGATCATCGGACTTTAGATTGTCCACACAGAGCAGAGCTTAAAAAATTCTTTAAGAATTCGAAAACCTCCGCAGTGTTAACTGATCCGTTTCCAAATCCAGGAACAAATCTGGTTGAAAGTGGAAATGCTTCCCCGTCTCAAGTGCTGATGTTGTCGATTTCAAAACAGCAGAATGATGCTTTGATTTTGACAAGGAACAAAGATTACGGGAATCCGCAGCTGTCGAACAACAAGAATAAAGATCAACCAAGTAGTTCGACAACAACTTCGACAGAAGTTGTACCACCCACCATTCCTGAATTGACGATAAAACCACCGAAGGGAGTAGTACACAAGTCGACATTTAATCCCTGCGCTAGAGCGGCGCAGCATTATAACATAGTGGAAGATTTGGCCCAATCGCCATCCGCTATGTCGACTCTTGAAGTACTACAAAATTGCCCATCCCAAAGGCAGGTTTTATTATCGGCCATTGGTGGGATTGACCCAAAGGATTCCAATCTTGTATCCTTCGACCACAAAGGATACGATCCTCAGTTACCAGCTCAACTAGCTTTCCTTATTCAAGTGAAAGCCCTCAACAAAACTGTTCATCGAACAATTATTGATGAGGGGGCATCTACATGCATTATGTCGATGAGTTTCTGGAAAACTTTAGGATCTCCAACCTTGTCGCGGTCAGCGACGACATTAAAAGCATTCGATGGAAGGACATATACCCCATATGGTATCCTAAATAACTTGAAAGTTGAACTAGGAGGGAAAACAGTAGAAATAGATGTTGAAGTCATCGATGGGAATCTTGATTACAACATCCTACTAGGAAGACCATGGATATATGCCATGGCAGCTATTGTGTCGACCTATTTTAGAAAGATTGCATTCCCCTTTCAAGGAGGAATTACAATCGTCGATCAACAAAACTTCCTCCCCAATGGTTCTCAAGTTACAGGAAGCATTCCCATGATCCATGGAAGCCCCCATTCGCTTCAGAATATCGGAGTAGGCCTACTAAAAGATCCTATACTAATGGGAACTTTCGCTCTTCTGCCTCCAATCAATTTGGCGGAAGTAGCGTCAATAGGAACCTGCAACATGATATCTTCTACAAAGATATCAGACAACGATATCGACATGGATCATGCAGTGGTTTTGCCCCCAAGCCCAATAGAAATATTATAGCAATCAATGTTTCTAGCATGGGAGGCAAATCCAAATCAACGCTCATCAAGCGTTTGGATGGATAGGTCTAGAGGATATGGTACTCCTTCAGATCCTTGGTCGCGAGTGCATGTCACCGACGAAGGAATTCTCCAAGCTATGGTAATTGAAGGAGCACCATGGAATAATTCCCACCATCGTTCCCTTCTTCCGGATTGTGAAGAAGAGACTCAAAATGACCTTTATCATCCTTCAGTCTTTGATTTTCTATCAAATACTGTAAATACGGTGGATTCCGAGTGAAACTTATCTAATATTGAGGAGAATATAGCCATAAATATCTCGACCAAAACAGATGTTGTAGAGAATATTTATGTTGGCAAATGTTGTTCTCCTTCAGAACTGGAAATATATAACGCTCTTTTCACTGTCTTTGCTTGGTCATACAGTGAAATGCTAGGCATCGACTCGAGTATCGTTGAACACAAAATTAAGATGTATCCAAATGTCAAACCAGTATGACAACGGCTAAGGCAGGTGCACCCCAAGAAAGCCGCTGCCATTAAGGCAGAAGTTGAAAAACTTCTCCATGCTGGTTTCATCTACCCGGTTCCCCTAACCGATTGGGTATCGAATATTGTCCCTGTTATGAAAAAACAAGGGACAATTAGAGTGTGTGTCGATTATAGGGATGTAAATCAAGCTTGTCCAAAAGACAACTACCCTACACCCTTCATCGACCAGATAATTGATGAATGCGCCGGATGCGAGATCTTTTCATTCATGGATGGATTCTCCGGGTATAATCAAATAAATATCCGCCCACAGGACCAGTCGAAGACTGCATTCATTTGTCCGTGGGGCACATTCGCATATCAAAAATTACCCTTTGGTTTAAAGAACGCAGGGGCGACGTTTCAGAGGGCAATGAATTATGTTTAACCATACCTCGACGACCTTCCGGCTCATTCACGAAAGCGGACTGATCATCCGCAGCATTTAAGAGCAATATTTCTATGTTGCCGACACTACAAGATACGACTCAATCCACACAAATGTGTATTTTGCGTCAGTTTTGGTCGTTTACTTGGCTTTGTAGTCTCCAAGGATGGGATTCGTCTCGACCTGTGTAAGGTCCAGGCAATCATAAATTTGCCTCCACCTTCAAATTTGCTTCAGATTCAGAAACTCCAAGGGAAAGCAAACTTTCTGAGGAGATTCATTCCAAATTACGCCGAACTTGCTAAAGGTTATACACGTCTTTTGAAAAAGTAGGTACCCTTTGTCTGGGATCAGGTTGCGCAAGCTTCCTTTGATGCTTTAAAAGATTCCCTAATGAAAGCATCATTAATGTACGCCCCCGATTATCAAAGAGATTTTAACCTGTATCTGGCTGCAGCAGATACGACCATCGCAATGGTTTTAGTTCAAGAAGTCGATGGAATTGAACATCCTATATATTATTTAAGTAAGAACTTAAATGATACAGAAAACAAATATTCTTATGTTGAAAAACTAGCGCTTGCAGCTGTGCAAGCGATACAAAGATTTCGACACTATGTCCTCTTTCGGAAAACTACCATTCTGTCAGATTGCAACGCCATGACTTATATATTGTCACGACAGTTGATGGGGGGCAAATATTCAAAATGGATAGCGATCCTTCAAGAGTTTGATCTGGAATTTGTAAAATCCAAGTCAAAGAAAGCTCTAGTTTTTGCAGAACTATTATGCGATCTCCCATCATCGTTCAACGATGAAACATCCGAAGAATCAATCGTGGACGAGAATTTGTTTCTGATATCTACAAGCAATGAGTGGTATGGAGATATAATAATTTATCTCCAAACCCAAAAATTTAGGCCAAACACCTCACACTCTGAACAAAAACGTATTTGATACCAAGCAAAAGACTACATGATCGTCGGTGATACACTTTACCGTCGTGGTATCGATACAGTTCTGAGGAGGTGCCTCACCCATGAGGAGGCCAAAAAAGCCCTGAATGAGTGTCATTCAGGCGCTTGTGGGGGGCATCAGTCTGGATATGCTACAGCACAAAAAATCTTACGATCAGGATACTTCTGGCCAACAATCTTCAAAGATTGCATAACCGCAGTCAGAAGTTGCCATGGTTGTCAAATTTTTGATAGCAAAAACAGAAGACCACCCACACCTCTACAGCCAATAGTTGATGTTGGCTCGTTCGCCAAATGGGGCATCGATTTCATGACATGTAACCCCACCTCGACTGGGGGGCATGGGTATATCATAGTCGCAGTCGACTATTTTACCAAATGGGCCGAGGCGATGCCTACATTAGACAATACCGGTGAAACAGCTACCCTCTTCTTTTTCAATCATGTAGTTGCCAGATTCGGCGTACCACAGGCTATAGTCATAGATCATGGATCGCATTTTCGCAATCACATGATGGTCGAATTAGCTGCCAAACTAGGGTTGTCTCACGATAGCTCTACTCTGTATTATCCGCAAGCCAACGGACAAGTTGAAGCAATCAACAAGGTCCTGAAGCGCATGTTGCAAATAGTCATATACCGTCCCTAAATGGTCTCTTCACGCAAGAAATGTCTCAATCCCCAGTCCGTCCTCCCGATGAGCGCGAGTAATTCGGAGGGATATGACTGAAACCCAGGGGGCATGCATCCTGGTCTGCTTCGGCAGGAAAACTTCGAGTATAGAGTGGGTTTCCGCAGGAGAATATGATTAGTCTGTACCCCGTCCGTGATTGGAAGAGGGGTTATTCTAGAATAAGATTCTTTTGTCAAAGTTATGTAAGTTGGCGAGCGCCGCCACTCACCTTTGTTTATCTCGGTAGACATCGTCGAAGAAGTGTTTTGTTTACACCGTAAATAGAACAATCTTTGGGTAACCTGTAAGAGGTAGGCCTCTCCCGATAGAACAAATGTTTTGTCTACAAATTGAGGGGTAACCTTGAAACCATATTTTATACCTGGGGGCATGCAAACCTTTTGGAGTGCAAGCAAAGAGCGATTATTTATCTGTTTTTTGGATTAGTCGTTTCCTAACTTGCATAAAGAAAGGATGTGGGGCAAAACTCTAAAAGTTGTCGTTTTATATGAGACATTCTTATCATATGACTGGATTAATCGAGCAGTTTTAGCGCATAGTTCAAGCTCGTTAAAAAATAAACATAAGATACGAGCAAATGTTTCCACCCGCGTTTAAGCTCGTTAAAAAATGAACTATTCCCCGGTAAATAAACCACCGTGAATGTATCATTTTAGCCATTAAAGCCTTGGTCGTGTTTGCACCGTCACCTCCACTTTTCCATTGGCCGATCATTCACCTCCATTTGATTGTTTACCCATTTTGAGGAACAGCTGCGAAGAGTGATTTCACTAGCCATCCTTGTGACACTGCCGTGATTGGAAAAATTCCAAACCTTACCTGGAATCAACTGCTACCCATTTTATCACTCGTTCCTCAAAAGACGAGTCTTCTTTAAGCTCTTTTCAACTGACTCATAAAATATGAAAAGATTGTCGAGTTTTGGCCTTCCAGCTCGTTAAAGCGACAGGAAGTGCTATCCCTCCTCTAGATTTTAATATTTTTGGACTTGAGGGATTATTGCACAAAAAGATCGAGCGCTTGTTTTGTTCGGCTCGTTAAAACTATCGAAAATTCATCCCTTCTATATTGTTTTATACTTTTTCGGACTTAAGGGATTAGATGACGAAAAAGGAATTTTGGAGTTACCTTTACGTACCTTTTCAGACTCTCTAAAAATGAAAAGGACCGAGTTATCTTTGTCGTTAAACTCATTAAAAAGATTAATAGCGACAAACTTGTCTTTAGACGAGAACGAGTTTCACTATCGCTAGGCTCGTTAAAACATAGCGATGGGTTTGCCCGAAGGGAAAATTATAGAACAAGCATATGTTATCCTCCTCAAGCTTGACAAAAATAAAGAGGTACTGGTCAGCAATGACTGGGGAAATATTGGGAAGAAAACTCAAAGAATCTTTATTGGTAGCGAGTCGCTCTTAAACATGACACTTCCACTCCGTGCCTGAGTCGGGTTGGGTTGTTTCATTCACCGGTCACATCACCATGGTCACGCCATACCATCCACATTTGGGGTAAATGCTACCAATCCATCACATAAGTGTCGCTGACATGTTCAAGAGAAGTCATCCAGAGAAGTCACTTGTGTCCCATCCACTACCATACATTATACTTCATTCTTTCATGACCGCCATCCTGAACCATATATCATCAGATCGTTTTCACCTCCATCAAAATCATTTGCTCCGTTCCGTGTCATTGATGTTGGATTCATTAAGGCCCTCCTTTGACGGATCGCTTCTTGTCGACATCAGCTCATTATCCAAGAAGTTGATCTAGGAACAACCCCTTCAGTACTTTGAAGCTTGCATGCCTCAATGGCAAGTTTCTCACTTCCGGCGACAGGTATACATCAATGACCTTCGACCGAAAGATTTTGCGTGGTGTTTGACGCCAAGTCCTTTATTCACACCACGTGAATTGTACTGCAGTACCTTGAGGGTCATCATCATTATCGGTGATTCCTCTCGCGCTTGTTAACAATTTACATCATTGACTGGTAATCAAGCGATGTCTTTCCATGTTCGACTTCAAAGCATTTCTCACATGGATCGACTTGTACTTCGAGTGAAGATCGGACGAGATTGAAGACCCCGGATCTAGTTTCATCCATCCGAGCTGCGATATATATTCAGGAAAATAAAGACATTGAAATGTACAGCACTGTAGCACAGATAATCATCCTACCAAAAGGATGATGGCTCTATCAGAATCATCAGTCTACCATAAGACGATTGTCTGTCCTATGTACATGAAAATGAATTTATAAAGCTGAGCATGGGAATGCCCGCCTCAGCTAGATCATGAAAACAGTATGAAGATAATGTATGGTATTGTATCTTATTACAGGTCTCCTCCCAGCATTGAAAGAACTTCGGATCCTCCTAATAAAGCATTTCACCCGATAAACGGCCTCATACTTTAGAGGGCAACTGTTATAGACATTTTTGTGCCTTACAGCTCTAAGCATGAAATGTCCATAAACCAAGGGATCCTAAGTCCCTAAAAGTGTTGTTCCGGCCCCTAAAGGAACAAGGTCAACAAATTACAGCTTCTCCCAGAAGTTCTCCACCAGAAACTGCTCAGAATCAGTCAAATCAGGATCATTTCAGCTGCTCCACTAGCTAGCTGCGTTGCATAGCACCCAAGTACACTAGCTAGGTGCATTGTAACGCACCTAAATGCACTACCAGGGTGTGTTGAGCGGGAAATGACAAATGGCAGTGTCATTCCGCGAGGTGGACAGACAATGGAAGCTTCTAGAATCTTCCCGAATGACACTTGCCTCACTGAGTTCGACCAAGGATGAGTAAGAGGCTCTCAGTCTCCAAGTGGAAACAAGAACTGACAGAGAGAAGCCACTAGTCAAATCATAAGCTGACTCATACTCCTTGCATACATCTATATATGGATCCCTCATCCCAGAGATCCAGAGGCTTGAATTTTGTACATTGCAGAGAATTGCTGTTGGTTTTGAGATAGATATCAGAGTATTGGGTGATTTATGCTTTGTTGGAGGTGAAGAGGGGATTCTATGCTGGGAGGTTGATGCTGGATCAGAAATCATTGGTTGTAACTCCTCCTGGATCTTCTTGTTATATCAATAAAACTATTTGAGTTTCTCCTACATGCTTGTGTATCATTGATGTTTGTTACATTTGCATGTTTAGCTTAAATCTGATCCTAAGCTATTTATGAATATAAATCCATGTCTTTGTGTAGTTTTCTTCTTCTGTGATCTTACAGGAACTTGGTGAAGCTGGGCAAGTAAGGGAACAGGTAGCTGGAAGCTGTCAAAGAGGAGAGAGATTGGATCAAAGGACTAGCACAAGACACAGGTTGGTTCATCCTATTCCTCTTCGTTTATAGTTCATAAAGAAGAATACGAAAGTAGTTTTCTCTGTTTGTTTCTAAGGTCACTGTCACACCTTAGTGGGATAGGGTCGTTCTGAGTAGACACTTTTCCCGTTAATGTGTCGCCGACATGTTCAAGAGAAGTCATCTAGAGAAGTCACCTGTGTCCCATCCACTACCATACATTATACTTCATTCTTTCATGACCGCCATCCTGAACCATATATCATCAGATTGTTTTCACCTCCATCAAAATCATTTGCTCCGTTCCGTGTCATTGATGTGGGATTCATTAAGGTCCTCCTTTGACGGATCGCTTCTTGTCGACACCAGCTCATTATCCAAGAAGTTGATCTAGGAACACCCCGTTCAGTACTTTGAAGCTTGCATGCCTCAATGGCAAGTTTCTCACTTCCAGCGACATGTATACATCAATGACCTTCGACCGAAAGATTTTGCGTGGTGTTCGACGCCAAGTCCTTTATTCACACCATGCGAATTGTACTGCAGTACCTTGAGGGTCATTATCATTATCGGTGATTCCTCTCGCGCTTGTTAACAGTTTACATCATTGACTGGTAATCAAGTGATGTCTTTCCATGTTCGACTTCAAAACATTTCTCACATGGATCGACTTGTACTTCGAGTGAAGATCGGACGAGATTGAAGACCCCGGATCTAGTTTCATCCATCCGGGCTGCGATATATATTCAGGAAAATAAAGACATTGAAATGTACAGCATTGCAGTACAGATAATCATCCTACCAAAAGGATGATGACTCTATCAGAATCATCAGTCTACCATCAAACGATTGTCTGTCCTATGTACATGAAAATGAATTTATAAAGCTGAGCATGGGAATGCCCGCCTCAGCTAGATCATGAAAACAGTATGAAGATAATGTATTGTATTGTATCTTATTACAGGTCTCCTCCTAGCATTGAAAGAACTTCGGATCCTCCTAATAAAGCATTTCACCCGATAAACGGCCTCATACTTTAGGGGGCAACTGTTATAGACATTTTTGTGCCTTACAGCTCTAAACATGAAATGTCCATAAACCAAGGGATCCTAAGTCCCTAAAAGTGTTGTTCTGACCCCTAAAGGAATAAGGTCAACAAATTACAGCTTCTCCCAAAAGTTCTCCACCAGAAACTGCTCAGAATCAGTCAAATCAGGATCATTTCAGCTGCTCCACTAGCTAGCTGCGTTGCATAGCACCCAAGTACAATAGCTAGGTGCGTTGCAACGCACCTAAATGCACTACCAGGGTGCGTTGAGCGGGAAATGACAAATGACAGTGTCATTCCGCGAGGTGGACAGACAATGGAAGCTTCCAGAATCTTCCCCAATGACACTTGCCTCACTGAGTTCGACCAAGGATGAGTAAGAGGCTCTCAGTCTCCAAGTGGAAACAAGAACTGACAGAGAGAAGCCACTAGTCAAATCATAAGCTGACTCATACTCCTTGCATACATCTATATATGGATCCCTCATCCCAGAGATCCAGAGGCTGGAATTTTGTACATTGCAGAGAATTGTTGTTGGTTTTGAGATAGATATCAGAGTATTGGGTGATTTATGCTTTGTTGGAGGTGAAGAGGGGATTCTATGCTGGGAGGTTGATGCTGGATCAGGAATCATCGGTTGTAACTCCTCCTGGATCTTCTTGTTATATCAATAAAACTATTTGAGTTTCTCCTACATGCTTGTGTATCACTGATGTTTGTTACATTTGCATGTTTAGCTTAAATCTGATCCTAAGCTATTTATGAATATAAATCCATGTCTTTGTGTAGTTTTCTTCTTCTGTGATCTTACAGGAACTTGGTGAAGCTGGGCAAGTAAGGGAGCAGGTAGCTGGAAGCTGTCAAAGAGGAGAGAGATTGGATCAAAGGACTAGCGCAAGACACAGGTTGGTTCATCCTATTCCTCTTCATTTATAATTCATAAAGAAGAATACGAAAGTAGTTTTCTCTGTTTGTTTCTAAGGTCACTGTCACACCTTAGTGGGATAGGGTCGTTCTGAGTAGACACTTTTCCCGTTAACAATGAAAACCTTGATTAACAAATTGTTGATACTCAGAGGGATTTGCCAAGTTAGGTCTAGTAGCTTCTCCATATAGCTTTTTGAAGTTCATCTCCATTGGCGTGTTCCATGGACTTGCATTTTACTATTCCAAATCTTTCTAGCAATTTCACACCATAATTTCCTTGTGAAAGGAAAATCTCACTGGGTCTCTGCCACACTTCTATGCCCAGGAAATAACATTAATCCAAGCTCTTTCATTTCAAATTTAGAGGCAAAATCCATCTAGCACTCGAGCATCAGAGGCTCACTGCTTGTCAAGAATAAGTCATCAACATATAAAACCAAAATAAGGGGCATACCTTGAACAACTTTGAACTAGAGGTTCGAGTTGACACTGCTTCTTGTGAATCCAAGCTTCATCAAGTAGCTATCATTACAAGCATACCAAGCCCTAGGGGCTTGCTTCAATCCATAAAGAACCTTCTTTAGCCAGCACACATGAGTCTTCCTGCCCTGTACTTCAAATCCCTGTGGTTGCTCAACATATACTTCTTCCTGGAGTATCCCATGAAGAAATACAGTGTTCACATCCATCTGGTGAAGATCCTATCCTTGACTAGCAGCAAGGGCAACAATAGATTGAATAGTAGTGTAACGGGAAACCAATGCAAATATGTCATCATAATCTTCTCCCTCTTTTTCAGAAAAAGCTCTAGCCACGAACCTTGCCTTATATTTTTTGATGCTTCCATCTGTTCCATGCATGATCTTGTACAACCATTTAGAAGTCACAACAGACTTCCCTTTGGGTCTTGTAACCACTTGTCACACATCATTTATCCATTGATTTGGGGTAGCATCGGATGTGCTCTAGCCACGAAATTTGGTGGATAGGTTGGCGCACATGAGATCTCCAATACCTAGAAAGGGTTTGGATAGATTTTAAACAGATCAAGAGATATTAATATAATTAATAGAAAATAAAATATTAATGTGTATTAATATGAATCTGCGTTAGAATGGTCCAAAAGACATGGATCAAGCCAGATCTAATCTTAGTCGTTGATTAGGGACTTAATCTCGGTCGTTGAGATGTCAATAGGAAAAGCATAAGAGGAGGCTTGAGGGTCACTTGGAGAGTACACCAGATGATCAGTCATTCTATTCTCTAGAGCGGGGTTTGCTAAGAGAGATAGAATCAGTGATCAGGAGAGCAGTTGAGGGGCATTGAGTACAGAGAAACAGAGAAGGCAGAGATTGTACTAGGAGGGCAGCGCAGCAGCCAAGGAGGGTGACCCAGAGCTAGCAAGGGCTCACGCAGGGCCACGCAGAGGCAGCCAAGTGTTGTGCAGAGCACCGGAGGGGCCAGCGTAGTTGACGTAGAGGCTCCCAGAGCTAACGCAGGGCCTCCTGGGGCTAACATAGGCCAAGGAAGGCTGACGAAGGGCCAGCGCTGGGCTAGGATAGGCTGACACAGTCCAATTTGGGCAGATGCTGGGGTTGCAGAACAGTTTTGTGCTGAGGAACTGCCGGAACGATTTTCCGGTGTTTTAGCCAGGAGATTTCTCTCAAATTGTGAGGTATAGCTTCTAAGGAAATTCTTTGTTGGGTAGGCCAATTTCGGCACCCAAATTGTACTCTGATATTGCTTAATAAGAAAACCCTTAGATAGCTACACCAATTTTCCCGCATTGGGTTTTTCCAGAGACATTGGTCCAAAAATAATGGTGTCATGTGGTGTGTTTTTTCTTATTTCTTTTAGTTGCTAATCTGTAATATGTTGAGCATGCACTGGTGCTTATTTTCAGTATTTACTTTGTAAATAACTTGTTAAAGAAAAAATAACAAGTAGGTAGGAATAAATCAGAAAAAGTGCATGAAGGGTTTCTAACTAAGGAAAATTAGAAACTTAAACATGGTATCAGAGCATGATTGCAGATCACAGGAGGACTAAAAGACATCAACAGAGCGGAGCAATAGCAGCATAAAATAGTTGTCTCGAGGTGATAGAAGTTGTTTCTAGCAGCACAAAAGCCAAGAAGTGTGACGTAGAGCCAGCCAGAGCCATGCAGAAGACACCGGGAGCTACGCCGAGCCTCAGAGAGGCCAGCGTTCTTGACACAAAGGGCCAAAGGGCTAATGCAGGGCATCCCCGGGCTGACGCAGACCCATCTGGGGTGACGCAGAGCCAGCGTGAGGCAGAGAAGGGCTCACGCAGTTCACAGAGAGGCAGTCCGGAAGGCGATTTCTTTCGTCGAGCCCTACTCCCTACCTGGCGCATCGTGGTGATTTTGCACCCCCCCTACTGATACCACTTACTACCCATCATCCCCTCTGTAAACCGCCTATCCCATATCGGTTCCTATCGAGTCCCCACCACTTCCCCTCCACAACTCTCCGCCTACCACCTGTCTGGATCGTTGCTCCAATTAAATTCCTTCCTGCTTAATACCCATTTTTCATTTAATTTTCCTGGATAACCATTCAGTAATGGTCACATGCCATTTCCAACGGGAATTTGCCTCTGGATTAAATAAATCCCAAGCTCATTATTCCCAATCTTTACTTCTCATTTCTTTTTGCTATTCATTATTTCCTGCAGTGAACTCCACCAGAGCTTCTTCACCACTGGCATCCCGACATTCGTTGATCTCCCTATTCTTTTCTACCTCATAGACTGTTATCCTTTCTAAGCTCAGTAAGCCTCATTTGTGTATTCATTTTGTTCAAAAACTACTACATTCATGCCTCCTAAAACTAAGACCCAAGACCAAGCCATTAATCCATTACTTCTACCTTTTATAGACCTCGATCATACACCGTTAGAAGACAAGGACTACCAGATAACTGAAGCACTCTGTGACCGTTATTTCCTCGAGTTATATTGCTGACTAGAGGATAAACACATTGATAAAACTAATGAGATAGGACTCTGGGAGTCAAACCTCCCCCACTATATCTTTCATGTAACATTTCAAGCCCCAAAATTCACTAGAAGATGCCAAGCTTGTTATGTCCCTACCCAAAGAGCCATAATTGTCCCTACAGGTGATATTATGTTCACCATTACAGCCAAATCTATTGACCAAATGATGTTGGTCCCTTCTGTGGAAAATACTACCCCTTTCTCCTTAGAAGCCCTCACCCAACTTTATCAAAAGCTGGATTTTGCCACCAAAGCTAGAATTTTTGAGATTTTCTTGCCAGAGAATGCCCAATTGCCTAAGAAGAATCCTCCTTATCCTTCTTCCATTTTCCCTAATCAAGCCAAGCAAATTATTTCTATCATTTCTCACATTCTAGGCTACCATTCTGATCAATGGGTAGATAAGCCCATTTTAGGATTCCTTTCTACATTTTCCATAGATAGAAATCCCTCTACAATTTTCAATTTCAGTCAATTCTTGGCTAACAATATCCATGAGCAGTTCATCAAGTTTCCCACAAATAAGGTGTTCAGTTACACCTCTTTTCTAATTTACATGTTCATCTACTATCAAGCAGAAAATTTGAGTTTTTCATTGCAAAAATTGGATGATGCAGGGGAACAACAACTAGTGATATTTTGGACCTCATTAGTCATGAAAGAACAATAGGAATTTGCCTACAAGAAATTTATAGATTACTTTTTCTTCCAACTATGAACATTCTCTACAGTACAATGCAACCCAGGATTAGTGAGGAGATCAAATGAATACTACATCTATCAAACCAAGAAAAGACTGGAGATTGGTACCTCTACCAAAAATACAAAGAGATTAGAGTCTATGGATGTGAATTGGCCCCCTACAAGCTCCCCAAGTACCTTCAAATGAGGATATTTTCACTAGAATATATCAAGAAAATGTTGAACTCAGATGAGATCCACTTTGTAGTAGCAAAGAAGAAGGCACAATTCAGGATTAAAACATAGGTGGGCCCATTTGTGTGCAACACAAGGACAACAAGTGAGGAGGCATATAAGATACTAAAGGAAATGAAGTTCAGCTTGAGCTTCACATGGTCTTATGACCCATGTGGCATCATTTCCAAACTCAGAGTGGATAATAAGAATACTCCCTACATTCATACTTCTAGGCCATACATAGAACAATATGCCAATCAGTTGGAATGGGAAAAAATACCCTGCAAGAAGCTAAAGAGTAGATTGTGTCCACTTCTAGTTTGTAGACTCTTGTTCCTTAGGAAAAATCTAGCAAAAGGCATAGGGAGGAAGGGTCATCATCTACAACCGGGAGTGAAGCCAAAGAATTTAGAATCAGTTATAGAAAGAGGCCCAAGGTTACTCACAAACCAGAAGTAGAAAAATATATTGAAGAATAGGTAGCTATCATCATCACAGATTCACCACCAAAAGCCACCAAGTTCACTACATCTCCTTCTGAACCTTCCTCTTCACAGGGTCATAAGGAGACTGAGTTGGAATCACATATTTTCCAGACAGAACAAGAGAAGACAGTGTTTGATAGGTACAAAGAAATAAAGCTGAGGAATGAAATCTTGAAGAAAAACACCTACAACCGATTCTGGAAGCAGACTTCCAGTTCACAAAGTAGACTTTTGTCAGTGTTTGATACTGAACATGGTAGAATGTAGATGGCCTTTCTTGAGGCCCAAACTTCACAACCCAAATTAATAGCTGACTACAAGAGCACCACCTTTTAGTTTAGAACAAAGGACATATGTTATGAAACCAACTCACAAAAAGATAGAAAAGATAGTTGAACGCCTTAGAATTCAGCCTCTTCAAGGGGGCAACCTCCTTTACATTACACGAATGAACAATTCTTGGATGATACAAATGAAAAGACCTCCTTTCTATATACAGGAGTCTAATGGGTCATAATATAATTAGAGCCGACATAACAATAATAATGTAAGGGCACAATAATAACAATAGGGGGCCGCTATGGGGCACAATAGTAACAATATGGGCACTACATGGGTACATCAATATAATAAGGGGGTTGTACTAATAACAATAAGGTGTTACTAAATAATGAATCCATATAGGTAAGGATAGTTTTAGGTAGAGGAGGAATGACCTGTTAGAAAATTTAGATTGGAAATGAGTTCAACTCTGGATAATCTTAATTTATCAAATTCTGATGCGTTGTCCATCATATCCCTTCCATGGTAGGATTTGATGTTTTTAAATAATGAATCCATACAGGTGAGGATAGTTTTAGGTAGAGGAGGAATTAACTACCGGAAAGCCGGGAAGTGGAAACAAACAGTCAAGAAGCAGATTGGCATTAAAGCCACGAACTGATGTAGAGAGAAGTAAGCAGTAAGTTAGAGCAGAAAGCTAAGAGCAGAAAATAGAGAGAAGAAGTCAAGCTGACCTGCAGAAGCAAAGGCAACATTGAGACAGAGACAGGGAGAGTCAGAGAGTTTGTGTACTCCAGATAAGGCTTGAGAGGTTCAAGCGAACTCCTCTGTATATGCCTGTCATGTATTGAGTCTTAGATTGGACTCATACTATTGTGACCTATAGAGGTCAAATCTTTAGTAAGGAGAGTCTGTGTACTCCAGAGATTTGGGGAATCCAAGTACAATCTTGTTGATTTATATCTGTTAAGTGAGGCTCATATTGACCTCACTGTTGTAAAAACTCTGCTTTGAAAACATAATAGAGAGGCCACCACTGAAGGCTGGACCAGGAGACGTAGCCCAGGAGGATTGGTTGAACTCCTTATTAAACTTGTTGTGTTTATATGTTTTCCTGTTGTGTTTTCTTTAACTTCTTTAGTGTCTTTGTATTTCGCAATCTTATCGATCCGTTACATAAAATAACATAGACACATCCATGCACATGAGTCTATAATACCTTATTAATTGTCTTAGATCAATTTCAGATTACAAGAGGTTACCTTTTTATTGACATCTGGAAAAGGTGTAGGATATTAAAAATCAGCTCTTAAGATCTTTTTGCTAGTGGTTTTCCAATAGAGATGGCCACCACAGTCACCTTCATGGAATTCCTACATAGATATTTCTGCATCATCACTCAATAGAGATTTTAGTAGAAGACCACTAGCATCTTTCCAATATAAAACATTTTCTAAGATGCAAAATCCAACTGCTTTTAGTTTCAGAAATCTAGCCTTTTTTTTTGTTAGACCAGGAGGAGCATTTAAATTAAATAAAACATAAATAAGGTCTGCATACCAGGGTGAGGTCATGAAAGCCTCATCTAGTTGTGGAGTCACCTGTTCCTCTTGATCATCCAATTCAGCTACAAAGTTGATATCTAAAGCATTAAAATTAGATTCAACCATCAATTTGGCTAATCCCTATCCTTTGATGAGCTTGGTTGGCTTGATTTCCATGTCATATTCCATAATGATGGCAGTCCATTTGCCTCTTTTCCCATCTGGTTCATTTTGTGTCAAAATATATTTAACAACAGCATTAGGTACATAAGCAATTATATGGTAATGAAGAATATATACTATGAAATCTTTAATTTCTTTTATCAATGAAAAATCCTACGTTTCCATTATATTGTACTTGAGTGCAACATCCCTTAAAGATTTTCTAAAGAAAGAAATAGTTTGTTCATATCCGTCAGCAGTTTTTTGCAAAAGGACAACTGCAACAATATGTTCAGAAGAAAAGGAAAAAATTACAAAATCTTTAGTAAAATCAAGGCTAATAAAGATTGGTGCTTTTGTTAATGCCTATTTAACCTGGTCAAACGATTTCCTAGCTTCAACGTTCCACCTGATTTGAGAGTCTCGTTTTAGCATGTTTTTGACATTTTTGAGAAGTTCTGCAAGGTTAGGGATAAATCTTCTCAAGAAGTTTATCCTCCCAATAAATGACTGAAGTTCTTTAATATTTCTTGGATGATTTATTTTTAGAGTAGCTTCAATCATTTTAGGATCAATTATGATACCTTCCTTAGATATAATGTGACCAAGAAGTTTTCCTTCTTCAAGACCAAACATTTTTTTTTTAGGATTTAATGAGATCCCAAACTTTCTCCACTTTTCAAAGACTCTTCTAAGGTTCATGAGATGTTCTTCATCAGATTTAGAATATACAGTTATGTCATCCAGATAGATCACAATAAATCTGCGAATTTCATTAGCAAAAGCAATATCCATTGCTCTCTAAAATGTGGCTCCAGCATTCATTAATCCAAAAGGCATCTTCACATACATGAAGGAACCCCAAGGTATAGTAAAGGATGTTTTTCTTGATCGTCTGGATGAACTAAGACCTGATTATAACCTGAGAATCCATATAATAAAGAAATCCTAGAAGATCGAACTACCTTTTGCAGAATATGATCCATTTTAGGTAAGGGATAGTTATCTTTTTGGGAAACTTTGTTAAGGTTTCTAAAATCTATACATAATCCGATTTCACTGTTTTTCTTCCTAGTTGGTACAATGTAGGAAACCCACTTAGAGTACCTAAGAGGAACTATGATTTTGGAATCATACATTCTTTTTATTTCTTTCTCAATTAAAAGCATCAGAACCAGATTTATTCTACGAAGTTTTTGTTTAAAGGGTTTCTAACCTTCCCTAATTGGAATTTTGTGTTGTATGATTTCATTGTCGTATGCTTTAAGATCTTCATAGATCCAGGCAAAAAAATCACTAAATTCCTTGAATAAAGCAATATACTTTTGTTTTTCAGTTGTTGGGATTGATTTAGACAGTTTTATGATTTTTGGGTCTTTTTCAATACCTAAATTACAATCTTCAATTGTTATTCCCAAAGGCTCAATCTTAGGCTTTTTAGCGACATCATTGAAATCAAATAGTTCTTCTAATGGAGCTAGACCCCTAGGAAAAATATTATCTTTAAGATGGAGCGTTTCAAACTCTTCTTTTTCTGGGTTAATTTCAAGCAATTCTGGTTTATTCACAATTTTATCAAAAGGATTATTTAAATCTAGATTATCTAGTTGCCTTTTTGGATCAAAATGTTCAATAATTTGATTATCTCCTTCAAATTCCAAATCAATACTATCATCTTGAAATTCATATTTGGATTGCAAGAAACTCTCAATCTGTTTATCATTTCCAAAGACCTGCCAATATCTTACGTTATTAGGTACAACTAGTCAGTGTTTTACCTCCAATACATATTCTTGATTTGGATAAGGCATTTTGCAAGAGCTAGCTGAAAAATCCAGATTGTTTGGAATGATATTTTTTTTCTAAGAATTGCAGACAGGTCATATTCAAGGAAACTTTCTAGGAAGTCTAGCATAGCATTTCTGTATGCTCTCATCCTAAATGTTTGGCTAAATATTCTCCTTTATTTTGTTTAATAATTAATTCGACATCTCCTTGAATAGAAATTATTTTAGCACCTAACCTTTTTAACAATTACAAACCTAGAATGAGGGCTTCATACTATGCTATGTTATTAGTGCATTGAAAATTCAGCCAGTATGAATGACCTTCAACATGATTATTTCCTGTGTTACCCACCCAAATTCCTGCTCCAGCACCATCCTTGTTGCAAGAGCCATCAAAACTCATGTTCCGAAGAGGTTTAGGAGGAGTTTTCAATTCTGTTATTTGTGTTTCGACTAGATCTGTTTTAGAAACCTCATTCTCAACACTGATTACTTGATTGTTGATATCCCCATCATTGTAAAGAATAAATGAATCTAAATATGAATGAACAGAATAAAGTGGATAATTTTGAGGTATGTCTTGAGTACTCACCATAAATTTCATTAAGGTCTCCCTATACAGTCTCCTTTGTTGCCCAAAAACTGGTATGGTAGCAAAGGTCATGTCCATTTGTAGGGTTCCTTGTAATTTTTCTCCCCATGAGCGTGACAACAACATGCCATACTTAGGGGGAATGTCTGCAACCACTATGTCCATCACTAGACTTTTAGGATGGATTTGGGCTAAAGTAACACATAGGTCCTTGATAAGACCTAGGCATCTAACTTTGCTGGAATCAAAGGAGTACAAGTCTTTGTAGGGTCTAGTAATATCATGCCCTAATTTATCCATCATAGCTTTAGGCATTAAATTGTGGGATGCACCTGAATATAACATAGCATTATGGAGAATCTTGTCATGAATATTCATGCTAACATAGAATGGAGGAACTCCTCCTTCCTGTGGTTTTCCTTCAACTTCCAACCCATTTAAGAGTTCAGGTTGGTCATCATTCAGATTTATAGAGTCAGTGCTTTCCCCAATGTTTAAATATTTCATTACTTGGGGTCTATACATGTTTTTGTTCATTAACTCTATGAGAGGAATAGGGATTTTCAATTTTTCCAGTTCATTCTCAATATTGAAAGATGTTTGATTCTTACTTAACTTATGAGGTTCAAATTTCTCTGTAATTTGTTTTGTTATAGGCTCTTTTTGTTGACTGGTGGTTGGGACATTTGTTTGAGTAGTTTTAGAAACACTGTTAACAATGTTTTTGACAGGGATTTCCACCTTTTCCTTGCCACAATTATCCATTGTTTTCTTAGGAAGACCATCTATGGGTTTCCTAAGTTCATTTTCAGATGACTTCTTAGTGGGTTGTTCAGAGATTTTGGCATTGGGAGTGTCTATATTCTTTTTGTTTCTAAGGTTGTACTGCCTATGGAATTCCATTATGTCATTTTCAAATCCTTGTTTATATTCATATGACTCTTCAGAATCCAATTCAGTTTGGGCTATTAGAAAAAGTTCCTGCTCCTCTTGAGTAACGAAAACTATTTGGTCATCATTTATCCCCAGCAAATTTATTTGATTATCATCCAAATCTTCCTCAATATTACCCTCATCATCTATGTAATTTTCCTAAAAAGGAGGCAAAACCTCCTGGTCTGGACCCTTTTGTTCTTTTTGTTTAATTTGGGGAACATTCCTTCTAAAGTTTTGGTTTCTAGTTTGAGGAGCATTTTGGTTTTCTCTTGCTTGAGTTTGGTCATTAGTGTACACTCTTTGCATCATTTGATTCACTACTCTGACTAAGTTATCAATCTTATGATTAGCATCAGAAGTAGAAGGTTCTTCTTTTATGGTAACCCTGCGTTCAGACTTCAATTTGGCTTTTTTGGCCGGGATGTTAGCTTCAACTTTAATTGCATTTTCTTGCATTTCTTCCAAAGTTTTTGAGTCTCTCTCTCTAACTTGATATTCCATATCTACATCGAAACCATATGGAAAATAAATCATAGCTAGGCCAGGGGTGGGCTTGATGTCTTGTGGAATGGCATTGTAAACAGTATTAAACCATTCACAAAATTCTTCCACAATTTCATTTTGTTTTATTTTCAGCATTTTATATTCATTTAGGAGTTGAAGTGGATTCTTCTTGATCTCCCATATAGCTAAGAAAGTTTGATGGAAAGCATCAAGGTTGGCTATACTTCCTGTAGGTAAACCCCTAAAACATTTCTTGACATCACCTCCTAAACTTTGGGCAAACAATCTCATTTTAACATAAACTTCATCAACTTCTTGGAGGTCAAACACATCATTCATCCTATCCACATGTTGTTGAGTAGTATAAGCATTAGTGTTATCAATGGTCACAATTTTTTATTGATAATCTCTAGGCATAGCATTTAGCTGGCCTGGCAACACCAAAGGTGCATACCTTCCGGGCATAACTTCTCTCGAAGATTGACTTGAAGATGGACCTAATGTAGGTGTAGCTTTAATAACTATATGGATAGTAGGAACAACACTTTGGGAAACCAAAGGTGAGGAGGTTGATACTATGGAATAAGTAGGACTAGGAGGTTGTAGATGAACTAACTAGGAGGATTGACTAGACAAAGAGGCTGTTGCAATTGTTAAAGCATAAAATTTGACCGACTGTTGAATAAAGGCTTCTTCAATAGCTTGGTCCAACACTAAAACTAGACCTTGTGATTTGTCGAATTGTTGTAAAGATTCAAAATCAGGATCTATTTCAAGGAGTTGGGTTTAGCGTATATATGGTTGAAGTATGGCTTTATCTATGGTAGTTTTATCTACAAAAGCCTCAGACTTTGATCTAAAAAAACTTTTCTTGGAAAGAATCAAATTCTATATCTTGTAAAGTTTCAAATTTCTCTCGGAGAGAATTAGAACCGGACAAAGGAATATTCTCAGGGGGATAATTGAATCTAGATAGAGGACTATTACTACCTTGACTCTCGGTAAAGATTTTCTTTCTCACCAATTTCTCAGGGTCATCTACAATTTCAGCAAGGTTGGGATCAGGCTGAGATCTAGTGTAAATTCTTTTGGGAGCTAGGGCTATGAAAATTCATCACAAAAAAAATAAAATCAGAATCAATGACATACTAAATATATACAAAATGACAACCTCAAGTCATATATTTCATAATGATACAACAATTGCTTATTGAAATACTTATTTAAAGCTAGGGAATAATAATGTTTTGGATTAAAATGTATTCTTCCCCAGTATGGTTTCCACTATGTTAGTTGTTCTATATTTTTGAGGTTGAGGGAGTAAACACATTGGACATCATCAAAACCACTTTGGAAGCTAGGATCTAGCCCTACCAACTTCAGAGAGGGATCTCTCTATTTAATTTAGCTTTGTTTTTATGTAAATTTTAGGCTAGCTATGATTGTACTTGTTTGTTTTGTTTGAATTGGTTTGGTTGATTTGAGTGTTATAATTCCATTGGGCTATGGAGTCTATAAATTAAAATGGATTTTGCATCAATTTTTAGAGTTCTCATAGGGCAAGCCGGGTTGCAGTAAATGGATCTTTTTAGAATTTAAATGAATGGTGGAAAAGCAGAAGTGTAAGATTCAATAAAGACCAAAGAGAAATTAAGAATTATTTGACTTGACTTCAGTGGAAAACATTAAATTTAACAACAGCAAAAATAGGGCATTCTAGATAACGAATCCTATTTATCACTGTTTTTGTTGATTAATTCAGAATTTTAGAATAGCAGAGAAAGGAAAAACAATTTTTAAACAAATAAAGACAAGAAACACATCACCATTTAGCACACCACATGAATCCTGTGGAAGGTCCCTATATTATTGACGCTCCAGTACTTCAAAATTACACTATGCGGCATAAGTTACATTCGGAAATCAACATTAATACTTCAAATAATGAAGCATTTATAATGAAAATTACAATAATGCTTTACAAAATCATTGTCAAACCAACAATGTATTATTAGCCTAATTAAAAACTAATATCATCTAATCCTGGAAAAAGAATAGGCCATGTAGGCTGTCGAGGAAAATGGTGGCCCTGTTTGGGTGGTTTCTATTGCTGATTCATTCAAAATAGAATGCGATGTTGAACTGAAACTTGTGTTCGCTGCTATGATGGCAAAACTTTTCACTGCTGCTGAGTTATTCCTTAGTGTAGTAAATCAAGTAACTCTTCCCATCTCTTTTCATCTGGTACTATTAACTTTGACACCCTAAGGTATATTTCATCTACCTCTATATACTTAGCAAAATTTGGTTTCACAGTAAAAATGTTTTTCACCTCATTCTACACATGGAAGTCGTTTGACATGGTCTCCAGAAATGCCTTTGCTGTCATGCTCCCTTTGATTCCACTGAACTTGATGCTGCTTTTGGCTACCTCTTTCATCTTCTAGATATATTCCTCCTGAGTGATCAACTTGTCATTAATGACCTAGATACTCGGCAGTCCCTTCTGCATTAAGGCTTCAATCCTGTTTGTAAATTTGTTCACCTGTAGCTCCAAGGTCTCACACCTTTCCTCCAACTGGTCAATAAGATTTCTCTTATGAGAAAAACAATTCGACGTAAATCACATGATAGAACATTTGTCGATGCATTTCGAACCAACGAGTGTGGTTCATCGTTAGGACAAGTTGAAGAACCAGATCATGGTTGCATATTTAAATAGGGAGAGCAGATCGTCCAACGACTATTTAGCCGTTGGACGATATACTCTCCCTATTTAATTATGCATCCATGATCTGGTTCTTCAACTTCTCCTGACAATGAACCACACTCGTTGGTTCGAAACGTGTCGAAAAATGTTCTATCATGTGATTTACGCTGAAAAACTTTTCTCATAAACTTGATATGGATCACAGAAGCCTCAATTCAACAAGATTTCTCTTAGTCAACAATTTCTTGACTTCCAGAATGGTGCCAGTTTTGTCACTGACTCCTACTTCCTCCAGCTCATATCTGAACTTTGAATTTAAGAACCTGATAATATTGGTAGCTTTAGTTGGCATTCCTCCCAGTTTTTCCCTTCCTTGCACAATGGTCTCAGTGGCATTCTCTATTAACTCTTTATGCTCAAATATAATTTGGATACAAGGCCAAATCTCATTTATTGAGTCAAGTATGTTCATCTAAATTGTTTCCTTAGCTTGGGCCAAGGTCTGGCCAGTAGATGTATCTCTCTCTACCTGGCGCAACTTTTTCAAAGGTCTCTGAGATTTGTCTAATTCAACAGCCCGAGTAGCTTCATGTTTGGCCTTTTAGGCTTCCAAAGCTTTGAGTTGGCCCTGTAAGGTCTCAATTTCCTTTGATTTCAAAGACATATTTTGTAATGTCTGTGTGACCTGTTCAACACTGGGAGTCTAAGTAGAGGTAGTAGGGGCAGTAGTTTTTCTTGTTGATAGAAATTGAGAAAGAGGTACAACATCCAAGGGAACAATGGTCATATTCAAGTTGTCTTCCTTCTCCTTTATCAGCTTTTCCAACTCTGCTTCCATCTGTTTGATCTGTATGTTTTGGTCAATAATTGGTTTAATCATGTTTGCTTTCTGAGCTTCACCTTCTGCAATGTCCTTGGTCATTGGATCTTCTGTAGCTGGCAGCTTGAGCTATTTCCTCAATGTCGCAATGTCCAAGTTTTTATTCTTATTAATTTCTTCAGCAACAATAACATACTTAGGGTCATACCGTATATTAATCACTAAGTCTTCCAAAGACTTGATCCTGTTGTCTTTGGCAAAGGAGGATACCTTCTCCCTTTTCAACTGTGACTTGGCTTCACTAGAAGCAAAGCAAATCACTGTGTGTATTTTAAATTAATTGGTGACCGTGTTATTTATTTGGTCTTGTATGTGGATGATATGTTGCTAGCTGGAAATGACAAAGAAATTATCCATGATTTGAAGACCCAATTGTCCTCCAAATTCGACATGAAAGATCTTGGTGCCGCAAACTATATTTTTGGCATGTAAATTAAAAGAGATCGGGCAAAGAGGAAGCTCTCATTAAACCAGAGGAAATATGTCGAGACAATACTGTAGAGGTTTAATATTGCAGGATAACAAATCGATGAAGGTTCCTATTCCTGTAGGTGTAAAGTTATCTGTTGAACAGTGTCCCAAGACACAAGAAGAGGAAGAGGACATGTCCCGTGTTCCATATGCAAGTGCAGTCAGTAGCCTGATGTATGCGATGGTTTGTTCTAGACCAGACATTGCACATTCAGTGGAAGTATTGAGCAAGTTTATGTCAAAACCAGGGAAGGAGCATCAGAAAGCGGTGAAGTGGGTCTTCAGGTATTTGCGTGGCACTAGTGATTATGGTTTGTGCTACCAAGGAAGACCACGATTGGACAGAGTTTTGGATATTCGTGGCTTTGTTGATGCAAATTGGGCTGGAGATCTGGATCATAGAAGATCTACAAGTGGGTATGTGTTTAACCTATTTGGAGGTGCAGTCAGTTGGATGAGTACCTTTAGTGTAATTATCAACTACAGAGGCAGAATACATGGCAGCCACTCATGCAAGCAAGGAATCAATCTTGTTGCAGAGATTGTGTTCAAGTATGGGTTTAGTACAGGGAGATATAAGAATAGACTGTGATAGCCAAAGTGAAATTTTCTTGGAAAAGAACCCTACTTACCATTCAAAGACAAATCAAATTGATGTTTAGTATCACTTTGTGAGGGATATGATAGAAGACAAAAAGGTGTTGCTAGTAAAGGTGGACACTTTGACGAACACTGCAGATGCATTGACAAAATCTGTGAGCTCCGAGAAGTTCTCTTCATGTAGAGAAACAATGGGTGTCGCAGGGCTAGATAAATGACTAAGCTCTCTTGTGGCCCCATATGGAAAGAAAACAACAAGTGGTAGAATGTTGGGTTGTGTTATATTCTTTCCACAACTAGCTTCGCTGGTTAACCGGGGGGTTAGAGGGGGGCCAAAGCTCCCCCTTCGTTGCGACGATTGCATAGTGGGGGGCTCACAGGGTTGGTGGCAGACCCCCCTATACAAGGGGTTTGAGGGGGTGATTAGCGCCCCTCTACAGGGTTTGGGGCAGTGGCCTGGGGAAAGTTGTTTGGGCCCCTATATTAGGTGGGTGAACCTACCTATGGTTTTGTGCATGGTTTTCACACATGGTTTTGGGCGTGATGGTTTTCGGTCCATGGTATTGGATGTTTTGACATGTATATATGTATTGTAACATTGAAAGGAACATAATAAGAAATCAAGCTGGTAGTCCCGGTTTTGGGATCCACGGGAAAATCTTTGTGTATATGTGTTTTATGTATTATTCTCTCACATTGTTTATTTTCTGTTTTTTATAATTTGTATGCAGGTAATTTTTGTAAGGGGTTAAAACATAAATTCTCTTTTTCTATATGGACATTGTGTGATTCCAACTCAGTCTCCTTATGACCCTATTAAGAGGAAGGCTCAGAAGGAGATGTAGTGAACTTGGTGGTTGTTGTTGGTGATAGCTTCTTGTTCTTCAATTTCTTTGTCTACTTCTGGTTTGTGAGTCATCTTGGGCCTCTTTTTGTAACTGAATCTAAATTCTTTGGCTTCACTCCTAGTTGTAGATGATGAACCTTCCTCCCTTTGCTTTTTTCTGGATTTTTCCTGAGGAACAGGAATGTGCAAACTAGAAGTGGACACAATCTACTCTTTAGCTTCTTGTAGGGTATTTTCTACCCCTTCCAACTTATTGGCATATTGTTCTATGTCTGGCCTAGAATTATGAATGTAGGGAGTATTGTTATTTCCCACTCTAAGTTTTGAAATGATGCCACAGGGGTCATAAGACCATGTGAAGTTCAAGATGATCTTGATTTCCTTTAGTATCTTATTTTCCTCCTCACCTGTTGTCCTTGTGTTGCACACAAATGGGCCCACCTATGTTTTAATCATGAATTGTGCCTTCTTCTTTGTTACTACAAAGTGGATCTCATCTGAGTTCAACATTTTCCTGATATATTCTAGTGCAAAGATCCTCATTGGGTGGTACTTGGGGAGCCTGTAGGGAGCCAATTCACATCCATAGACTCTAATCGCTGTGTAATTTTGGTAGAGGTACCAATCTCCAATCTTTGATTGGTCTGATAGATGTAGTATTCATTTGATCTCCTCAGTAATCCTGGGTTGCAATGTACTGTAGAGAATTTTCATAGCTAGATGAACAAAGTATTCTATAAATTTCCTGTAGGTGAATTCCTATTGTTCTTTCATGACCAATGAGGTCCAAAAGATCACTAGTTGTTGTTACCCTGTATCATCCAATTTTTGCAATGCAAAACTCAAATTTTATGCTTGATAGTAGATGAACATGTAAATTAAAAAAGATCTGTAATTGAACACTTGCTCTGTGGGAAACTTGATGAACTGCTCATGGATATTGTCATCCGAAAATTGAATGAAATTGAAAATTGTAGAGGGCTTGTTGTCTGTGGAAAATGTGGAAAGGAATCTTAAAATGGGCTCATCTACCCACTGATTAGAATGGTAACCTAGAATGTGATAAAGGATAGAAATAATTCTTGGCCTAATCAGGGAAAATGGAAGAAGGATAAGGAGGATTCTTCTTGGGAAATTGGGCATTCTCTGGCAAGAAAATCTCAAAAATTCTAACTCTGGTGGCAAAATCTAGCTTTTGATAAAGCTGGGTGAGGGCTTCTAAGGAGAAAAGTGAATTATTTTCCACAGAAGGGGCCAGCATCATTTGGTCAATAGATTTGGCTGCGATGGTGAATAGAATATCACCTGTAGGGAAAATTATGGCTCTTTGGGTAGGGACACAACAAGCTTGGTATCTTCTGGTGAATTCTGGGGCTTGAAATGTCACAGGAAAGATATAGTGGGGGAGGTTTGATTCACAGAGTCCCATCTCATTAGGTTTATCAGTGTGTTTATCCTCTAGCTAGCAATATAACTCGAGGAAATCACAGTCACAGAGTGTTTCAGTTATCCGGTAATCCCTATCTGCTAACGGTGTATGATCCAGGTCTATAGAAGGTGGAATTAATGGATTAATGGCCTTGTCCTGGGTCTTAGTTTTAGGAGGCATGATTGTAGCAGTTTTTGAACAAAATGAATACACAAAGGAGGCTTACCGAGATTAGAAAAGATAAGAGTCTATGAGGCAGAAAAGAATAGGGAGATCAGTGAATGTCAGGATGTTAGCAGAGAAGAAGTTTTGGCGAAGGTCGCTGTAGGAAATAATGGATAACAGAAAGAAATGAGAAGTAAATATTAATCAAGCAGGCTTGGGATTTATTTAAATGTAGAGGCAAAGTCTTGTTGTAAATGGCGCGGGGTTATTACTGAACGGTTATCTGGGGAAATTAAATGAGAAACGATATTAAGCGGGAAGGCATTTAATTGGATCAATGGTCTAGACAAGTGGTAGGCAGAGAGTGGTGGAGGGGGAGTGGTGGGGCCATGGCAAGAACAAATACGAGATATGCAGTTTCCAGAGGGGGTGATAGGTAGTAAGTGGTATCAGCAGTGGGGGTGCGAAATCACTGCGACGCTCCACATAGGGATCAGGGCCCGGTGAAATAAACCGCCTTCCAGACCACCACGCCCCCTCGGCAGTAAAGGGAGAATGCGAAGGGGGGGACTAAAAAGGACAATGGTCATGGATGGAGCGGGGGACCAAATCCCAAGATGTCAAAGGTGACTAAGGGTTAATCACAAATGACAAAATATTTTTCCACTTATGCTTGTATGATTTTATTTTCAAACTTAGGATAAAGGGGAAATATAAGGTAATGAAAAACTTTATCCCCACGCATATAATTATCCTTTAAACTTAGGATAAGGGAATAATAATAAACATTTTGAAATACATAATCCATAGCTTGCACTTCTGTCCCTTCTTCCCTATCCTTAAGATTAGGATAAAATTTATGCATGCTGATATTTAAGCAAACCACCTAATCTACCTCTCTTAGCTAGACTAGCATTTTTTATTTTAATATCTAGGTTTCACTTAGACTAGCAAACCCATTTTTATTTTTCTTTTATGCAGAAATAAAAACTATCTAACCTACCCCTTATTTCTCCTATTGACCCAGATTGAATAGTTGGATCAATGTCATTTTCTACCTAACTAATGATTTACCCATATTAAACTGTTGGTTAAACCTTTATTCACTATCTAATTTAGAGAAATTTAAAGAAGTCTAATCATGATTAAGAAGTATGACTAAAATAAAGCAAGTGATTGTGGCATTTTGAATAAGTTGCACACAACTTTATTTTACATAAGTGAAGCAAAAAACTATGTATGAGTAGTGGCATTTAGACTTGTAACACTTTCAATATTATTATCTTTTTTATTTTCTTTCTTTTTGGTCGGGTTTAATCTTTTCTCTTTTTTCAATATTTTTGTTTGTCTCTTTATTCTTTTTCTTTAGACCCTCTTTTCATTTTTTATTGTATTTTTCTTTTTGATTAGGAAATCATTGGCAGATGAGAAGTATTTACAAAATAAGATTCCTAAGATACATCACTTAATCATCTTGAGATCCTATAAATTATAGGGCCCTAACATATGGAATTTGACAGGAAAATCATGGGAAAATAAAATATAGTCAAAAGTTTTCTTTTCCCATCAAAATTATTTGTTAAAATGATTAAAATAGCTACTAAAGTTGCAGACACTATAAAATTTGACAGGTGTTTAAGATTTTAAATTCCAACTGTGATAATTGATAATTGTTACCATGTTGCTAACATGGTCCAATCATTGTCAGTTCTTATTTTTTGTCATTTCGAAAGTACTATTGTTTGCGTGTTCTAATTTAAATTTATTTTTTTAGATGATGTATTAAAACCCATTAATAATTTATTAAAATTATTTTATAATCTAGTCAAGTTTAATTTAATAAGTTTTATATATATATATATATATATATATATATATATATATATATATAGATAGATATAGTAAAGTGGATACTTTAACAAGTTTGATATATATTTTGTAAAGTGGATAGTCTCCTTTTTATTGAAAATTTGTAGATCAATTCCTTTTAATAAAAAAAATTGATTTTATATCATGATTAGAAGATGTTGATATATTCTCTTTGTCTCCTCTACATTAATAGCAGCAGTTTTAAATAATATCTTTCTTGAATCTCTCTCCATGTTAGGTCACTATACTACTAGTCTAACCCCTTATTGTTATTAATACAACCCCCTTATTATATTGTTATGCCCATGTAGTCCACATATTGTTATTATTGTGCCCCATAGAAGGCCACTATTGTTATTATTGTGCCCTTACATTATTATTGTTATGTCGGCTCTGATTATATTATGACCCCATAGACTCCTATATATAGAAAGGAGGTCTTGTCATTTGTATCATCCAAGAATTATTCATTTGTGTAATGTAAAGGAGGTTTCCCCCTTGAAGAGACTGAATTATAAGGTGTTGATCTATCTTTTCTATCTTTTTGTGAGCTGGTTTCATAAAATTTCGTATCAGAGCTTTGGATTCTAGGGTTTCATTGCTCCAAACAGGTCATCGTGGAATTTTCGCTATAATGTTTTTTCTGTGACGGTTCAGAAGTGAAAAACAAAACCAATTTGAGACGAAATCACACTGAACCTCAGGTCCAAATTTCAGAGCTTGTCTCGTTATATTTTCCGAGATATGATCTGAGGAAGTTAGGGTTTTTTCAAGCTCCATAATTTCAACTAAAACGGGTCATCGTAGGATTTTCACTACAATGTTTCCAAAGCTAAAACAAAAACCCATTTGAGAAGGAACCGGTCTGAACTTTGGGTCCAAATTTCAAATCCTGTCTCGCTATATTTTAGGAGATATAGTCTGAAGAAGTTAGGGTTTTTGCAAACCGCCGAATTACATTCCAAACAGGTCACTTGGGAAAATCATCATAACTGTCTCACTGAGCATCAGATTGCAATTTCATAAGAAGTTGTAGAAAGAGGACGGATTGTAGTGTATTTTGTATATTTTTCAGATCCAAAGGTCAAAACAGGGACGCGTGGCACTTTATACAAGTTCGCTCTTCTGAAAAGGTATATAATCATGTCATCTTGGGAGATTATGAATAACTCTTTCTTGGAGAATCCAATTTCGATCAGACTGGTGGCATTGGAAAGAGGACACAGAGGGCTACTGTAGGTCGAGATTTCAGAACTGGAAAAGCCAAAATTACAGAGTTGCAGTCATTTCAAGATAGAGCTCCTAAAATCAAGAAAAGGCAATATGAGAAAGTTTGATGGCAAGGATCCGGTAAATTGGATACTATAGATGGAGCAATATTTTGATCTACATGAGGTGCAATTGTCACAAAAGGTATGTATTGCATCTTCATATTTAGAACTGGATCAATTTTTATGGTATAAAGGGATTTGTTCTCGTAAACAACTTGTTACGTGATCAATTTTCACGAAGGAAATGACAACACATTATGAGGATACAAAGAGCAACACCTTCTTTAGAGAAACACCACAACAATTGGAAGAAAAAAGA
The DNA here is from genome assembly GCA_031772625.1 of Pinus tabuliformis. Classification (NCBI taxonomy): domain Eukaryota; kingdom Viridiplantae; phylum Streptophyta; class Pinopsida; order Pinales; family Pinaceae; genus Pinus; species Pinus tabuliformis. Next base: position 2,063,960,041 of record CM062818.1, on the reverse strand, counting down.
GCAAAAGGGATTTGTTACAAAGTGGAAAGAAAAATTATGTCAATAAGGAAGTCTACCCCTCACAACTATAAAGATGGAAGTGTTGTTTCTCCTAGCCTTCCACAACCTACAAGGGTTACACCACAACAATTGAAAGAAAAAAGAGAAAAAGGGCTTTGTTACAATTGTGATAACAAATACATTAAAGGTCATAAGTGTGCCGAGAAGAAATTATTTTATATTTATTGTGGAGAGAAGGAAGAAAAGGATCAAGAAACGTCGAAAGAAGAGTATATACACCAGGAACTAACCCCAGAGAAAGAAGAAATGAATCCGACCATATCTTGTAAAGCATTGGAAAGAATTACTACTCCTCAAACTCTTAAGATAGAAGGACATATCAAGAAGAAAAAGGTTCAAGAAGTGAAAGACCACATCAAGAAAGAAGAAATGAATCCGACCATATCTTGTAATGCAATGGTCGGAATTACCACTCCTCAAATTATCAATATAGAAGGACATATCAAGAAGAAAAATGTTCAAGAAGTGAAAGATCACATAGGGCATCAAGAAATGAATCCGACCATATCTTGTAATGCGTTGGAAGAAATTACCACTCCTCAAACTCTCAATATAGAAGGAAATCTCAAGAAGAAAAAGATTCAAGCAGTGAAATATCACATCGAGCATCAACAACAAGTTCTCCAACTTTTAAAGGATAACGCCACTTTGGTGTAGAATCGAATGAAACAACAGGCATATCAACATCGCAATGAAAGAATTTTTTATGTAGGTGATTGGGTATTTTTATGGTTACATACATACAAACAAATGTCCCTCAAGAAAGCTATTTATGAGAAGGAAATGTTGGCAATACTACATGCACTTAAGAAATGGCGACCTTACCTAATGGGAAGACACTTCAAGGTAAAAACGGATCATGCAGTATTAAATAATTTTTAGAACAAAGATTATCCTTTGAAGAGAAACAAAAATGGGTCAAAAATATGTTGGGTTATGACTTTGAAATCATCTACAAAAAAGCGAAGCAAAATGTTGTGGCAGATGCACTCTCAAGAAAGGATGAGGATGTGGAAGCATTGTTGTGCGCCATTTCTATTATCCAACTAGATTGGATAAATGAAGCAAGGTATGAATGGAAGAAAGACGAAGAAGTGTGGCCACTCATTCAAAAGTTGCAGAAGATCCCAGTTCAAACAATATTGCCAGAACTTGATGAGGAAGGAAAACTCATATTGGAGCCTGGAGCAATCACAAAAACAAGAACCCGGCAGCTATGAAATCGATCAATTTCAGAGTATCTCATCAAGTGGAAGAACTTACCCGCTAAAGATTCCACATGGGAGGACAAGAATTTTATACAGAAGCAGAAAGAACTACTCAAGCATTAAGGACAACACTTTTTGAAGGAGAGGGGCATGATAGGTCACTATACTACTAGTCTAACCCCTTATTGTTATTAGTACAACCCTCTTATTATATTGTTGTGCCCATGTAGTCCCCATATTGTTATTATTGTGCCCCATAGAAGCCCACTATTGTTATTATTGTGCCCTTACATTATTATTGTTATGTCGGCTCTGATTATATTATGACCCCTTAGACTCCTATATATAGAAAGGAGGTATTGTCATTTGTATCATCCAAGAATTATTCATTTGTGTAATGTAAAGGAGGTTTCCCCCTCGAAGAGGCTAAATTCTAAGGCGTTGATCTATATTTTATATCTTTTTGTGAGCTGGTTTGATAACAACTGTTTCTTAGATACTCGCGGATTCATGTTTTCCTGCGCCGCGAACTCGTGAATCTTCTTGTCCAACCACCCTTCATTTTCTTTTTTGTTGGATTCCAGTGACATGACATCTGACATCCCTTATGCAGATCTCGGTCCTGGCAACGGAACCATTTGTTGGCCTGTTGGGGTCTGACCCAGCTTCGAAGATGATTTAGCCAAACAAATCCCAGTACTACTAGCCTTTTCGGCAACAGTCTGCAGAGCACGAACTGAGGTCTCACTCGAAGTAATATGGGAGGGTGCTAGAACCAGGTTTCCACACCCTAGAGATGTCTGATGATTTTCGATGGTCCGCGGTTTGACCTTGCGCGCATGTCGCTATGCGCACTTATCAGTACCTTGCAGCCTGTGATGTTGCCTTCGCACAACCCTACTCGAGGCTCGATCCGCGTTATTACCCAATCCCTTACTATTAACCCGATATCAGTCGATCACTTAGCTTATCTGTATGAGTTTAGTTATACTTAACCGTGTTCATCATTCATACAAGTGCGCGTGATAAATAAAACAATACAATTGCAAAAGATATCAATCATATAATAACTCAAAATAGATACACAAGATTTGGAATCAAACTTCTATTTATTATCTCCTTCCCTGGTTACAGACCCGACTCTACCCTGTGCACTCAGCTGCAAGGGTCCACACACTCAACTGCGGACTCTACTAAGCCTCTGCGCACAAAACTTCTGTAATTCAAGCTTCCCTCCAAGGCATACTCAAGTCGCAACCCGTAGAAAGACATATTTCTGCTCTGAAGTATGAACTTGAAAATTCGATTTTCAACTACACACCAAACTCAGAATCTACTCTTCTATACTATATTTAGCTCTGATACCATGTATATTTTCCTATACATTCGACAGATTACATGACATGCTAAAACACAAGACAAGAATCAACTCTACTCTTCAACGGAAACCAAAATTGATCGATGAGAACAATAAGCAGAAAGAGGAAGAATATCAATCGCACATAACACAATATTTCTTTTAGGAAAGCAACTGCTAATATGCCCGACTATCTATATTGCATTAACCAGAAGATCTAAGAAGAAAATACAATGCTTTTTCTTCCTGAACAATTCTTGCACTAGTATAATCTAACTCTCTGCCTTAAAAGCCAGCTTAAGCCAACTCTTAGTCAATTCTACTGCCTGCCAAGCCCCTACTTCCTTGAATAATTCCTAGAGGAATCATCCCATATTTAATTGGGAAATCCACTCTCCATAACTGCACAATCCAAACATAGGTCCTCAACTGATTGCATGCACCATCTGTACAACTCGGAAAATTATACAACTGATAGTACATTGTCCCTGAACTCTAATATCAACTGGGTCTTCATCTAAACTGACATGCATGAATTATTTGTGAGTGAATCTTCAGTTAACTAGTGTGGTACTAGTGATGCACTCGTGCACTACTCCACTACTAGACCTCTACTAGTTCCTCCAACAGTTAGAACTAGTTTAACTGACTATAACTCAGTTAGACTGAGTTATCTAATTACAACTCCAAAGAACTCAACCTAGGCCCCTAAAATTTAGGAATCACTCTACATGACTCTAGATAGACTTCTAGCTCGAATTTCCTAAGTCAATTAAGTCAATTTAACTTAATTAACTATTACAAGTTGCAATGAGAATAGAATTACAATTTAATTCACAATTTCATTCAAGGACATATTAAATTGGAATTTCTTGTTGCTATTTCAAACACAAATATCCCATGGAGAAAACCTGTTTTTTGAGTGCAAAACTTGAGGAAATGTTTGCACCTCTAGATATTTGATCCCTCTCAACACTTAATAGATCCATAGTTAAGATGGATCTAGGTGGGTTTTAATCTTCACAATGTGAAATATATTATGAAATAAGTCTTTTAATGCTTCTCATGGATTAATATCTATTTTTTTTCCTTTTTTTAATTTAACTTAAAATGAATAATGATAATCACAATTTAGTCCTATCTCACATCTAAGTTTGGTTGATTAGTATTATTGTTGGACATTATCTAAACATGCTACATTTTGGAGTTTTTGGTCGGAATCAGAAGAATTGTTTTTGGCAAAATCTTTTTCTTTTTTTTTTTTTAAATTGGCTTTTAACTGCATATATGAATTAAACACCTTGAAAACCCCTTGTATTACTCATATTGTGGAGTGTTTACAACTCAAACTTATGATTCCAATAAATCCCTACCATTTGAGAAAATTAGACCTAAAAATATGCCCAAAAACCCTCCAAAACATAGAACAAATAGACTATGATTTAGTATTTCAACGAGTTTGTCTCATTTTCAAATCTAATTTAGAACCCTATACTTACCTATTTTTAAACCATATCCATAGGTTATATATTATTTCTTTTAGTAACAAATAAAATATCTATACTTCCATTATAGTATTTATAATTTCATATTATAGATATATATATATATATATATATATATATATATATATATATATATATATATATATATATATTTTAATTTTGTGTTATTAAAAATGAATTTGACTTGTAATTTTGTTTTCAATTTTTAATATAATGTTTATGCTTATTCATAGCTAATAAAACATTTGTCCATGTCCAAGGTTGGAAGGATTTATCCTTCACCCCTATAAACAAATGGAGATTCAATTTGCATGGGGTCTTAGCTTCGTGATGAACAACCAAGTAGAATATTTGGTTCTTTGGCAAGGACTCAAGCTAGCCATAATGCAATAATTCGAATGATCACGATCATTCGAGACTCAATGTTAGTGGTCAGTTAGGTAAGAAAGGATGGGGAGTCCATCTCCATGAACCTCTTCTTAATTCTCCAATATATCACTCATCATATTTGACGATTTGAGGTGATTGACTTTCTTCATGTATGTTGGCATACGAACTATTTTGTGGATGTGGAGGAAAATTGAGGAGCTTTGTTAGAACAAGGAATTTTGGAAATAAGGAATGAATCTATTATTCATTTTCCGTTTCCATGAATATAAGCATTAGAGTGTTTTGTGGCCATCACCTTTGTCGGCAAGGATGATGGCGGTTTGGATCAACACATTGACAACAAATAATTTTGGTGATGCACTCCTAGCAAGCCGATGACCATAAATATATTAAGAATGACAGGATCTTGGGTTTCAAGTGGTGGCATGGACTCGTTTATGGTCCAAAACGACCTAATCAACATGTAAGGGAGACCACCTAGTTAGGGCCCCAAATTAGACCCTTTTATGTTGAAGATGGTGGTTCTGACCAGATTGATTGGGTCTAGTTACCCTCTTTCCCTTCCTGTTAACTTGTGGTGTTTCTATTTCTTACCAACCGGAAGAGAAATATCATATCTAACTTCTTGCAAATCTCTTGTAAAGAAGTAAATCCTTAAGCTAAATCAATGGCTCAGCTAAACTACACCTAAGGTTAACCTATGTCACTCTAAGTGTTAGTCTATCCTAGATGTAAGTGTTATTCTAACCTTAAATATACTTAATGATAGCCTAATACTAATGTTAATGATATGTTTTTTTAAGGGTGGATCACGGACACTAGGTGACCGCTACATCCATGGGAAATCCAAGTAAATCAACTTGAAGGGATCTACCCATTGGCCAAACAAGAAGGACCTAACCCCAAAGGGGTCGAGAAAATTTAAACTTGTGACCTCCCAACTAGCGAGGTGCTTAGCAAGGGAAACTCGACCAACTGAACTAACCCTTAGAGCTAATGTTAATGATATGTTATATACTAATATGATAATATTTATTTCCTATATTATGTTAGTTATTACCTAAAGTTATCTAACCTAAGATATATTATTAAATACTATTCTAACTATGTAAATTTATATCAAACTATAATAAATAGATTTATATTATATTAAATATTATGACTATACCATCTTATTTCTACAATACTATTAATGCTTATTATTGGTGTGATCCATATTCTTTGCTTTGCTAATTAAATTGGGACACATCTATGTTGTGTTGTGTTGAGGCAAAATATTAAAATTGCGTGAACCATTTTGGACAGGTTTGGATGAGCCACCGACTTCAAGTTATATTGATTATTATGAAGAAGATTGCGGTGTTCACTGTTTTAACTGGCTTTGGTGCCGTTAACGAATGATTGATCACCGCCGTTCCGGAGGAAAATGAATAAAGCGTGATAAAATTTCTCCAAGGAATTCATAAATTCGTCGTTCGTGAAACCTTCTGGGATTTTAACTGAGTTTAATATGGCGTTACGCTATTCATTTGAAATTGTGCCCCCTCACGTAGTGATGAAGTATATGAATGATACTTTTTAATTTTACAAGCCTTGACAATATTCCTTTTATCTAAAGAATTTAAAGGTTCTTTAAAGGTGGTGATGGTTTGTGACTTTATTTCATATAATTACACAATAATAATATAAATATAAATATTACAAATTATCATTATATTTACAGAGTTTTCTGTATACACGTTATATATTAATAATGTAATTGATAATATACATATGTACCTGAGAAGTGATTTTGGACTTTTTCTCGTTTAAAGTGTGTATTATTTAATATATACAAAACTTTTTGAATTATTGTGATTAATATATAATATATTATATTACAATTTTCTATTATATATTTAAATTATAGTTTTATATAATTTACAATATATTATATAGGTTAGAATACTAACATTAATATAAAATAATTATTATTATTATTTTACATATAATACAATTATTTTTATATGTTTTTACTAATGAATTTTTTAATTATTTTTCTTTTTAAGTGCAGGAAGGTTAAGCCAAGTGGAGGAGACAAACAATATGTGAAGCTCAGAGCAGAAAGTAAGATAATGTGGCAACTGAAGATGCCACGTGATTAGTGTCGTCATGAATGCAAAAGGTAACAATCAAGAAAACAAGGCAACGATTGCAACAACCAAGACATGGCCAAATCCTGAAAATTTTCCAAAGTCAAGTACTAAAGATGAAAGGAATCACGAGTCACAAAAATACCAAAGAAGGGAGTTTCTCTAAAATTAAAATAGAGGGTCCCCATATTTTGTGCAAAAAGAACGATGTTGGGGGGAGGTGGCCAAAAACAATGGCGGCTTATTGGGAATAAGTAGTTATCTCTGATTTAAAAATACAAAACCTATAAAAATGAAGGAATTATAGTTAGATGATACAAAATTCCAAGTTCAGATATCCTAGAAAATTCATCCCCGGCATGTACCATTAAAAGACAAAAATCATATCCTTCATTGTTCATGAACTTATAAAAATTTACCCCATGAATTTTGTGTATTCCAAGAAATTGTATATGCAACTGTAAACTTTGTTGGCCATTAGTTTCCAAGTAAACAAGGTAATCAAGTAAGTCATAGTGTTAAAATAACTCCCATTCCATAGGCATGGTCATTGTTACCAACCAGCATCTATAGCCTCGATAGGGATGCCTTTTAACCCTTTTAGGTGCTAGTGTCCCATCTATTAGGAATAAATGCATAGTTGCAAAAGATAATCTTAAACTTATTTGGATGTCAACAAAAGATCATTATCCTCGCTTGGTAACCAGCTGATGACAATGCCATTCACGAGATCTAACTAGTGAACAAGCCAGCTCATGATGAGACCTCTTGTCCTTCAACCTTACGATCAAAATCCATTACCTTGGCTTCATGATCAACAATGGTAATGTCACAATGTTAGAACCTATGATCATGGTAGGTCGGCTTGTGATGAGACCTCCTATGCTTCAATTGACCATTTTTGTTCTTAGGTTTAACTATGGTTATTTTCAATCTCATAGAAATTACTTAATAGATGGGGTGGAAAATTGCTCCTGAAGAGCGAGGGCTGATGTAAAACATTTTAGGGTAACTAATCTTTACTTGATTAGACTTGTTTAGATAATCTTCGGCAAAATCACATAACCAATCTTTTGTCGACGCGTTTCGAACCAACCAGTGTGGTTGATTAGACTTGCTGCCCGAGAACTGAATACCTTAAACAACTATTGTTAAACATATTTTTCTTTCATGAAAATGGGGATAAAAGATAGTTCATTAGATAATGATGGTTAATTTAAACAGATAGAATCAAAACCAGGGACTCAACTGTTTACGATAATTGAAAGTGAGCATAACAACATTATCTTAAAATGGAAAATTATTTAAAGATAAGGCTTCATTTATAAATAGAACCATAAAACCACTAATCCAAGGATTATGCCAAGTTGAACAAAATAAAAATATCCTCCCATTTTATTAGAGAATGAAATGAAAACAAAGTCAAATCAAATTGAAAGGAATGCTAGAAAATCAGGAAGAAAGCAATCGAGAGAATGAGTCCTAAGATAAACTTACAAGATAACATTAAATAAATTAACATAAAAATGTATAAAATGATGATTATGTTAAAATTGAAGATTTTATCTTCTAAAAGGTTTATTAATTGAGACTCTTATTAAAGCATTGGTGTGATTTAAAATTTGTATTCAAGTTCTTCAATAGGAATTTTCTTTCTTTCACAAACCTTGCTTAAAGACTAAACTTGCAAGTCTTAGAGATCATACTTTTAGGAATAAGACTAACAATCAGTTTTAAAACAATGTGAATAAATAAGCAAAATTTGGAAGAGGAAAAGGAAATTTCTTGAATGCATTATGATTATTGTTCTTCACAACCACTTTTGCTAGAAAAATCAAATCCTCAAATCCAATCTATGAAAACCTGCAAAAGGGAGAAGAGAAAAATATGAAAAAAAACAAGTCAAAGAAAATAAAAAACTAAGGGAATATGAATAGCAACATGTACACATAGAAATGCATACCAAATTACTTTATGAATCTTGATATCCTCTTATGAAGAGTATATAGAAAAAGGCAAGACATGTTACATTTATCTCCAAGTTTTTATATTGTTGAAGATCATCAAATTATTGAGTCTAAATTCTAAGCAATGCTACAAGGATTCTCAACAAGACATAATAAAGCTTGACATATGAATGAATGATAAGATATTGTATGCCAAAATTTGAAGTTTTGTCTCATGAGCTCCTTTTATTAATTAACCTTTATTTAAAATGTAAATTCTAATCCTATTGCAATTATGTGTGTAAAAGTAGAAATGAGCACTATATTTGAGTTAACATCTTATCATATGAGTTTTTCCATTGATCAAATGTAAAATAAACCCAAAATGAGCAAGACACCAACTGAATGAATGTTAAAGTCTCATCATTATTCATTAAAATACCATAATTGCTTTATTTTTAGAAGAAAAATAAAATCAAACTAACTAAACTCCTATTTTAATTCTAATCGGAAAAGCATGACTTTGTATGGTCATATTTCCAATGCAACCAAGCAATCACTTTATTCCTTGCAAAATATACATTATATACATTAGTAAACGTGATGAAGAAATTACTAAACTATGTACACAAAACTTAAAGTCAATATGTATATTAATTCCTAACAATAAAGACAAAACGAATCTAAAATCAAATTTTTTTCTACTAATGGAATTCTCTATTTGAAAATAAAATCTATCATAATATGTACAATCTAAAGTGTTAGAGATATTACCTTTAATGATCCACCAAGGTGATGCTTTTGAAAATTGTACAAGATGGGAGGTATTAACATCAATTGTTTCTAAGAATTTACAAAAACCATCTTTTTCCCTTGTGAGACATTGATTATAATAATGAAGAGAAAAAGGAAGAAGATCTTTAAAGGCGTCTATTATATGTATATACAAATTAAGGCAACTAGTAAACCCATGATTATCTACAAATGTAAGAGGGTCACTACATGATTGTATCAAGCCTTTAACATAACAATTTTTGTGTATAAGATTGTCGTGAGTAATATAAAAAACTTGTAGTAGAGACTGATGATCTAAATCAAAATGGAGATCATCAAAATGGAAAGGAGCATATTTGTGCTTGGAAAATGAATTAAATGATCCAAGTTCACCAATATCAAGATAGTTGTTAGATATCACATGATTTTCCCATGTGTACAAGAACCTTGATAGCTATTGTTGGGCATGGAATCCCCCCACAGCATGTTTTTGGGCTCAAAGCCCAAGTTTCTAGTACTATTGTTGTAAAGACTCTACGAATTGCGGGTGCGGAGTGTAAATTGTATGTTAGAGTCATAGGGTTGTCCGCCCTAAGTTTTGAATGTAGTGTCGACCTATCCATGGTCCGCGGACCAAGGGATTGTATAAATAGAGTGAGGCTCTAAGTTACAAAGTAGTTAGAAGGAAGGAAGTGGAAAAACGGATGGAGTCTAGAAGATAGCGAGCATAGAGTAAAGGTCTAAGTGTTTTGGGTCGTAGTAGTAGGAAGAGGCTCTGTAGCTAAGTGCGCAGAGGCCTAGTAGAGTCCGCAGCTGAGTGCGCAGACCCCTGTAGCTGAGTGCGTAGGGTAGAGTCGGGTCTATAACCAGGGAAAGAGATAATAAAGAGAAGTTTGATTCCAAATCTTGTGTATCTATTTTGAGTTATTATATGGTTGATATCTTTTGCAATTGTATTGTTTTATTTATCGCATGCACTTGTATGAATGATGAACACTGTTAAGTATAACTAAACACATACAGATAAGCTAAGTGATCAACTGATATCGGGTTAATAGTAAGGGATTGGGTAATAACGCGAATCGAGACCCAAGTAGGGTTGCGCGAAGGTAGCATCGCAGGCTGCAAGGTACTGATAGGTGCGCAGGGTCAAACCGCGGGCCACCGAAAATCATTAGACATCTCTAGGGTACGGAAACCTGGTTCTAGCACCCTCCCATATTACTTCGGGTGAGACCTCAGTCCGTGCTCCGCAAATTGTTATCGAAAGGGCCAGTAGTACCCATATTTGTTTGGCTAAATCATCTTCGAAGCTGGGTCAGGCCCCAACAAGCCAACAAATGGTTCCATTGCCGAGACTGGGATCTGCATAAGGGATGTCAGATGTCATGTCACTGGAATCCAACAAAGAAAGAAATTGAAGGGTGGTTGGACAAGAAGATTCACGAGTTCACTGCGCAAGAAAACAGGAATCCGCGAGTATCTAAGGAACAGTGGTTGGAGCGCTACTTATATACGAAAATCCATGAAATTTTCTTTGTATCCTTTCCTTTTGAGCTGTATGAGTGTATCACGAAGCTAGCAAACAGTCAAGGAAGGTGTAGGCTTGACAAACCAATCGTGTGGACTCCGAAATTAGTGCGAAGACTAGAAGCATCAAAAGATAAGATCGCGTGAGCTATGGACCATTGGCTCGATCGAATTATAGGAGGATTTATCACTAATTTCATGGTAGATACGACCGTCAGCTACAGTGAGGTGGAACGACACTTCCTCAAAGGACCGCGAGGTAAGTATATTAAATCTTTGAACACTTGGACTAAGATGCTATTGTGTGAAAAGCAGGTTATGCGAATAAATTAATGTTTGGAACCACGCAAAGTGGGAAAATCTACAGAAACGGACACAGTGAAGAATTAGAAACTAGTCCCTTAATTTCACCCTCGTGGGAAAGCGAGGAAGAGCTCACGAAAGTTTCTCTTAGAAGCGAGGTCAGTCTGATAAGGTAGTGAATTCCACGCTTACCACCTCCACCTACACCGCCACCAGTCTCACCATATTCACCTCCATTTCCACCCACCCCACCTCCACCACCACCACAGTACAGTATGGCGAGTGCGATCAAACTGCTAGTATTCAGAGGAGTAGGGAATGAAGATCCAGACCAATTCTGGTTCATGGTAAGGGCAGTATGGGAAGCACAAGGAGTCGTGGATGAAAACATAAAGAAGGCTACACTAGTAAGCGTGTTGCAGGATCGTGCATTGACATGGTACATTAAGCATTCTAATGACCATCCAAATGCAGGAATCGTAGAAATCCAGGCAGCGTTGAACAGGGAATTTAGCAGGCCAAAGTCAGAGACACAATCAATTATCGATTTTAAGGATATCGCGATGCTCCCGAGCGAGACCCCTTGGGATCTGGACCAGAGACTGAAGAGTATGATTTGTGAAGCCAACATGACTTTGATGGATGGGCAGCACCGCGCATGGTTTGTAGCGTCATTAACACCGCATTTAAGGACGACATTATCACAAAAAAATCTTTCCACCTAGGCCGAAGCTTTGGAGATGGTAATGAGATTGCATGAGACCTCTATACAAGATCCTGGTCTAGGAGTCCAAAAAATCCATGCGCAACTGCAAAATTTGTGTTTGGAAATGCAGAATTTGAAACAAGACAGGACACTTCGACCAGAGGCGCGTGAGGATGTATGGTGCATAAAATGTAAAGGCCAAGGGCATGACAAGGACCACTGTCCAGTTTTTGAAAATTACTTGGCGGGAGGAGGGTCGATGTCGTTAAGACCTGAGGAACAAGCAGGACTGAGCGTGGCGCCTACACTATGGTGCGCGATTTGTCAGATAGGAGGAAAACACACTACGGATAATTGTCATCTAGTGCAGAAGTATACGCAGACATCGCAAAAATTGTTTTGTAATTTCTGCAGGTCGGTAGGCCATGATGAGCGCACCTGTAGAAGCTACGAACTAATGATGGATCGAACTCCTACCTATAGGGTACAAATCGAAACTCAAGCCCTCGACCCAAATGCAGGAATGGCGCACGCTGGATTTCAGGGGCGTGGACAAGGTCGAGGTGGAATGGGATTAGGAAGGGGTCACGGACAACTAATTTTTTACAATTGCGAAGGGTTGGGGCACTATGCCTGCAATTGTACGAATCTGATGAGAACATCATGTTTATACTATACCCAGTTTGATCATGAGGCAGAGGACTGCCCTACATTGATAGCGAGGCTGTGTGACAAAGGGGTACTCCAGCCTCCCCTGACTCAGAATTTGCAAATGATGAGGTCTGAGCCGCGTGAAGAAGACTTGAATGTAAAAATAGTGCTCAGAAGTGGTATCACCACTGGCAATGACAAAGGTAAGCATTCAGAAGAAAGTGCATGGGTTCACAAGGCTCCTACAAAGGAACCTGAATTTGATTTGGAGCGCGCGAAGGAGACATTCATGGAAGCTAATAAGAGCTTCACGGAGGCCTCCACTTCAGGTAGTAAGGATCAAGTAGAACTATGGATGGATCCTTCAATGCTCACTACCTTTATGGAGACATGCATGAAACTGCTACGCGACATCAAGGCTATAAAAGGACTATAGGAACTTATTACTAGGTGCGCAGGGCCAGGAGAACCATGCGTGGACCGAAAACTTGGAAAGCATGCATTGCGCACAGGAAGGGAAATGAGACTAAGTGCGCAAGTCAGAGAGTATGAAATGGATCAGGTAATTCTGGATCTCAGATCGGACGCGAATGTATTGTCGAAACAAACATGGGAATGCATGGGTAGACCCACACTACAATGGTCTCCTATCCAATTACGAATGGCGAACCAGTAGAAGATCTTACCCATGGGAAGATTACAAGGAGTAACAGTGGATATTGAAGGTGTGAGCGCACTGGCAGATTTCGAAGTAATAGAGATTGTCAACGATAGCAATCCCTATCCCATGCTACTAGGCATAGACTGGGCCACTGATATGAACGGATTCATAAATCTGAAGAAGTGCAAAATGATTTTTGAGAAAAAGTCACTATGCGTAGTAGTACCTCTAGATCGAACGGAAGGAGCGCGATACACTGAACCGGTGCGCAACGATGATAGTGATGACGATATCGATTGTATCTACAAGATAATGACGCGAGAACAAGATTGGGTGAATCCTACAGCGGATGGTTGTATTTCGTGGGAGTGTGAAAGTTCCTGCACATCAGATTTGGATGAGGAAACAGAACGATGGCAGAACCGGTTACACGAGGTAACCACGCTAAATTGCAGCATCATGGTTAGATCAATGTGCTGCGTAATAACAGAGGTAAGGGATCTGCCTATGTAAGACAGGTTGACAGTGGTGGATGAATTCCTGAAAAAATTTGAAAGCGACAAGAGAACCGTGTGTGGACCGAAAACTTGGAAAGCATGCATTGCACATACGAAGGGAAATGAGACTAAGTGCGCAAATCAGAGAGTATGAAATGGATCAGGTAATTCTAGATCTCAGATCGGACGCGAATGTATTGTCGAAACAGACATGGGAATCCATGGGCAGACCCACACTACAATTGTCTCCTATCCAATTACGAATGGCGAACTAGTAGAAGATCTCACCCATGGGAAGATTACAAGGAGTAACGGTGGATATTGAAGGTGTGAGTGCATTGGAAGCTTTCGAAGTAATAGAGATTGTCGATGATAGCAATCCCTATCTCGTGCTACTGGGCATAGACTGGGTCACTGATATGAACGAAGTCATAAATCTGAAGAAGTGAAAAATGATTTTTGAGAACAAGTCACTATGCGTAGTAGTACCTCTAGATCCAGCGGAAGGAGCGTGATACACTGAACTGGTGCGCAACGATGATAGTGATGACGATATCGATTGTATCTACAAGATAAAGACATGAGAACAAGATTGGGTGAATCCTACAGCGGATGGTTGGATTTCGTGGGAGTGCGAAAGCTCCTGCACATCAGATTTGGATGAGGAAATAGAACGATGGCAGAACCGGTTACACGAGGTAACCACGCTAAATTGCAGCATGATGGTTAGATCACTGTGTTGCGTAACAACAGAGTAAGGGATCTGCCTATGTAAGACGGTTTGACAGTGGTGGATGAATTCCTGAACAAATTTGAAAGCGCAGTGCCAGAACAGCAGCGATTCGATGCTTTGAAATGGGCACTATGCGCGACGCCTGCAAGGTGGTGGGGTACACATCAGAGAAGTTTTGAGGACTGGCGCGGATGAAGAAGCATGATGCGCCTACGATTTGGAAAACCCCAGCTACGGATGAGAGCCAGTTACGAGGGACAAAACAACTTGTGCGCCCACCTTTCCCGATGGGTACAAATATATGACATGCAGCCCGCACAGACGCACACCACTCCCAGAATAGCGAATCAGGACAAAACGCAGCGAAAGGATAAGCGAAGCACGCCAAAGATTATCCACGAAGAAGCATTCAACAGGGTGTGTGAAGTGTTGAACAGGGTTCACAAGGTGAGACGCACTGACTGGGACCTGCGCGTACTAGTGGTTTGATGGGCCTATAGGACCATGTGCAAAACCTTGACCGTGAAAACAATTCCAATGTTGCGGAAGGAAGTAGGGATCGTAATCTCTTAGGAGCATGCAAAGGTGAATCCACACATAATAGCACCCGTAGGTGCAACAATGCGTGAAGCCCAAGATGAAGAAATACCATAGCTACGCGAAGTAGAACACATAAGACTTCAGGAAGCCATTCGGCAAGGGAACCTTAGACTTCGCGAACTTGAAAAGGACCGGGTATGGCTAAGGAAGAAAAGCATTTTGATGGACGTAGAAGTCAAGAGGTTGGAAAACGAGATCAAGGGAGCATGTCTCGTCGATAAACCAAGGATGGCAAGGCAAGGTGCGGGTGATCATACTAATGAATTAGAAGACTATCGTCAAGAATTAATTAGTCTGTTGTCGTGGCTAGGACCGCATATCACCAAACGCAGTAACCAGGGGAGCGCACTACAAATAGTAGAGCACGCGACGCCAATTGCCACGATGACAGATGAGGATTTTTCACGGACTATACTGAAGGGCGAGATGGAGCCTCGCATAGGTGGTGCGACCACCTAACTAGCCATAGGAAGAATAGTCTTAGCACTCCAGGCAGCTGAAAGGGAGCACGAGACTATAAATTATTTTGCCTGGGAGTTGCATGCTCTAGCAAGTGCGCGCAGGAACAACCTGTCATAAGGTTCGTGTCTGCGAATGGAGGGATGCACTGCTACGCGGGTGGGCTGGGAAGTGACCATGGTGTCACTGTTCATGATGGGATGTCCGATTTGATGCCAAATGGAACGGGCAACGGGCATTTAAGACAAGAGTTATGGGCGGGATTTCGGAAAATCTGCCGCCAAGAAAGCATTAATGGCCCGGAATTGGGGGCAATGGTCGAATTCGAATTCAAAAGGTGCTATAAAACTCCAAGGGCTAGCCAGCAGACAACACTTGGTCAATTTAGATTTTAGCGGTTGAACAAAGCACAACTTGTTGAGAGTCGAGCGATAATAGAGCCCTTAAGTTTGCAAAAGACCGCTTACAATGCAGAAATGATGACGGACACTAAGGATGGGTTGGGCATTGAAGAAGGAACCACTGGCGAGGCCGCACAGACCCACACAATCCACGATGTTCTCGAAGGCACTGGGGTTGTGAGAGAAATCCCTAAATCACCTCGGACACCGAGACCAAAGAAAGATAACCAGGCAATGGGACTAGTACACATGTCCCCGAGGAATCCATGGCACAGTAAATTATCAATGGAGGAAAAAGGAAAGGCAGTCACCATTGAAACAGATGAAGAGGAAGAAGACTTGCAGACTCTGATTGTTGTCGTGGAGGAAGACATCCAACCGTTGCGCTCTACAATGAAATTTCCTAAGTATGTCCCTCTGCGAAAAGGGAAAACCAAAATACGAAAGGATCTGGATGCAACGAAGAGTGCACTCCAGACCCCACTCCTCCCTGATGGAATTACCTTTGAGGGCTCGATCCTAGGACGTGTGCCCACCCTGAAATTTGAAGACTGGGACCTCGCAGACAGCGAGAAGTTCCCGCACTTAGAAACAGTGAACCTAATGAAACAAAATACGGAGGGGCCGGTGATAATGCTAGAGCCGCAAAAATGGCTACGCGATGTGGAAAAGGCGGGTTGCTTCATCTATTATGGATACCACATTTCCACCGCGCGCCCATCACCATTTTTGTCATCAGGCAGCTGCTTTTCCTGGTGCATGATGGGTACTTATGGCTGGAGGAGCCTATTCCCATCACGGCAGATCTCATCCACCAAATTTCTCAGCTTCCCTGTAAGGGAAAGGACCCCGCGACGATAGCAGGGAAAAGTAGCGATTTGGCTCTCGTAGAGGCCATGAAGACAAAATATAAGCTCGAGAAGAAAAAGAGGGGTTACACTATCACCAGTATCAAGGATAAAGGGGTGCGCATAGCCACCCAACTCCTGGCCGGTAAAGTAATGAGAAAATGTCGCGTCGATGAAGTACCAGCGCTGGTGGTTGTGCTGGCCGAATAATGTGTAGAGGGGGTCTAGTTCAACTGGGCCGAGTTCCTCTACGAAGAGTTTTTGCTCAATTCTCAGGAGGCCCAGGAAGAGGGTAAGACCTTCCACTACGCATGGTTGCTCTTATCCATCTTGCTGGTAGCGGGAGAACTGCCGGAGGATAGCCAGTTCCTGACCATAAACCGAGACTTACCAGAGGCCGCAAAGTACACTTCGGTCTGGGCCACTAAGGACATGAAACGGGTTCGCGATACTAAGATTTTCTAGGTACTCATGGAGGCAAGCATCTGAATGTTGATTAATAGGAGGCTACGCCTGTCCCCCATAGTGCACAATAGTTTGCAGAGTTTTGCAGACTTCAAGGTGGACATGCACAACATCTACATCACGGCGCGAAAGGATCCAACACAGCAGTGGACAAAGCTCCCATTCATAGCCACTGACAACACGATCTTTGCGGTTTTAGAGACATGGACTCCTAAGTGGCACACCCTAGATTTGGCAGCGCTAGAAAAGACGGCAGCATAGAAACAGAAGGAGGATGCCAAGCTGCACGTCACCCAACTGGCCGATAAAAGGCATAATGAAAAAGCAGCAGGCAAGGTCAGGGCAGTCCACGAAGCGGCACAGGTTTCCACGAAGCAGAAGAAGGTCATAGAAGTAGTCGCAGTAGCGCAGACAGTAGAAGCCACCACAATGCAGGCAGAGGAGGGCCAAGTAGTGTCTATAGGATAGGAGGCAGAGGACATGGAACTTGCAGAAGAGAGCATGGACCCAGGGACCACCTCTACACAGCTCAAGCAGTCGCACATCACAGAAAGATCAGGTCCAAGAAAGAAGGTCAAGGCCTCAAAGCTGGCCATCGACCCGATCACCTTAACTAAAGGTGATCTCCATGACATCGGCGAGACAGTTCGCGATGTCACTAGTGAAGCGCTCCAAGACTTTATGACGGAGCAACAGACTATGTTGGGGGCCCTAAGGGCACAGCTGTAGGAGTTACAGGTGCGGCCCCCGTAGGAGGGTACCTTGTCTACCCACGTCGCAGCAGGCACGTCGACAATAGAATAGATGCTATGCACGAAGATGGCCAATATGATAACATTGCCAGATGGAGCGCTAGTCTCGGAAAACATAATGGATCAGGTGACGCTTAATATGATGAAAGGCATTGGCCTTAAATTGGTTGCCCTTCCCCGCGACACACTCTATCAGCTAGGGGATGGGATAACAACAGAACTCCGCACTAGAGAGAGCCACATAATCCAGGTTCTGAGCAAGAAAAAGATTAATATAGAATAGCTTAGCTTGCAGTGTGACAAGTTGGTGTCGTAGAACTGACAGTTGATGCAGACGTTTGATGACACTTGTTGGCATGTCCCAAAGTTGTCCATTGCAGTGGAGCTACTGATAGAAGTGTGGATCCACTGTTTAGCAAGTGGCGTCTGCAACACGTGCTTGGAAACAAAAAGAATGCGGCTAGAGTTGAATCTCCATATTGTCGAGCTGCGGCTGAAGGCGCAACCTTCCACTCCCCCAAAGGTTAGAGAACAACATGCTAGTGCTATTGCAGCAGGGATGGAAGAGATTGGAGGTGCAGTTCGCGATTGTACCAACATGTTGGAGCAGGCACTTGAGGTCCTCACTACATTGCAGGAGGACCCCAACATCCAGCGGCTGGAGACCAAGGCACGTGAACTCCAGCAACAATATGACAGCATTAGAGGGACTGCGTAGATAGTAGTCCTTACTCAGCAGCTTGCAAGGATGCAACAAGCCAAGGCTTTAAAAGAGCAGGTGGACGCAGCGCGCCACAAGGAAGCAGTTCTAAAAGCGCGCGTCCAGCCATGGATTGATGAAGCCTTCACAATCACGGCGGATATTGAAGGAAAGCTCGCGCAGATTCAAGGAATGCATGCACATATGCAGCGCAGCACGCTGGAAATAGAGGGTTCAGAAGCAAGAATGTAGCAGGTTTAGCAGGCAACAGCTCAGTGCGCTGCGAACATTCAAACCATTCAGGACCAGCTGGAGGGACTGCACACCAAGATCACCGCGCCAACATAGTGACTCAAGGATGAGTCATAGTGTTTGTGTTTGGGGCCTGTTGGGCATGGAATCCCCCCACAACATGTTTTGGGGCTCAGAGCCCAAGTTTTGACTACTATTATTGTAAAGACTCTGCAAATTGTGGGCACGGAGTGCAAATCATATGTTAGAGTCATAGGGTTTTCCACCCTAAGTTTTGAATGTAGTGTTGGCCTACCCATGGTCCACGAACCATGGGATTGTATAAATAGAGCGAGGCTCGAAATTGTAAAGTAGTTAGAAGGAAGGAAGTGGAAAAACGGATGGACTCTAAAAGATATCGAGCATAGAGTAAAGGTCTAAGTGTTTTGGGTCGTAGTAGTAGGAATAGGCTCTGTAGCTGAGTGCGCAGAGGCATAGTAGAGTCCGCAACTGAGTGCACGGACCCTTGTAGCTGAATGCGCAAGGTAGAGTCGGGTCTGTAACCAAGGAAAGAGATAATAAAGAGAAGTTTGATTCCAAATCTTGTGTATCTGTTTTGAGTTATTATATGGTTGATATCTTTTGCAATTGTATTGTTTTATTTATCGCGCACACTTGTATGAATGATGAACATTGTTAAGTATAACTAAACACATACAGATAAGCTAAGTGATCAACTAATATCGGGTTAATAGTAAGGGATTGGGTAATAATGCAGATAAAGCCCCGAGTAGGGTTGCACAAAGGCAGCATCGTAGGCTGCGAGGTACTAATAGGTGCGCATAGCAACGTGCACGCAGGGTCAAACCGCGGACCACTGAAAATCATCAGACATCTCTAGGGTGCGGAAACCTGGTTCTAGCACCCTCCCATATTACTTCGGGTAAGACCTCAATCCACGCTCCGTGGACTGTTGCCAAAAGGGCCAGTGGTACTGAGATTTGTTTGGCTAAATCATCTCCGAACCTGGGTCAAGCCCCAACAAGCCAACGGTTATGAAAAGGATAAATAAAAGTTTCTAAATTGATATCACTTAGTAATTGATGATTTAAAGACACCCCTTGAGCACCATGATACAATTCATTCTTAAGACTTGAACTAGTAAATATTCCAACAAGTTGACACGTACAATGATTAGGTTGCAAATAATGATAACCATAAAGTAAGTTAAGATAAATTTCTTTAAGATCATCATTTTCGATTTCCTTGGTTATTAAAGTGTCATTTGTTGTCAAAATAAATTCTAGCTCATTTTGAGAAGAAGAATTATCATCATGATTATTTGTTAAATCTTGATGTTGTGTATAATTCAATTCTATTGAACTTGATTCATTATCACAAACATAAGGAGATACAATAGAAACATTTTTAAATGTAAGATTTTCTCCCAAGTTTGATAGTTGAGAAAGATCATTATTTTCATTTGAATATTCAATAAAAGTAATTGTAGAATCAAGATTTACTAATGCAAATTCTTCTTTATGTTCATTATGAGTTCTTACATTATGTTCTTGAACAATAGAAGTAAATTTCTCAATTAAAACTTTCTTAGGGGGTAAGTCATCATGATGAAATCTGTAGCAAAATAACATGAATCTATCTGAAAATTTGCTAACAGTTTCATCTTCATAGATTGTCAAGTTATCAAATTATAAGCACAATTTCTCATAACTATAATTGTGATGAGCCAAAAAGAATACTTGCATGAAGTGGTTCCAAGAGTGAATGCACTTAGTTGGTAGCATCTTGTACCACTCTTGAATCCTTCCTTGAAGCGTGAGAGTAAATAGCTTGCAAATTTCATTGTCTTTAGTTATTTTAAAACATTTTAATTTATATATAAATTGATCAACATGTTCCAAAGTAGAAATAAAACTCTCACCGTCATATTGCAATTCAGATATGGATTCAAGTTGTCTCTTTGGTATGCCTCTAGTAGGCTTGCATGAACTAAAAGCATGACCCAAAGTAGGAATACATATAGGAGCCATAGCTCATTAAACATGTTAAAAAAAGACTTCACACACACTAACTAGCTTAGGACCTCTTTCTAGTGCCAAAAATGTTGATGATCCAAAATGACCTCATCAACATGCAAGGGAGACGACCCGGTTGGGGCCCCAAATTAGACCCTTTTTCCGTTGAAGATGGTGGTTCCGACTAGTTGGATTGGGTCCAGTTACCCTCTTTCCCTTCCAATTAACATGTGGTGTTCCTATTTCTTACCAACAAGAAGAGAAATATTATATCTAAGTTTACGAGAGATTTTTCGGCGTAAATCACAAGATCTGTCATTTGTCGACGCGTTTCGAACCAACTAGTGTGGTTCATCGTCAGGACAAGTTGAAGAATCAGAACTAGCTTTGCATGTTAAATAGCTTGAGCAGAGCTTCCAACGGCTAAAAAAGATCAACGGCTAAATTTGACTAGAGACCAGGGTCAATAATAATTAAAAGGAAGATAATTAAAATAAGGGACATTACCACTAAATAAATAGATTATATGTATAAATTAATTAAATTTAATTGGATGTTAATTTAATAGTTAGTTAGAAAAAATAATTATAATAATAATAAGGCAACTAACTATTTATAGAGTTATAACTAACTAATAAGATTATATGTGTATATAAAGAATTATAAAAAAGGATGTTTAGATTACTTTAAAATAATAATAATAATAATAATACAAAAAAATACAAAAAAATAAAATTAAATAAATAAATAAATAAAAATAAGAATAAAAATAAAAGTTAAATAACTAAATAAATAAATATTAGAAAATATACTTAAAAAATAAAAATAATAATAATAATAATAATAAATAAATTTTAATTACCCAGATAAATTAATTGTGTAAATGAATATACCTGCCTTAAAAAATAAATAAATAAATAAATAAAATATATACATAATAATAAAAATAATAATAAATAAATAAATAAAAATGTTGACACCTAATCCGAAACGGATGAGGTGAAGCTGGACAGTCATCTAGAAGATGAACTGATCCGTTTTGTATATGTATAAATAACAATTGTCTAAATGAATAAAACACTCAGTTCTGTCTTGCGCTCATTAATTGTTGGAGTTACCCTGGCCTGACATGGTATCAGAGCTCAGGTCCCAGTCCCTAAAATAGTAGTAACTCCTGTCTTGAGAGCTGCTCTGGCGTGATTCCCTGGCTCTGCCTCTGCCTTTGCCTGAATTCGCTGCCCCTCTGACCTGAATTCACTGCGCCTCTGACCTGAATTCGCTGCGCTCTCTGACTGTCAGAGACTGCGCCTCTGGAGACTGCGCCCTTAGACCATGAGTACTGCGCCCTCAGACCATGAGTAATTGATGTGCGTTTTTTTACCTGAGCGTTGATGCGTTCATGTATTCCCTGGAACGCTGCGTTTCTGCTCCATTACCTTGATGCATTGAAGCTCCTTTCTTTGGACAGCAAATCGTAAATGAACACAGCCTTGAAGGGTCTCGGCCTCACGTCCATTTGGATTAATCCATCCAACCAAACCGAATTTCGTAATGGTCTTAGTGTCTGTCGATTTCTGAATAGTAGCGGAAAAGAACTTTCCAAAAGGGCCCTCATTAGATTTACATACAAGTAAATCTGCCTTCCATTCCACACAAACATTGATGCTTGACGAATGGACGATGGACGACATAGTAGCGTCTCCATATTATTTTTCCAACCATCACCTTCGCTGGTTATATGCGCGTCATCGACGTAACGGATCAGACATAAAACCCGTCTCTCATGTGTAATATATCTGCGTTTTTTCTTGAGTTTTTGAATGCGCTGTTTTGAATACGCTCCTATTCAAGCCATTTTCTTGTTTCACCGTGGAACTGCTTTCGTAATATAAAGAGAACCCGGTAACACTCAATGTCGAGAATCTGTGGAGGTTGAAGGAACGGCAGAAGCTTAAGCTTGTAATGGTGACTGCGTTTTTTTATTGAAGACTCTCGGCATCGGTTGACAGCGTTTTCATGGTTCCGCTCCTGCACATCAATGTAATCCGGCCTCACCGCAGCGTTTTCATGGTACAGCGATGATATAATGGATGTGAAAGTGGAACTAGAATTTTTTTCATTAGTTCTTTATATCATTTCTTAATTTTTGTAATCTGTGCATCGCTTTTGAGATTGCGGGAATTGAAAACTGATACAGTGATATATATGAGCGCCCTTTTTTTTTTCAACAGTGATATATGTTGAGCAGTGGTATATGTTGAGCAGTGGTATATGTTGAACAGTGATATATGTTGAGCAGTGATATATATTTGAGCACCCTCGTTTTTTTTCTTAAAACATAATATTATGGAAGTGATATAAAGAAATGGTGATATAAGAAATGCTCATCATATGCTGATGAAATGTTAGAAGAAAAATAAAATGCATAAGGCTATCATATAAGGATTTTTTTTCTCTCTCAACAGAAGTGTTTTTGGTAGAGATATTTTTTTTTTACAGAATGCATTCAATCATTTCTACGGTCGGAATAGTTCTCACTGGCAAGGAGAACTATTCTGAATGGTCTCGGATGGTAAAACACACCCTCATCTACAATGAGCTGTGGAAAGGAGTGTGTGTCGGAGAAGAAGACAAAGACCCTGTGCAGCCCACATCAGACACAGAACTCGCCATTTGGGAAAACAAGAACAGCAAAGCCTTTGCATTGATCGCAGCATCTGTAAATGAGGAAGTAAGTCGTCATATTTCATCCTATTCCACTGCCTTTGAAGCTTTACAAAAGCTGAAAGAACTCTATGATACACATTCTGCACTTGAAGTTGTTCAGCTCATGATTAAACTCTTCACTCTTGAACTGAAAAATAATGATCCTCTTACTCTTGCATCTGAAATAAAGTCTATAGTGCATGATATTAAATCCACTAAGGTTGAGCTGGATATCTCTCTTATTGCCTTTCTCAAAGCACTCTATCCTACCTACTCTAACTATCTTGAGTCTTTACAAGCAAATGGAAATCTTAAAGATATAACCTTTGACACTCTTGTGAAAAAGTTTGCTGAAAGAGAAAAAGCCTTTGGAAAGAAAACAATCCCTGAATCTTCTGAAGAGACTGTTTGCCTTGCTCATAAAGAAAAGCATCCTGCTCAAGATTCTACAAGAGGAAGAGGTGGACGAAGAGGAAGAGGAAGATACTTCAGAGGCAGGGGGGGCAGACATCCTCCAGCAGAAAAGGCAGATCTGCATTGCATTCGCTACAAACGAAATGGATCACATGATGCTTCTACATGCAAGCTACCATGGGACAAAGTTGAGCAGAGAAGAAATCAGCAGAAAGGTAAAACTGATGACACAAACAAAGGTAAAGCACCTGAATCCGCTCACTATATTGAGGCACAATGTAACATTGGAGTAAATGAAGATTTGTTTAATGCTTCACTTGCTTCTTCGAAAAATGACTGGTTGCTTGATTCAGGAGCAACCTGTCATATGACTCATGGGAAAGATTTCTTTGAAGATTTCACTAACAATGTTGATGGAGCAGTATACTTTGCAGATCAGTCAAAAATCAACCCATCAGGGCTTGGCACAATCAGGCTTAAACTGCCTGGTCTTCCAGACTTTCTTCTGGATCATGTTCTATATCTCCCACAGCTGAAGAGAAACTTGCTGTCCCTGGTCCACATCCGCCAGCAAGGTCACTCCATTCACCTGTTTGATGGCAAGCTTGAGGTAAGAAAGGCATCTGACCACTCACTTGTCATGAGGGGTATAGAAGAAGAAAGACTCCTTAAACTGCAACGAACCTCTACTCATGCACAACATTTCTCATATATTTTTCATCGTGAAGAAGGTGCACTTCCATCAAGTTTATTATGGCATGCTAGATTTGGACATTTAAACTATGATAGTCTCCGCTTGTTGAAGAAAAATGGTGTTGCTGGTTTGCCTACAATTCCTAGAAAACATAAACAATGTGATGCTTGCATTCTAGGAAAGCATAGCAAACAGTCTTTTCATGATTCACATTCAAGAGCACATAGGAAGCTTGAACTTATTCATTCAGATTTATGTGGTCCAATGCCTGTTCCTTCTGCAAATGGAAATAAATATATCATGACATTTATTGATGATTACACCAGAATGTGTTGGGTTTATTTTTTGAAGAACAAATCTGATGCTTTTCAAACATTCAAGAATTTTCATAAATGGATTGAAAATGATGCACAATCTCATATTGGGTCTATTCGCACTGATAATGGAAAAGAATATACATCAAATGAATTTGAACACTATCTTCGCCAACATGGGATTAAACATCAAACAACTGTGCCTTATAATCCTCAACAGAATGGTGTAGCTGAAAGAATGAACAGAACAATTTTGAATATGGTACGATCCATGCTTTTCTTCAAAAATGTAAAGACAATGTTTTGGGCTGATGCTGTTCTATGTGCTGCATATATAAAGAATAGATGTCCATCTAGTGCTATAAGAAACAAGACTCCTTATGAATTGTGGTATGGACATGTTCCTTCGGTAAAACATCTCAGGATATTTGGTTCCACCTGTTATGCTTTAATACCAAAGGTACATAGAAACAAACTTGGTGCTAGAAGTCGTAAGTGTATCTTCCTGGGGTATTCAAACACATCTAAAGCATACCGCCTCTATGATGAAGTAAATAAAAAGTTTGTTTTATCTAGAGATGTCATTTTTCTTGAATCATCCAAATCTGACAGTGTTGTTGAGCGGCAACTTGATCGCTTGGATAGATTCACAAAATCGAAATCATTCCAAGAGTTTGATAATCAGATTCCACATCTTGAAGGGGGGATTCCTATACTAGATCAACATGTGGAATCTCCTTCTGAAGAACAATCTCCCCTGCATGACACTCCAACAACGGATGATGCTTTAAGTGATGTAATTGATAGAATTGGGAGACTTAATCTTGATTCAGTCCCAACTCAATCAACAGAACAGCTTGGACCATCTCAGAAAGGTCCCCCAAAGTGGCTGACAAAGACACTTGAAAGTGTTCATCCTGATGAAATTGGAAAAACAGGAACCAGAAATACAAACCGACAAGATGGAGGTGATGTAGATAACTCTAATTCACCTGTTGATATGGATATTACTTATGATTGTGAATTGAACTTGTCTACAGATTTTGAACCAACTTCCTTCAAAGAAGCTGCTTCTCATGATGAATGGAAAGAAGCGATGCAGAAGGAGTACGATGCCCTCATAAAGAATGGCACTTGGAAGCTGGTTGATCCTCCATTTGGAACCAAACCAATTGGCTGCAAGTGGGTCTACAAGAACAAGTACAAAGCTGATGGCTCACTTGACAAGCACAAAGCTAGGCTTGTGGCAAAAGGTTTTGCACAGAAGGAAGGGGTCGATTATGAGGAAACTTTTGCTCCCACAGCAAAATGGGCCACCATCCGGACACTCTTTGCACTAGCTGCTCAGAACGGTTGGAAAGTCCATCAAATGGATGTAAAAACTGCATTCTTGAATGGAGATCTAAAAGAGAATGTTTTTATGTCCCAGCCTGAAGGATTTGCTGTGAAAGGACATGAACACAAAGTATGCAAACTTGTGAAGTCCTTGTATGGCCTCAAACAAGCACCACGAGCCTGGTATGAAAAACTAACTGAGCATCTTCTGAAACTCAACTTCAAACATTTTGATCTTGATGATGCAACTTTATTTGTCAAGAAAGTTGGCAAAACAGTTGTATATCTTGTGGTATATGTAGATGATCTTTTAATGACAGGGAACAATGAAAGCTATATTGCATCCATAAAGAAAGAATTAGGAAAATTTTTTGAAATGACTGATTTGGGCTATGTTCATTACTATCTTGGCATTGAAGTAACCCAACATCCAAATTCCATATTTCTTTCTCAAAAGAAATACATTGGAGATTTGTTAAACAGATTTGGCATGACAGAGTGCAATCCCCTTTCTACTCCAATGGAACAAAACTTGAAGCTCACATCTATTGAAGGAAAGGAATTTGAGGATGCAACAAAGTATAGACAGCTTGTAGGAAGTCTCATCTACCTCACTACTACCAGACCAGACATTTCATTTGCTGTTGGAATCCTCTCCAGGTTTATGCAAAAGCCTTGTGAGGGACATTGGTCTGCTGCAAAAAGAGTTCTAAGGTACTTGAAGGGAACTCAAGACCTTGGAATCAAGTATACACAGGTGGACGACTTCAACTTGATTGGATACTCTGATTCAGACTTCGATGGAGACAAAGAAACTGGGGTATCTACTTCAGGATATGCTATGAGTCTTGGATCGAGAGCTGTCTCCTGGAGATCACGCAAACAATCAGTACCAGCAGATTCCACAACAGAAGCAGAATATGTGGCAGCAGCTGAAGCAACGAAAGAAATTGTGTGGCTCAGGAAAATTCTTGAAGATTTGCAGGTAAAACAAATACAATCAACTCCACTCATGATTGATAACACCTCTGCAATAAAGTTGGCCAAGAACCCAAAGTTCCATGATCGTACTAAGCACATCAATACTAAATATCATCTGATCCGACATCATGTTGAGGCCAAAACAATCCATCTCCGTCATTGTTCCACAAACGAGCAAATTGCAGACATCTTCACCAAAGCGCTTGGAAGAGAAAAGCTTGAAAGATTCAGAACGGTGCTTGGACTCACCAACATCCCTTCAGATTAAGGGGGGGAATGTTGACACCTAATCCGAAACGGATGAGGTGAAGCTGGACAGTCATCTAGAAGATGAACTGATCCGTTTTGTATATGTATAAATAACAATTGTCTAAATGAATAAAACACTCAGTTCTGTCTTGCGCTCATTAATTGCTGGAGTTACCCTGGCCTGACAAAAAATAATAATAATAATAATAATAAAGGTAGTTCTGATTCTTCAACTTGTCCTGATGATGAACCACACTAGTTGGTTCGAAACGCATCGACAAATGACAGATCTTGTGATTTACGGCAAAAAATCTCTTATAAACATGATATGGATCACAGAAGCCTCAATTCAACATATCTAAGTTCTTGAAAAGCCCTTGCAAAGAAATAAATCCTTAAGCTGAATTAATGACTCAACTAAACCACAATTAGAGTTAACCTATATCAATCTAAGTGTTAGTCTATCATAAATGTAAACATTATTATAACCTTAAATCTACTTAATGTTGACATAATACTAATGTTAATAATATGTTATATACTAATATGATTTATTTCCTATATTAAATTAGTTATTACCAAATGTTATATAAGCTAATAATATAACCTATGATATATTATTAAATACTATATTAACTATGTAAATTTATACCAAACTATGAAATTGTGTCACATTCAATGAAACAAGAATAGTCATTGTCTAATTGAGTGAGGGAGAAAAGGAATGAAAGTCGTTTAAAAGTATGAATTCAATATTAATTTTGTCATTATGTCCACGAGATAGCTCATTAAACAAAAACGAGATCGCAGTTTTATTGGTAATTAGTTATTCATAGAGTAAGAGTTAATTTCATTGAATCCACTTTTAAATTTTGCTTCAATTATGCTTTACATCCTTGAAAAGATTAGCTTTACATAAACCAATTAGTAGAAATAGATGAACATTACAATAGTGCAACTAATCATTAACAGATATTTTGTGTAAAAAAAAAGATGGAGGTGTTGTGACCAACAACAAGACCTAGCAAAGCGAGCCACGTGGGAGTTGTAAAGAGGGACAATTAAAACCCACAATTGGTTATATCAAATATTATAATCCTTCGAGATCTCAAACTAGCGCTTAATATTGGAGAAAAATGACCTTATGCCTGTAACAATAGTATAAAGATGCATAACGCATGACTTTATATCATATAATTACATAATATAAAATTAAATAAATGATATTTATAATATAAATATTACAAATTATCATTATATTTATAGAGTTTTTTACAAACATGTTATATATTATAATATAATTAATAATACACATATGTACATGAGAAGTGATTTTGGGCTTGGTCTCTTTTAAAATATGTATTATTTAATATATACAAAACTTTTTGAATTATTGTGGTTAATATATAATATATTATGTTACAATTTTCTATTATATATTTTAAATTATAGTTTAATTTAATTTACAATATATTTTATATGTTAAAATATTAACATTAGTAGTATAATAATTATTATTGTTATTTTACATATAATACAATTATTTTTATATGTTTTTAGTATTGAATTTTTTTTTAATTATTTTTCTTTTTAGTGTAGGAGTATCAAGCCAAGTGGAGTGTTGGGTGCAACATAGGGCTTATAAATGTACCAACATTTAAATTTTCAAGCCGGAAAGTTTGTGAACTTTGAGGTGTAGCATTGTAGCACTGGAAATGCTATAGAGAGTCCCTGGCAACCTGCAAAACAAATTCTAGTCCAATTTGTGTAATAAATGAAATCCTGCACTTAAAAGGAATCTTGAGAAAACATCAATCCAGGCAATCAAAATCATGCGGTAAAATAAAGGAAATCTTGTACTATTTAACAATGCGAAAGGAAATTCTAAGTACGAGCAACCAGAAGGGAAATCAGAACTGGAAACCAAGCATGCCGGCACAATATCAAAAATATTGTAAATGCTGGAATAAATTCAAGAGGAAATCAAAAACCATTATGCCTGCACTAATTCTACTACATCTACCTCTGTGTAAAATTAACCTAAAAGCATCAGCAAGCATAACAAATAAATTTACTGTGTAAATAACTTATGAAAGAAATTATAGATTCTCTCGCCTTCCTTGTCCCTAAAGAATAAATCTTGCAAAACTGTCTAGAAGTTTAAAGGAAATAAACATAATCGTTTGCAAACATAATGAAGCTTCCTTTTCATGAATGTCGGCTCTGCAAGAATCATGATTTAAAATGACAAAAATATATATGTGATCTCTGCTTCTGAGTAACATATGATTTCTTGTAAGCATAGATTGAATGAATGCGTTAATATCTTGAAACTATGAACACTCAAGTCGATCTCAGGTTCTGGAATATAAATTAAATGGATCTGAATCAATTCAATGGTTTCAAGTTGCACATTACAGCTCATAAAGGCAGAGTGTCAATGCATAAGCCGATCTTGTGAATTCAAATGTTCTGAAGGGACGCAATCCTTATTTGATATAAAGAAATATTTCAGGTGCAAGAACAATTTCTAATGCAAAAACCAAATCAATATTACAATCGAAAGGAAAACATTACAGCAAATTAAATAACATCAGTTTGGAGGAGGAAAGAGACTGAAAGTAATTAAATCCTACGATAAGAATTTCACACAGCAAATAATAATTTAAATACAATTTAATCTAAAAAGATGCAGAGTGGTGTAGAGCTGGTCTGGCAGCCAACCTAGCCAACTCACACCCTCTATTAGTGACCTGGTTCACACAGAATTTAAAACCATTATAGATGCAATAAATAAATCAATAGAGCATGGCTATCGATGCTTAAATTAATTATTGAAAACACAATCTTTACATCATGAGGCAACACTTAACTCCAGCAAATAAGAGGAGCGATCCATGAGTTATAACTGCGTGATGCTACATTGGGACCAACTCCTCCCTTCCATGCATTCCTTCTGTGCCTCTACGTGTCCTTGTCTCTATGCGTGTATATCTGTCCATTGGTCTCTTAATCCCCTACTCCAAGCAGTCTCTTAAACTTATATAGGCGTCGATTTACAAATTAGGGCTTTTAACAGTGAATTAAAATACAGGAGGGAAGATTATCGATCTTAATAATTTACCATAAATAAAACTGGGTTTCTAACTAAATGTCGAAATGGGAATTGTTTCTCGTAAGTTGTTCCTCTTTTCCTGGAATGATGTTGTTGCTAGAAACTGCGATTTCACTGATCAATTTTCTCCACTCAGCAGTAGTCAATGGGATGCTAGAATCTGGCATTGTTGTAACGACATCTACGAAAGGCATTACTGCTTTCATTTTTCTCGCCTACCCTGCAAATCAAGCTATGGAAGCTAACTGTAGACAAAACCAGTTCAACCTTCTCTAGAACTAATTTCCTGCGGTGACATGGTCGTAATTAACAATCTTGATCAAGGGCAATGCTCCTCAATGTCAATGCAAGTTGGAAACTTCGAATTAGTGTACTGTGACTTGAACTCTTGACATGAGAGAACAGTAAAGCCACTAAAGCATTTCTTGAAAATGTTCTCTTCAGGCCTTGTGCTCCAAATAATAAAATGTTTATCATCAACACCACTATCGCAGTGTTCATTGCTAGGATGAAATTGTTGAGAGCCAGGTTGAACCTGCTCCATGTTTCCCATTATTACCTGTGTCGTAAGCCATTTTCTTCAACATCTGAATAGCTAACATTGACATGTGAACAATCTTCTAGAGAAAGATAAACACAAATGCCATAAGCTGCCCCATTGTTGGGTGTATCGATTTGGCCAAAACCATGTAATACGATGCCAGCTACACCCTTCCGAGAAGTACCATGCCAGGCATATCTGATATTATCTTTGCCACAAAATTTTCTAGTAATCTCAATGTGATTTTGAAATGCCTACAATTGAGCCTGTCCGAAGAACTTGATGGCACACATCGATAAATACCAACAATGTTGCTAAATGTTACAAGTGTACTAAGACCAACTAGAAACATGTTCCTCACAGCTACATACTCATGATTACCATTCTCTAATTTAATTAGTTTGTATTTTCCATGCGCTTTATAGCAACGAATTGTGCAGTACCCCTTATCAATTCCTTGTAACTTTTGTAGAAATCAAAACAGCTGAAAGAAAATACTGGTATTGTTTCTGGAGGAAGCATAACAAGTGGATACAGTAGATCATCTCTTCTATACCACCAATAAACTCCAACCACATGTAACACAAAAACCAATATGATGCCGATGAGAACTGAAAATGAGTGTAGTCCAGAAATTCTTCAGAGTGCAGGAAGCCCACTGTAACTAGTGCATGAATCCCAATTGGTGCAGGAATCTGCTATACTGTCCAAGAAGGTAAATGCAAGACCAAATCCTATATAAAGGCATGATCGAACTAGTTTTAAACCTGCAACATACAAACCTCTATTAATAATGTTTTAATCCTAATAAAACAAGGGAAGTAACAAATATTCTCGAAAATAATCATTTAGCCAAACAACAGCATGAGAGATTCCGAGTAAGAATAGGACAAAACGGAGGCCCAACATCCCCCCATGTTAACCATATTGCATGTCCTCATGCAAGGAAATCTGGTACTACCACTCCCTTGAAAAACAAAATTAGAAACATTTGTAAGCATTCAAAACGATGTTCCTGCAATTCTGTGTGATCACATTTTCTACGCTGAATAAGACTTGTTCTAAAAACAAAGTGTCTGTTGGATTCTTTATTTGCTTAGACTGATTTCAAGAAAATCTAAAACAAAAGCTGCCATGGAAAAACTAAATTTCAAGGATGGTGTTATTACTTGAATAAAATAGCCAGCTTTTAAAATTTCCAAAAATATCTCAGAGGCATCCCTAATCAAAAGTTACACTTTAAAATCCTCATTGTAAATATGAGTGACATGATTTAAAATCCATGGTGTTAAAAGTAGACATAGTAATACCTTCCCACAGTGACCATTTTACCATTATCCATGTATAGTTGAAGCTCCTCTTGTCTGGGCACAGTGAATTACCTGCACTAAGGGTCCCACGTCCATAAAAATCATTCCAAAAAGATAGAACTCCAAGGTATAACAACAGAAGGATTTTAAAGCCATTCTCAAAGAGATTGATAATGAGTTCAGGGAAAGCAAAAACAACCAAGTAAATTATAGTGTAGAGTTAACTTTAATACCACAGGCATGGCCCTGCTGCCATAGGCATCTATAGCCTCGACAAGGATACCTTTTAACCTCATGAAATGCTTGTGTCCCACCTATTAGATATAGACTCAAAGTTATTTAAGAGAATTTACTTTTTTTCTCTTTTTAGAAGTTAATTGAAGGCCATTGTCCTGGCTTGGTAACCAGCTAACGACAGTTCCATTCACAGGAACTAACAAGAATGAACAAGTCAGCTCGCAATGAGACCTCTTGTCTTCCAGCTTCTTCAACTGAAAGCCATTACCTTGGCTTGGTGACCAGTGTGGTAATTTCATTCTCCTTAGGACCCATGATCATAGTAGGTCGGCTCATAATGAGACCTCCTATCCCTCAACTAATTCGTTTATGTTTGAAGAAAAAACTATGATTATGATTAACCTCAGATAGGTTACTTAATAGGTGGGGAAGAAAATCTACTCCTTAAGAGTGCAGGATGGTGTGAAAAGTTTTTAATTACTACTCTTTACTGGTTGGTCATGCTACCCTAAAGACTTATTTTAAAAAAATATCTGAGATAATGACTAAAAAGATTCCTTGAGTTGGTCATGCCAGGGTTCTTTATGAAATCTTATTAGAGTTTTGTAGGTGTGGTCCACCATAGGAGGTTTTTCATCGGTCCCTTTGAAGAGGAACTTGAAAATTTTTTCTGGAT
Source organism: Pinus tabuliformis (assembly GCA_031772625.1). Taxonomy (NCBI): domain Eukaryota; kingdom Viridiplantae; phylum Streptophyta; class Pinopsida; order Pinales; family Pinaceae; genus Pinus; species Pinus tabuliformis. Next base: position 2,063,926,524 of record CM062818.1, on the reverse strand, counting down.
GATAGTTTGCTGAAATAGGAAAAAGTATTACATGTAAGTTATTAAAATAACCTTAACTGACATATTAGTCCATAATCAAAGTCACTTTAAAATATGAGGTAGTAAGTGTCAAGTTCTTCTGACAAGTCTTAGCATGAGAGTACATAGTAATAGAAATTCCAAAAGCTGTGCTTTTAGGGAATCACAAGTTCAAGAGTGTTGTTATACATCTTTATTCATTATTCTCATATTACCCTACCCTATTTTTAAAGAAATAAATATCACCTTTAAGTGTAGGCGTACTTCCAATGAAGCCATGTGCGTAACACAATGCTGATTATACTCACACTTAATTTTAAATAATAGACTTCAAGACATACCAAAGCGTGAGAAACCAATTTCTTCAATTGACATGGTACCAAGAGTTTCCGAATGATGAGGAAATAAGGTGGCTTGATGACTGCTCGAAACCAGGATTCAATGGAATCCACATATGTATGATTCTCAAAGTCTTCCACAGTTTGATAGTCACTCTCCTGGAGGCACAAAGAATCTGGTGAAAGACAAAAGATAAATCCCTCAAGTTCAGGCTCAAATATTTGATTTTCAAATTGACAAGAATGGTTAAGAGAGATTCTAGGGTTTTGAGCTTCAACAACATTTTGATAACAAGTTCCAATGAAAGATTGCTCCTCTGATGGTCTTTGAATTATATCTTCCTTGGGTAAATGTTCTGCAGTAATGGGGGAGGTTTCCAAATTCATTCCCTTTCCCAACATGGAAGATGTGACATTTTGTTCGATAACGGGAAGAATAGGTGTTTCAAAATGTTGTGCAACCTTATGGTTTAGATTAGGGTTTAAGTTATGGTTTGGGCTAGGGTTTTGGTTAAGGCTTGGGCTAAGCTTTGGATTTGAATTGGGGTTAAGCTTTGAACTAAGGTTAGATCTAGGTTTTGGATGAGGACTAGGGTTAGGTCTAGGGTATGGACTAAGGTATGGATTAGGGTTTGGGTTAGGACTAGGGTTATGGTATAAATTAGGGTTAGGTATAAGGTATGGACTACGGTTAGGGTATGGATGAGGGTATGGACTAGGGTTAGGGTATGGATTAGGGTTTGGATTAGGGCTAGGGTATGGATCAAAGCTAGGATAAGGGTATGGATAAGGGTAAGGTTGCACATGCAGCTGGGACCATGGATGAGGATAACTTAATGGTGCACTGGAAAGAAATGGTGGTTGTTATTGATGCTCAAGTGATTGAATTTTTATGGGAGATTTCCCTAGAAAGAAGGATACAAACTATTCTTGAGGCCATGGAGATATCTGGCTCGAGGATGAGGGCCAAGGAGAGGGCCACTACGGCCATGATGCAGGGTGTTAAATTAGAGGAGGATTAAAAGTTTTCCATGAAACTATAGGATTGTAAACATGTTGAGGAATCTGCTTAGGATAATAAACATTATTCCAAGTATCAAATGGTGATGGGTCTTGAGTTATACCTGGTAGTCGATTTGATTCCTTACTTGATTTCCCGAGTGCCTTTAGTAATCCTGGTAGTGCTAGGCAACGTTCTGTTACATGATCCTCTTCACAAATTTTGCAAACTTTCAAGCTATTGAGCGGACACATTCCAAGGAAGTGTTTCTTTTTACAATTGGTGCAAAAGATAAGGAATGGTTTGTCATCCTTCTTCTACTCTTCCTGCCAATCACCCAATTTTGAAATCAAAGATTTAATAATATCATTCTTATGTTCAATCAAAATATTAAAATTTTCAATTGTTAATTCTTCATTGGATGAATTGTATGTCTCTATAGAAAAATTCCTCATTAGATGATTCCTCAAAATACCATCTTCTTGTTTTTAACAAGCCAACTGGTGTATTCATTAGCATAGAAATGGTGTGTGTGTGTGTGTGTGTGTGTGTGTGTGTATAGGGTGGGGAGTTCTTACAACATCAGAGAAAATGAGAAACCTTAAAGCAACAGTGCAGGAAAGAAATAAATTCAAAGAACATAAAATTGCAAGAGAAACTAGGTGAAGGGAAAAAACAAATGCATCAAGTCACCAAGGTCAATCCCTAAGCACCTCGCTGACAACGGCACCAAAATGTTGGGTGCAGTATAGGGCTTATAAATGTACCAACATTTAATTTGTCAATCCAGAAAGTTTGTGAACTTCGAGGCGCAGCACTGGAAATGCCAGAGAGAGTCCCTGGCAACCTGCAAAACAAATTCTAGTCCAACTTGTGTAATAAATGAAATCCTGCACTTAAAAGGGAACTTGAGAAAACATCAATCTAGGAAATCAAAATCATGTGGAAAAATAAAGGAAATCCTATATTATTTAACAATGCAAAAGGAAATTCTAAGTACAAGCAACCAAAAGGGAAATCAGAACTGGAAACCAAGCATGCCGACACAATATCAAAAAGACTATAAATGTTGGAATAAATTCAAGAGGAAATCAGAAACCATTCTGCCTGCACTAATTCTACTGCATCTACCTCTGTGTAAAATTAACCTGAAAGCATCAACAAGCATAACAAATAAATTTATTGTGTAAATAACTTATGAAAGAAATTATAGATTCTCTCACCTTCCTTGTCCCTAAAGAATAAATCTTGCAAAACTATCTAGAAGTTTAAAGGAAATAAACATAATCGTTTGCAAACATAATGAAGCTTCCTTTTCATGAATGTCGGCTCTGCAAGAATCATGATTTAAAATGACAGAAATATATATGTGATCTCTGCTTCTGAGTAACATATGATTTCTTGTAAGCATAGATTGAATGAATGCGTTAATATCTTGAAATCGTGAACACTCAAGTCAATCTCAGGTTCTGGAATATAAACTAAATAGATCTGAATCAATTCAATGGTTTCAAGTTGCACATTATAGCTCATAAAGGCAGAGTGTCAATGCATAAGCTGATCTTGTGAATTCAGATGTTCTGAAGGGACACAATCCTTATTTGATATAAGGAAAGATTTCAGGTGCAAGAACAATTTCTAATGCAGAAACCAAATCAATCTTGCAGTCGAAAGGAAAACATTACAGCGAATTAAATAACATCAATTTGGAGGAGGAAAGAGACTGAAAGTAATTAAATCCTACGATAAGAATTTCACACAGTAAATAATAATTTAAAAACAATTTAATCTAAAAATATGCAAAGTGGTGTCGCGCTGGTCTGGTGGCCAACCTAGCGAGCTCACACCCTCTATTAGTGACTTGGTTCACATAGAATTTAAAACCATTATATGCAATAAATAAATAAACAGAGCATGGCTATCGATTCTTAAATTAATTCTTGAAAACACAGTCTTTACATCATGAGGCAACACTTAACTCCAGCAAATAAGAGGAGTGATCCACGAGTTATAACTATGTCATGCTACATTGGCACTGACTCCTTCCTTCCACACATTCCTTTTGTGCCTCTGCATGTCCCTATCTCTGTGCATGTATATCTATCCACTGATCTCTTAATCCCCTGCTCGAGACAGTCTCTTAAACTTATATAGGCATCGATTTACAAATTGGGGCTTTTAATAGCCAATTAAAATATAGGAGGGAAGATTATCGATCTTGACAATTTTCCAGGAATAAAATTGGGTTCCTAACTAAATGTCGAAACGGGAATTGCTTCTAGCAAGTTGTTCCTCTTTTCCTGGAATGATGTTGTTGCTAGAAACTGCGATTTCACTGATCAATTTTCTCCACTCAGCAGTAGACAACGAGACGTTAGAATCTGGCATTGTTGTAACAACATCTACGAAAGACACTATTGCTTTCATTTTTCTTGCCTACCCTACAAATCAAGCCATGGAAGCTAATTGTAGACAAAACCAGTTCAACCTTCTCTAGAACTGATTTCCTGCGTTGAAATGGTCGTAATTAACAATCTTGATCAAGGGAAATGCTCCTCAATGTCAATGCAAGATGGAAACTTTGAATTAGTGTACTGTAGATTGAACTCTTGACACAAGAGAACAATAAAGCCACTAAAGAATTTCCTGAAAATGTTCTATTCAGGTCGTGTGCTCCAAATAATAAAATGTTTATCGTCAACACCACTGTCGCAGTGTTCATTGCTAGGATGAAATTGTTGAGAGCCAAGTTGAACCTACTCCATGTTTCCCATTATTACCTGTGTCGTAAGCCATTTTCTTCAACATCTGAATAGCCAGCACTGGCATGTGAACAATCTTCTGGAGAAAGATAAACACCAATGCCATAAGCTACCCCATTGTTGGGTGTATCGATTTGTCCAAAACCATGTAATATGATGCCAACTACACCCTTCTGAGAAGTACGATTCTAGGCATATCTGATATTAGCTTTTCCATGAAATTTTCTAGTAATCTCAACGTGATTTTGAAATTCCTACAATCAATCATGTCCGAAGAACTTGATGGCACACATTGATAAATACCAACAATGTTGATTATAAATGTTACAAGTGTACTAAGACCAACCAGAAACATATTCCTCACATCTACATACTCATGATTACCATTCTCTAATTTAATTAGTTTGTATTTTCCATGCGCTTTATAGCAATGAATTGTGCAGTAACCCTTATCAATTCCTTCTAACTTTTGTAGAAATCAAAACAACTGAAAGAAAAGACTGGTATTGTTTCTAGAGGAAGCATAAAATGCAGCACAATGCATGGGAAGCGAGCTTACCCCAAAACCACTGAGCTGAAAGTGCCAACTGCTCCTAGATGTGATGTGGCATGTCAGAGCTACAAGGTTGATGTGAGGAATGAGCTCTGCAGTGTCTGGTTGATATGTTTTGATAACATCGAGGTTATGACATGCATGCCACAAATCTAGGGGAAGCGACACTTGGAGGGAGGTTTCTGAATTGCTCCTTGCATGTAACCTCCAACTGCTAAACATAGATCCCTAAAACAAGAGATGCCTTTGCATGTTGCCTTGCGAAAAGCAGTCTATGCAAACAACTCTGTTTTACTTGGTCCCGGAGGGAACCGGTCAACTCAGTTGCACATGCAAGCGACTACTTCACTGCTGGAGAAAAACACACATTTATCACTGTCAGTTGGGCTTACTGCCCAACGGGATTGTGCAATTTCTGGGCCCAGTGGCTGACTGCTGCCTAGATTTCCGCAAAGCCTGGGCTGAACTGCCTGTTGATGGGAAAATTTGCGTAATTCCTATTGGGAGGGTTTGCTGGCAGGATTGCGCAATCCAAGAGACCAACAAGCTGTCAGAGGGAATTGCACAATTCCTAGAGGGAACTGCTGGTTTCCCTCCAGAAATGCGCGAATTTCACTGGGAAGCTTCTCAGCGAGCATCTGGACCAAGTCCAGATGAGCAGCCTGTGAAAGGAAAAGATCACGCTGTGATCGACAAGCTGCCTTTGAACAAGAAAGACATTGAATCTTGAGGACTTGGCAAAGCAAGGCAAGTTGATGTGAAGGTTGGTAGGGAGGCTCCAAAACAGGCTAAGGCAAAATTTTTGGAGGGTGGTTGTAGCCGCTACAACAGGCAGGGAAGTGGATCATCATCCAAAAGTGCCTGATATGTAGCACTTCACGATAAAATTAGTTTGTCGTTTTATGACTTTAGCTTATAACATAATAAAGTTTAAATATGTACAAACATTAATCACCCTTAAGAGGTAATTATCTACTAATCAATCCAATCCTTAATCTAATATATCTCTTGGCCAAATTTTGAGAATGTTAGACCAAATTTATTCTATTCTATCCTATCTAATAATGTTCTACCAAGATTAAACAATTTGGTGAATTTATTCTCTATTCTAAAACATAAATTTAAATTATTTGATCATGATTAAACAATATGATACAAATCAAAACAACATGATGTTGCATTTAAACAAGTTGCACACAAAACCTTAATTTATTACAATGCAATTTATTTCTTGGAATTGATATTTAAAGAGACTCACTTATACAAATTTTGATTTTCTTTTGATGGGTTTCATTTCATTTTTTATTTTTTATTTTTTTCTAGTTTTTCATTTTCATTTTCTATTCTTTATTTTTTCATACCCTCTTTTATAAATAAAAACTAACTTATCAAAAATAAAAAATGTTACAACAGTGTCTTCCTTCAAATTAAACACCGGTCTTGACATTGGTGGCTTTAACGATTCTGGTTTTCTGATCAAAGAAAAGATAATTATGAACATAAAATGTCATCCAAAAAAATGGTGCACTAGTAAATGTATAATGCAGTGATGACAACTTCAGTGATTGTGATGGTTTTAAATTCATTTACCATATTTCAGAAAAAAAGCACAACAACAAAATAATCTTTCAATCCACAACTATTTGGGAGATCAATTGCACATGTTCAGTATATTAAAGGTACAGAAGTCATGGAAAGAGTTGTACAAAATTCATGGAAAGAGTTGATTAGAATGGTCAGTAAAATTTTCAAATAGCACCACGAGTTGTACAAAAGTCATGGAAAGAGTTGATTAGAATGGTCAGTAAAATTTTCAAATAGCACTACCTTTATAATTTCTACCCATAACAAAAATAACACACATTTTCAGCTTATAAACAAACTTCAGGAAAGGGGTAGGGGGTCAATCTTTTGGAATGATTGCCATATATTAGAATATAAACAAAACTGTAGAAAATGCCATATATGATTGAAAGGTCTGTAAAGGCTTCACTATAGTATCTTAACTTGTAGAAATAGGAGAAAGTGTTGCATTGTTACTTCATGAAATGTGTGAAAAATTTAAAACGTATATTATTGAAAGGTACGTAAAGGCTTCACTATGCTATTTCAACTTGTACCAATGGGAGAAAGTGTTGCATTGTTACTTCATGATATGCATGGAAAATTTAACACCTCGTCCAATATTATATGTCCTTGGAGTAACAAGCCCACTAACATTGTTCAACCTTCCAAATTTTCATGGTAGGTAATTATAGCCACCCATTGTTCAACCCTCCAAGTTTTCATGGTAGGTAATTATAGCCACCCAACCAGATATAACCTGGTCCCTTGTCCTTAGTAATAATATATTATAGATATTTTTTACTACATATAAAAGCATAATATGTACACTTGCTTGAAAACTTTTCCATCCTGTCTCTCCAGATCTAGAATTGATAACATTTTGTATGGGTTCTCAATCAGATTACAATTTTTTATTTTAATATAAAAATCCTTGTCTATTTATTATTAAATAAAAAAACCTCCATGCCACAATTTTAATATTATCTCTATTATATGTGTAAAAATATATCATTATAATTAACATATTTTACAAAAACCTATTAACCAATAATTCTGTTTTTTATTAATTTTAATAACATTTTAATTTTATAAATCAATTAAATATAATTGTTAAAATAATTTATTTTGGATCATTTCAAAGAAATGCATTGTTATACTATTCACTCCCATTCAATTTAGAAAAGTAACATATTTAACTCTTAACTCACCATTGAGATGACAAGCTCGAACATTTCTTAAAATAATTTATTTCCAGTCAAAAATGACAGTTTGAATTTGAAACTTCTAAAAACTAAATTCTACATAAGCCTGGCAATTTATAACTCATAAAAATATTTATTTTTAAAAATGGGAGGGGCTAGTTCCCAAAAGAAGTGATAGGGAGCCCTCTTTTTTATACATTATACACATCAGACTAGCGGACATCCATCACATCTGAGCTATCACATTCGGAATACATTAGCATTAAAACAGTAAGGACTGCAGTGCAGCTACATCATGGGGATCGAATGCGGCAGGATGCGAAGCAACCGACTGCCCCGACGGCTATTTTTTTTTTTTTTCCGAAGGTGGCAAAACCTATCAAACTCAGGTGTCAAACCAACAGTGAGGACAGCCATCTCTGGCTGCTATCCGCGAATGTCGGTTTGACTCATCACTGTTTTCAAGGAAAACCACGCCACCTGTAATAACCCGCTGGTGGTCCGTAAGGGAGCAGGCTTTCACTCCTGCCATACCATACACTTGCGTGCAACTCATAAAAATATTTATAATTATTTATTTAAATTTAATAAACTATTTAATTTAATTATATTTAAATTTAATAAATTATTTAATTTTAACGGAGATTAATCATGATGGTATACTTTTTCTGCGAAGCAACCGACTGCCCCGACGGCTATACCATACACTTGCATGCAACTCATAAAAATATTTATAATTATTTATTTAAATTTAATAAACTATTTAATTTAATTATATTTAAATTTAATAAACTATTTAATTTTAACGGAGATTAATCACGATGGTATACTTTTTCCACTAATTTACCAGTCATAAATAAAATTATTACACAAAATCTAATAACCATTTGAAAAAAAATTCATTGTAACTAATCATACTATAGACATCTACAGAGTCCATAGAAAATCTACTAATAGACAATCTTACGAAGATTCGTCCGAGATGACCGATTGCAAAAACTTTATATGTCTCTTACGAAAACAAAACAGTATTCTATATAGGTCTGAGAAGACCTGCTTTGCCGTTATCATCTGTGCAATCTACGTATTTAAAAAAAAATAAAAATCTCCCTAAGTTTAATCATATGAAAGCAAAAATTTGTACTATACGAACCAGTTGAAATTCGCAGTTCTGGAAAATAAAGTCATCAGTGGAGGCACTAGATAAGCCTGCAGAACAGCTGGAATAACCACTGGAAAATAAAGTCATCGATGGAGGCACTAGAGAAGTCTTCAGAACAGCTGGAATAACCACTTTATGCAATAAAGTGCAAATCCCGAAAAATGGTTCGAGGTACAAAAAGTTGTCACTCGCCGTGGAAGATTGCAATCATAATAAAGTCACCTCTTTCTGCAACAAAGATGTGTAAATCCCAGAGAATGGTTCCAGCAGGGGTTAAATTTGACGGGTGCCCCTGCCCATCGCAGAAATTTTTTTTGATGGTTTTTTTTTTTAAATGGCCCATCGTATGATTTGTAATATTTATTTCTACGGGTTTTATTTAATTTCTACAAATTATATTCATCAACTTAAATTTATTTTAATTTTTTATTAAATTTTTCAACTATAACTCAATATCAAATCTCCCCACTATAAAAATAAAAACACTATAAATTTAATTTCAAAATAAGAGTTACCAATATTTTCAATAGAAAATATCAATAAATTCAGTTTCAAAATGAAAAACACCTATATTATCAAAAAAATATATCAATATAACTCTTGAAACTAGCAATTATAAAAATAAGAAGGCTATAAATTCAATTTCAAAATCAGAGATGCTTATATTATCAAAAGAATAAAACCACCATCTACTAATCAAATCCAATAAAACCATCTAACCCAAGCGAGTTTGCCAGCAACATTCCTTCCTACCAGCAGCATAGAAAGCATCTCTACTAGCAGCAATTCTTTGTTATTCTATTCTTCGCTGACCTGGTCTGCCCAATATGTTATCTTCATGGAGTGGGGTTATTCTTGATATGTTCAATTCGTTGGGGTGGTTATTCCCACTCTGTTCTTCTCTTTGCTGAAAAGGTTTGACCAATATGGTTTATTCATTGAAGGTAAAATACAAGTTGTGAGTAAATTGGTTGTCCCTTTCTTTATGATTGGCAAGAAAGAGATTGATTACAAAAAGTGGCTAACAAAGCTCACCAAAGACCCAAACCTTGTCAATATGTTCTTATCTATGAAGTTCACCTCACACCACCACTTTAGTAGTTGCTTGCTTAGTAGGACCCAACCATGAAAGAAATACATCGAAGGCTTAAGATGGAGAATGAGGTTGAATTGTCTAAGTTATGCCTATACAACATTCTACACAGATAATAAGTCCAGTGCAAATTATACAATTCGTATTAAGTTTATCAAAACTTGATTATGAAATAGGGAAAAGCAGGGCACACTGGTTCTTGTTCAAGAATTGCAGAGATGTCTAAATTTAGTTTCAAAATCAAAAACACCTATATTATCAAAAGAATATATCAATATCACTGTTGAAACTTGATTCTAAAATAGTGAAAGGGAAGGCATATGTGTTCTTGTTCAAAAACCAGGTCTTTTGTGGTTGTAATTCAGAGGCCTTTACAAACTTTAAGACTAATACCTGTAGTTGTATAACACACTCTTACTTTGTCATTGTCCCTAGTCACGAGATGAATGTCTGCCTGGGGAATGCACTTGTACTTCTCCCGGGAATGGAGTTGTACTTCTACCACAATAGAAGCTACAGTTTCCCACTCTCAATCGCTGAAAAATAAGAAAATGTCTATAAAAACCTCTTGGGCACTCTCTGTAAGACCCTCGTAAGCCACTAACATCAATTTTCATTCTTTTCTAGTGCACCATAACTTATTTGGCGTTTGAGCTTGTTTTTGTATCTATTAACACTTTAAACAACTTATGCAGCTACGACTCCCATTCATTCATGTCAGGTTTGCCCTAAAGAAGTGCGCCGACAGAGGTAAGCTGTCACAGACTCTCAAGAGGCCTTCCACTATGTTGTCAAATCCATTAACCCGATGGCACTGATGGAAGGTGTGCAAACACAAAAGCTCTTTGGCATGTTTTTCATCCATTGTTTTCGTTTCATAAAGTATGGCATGTGGGCTTAAACAACTGCTTGTTTAGAAGCTAACTGATCAACTGGACACCAAACTTGTAGGTTCCTTATGCATTCCCTGGTTGGTTTTTTATGTACAATTCATTTCGAGAGAATCGATCTCATGACCATCAAAGATGATCAAACCCAAACCCATCAACACCCTAGGCTTAAATAATGAAAGGGTAGCCACGTAGCTGTTGGTTAAATATACAAAGAAAAATAAGTCTCAGCCCGTTTAGAACCCAAGACCAACTAAACTAGTCTCCCCAATTAATCATAATTCAAACTACGCCATTATATCTATGATATCATTTCATTCTCCATAAAACTCATTCAAACTATGGCATTATATCTGTGATATCATTTGGATATCAGTAACAGTTGACATCATAAGTTTGCCTACAAATCTGATTTGAAAAAAAATTGACATCAAGTTTAGAGATCGAACTCTCATCTAGTGAGGTGCATGAAGAAACAATATTGTTTACCTAATTTGAAATCAATCCAAATGCAAAGCTCCAAATCGATTCAAATCTCCAATTTCCTCCAATTTCCTGTATTACTCATCCAAACCCATTGAATCGAAGTTTCAAATCTATCCAAACTCTAACTTAGAGGGTTAAAGAAATCCAAGAAATCAACAAATATTCTCCATAAAATTAAACAACTTATTTGTGAAATGGCAGAGTAATACATCATTTAGAACCAGAATTAAGTATTAAAATACGAACTCTGCAACACAGATAGAGGTACCAAACATCAATACAGTTAGCTTGCAATAAACTATACGATTTTCACTGGCAGGTTACGTTTGTTCAACAATAAATACATAAGTTGCGTATTAGTGCTGGGTAAACCAAAATTTTGGAAAAAAATGGAAATATAAAACAGTGACTTTAGGCCTTGGAGTGTAAGTCTCGGGGTCCAACATTTATGGGCATAATCTTGCCAAATCCTCGAGGACCACCGCATAGGATTTGATGTTATCAATGATCACAGAAGAAATGGGATGAAATCTGTGGTACATCGATGTGAGACGGACAAAAAAAAGTTAAAAGCACTATACAATCCATTATTTTCATAAATACTTAACAGTCCAGTCTGACAGTCCATCCAGCCTGATTCAACAACCCATGGTATCAATTAATTGAAATGAGCTAAGCTGGCGGGTGACGTATTGAACTTCGATTTTTAATTTAGGAAAAGTTGAAACTTAGACGTGAACCCCATATATATATATATATATAAAACTGAAACCGGTCATTTTTTAACATGCCCGTCAATATGACAGTTTTTAAAATTATTGACCAGTCAAGAATGACATGTATATTTTTAAATAACAAATGTTTGACGGCTAAAACAACAGAAAACGTGTAAACAGGCGTCAAATTTAACCCCGGTTCCAGGTACAAAACGTAGTCCCTGGCCATGGAATAGTGCAATCATAATTAAGTTACTCAATGTAGTGCATAGCTTGAAAAATATTACAACCTGCTCATTTTCAGATCTCATATCTCATAGAGATGTACATTCATTATTGAATATTACAGACGTCTTAAATCTTGAATATGGCGTTACTACAACAGATTCTAGCCGGACTTCCTTGAATTTTGCTGAGTAGAATTAATCTGTGCCATCAAATTTCTAAACAAAGAATAATCTACCCATTCATTCAATTTGATTGAAGATGGCTGAGCTGCCACATGTTCTCTCACTCAAAGCTTCATCAAGCTTATAGGTAGCGCTTCAAATATGAATCCATGGTGGTGTATTTCACTTCTGGGTACAACTCTGTTGCTTCTCTGGCATCTGGCCCAATGTCAAAATTACAGAGATCACCTTTGTAAAATATATGGTAGAAGTGGGATATTCCAATCTGATGTTCGTAGGGTTGATCTGTTTACAAATCCACAATATCACATCACTGAATGAATAATCAGAACATCTTAAGGAAAATAATATATATATTTATACCTTTCATGCCTGCAAGAAAATCCTCTGCAGAGATGTATGTTTTCTTCAGAGTATTTCCTGAGAGTTGTTCCCACTTTTCCACAAGTTCCTTCTGAGAAAGTATATTTTGAGGTGGCCTGATATATACAGTCTTGTTCAGAGTGCGTGGATCATCAATTGTTTTCAGTGTGTATATTCCAATATCATCTTCATCCACCCAAACAGCTGAAGAAGAAAACAATAATCTGACATAAATAACCAGATGTTGTACAAACTATAGCAGAGTTTGAAATTCTTGAAGTAATAATTAGATGGAAAAAGCTCAGATGTTGTAATTACAGACCTTTAATGTTACCATCCCCATATATAACTACATTTTCAGGGGGAGGAATAAGGCGGCCAAGCTGAGCCAAACCTCCTGCTAAATACCCAGCAAATATATTTGAAGAGACATACGTGTAGGGAATGCCTGCAGATTCAATGGCCCGCCGAACCTTCCTCTTATCAATAAAGACCGCGTTACCAGGCTCCATAGCGTTCTCCATGCGGTCTGGGTCCATTCCAAATTCAGAAGGAAGAAACCTCTGCAATATTTTTCATGAAAGGCAAACAAATTTCACAATGCAGGTACAGAAACTTCATATAATTTCCAAAATCAAACACAGGTACAGAAACTATGGGATAATACCAGATATCATAACCAGGAGTACTGACCTTAATATTCCCAGCCTCTTTTATGGCTTCAACCAATTTCAGCTGTTGAAGTATTTGATTTGTGAAGTGGTTTCCTGCTATTGCACTTACCACAACATCCACCTGCTTCAAGGCTGCTACAAGGCTTTGGGGATCTTCAAACGATCCCTGCACATAAAGCTACATCAGATTGCAATTATTTTTTCATTGTTTCCGCGTAAATATTATATATAGATTGCAGAAGTTATACCTCCAAAAGTTTGGCACCCGCCTGTTTGAAGGAGAGCAACATGTGCACCTTCTCTATGTCAAACACCACTTGTGGCCTGAACAGAACGAAAGTTGGGTGGCCTAACGCTATGCTGGCTTTCACAAACCTCCTACCAATGTATCCAGTGCCACCCACAATTAGAACTCTGCTCTTAGCCATCTCCTATCTCTGGAAATTTACCGTGTGTTACCAGGGAGGAAGAAAGGTATACATATAGATCTCCCTGGTCACATGGAAAATGGGGAAGGTAAGGATAAAAGAAAATGACAGGCAAGACACCCAACTACCCGGGAAGGTAAAGATACCCGCTTATATCATGTGTTATAATATTGGGTTTTGTGGGTTTTTACTTTTAGTGAGAATTTATACAAAGTGTTTTTGAAGGGGGAATGAATCACTTCACTCCAGGTTATATATTTGATATAAATTTAATATTTTATTTATCGATAAAGATGATGATAATGGAAGAGGGTAGTGGGGTTTAGAAAATGAGTTGTTTATGGAGGCAAAGGAATTGCTCAGATGGTCAAAAGTGGTTGGAATCTCGGCAAAAAAATTTCAAAAAATCTTATAGAGGCAATATTTGAATCGTATTTTTGATGGTGGAATGGATTCAGCACCATCAAAAACCTCTAAAGCACCTAAAATTAAGAAGTTTGACAACTTTTACTTGGATTCACAAAAATCCCTGCAGGATTTTTTGAAAATATAACCGGAATTTCCATAACTTTCAGGACAAAAAAGCATAATATTTAGACTATGGCCTTAGGAAATTGGTGGTGTGACAAAAATGATTACATTAAACTTAGGCCACATTAACCTTAAATATTACTAAAACTGTGAAACTGTGACTTTTACATCATAGAGTCTTTTAAAAATGCAAGCTATCACTATTTGTTATATGCCTTTTCATCTACAATTATTCAATTTTTACTATTCAAAATAAATATATTTAATTTTTAAAAAATATTCATACTAAATTTTAATTTTAAAATATTTATAATAATGCCTATGTTCGAATTAAATTTGAATATATATATATATATATATATAATTTGATTGAAAACGAATTAAATAATTCTTTATTAATTTTCTTAAAATTAATTTTAAAGGATCATTATCATATTTAATATATATAAATTAATAAATTTATATATTATTATTTAAATGTTTTATTTTTTTAATGATAAATATCTTTATATTTTATATGAGGAATATTTATATTTCAAATTTTGAAAAACTATCTAGAATCAAAAACAAATTCTAAATCACTATAATAAAAAATTACCATATTATTTGTGAAAAGGATAACCATCATTTATCTTAAACATATAAAATAATATCTTATTTTATATTTAAATTTATAATATCATTATGTTATATATTTTATTTATATTAAATAATATACAAAATTTTAGTTTAATTTATTCAATTTAATATATTAAAAAAAGTGTTTATTTATTTAAAAATATAAACTAAAATAATTATAAAATTAATATAGATATGTCAAAATCTTTTTAAATATGTTATAATTAATCTTGGGCTTAGACTATGTCTTAACAGTTTTTTAGTTCATTTTATTGGGACATAAGGACACACATGTTAACAGCGCAAGGCACAAAAACATCTAGTAAGAATGAAATTCTACCTCAATAGAGAAAAGTGTTATAGTTTTCCTCGAATAACAGTGATTATTCAACCTACACCGACTAATAGCAACCACATAACCATCCCACTATTAATTTAACAACTAAGTTATAATAAAAATATTTAACTAAAAAGCTTAAAACCTAGCTTAACTCATCTTATTAATTTCAGATTATCTACTGAAATCTCAACCTCCGCAAAACATAATGAAATAAAATAAAACAATATTTTAAATAATAAATCCTTAGGGCACCCACCGCCTATTAAAAAGGAAAGAAGACAGTACCATTAACCTGTGACCAATTTAACACTAAAAGTACGTTCCGCAGTGTTTGATCATGTGAACCCACATGATAGCTGCTTGACCATGGGCACCAGTACCGTCCTAAAAGGAACTTCACACGTTTCGTACCTGCTCACCATTATTGTTGTGTCGTCCACTTTAATGAAAAGATGCGTCACTCTTCTTTATAATATTTATAATAATAAACATTTTAGCTAACTATTTTGGAAATTATGTTCATAGACGTTTTTTTATAAAGATTTTCGTGGCATAGTGTAAAAGATTTGTCATCTTTGACACGTGGTGAAAATTTTCCACTGGTGTCTCCATGTGATATTGTCGATTTGTAGGAAGTGTGTGATAGTTTTTGCTCCGTTATCATGTTGCAGGAGAGATGTTTAATGTTGCGCAGGGACCGTGATTGATATAGTACTGGTCCCACCAAATCATCAGAAATTAAGACTTTTGCAACCAATATTTAATCAAAGATAAATAACATTAAATGCGAATAAATATTAATTTATGTTCAAAATTTCCCAAAACATTGATTCGGCCCACACTTACCCATAAATAGTATCTTAATACTTAAGAGTGCAAACCATATTGACCCAACTAGAAAACAGATAAAACCATAAATCTTTCAAAATGGTCTATTCTAGAAGTACAGCTTCAATGGGCCTAATGGTTAAGAGCATGTGTTTCCTCCGAAGAAGTCATAGGTTCAAAACCAGAGGGGCGGTAGAGTATGTATGCCTTCGTAAACTTAGCAATTAAATCGTTGTGCGAAGTGAGTCCCTTGTCCCACAAACAAGGGGGTATCATACACCAATTTGGTGTTTGGCTTCGCTGTGACCTTAAAAATGGATATTATTATTATTTTTTACAAAGTAGAAATCACTTCAACCCCCACTCATCAAAACTGAAGCTATGTATCCCAAGTAAATATTCATACCTACACATAATAAAACTGAATTTATGTCAGTGATAACTGTTGTGTTGTTCAACATCTAAACCCTCTATGTTCAATAAATGACACCCAACCCAATAACATTTAAACCCACTTTGTTCAATAAATGACACCCAACCCATTCTATTTCCCATTAAAACAAATTGGAGCACATGAATCAACAAATAACAAATTCCCAACCATTGGATCACATCAAATTAAATCCAGATCACACATTCAAAATAAAGCCATTGCAATCCATGTCCATCCTTACCACCAATTAAATTCAAGTGCCAAAAACTATAAAAGAAGTTCAACCACTACTGAAGTTGCATGTAAACTTAATAATTAAATCGTTGTGCGAGGTGAGTCCCTTGTCCCACAAAAAAGTGGGTCTCATACACCAATTTGGTGTCTAACTTCGCTGTGACTTTAACAATGGATATTATTATTATTATTTACAAAGTAGAAATCACTTCAACCCCCACTCATCAAAACTGAAGCTATGTATCCCAAATAAATATTCATACCTGCACATAATAAAACTGAATGTATGTCAGTCATAACTGTTGTGTTGTTCAACATTTAAACCCTCTATGTTCAATAAATGACACCCAACCCAATAACATTTAAACCCACTTTGTTCAATAAATGACACCCAACCCAGTAACTTCAATAAATGACACCCAACCCATTCTATTTCTCATTAAAACAAATCAGAACACATGAATCAACAAATAACAAATTCTCAACCATTGGATCACATCAAATAAAATCCAGATCACACATTCAAAATGAAGCCATTGCAATCCATGTCCATCCTTACCACCAATTAAATTCAAGTGCCAAAAACTATAAAAGAAGTTCAACCACTACTGAAGTTGCATGTTATGCTTTCAAACTATTCACCAACCTTGGAGACAAAACATCACAGAACAATTGCCAGTATATCCAGGTTAGTTATATCAATTACAACACATTTTTCTTACAGTTCTATTTTCATTTCTCACAGTTCTTATAGTTTCAGTTTCATGAAAATATATATTTTTCTATTTTTCTATAATTGTTGGTGAAGACACTTGGTAAATAGCAATCCTCAAATATGTTAATCTACAAGCACATGCTGCTAACAGAAAATACATGGAAGATGCTTTTGATCAGAGAGAGGGAGTGACCAAATATGAGATCTAGGCTGAAAATGGATCATAAAACCACACCCTTCCTCACAATCCAAATCTGGAGCCTCAAAATCATGGCTCTGGTCTGAATAAAAAGGGGTCCATATTGTGGATCTGGGGCATATCTGCTTCAAGTTTCATCTTCTTGCTCCATCAACTAGTTGCATAAAAGTGAGATCTATAAAATGAGTAAGAGCACAACATCATTCATATATGCCCATGGACCCAAATCACATATTGAGTTATTCACCAGAGATTGGACAAAGATCCGAATAGATGCCATCGGATCTATGTAGTCCAACTACAGAAGGAGTTCATAGTAGGCCCCTTTGTCATACTTCACTAGTGATAAACAAATCTCAATGGAAATTTCAAAAGAAGTGTAGCCTGCGTAGATTCCTCCACCATAAAATGATAACTAGATCCTAGGTTAACTTTAAAACTAAAACCCTATCAAAATAGCAATCTTCAAATATGCTAATCTACAAGCACATGCTGCTAACAGAAAATACATGGAAGACAAATCTATCAAATCTGCTTGGTTGTTTTATTAGATCTGAAAAGTAGTAAATTATAATAGTATAGCTCAAAACATAAAACATGCCAACAACAAAGTAATGTGCCCTACATCTTAGAGAATGAGAAGATGAGGGAAGGTACAATGCAGTTACTCACATGCATGAAGAACTGAAGGTGACCTGGTCAAGCCCTAACCCTATTCTAAACACCAAATAAGCGCACCTCAACTGGAAGAAGTCAAGCATGCATAATTGGAAACTATTATACAAGCACAATCTAATAAAATAGATAGCAGCACCCTCCCCTTGATAGATCACACATGGTGAACTAGAACTGAATTGAACTTAGAACTTAACTAGATGTTGAACTGAATGGGAGGTTGATCTGAAGACCTACAAAAGAAACACTCTAGTTCACTGAAGGTGACACATGCATGCACCCTCTACCAAACAGCAGCCTATATTTCTATCTAACTGCACCCTCATTACTCCTATTCACTTTATCTAATTTGATATATGAGGTCAATAATTACTCAAAACTTTACAAATTGATAATATGCTTTCCTGATTTGAGAAAAAGGCATGGCCTCTCTTATATATGGAGACAAGATACAAATAAGAGTTGTAGTTGAAATGAATGTTTACATGACTAGAAACTTCAACTGTAAGTGACATGAGGAAAAAATTGTTATGGTGCCAAGTTGTGATCAAGAGTGCTTCAAGGGGTCTCAAGTTGGAGCCTTGGTCAGATTAAATACCATGCTTGGGTTGGCCAATGGTAACTCCTCAAGGACCAAAGATCCATTTTCTGGAGAAGTGCATCCTTATAGAAAAAAAATTAGATAATGAATGTTAAGAGAGATAGGTTGTAGTGGGAAGAAATTTGAGGCTAGTGATAAATGTAAGGCATGCAATGAGCATTGCTTATTGGTGGCATGCATGTCCAAACAATCAAAATTAATGAAGAAAATTTGCATGCATTGTATAAAATCCACCTGTTAGTTAGAAGCATTGTTAGAGGCTTGAATACATAAGAGAATGGAAGAAGTGTCTCATTGTCAAGACAATACAACAATAGTGTTATGAAACCAGCTCACAAAAAGATAGAAAAGATAGATCAATGCCTTAGAATTCAGCCTCTTCGAGGGGGCAACCTCCTTTACATTACACAAATGAACAATTCTTGGATGATACAAATGACTAAACCTCCCTTCTATATATAGGAGTCTAAGGGGTCACAATATAATCAAGCCGACATAACAGTAATAACATAAGGGCACAAAAATAACAATAGTGGGTTTCTATGGGGCATACTAATAATAATATGGGGACAATAGGGGCACAATAATAACAATAAGGGATACAATGACAATAGTAATGGGGGAATCACTAGTATTATAGGGGCCTAACATGCCCCTCTCCTTCCAAAAAGTGTTGTCCTCAATGCTTAAGTAGTTCTGGATGCTTCTGTATAAAATTCTCATCCTCCCATGTGGAATCTTCAGCAGATAAGTTTTTCCACTTGATGAGATACTCCGAAATTGATCGATTTCGTCGCTGTCGAGTTCTTGTTTTTGTGACTGCTTCCGGTTCTAGTATGATTTTTCCTTCCTCGTCAAGTTCTGGCAATGTTGTTTGAACTGGGAGCTTGTCACCTATAACCTTCTTTAAATATGAAACATGGAAAACTAGGTGCAATCGGGAAGCTGTAGGAAGCTCCAATTTGTATGCCATAGTACCAATCTTTTGCAACACCTTGTACGGACCATAATACTTTGGTGATAATTTATTATCCTTCTTAGCTTGTTTGAGGGACATCTGTTTATATGGTTGTACTCGTAGGAATACACAGTCACCTACATCAAAACTTCTTTCGTTGCGATGTTGATATGTCTGTTGTTTCATTCTATTCTGCGCCAACATGATGTTATCCTTTAAGAGTTGGAGAACTTCTTGTTGATGCTCGATGTGATGTTCCACTGCTTGAACCTTAGAATTTTCTCTTAAGTATGATGTGGTGGATGGTGGATGGTATCCATAAAGTGCCATAAATGGGGTCATTTTCGCTGCAGTATGGAAGGAAGTGTTATACCACCATTCAGCCAGAGGAAACCATTTGAACCATTGTGTATGTTTATTAGATACAAAGAAACAAAGATATCCTTCCAAACATTTGTTTACTATCTCAGTTTGCCAATCAAATTGAGGATGATAAGATGAGCTATGAGCTAACTGAGTACCGAGACAAGAAAATAATTCTGTCTAAAAATTTCCAGTGAAAATGGGATCTCTGTCGCTTATAATAATCTTTGGGTTTCCATGTAGATTTTGATTGTTTCCATAAATGCACTAGAAATTGTACTGTCTTTCAATGGATGTGATAATGCACAAAAGTGTGCATACATGGTAAGTCTGTCAACTACCACCATGATGACACTCTTTCCTTCGGACTCGGGTAAACCTGTGATAAAATCCATTGAAACCTCCTCCCAACGTTGGCTTGGAATGGATAAAGGTTGTAATAGACCTGGGGTCTTAATTGTTTCAACTTTATTTTGTTGGCAAACCAAACATTCCGCCACAAACTTTTGAATATCTGATTTAAGGCCATCCCAAAAAAATTCCTTCTTAACTCTGTGGTAAGTTTTTAAAAATTTCGAGTGCCCTCCTAAGGGAGAAGTGTGCAATTCCATAAGAATCTTTTGTTTGAGTTGGGAATTCTTACATAGGTATAAGCAATCTTTGTACCATAACGAATCATTTTTCTAGCTAAATGTATCAGATGAACTGGGATATTGTTGTAACTTTCAAATGAGTGCCCACACTTCTTCGTCATTCTTCCATTCCTCCCTTGCTTCATTTATCCAATCTGGTTGAATAATAGAAATGGAGCACAACAATGCTTCCACATCCTCATCCTTTCTTGAGAATGCATCTACTACAACATTTTGCTTCCCTTTTTTGTAGATGATTTCAAAGTCATAACCCAACATCTTTGTGACCCATTTTTGTTGCTCTTCAGAGGATAATATTTGTTCTAAAAAGTAGTTAAGACTATCATGATCTGTTTTTACCTTGAAGTGTCTTCCCATTAGGTAGGGTCGCCATTTCTTAAGTGCATGTAGTATTGCCAACATTTTTTTCTCATAAATAGTTTTGTGTAAATACTTTCCCTTGATTGGACAAATTTTGAAAGCAATGGGTCTTTCATCTTACATTAAAACAGCACCAATTCCGTTTCCTGAAGCATCACATTCCACAATAAAGGTTTTTGTGAAGGCCGGCATAGCTAAGACCGGTGCTTGGCACATTGCCTCTTTAAGATGTTCAAAAGCCTTTGTTGCTTCTGGAGTCCATGAAAATGCATCTTTCTTCAATAATGTTGTTAGAGGTGCTGTTATTCTTCCATAATTCTTAACAAATTTGCGATAATATCCAGTCAACCCAAGAAATTCTCACAGATGCTTTATGGATGTGGGGATTTTCCATTCCTTAATGGTTTTAATTTTATTAGGGTCTACCTTAACACCTTCATCATATACAATATGACCCAGATATTCCACCTCTTGTACTCCAAAGAAACATTTGGAGCTTTTTGCATATAATTGTTTATCTTCCAATAGTTTGAGCACCCTGTTCAACATGATCCTTCCAAGACTTGCTGTAGATTAGTATATCATCAAAAAATACTAACACAAATTTTCTAAGGAAGGGTTTGAAAATGGAATTCATCAAACCTTGAAATGTAGAAGGTGCATTTGTAAGGCCAAAAGACATGACAAAAAATTCATAATGATCCTCATAAGCTCTAAATGTTGTTTTCGGAATGCCTTCAGTCTTCATTCTGATTTGATGATATCCTGAACAAAGATCCAACTTGGTGAAGTAAATTGATCCATGCAAGTCATCTAATAATTCATCAATGACAGGAATGGGAAATTTATCTTTAATAGTGAGCTTGTTGAGCTCCTTATAATCCAGACACGTGCCATGATCCATCCTTCTTGTGCACCAATACTACTATAGCAGATAAAGAACTTTGACTAGGTTGAATTATACCAGCCTCTAGCATTTCTGCAACCATACATTCAATTTCACTCTTTTGGGCATAGGGATATCTGTACGGCCTGATGTTTGGAGGAACACTTCCTGGAATCAAATGAATAGCATGATCATGATCACGAATAGGTGGGAGACCTTTGGGAGTCTCAAATACCTTGGAATGATTGTCCAAGGCTTTTTGAAAATCTGGTGAAATAGATGATTTCGATGTGGGAACCTCTAACAAACATAATTGTGAAATTACACCTCCTTGTTCCTTCTTTAGAAGCTTTGTCATACCATTAGAGCTGATTATCTTTCCTGGTTTCCCTTCAATACCCCTTAATTCAACTTCCTTTCCTTCCGCACAAAATTTCATGAAAAGTCCTTGAAAATTAAAAGCTATTGTACCCAATGATTGTAGCCATTGGACTCCTAGTACAACATCAACACCCCCCATCGGAATGGAAAACATTGGGCTATTCAATACATATTCTCCCATGAATAGCTTGATATTATGGCACTTTCCAGAGCAATTTATGGTTCCTCCACTTGCAACCATCACTTGACACTGGTGCTGAAAATAGGAAGTAATTCAATTCCTTTGCTATCTTACAATGAATAAAATTATGGGTACTTCCCGAATCAATCAAAACTATTACCTTTTTCTTCTTGATATGTCCTTCTATCTTGATAGTTTGAGGAGTGATAATTCCAATCAATGCATTACAAGATATGGTCGGATTCATTTCTTCTTTATCTAGAGTTTGTTCTTGGAGTATATCCTCTTCTTTTGACATTTCTTGTTCCCTTTCTTCCTCCTCTTCACAATCTATGTAGAATAATTTCTTCTCAGCACACTTATGACCTTTAGTGTATTTTCTATCACAACTTTAACAAAGCCCTTTGGCTTTTTTTTCTTCCAATTGTTGTGGTGTCAACCTTGTAGGTTGTGGAAGGCTAGGGGAAACAACACTTCCATCTTTATAGTTGTGAGTGGTAGGCTTTCTGGTTGCCATAATTTTGTTTTCCATTTTTCTTGCTAACTTGAATGCCTTCTCCAATGAATCAGGTTCCCAAAGGCGAACATCATGTTGGATATTATCCTTTAAAGTCCTATGAACACATCAATCCTATGCTCCTCTGGAATATTTTTTACCCTTATGTTCAATTTTTGGAACTCCTCAATGTGCTCCATTATTGAACCATTTTGTTTGAAACTTATCAATTGGCTAAAAAAAGTGTTGCTTTTTGTATCCTCATAATGTTCTGTCAATTCTTCCGTAAAAATTGCCAAAGTGATAATTTGTTTATGAGAGCAAAGCCATTGATACCATACAAATTGATTTGGTTCCAAATATAAAGTTGCAATATGTACCTTTTGTGTGTTTTGCACATTATTGAGATCGAAAAATTGCTCTATCTGTAATATCCATGTTGCGGGATCCTTGCCATCAAACTTCCTCATATCGATTTTTGGAATATGGTGGGTCTTCGATCCAAAATTAGAGTCTATGGAATCATGATTAACATTTCTTTTGATCTCATCATGAGTTTCCTTTACTACCCTTTCACCATTAGTGACCATTTCTTGTAGCAACTTATTCATATTTATCTTCAATTCTTCCATCTTATCATCCATGCCATCCATTTTAGCATCCATGCCATTCATCTTAGCTTCCATTCCATCCATCTTAACTTGCATGCCATTCATATTAGCGTCCACGCCATCCATCTTAACTTGCATGCCATTCAATTTAGCTTCCACGCCATTCATCTTGGCTTCATTTACCTTTACTGAGAGTGGAATTTATTGTATTTGGTCTTGTAATTTTGATATATCATGTTGCATTTCTTCCTCTTCTTCACGAGTCATGCTAGAGTTTTCAGGTTGCTTACTAGGTGTTTCCATTTTATTTCTTCAGGGCATTAATTAACGCTAATAATTCTTCACTATTCCCTTTGAATTCCTTCAAACTAATTTTTCAAACCAACCTTATGCAAAATTTAAAAAAAACTATACACCTTTTTTTTTCACTTTGTAAGAGCTCGATATTGAATCTGTTGTATCTATGTAACTGCGGATCTCGAATATCTAAAATCTCGTGTTGCGGTAGCCCTTTGCGTCCTCTTTCTAACATCGCAAGTCTGATCAAGATTGGATTCTCCAAGGAAGAGTTATGTCAAATATCCCACGGTGACCGTATTATAGACTAGTTCAGTAGAGTGAACTTGTACGACATGCCACGTGTCATTGTTTTGACCTTAGTACCTGAAACTGATACATAGAAAACTACAGGTCGTCCTATTTCTGAAACTTCTTATGAAATTTCAATTTAATGCTAAAAAAAAAAAGTTATGACAATTTTCCCCAAGTCACCTGTTTGGAATGTAATTTGGGAGTCTGCGAAAACCCTAAATTCCTCAAATCATATCTCCATAAATATAGCGAGACAAGTTTTGAAATTCGGGCTTGAAGTTCAAAACGATTTCAGCTCAAATGGGTTTTTTTTTTAGCTTCTGAAACGTCGCAGAAAAAAAGTTATAGTGAAAATTCCATGATGGCCTGTTTGGAGCAGCAAAACCCTAGAATCCAAAGCTCTGATACCAAATGTTATGAAACCAGCTCACAAAAAGATAGAAAAGATAGATCAACGCCTTAGAATTCAGCCTCTTCAAGGGGGCAACCTCCTTTACATTATAAAAATGAACAATTCTTGGATGATACAAATGACTAAAACTCCCTTCTATATATAGGAGTCTAAGGGGTCACAATATAATTAAGTCGACATAACAGTAATAACATAAGGGCACAAAAATAACAATAGTGGGTTTCTATGGTGCATACTAATAACAATAGGGACAATAGGGGCACAATAATAACAATAAGGGATACAATGACAATAGTAATGAGGGAATCACTAGTATTATAGGGGCCTAACAAATAGTCCACCCCATGTGAACTATCTATGAGACATTAAATTAATAATAGAATAAATTCAAGATTTTAGGTTGATGGATTGGCTATCTCAAAAAAAAAGATGGAATAATTTAAAACCTCGATCATGTTTCTTAGACATACAATCTTAAATGGTCAATTGATACAACATGCTGGAGAATTTACTGACAATTTCCCTAACAAGATCATAGATAAAACACAAATCCAAAAATTTCTAGGTAGTTTGAACTATGTGTTAGAAAATTATATATTACAGAGCAATGGAACACATAAAATATTGCAGAAATCTAAACACAGAAAATGCATAAAACAAGAGAGACACAGATATATGTGGTTCACCCAGTTTGGGCTACGTCAATGGAGAAACAGCTAGTCCTTCTTTTTATATTATCCAGCAAAATGAAGAGATACAACCTACAAAAGATCCACTGTAACACCCTCTTTGCTCTCAATCTCCTATCTCTTCCTCATTCAGAATACAAAGATACATAGACGCAATACAATTCCCTCATATATAGTGAGGGGTTGCCTTCTAGGGCAAAAACCCTAAACTAAACATAACTTCCACCATCAGATCATCTGCCTAATGAATGGCCCAGATTTACTAGAAATTACTAGACTTTTACAAGGCAATTTTACATCTAATTTTTGGCTTTGGGGGCGCTACCTCCGAACCCTCGCCGAGGGACCGTTGGCTCCTCGGACCCCCCAGCCGAGGGGGATCGGACCCCACGAACCCCCACGGGGGGACAAGTCCCCCCCCCCCCCCAAAACCCCCCTGCGTGGAGGGGTGTACAATTTTCCTGGGGTATATATCCGGCTGAGACCTTTGAATACAGAAGATAATCAGGCTCCACACCCAACAACCTTCCACTTGGAGACTGATTATAAAAACTCCAATGCTGCTTCATTTGCTAGAAAATGACTCCACTTTGGACCTAGCTGTTTCTCATATTCTTCATCATACTTGAAGACCAATTGAAACTCAGCAGATTCTCAGTTTCTCCCTGGTTACAACTTTTGTTGACATATCTGCGGGATTCTGGCTAGTGTGCATCTTTTCTAGCTTCAACTGTCCATCTTCCAATGCTGACCGTATGAAATGGTACTTGAGCTGTATATGCTTAGTCTTGGAATGAAATGCAGAGTTCTTTGCAAGATGTATGGCACTCTGGTTGTCACTGTACCTGCCCAACTTCTGCTTCTTACCCAATTCATCCAGAAACCTTTGTAACCAAATCATTTCTTTACTAGCCTCTGTAGCAGCAACATACTCTGCTTCTGTTGTTGAAAGTGCAACAACACTTTGGATTTTTGAAACCCAATTGACAGTTGTTCCACCTACAGTAAATACATATCCTACAATGCTCCTCTTGTTATCTCTGTCACTTGCCATATCTGCATCAACATATCCCTGTAGAGCAATGTTTGAACCACCAAAGCATAATTCTTGATTTGTGGTACCTCTCAAATACCTGAGAATCCACTTCACCGCCATCCAATGTTCTTTACCTGGATTGTTCATGTACCTATTTACAACTCCCATTGCATGTGCAATATCAGGCCTTGTGCGGACCATTGCATACATTAAACTTCCAACTGCTGATGCATATGGAACTTTAGACATATGAGCCATTTCTTCCTGAGTCTTGGGACACGCCTCCTTACTTAATTTGAAATGGCTAGCCAAAGGTATACTAACTGGTTTTGAATTCTACATATTAAACCTTTTCAACACCTTTTCTATGTACTCACTTTGAGACAATGTTAATTTGCGATTCTTCCCGTCTCTAGTTATTCTCATACCAAGGATTTGTTTTGCAGCACCCAAATCCTTCATTACAAATGAGTTTGCCAATTTCCTTTTGAGCACATTTATTTCCTGCATGTTAGAACCTGCAACAAGCATGTCATCTACATACAATAACAATATAATATAGTTGCCATCATTTTGCCTTTTGAGGTAAACACAATGATCAGAGTGAAACCTAGTATAACCTTGTTCAGACATAAACCTATCAAATTTTAGATACCACTGCCTTGGAGTCTGTTTTAAGCCATACAAGCTCTTCTTCAACTTGCACACTAGTTTCTCCTTTCCTTGTACCTCATATCCTTGTGGCTGCTGCATATATATCCCTTCCTCCAAATCCCCATGGAGAAAGGTTGTCTTTACATCTAACTGCTCAATATGCAAATCTTCAGTTGCTACTAGACTTAGAATAGTTCTGATTGAAGTCATTTTCACAACAGGAGAAAATATCTCATCAAAGTCTATACCCTTTTTCTGTGCAAACCCTTTCACCACAAGTCTAGCTTTATACCTTTTTCTACCTCCATCTTCTTCCTTCAACTTGTAAACCCATTTATTCTGCAATGTTGTTTTACCTGCAGGCAACCTAACTAAGTCCAAAGTCTGGTTATGTGCTAAGGAGTCCATCTCTTCTTTCATGGCTTGCTCCCACTTCTTCCTGGTTTCTACCTGCACTGCTTCTTCATAACATTGTAGTTCACCAAAATCAGTCAACAATACATAATATAATGAAGGAGAGTATCGTTTAAGGGGTCTACTTATCCTGATAGA
Organism: Pinus tabuliformis; assembly: GCA_031772625.1. Taxonomy (NCBI): domain Eukaryota; kingdom Viridiplantae; phylum Streptophyta; class Pinopsida; order Pinales; family Pinaceae; genus Pinus; species Pinus tabuliformis. The sequence goes on along the minus strand of CM062818.1, from coordinate 2,063,898,866 downwards.
TCTTCTAACACCACTTTCAGGTGTTTGAAGTGCTTGTTGCTGTTGTGGTTGTTGTTGTTCTGGCTGTTGATCATTATGATTTTCAGGAACCATCACTTTTCCTATGATATCGTCAAGCACTGTGTATTCTCTATTTTTTTTTCCTGTTTCTTTTCCTGCAGCTGATCCTTATACAAAACCTTTTCATTGAATATGACATCTCTGCTCCTAATGATTTTATGTTTTTCATAATCATAAAAGCGATAACCAAAATCATTAACACCATATCCAATAAAGGTACATTTCTTTGATTTTGCCTCAAGCTTTTTTCTATTTTCTTTGTTAATGTGGACAAAGGCTTCACAACCAAAAGTCTTTAAAAATGAGTAGTTTACCTTTTTACCTGTCCATGCCTCTTCTGGAATACCACCATCCAAATAACTTGAAGGCCCTCTATTTATTAGATAAACAACAGTTTCTATAGCATCTGCCCAAAATTGTAAAGGCAATTCTACATGAAATCACATGCACCTTGCACACTCCATGATTTTCCTGTTCATCCTTTCTGACACGCCATTTTCTTGAGGTGTTCCTCGAACTGTCTTCTCTCTATGAATTCCATTCTCTGAACAGTACCTATCAAACTCTTTGCTGCAATATTCACCTCCATTATCTGATCTGAGACACTTCAACATTTTTCCTGTCTCATTTTCAACCAAAGCTTTCCATTTCTTGAAAGTATCAAATACATCAGATTTATTTCGAATACAATAAATCCAAGTTTTTCTGGTTGCATCATCAATAAAAGTAACATAATAACGAGAGCCACCAAGAGATGATACCTAAGTAGGTCCCAATACATCTGTATGCACAAGCTCTAATTTTTCGCTCTTCTTTTCTTTCCCAACTCTAAGGAATCTGACTCTCTTCTGTTTTCCATAAACACGATTCTCACAGAATTTTAAATCAACATGCTTCAAACCTGGAAAAAAATTTCTTGAGTGAAGAATCTGCATCCCTTTCTCACTCATGTGCCCGAGCCTATGATGCCACAATGCCGTATCTTCTCCTGTAGAGGTTAAGGCATTAACAGAATTAGAAATACCATTGCATAAATACAATGTACCAACCTTTCCTCTTTTCGCTATTACTAGGGACCCTTTAGTGACCTTCCAGGTTTTATCTGTGAAAGTAGTTACGCAACCTTCACCTCCCAACTGCCCTGTTGAAATCAGATTTTTCTTCAGATCTGGAACATGCCTTACCTCCTTTAATAGCCATTGATTTCCATTCTGCTGTTTTATGAAAACTGTACCCATTCCAACGATTTTACAGGGTTTATCATCATCCAATTGAACCTGTCCAAAATCTCCAAGAACATAATCATGAAAATGTTTCTTATCAGGTGTGGCATGGAATGAGGCCCCTGAATCTACCACCCATGCATCAATAATATTTTCTAATGAAAGAATCAAAGCATCTTGCAACACATCACCTGTTACATTCGCTTCATGATTAGTTTCTTGCTGCATGTCTCATTCTTTTCCCTTCTGAGACTTGCAGTCTTTCTTTAGGTGTCCTTTCTTCCTGCATTTCCAGCACACTATCCCCGATCTGGACTTGGATCTGCCTTTTCTTGACTTTCTGCGATATCCTAGACTCTTTCCTCTTTCCATTTTTCTTCCCCTAGTCTCTGTAGTCAAAGAATTACCTGATGTCTCACCGGAGCTTTTCCATCGCATTTCCTCACTAAGGATTGCACTGAGAACATCATCAAACTTTAAAGTACTAAATCCAAAGACAGATTTACTAATGGCCATAACTAAACCATTCCAACTTTCCGGCAATGAGCACAGAAATAACAGAGCCCTAACTTCATCATCAAAATTTACCCCCACAGAACTTAACTGACTTGTAACTGTATTAAAATCATTTAAATGGTCTGCAACAAATCCACCTTCTGACATCTTCATATTAAATAAACACTTCATAAGAAATACCTTATTTGAGGCTGAGGGTTTTTCATATAGTTTGGCCAATGTCAACATTAAACCCTCTGTTGCCTTTTCCTTTGAAATATTAAACGCTACCGACGCCGCTAGGCACAGCCGTATTGTTTCAAGTGCCTTTCTATCGAGAATGTTCCATTTTGTTTCTGTCATACTCGTTGGCTTCTTTGTCTTTCCGCTCAATGGTAGGTACAGATCTCTTTGATACATATAATCTTCCATATGCATCTTCCACAGCTGGTAGTTTTGGCCGTTGAATTTTTCGACCCTAAACCTACCATCTTCTGCCATTTCTCCCACTCGAACCAAGAACCCTTATCTCCTGCGAGTTTATAAGCCAAATAGACCTTCGGCTCCGATACCAGTTGTTAGAAAATTATATATTACAGAGCAATGGAACACATAAAATATTGCAGAAATATAAACACAGAAAAAGCATAAAACAAGAAACACAGATATACGTGGTTCACCCAGTTTGGGCTACGTCCACGGAGAAACAATCAGTCATTCTTTTTATATTATCCAGTAAAATGAAGAGATACAACCTATAGCAGATCCAACACCCTCTTCGCTCTCAATCTCCTCTCTCTTCCTCACTCAGAATACAGAGATACATAGACGCAATAAAATTTCCTCATATATAGTGAGGGGTTGCCTTCTAGGGAAAAAAACCATAAACTAAACATAACTTCCACCGTCAGATCATCCGCCTAATGAACGGCCCAGATTGACTAGAAATTACTAGACTTTTACAAGGCAATTTTACATCTATGGACCGCTGGCCCCTCGGACCCCCCAGCTGGGGGGATCAGCCCTCCCAAACCCCCACGGCGAGGACAAGTCCCCCCGCACCCCTCCGCGTGGAGGGGTGTACATTCTTCATGGGGTATACATCCAACTGAGACCTTTGAATACAGAAGATAATCAGGCTCCACACCCAACACTATGTGGACCACTTCTACAAGGACTATGATAATGATAGAAATTTTTTAAATGATAGGCTCAAAAAGGATCCTCCTCCATGGACTCTAGTACATACTAGAGTGGTGTAAAACATCAAAACAAAGGTAAAAACACTTCCAACTTCACATGTTGTAGATGATGGTTTACCCAAACTTCTGGAAATATATGCAAACAATATTGGATGGGGAGTACTACTAAAACATGTGAGAAATAAAAATGCTAAACCTAAATAAGAAATCACGTAGTTTATTTCAAGAACATGGGAAGATGCATAAAACAATTATTCTGCGATTGACAAAGAGATTAAAGTTGCTATGAATGCAATATATATGTTTGAAATATCAGATCAATACTAGAGAAGTGTAACACATCAAAAAATCATAAGCATAACACATCAAAAAATCATAAATAAAAAATCATGGCTATTCCCAGGACCAAGCTCCTTGAGACATTAAATCAAATGCTGGGCATGAAAGCTGAAATCCTGATCAAGGAGAAGTCCTGCTTTGGCTTCATTTCTTCAAAAATCATAAGCATTCCCAGGACCTGAAATCATAATCAAGGAGTTAGTAACAAAAAAGAGTCTCTCTATGTATTTTGTGAACCCGTAAATAGTCTTCTTGAAGATCAAAGAACAAACCTAGAATAGACCAAGAAGGAATTATGCAAGTCCACTTGGTGAGACAACGGGGGTCGTGAATGAATTCAATTGCGATAACAAACAGGAGTCTAAACAAATTAATTCAAACAACAGTAACTACCAGATCTTCTCATGGTATCTTAATTGTAAAGACAAGTTATCAAAACAACAAAACAATATTTTAAGTAGTCAAACCGAACAAGAGGCACTGTTGGGAAATGCATAACAAAACCAATCAATATAGTCATGGTATTTTAAGTGTAAAGACAAGTTATCAAAACAACAACCACTAATAATTTTGAAGACATAAACAATAAGATTTTGTACATTTTATTTTTCAAGGATACTAACATACATGTTGATAATTTCCTGTAATAAAGCAGAAGTATTTTTGCCTTGTATGAAAGCATAATTTACAAATATTCTTATCTAAATGCATGCAATAATTCTATAGGTTGTTGCATCTATGGAAAAAGTTAGTTATGTTGCTCGTACAAGGAGAAGTGGCAGGAGAGTGACAAGGGGTGCACAACTACGATGCCCATCGTCTGATGAGGACATGACAGGTGATGTCAATGTCAAAAATGCCCCAAGGAATGTTGTTGAGGATGACCATGTGACTGAAACTGATGTTATCATAGCATCACCCACAGAAACACCATCAACAACAGTCCAAGGGGAAAGTTCAACTAAAAAGATCAGCGCTATAAGAGGATGGAAAAAAGAAGAAATGTTAGTTGCAATTGATGACATAGAGTTTAATGGATACTCAGTTCGGGCATCTGCAAAAAAACATGGTATTCCTCCCTCATCAATACATTATTGGATAAATGGACCGACTCATACAAAATGTAGAGGGCCTCTTCCAGCTATGACTGAGGAGGAGGAGGCCGAGGTGGTTGAGTGGTGTAAAGAGATGGCCCAATTGGGAAATGGGCTAGAGTTGATACAACTCAAATCCATAATTTCTCAAATCTATCAAGGGAGGCCAAACCCATTCAAAGATTGGTTTCCTGGTAAATCATGGTAGTTTGGGTTTAAGAAAAGGCCTCCAGAACTTGTATTGCATACTTCTGAGGGCCTTGACAGAGACAAAGCATTAAATTTGCACCTTGCATTTGTGTAGAAGTTCTATGACACACTTTCTAGTGCTTACGATAAACATTCTTATGGAGTAGACCATATATGGAACTGTGATGAAACAGGTTTATAGGCAGGAAGGAATTGTGGCATGCAGGTAATTGCCAAGAGAGGGAGCTGAAATGTGCTAAAGATTTTGCCTAAGAGTAGGGAGTGGATACCCATTTTATGTTGTGTCAATGCAATTGGTACTTCAATCCCAGGATTTTATCTATTCAAAGTTAAAAATCAACTGAAAAACTATATATAGAACTGTGAACCAGGTGCATGCATGGCTACACATCCCCATTCATGGATGACTAAAGAACTATATTTAAGTTGGATTTTTCACTTTGCTGCATCGGTACTAGGTGGTGTCTCGCCTAATAACAGACACCTATTGATATTAGATGGCCATGGGAGCCACATGGTTGTACAAACAATTTAGGAAGAAAACAATTTAGGCATCAACCTATTGACATTGCCCGCTCATACCACTCACAGACTTCAACCCCTTGATGTTAGTGTGTTTAGCCCTTTCATGAACTATTTTAGGTTGAAGCGTGCTGCATGGATGGCAAAGAATCTAGGGGGTTAATGTTATGAAACCAGCTCACGAAAAGATAGAAAAGAGAGATCAACGCCTTAGAATTCAGCCTCTTCGAGGGGGCAACCTCCTTTGCATTACACAAATGAACAATTCTTCGATGATTCAAATGACAAAACCTCCTTTCTATATATAGGAGTCTAAGGAGTCACAATATAACGCAGCCGACCTAACAATAATAATATAAAGCCACAAAAATAACAATAGAAGGATTCTATGGGGCACCGTAATAAAAATATGGGAACAATAGGGGCACAACAATATTAATAAGGGATACAACTACAATAGTAATGGGGTAATAATTAGTATTATAGGGCCCTAACATGCCCCTCTCCTTCACAAAAAGTGTTGTCCTCAATGCTTGAGTAGTTCTGGATGCTTTTGTATAAAATTCTCATCCTCCCATGTGGAATCTTCAGTGGATAAGTTCTTCCACTTGATGAGATACTCCAAAATTGATTGATTTCGTAGCTGTCGAGTTCTTGTTTCTGTGACTGCTTCCGGTTCCAATATAATTTTTCCTTCCTCGTCAAGTTCTGACAATATTGTTAAAACTGGGAGCTTGTCACCTATAACCTTCTTTAAACATGACACATGGAAAATTGGGTTCCCTAGAGACACTGCAAGAAGCTCCAATTTGTATGCCATAGTACCAATCTTTTGCAACACCTTTACGGACCATAATACTTTGGTGATAATTTATTATCCTTCTTAGCTTGCTTGAGGGACATTTGTTTATATGGTTGTAGCCGTAGGAATACCCAATCACCTACATCAAAACTTCTTTCACTGCGATGTTGATCTACCTGTTGTTTCATTCTATTTTGTGCCAACACGAGGTTATCCTTTAAGAGTTGGAGGACTTGTTGTTGATGTTCGATGTGATGTTCCACTGCTTGAACCTTAGAATTTTCTCTTAAATATGATGTGATGGATGGTGGTTGATATCCATAAAGTGCCATAAATGGGGTCATTTTTGTTGTTGTATGGAAGGAAGTGTTATACCACCATTCAGCCAGAGGCAACCATTTGACCCATTGTGTCTGTTTATCAGATACAAAGCAACAAAGATATCCTTCCAAACATTTGTTTACTATCTCAGTTTGCCCATCAGATTGAGGATGATAAGATGAGCTATGAGCTAACTGAGTACCAAGACAAGAAAATAATTCTGTCCAAAAATTTCCAGTGAAAATGGGATCTCTGTCACTTACAATAATCTTTGGGTTTCCATGTAGCTTTTGAATTGTTTCCATAAATGCAGTAGAAACTGTACTGGCTTTAAATGGATGTGATAATGCACAAAAGTGTGCATACTTGGTAAGTCTGTCAACTACCACCATGATGACACTCTTTCCCTCAGACTTGGGTAAACCTGTGATAAAATCCATTGAAACCTCCTCCCAACGTTGGCTTGGAATGGATAAAGGTTGTAATAGACCCGGGGTCTTAATTGTTTCAACTTTATTTTGTTGGCAAACCAAACATTCTGCCACAAACTTTTGAATATCTGATTTAAGGCCATCCCAAAAAAATTCCTTCTTAACCCTGTGGTAAGTTTTTAAAAATCCTGAGTGCCCTCCTAAGGGAGAAGTGTGCAATTCCATAAGAATCTTTTGTTTTAGTTGGGAATTCTTACAGAGGTATAAGCGATCTTTGTACCATAACGAATCATTTTGCCAGCTAAATGTATCAAATGTACTGGAATCTTGTTGTAACTTTCGAATAAGTGCCCACACTTCTTCATCATTCTTCCATTCCTCCCTTGCTTCGTTTATCCAATCTGGTTGGATAATAGAAATGGCGCACAACAATGCTTCCACATCCTCATCCTTTCTTGAGAGTGCATCTGCCACCACATTTTGCTTCCCTTTTTTGTAGATGATTTCAAAGTCATAACCCAACATCTTTGTGACCCACTTTTGTTGCTCTTCAGAGGATAATCTTTGTTCTAAAAAGTATTTAAGGCTATCATGATCCGTTTTTACCTTGAAGTGTCTTCCCATTAGGTAGGGTCGCCATTTCTTAAGTGCATGGTAGTATTGCCAACATTTCCTTCTCATAAATAGCTTTGTGTAAAAACTTTCCCTTGATTGGACGACTTTCAAAAGCAATGGGTCTTTCATCTTGCATTAAAACAGCACCAATTCCATTTCTGAAGCATCACATTCCACAATAAAGGTTTTTGTGAAGTCCGGTGTAGCTAAGACTGGTGCTTGGCACATTGCCTCTTTAAGATGTTCGAAGGCCTTTGTTGCTTCTCGAGTCCATGAAAATGCATCTTTCTTCAATAATGTTGTTAGAGGTGCTGCTATTCTCCCATAATTCTTAACAAACTTGCGATAATACCCTGTCAACCCGAGAAATCCTCGCAGATGCTTTATGGATGTGGGGATTTTCCATTCCTTAATGGCTTTAATTTTGCTAGGGTCTACCTTAACTCCTTCATGAGATACAATATGACCCAGATATTCCACCTCTTGTACTCCAAAGAAACATTTGGATCTTTTTGCATATAATTGTTTCTCCTCCAATAGTTGTAGCACCCTGTCAACATGTTCAACATGATCCTTCCAAGACTTGTTGTAGATTAGTATATCATCAAAAAATACTAACACAAATTTTCTAAGGAATGGTTTGAAAATGGAATTCATCAAACCTTGAAATGTTGAAGGTGCATTGGTAAGGCCAAAAGGCATGACCAAAAATTCATAATGACCCTCATGAGTTCTAAATGCTGTTTTCGGAATGTCTTCAGTCTTCATTCTGATTTGATGATATCCTGAACGAAGATCCAACTTGGTGAAGTAAATTGATCCATGCAATTCATCCAATAATTCATCAATGACAGGAATGGGAAACTTATCTTTAATAGTGAGCTTGTTGAGCTCCCTATAATCCGGACACATGCGCCATGATCCATCCTTCTTGTGCACCAATACTACTGGAGCAGAGAAAGAACTTTGACTTGGTTGAATTATACCAGCCTCTAGCATTTCTGCAACCATACGTTCAATTTCACTCTTTTGGGCATAGGGATATCTGTACGGCCTGATGTTTGGAGGAACACTTCCTGGAATCAGATGAATAGCATGATCATGATCACGAATAGGTGGGAGACCTTTTGGAGTCTCAAATACCTTGGAATGATTGTCCAAGACTTTTTGGAGATCTGGAGAAATAGATGATTCCAATGTGGAAACATCTAGCGAACATAATTGTGCAATTACACCTCTTTGTTCCTTTTTTAGAAGCTTTGTCATACCGTTAGAGCTGATTATCTTTCCGGTTTCCCTGCAATACCCCTTAATTCAACTTCCTTTCCTTCCATAGAAAATTTCATGAAAAGTTCTTGAAAATTAAAAGCTATTGTACCCAAGGATTGTAGCCATTGGACTCCTAGTACAACATCAGCACCTCCCATTGGAATGGAAAGCATTGGGCTAGTCAATACATATTCTCCCATGGATAGCTTGATATTATGGCACTTTCCAGAGCAATTTATTGTTCCTCCATTTGCAAACCATCACTTGACACTCTGGTGCTGGATATAAGAAGCAATTCAATTCTTTTGCTACCTTACAATGAATAAAATTGTGGGTACTTCCTGAATCAATCAACACTATTACCTTTTTCTTCTTGATTTGTCCTTCTATCTTGATGGTTTGAGGAGTGGTAATTCCCGCCAATGCATTACAAGATATGGTCGGATTCATTTCTTCTTTATCTAGGCTTTGTTCCTGGAGTATATCCTCTTCTTTTGACCTTTCTTGCTCCTTTTCTTCTTCCTCTTCACAATCTATGTAGAATAATTTCTTCTCAGCACACTTATGACCTTTAGTGTATTTTCTATCACAACTGTAACAAAGCCCTTTTGCTCTTTTTTCTTCCAATTGTTGTGGTGTCAACCTTATAGGTTGTGGAAGACTAGGGGCAACAACACTTCCATCTTTATAGTTGTGAGTGGTATGCTTCCTGGTTGCCATAATTTTGCTTTCCATTTTTCTTGCTAACCTGAATGCCTTCTCTAATGAATCAGGTTCCCAAAGGCAAACATCATGTTGGATATTATCCTTTAAAGTCCCTATGAACACATCAATCCTATGCTCCTCTGGAATATTTTTACCCTTATGTTCAATTTTTGGAACTCCTCAATGTGCTCCATTATTGAACCCTTTTGTTTGAGACTTATCAATTGGCTAAAAAAAGTGTTGTTTTTTGTATCCTCATAATGTGCTGTCAATTCTTCCGTAAAAATTGCCAAGTGATAATTTGTTTATGAGAGCAAAGCCATTGATACCATACAAATTGATTTGGTTCCAAATATAAAGTTGCAATATGTACCTTTTGTGTTTTTTGCACATTATTGAGATCGAAAAATTGCTCCATCTGTAATATCCATGTTGCGGGATCCTTGCCATCAAACTTCCTCATATCGATTTTTGGAATATGGTGGGTCTTCGATCCAACATTAGAGTCTATGGAATCATGATTAACATTTCTTTTGTTCTCATCATGAGTTTCCTTTACTACCCTTTCACCATTAGTGACCATTTCTTGTAGCAACTTATTCATATTTATCTTCAATTCTTCCATCTTATCATCCATGCCATCCATTTTAGCATCCATGCCATTCATCTTAGCTTCCATGCCATCCATCTTAGCTTCTACGCCTTTCTTTAAACAATCCATCTTAGCTTCTACACCTTTCTTTAAACCATCCATCTTAGCTTCTACATCTTTCATCTTACATTCTGTTACTTTTTGTACAAGTGACACTTGTTGCACTTGGTCTCGTAATTTTGATATATCATGTTGCATTTCTTCCTCTTCTTCGTGAGTCATGCTAGAGATTTCAGGTTTCTTACTAGGTGTTTGCATTTTCTTTCCTCGGGGCATAAATTACCAATAATAATGATTTACTATGCCCTTTGAATTCCTTCAAACTAATTTTTCAAACCAAGTGTTGGTCGCTCTAATTGCTTTCACAATTCGAGCTCCACATAAATTGTCAACCCGAGAAGGTCTTTTTATTTCAAAGGTAATGGCGCACTGGATATGCTCAATTTCAAAAGCGGGATCAATGTTGTAGTGAAAGAAAGACACACATCTGTTAAATTCATCAATTTATCAATTCACACTCTACTTAATTAAAGCTGCAGTTAATTAAATTATAGCAGAAACGAATTCTCTGTTACAACAAAGGAAAATCAATCTACAAGAAGAGAAATCATTCAACCATAGCAGGAACAGGACCCTATTCCTTGGTGAGGAACTTCAGCACCTGCTGCCTGGCACTAATCACACTGTAAGAAAAGTACTTCAAGAGATCAAGACCCTATTCCCAGGAACAGGAACCTTCAGCACTTGTCCTCTTGTTTCTAATCACACTGCAGGCAAAGGAAAGCAATCAATGGGAGCAAGACCCTATCCCTTTATGCAGGGATCTTCAGCACATGCTCTCAACATCATTCACTCGTGCATTCAATACGTGTAGCGCTAAGAAACAGAGTATTGCAAACCATGTAACTAGTGTTTCAACAACAGAATTAAGAGAAGTGCAAACACATAAATAAATAAACAAACTACAGGAACCAAAGGGGTGAATCTTGTGAGGAAGGCGGGCCCTTTCCTTCTCACAAGATTCCCCAAGAGAAAGAATTAAGTTGAAACGCTCAAAAGAAGTTTTTATTCATCTATCAAGAAACTGATACATTACAGAAGGAGACTAGCTCCTGTTCTCACACAATACTGTTCTGTGACTTACAATTCAATCCCCTTCTAATGATGATGTCTCCTCTTTTTAAAGAGGAGACATCATTTACAATTTACATGAGAGCGAATATCTCGATTCTGTTCAAAACAGGACTATTCTGTTCTTTAAAAAGAGATACTGTTACAACCGAGACAACAGAAGTGCTATCTTCAAGATAATCCAGGTAACCGTATCTTCGGGCTGCTGCTATTATCCTCAAAAAGTTCTTCCAGAATCGCAAATTACGCATAACGGGATTTGCGTGCTTGATGGCTGTTTCAGCAACTGAGTTAGCTGTTTCAGCAACGGGGCCAGCTGTTTCAGCAATGGAGTCAGCTGTTTCAGCAACGGAGTCAGCTGTTTCAGCAACAGAGTCAGCTGTTTCAGCAACGGCCGCTTGTTCCCAACAAGGCATATAACTTATCTGCGATCTTTGACTTGTGTTAGCAACAATGCACTTCAATAAATGATAAAATATAAGAGTATTGTGGAATTAAATGTAAGACAGATTAACCATATAATAAAGAAGAGGTTTCTATATACCTTGGGATGAAGTGAATGAAAAAGACATTGAGGTTCATGGTTTTAAGAGTAAAGTGATGTCAAAATATATAGCAAAAATGGTACATAGTGGAGTCCTAACACCAAGCTTATGCAAAAATTTAAAAAAAAACTACACAACTTTTTTTCACTTTGTAGGAGCTTGATATTGAATCTGATGTATCTCTGTAATTTTGGATCAGCCAATTCTGAAATTGTGACCTGTAGTAGCCCTCTGTGTCCTTTTTCGAATGCCACCAGTCTGATCCAAATTGGATTCTCCAAGAAAGAGTTATGCACAATCTCCCAAGATGACCTGATTATAGACCTTTCTAGAAGAGCGAACTTGTATGAAGTGCCACGTGTCACTGTTTCAACGTTTGGCACTGAAAAATATATAAAAGAAACTACAGTCCGTCCTATTTCTGTACCTTCTTACAAAATTTCAATCCGATGCTCAGAGAGAAAGTTATGATGATTTTACCTAGGTCACCTGTTTGGAATGTAATTCAGGAGTTTGCAAAAAGACCAACTTCCTCATATCATATCTCTGCAAATATAGTGCAAAAAGCTCTGAAATTCGGACCGGATTTTTAGTGTGACTTCGTCTCAAATGGGGTTTTTTTTTTTTTTTTTCGCTTCTGAAACTTTGCCAAAAAAAGGTTATAAATTTTTTTCCACGATGACCTTTTTGGAGTAGCAAAACCCTAGAATCCAAAGCTCTAATACCAAATGTTATGAAATTAGCTCACAAAAAGATAGAAAAGAGAGATCAATGCCTTAGAATTTAGCCTCTTCGAGGGGGCAACCTCCTTTGCATTACACAAATGAACAATTCTTCGATGATTCAAATGACAAAACCTCCTTTCTATATATAGGAGTCTAAGGAGTCACAATATAACGCAGCCGAGCTAACAATAATAATATAAAGCCACAAAAATAACAATAGAGGGATTCTCTGGGGCACCGTAATAAAAATATGGGGACAATAGGGGCACAACAATATTAATAAGGGATACAAGTACATTAGTAATGGGGTAATCACTAGTATTATAGGGCCCTAACAGTTGAGGTGAAAAAGTTCGAGCTAGCAGAGCTTGCAAGTAAAGCTTTTAAAAGGGCTCTGACACCATCAAATATCAAGGTTGGCTTTAGGGGGACAGGAATTTGGTGACTGAATTGTGATGCTCTTATGCATGATACTAGTTGTAGCCAGGATTTTCATGTGGATGGTCAGGAAGAAGGGAATGCCCAAACAAGTGTTGAAGTGCAAGAAGTAGATGACCAAGATGATGTGGTTGCAGTTGGTAATATGATTTCCCTTTCTCAAGGACACTTATATGATGAATATGATGAAATTGTATGTGAAACACAATATAATCATGAACAAATTCATAGTAACATGGAGATCGTTCCACCAACTCAAGAACATGAAACTCTTGCTGTTGATATTGTTAATGACATTGTTGAACATGCAGTTGATAGTGACCAATTGACATTGCCAAGCCAAGTAACCCCACCGTCATGGCTGGCAAAAGAAATGATTAATATGAATGCACATAGTGTCTCAACAACCAATGAACAAAGCATGAACATGCCCTCACAACCAGCAGAATTGAACAGTGAAATTGTTCATTGTCTTGTGGATAACAGATCAATGGAAGAAGATGAAGCACATAATGAGGCATCAAATGAAGATAATGATATGGTTCAATCAGTTCCATCATATACTGAAAGGAAAGTACCAAGCAATGACATGCAGGTGGGAGGGGTGGAGAAGATACTTGGCCAGTTCCTAAAGCTACCAGTAGAGAGAGTATTAATGAAAAAAAAGCAAGGTACACCGGGTAGTCTTCGTTTGGGCCGAAGCTCATAGTTACTCACCTTAGAGGACTATATAAACCTGTTAGTTGAGTCTAAAATAAATAAATTTGAAATGCAGGAATTAAAATGGAAAAAGAAGGATCTAATCAAGGAGAAGAAGGCAACAAGGATTGTTGCAGTGCAACGTCAAGCAGATGAAAGGCTTGAAAGAGATAAAGCAAGGCAAGTTAAGGACCAACAAAAACAAATGGCAATACAGGAAGAGGAAGCAAGAAAGACACAACAAATTCTTGAAAAGGAACAAGGGATGATCAAAATGGTTGACAATGATGCAAGAAGATCTAATGAAACCAGGATTATTTCAAACTCATTGGACTATATTGCAGATAATACACCATTATTCCAAGATCTTATAAACATTCAAGTGACTCACTATCAAACTGAGGGTTTACCCACTTGCCTTATTCCTACCAGAGGAGGTCTCAATTCTATGTATGCTCATTACACACCTCCACTTACTGTAGGGGTTTGTAGTGCAAATGTGAGGTATGGGTACTCAATTCCTCCATGGTTGGAAGCTGCAAATTGGACTCAATCATATGGTAGCAATCAACCATTTCCTAATAAACCCATTTTAGGTAGGCCAGCCTACCTGGCTCAAGAAGGTAACTTGGGGAGTTTTGGCACTCAAGATTCTCAGGGCCGTAAAGAATAGGGGTGTCATATGTTTTTGGTTGTAACCACATTATGATGTGGATTTTGGATGGATTGTATCTTTTTCTTGTCACAGAAACATTTTGGCTTACAACCTAGGTTGTTTTATTTCATATTATGTGTGGCATTGTAACCAAAATCCATTTTAGAAGGAACATCTATAGTCTATTATAATGTAAAAATCTTACCTGAGAATGCAAAAGGGAATCACCTAGTTATGCATCTACACACCAAATGATTTACACAAGTGAAACAATGACAACATTTTTAGTTTACATTTCATGAGATTGTAGCAATACTTCATGATGAAACAACAGATAATGCACATAATACCTATAATTAAAACATAATACAAATGGGTAATACAACTAATGCACCCAGCCAACCTCTGAGAAATCTATTGATTGATTAACTAAGTTACAAATGTAGATTACTTTACAATAAAAGAGACACATGGCTACAATAAACATTGTAGAAACATTGCTTAGTAAAATCAGTAAGCGAGATAACAATACCAGAATTTCACATTTGTAAGCACAAAGACAATTATAAACACGTTGCACAGATGAGATAATTACCTAATCAGAAATAACTCACTTAGAAAAGTACCAAAAATAAAACAATTATCCATGCAACAATTTAATAAACCCCCTAAACCCCTATCGATACCATTAGAAACTGCATACTTCACAAAATACAACAAATGATCAAAGTTAAAGGTATAGGAACATAAATTTTAGGAAGGCAACACAGAACTTAGCATGTCCAGAGCAATAACCATCTAAGATAAAATCATGGAGAAATATAGTAGAAACATTGCATTTTGGACCAAGGGACATGGCATATCTTGGAACAGAGAGAAGCCAGCAACTACAAGTATTATCACAAACCTTACAGGGATTTCCTTGCATGGGAAGGAAGATAATTGAATACTTGCATCCCTTTCATTTTCTACTATACATTTTGAACTCTCCATATGTTGTCTGGTTGCACACAACATTATGAAAGGAGCCTATTCAGTCCTTGTCGTTTTTGGCTGAACATTGTATAAAAATCCTCTCTGGAAGCTATGCAAAAGGATCACTGAACTGATAATCATAAACATCAAGAAAACACAATAGAAATGTGTCTACAGAAACTAACTTTGAACCATTACAAGTGAATGAAAATTACAGTTTTTTCCTCTGGAAAAATCTTGCATCTTTCCAAATAGTACACACAAAAAAACCCTGATTTCTGTTGAGCAAAAATCTGAAACAAGTCAATCAACTTCATTATTTACAATATAGTAAAATCACTTAAAAATTAACCAAAACCAGAAGCACCAGTAAAAGAAATCAAATATTTGAATGCAGAGTTACCACAAAAAATATACATAGCATCTGAAAACCCAAATCTACTAGAAAAAATTAAAACTAACAGACCTAACAAAACACAACAAGTGTAAAAGCCTGAATGGACTACCTCCTTGATGAAAATTCAACTCAAATTTTCAATTAAATTGGTCATTTTTTACTGAGAGCATAGACCAAAAGTGTAAAAGAACAAAGATTCAGAGCCACTGAAATAGCAATATGCAGGAAATGGTCAACATTCATCCCCTGTAGACAAAAACGCAGGGCCATAGGAAATGGCTCCAATAGTGAACATGAGAAAAAATGAACAAGTGTTCATTATAATATTGTCCATAAGAAGGGCCAAAATGGCCCTCTATACATCCATGCATACACTGTCATTGGAAATAATTGGCACCATAAACCCTACATACCCCAACATTTCTAACCATAAAAAGAAAGCAGATCCACACCAATCTATTTAATGGCATCTAAGTGTCAGGCGGAAAGAGTCGATAGTGCGGACACAAATCAACCTCCCTAGGAGCCTAAGACTCTCTAGTGACAAACAAGACAAACAAGAGCAATCCTTCTCTAAACATGCATTTACTATATGAGAAATCAAGTGTGTGGCTCTTACCTCTAACCAAACGCTGTTGTAGTAGCTCAGCTTCGTTGATCCGGATGAGCTCCTCCTTTTCTCCAAAACCTGCACTCACCAACAGTCAAACCATTAAATAGCACCTGATTATAACATAAAACAAAGCATATTCAACATATAGACCAAGGAGTATATGAAACAACTCATAAACAACAAGTTATTGAGAAGAATGGACTAATTTGCATTAAAGGTAACAAAAGGAACCATTACAACCCGAGCCTTGGTGTTGTGCAAGCTCCTTCCAGGGTCCTCAAGAGTTCTCCTTTACTTTGACAAAGCTCACCCACTTCCAAATAGAACAAGCAAAGATGACAATCTCTCCTCACAAGCTTCTAAATGGGAGTCCTAATTCCTGCAGCATTTACCCTTAGAAATGTATAGCTTCCAACCTCTCCTCCTTCTGGCCCAATGCCTGTATTTATAGTGCTCAAGAGGAAGTTAATCAGGTCCACCATCAATGGGATAATCCCCTCTTTGGATGGGATAGCTCCCTTATTGATGGGATAAGTTCCTCTTTGGTAGGGGTACATGAACCATCTGGAGGCGCTCAATACACGTCGAACAACCTTCTAGAATGCTCTAGAAATGACCACAAGTAACTTTTTAAAGATGAAACTTGCGCATTTTGACCTTTACAGGGGGACGCACCTGCCCCTTTACATACAGAGCGTCCAAGGACGCAGCTTTTGTGAACATTGGGTGCGTAGCCGCAGGTAAGGTTGAGAGAACCTGCGTACCCAGAGATAAATACATTTATAAAGACTTTCTCTCTCTTTTGAAGTTTGACATGGAGAGCAGAGGATAAGACTTGCCTAAGAGGATAGCATGACCGTTGATAGAGCCATACTAACTGTAAATAGTCATGGTGACATTTTTTAGTGTAACACTAAGATGGCCAGAGATCACCAGAATGAAATCCCCAAGGTTAGGATGGACAAAGTGTTCTATGGCTAAAGGTAGTTTGCTGCAAGCATGTTCTCTACCACATCATGTAACAACTATCTGATTGAGATGCATAAACACAATTGTGTAAGCATAATCAATCTGATGAGTGTGTTGCTTGCAAGTTCAAATCCATTAAAAAGTTCACAATGCTTTATTTGTGAGAACTGTTGGTTTTGCCTTGGCTTGGAGGACATATTCTACTTCACCATAGCTACTCCTGCTACTCCTTTTGGCACCACTAAAGAAATCATTTACATGTTTAGTTATTGTGGACCTGAAATATTCTATGGGGCTATGGGACACTTCAGTCTCTGTGACAACTAGTGCTTAGTTCCAATGTACTTAGCCACCTTTTTGTTGTCAATCATATTGATCCCTTTGATGGTACCCTATATTTTGTGGAAGGAAAAAGGTTGGCTAGCTTGTTAGTTTACTTTCAAGAGCATGCCTCCAACACATGGTTTCCTCTGTTATAAGTTTAATGGTAGTTTATTTTGCTAAATGTCAATCTCTATACTTGACACTTCCAACTGTCCAATTTCAAGTTTTGGAATTGAGTTCATTACTACTCTTTAACATGATCAAATATCCACATTTAAATATTATATTTAAATGCCTTAAGAAAATGTTTTTTCTTGTTACAATTGTTGCCAATAACTTTGTGGTTCATTAAAATATACCAAATACAAATTAAATTACAACTTACTCATGCAACACGTGATAGCCTAAAGAAAACTATAAATGATGTAACCATACCAACACAAAGAAAACTATAAACGATGTAACCATACCAACACAATTTATAAATCAATCCATTTGGGAACACACTACCAGTTAGATCCAATGTATAGCATAAACATCAAAACTCATACATTCACATTAGGCATAAGCAGCAAAAATATCCAACAGAATATGAATTAGTGCAAAACCTAATTCACCCAAACATGATAAAGTTGCATCCGAACAAATTCCATCCGAAATGAATAAATTAACACACCCTATTGTTTAAGCTAAGATAGGATAAATACACAGGCCATGCTTCCATATAACTTTGTGGTTCATTAAAATATACCAAATACAAATTAAATTATCACTGACTCAGGCAACACATGATGGCCTAAAGAAAACTATAAACGATGTAACCATACCAGAACTCAATTAACAATCTTCCACCAACACAACTTATAAATCAATCTATCTAGGAACACACTACCAGTTAAATCCAATGTATAGCATAAACATCTAAACTCAACGATTCACATTAGGCATAAGCAGCAAAAATATCCAACAGAATATGAATCAGTGAAAAACCTAATTCACCCAAACTTGATGAAGTTGCATCCAAACAAATTCCACCCAAAATGAATAAATCAACACACCCTATTGTTTAAGCTAAGATACGATAAATACACAAGCCATGCTTCCATATAACTTTGTGGTTCATTAAAATATACCAAATACAAATTAAATTATAATTGACTTAGGAAACACATGATGGCCTAAAGAAAACTATAAACGATGTAACCATACCAGAACTCAATTAACAATCTTCCACCAACACAACTTATAAATCAATCTATCTGGGAACACACTACCAGTTAAATCCAATGTATAGCATAAACATCAAAACTCATACATTCACATTAGGCATAAGCAGCAAAAATATCCAACAGAATATGAATCAGTGCAAAACCTAATTCACCCAAACATGATAAAGTTGCATCCGAACAAATTCCATCTGAAATGAATAAATTAACACACCCTATTGTTTAAGCTAAGATAGGATAAATACACAGGCCATGCTTCCATATACGTCGATGGCATGGACCACCCTTTTCTTAAATAAATGTCCTCTGAGAATGAATCAATTGCAGAGCAGAATGATAGTTACAATAAGAAAATAGTTTATGAAATTTGGAGTAAAGACTAAGGACTTACGAAGCGGGAAAGCCAATGCACACAAAACCATAATGAAAATAAAAAAGTAAGCAAAACTATGAAGAACTCTGAAAGTTAAGAAAACACCTAAAGACACACAAAACCCTAAACCTGCAAAACCCTCAAAACCCTAAACCTGCAAAACCCTTTGAAATGCAATGGGAGACTGACCGAATGCAAAGCGATTGAAACTCCAAGAGAAAAAATAACAAAAATTCCAACAGGAAGGTGAGGTGTTGAAAAACACAGTGGCAATGGCTGGTAGGATTTTTCCTACCAGATAGACGTAGAAGCCATGTCCAAGCATCTTCCATGTCCAAACCTTCTCCAGAGCTCACCAGACCTGCAACCAACTTGGAAAACATGAAAAAGTAGGAAATTAGGCAATGGCATAAATATTCAAAGACAATGTGAAACAAAAACCATAAAAACCTATAAATTTACCTTCGACCTCAAACTGGCTAGAAATTGGTACTCACTCCTTCCCAAAAAAGAGGCCATGCGAATGAAAAAACCGCCAAGGTATCCGTAAACCCTCAATGGTCCATAACGAACAACATTGGTAGGCATAATGAAACAAGAACAACAAAAAATTTGTTCTGTTAATGCGCACGTGCAAGGAAACTAGCTGGGTTAGTAGGTCAATAATGTCGGACAAGGTGCATAGGTAATGGATCTGTCCCACAAAATCATCGGCAGAGCGCTTCGCCCAAACATTGGACTCAAACAGAAATATAAGGAGCAGAACATACATCGCAAAAAACAGGCGGATGCAAGTGAAGGAATGCGTTAAAATTAGGTTTATGAGGGTTAACACCCACTGCAACACGTGGCGCAACATGTTGGACAAGTGTCGTACAAGCGGGAGTGGAAGGCACGTGCTTGTAGCTAAGGTGGAGGGGAGGGCGCACAGGTAATGGCGTCCCTCCCCTAGAGGCAAAAAGAAAAAACACTAATCTTCACAAAATTTGAGATATGGACCTCACAGTCTTTTGGTCAATGTGCCCTTAATGATGCAGGGGTCTTAGGGAGCTTGCACTCTAATCCAAATCTTTTAAGTCTTGGTTAGATGAACCTTCATTATTTCAGAGTACCCAAATCATATCTTTTTGCAATATAATGGAAGCATAGGACGTTCAAACACACAAAAATGGCAGTGTAAGTCCATCAAACCCTAAAATCCTTGAAAGAAATCTCATTTTGAAGCTAAAATGAAAATGCAAGTCAAATTCAAAGTTGAATGGTTCTTGAAAAAGATCACATGGTTTAAATGGCTCAGAATCAAAATTGGACACCGAAAATGACGAAAATCGTTTAGAAAATGTCGAAGAAGATGAAGATTAATATGTGCCCCTAATGATGCAGGGGTCATAGGGAGCTTGCACTTCGATCCAAAGCTTTTAAGTCCTGGTCAGATCAACCTTTGTTATTTCAGAGTACCCAGATCATATTTTTTGCAATAAAATGGAAGCATAGAACGTTCAAACGAGCAAAAATGGCAGTGTAAGTCCATCAAACCCTAAAATACTTGAAATAAATGTCACTTTGAAGCTAGAACCAAAATGCAAGTCAACTTCAAAGCCGAACGGTTCTAGAAAAATATCACGTGGTTTAAATGGCTCAAAATCAAAATTACACAGTGAAAATCATGAAAACCCTTTAGAAAATGTTGAAGAAGATGAATATTAATATGTGCCCCTAATGGCCCACGGGGTTTGGATTGACGGTGAATGGGTGCGCTGTTAAGGCACTCCTTGCGATAGGTCACCGGTTCAAATCTCCCGTGGGTACGTAGGTTAGTCTTAATATAGAAAAAAAATAAAAATATGTGCCCCTAATGATGCAGGGGTCGTAGGGAGCTTGCACTTAGATCCAAAGCTTTTAAGTCCTGGTTAGATCAACCTTCGTTATTTCAGATTACCCAGATCATACTTTTTTGCAATAAAATGGAAAACAATGTAAACTTTGAAATGAGAACTATAAACTCAAAACGGGAACTCTGGCCAAAAAACCCCTAAAAAACATCAAAAACAGTGCTAAAAACGAAAAATGTGTATACGGGAACGATGTTTTTTTTTAGGGTCAGTTATGAACATGTTTTAAAAATGGTAGTGAAAACGATTTTTTCGTGCAAAAATTGTGCAAAAAACACCCTTAAAGCTAAAAGTGTTGACACTGGAACGATGGTTTTTTTTTTATGGTCAATTTTCAACATTTTTAAAAAATGCGAGTAAAACCGAATTTTTATGTGCAAAAAAATAACTATTTTTGAGGAAAAAACACACTAATGTTTTTGGTAGAAAAACATTTTTCTTTCCTAAGTATAAATTCAACATGTTTTAGCAATGACGATAAAGATAAAATAATGGGATTCGAAACACATTAAAATTTTATTAGTTTTCATCCATGTTGTTAAACATATAATAACATCACACTAAAGATCGCTAAAATTCTAATTGTTTTCAACCATAACATTAAAGATACAAAAAAATTGGAATTTTTTCAACCATAAATTTAGAAAACCATGACATTATGAACAAATGACATGACTAAATTAATCAAATGTCATTATTTGTAGATTGAATGAAACATACATTATATCTCTAATTTATTGTTGCATTGTAGATATTCTAAACAATAAAAATCATCATAAATAAAACATATAATACAACAACATAAAAATGACTTCTAACTTCGGATTTAACACCAGATGGAAATCAAAATTTTTATTTCAAGATATGATGCAAACATCAGTTATATAAATTGTCTTAGACCATTATTCAAACTCACTCATATTTTCTTGCACACCATTAGAATTCACATCTTCAGATGAATGACTAGATGAAGACGAAGATGTTCCATATTCTTCTCTTTCATCAACTAGTGCCCCATCTGAGTCCACATGCATGCCCACCATTTCAGGTTTCAAAATTCTTCTAGATCTACGACTAGTTTCAACAGACTCTCATCTCAACATTGTTCCCTTTGATAACAACCTTTTCGGAATCTCTATCATCTTGAAGCGAAGAGTTCCTCTCTTTGTTAAATTGAAGCCATAAACAAGTATGTCAACATCCTCCAATTTTAAGGGGTCTGTGTGGTGACGATTTATATTTGTACCCTTTCTTTTTCTCTTTCTGCCAATTTTTTATTATCAACCACCATCTCTGGCTTATACACACCATTGAATGGGTGTGTATTTTTGGCATACCAATGTACTTCAACACCTGTAACATCTTCATTTTCTGTAAAGACCTTTATAACCTTAGCAACCCAGAATGGATAACCATTGGGATCTCCATCTACTAGTACTGCGATCATGCAACCCTCCTTAATATCATGTACTGAACCCCTGTAAGGGTATTCCATGGCTTCACATTGTGCACGAGACCTTTTGGAACCAATATACATCTCTCTTTTCTCTGCTTGTGAAGAATTAATAATACCTTGAGATTGTTGTTGTTCAACAATGTTTATTTCCTCATGTTCATTTGACACATTTTGTGGCCAAATAAATGGATTTTTCAAAGGTATATCTTCATTTGTTGTTCTTGAAATGATATCACTTTGATTATTGAAAAATGACTCCCACCAAACTGAATCAACAATGTCAAAGTACTCATATGTATATCTAATGCATTTTTTAATTCTTCTAGGAAATCAGAATAATTTATATCTCTATTTTGTTTGTGTGCATTATGAACTTCATCAAATGATTATAATAATAATATTTTTGATGCAAATATTGGATGATCTAGAATGAACTTCAAAAATTCCAAACCTGATGATCATGCCCATTCTGTTGTAGTTGAATACTTCTTGCCCATATTCGTGTTTTCCCAACAACTTTTTTGATACGAAATTGATGTTGGAAGCTAATGTCATTAAGTTGTTCAATGCATTTCTCCTCACCATGCAATCCGAGAATAAACCTTCACATGTGATCTAAAAATGGGGCACTTAGGCTTCTTGTCTAACTTACAAGAACCTTTGCCACTTCCAAAGGTTAAATATTCCCAAGTCTTTATGATTAAACAATGCAGAATTAAATATGTGCTTGACAATAAGGTGTATGCTTATGTTTGTTTTAAAACTGTCTATGTGTTGTAAATTGATTTTCTTAAACTGATATAAAACATATAACAATGGAAAAATGCAGCGAATGAACATCACACATAAGACAACAAGTTTAATATGGACTTCACCCAAAACTCTTGGGTTACATCTCCTTGAGCTCTAGTCAACTCAACTAGGCTCTCTGGGATTATGGTCTAAGTTCTTTTACAAGCTCCACGCTCAACTCCACTAGTTTACACAGAACACAATGGGTTTAGAACACCATCTTATCCCCGAGCTCTGAAGCTTTCGACTTTCTGGCTCTAAGCTCTCGCTCTAGCTCTCGGCTCTGGCTATAGCTCTGGCTCTGGCTCTAGCCCTAGCTCTTGGCTCTGGGTTGTGGCTCTAGCTCTTAGCTCTGGCTTTGGCTCTGGTTCTAGCTCTGGCTCTTCGGCTCTGGCTTCTTTGGCTCCGACTTTGGCTTTCCGCAACTTTAAGCTCTCTGGATTTTCACTTGACCTCCAAGTGACCCCAAAGACTCCCTCAGCTGCTCTGCGTAGTAGCTTTTCGCTCTCTCTGCTCTCTTGCCCCTGCCTTGCTCTCAATTGAGCTCTCTACCTCCTTTGAGGTACCTTTCTAGTGTTTCAGTTACCCCAATCATTTATTTGTGTATCATCATCTCTCTATGCCTCTGCGGCTTCCTTGCTCCTTGTTAGTTCGACTGGCCATTTGACTCTGCAGCTATGTGGCTTCAAAATGCATCATTGCTTGTAAAAACACTTACTTGCAGCGTGGCATGATGATCGGGAGCGGTTACAGAAGTTTCGGGGCCTTCTCTTAGGTAAAAACCAGAAAACGGAGAAAATTTCATGACACAGAGAATGTCTGCAAAATACACTATCGGGCGTGATTTTCGAACTTGAAATCCCATTCAATCGCCCCTAAAATCCATATTGTGTCTGCCATTAGGCATTATATCACACCGCATTAACGTATTGGGCGAGATCCCAAATACATGGGAAAACATTCAAAAACCCAACAAAATCCTTTTTATCAGACTTCAAATTATATCGAAATTACCCTAATATTGCATCGGGTCTGCCTTTGGCTGCTATCGCAATCCCCACCGTTGATCTGGGTGATCTCCGATCCAATGGTCAATATGCGACTTCGGGTGGCTTAAGGGTACGGAGGTTACCGGCCCAAAAAGGTGGTTTTCCTCTCTCCTCCACTAGCCACGCGTCGTTCATTGTATGGGATCAGGCGGAGCTGGCCCAATACCATTTACTGCTTGAGGCCTGCCCAAAATCCCACTTATAGAACTCAAACTTTGTAAATTGCGCATATAATTCCCCTTCGGGTCTAGCTTTATCTCTTCGGGTGTCTTTCCTTTGTAGTTCGGTTTTTACACCGAAAAGCTAATACACAGAAAATCCCTTTTACTCGAACTCAAATTTTATGAATTGTGCTTATAAAATCCCATCGGGTCCGGCGATCACCGATCACTGATTTAATCCTGGCCATCCATTCCTTTCTCGATCCGACAACTGAGATTCCACGTCGCGATCGCTATCGCATATCGCATCGCATATGGCCTAGGGGTTATGTATATTGTCGATGCTGATCTGTCGATCCAATCATCAGCAATCGGCATATCACATAATTGCAATTACCAAATCCGGGGTCCCGATATTGCATACATGCTTGTCTCCAACCTAATACATCAGATCGACCGATCGGGGGTCTCCCGCCTTCGGCCTAAGTTCTTCCCTTTTTCCTTTTTCCGATGCGATTTCCCATTATAAGGTTTTTTGCCATTTTTAGGGGATTTTGCCTCTTTTTCCAAAGAACAAAGGGCATCTTCTTTCTGCGATAACTTCTGCATCCTAAGTCCATTTTTGCCCATTCAAGTTGTAGTAGATTCAGTTTGAAAAGATCTCTGCCATATGGCTATTTCCAGGAACTTCCTTGGACTTTCATTTTCCTTTGTGAGGAACAATTAGACTTAGGAGTCTATCCAAAATCCATTTTGGATCACGCCTTCCCACTAAAAGAACTTTTGGTCTCCAAAAGACTGATATACTAATCTGAACAGTAAATGAGAGTAACAACACCCTCTTCTTTCAGCCTCCATAGACTTGCCTTGCATAGTGCCTCTGAACCAAAGTATCTAACCACTTTCCTTCTTGTATGTGTTGGTTCTCCTAGGAAGAATTGTCTTCCTTCTTGACCTCATGTAGAACTTCTGTTGAAATGGTCACAAAAGGTAGTTTGAACTTCTCTGCCTTGATCATTGATCCAAGGTGGCTCAAACAAAAGTGAAGTACATCTGCTTCACAAAAATGTTAGGTCCATATAATACTAGTGATTACCCCATTACTATTGTAGTTGTATCCCTTATTAATATTGTTGTGCCCCCATTGTCTCCATATTGTTATTACTGTGCCCCATAGAATCCCTCTATTGTTATTTTTGTGCCTTTATATTATTATTGTTAGGTCGACTGGGTTATATTGTGACTCCTTAGAGTTCTATATATAGAAAGGAGGTTTTTTCATTTGAATCATCAAAGAATCATTCATTTGTGTAATGTAAAGGAGGTTTCCCCCTCGAAGAGGCTGAATTCTAAGGCGTTGATCTATCTTTTCTATCTTTTTGTGAGCTGGTTTCATAACATTTGGTATCAGAGCTTTGGATTCTAGGGTTTCGCTGCTCCAAATAGGTCATCGTGGCATTTTCGCCATAACTGTTTTCTACGACATTTCAAAAGCGCAAAAAAACCCATTTGAGACAAAATCGCACTGAACCTTGGGTCCAAATTTCAGAGCTTTTCGCGCTATATTTGTGGAGATATGATCTGAGGAAGTTGGTTTTTTTGCAGACTCCTAAATTACATTCCAAACAGGTGACTTGAGGAAAATCGTCATAACTTTCTCTCTGAGCCTCGGATTGAAATTTCATAAAAAGGTACAGAAATAGGACAGACTTTAGTTTCTCGTATATATTTTTTAGAGCCAAAGGTTGAAACAGGGACACATGGCACATCGTACAAGTTCGCTCTACTGAACTAGTCTATAATCAGGTCACTGTGGGAGATTTGGCATAACTCTTCCTTGGAGAATCCAATTTGGATCAGACTGGTGGCATTGGAAAGAGGACATAGAGGGCTACTGTAGGTCGCAATTTCAGAACTAGATGATCCGAAATTACAGAGATACATCAGAGGCAATATCGAGCTCCTACAAAGTGAAAAAAGGTGTGTAGATTTTTTTAAATTTTTGCTTAAGCTTGGTTTGAAAAATTATTTTGAAGGAATTCAAAGGGCATATTAGAGCATTATTATCAGTAACTGATGCCCTGAGGAAAGAAAATGCAAACACCTAGTAAGCAACCTGAAAGCTCTAGCATGACTCATGAAGAAGAGGAAGAAATGCTACATGATATATCAAAATTACAAGACCAAGTGCAACACATGTCACTCTCACAAAAGCTAACAGAAGCTAAGATAAATGGCATGGAATCTAAGATGAAGGGCGTGGAAGCTAAGATGAATGGCGTGGAAGCTAAGATGGGCGATTTGAAGATAGATTTGAAGACAGGCATGGCAGATTGAAGACAAATTTGACAAATTTTCTACAAGAAATACTTACTAATGGTGAAAGGGTAGTAAAGGAAATTCATGATGCGAACAAAAGAAATGTTAATCATGATTTCATAGAATCTAATGTTGGATCGAAGACCCACCATATTACAAAAATTGATATGAGGAAGTTTGATGGCAAGGATCCCGCAACATGGATGTTACAGATGGAGCAATTTTTCGATCTCAATAATGTGCAAACCACACAAACGGTACATATTGCAACTTTATATTTGTAACCAAATTAGTTTGTATGGTATCAATGGCTTTGCTCTCATAAAAAAATTATCACTTGGGAAATTTTTACGGAAGAATTGACAGCACATTATGATGATACAAAAAACAACACTTTTTTAGCCAATTGATAAGTCTCAAACAAAAGGGTTCAATAATGGAGCACATTGAGGAGTTCCAAAAATTGAACATAAGGGTAAAAAATATTCCAGATGAGCATAGGATTGATGTGTTCATAGGGACTTTAAAGGATAATATCTAACATGATGTTTGCCTTCGGGAACCCGATTCATTATAGAAGGCATTCAAGTTAGCAAGAAAAATGGAAAGCAAAATTATGGCAACCAGGAAGCATACCACTCACAACTATAAAGATGGAAGTGTTGTTGCCCCTAGTCTTCCACAACCTATAAGGTTGACACCGCAACAATTGGAAGAAAAAAGAGCAAAAGGGCTTTGTTACAGTTGTGATAGCAAATACACTAAAGGTCATAAGTGTGCTGAGAAGAAATTATTCTACATAGATTGTGAAGAGGAAGAAGAAAATGAGCAAGAAAGGTCAAAAGAAGAGGATATACTCCAAGAACAAAGCCTAGATAAAGAAGAAATGAATCTGATCATATCTTGTAATGCATTGGCTGGAATTACCACTCCTCAAACCATCAAGTTAGAAGGACAAATCAAGAAGAAAAAGGTAATAGTGTTGACTGATTCATGAAGTACCCACAATTTTATTCACTGTAAGATAGCAAAAGAATTGAATTGCTTCCTATATCCAGCACCAGAGTGTCAAGTGATTGTTGCGAATGGAAGAACGATAAATTTCTCTGGAAAGTGCCATAATATCAAGCTATCCATGGGAGAATATGTATTGACTAGCCCAATGCTTTCCATTCCAATGGGAGGTGTTGATGTTGTATTAGGAGTCCAATGGCTACAATCCTTGGGTACAATAGCTTTTAATTTTCAAGAACTTTTTATGAAATTTTCTGCAGAAGGAAAGGAAGTTGAATTAAAGGGTATTGCAGGGAAACCAGGAAAGATAATCAGCTCTAACAGTATGACAAAGCTTCTAAAAAAGGAACAAAGGGGTGTAATTGCACAATTATGTTCGCTAGATGTTTCCACATCGAAATCATCTATTTCTCCCGATCTCCAAAAAGTCTTGGACAATCATTCCAAGGTATTTGAGACTCCCAAAGGTCTCCCACCTATTCATGATCATGATCATGCTATTCATCTGATTCCAGGAAGTGTTCCTCCAAACATCAGGCCGTACAGATATCCCTATGCCCAAAAGAGTGAAATTGAACGTATGGTTGTAGAAATGCTAGAGGTCAGTATAATTCAACCTAGTCAAAGTTCTTTCTCTGCTCCAGTAGTATTGGTGCACAAGAAGGATGGATCATGGCACATGTGTCCGGATTATAGGGAGCTCAACAAGTTCACTATCAAAGATAAGTTTCCCATTCCTGTCATTGATGAATTACTGGATGAATTGCATGGATCAATTTACTTCACCAAGTTGGATCTTCATTCAGGATATCATCAAATCAGAATGAAGACTGAAGACATTCGGAAAACAACATTTAGAACTCATGAGGGTCATTATGAATTTTTGGTCATGCCTTTTGGCCTTACCAATGCACCTTCTACATTTCAAGGTTTGATGAATTCCATTTTCAAACCCTTCTTTAGAAAGTTTGTGTTAGTATTTTTTGATGATATACTAATCTACAACAAGTCTTGGAAGGATCATGTTGAACATGTTGACAGGGTGCTACAACTATTGGAGGAGAAACAATTATATGCAAAAAGATCCAATTGTTTCTTTGGAGTACAAGAGGTGGAATATCTAGGTCATATTCTATCTCATGAAGGATTTAAGGTAGACCCTAGCAAAATTAAAGCCATTAAGGAATGGAAAATCCCCACATCCATAAAGCATCTGCGAGGATTTCTCGGGTTGACAGGGTATTATCGCAAGTTTGTTAAGAATTATGGGAGAATAACAGCACCTCTAACAACATTATTGAAGAAAGATGCATTTTCATGGACTCTAGAAGCAACAAAGGCCTTCTAACATCTTAAAGAGGCAATGTGCCAAGCACCAGTCTTAGCTACACCGGACTTCACAAAAACCTTTATTGTGGAATGTGATGCTTTAGGAAATGGAATTGGTGTTGTTTTAATGCAAGATGAAAGACCCATTGCTTTTGAAAGTTGTCCAATCAAGGGAAAATTTTTACACAAAGTTATTTATGAGAAGGAAATGTTGGCAATACTACATGCACTTAAGAAATGGCGACCCTACCTAATGGGAAGACACTTCAAGGTAAAAACGGATCATGATAGCCTTAAATACTTTTTAGAACAAATATTATCCTCTGAAGAGCAACAAAAGTGGGTCACAAAGATGTTGGGTTATGACTTTGAAATCATCTACAAAAAAGGGAAGCAAAATGTGGTGGCAGATGCACTCTCAAGAAAGGATGAGGATGTGGAAGCATTTTTTTGCGCCATTTCTATTATCCAACTAGATTGGATAAATGAAGCAAGGGAGGAATGGAAGAATGATGAGGAAGTGTGGGCACTTATTCAAAAGTTACAACAAGATTCCAGTACATCTGATACATTTAGCTAGCAAAATGATTCGTTATGGTACAAAGATCGCTTATATCTCTGTAAGAATTCCCAACTCAAACGAAAGATTCTTATGGAATTGCACACTTCTCTGTTAGGAGGGCACTCAGGATTTTTAAAAACTTACCACAAGGTTAAGAAGGAATTTTTTTGGGATGGCCTTAAATCGGATATTCAAAAGTTTGTGGTGGAATGTTTGGTTTGCCAACAAAATAAAGTTCAAACAATTAAGACCTCGAGTCTATTACAACCTTTATCCATTCCAAGCCAACGTTGGGAGGAGGTTTCAATGGATTTTATCACAGGCCTACCCAAGTCTGAGGGAAAGAGTGTCATCATGGTGGTAGTTGACAGACTTGCCAAGTATGCACACTTTTGTGCATTATCGCATCTATTTAAAGCCAGTACAGTTTCTACTGCATTTATGGAAACAATTCAAAAGCTACATGGAAACCCAAATATTATTGTAAGTGACAAAGATCCCATTTTCACTGGAAATTTTTGGATAGAATTATTTTCTTGTCTCGGTACTCAGTTAGCTCATAGCTCATCTTATCATCCTCAATATGATGGGTAAACTGAGATAGTAAACAAATGTTTGGAAGGATATCTTCATTTCTTTGTATCTGATAAATAGACACAATGGGTCAAATGGTTGCCTCTGGCTGAATGGTGGTATAACACTTCCTTCCATACAGCAACAAAAATGACCCCATTTATGGCACTTTATGGATATCAGCCACCATCCATCACATCATATTTAAGAGAAAATTCTAAGGTTCAAGCAGTGGAACATCACATCGAGCATCAACAACAAGTCCTCCAACTCTTAAAGGATAACCTCGTGTTGGCGCAGAATAGAATGAAACAACAGGCAAATCAACATCGCAACGAAAGAAGTTTTGATGTAGGTGATTGGGTATTCCTACGGCTACAACCATATAAACAAATGTCCCTCAAGCACGCTAAGAAGGATAATAAATTATCACCAAAGTATTAGGGTCCGTACAAGGTGTTGCAAAAGATTGGTACTATGGCATACAAATTAGAGCTTCCTGCAGCTTCTCGAGTGCACCCAGTTTTCCATGTTTCATGTTTAAAGAAGGTTATAGGCGACAAGCTCCCAGTTCAAACAATATTGCTAGAACTTGACGAGGAAGGAAAAATTATATTGGAACCAAAAGCAGTCACAGAAACAAGAACTCGATAGCTACGAAATCGATCAATTTTAGAGTATCTCATCAAGTGGAAGAACTTATCCATTGAAGATTCCACATGGGAGGATGAGAATTTTATACAGAAGCATCCAGAACTACTCAAGTGTTGAGGACAACACTTTTTTGAAGGAGAGGGGCATGTTAGGTCCCTATAATACTAGTGACTACCCCATTACTATTGTAGTTTTATCCCTTATTAATATTATTGTGCCCCTATTATCCCCATATTGTTATTATTGTGTCCCATAGAATCCCTCTATTGTTATTTTTGTGCCTTTATATTATTATTGTTAGGTCGGCTGGGTTATATTGTGACTCCTTAGAATCCTATATATAGAAAGGAGGTTTTGTCATTTGAATCATCAAAGAATCATTCATTTGTGTAATGTAAAGGAGGTTGCCCCCTCGAAGAGGCTGAATTCTAAAGCGTTGATCTATCTTTTCTATCTTTTTGTGAACTGGTTTCATAACAAAAACTTTCATTTGTACCTGTTTGACAAGTCGTCAACAACAACTATTAACAACAACAGAAATACAAACAACAACTGGATGGCCTAAACTCCTGCTTCAACAAAAGAAACAGATTTCACATCTTGTGAACACCTCCATGTCTTACATCTGCATACAAATGATGGACTAGATACCAAGCCCACAAAACATGCCTTTAAAACAAATGACCCTTCAAGTCAAGCATGTAGAAAAAGACCATTAGGAATCCTTTTCAAAAGATGAAACACTTCATCATTATCTCCATCTTGGAGACCAAGTTAACTTCTCCCAAGTCAACATTGCATCACATGCATGTCAAAGCAATCAACCTTGCAAGTTAATTACACATACATGTTCAAATACAAGGAAATCATCAACATCCTCGTGTTCATGCATCTCATGCACATGCATGCATTTCATCCTTCAACTTTCACTTAAGCACACTGTACTTTCGAAGCTGAAATGAAATATAATGTTGTAGCAACAAAGTGAGTCTCCTACTCAACTTCTTCATTCACCTTCTTGGTAAAATCTTGCAACTTGCATTCCATTAACAAAGAAATGCAAATAGATGCATCAATAGACATGCAATCTTAATCGGATAAGAACTCTAACTGTTTCTTACCAATCCCTTTCAAAGGTACTACCTTTGTTTGCACATCAGCATCATCATGTGAATCATCCTGAAACACATCAATCATGGAATCTTTACTTCCATTTCTGCCATCCTCTCTTTCCACTTTCTTCAGATTTTGTGGAAGCGGTGTTGGATTCAAAGTCCAACACCTTTAAGCAAGATGCCCTTGCTTATGGCAGTAAGTGCACTACATGTGCATCCTCTTGACAACATGATTTGCCTTGTCCAATGGACCTTTGGCTTCTTGCTTCTTTTCCTTCAAAAGTTTCTTGTATGTGGCCATTCTCTTCCAACATCTAGAAACATTATAGTTATCCAAACCACAAAATGAACATGCAATTCTTTTCCCATATCTATGTGGAAATTTATCATGCTTTGCAAAATCAAAAGGAAGATGATTAGAACTAGATTTATACCTTTCCCTTTCACCTTTATTTCCTTCATGAGGAGGTGAACTGAATGAAGAAGTGGCTCCCTTTGGAACACCATCACTCTCTTCAAGGCTGTTAGAGTTTCCACAACTATCTGGTTCAAGTGTGTGCTTCTGAACACCTGCATCCTGCAAATGATGTTTCAAGCTATTGCATTCATCCTGAATACAATCTTCACACTCTTGAGGTAGAGGACTTGGAATGAAACTCCTTGGAACTGTTTCAATGGCCTTCATGGTAGCTTTGGAACTCTCTCCATAAGACTGTCCATAGCCAAGACCCAAATACTTAGGCCTTTCCTCAGCCATTATTGGTTCAACAATACCTTGTGCATGCTTACCCAAGCCTTTTCCCTCATAACCCATCTTGGACATTAGCTTGGAACCTATGCCTTTGGTATGCTTTTCAAAAGAACCAATATAAACATTCTTAAAAGAATTTGAAGACAAACTTGAATGGTTTACCTCTTCTTCAAGCTGATACTTGACTAAGGCTTCTTGGGCAACAAAGAGCTGTGTCTCCAACTCATGCATCCTTCTCAGGTTCATATATGCAATATGAAGTTGCCTCTCCATTTCCTGTATTTTATCAGAAAGAAACTGCTTCTCTTCCTCCACAGAATTCAACTGCTCTCTAAGTACGTTGCTCTTCCTTCCATCCTCATACATTTCTCTCACCATGTCCATCATGATGAACAAGTCTTGCTTCATGTCTTCATCAAAGGCTCTTGTGATGAAGGGGGAATTTGAGGACTCACTTGTAGAATTTGTCATTATGCCAATGAATAAAAGAACTTCAAACAAGATTAACAAAGAGCTTTATTCAACAACCTTTTGCAACAAACCTCTTGTGCTTCAAGGATTGCTTTGAGGTCCTTTGGGATAAGAAGAATGCCTTTAGCCCTTCTTCCTTCTTGTCCTTCCTGGACTGAGCTATCAATAGCTTTCCCTTCAGCTCTGCAAGTCAAATAATAGTCAGTCTGCAAACAAGCATACAATCAACCTCTGACTATTTAAAAACCTTTCAGACAAGCAATCTTTGCTCTGTCAATCAAGCATTCTGATATAACCTTCTTGAAGGTGAGGTTAATCAATCTCAAGCTCTAATACCACCTGATCTGAAAATGGGGCACTTAGGCTTCTTGTCTAACTTACAAGAACCTCTCTCACTTCCAAAGCTTAAATATTCCCAAGTCTTTATGATTAACCAATGCGGAATTAAATATGTGCTTGACAATAAGGTGTACGCTTATGTTTGTTTTAAAACTGCCTATGTGCTGTAAATTGATTTGATTAAAATGATATAAAACATATAACAGTGGAACAATGTAGCAAATGAACATCACACATAAGACAACAAGTTTAATATGGAATTCACCCAAAACTCTTGGGCTACTTCCCTGTTAAGAAACCAGCTCAAGAAAAGATAGAAAAGATAGATCAACACCTTAGAATTCAGCCTCTTTGAGGGGGAAACCTCCTTTACATTACATAAATGAACAATCCTTGGATGATTCAAATGACAAAACCTCCTTTCTATATATAGGAGTATAAGGATTCACAATATAACCCAGCCGACCTAACAATAATAATATAAAGCCACAAAAATAACAATAGAGGGATTCTATGGGGCACAGTAATAACAATATGGGGATAATAGGGGCACAACAATATTAATAAGGGATGCAACTACAATAGTAATGGGGTAATCACTAGTATTATAGGGACCCAACATGCCCCTCTCCTTCAAAAAAGTGTTGTCCTCAATGCTTGAGTAGTTCTGGATGCTTCTGTATAAAATCCTCATCCTCCCATGTGGAATCTTCAGCGGATAAGTTCTTCCACTTGATAAGATACTTCGAAATAGATCGATTTCGTAGCTATCGAGTTCTTGTTTCTGTCACTGCTTCCGGTTCCAATATAATTTTTCCTTCCTCGTCAAGTTCTGGCAATATTGTTTGAATTGGGAGCTTGTCGCCTATAACCTTCTTTAAACATGAAACATGGAAAACTAGGTGCAATCGAGAAGCTGCAGGAAGCTCCAATTTGTATGCCATAGTACCAATCTTTTGCAACACCTTTTACGGACCATAATACTTTGTTGATAATTTATTATCCTTCTTAGCTTGCTTGAGGGACATTTATTTATATGGTTGTAGCCGTAGGAATACCCAATCACCTACATCAAAACTTCTTTCGTTGCGATGTTGATCTGCCTGTTGTTTCATTCTATTCTGTGCCAACACAAGGTTATCCTTTAAGAGTTGGAGGACTTGTTGTTGATGTTCAATGTGATGTTCCACTGCTTGAACCTTAGAATTTTCTCTTAAATATGATGTGATGGATGGTGGTTGATATCCATAAAGTGCCATAAATGGGGTCATTTTTGTTGCTGTATGGAAGGAAGTGTTATACCACCATTCAGCCAAAGGCAACCATTTGACCCATTGTGTCTGTTTATCAGATACAAAGCAAAGAAGATATCCTTCCAAACATTTGTTTACTATCTCAGTTTGCCCATCAGATTGAGGATGATAAGATGAGCTATGAGCTAACTGAGTACCAAGACAAGAAAATAATTCTGTCCAAAATTTTCCAGTGAAAATGGGATCTCTGTCACTTACAATAATCTTTGGGTTTCCATGTAGCTTTTGAATTGTTTCCATAAATGCAGTAGAAACTGTACTGGCTTTAAATGGATGTGATAATGCACAAAAGTGTGCATACTTGGTAAGTCTGTCAACTACCACCATGATGACACTCTTTCCCTCAAACTTGGGTAAACCTGTGATAAAATCCATTGAAACCTCCTCCCAACGTTGGCTTGGAATGGATAAAGGTTGTAATAGACCCAGTGTCTTAATTGTTTCAACTTTATTTTGTTGGCAAACCAAACATTCCGCCACAAATTTTTGAATATCCAATTTAAGGCCATCCCAAAAAAATTCCTTCTTAACCTTGTGGTTGAGTGCCCTCCTAAGGGAGAAGTGTGCAATTCCATAAGAATCTTTTGTTTTAGTTGGGAATTCTTACAGAGGTATAAGCGATCTTTGTACCATAAAGAATCATTTTTCCAGCTAAATGTATCAGACGTACTGGAATCTTGTTGTAAATTTCGAATAAGTGCCCACACTTCTTCATCATTCTTCCATTCCTCCCTTGCTTCATTTATCCAATCTGGTTGGATAATAGAAATGGCACACAACAATGCTTCCACATCCTCATCCTTTCTTGAGAGTGCATCTGCCACCACATTTTGCTTCCCTTTTTTGTAGATGATTTCAAAGTCATAACCCAACATCTTTGTGACCCACTTTTGTTGCTCTTCAGAGGATAATATTTGTTCTAAAAAGTATTTAAGGCTATCATGATCCGTTTTTACCTTGAAGTGTCTTCCCATTAGGTAGGGTCGCCATTTCTTAAGTGCATGGAGTATTGCCAACATTTCCTTCTCATAAATAGCTTTGTGTAAAAACTTTCCCTTGATTGGACGACTTTCAAAAGCAATGGGTCTTTCATCTTGCATTAAAACAACACCAATTCCATTTCCTGAAGCATCACATTCCACAATAAAGGTTTTTGTGAAGTCCGGTGTAGCTAAGACCGGTGCTTGGCACATTGCCTCTTTAAGATGTTCGAAGGCCTTTGTTGCTTCTGGAGTCCATGAAAATGCATCTTTCTTCAATAATGTTGTTAGAGGTGCTGCTATTCTCCCATAATTCTTAACAAACTTGCGATAATACCCTGTCAACCCGAGAAATCCTCGTAGATGCTTTATGGATGTGGGGATTTTCCATTCCTTAATGGCTTTAATTTTGCTAGGGTCTACCTTAACTCCTTCATGAGATACAATATGACCCAAATATTCCACCTCTTGTACTCCAAAGAAACATTTGGATCTTTTTGCATATAATTGTTTCTCCTCCAATAGTTGTAGCACCCTGTCAACATGTTCAACATGATCCTTCCAAGACTTGCTGTAGATTAGTATATCATCAAAAAATACTAACACAAATTTTCTAAGGAATGGTTTGAAAATGGAATTCATCAAACCTTGAAATGTTGAAGGTGCATTGGTAAGGCCAAAAGGCATGACCAAAAATTCATAATGACCCTCATGAGTTCTAAATGCTGTTTTCGGAATGTCTTCAGTCTTCATTCTGATTTGATGATATCCTGAACGAAGATCCAACTTGGTGAAGTAAATTGATCCATGCAATTCATCCAGTAATTCATCAATGACAGGAATGGGAAACTTATCTTTAATAGTGAGCTTGTTGAGCTCCCTATAATCCGGACACATGCGCCATGATCCATCCTTCTTGTGCACTAATACTACTGGAGTAGAGAAAGAACTTTGACTTGGTTGAATTATACCAATCTCTAGCATTTCTGCAACCATACGTTCAATTTCACTCTTTTGGGCATATGGATATCTGTACGGCCTGATGTTTGGAGGAACACTTCCTGGAATCATATGAATAGCATGATCATGATCACGAATAGGTGGGAGACCTTTGGGAGTCTCAAATACCTTGGAATGATTGTCCAAGACTTTTTGGAGATCTGGAGAAATAGATGATTGCAATGTGGAAACATCTAGCGAACATAATTGTGCAATTACACCCCTTTGTTCCTTTTTTAGAAGCTTTGTCATACCGTTAGAGCTGATTATCTTTCCTGGTTTCCTGCAATACCCCTTAATTCAACTTCCTTTCCTTCCACAGAAAATTTCATGAAAAGTTCTTGAAAATTAAAAGCTATTGTACCCAAGGATTGTAGCCATTGGACTCCTAGTACAACATCAACACCTCCCATTGGAATGGAAAGCATTGGGCTAGTCAATACATATTCTCCCATGGATAGCTTGATATTATGGCACTTTCCAGAGCAATTTATTGTTCCTCCATTTGCAACCATCACCTGACACTCTGGTGCTGGATATAAGAAGCAATTCAATTCTTTTGCTACCTTACAATGAATAAAATTGTGGGTACTTCCTGAATCAATCAACACTATTACCTTTTTCTTCTTAATTTGTCCTTCTATCTTGATGGTTTGAGGAGTGGTAATTCCCGCCAATGCATTACAAGATATGGTCGGATTCATTTCTTCTTTATCTAGGCTTTGTTCCTGGAGTATATCCTTTTCTTTTGACCTTTCTTGCTCCTTTTCTTCTTCCTCTTCAAATCTATGTAGAATAATTTCTTCTCAGCACACTTATGACCTTTAGTGTATTTGCTATCACAACTGTAACAAAGCCCTTTTGCTCTTTTTTCTTCCAATTGTTGTGGTGTCAACCTTATAGGTTGTGGAAGACTAGGGGCAACAACACTTCCATCTTTATAGTTGTGATTGGTATGCTTCCTGGTTGCCATAATTTTGCTTTCCATTTTTCTTGCTAACCTGAATGCCTTCTCTAATGAATCAGGTTCCCAAAGGCGAACATCATGTTGGATATTATCCTTTAAAGTCCCTATGAACACATCAATCCTATGCTCCTCTGGAATATTTTTTACCCTTATGTTCAATTTTTGGAACTCCTCAATGTGCTCCATTATTGAACCCTTTTGTTTGAGACTTATCAATTGGCTAAAAAAAGTGTTGCTTTTTGTATCCTCATAATGTGCTGTCAATTCTTCCGTAAAAATTGCCCAAGTGATAATTTGCTTATGAGAGCAAAGCCATTGATACCATACAAACTGATTTGGTTCCAAATATAAAGTTGCAATACGTATATTTTGTGTGTTTTTCACATTATTGAGATCGAAAAATTGCTCCATCTGTAATATCCATGTTGCGTGATCCTTGCCATCAAACTTCCTCATATCGATTTTTGGAATATGGTGGGTCTTCGATTCCACATTAGAGTCTAAGAAATCATGATTAACATTTCTTTTGTTTGCATCATGAGTTTCCTTTACTACCTTTTCACCATTAGTAAGTATTTCTTGTAGAAAATTTGTCAAATCTGTCTTCAAATCTACCATGTCTGTCTTCAAATCTGCCATGTCTCTCTTCAAATTTGTCTTCAAATCGTCCATCTTAGCTTCCACACCCTTTATCTTAGATTCCACGCCATTTATCTTAGCTTCTGTTAGCTTTTGTGAGAGTGACATTTGTTGCACTTGTTCTTGTAATTTTGATATATCATGTAGCATTTCTTCCTCTTCTTCATGAGTCATGCTAGAGCTTTCAGGTTGCTTACTAGGTGTTTGCATTTTCTTTCCTGGGGCATCAGTTACCGATAATAATGCTCTACTATGCCCTTTGAATTCCTTCAAAATAAATTTTCAAACCAAGCTTAAGCAAAAATTTAAAAAAATCTACACACCTTTTTTCACTTTGTAGGAGCTCGATATTGCCTCTGATGTATCTCTGTACTTTCTGATCATCCAGTTCTGAAATTGTGACCTATAGTAGCCCTCCGTGTCCTCTTTCCAATGCCACCAGTCTGACCCAAATTGGATTCTCCAAGGAAGAGTTATAAGAAATCTCCCACAGTGACTTGATTATAGACTAGTTCAGTAGAGCAAACTTGTAGGACGTGCCACGAGTCATTGTTTCAACCTTTGGCTCTCAAAAATATCTACAAGAAACTAAAGTCCGTCCTCTTTCTGTAACTTCTTACCAAATTTCAATCCGATGCTCAGAGAGAAAGTTATGATGATTTTCCCTAGGTCACCTGTTTGGAATGTAATTCAGGAGTCTGCAAAAAGACCAACTTCCTCAGATCATATCTCCGCAAATATAGTGTAAAAAGCTCTGAAATTCAGACCCGAGATTCAATGCGATGTCTTCTCAAATGGGTTTTTTTTTAGCTTCTGAAACATCGCAGAAAAAAAGTTATAGCGAAAATGCCACAATGACCTGTTTGGAGCAGCGAAACCCTAGAATCCAAAGCTCTGATACCAAATGTTATGAAACTAGCTCAAGAAAAGATAGAAAAGATAGATCAACGCCTTAGAATTCAGCCTCTTCGAGGGAGCAACCTCCTTTACATTACATAAATGAAAAATTCTTGGATGATTCAAATGACAAAACCTCCTTTCTATATATAGGAGTATAAGGATTCACAATATAACCCAATCGACCTAACAATAATAATATAAAGCCACAAAAATAACAATAGAGGGATTCTATGGGGCACAGTAATAACAATATGGGGATAATAGGGGCACAAAATTATTAATAACGGATGCAACTACAATAGTAATGGGGTAATCACTAGTATTATAGGGACCCAAAAGTCCCCTTAAGCTCTAGTCAGCTCAATTAGGCTCTCTGGGATTATGGTCTAAGTTATTTTACAAGCTCCATGCTAAACTCCACTGGTTTACATAGAACACAATGGGTTCAGAACAACATCTTATCCCCTGGCTCTGAAGCTCTCGACTTTCTGGCTCTAGGCTCTCGCTTTGGCTCTCGGCTCGTGGCTCTAGCTCTGGCTCTGGCTCTTGGCTCTGGCTCTGGCTCTAGCTCTGGCTCTTCGGCTCTAGCTTCTTTGGCTTTGGCTTTGGCTTTCTACAACTTTCAGCTCTGTGGATTTTCACTTGACCTCCAAGTGACCCCAAAGACTCCCTCAGCTGCTCTGCATAGTAGCTTTTCACTCTCTTTGCTCTCTTTCCCTTGCCTTGCTCTCAATTGAGCTCTCTACCTTCTTTGAGTTACTTTTCCAGCTTTTTGGCTCCCTCAACCATTTCTCTGTGTATCATCATCTCTCTGTGCCTTTGCGGCTTCCTTGCTCCTTGTCAGTTCGACTGGCCATCTGGCTCTGTGGCTTCAAAATGCATCATTGCTTGTAAAAACGCTTTCTTGCAGTGTGGCATGATGATCAGGAGCGGTTACAGAGGTTTTGGGGCCTTCTCTTAGGAAAAAACCCGAAAATGGAGAAAAATTCATTACACAGAGAATGTCTACAAAATAGACTATTGGGCGTGATTTTCGGACTTGAAATCCCATTCAATTTCCCCTAAAATCCCTATTAGGTCCGCCATTAGGCGTTATATTGCATCACATTAACGTATTGGGCGAGATCCCAAATACACAGGAAAACATTCAAAAACCCGTCAAAATCCTTTTTATTGGACTTCAAATTATATAGAAATTGCCCTAATATCGCATTGGGTCCGCCTTTGGCTACTATTGCAATCCCCACTATTGAGCTGGGTGATCTCTGATCCAACAGTCAATATTCGACTTCGAGTGGCTTAAGGGTACGGAGGTTACTGGCCCGAAAAGGTGGTTTTCCTCTCTCTTTTGCTAGCCACATGTCGTTCATTGTATGGGATCGGGCGGAGCCAGCCCAATGCCATTTACCGCTTGAGGCCTGCTCGAAATCCTGCTTACGGAACTCAAACTTTGTAAATCACACCTATAATTCCCCTTCAAGTCCGGCTTTATCGCTTCGTGCATCTTTCCTTTGTATTTTGGTTTTTACACCGAAAAGCGTTAATACACAGAAGATCCCTTTTATTGGAACTCGAATTTTATGAATTGCGCTTATAAAATCCCATCGGGTCTGGCGATCGCCGATCACCGATTTAATCTTGGCCGTTTGTTCCTTTCTCGATTCGATAGCTGAGATTATACATTGTGATCACTATCGCATATCGCATCGTATACGGTCCAGGGGTTCTATATATTGCCGATGCCAATCCACCGATCCGATCATCGGCAATCAACATATCGCATAATCGAAATCGCCAAGTCCAGGGTCCTGATATCGTATACATGCCTGTCTCTGACCTGATACATCAGATCGGCCGATCATGGGTCTCCCGCCTTTGGCCTAAGTCCTTCCCTTTTGCCTTTTTCCAATGCGATTTCCCATTGTAAGGGTTTTTTTGCCATTTTTAGGGGATTTTGCCTCTTTTTCTGAAGAACAAGGGCATCTTCTTTCTGTGATAACTTCTGCATCCTAAGTCCATTTTTGCCCATTCAAGTTGTAGTTGAATACTTCTTGCCCCATATTAGTGTTTTCCTAACAATTTTTTTGATACGAAATTGATGTTGGAAGCTAATGTCATTAAGTTGTTCAATGCATTTCTCCTCACCATGCGATCCCAGAATAAACCTTCGCATGTCAATAGTTTCTTCCAACACATCAAAAGTAGGCTCTGACATGTATGATTTCTTAATACATTCAATTAATGATGGCAAGATCCAAACTTCCTTCCTCCTCAATGTGACTGAAAAACGACTGAACATCTAATCAATATGGTCATGAGTGTGCCAAAAAAAAAACGAAACCAACCTTTACCTTCTGAAAAATTCTCAATTCAACAAGCATGTTTAGATATCCAAAAACAACCTGATTTTTGTTCTCACGGCAAGTGTTGTCCAATTGTAGATACAAAACTTTAGGAAGATTACCATATCAATGAGAAAGCACATCATGAATTATGGTTATTGTCAGATTTGCATCATTATGAATATTTGGAGCTATGAAGTACACCCTTGGCAACATTTTCCCATTGAAGACCATACAACCGACCAAGTGATACTGAATAAAATTTCCCTCCTGTAAATTTTTGGGTATGTGAACAAAATGTGGTAAAAGTGTTTTCTTTTGGTCCATACCATCAATTATCAAACCCAAATATTTATTTGGATTATCATAACACTTATTTCAATGCTTGTACAACTTTTTCCTTTCACTTGTTTGTGGTTCGTGATGCTCCTGAAGTTCTTTGACAATGGAATCTACACAACATAAAAGAAAGTCATTAAGAAATATGCTTTCATAGTTGATGACTATACAATTTTAAAAGTTAAAGTTTTGAATGCTTACCTCTTTTTGACCCTTCACATTTATCCCTTTTTTATTTAAGAGAAGCACATGTACTGCAAATCCCCATCTTTTTCTTCTTAGGAATACATAAATTGTTGAATTCTTTCTTCCATATCTTCACAAAATATTGATATGTAATAAACCGATCATGTCCCTCAGAACCTTCTGCATATTCCTTGTACAAGTTGTAGATTTATCGTCCTGAAAAATTATCTGGAATATGTATTGTGTCTCTATTTTTCATACACTCTCCATGCTTTGAAAAGAAATCGTTCAACCATGATATTGCAGCATTTGATAATGGCCCAAACTGTCTTTTATGACGTACTTCTAAATAAAATGTAGGATCCTTTTCCAAATTTTCTTGGATTATTGAGAGATGAAAATTACCCATCGAATGAAACATTTTGAAAGCCTTTCTACAGATAAATAAAGACACAATATGATAATCATAACCTGACAATGTAGATTGCATGCACCCAACTAAATATGAATTTTTCATGATTTTATTCATTGACAAATATCTCTTCTTTTTCTCTAATGAAAATTTGAAATCCATATGTTTCAAGCAATCTTTTTGACAACATTCACTTGAAATGAGAGTGCCGACAGAACTTCTTCTCATCAGATTTTCTGTTCTACCCCTTTTATAACTAGAACATATTGGATTGATACGAAAAGGTCTGCTCCTACTCCTTGATACAATATTTCCTGGCAACATCTCCATCGTTGGATCATCATTTGTATAATCATTTTCATCATCATTCTGAGGAATGTTATCCTCACTATGATCAGCTATGCTTTTGAAATACTGACTTGGAGGATATTCTTCATCTTCCCCTTCTTCAGTGCTACTGTCATAGTCCTTGGAATTAGGATTAAATGGAAAATTTGACTCGATGTGTATTGGATATTCTTCCTCATGTGCATTGTCAGTGCTGCTCTCATAGTCCATAGAATTAGGACTACATTGAAAATGTGGTTGTTTACTTGCTGAAAATTCTACATCCTGTCCTTTGTCTCTACTACTCTCATAGTCCTTAAGATTAGGACTAAATGCTTCATCATGTCCTTCATCGCTACTGCTCTCATAGTCCTTAGGATTAGGACTAAGTGGAAATTGCGACTCTTTATTTATCTAAAAATCTTCATCATGTTCTTCATCACTGCTGCTCTCATAGTCCATAGGATTACGACTAAGTGGACACCGTGACACTATTCATTTGAAATTCTTCATCATGTTCTTCATCACTATTGCTTTCATAGTCCATAGGATTAGGACTAAGTGGACACTGTGACACTATTCATTTGAAATTCTTCATCATGCTCTTCATCACTACTGCACTCATAGTCCATAGGATTAGGAATAAGTGGACACTGTGACACTTCATTCTTTTGAAATTCTTCATCATAGCTACTTTCATAATCCATAGGATTTGGACTAAGTGGACATTGTGACACTCTCTTCAGTTGAAATTCTTCATCATGCTCTTCATTACTGCTACTCTCATAGTCCATAGGATTAGGACTAAGTGGACATCGTGACACTCCATTCGTTTGAAATTCTTCATCATTCTCTTCATCATTGTTGCTCTCATATTCCATAGGATTAGGACTAAGTGGACACTTTGACACTCCATTCTTTTGAAATTCATCATCATGCTCTTCATCACTGTTGCTCTCATAGTCCATAGGATTAGGACTAAGTGGACACCGTGACACTCCATTCTTTTGAAATTCATTATCATGCTCTTCATCACTACTTCTCTCATAGTCCATAGGATTAGGACTAAGTGGACACCATGACACTCCATTCTTTGGAATTCTTCATCGTGCTCTTCATCACTGTTTCTTTCATAATCCATAGGATTAGGACTAAGTGGAAACCGTGACTCTT
This sequence comes from Pinus tabuliformis, assembly GCA_031772625.1. NCBI lineage: Eukaryota > Viridiplantae > Streptophyta > Pinopsida > Pinales > Pinaceae > Pinus > Pinus tabuliformis. Next base: position 2,063,854,802 of record CM062818.1, on the reverse strand, counting down.
TATTTATTTGAAATTCTTTATCCCGTCTTTCATCAATGCTTCTTTCATAGTCCTTAGGATTAAGACTAAGTGGAAGAATTGACTCTATTCATAGTGGAAGAATTTCCGTTGTATTCATTAATATGAATAGAGTTGTTACGTGATGAAGATGTTGATGCTTCACAAAGCGAAACTTCACTATCAAAAGAAGCCATGCCTTTCAAATAGAAGAGGTTGAATGATATAAATGAAAACTCTCCTAATGATAATATATAACTTAAAGAATGAACATTTCCCTCCAAAAAATTTCGCCAAAAAATTTCCCTCCAAAAATTTCGTTTCATGTATTTCCTTCAATTATTTTCTTCTACAATTTATTGAAAAATTTTAACTAATTTTTTTTTATGAAATAAATCTTTAAAATTAAATTGTAAATTAAATCTTTTACATAAATTTCTCATGTGGTTAATTATGTGTTTCTTATTGATCTAGTTCAAGTTCCCAACAAAGAAATATTTGATAAGTCAAAATGTTTTGAATACAATTATTATGTGCTTGGGGGGGGGACCATTCTGTAGAAGCTCAAAGATAATTTATGGATGAATATCCCAATAACCCACGTTTTGAAACAATGACATGTATCATTTATGTTGGTTTAGCAGATACAGAAGCAAAGTTAGTGACATGGGATCATAATTCAAATAATGAATATAGGATGTCTATGACTTTCATTCAAAGGGTTAGATTTATTCATAGTGAATTTGAAGAAAAATGTGGTGGGGATAAGATAAATGTTACTGTATATTTCCGAAAGGAATGTTGTATGGAAATAGGCTATCAAATTGAGGAGAAAATCAATTCAAAAGGCGGTAGAATAAATACTGATTTATTCAGAGGTATTGATAACATTTTCCAGTTGGCATTTAGAACTGGAGAGATATGGGAATTGATTAATGATATTTTTAGCATGTGGGAGAACATTGGCATTAAAAACCAGAAGGTCAAAATGTAAAAAACCATTGATATGTAGCAATAGTAAATTAGGTCCTGAAATGAAGCAATTTCTAGAAGATATGACTATCACACATTGGAGAGCATTGCAAGGAGTGAAGGATGAAAAACTTATCAAAGAAATATTATCTCGTGTGAGGTCAGGGGAATTATCATTGGAGGAAATGTTCGAGGAATTTCAAAAGTAAGTTTGTTGAATTATTTTTACTTATTTATAGATTATAATTTTCTTTTAAATATAACATATTGTTCTTGGTAGTATTTGTTATACATATCATTATATTAACTTTTTTTACTTTATCTATGCAGTCACAAAGTTTACATTAAAATACAAGAACAAATGGTTACATTGTTGAATGAAGATAGTTGGGATGATGTTATACGTAACTATCCATATTCAAGTTCTACATCAACATTGAGAAAATTTATCTTGCATTTAAAAAGGTATGTTGATTTATACATTCATTTTTATTCATCTGTATACTATTTTTATTTTTTAACTTACACATATATTTGTTTATTTTTATTAAAGATGAGGAATGATGCAAATGGAGCACCAGATGTTAGGATATTCCGACACATAGGAAATAGTTAAGTACAACTTGGTCTAGTATAGAGTTAGGTAAAGTGTGTTTCTTTACCTTGTATATTTTGTAACTTACAATCCAACGATCACGATATGTAGTGATCCGACGGTTCATTCTCTCCTCGGTATTACCGACACTTGATCCGTGGCTTGACACCCGATTGGTCCATGATTTCTATTTAAAGCGCATGGAGGGTCATTTGTAGGGTAATCCGTCTATGAGAGAAGCTTATGTAAATTTTCATTCTTTTATTAATAAATTGCCTGAAGTGGCCGCGTTGGCTCAGGCCATGGACTGTTTCCCTCTTTGAGGGTTTTAACCACGTCAAAAATACTGATGTATTGATTTGCGATTTGGTTGTGAGCGGTGTCCTTTGGTGTTCTGTCTGAGGAACTTACCCTGTAAATTCCTACATGGTATCAGAGCTATTTGAGGGCCGCGTCCGTTGGTGATCCAAATCTGAAGCCGGTAGAACTGCATCCGACTGCCGTTTCCTAGATCTACTGTTTCTGACTGCTTTCGGGCCGAGAGGACTGCTCTGTTGTGTTGGGAGCATCTGTTCCAGTGAGGAACCCCTTTCGTTTCACGCGAAAAGGTTTCTGGTAGCCCTAGCTGCATCATTTTTAAGATCTGGAGGTATACAGTGTTTATTTGCAGTTTACAGTTATTTTCTTTCTATTTATTTCGGTTTCGGTTTATTTAGCTTTTTTATTACCGGATCTATACCTTTCATTTCTGCGTATGCTCTTTTCCCTGCGACTCTGTGCAATCTGGGCAAATAAAAAACAGAAAGGAAGGATTTTTCTCATGCGTATGCTCTTTTCCCTGCGCCTTAGTGTGATCTCGGAAAATCAGAAACATTGAGGAAAATATTTAGTTTCCGGCTAAAGCTAACTTTGAGCCGCAAGGTTTATTTTTGAAAATATTTAGTTTTTCGGCTAAAGCTAACTTCGAGCCGCAAGGTTCGTTTTTTTTTGTATGTCCGTGTTGGGTTTTGTGTTTTTTGTTTTGTAGGGAAAAAGAGCCTTCTCAAAGCAAGCACGCAACCCAAAGCATCAACCCCCCCCCCCCTCTCTCTCTCTCAAATTTTTTGTATAGCTCAATTGGTTCAAAGCTATTCTAAGAGAGTATAGGTCTTGGGTTCAAGTCTCCATTTTTTGGGGGCGGATTTTTTCATTTCCGCACATTCCCACACTTCGTCGGCGACTTCATCAACTTTTTTCAAAAAGCCATAACTTCTTCATTCGGAAGCCGTTTTCAGAGCCGTTTTTTTTTAAACCAGCCTAATTTTTCGAGATCTATCCATTGGAACACTTATTTTCAGCATCTTTAGCTTCAGTTTCCGTTGAAATGGAAAGTCAATACCAAGTTACCCTTGATAGTACCAACTACTTCCAATGGTTGTCCTACATTGAGGATTTACTTAGAAGTAAAGGTCTCTACAGAATAACCTCAGGCCAAGAAAAGAAACCAAAGGATGAAGATAAGGCTGCTAAATGGAAAAATAGGCAAGATCAAGCACGTGGATTGATAGGGATGTCTATTTCTCCAGATCTTAGATTCCATATTGCAGAACTTGATACTCCTGATGAAGCAATGAAACAAATCAATAAAGTTTTTGGGATTAAAAATGAACTTAGAGCCCATCAACTTGAAAATGAGTTGCTTACATTGGACCCTAATAATTTTTCTTGCATTGAAGATTTCTTGTCCAAGTTCAAGACCCTTAGATATCTCTTGGAAGGTGTTAAAGTTAAGAAAGAAGATAGTAACCTTATCTATTCCATTCTTACTAAGTTGGGCCCAGCCTACTCTGTGTTTGTTTCCACCTTCCATTCTACAAGAGAAGCCTTCATTTCTCAAGGAACAGACTACAAGTCCCCTTCCTTTGACTCTTTTTGTGATTCTTTAATAAGTGAACAAGAAAAACTCTTACACCTTGGTCTTCTTAATCTTGGAAACTCTTCCAAGAAAGCGTTAGCCGCCCAGCAACAACCAAATTCAAAGAATCCTAAGAAGTCATATCCTAAAAAGAATGGTCCTAAACCAAACAAGGGTCCTAAGCAATCTCAGCCTCAAAATGAAAAATCATTTCAACAAAATGATAAGACAAATAAAAACAAATGGAAGAAGACTGATAGACATTGCAACTTTTGTAATCGAGATGGCCACTTAGAATCCAAATGCTTTAAGAAGATGGAAGCCTTGGAAGCAGCGATGAAGAAACATAACATCCATTTGGGGCAATCTTCAACTTCAACTTTATCTTCAGGAATGGCACTTTCTGCATGTGGTTGTCAAGCATCTCGGTCTGGCTATGCACTAAATGTATCTTCTTCTTCTCATTCTCATGAGTGGCTCATTGATTCTGGAGCTTCTTATCACATGGCCAAAAACAAAGCCATGTTTTCTTCTTTAAATGATTGTAACACCAAAAATATATATGTTGGTGATGATAGATCTCTTAGTGTTGTAGGGACTGGAATTGTTCATCTAGACAATGGTCAGTTTAATGATGTATTATGTGTTCCAACCTTATCCTGCAACCTTCTATCTGTATATCAGATAACTCATTCAGGTGAAGGTAAAATCGTTGAATTTTCACCTCATGATGTTGTAATCAAGGACCTAAGAGATCCTAAAATTTTTTTAGCTACTGGCATTGCTGATGATTCTACAAGGTTGTATAAGTTTCACAACTTTGGGTCATCAAATCTTCCCTCAGTATTTGTTGCTCATAACGATGAAGTGAGCAAACTTTGGCATGAGCGATTTGGTCACTTAAACTATCGCTCCCTTCAGCACCTATGTAAAGAAAATATGGTGACAGGTCTTCCTATGGTATCTTGCAGAGATGGTGTTTGTTCCGGATGTGTACTCGGAAAACATCATCGGGACAGTTTTGAAAAACGTGCCTCTTGGCACGCCTCAGCCCCTCTACAGCTTGTGCATAGTGATTTATGTGGTCCACTTCCAGTTGTGTCATTCTCTGGCTGCAAGTATTTCTTAACTTTCATTGATGATTTCTCCAGACGCACTTGGGTATACTTCTTAAAACTCAAGAGTGAAGTATTTAACACATTTTTGGCCTTCAAGGCCTTTGTTGAAAAACAATCTGGACATCAAATTCTTAAGCTAAGATCTGATAATGGCGGAGAATATGTTAAAAACACATTCATCAACTTTTGCACTGAGAATGGAATTCAAATGCAACATACTGTTCCATATACTCCACAACAAAATGGTGTAGTTGAAAGGAAGAATCACACCTTAAAGGAAATGGCTAATTGTATGCTACAATCTAAAGGACTTGGTCTTAGTTTTTGGGCAGAAGCAATTAACTGTGCAAATTACATAATAAATCACACTCCTACTAAGGCTTTAAAGAATATCACTCCAGAAGAAGCATGGAGCTCAATCAAACCAGATGTAAGTCACTTTCGTGTTTTTGGAAGTGAAGCGTGGGCCCATATTCTAGATGAAAAGCATAAAGCTTTAGAACCTAAGAGTGAAAAATGTACTTTTGTTGGATATTCTGAAGATGTCAAAGGCTATAGACTTATTCCATTAAAGTCCAAAAATGTTATCATTAGAAGAGATGTAAAATTTGATGAAAATATATCGGTCTGCGAGCCTAGTCCGGCGGATATGCCACCTCTCCCTATCTCTTCTACTTTTGAAAACATTTCTTCTTCAGATGATGAAAGTGAGGATGGCAATCCTCCCCCACCATCTCAGGATCCTCCTTCAGCTCCTCAGCTTCCAAAATGGGTTCGTGCTACTCGAGATGTAGCAGGTGATCTTGCCGGTGATCCTACAGATCAACGACGCACACGTTCTTAGTTTGACAGAGCCTCTTCTTTACTGGCTCAAGCTCCAGTAAATTATGATCCTGACACTTTTGCAGAAGCTTCAGGCCATCCAGATTGGGAAGCAGCTATGAATGAAGAATATCATTCATTATTGGCAAATGATACATGGGATCTTGTTCCTCTACCAAAGGGACGAAAACTTGTTAGATGCAAATGGGTTTACAGAACCAAGTATGGACCAGATGGGAAAGTTGATAAACATAAAGCTCGTCTTGTTGCTAAAGGTTTTTCACAGGTTGAAGGCATTGACTACGCTGAAACCTTCTCCCCTGTTGCCAAAATGAACTCTATCCGCCTTGTTCTTTCCCTTGCTGCCTCGTTCAAATGGGAAGTCCATCAGATGGATGTTAAATCTGCCTTCTTGCATGGGGACTTGCATGAAGAAATCTACATGGAACAACCCATTGGCTTCATAAAAACAGACTCCAGCCTTGTATGTCGGCTTAAGAAATCCCTTTATGGTCTCAAGCAAGCTCCTCGAGCTTGGTATGCCAAAATGGATAGCTTTCTTTCTGGCTTTTCTAGGTGTCATTCTGACAATACTGTCTACACCAAGAAATTGGGCAAGTCTCTTATCATTCTTGTTCTTTATGTTGATGATCTTATCCTTACCGGTAGTGATCCCAACCTTATAAACCATGTGAAGTCCAGCCTTAAAAAGAAATTTGAAATGACAGACTTAGGACACTTACATTATTTTCTCGGTCTTCAAGTCTTGCAATCCAAGGAGGGTATTTCCCTTTCCCAGTCCAAGTATGCCTGTGATATTCTACGCCATTTTCACATGGAAGACTGTAAGCCAGTCCCTTCTCCCTTCCAGTATGGAGTCAAACTTTCAGTCACTTGTACTTCTCCTGAAGTTGATGCTACCTTATACCGTCAACTTGTAGGAAAACTTCTGTATCTAACCCATACTCGACCTGACCTTTCCTTTGCCGTTGGCCTTGTTGCTCGGTTTATGCAAAACCCACGTGAAAGTCATTGGAAAGCAGCTAAAAGAATACTTCGTTATGTTCGAGGTACATTTCAGTTTGGGATTCATTACAGTGCCGAAGCATCTCCTCTATTGGTTGGTTTCACTGATTCCGATTGGGCTGGTGACCCTGATGATCGGAAGTCTACTGCCGGTTATGTGTTCACTCTTGGTTCAGGACCTATTACATGGGCTTGCAAGAAACAAGGTGCCATTTCTCTTTCATCAGCAGAAGCAGAGTATCGTGGTGCCGTAGAAGCTAGTAAGGAATCCTTGTGGCTTCGTCAGATCCTGTCAGAGTTTGGCTTTCAGCAGCAGCATCCGACTACACTTTGGTGCGATAATCAAAGTGTCATTCAACTATGCAAAGATCCAGTCCAACATCAGCGCAACAAACACATTGAACTGCACATGCACTTCATCAGAAAGCTCATTCATGACCATGTTCTTGAAGTGCAATATTGTTCAACAGATGATCAAGTTGCAGACATCTTCACAAAGGCTCTCACAGAGGCGAAGTTCACTAAACTTCGATTTATGGTTGGAGTTCAGGAAGTTGTCACTAAGGGGGGATAGGCTCTAGTGCCTCCTTCCTTCTCCTATTGTGTCATATTTGTAAATCCTTCAATCCTATCCCAAGTTGTTCTTAAGGGGGGATGTTAGGATATTCTGACACATAGGAAATAGTTAAGTACAACTTGGTCTAGTATAGAGTTAGGTAAAGTGTGTTTCTTTACCTTGTACATTTTGTAACTTACAATCCAACGGTCACGATATGTAGTGATCCGACGGTTCATTCTCTCCTCGGTATTACCGACACTTGATCCGTGGCTTGACACCCGATTGGTCCATGATTTCTATTTAAAGCGCATGGAGGGTCATTTGTAGGGTAATCCGTCTATGAGAGAAGCTTATGTAAATTTTCATTCTTTTATTAATAAATTGCCTGAAGTGGCCGCGTTGGCTCAGGCCGTGGACTGTTTCCCTCTTTGAGGGTTTTAACCACGTCAAAAATACTGGTGTATTGATCTGCGATCTGGTTGTGAGCGGTGTCCTTTGGTGTTCTGTTTGAGGAACTTACCCTGTAAATTCCTACACCAGATAGTTTCAAAACCTTTATTGAAAAAATTAAGATCGAAATATTGAAGAAGTAATGTCCTAAGAATGTTGAACTTGATCCAACTCTTACTCATTTCATTTGGAATGGGCTTGACACTATTCAATATCAAGTAATACAAGGCAACTGTGAAGACATTGCTAAAATCATATCTAAAATTGATTATGCCCTAGTTATTGTAGATATTCCCCATGGTTTCAATATTCCAAACATTGACTATGATAGTGACCCTTATACTTATCAAGCTCTTAGTAAATTGGTTGCGGGATTTCTCGAAGCCACATCATCACCATTATGGAGATTTGTGACATTTCATTTAGACACACAATTGGCAATGTTATTGTCAAGCTTCAAGGGGAAAACAAACTCAAGGATGCATCTTACATGGTAAGACATTGAAAATGTATATTTGATTAATGTTAAAAAATTCATTTATGTACAAGCTAATTGAACTTTTACTATTTTAGGTTACAGGCAAAAGTCAATCTTCTTAACTGTGAAGATCAACAATTTATAAATGATTGTGAGTTCATCCATATTGATAGTTGGGCAAAAGACGATAGCTATATGTCTATGATTTTTAATCGGGTAGATGGAAAGAGTCATAGTCAAGTATTGGATTATGATGCTGTTGTGAGAAAACTAACATATGAAGACAAAAAAGAAAAAAGAGAGATAGTTAACATTTATCAAAAAACACGGTTATTGATTAACTATCTTATAGACATATGTTCAAATGAAGGAGATTAGGTTCTGGATTTATTTTCTGGCTTAGGTAAGTTTTATTATATGGAATTGAATTTCAATATCTTATTTCTTAATTTATATGTCATTGTACTAATTTACTTCATTATTTATTTTGCGCTTGATAATTAGGTACAACATGTAGCCTTCAAAAAGGAAGAAAATGCATTGCCATTGAAAAAGATCCAATACAGTGAAATTTTATTAAGCAAAGAATTAATGCCCTTCAATTTCTTCCAAATGCAATGCAAGAAAGTGGGTTGAAGAAAGGGGACTTTAGTGAATCACGTGTGGCAAAAAAGGCAAAGGAACCCTAACCACCATTACATGGAATGATTGGAAAGGCATACATTGAGAGATTTTCAGACATCAAAGATACATTAGAAGAGGGAAATGAGCAAAATGAAGCAGAAAATATTGTGGAAGAAGACAATGATGAAACTCTAGAGGATGAAGAGTTTGGATTATGTGATATTGTTGTTTAAATTTAAGTTATGCTTGGAAATCAAGATCATTTTTTGTAACTATTAATTAGTTATACTTGTAATGTTTTGACTTTGACATTTATGAGAAGAATAAGCATTCATTTAATGTTGTTATGTGTTCAATATTTGTACTATGTGATTTTCGCATTGATTTTTATGTTAATCATTATTTTTTGAAAAAAACGGTGATTATTATTATTTTTTTGACATTAAATTCATAAAAAAAACTATTATTTAATGATTTTTAGTTAAAATTTTCCTATAAAATTGTGATTTTGACATGTCATTTCTAGCAAAAACTTACAAAAAATTATCAAAATGTGTAATTTTTTAGTTATATTTATGTTGAAAATGGTTATTTTTATGTCAATTGTTAAAAATTATTGTTTTTTAGAGACAATTATTTCATGTGCATTGAAAAATTAATTAACGATGTATAAATATGTAGAATATCGAAACTTCAAAATATCGACCTTCTTCTTTAAATATGCAAAACAATAAAAACCTCACTACAAAAAAAATAAAAAATAAAATAAAAACAAGAAAATATGAAGAAGAAGACCACTTCAAAAATTGTTAAATTTAGAAAATAATTATTTACATTTCATATATTATAAATTTTAAAGTCAAAAAATAGGTCTTTTAAAAAAAGGGCCTGATGCAGAATCACCACTTTTTTAAATCAGCGTGCAAATCAATAACATTCTAAAATGTAATGTACATAAAAAAATTTAAAGTGCCAAAAACTATGCTCTAAAAAAAATATGTGTGCTCTGCATCGCCCCTTTTCAAAATCGGGTCACTTTTTTGCTATCCCTATGAAACGGGTAACAATATTAGTTCCCGTTTCAAAGTTTACATTCTTGGAAGCATAGGACATTCAAACGAATAAAAATGGTAGTGTAAGTCCATCAAACCCTAAAATCATTGAAAGAAATCTCACTTTGAAGCTAGAACCAAAATTTAAGTCAACTTCAGAGCTGAACGGTTCTGGAAAAAGATCACATGGTTTAAATGGCCCAGAATCAAAATTGCACAGTGAAAAGCACGAAAACCCTTTAGAAAATGTCGAAGAAGATTAAGATTAATATGTACCCTTAATGGTGTAGGGGTCATAGGGAGCTTTCACTTCGATCCAAATCTTTTAAGTCTTGGTCAGATCAACCTTCGTTATTTCAAAGTACCCAAATCATATTTTTTTGCAATAAAATGGAACCATAAGACGTTCGAACGGACAAAATGGCAGTGTAAGTCCATCAAACTGTAAAATCCTTGAAATAAATCTCACTTTGAAGGTAGAACCAAAATGCAAGTCAACTTTAGAGCCGAACAGTTCTGGAAAAAGATCACATGGTTTAAATGGCTCAGAGTAAAAAATGCACAGCGAAAATCAAGAAAACCCATTAGAAACGTTGAAGAAGATGAAGATTAATATGTGCCCCTAATGATGTAGGTTTCGTAGGGAGTTTGCACTTCAATCCAAAACTTTTAGGTCCTGGTCAGATCAACCTTCATTATTTTAGAGTACCCAGATCATATTGTTTTGCAATAAAATGGAAGCATAAGACGTTCGAACGGACAAAAATGGCAGTGCAAGTCCATCAAACTCTAAAATCCTTGAAAGAAATCTCACTTTGAAGCTAGAACCAAAATGCAAGTCAACTTTAGAGCCGAACGGTTCTGGAAAAAGATCACATGGTGTAAATGGCTCAGAATCAAAATTGCACAGTGAAAATCACGAAAACCCTTTAGAAAACGTCAAAGAAGATGGAGATTAGTATGTGCCCCTAATGATGTAGGGGTCTTAGGGAGCTTGCACTTCGATCCAAAGATTTTAAGTCCTGATCAGATCAACCTTCGTTATTTTAGAGTACCCGAATCATATTTTTTTGCAACAAAATGGAAGCATAGGATGTTTGAACGGACAAAAATGGTAGTGTAAGTCCATCAAACCCTAAAATCCTTGAAAGAAATCTCACTTTGAAGCTAGAACCAAAATGTAATTAAACTTCAAAGCTGAACAGTTCTGGAAAGAGATCACATGGTTTAAATGGCCCAGAATCAAAATTTCACAGTGAAAATCACGAAAACCCTCTAGAAAACGTCGAAGAAGATGAAGATTAATATGTGCCCCTAATGATGTAGGGGTCGTAGGGAGCTTGCACTTCGATCCAAATCTTTTAAGTCCTAGTCAGATCAACCTTCGTTATTTCAGAGTACCCGGATCATATTTTTTTGCAATAAAATGGAAGCATATGACATTCTAATGGACAAAAATGGTAGTGTAAGTCCATCAAACCATAAAATCCTTGAAATAAATCTCACTTTGAAGCTAGAACCAAAATGAAAGTCAAGTTTAGAGTTGAACGGTTCTGGAGAAAGATCATATGGTTTAAATGGCTCAGAGTCAAAATTGCACAGCGAAAATCATGAAAACCCGTTAGAAAAAGTTGAAGAAGATGAAGATTAATATGTGCCCCTAATGGTGCAGGGGTCATAGGGAGCTTGCACTTCGATCCAAAGCTTTTAAGTCCTGGTCAGATCAACCTTCGTTATTTTACAGTACCCATATCACATTTTTTTGCAATAAAATTGAAGCATAAGACGTTCGAACAGACAAAAATGGCAATGAAAGTCCATCAAATCCTAAAATCCTTGAAAGAAATCTCACTTTGAAACTAGAACCAAAATCCCAGTCAACTTCACAGCCGAACGGTTCTAGAAAAAGATCACATGGTTTAAATGGCTCAAAATCAAAATTGCACAGGGAAAATCACGAAAACCCTTTAGAAAACGTCATAGAAAATGAAGATTAATATGTGCCCCTAATGATGTAGAGGTTGTAGGGAGCTTGCACTTCGATCCAAAGCTTTTAAGTCCTGGTCAGATTAACCTTCGTTATTTCATAGTACCAAGATCATATTTTTTTGCAACAAAATGGAAGCATAGGACGTTCGAACGGACAAAAATGGTAGCGTAAGTCCATCAAACCCTAAAATCCTTGAAAGCAATCTCACTTTGAAGCTAGAACTAAAATGCAAGTCAACTTCAGAGCTGAACAGTTCTGGAAAAAGATCACATGGTTTAAATGGCTCAGAATCAAAATTGCACAGCGAAAATCACGAAAATCCTTTAGAAAATGTCGAAGAAGATGAATATTAATATGTGCCCCTGATGATGCAGGGGTTGTAGGGATCTTGTACTTCGATCCAAAGATTTTAAGTCCTGGGCAGATCAACCTTCATTATTTCAGAGTACTGAAATCATATTTTTTTGCAATAAAATGGAAGCATAAGACGTTCGAACGGACAAAAATAGCAGTGTAAGTCCATCAAACCCTAAAATCCTTGAAAGAAATCTCACTTTGAAGCTAGAACCAAAATGCAAGTCAACTTCAGAGCCGAACTGTTCTAGAAAAAGATCACATGGTTTAAATGGCTCAGAACCAAAATTCCACAATGAAAATCATGAAAACCGTTTAGAAAACATTGAAGAAGATGAAGATTAATGTAACACCCTCCTCTCACATCTACCCAAGCAATCGGTTAGCCAGGGTAAACATGCAACAAGAGGCAACTATGATATGATTCGACCTCCTAAGTCACCTTAAGGGAGTGGAACAGATGGAAACACACTATACAAACATCCAACATCATCAACAAAACCCTCAGAAGGACAAGTCAGCCACTCAGACAGCTTGTCCTTGGGTCCCACTATTGTTTTAGGTCTCTTGGGCCATAGTTGCTCTCATGCTATCGACAAGGGAGCGACCAACAACCTAGATTCACTCTCACAGGCCTGCCTGCCAGTGACTATGTACCAAAATTGCTAGTGTTGTGCCAGTGACTCCGCGATTTGAGCCACTTTTTCAGGCCCAGAGCCTAGGTCATTGCCAAAAAATGATCCATCTCTTCAAGTAAAGTAATAGGGAAATGAAAGTACTAAAGCAAATACTTGTTCAAGACCTTGACTATATCCCTACTAACCATGACAGGCATTTCGTCAAACATATCATCGACATGTAATCTACATGTGTAAATAACAGAGTTAAGTGTAGGCATCTCATACTTATCTCAGAATCATTATGAACCATTGTTCCCTTATTCCATTTGTTGCATTATCATCTATTAGGTCATAGACACATTATCCATTCATAGACAAGTAAAAACATGCTGAGAGCCATACATAACTGTTGTCATAAAATGTGCATATAACCAACATAATAGGGGTAGAAATACAAGAAACATATGAGCCATCAAATCCATAAATACATTAGTACCTTTACACATGAAAATCAAGGGAAAAGGATTTCTCGTTGATGAATGCAATGAACTAACCAGAGATGGGACTACCACGTTCCACTTGACCGTAGAATGGCTGATCCAAATCTCTCTTCAGCCATTCACACCCTTTCCATATTCCAAGCATGAATGTGGGATCTCATAGAACACATCAAGAAAAGCTCATCTAGGGCTTCCAAAGGCCATCCATCTCAAATAGTGATTCCACCTCAAGGTGAGACATCACAAAACCATAATCAGATTGGTCTCCATCCAAGTCTTCTAGGGCTTCCAGAGCTTTTGTTCCAACCAAGGCTTCTAGGACTAGTAACTCAACCCACAGTTGTCGTCGGGCTTCCATAGCATTTGTCCAACCAAGGCTTCCAAGATTAGTAACTAAAACCACCAAGTGCTTCCAGATCATTTGTCCAACCAAGGCTTCCAAGACTAGTAACTCAACCCACCAAAGGCTTCCAAAGTGTTTGTCCAACCAAGGCCTCCAGGACTAGTAACTCAACCCAAGCTGTTACAGGGCTTCCAGGAAGTAATAACTTAACACAAGTTAAGGAATCATGAGAACCAACCAAAAACAAATCATGAAAGTAAACCCACAATGACCATGACTATCCAGGAAATGGCAAGGCTAGGCAACCCCCTGTTAATCCAAGAAACCTCCATGCCAATGATAGATCATGACCAAGAATCCACATGCATATGCCATGCATGTCCAAACTAGTGATGAAATCATGCATGTAACTCGGTACCTGCAAGAAAATCTGATGTAGTTGTTGATGTCAATGCCTTCTTGCACTTCCTTTGCCTTCTTGCTCCAAGAATCCAAGTATGTCACACCATCCAAGAGTGCTCCAAGAAAAATCTAAGTATCCAAGAGTATGAAAGAGAGAGAGAGAAAAATGAGAGAGCCCCAACACTGAACTGACAAAAGGTTACCAACTGGTCCTTAAAAGCCTTTTTATGAATGAGGCCTCTATTTTCTTCATTTTCCATTATTTTCCTTCATTTCCTCCTCGCATGCAACATGTGAACTTTCACCTCCCTTTTCTCATTTCCATTATTTTCATAAATGAATGTGCCAAAAATGTCTTTTTGCCTTTTAATGCCTTAGTCATTGTTTAGTCAATTTAGTGTCCTAAATTGCTTGCATGAATTATCAACCGAGGTTTGTAGACTGATGAAGTGTGATGCACTATATGTGCTTAGTTAACTTTTCTCTTACTTCGTTGTTTTGTATTTTATGTTTGTTTTGGGGGGTTTATGTGTTTTTTTTATGTCTAAGAATATATAGTCTATGAGAGATTTACATGGATCTAACGAGTTTTTAAAGAAAGGATAGGTTCCTAAGTTAGTCTAAACTCCTAAAATGGACTAAGAATCATTTTTAACCAGTTAGGACCTAATAAGAGAAACATAGCATCTAGCTTATCTACCATTTAGTCTTAATCTACCATTTAGTCCTAATCCATGGATCTAATTTTTACAACCAAAAGTAATACTGATGCAGAAGGTAATTCAATAATTGCATTCATTAGCCATTCAACTATTCAATTTTGGAACATGATAGAATCAATCTCCTTGAAATGATCGTTTGGAATGTCAAGTGATGCAACTAAGTAATGACCTGAAAACAGAAAAGAAAAGATGAGAGTTTGTAATACTAACAATATGTTGAATAAGCTCAATCACTACATGAACTAGATATTTAACCAATTAAGTTATAATTGTCATCATTTCGAAATGGTTGTGAAAACATCTATTAACACAAGTTAAATGATAGTTCTATGTTAAAATGAGTAATCAAAAATAGTGAGAAGCTAAGAAATTGTGTATTCCATTTTTCGTTCAATCATTTCTCATAAATATCTCAGAAGAATAAGACTTGTACAGTTTAAGAGAAATTCTTCGGCGTAAATCACAAGATAAATCATTTGTCGACGCGTTTCGAACCAACTAGTGTGGTTCATCGTCAGGACAAGTTGAAGAAACAAATCCAGCTTAGCATGTTAAATAGTTTGAGCAGAGCCTCCAATGGCTATCTTGACTAACGGCTAATTTTGACTTTAGGACCAGAGTCATAAAAGTTATTATAATTTAATGGAAATAAGTTATAATAGGTGACCAATAAAATAATTTAAAAGGTGTTAAAGGTTAGTTAAAAAGGTATTTAAAAATTATAAGCTATTTAGTATTTAAATGGGAATTAGTTAAATAGAGGACCTTTTATTATAATATATGTATAAATTATATGTATATATATAAAATAATATACATAAAAGTTAGTTTGAATTAATAAAAATATTGGAAAAATAAATAAATAAATAAATACATAAAAATACTATATATAGTTTAATTAAGAAAGTTATAGAAAGTACTAATATTGGAAAAAAATAAAAAATAAAAAATAAAATAAAATAAATTAAAATGAATACATAAATAAATAAATAAAAAATAATGATAATAATAATAATAATACTAATGATAATAATAATAATCATAAATATAATAATTAACTAACGAGGAAAAAATAATAATAATAATAATAATAATAATAAAAATAGAAAAGAAAATAAAGAAATAAATAAATAGAAAGGAAAAAAGAAAAAAAAGCAAAAAGAAAAAAGAAAAAAATGAAATACAAAATAATAAAAATAAAAAATAAATAAATCAAGCGAGTGACACAATCTAAAAATAAGAAGGATAAGAACAGGATCAAAAGAAAACTCCAGAGTCAAAAGGAGAAACCCTAGGAGGAAGGACAAGACAAGTCTCCAACGAAAAAGATCCGCTAAACTAAGGGAAACAACGAAAGCAAGAAAAAACAAGACTAAGAAGAAAGGGCCGGGATCCAGCAGCTACTGATCTTCCAGCCATCATCTCTATTGAGATTGCTCGGCCTTCTTTCAATTTCAATAGCTTCCTTGAATTTACGGTGATGGAACTGCGCAACCTTGGCAATAACCTTGGCCTCCTCAATACACACCTGATGCTTGGTCTTTTCCGCATGCTCTGCTAATGCTAAAGACTTGGTTCTCCCATGTCTTAGGTCAGCTGCATGTTCGCTGATCCTTTGATGGATGGAGCGCCCTGTTTCCCCGATATAGGGGGTCCCACAAGAACAAGGGATCAAGTAGACACCCTTCATATCCTTAGGGTCAATGGGATCTTTCACCGATCGGAGGGATTTGCGAATAGTGTTGAGGGGCCTGAAGGTTGAGGGAATATCATACTTCTTAAGAATCCGAGCAATCTTGTCCGTGGTTCCCTGGATATAGGGAAGATGGACACCTAGCCGGTGCTCTTTAGGTTCTTTTTTGATTAACGAGTTTTTAGAGGCTTTAAGGAAAGCCTTCTGACCTAGGCACCTACTATAGCCATTCTCCACAAAGACATTAAGGAGATGGGATTTCTCCTTATCGAAGCTCTCCCTATTAGAAATTCTCAGGGCACGAGTAGCGAGGGTGTTAAGAACACCCAACTTTTGAGCAGGGAAATGATGGGAATCGACATGAAGATACTGCTCAGTATGCGTTTTCTTCCAGAATACTGAGTGGGAGAGAACCATCCTTATTCTTCGATATAAGAATATCCAAGAAAGGGAGGCAACCATTGAAGGGTGTCTAGGATATGAAGGGTGTCTACTTGATCCCTTGTTCTTGTGGGACCCCCTATATCAGGGAAACAGGGTACTCCATCCATCAAAGGATCAGCAAACATGCAACTGACCTAAGACATGGGAGAACTAAGTCTTCAACATTAGCAGAGCATGCGAAAAAGACTAAGCATCAGGTGTATATTGAGGCCAAGGTTATTGCCAAGGTTGCGCAGTTCCATCACCGTAAATTCAGGGAAGCTATTGAAATTGAAAGAAGGCCGAGCAATCTCAATAGATATGATGGCTGGAAGATCTGTAGCTGCTGGATCCCGGCCCTCTTTTCTTAGTCTCGTTTTTTCTTGCTTTCGTTGTTTCCCTTAGTTTAGCGGATCTTTTTGGTTGGAGTCTTGTCTTGTCCATCCTCCTAGGGTTTCTCCTTTTGACTCTGGAGTTTTCTTTTGATCCTGTTCTTATCCTTCTTCTTTTTAGATTGTGTCGCTCGCTTGATTTATTTATTTTTTATTTTTATTATTTTGTATTTCATTTTTTTCCCTTTCTATTTATTTATTTCTTTATTTTATTTTCTATTATTATTATTATTATTTTTATTTTTTTTCCTCGTTAGTTAATTATTATATTTATTATTATTATTATTAATATTTATTTATTCATTTTAATTAATTTTATTTTATTTATTTATTTACTTATTTATTTATTTTATTTATTTATTTATTTTTATTTTTTCCAATATTAGTACTTTTTATAACTTTCTTAATTAAACTATATATAGTATTTTTTTTTTCCAGTATTTTTATTAATTCAAACTAACTTTTATGTATCTAGATATATATATATATATATATATATATATATATATATATATATATACATATAATTTATACATATATTATAATAAAAGGTCCTCTATTTAACTAATTCCCATTTAAATACTAAATAGCTTATAATTTTTAATACCTTTTTAACTAACCTTTAACACCTTTTAAATTATTTTGGTCACCTATTATAACTTATTTCCATTAAATTATAATAACTTTTATGACTCTGGTCCTAAAGTCAAAATTAGTCGTTAGTCAAGATAGCCGTTGGAGGCTCTGCTCAGACTATTTAACATGCTAAGTTGGATATGTTTCTTCAACTTATCTTGACGATGAACCACATTATTTGGTTCAAAACGCGTCGACAAATGATTTATCTTGTGATTTACGCCGAAGAATTTCTCTTAAACTTAATATGGATCACAGAAGCCTCAATTCAACACTTGTACAGTTGTGATTTTTATTTTCACACTTTGGTTACAAAATGAAATGAAACAAAACTAAAGAAAATGAACTTGCAGAAAAACAGAGTAATAGAAATTAAAATGAAAACAACAAGTAAAAACCTCCTTCAGTGTAGGGGGCCTCTGCAACTGATGTGGCTGGATAACAACTAATTAAAGATGCACTTTTAAACCACCATTGACAAAAAAAAGTTTGTATTATCAACAAAATGAAGTCTAAATAGAGTTTTTAACAAAAAGCTTGTAATCCTTCCTTAGCTTCTAACTACTTCTCGGTCTCATTTAACTGATTTTTATAGAAAGAACATCACTGTTTAAGAGAAAATCTTGTTACAGGTGGCTTAATCTGAATCTATCATGATTGTTTATAGAAAGACATGCTACAAATGGCTTAGTTCGAATTGTAATAAGACTGTTAAACTTCTGAACAACTACAAGTGGCCTGATATGCATTAACTCCTCAACTCCTGATCAGCTACAAGTGGCTTACTCCGCATTAACTCTTCAACAGAACTATTAGACTCCTGATCAACTACAAAGTATCAAGAGTCCTACTGCTACTAGATAATGTATTTGACTTCATCTTTAACCAATACTTTAGGCATTCTTTTCTATCGATCTGGATCGAGTGAGTAGGATAGAATCCATGTAGAGATGATTCTGGAGATGCCCATGTGGCCCAATTCTTCATTTGACACATGTAACATGTCAAACCATGAGAGTAGCTATGGAACCCACAGTTAGCTATAGAATAGACTACATTTCGTAGCTAATTTGCAAAAATCTATTAAAATAGCAAGAACATGAAAATATAATATGGTGATCATTTTAATGCTTTCCTAAAACAAAATCTAGCATTTATCATTGATTGGATTTGTAGTCTTGTGAGAAATCAAGAGAAAAAGGTGAGAACAAATGTCATTGGGAAGGTAATTATGAGGTTTAGCATACCCCCACTGCAAAATCATTGCATGCCCTCATGCAATTTGCAAAAAATGTGAATTTTTCTTCTCTAATGCATTTTCTCAGACACTTCTGCTAGTACATCCAATTTTCTTCTTTTGCTCTTCTTTGAAGTGACTGTCATTCTGGGTTTCCTCATAAGAAGCCTGTATTTGAGGTTGATGATTGTTCTGTTCAGACTTCTATTCTTCCTCTTCAACTTCCTATTTTTCTTATACCACAGCCCTAGATGCAGAATGGTATTATCATGAATAGCCTTGTCCAATTTACTTTGTTCCCTCAAGGTTTCATTCTCCTTCTTGATATGTCTATTCAATATCTCTAATTCATAGATTTCCTATTTGAGAGAGTCAATTAGAGGTTCTTGTGGATTGACAGAGGGTTTTGGATTCATTGAGGCACTTTTCTTCTCCATTGATTCTATATAATCATATATTTGTTGTTGTACTAGGTCTATGCCTGGAGATCCTCTGCTTGGGCTACCTTCAAAATGATGGTCAAGAGAGTTTTGAGGACTGTGTGTAGAAGAGATGTTAACAGGAGAAATTTCTGGGGTTTCCTCTTCTAAGTTTATGAACTTTGTCCCTTTTGACGGTGTTTTCTTTACCAACCCTCAGAGTCTAGAGCTTCTTCTAGGTTGTGGATGACTTACATCCTCTTTCTCTGTGATCTTTTTCTCTTTTCTTATCTTTCCTCTTTCTCTGATTTGTTTCTTGATTTCTGTCAGTTCTTCAGATATTAATTTTTCATCATATTTCTATGATGAAGACTCAGGTTTGTCTTCAATGACTATACCAATCTTCTTTCTTCTGCTTTTTCTAACATTATCTTCTTTGGGTGACTCTGGTGCTTCTTGAAAATGATTTCTAATGAGGAAATCCTCCTAGGTATCTCCTATGCCTTTTAAATGAAACTCAATCAATATCTTTACCAACCCATGATGGTACATGGTTGTGTCTATGAATTCTATTTTCTTCTGCACATTTGAAGCCATCCTTCTTAAACTATTTAGCAGGAAGAAAGGAAGATTGATTTCTCCATTTTCTAGAAAATTCATCAATAAACGTATATGGTAGACATACATGCACCCGAATCTCCCCTCATAGGTGATAAATTTCTGTAATATCAAAAGCATGCTTCTCCATTTACTTTTAAGAGCTGAAATGGGAATTCCTTTTCTAAAAATAGAGACATCCATACCTGGGTTCCTGAGGATTACTTTCCATGATTCACTGTGGAATTCCTTGTTTTTGAACCATCTTTCACCATGTCTTGGAAGTTCTGTAGCCTCTGTTATGAAGGATTTTGTTACTGCAAACTTAATATCTCCAATTTCTACCTCTGTACCATCAAAAGATCTAGCAAAAGATTTTGTGATTTCTTTATGAAAACCATCAAATTTTTCGATGAATTTGAGCCATCCAGCCTTCTGCAGCATTTCCTTGAGTTGTGGGTATCCTTCCATATATTTTGCTCCTATTGGTTCTGACCTGACAATGAGTCCCATGTCTTCTGTTTCGCAAGATTCCTTAACCTTCAGAATTACCCCTCCTGGTTTATGAAATGGATTGACTGTGAGTATGGTGAAAAGAACTATGGGTTTGCGTGGAATAAGTAGATGGTGAGGGTTTTGGAGAGACGTGGACAAATATGTCATGTCGTGGTCATGACCGTTAAAAACAATGAGGGAGTTTAATTATGGACCGTTGTATGACGGAGGACGGATGGTGTGGTGGATATGTAGTATGATAGAGATGGGAATCAAATCAAATGATGATTTGTCATGGAGGCATATGAATGCCCATATTATACATATTCTATGTTCTAACCTTGCTATTTTAAAATAATTTTTTGCACTTTTACCTCTTGGAACTTAACCTTCTTGTTTGTTGTTTTTCTTTGATGTTGATCCGCAGATCCCCTTCTTAGCATATCAGTCTTCAAAAAAAAATCTTCAATTCCTGCAATCAACATTTATTTGGAATAGAGCTAAGGAATGGAGTTATGGCTGCAGAATCAAACTGGTTGCGAAATGGAGTTAGCTGCAGAATCAAACTGGTTGCGAAATGGAATTAGCTGCAGAACATGATAAAGATGAAATATGGCTATGGAACATGGATGTGAAATAAAATGAAAATGGAGTGTAATGAAAGGAAAATGGAATTTAACAATGAAATGGAATGAAAGTGAAGTGAGATGAAATGAATTTGTAGATTAGGCACTGCAAATGAATGTAGCTTTATGTCACTACTTATTACAGAAAGAGAAATAGGAAATATAGGATGTCAGAAATCTCTGATTTTCACCCTGTATTTCCTGTATAAGTAAGCCAATGAACAATTGGTTTTCAAACTTATACATTTTATTTATATCTATATATATATATATATATATATATATATATAGGAAAACTAAGTTAGTGGAGAAGAAGAATTCTTCTTCACCAACTTCATCTCAATGTTATCTTGGAAAATTCTGACAAAATCCTCCTTTGAAATTGGCTTATGATATATCTTTAACCGATGACCATTTACAAGAAGAGGTACCTTTTTCTCATCTATTGTCCTTATTCTCACTACTCCATTGTTAAAGACTTCTTCAATCTCATATGGCCCAAGCCAATGAGTCTGAAACTTCCCTTGAAAATCTTTGAATTTTGAATCGAACAAAAGTGCCCAATCTCCTGCTTGAAACTTCTTCTCCTTGATATACTTATCACGCCATTTAGCTCTTTGTTGTTGGACAAAACTTGTTCAAGAACTGCATCTTTCATAATTTCATCAACCTCATTGAGTTGCTCTAATCTATGTTTCTGTGCTTTTGATGAATCCAGTCCCAATTGGACTACCATCTTGAAGGTTCTGATTTGAAACTCTATAGGGAATAGGACTTGCTTCCCATAAATAAGCTCATAGGGAGTATGTCCTGTTGTGTTCCTCCATGTAGTTCTGTAGGCCCATAAGGCTTTATGAAGCCTTTCTACCCAATCTCTTCTATGTATATGTACAATCTTAGTGAGAATTCCTTCTATCACTTTATTGGTAGATTCAACTTGACCGTTTGCTTGTGGATGGTAAGGAGTAGACTTCCTATGTTTTATCTTGTATTCTTCTACAAGTCTTTCCACCATTTTAGATGTAAATTGAGATCCTTTATCTGTCACTTTTTCTTGGAACACCAAAATGAGTGAAGATGTCCTCAAAAATGAAATTAACTACAAATTTCTCATTAGAAAAAGGTAATGCTTTAGCTTCTACCCATTTAGTGACATAATCAGTGCATACCAAAATATACTTCTTTTGTTTAGATGGAGGATTAATTGGTCCAAAAAAATCCAAGGCCCATTTTTCAAAAGGTTCAATGAGTACCTGAGTTTGTAGTGGCATTTCATCTGAAGGAGCAGGTTTCCCTACCCTTTGACAACTGTCACACCTTTTGACATACCCTTTGGCATCTTTGAAGATGGAGGGCCAATAATATCCTAAATGAAGGATTTTATATGTTGTCCTTTTGTCAGCAAAGTGTCCACCACAAGGTTCATCATGGCATGCCTTAAGAATTTCAGGCATTTCATCCTCTCGAACACATCTTCTTATCATGAGATCTAGACCTGTTTTATACAATTCATTAGTAATCCATGAGTAATTTTCATTTGTTTGAATGATTTTTCTTTTCACCTTAGGAAATAGATGTGAAGGTAATTTTCCTATGACTAAATAATTAGCAATATCTACAAACCAAGGAGTTTGAGTAGTTACTGCAAAAAGATATTCATCAGGAAATTTATCTTCAACTGGAGTGTTATCTTTGATATTTTGAATTCTAGACAAGAAATCAGCAACTGTATTTTGTTTTCCATGTCTATCTAACACAATGATGTTGAAATCTTGCAAGAGTAATAACCATCTTGTAACTCTGCCATTAGTAATCAGTTTATTCATTAAGTATCTAATTGCAGAGTGATCTGTATGAACAAAGGTTTCATAGCCTATTATATAATGTCTGAACTTGTTGATAGCATGAACAACAACTAAGAATTCCTTTTCAGTTACAGTGTAATTTAACTCAGTGGGAGTCAAATTCTTGCTTGTGTAGTAGATGACATAAGGGATCAAATCATTTTGTCCTAATACAACTCGCAGAGCTATATCTGAAGCATCTGTTGAAATATGAAAAGATAGTTCCCAATTTGGACCTCTTAAGATGGGTGCCTAAGAAATTTTTGCTTTCAAGGTCTCAAATGCCAACTAGCAATCAAGATTCCATTTGAATTCAGAATCCTTGGTGAGAAATTTGAATAATGGTGATACTAGTTTAGTGAAATTTTCTATAAACCTTCTATAATATCCTGTGAATCCTAGAAAACATATAACATCCTTTTGACAACTTGGAATTGAAAACTTAGAGATGACTTCAAATTTAGATTTATCAACTTTAATTCCATCTCCTGAAATGTGATGTCCTAAAACAATCCCTTCTGTAAACATCATAAAATAAATTTCATGGCTTAGTGAAAGGTTTGCTTCCTTACATCTTTTAAGAACTTTTTCCAAATTTTTTAATGCTTCCTCAAATGTATTCCCATAAACTATAATGTCATCCATATATACCTCTACACAATCATGTATCAGTTCAGAAAAAATTCTAAGTACTCTTTGAAATGTTGTAGGTGCATTGCATAATCCAAAAGGGAGTACTTGGTAGGCATAAGTTCCCCACGGGCAGGTGAATGTGGTTTTATCTTGATCTTCAGGTGCTACCTGAATCTGATTGAAACCACTAAAACCATCCAAGAATGAGAAGTACTTTTTACCTGCTAATGTATCTAACACTTGATCTATAAAGGGCAAAGGAAAATGATCTTTTAGGGTAGCTTTATTCAATTCTTGCTAATCAATACATACCCTCCATTTACCATTCCTTTTAGGCTCAATCACTAGAGGATAAACCCACTGGCTATTTGAAATTGGGTAGATAAATTTGACATTCAACAATTTCTGCAACTCTTCTTTCATAATTTCCCTAAGATTTATTTTCATCCTTATTTGAGGTTGTCTGATAGGTTTACAATTTTCCTCAATGTAGATGTGATGTATACAAGCATTAGGACTAATTCCTTTCATGTCAGTGTATTCCCATGCATATGCAGAAGAATTTTGTTGTAAAGTTTTGATTAGCTTTTCTTGTTGTAATTTTTCCAAGTTATTGTTTATGTTCAATGTTTTCCCTAGAAAGATTTCAACTGTAGAGCTACCAAATTCTTCCATAGAATAAAGAGACATCTGCCTAGATGACAAATATTCAATATTAGATCTTTCTTGAAACTGATCATGTTCATATTCTGGAGATGATTCAAAATTTTCCATTGTATTCAAGATTTGACTATCTTCACTAATGGTTGAAATAGTAAAGAGAGGTTGAATATCGTTTTCATCATAAATCCATTCTTTGCCATCTGTCTCTGTGATTGTTTTTGCTGAAGGATATAAAGTGAATTTCTTAGTTGAATTACCATCAGAGATATACATATGACTAGATCTACAACTAATGAATGCATCAGCTGTAGCCAGCCAAGGTATTCCTAATATAAGTGGATGTCCTCCTAGATTTCTCTTTGGGGTTAGGATCATAAAATCAACAGGGTACTCCCAAGAGTCTAAGGACATTGAAATATCTTCTAACACACCATCTGGTTTGATTATAGATCTATCTGCCAATTGCAGTAATGTAGGTGTATAAAGAAGATTGGGAAGTTTGAGCTGTTCCATGGTATTTTTGCTCATAATGTTTATTACTGCTCCTAAGTCAATCAATGTATTTGGGGTTTCAACTCCATTGATATGTGTTTTTACAACTGGACTTCATCGATCTACATATTTTTGTATAGCAATTTTTCCCATCATTATGTCTGCTATTTTTCCTGCTAGGTGAATTCTTTTTACTTCTTTTATTTTTCTTCATGCTCAACTCTTTTATTATTTTAGCTATAATTGGAATCTCTTTAATGGCTTGTAACAGAGGAATTTTGATACAGACATTTTTCAATTCATCTAGAAAATCATAATTAGGAAACATAATATGCTTTTCTACCCCTCTTTCAACTTGTAATCTTTCTGGAAAAGGAGGTGTAGAAGTAGATACTGGTTTTTGCTCTATGATAGGAGTTAAGTTTATTGGTTCTTTTTGTTTTTCATTTTCAGTGTTATGGTTTTGAGGAGATGTTCCTTCAAAACTTTTATTTTGTTGTAGAGAATCTTCCTCAGAATTGTCTTGTTCTTGAATAACCACAGAAGGTTTTTTCTTTTCTAATATCCTACCAGATCTCAATTGGACATCATTGAGATCTAATGGAGTGATCATGTAAGTTGGAAATTGTTGTCCTTCCACCATATAGGTATTCTGAGGATTTTTATTGTTGGGGTTAGGTAATGGTTGGGTAGGTAACTGATTTGGTCTCTGTGGAAATGGTAGTGAAAGTTGAGGGTTTTGGTTTTGAAGTTGGGGCTGTTGATTTTGTTGAGGAATTTGTTGGGGAGGATAGTTTGGATATGATGGAGGATATTGATAGTATGGAGAGAATATTCCATAAGGATTTTTCATTCCTTGAGCCCAAGGTTGGGTTTGAGACTGAGATTGAGGCCAAGGTTGTTGCCAAGAATTCCAATTTGGAGGGGGCTACATATACATTTGGTTGTTAAAACCTTGATTTTGCTGCCCTTGCCAAGGTCTTCTAGAGACAAAGCAAAGAGACTCTGTTGGATTTGAAACTGTTTCTTCTTGAAAAACAACCTTAAGACCAGGGATTGAAGGACAACTTTTGGTCTCATGATTTTTTGAACAAATCACACAAGTCTCTATGACTTTTACATCTAAAGGGCATTCTCTTAAAGCATGCTTCTTTCTGCATTTGGGACAGAAAATAGCCAGAGCATCAGTTTCGGTTTTCTGCTTGTTTTGTAACTTAAGGGTGTCTATCTATTCACTAAGGCTCCCTAGAATATCTGTTTTAAATTCATCAAGCATGTTTCCAATTTCTGCCCTACTCACTGATCCAGTTGCAGATTTATTCACCCTAACAAGAGAAGGATCTCTTGGACCTTTCCCAGTTTTGGATTTTCCTCTTGAGAGATGAACACATAATTCTCCTATGTCACTTAATGGGAGTTGAGAGATATCTCCCTTCCCCATCATGTTAAGGATATCTGTCCACTCATCTCTAATGTCTTTTAATAGAAGAGATTTTAAAGTATCTTGATCTAGGTTATCCATTTTCGCTCTTTTTAAGTTATAGTTGAATCTCTCAATTAAATCCTCTAAATTCTCATCCTCTCTTTGCATCATTTTTAACACTTCATCCTTGTGATTGATAGGTATGCAATAATCAAAATACATGTCCAAAAACACTTTCTTCATGACATTCCATGTTCTAATGGACTGAGTGACCAACCCTATAAACCACTTTAAAGCAGCTCCTTTCAACATTGAAGGGAACAATTTGAGTTTTTGAGAGTCTTGTAAATAATCATAAGTTTTGCACAAGACTTCAAATTCAAATAAGAAGGTTTCAGGGACTTCACTTTTTAAATTTTGAATGTTTGGGAGGATAGAAGGTGAGATGTTTTTCATTGCGGCATTTGTTTCTTCATCAACTATAGGGAATCCAAAAGAATTATCAACTTCCCTATTTCCTCTACCTCCTCCATTATTTCCTTTGCCTTCTCCATTATTTCCTCTACCTCCTCCTCCTCCAAATAGAGTGAATTCTCCATCCTCTCCTTCTTCTGACATTATAGTTTCTTTAGAGTCAATACAAGATTCAAACTACAAGGTTGATTGCTCTTACTTTGGTTCCTCTATTAATGGTATGTGGGAGAGGGGTTCTACTTCTTCTTCTTCACTAGGTATTCTTAATTCTTCAACTAAAATATTTTCCCCTGTGGAGGTGAAAAAAGTTGTTTCTTCTATTGGAGATCCAAGATTTTCCTCCTCTAGGACTGCCTCAGTAGATGAAGTAGGAGATCCTCTTGATTGAATTTTTGACCTTAGAACTTCAGGAGGTCTATGGATATGAATATAAGCTTGAGATGGAGGTGTATCTCTTCTTAGTCTTAGTGGAGTAGGTGGTGTTGTAGGAATTGAACTCATGCCTCTAGCTATAAATCTACCCCTAGAGCCTCTTTCTATACGCATGCCATTTTTTTTTTAATGTAATAGATAAGGTTACCTAATTACACTTCCTGAGGAACGACGCCAAAATGTTTAGTCAATTTAGTGCCCTAAATTGCTTGCATGAATTATCAATCAAGGTTTGTAGACTGATGAAGTGTGATGCATTATATATGCTTAGTTAAGTTTTCTCTTACTTCGTTGTTTTGTATTTTATGTTTGTTTTGGGGGGTTTCTGTTTTTTGATGTCTAAGAATATACAGTCTATGAGAAATTTACATGGATCTAATGAGTTTTTAAAGAAAGGATAGTTTCCTAAGTTAGTATAAACTCCTAAAATGGACTAAGAATCATTCTTAACCAGTTAGGACCTAATAAGAGAAACAAAGAATCTAGCTTATCTACCATTTAGTCTTAATTTACCATTTAGTCCTAATCTAACATTTAGTCATAATCCATGAATATATCTTTTACAACCAAAAGTAATACTGATGCAGAAGGTAATTCAATAATTGCATTCATTAGCCATTCAACCATTCAATTTTGGAACATGATAGAATCAATCTCCTTGAAATGATCTTTTGGAATGTCAAGTGATGCAACTAAGTAATGACCTAAAAACAGAAAAGAAAAGATGACAATTTGTAATACTAACAATATGCTGAGTAAGCTCAATCACTGCATGAACTAGATATTCAACAAATTAAGTTAGAATTGTCATCATTTCGAAATGGTTGTGAGAACATCTATTAATACAGTTAATTGATAGTTCTATGCTAAAATGAGTAATAAAAAACAATGAGAAGCTAAGAAACTGTGTATTCCATTTTTCATTCAATCATTTCTCATACAATATCTCAGAAGAATAAGACTTGCACAATTGTGATTTTTATCCTCACACTTTGGTTACAAACTGAAATGAAACAAAACTAAAGAAAATGAACTTGCAAAAAAACAGAGTAATAGAAATTAAAATGAAAACAACAAGTAAAAACCTCCTTCAGTGCAGGGGCCCTCTGCAATTGATGTGGCTGGATAATAGCTAATTAAAGATGCACTTTTAAACCACCATTGACAAAACAGAGTTTGTATTATCAACAAAACGACGTCTGAACAAAGTTTTTAACAAAAAGCTTGTAATCCTTCCTTAGCTTCTAACTACTTCTTGGTCTCATTTAACTGATATTTATAGAAAAAACAACATAATTGTTTAAGAGAAAATCTTGTTACAGGTGGCTTAATCTCAATCTATCATGACTATTTATAGAAATACATTCTACAAATGGCTTAGTTCGAATTGTAATGAGACTATTAGACTTCCCAACAGCTATAGGTGGCCTGATATGCATTAACTCCTCAACTCCTGATCAGCTACAAGTGGCTTACTCCACATTAACTCTTCAATAGAACTGTTAGACTCCTGATCAACTACGAAGTATCAAGAGTCCTACTACTACTAGATAATGTATTTGACTCCATCTTTGACCAAGACTTTAGGCATGCTTTTCTGTCGATCTGGATTGAGTGAGTAGGATAGAATCCATGTAGAGATGATTCTAGAGATGCCCATGTGGCCCAGTTCTTCATTTGACACCTGTAACCTGTCAAACCATGAGAGTAGCTACAGAACCCACAGTTAGGTACAGAATAGGCTGCATTCCGCAACTAATTTCAAAAATCTATTAAAATAGAAAGAACATGAAAATATAATATGGTGATCATTTTAGTGCTTTCCTAAGACAAAATCTAGCATTTATCATTGATTGGAGTTGTAGTCTTGAAAGAAATCAAGAGAAAAAGGTGAGAACAAATGTCAAGGGGAAGGTAATTATGAGGTTCAACAGTCATTGCCTTTGCCAATTTCCTTAGCCATAAAAGATCAAATGAACACCCCCTAGGATGTCTTGCCCAACATTTAGCTTGGAATAAGTGTCTCATTCATCCGTGGTTATTGTTTTTAACTTTATTACATGGAATTTTTACCATGGATGTTACAAAACCCTCCCCCTTGGGGGACACTATCCTCGGTGTTCAATCATACATATACTTCAGCAACCTGCTGAAAGAAGACATACTACTCATGGAGCTTTATGACACAGCTCGATGCAATATTTACAATGAAATATCTGCTCAAGAGAAAAAAACATCATGACAACATGACAACTTACAGCGTAGTGGAGCTTTACAACACAACTCATTACGATATTTACAATGATCATCTTGTTGAGTGCCAACTCATATAACATCACAACATCATGATAACATAACCACATGATAACATTATAACATATCTCAATA
Source organism: Pinus tabuliformis (assembly GCA_031772625.1). Lineage (NCBI taxonomy): Eukaryota > Viridiplantae > Streptophyta > Pinopsida > Pinales > Pinaceae > Pinus > Pinus tabuliformis. The sequence continues at coordinate 2,063,825,417 of CM062818.1, read as the reverse complement.
CAGTATTTACGTCCATACACAAGTGTACATATAGTAACATCATCAAAATATAGATACCAAAACATATGTCAAATTATATACCAACACCATGTCTAAGCATATATCAAAACATCATATAGCATATATCAAACCATCATAAATCATATATCAACAACCATAAAGTAAATACCAAACCATCATAAAGCACATACCAAACCACCATAAAGCATAAGCAAATACCAAACCACCATGCCAAGTTGCTTTGCCTCAACCGGAAAACAAGGAAGGATGCATAGCCCATATCTGATCCGCCATCTCCCATGTAGCTTCATCGGGCCCAAAGTACTTCCATTGCACTTTAACTTGCTCTATTACTCAATTCCAGAGCATTAGCACCTTTTTATGCAATATACATTGAGGCTCTGGTTGGAATTCTCCCTATGATTCCACCTACAATACAAACCATTCAATCATATGATCAACATCCTTAACATACTTCTTAAGCAAAGATACATGGAAAACATCATGAGTTTCATTGTCGGAGGCAGTACAATTCAATAGGCTACTGGCCCAATCCGCTAAATAATACCGAAGGGTCCACAAAATCGCAGTGCCTGTAGAAAATCTGCTGTGTAGGTTAACATGATAATGTAATATAAATCAAAGCAGAATACTATAACCTACTTCTACTATAAATTTGCAAAATCTTAAAGATCAAGCTGAACAATATAACCAGAAGAAGAAGAATCAATGCACATGAAACACATGAAAATACTTTGGGGAAAGCCTCAGCGAAAAACCCCACTATTTGTATTATCATACAAGGTGGAAATACATAGGAATCATACAAAGCCTTAGCTCTCACAGCTAGCCAGATCTCAGTACAATCCTCATAGATGCTCACAGGAAATCCTGGCTTCTCTCAAGCCTTCCTCTTTGCCCTCCAAGCTCCTATTTCCTTGCACTGTTCCTTTGGGATGATTCACCTACAACCCAATGGAACACTCTCTCACACACTGTTAGAACTGCACAATCCTCAAGGAATGATGCTTGACTGCATGCATGAGTTTTCTTTATAAGAAAACACATGCAATTGATAGTACACTACCCTTGACATTAATCTCATCTGGGTCTTTCTCAGCATAGACATGCATGAGTTTCTAATGAGAGAATCTTTAGTTAACTGGAGTACACTAGTTGAGTGCATGCATGCATCAACTGACTGTTAACTCACCATTAGTTCCTCAAACATTTTGGAACTAATTTAACTGGACTTAACTCAGGAAACTGAGTTAACTAATTACAACTCAAATATAACTCAATCTTATCTCCTTAATTTAAGGGATAACTCTTACATGACTTCAAAAATACTTCTAACTTGAAGTTCTCCGAATAATTAATTCAAAATGAATTAATCAATTATTTCCAAGTAGCTATTAAGACTAAATTCTATTTTAATTCACAATTTAATTCAAGGACAAATTAAATTGGAATATTCTTATTGCCACATTTCAACACTCCCTCTCAACAAGAAAGGGATTATCTGCCACCCCGATCCTGTCTCTATGGAACTCGAATTTACACTTTGACAATGCCTTTGTCAAAATGTTAGCATCTTGCTCCTTTGTCGAAATATACTGCAACAACATGATCCTCCTCGCTACATAGTTTCTGAGATTATGATACCGGATTTCAATGTGCTTGGACCTATCATGCAATACTGGATTCTTAGAGAGTTTGATACAACTCCGATTATCACAATAGATCACAGTTGGATCCATCCTCTAATGAAACAAACCAACTAGGATTTTCTGCATCCAGATGGCCTCACATGCTGCCTAAATTGCAGCCGTGTATTTAGCCTCTACCGAGCTGAGTGCAACCGACCTCTGTTTCCCGTTGTACCAAGAAACTGCTGCTGACCCAAGGTTGAAAATCCCTCCTGATGTGCTCTTCCGATTTGATGGACTCCCTGCCCAATCTGCATTAGTGAAGCCTTGTAGATTCACTCCCTCTATCCGTCTGTACCATAATCCATACTGAGATGTGCCTCTGAGGTATCTCAATACATGCTTTTCCGCCTTCCAAAACATCTTGGTAGGCTGAACCATTGCTTGACTCAACTAGTTCACTGCATAGCACAAATATGGTCATGTGTTCACTAAGTACATCAGTGAATACACAAGCTGCCTGTACACAGTAGCCTCCACTACTTTTCCTGAAGTAGAATCCTCCTTCCTCCAGTTACCAGCTAGAGGACTATGCATGGGCTTGCAGTTCTCCATGTAGAATCTCTTGAGTATCTCGTTGGCATACTTTCCCTGAGACACAAAAAACTCCCCATCCTTCTACAACACTTCCATGCCATGGAAGTAATGCATGAAACCCATGTCTTTCATCTCGAATTATCTTACAAGGTCCTCCTTGCAAGACACGATCAACTGATCATCACTAGTCAATATGAGATCATCAACATAAAGTATGATGATCAACAGCTTACCTTTCACTACGATGCTATACAGGTTCGCATCCACTTCACTTTTTGTGAAGCCCAACCCAGTGAAGTAGTTGTCTATCCTAGTGTACCAAGCACGAGGTGCTTGCTTCAACCCGTACAACGATCTCTTGAGTCGGCACACATGCGACTCACGATCGAAGGTCTCAAAACCTTCCGGGTGCTCTATGTACACCTCTTCCTCAATCTCGTCATTGAGGAATGTAGTCTTCATATCCATATGATGGATCTTCCAACCCATCTATGTTGATAGTGCCAACATACATTTGATAGATGAGTACCTTGCTACAGGAGCAAAAGTCTCATCATAGTCAATCCCCTCGACTTGTGAAAAGCCATGGGTAAAAAATCTTGCCTTATGCTTCTCCACACTACCATCAACAGCTTATTTTACCTTGTAAATCCAATGGGAACTCACAACTGACTTGTTCTCTGGTCTCAAAACCATGTCCCAAACACTGTTACGAACTATGGAGTCATACTCCTCCACCATAGCATCAACCCAATTCGGTTGTTGCATTGCTTCCTCAAAGGAAGATGGCTCGGTCTCAACACATTTCCCAGCAAGGGCCATGTATCCAGTGTACCTCTCAGGTGACCTCCTCTGTCTGCGCTGAGAAGATGGTGCTCCCACATTCTCTCTCGCATCCTGCGATAATTTGTCAGCTTCTCTTGTGCGCTTCCATCCAACTCTGGAAGACTCTGCTTGAGTGGATGTCTCCACTCTTGGAACCTCTGCATGTGGCTGATCCACATCAGTTTGAGGCTCCTCCTCCTTAGGAACCAAAAATTCCTCCATAGCCTGTAGTTGGAGCTCCCTCTCAAGGGAAACTCACATGGCCTTCTTCTCATCAAACTTGAGATCTCTGCGAACCACTATCCTCTGACTAGTAGCCAAGTACACCCGATAGTTGTGAGGTGTATCAGTGTACCCCACAAGTATCCCCAACTCTACTGTCGACTCAAGATTCTTCCGTGCATCCTTTGTCACATGGCAATATGACTGATGAGCCAAAGATCCTGAAGTGACCCACATCTGGTCTCTTACCAGAGAAAGCTTCCTCTGGTGTCTTCATCCTAAGTATGTGATGCAGGCTTCTATTCTGCAAATAGACCGTTGTGTTGCATGCCACATCCCACAAGTGAAGTGGTAGGCCTTGGTCATGCAGCATTGCACGTGCTGCCCCTACAACAATTCTGTTCTTCCTCTCGGCCACCCCATTCTATTGTGGGTTATGAGGTGCCGTCAACTCTCGTTTAATTCCTTCCGCTGCATAGAAGTCCTTAAACTCTTGAGAGACATATTCTCCTCTATTGTCACTTCTCAAGGCCTTGATCTTCTTCCTTGACTCTTTCTAGACCAAAGCTTTGAAGTCACAAAAATTTGTGAAAGTTCGATCCTTCTTCTGCATGAAATAAATCCAGCGTTTACAAGAATAGTCATCAATGAAAATCACAAAATTCCTTTGCTTTGCTGTGGATGCCGTCGAGAATGGTCCACACACATTAGTATGAAATCGCTCTAAGATAGCCTTCGCTCGACTGTCTCGATCATGAAAGGAATACTTGGTGTACTTTCCCAAGGTACAACCTTTGCATGCTTCAAATTGCTCAAGTTTACCTTTGGGAAGTCTTGTAGATATCTGCTGCATTATCTTCAAAGCCGCATGATGCAAATGGCCCAAATGCCTGTGCCACAACTCCCCAATGTCTTGGCTTTGCACCAATTCTGCTTTCGTACTCAATGCTGCATAATCATCTACCTCTAGTTTATAGATATTCTTCACCCGAATCCCTATCATCTTGGTCTGACCCATGGCTACGTGTCTTAGGAATGCCTTTCCTTTACTAAAGACAACATCGTAGCCTTTGTCCTCCAACATCGCAACTGATACCAAGTTCTTCTTCAGTCCAGGCACATACATCACATTTGTTAAGGTGATAGGAGGTCCATGATCCCTCTGAAAAGCAACCATGCCCACTCCTAAAACACTATACCTTTCGTCATCACCCATATCTATGTGCATCTTGAGGTCTTTCTCCTCCAAGGCACTGAATAAACTTTTATCGCTGGTCATGTGGAATGAGGCTCCACTGTTAAGATGCCAAACACAACCCATCATCGATGACACCATGCATGCGATGAAGGTAAAGTCCATTTCAAACTGAGAGGCTAATGCCTCACCTTCCGATCCTACCGAGGATCCCTTCTTGGACTTCTTTGATGGGTAATTAGTCACATAATGTCCCATCTTGTGACAATTAAAGAATCTCACTTTAGACTTGTCACCCTTCTTCCCTCCATGAGAAGAATTCGATTTGGAATGGGACGCCTTCCCCTTCCCTTTCCTTGCCTTACTTGCTAAGGCCATATTTTCTTCATCATCATTCTTGGATGAAGAACCATCTCGTGTGCTCCTCCTGATCTCCTCCTGCATGAGATCCAACCATAGTCGTTCCCAATCTGACAGTTTCTCCCTTCCATTCACAGAGTCCTGGTAGCTATTCCAACTCTTTGGAAGGCCAAGGAGAGAGAGGATTACCATATCATCATCGACAATAGTTATTCCCACACTACTAAGCTCATCTCTGCAGGTGTTGAGCTTGTTCAGATATGTGGAAATAGTATCACCCTTCTCCATCTTGATTCTTCGAAGCTTGTTCTTGAGCGCCAATTTCCTTTGGTCGCTACTGTTCTGGTAGAGGTCCTTCAATGTCTTCCACATTGAAAATGGAGTATCCTTCCCATGGTGACTTGAGATAATATGGTCTCGAACTCCCTCAAGGATGGTCCATCTCGCCTTCGCCACACACTTCTTCCACTCAGCCAACTCTTGTGCATTAGTTGAAGCTGACTTTGGGATTTCTTGATCAATGAAATCCTTCAAGCCATTGTCTTCTAATACAACCTCCGTTCTATCTTTCCATGCTATGTAATTCGAGCTACCTTCCAAGGCATGCTCGAGTCTCAAGCCATAGAACGCCATTGGCCAACCTTGAAGTATGATATGAATTCAATTTGCACCTGCAACCCCAAACTTCAAACTTCGAATTCTCTTCTTAGTATATTGTTCACAAATAACATGTAGAAATTTCCACAAATCCAGTTCTGATACCATTTAGAAAATCTGCTGTGTAGGCTAACCCGATAATGCAATATAAATCAAAGCATAATACTATAACCTACTTCTACTATCAATTTGCGGATGCTTAAAGATCGAGCTGAACAATATAACCAGAAGAAGAAGAATCAATGCACATGAAACACATAAAAATACTTTGGAGAAAGCCTCAGCTAAAAACCCCACTATCTGTATTATCATACAAGGTGGAGATACATAGGAATCATACAAATCCTTAGCTCTCACAGCTAGCCAGCTCTTAGTACAATCCTCACAGATGCTCACAGGAAATTCTGGCTTCTCTCAAGCCTTCCTCTTTGCCCTCCAAGCTCCTATTTCCTTACGTTGTTCCTCTGGGATGATTCACCTTCAACCAAGTGGAACACTCTCTCACACACTATCAAAACTGAGTAATCCTCAAGGAATGATGCTTGACTGCATGCATGAGTTTTCTTTATAAGAAAACACATGCAACTGATAGTACACTACCCTTGACTTTAATCTCAATTGGGTCTTTCTCAGAATAGACATGCATGAGTTTCTGATGAGGGAATCTTCAGTTAACTGGAGTACACTAGTTGAGTGCATGCATGCATCAACTGACTGTTAACTCACCATTAGTTCCTCAAATAGTTTGGAACTAATTTAACTGGACTTAACTTAGTCAACTGAGTTAACTAATTACAACTCAAATATAACTCAATCTTATCTCCTTAATTTAAGGCTTATCTCCTTAATTTAAGGGATAACTCTTGCATGACTTCAGAAAGACTTCTAACTTGAATTTCTACAACTAATTAATTCGAAATGAATTAATCAATTATGTCCAAGTAATTGTTAAGACTAAATTCGATTTTAATTCACAATTTAATTCAAGGACAAATTAAATTGGAATATTCTTGTTGCCACATTTCAACAATGCCAACTTGGCACATGAGCCAATCAGCAAGGAGGTCTTCTTTGATTTGATGTGCGAGTAAACCTATTCCCCAACCTAGAACTCCTTGAGCAACCTGTTCCTATCTGCATAACTCTTTTGCCTATCTTGTGTTACCTTGATATTCTTCTTGATCACCTGCATATCATGTTCCATGTCTTCCAACATATCTGGTCCAATCAATATCGTGCTAATCGGATCACTCCAACTAATGGGAGTGTTAAAACTCCACCCATACAATGTATCATAGGGACTCATCCTGAGTGACTCCTGATAACCGTTGTTTGTTGCAAACTCAACCAAAGGGAGATATTCTTCCCACTTCCATTGCTGATGCATCACAGACATCCTCAACATGTCCTCTAATATCCGGTTGACCCTCTCTATCTTTCCATCCACCTACAGATGATAAGTTGTGCTGAAGGCTAACTTTGTGCCCAAACCTGAAAATAACTCCTTCCAAAACTTGGAAGTGAACTTTGAATCCCTGTCTGATACAATCTTCTTTGGAACACCATGTAGTCTAACCATGTCTCAGATGAATACATGTGCTACATCACTAGCCGAGTATGTAAACTTCACTGGAACAAAGTGTGCAACCTTTTTTAACTTGTCTGCAATGACCATGATGGAATCGTGCTGCTTCACTATCTTCGACAACCCTGTGATGAAATCCATGGAAATGACCTTCCGTTTCAACTTCGGAATAGCAATCGACTGTAGCAGTCCACTTGGATGTTTGCAGTCTACCTTCACTTGTTGACAATCGAAACATCTAGCCACTAACTATGCTACATGCTTCTTCAGGTTCAACCAATAGTAATACCACTTCACCGTTGTGAGTGTCTTCTGATAACCTGGGTAACCCAAATAGGGTTTCACATGAAACTACCTCGAGATCACCTTCTTGAGCTCGTTTCTTTCCAGTACATATATCCTGTCTCGAAACCTGAATAATCCCTCTGTTGTAAGACAATAGCCCAAGTCCTGTGCACCTACACCTATACCTATACATGTACCATCTCCTATACTTGTACCTATACCTATACCACCACATGTACCTGTTCCTATACCTGTACCTGTACTCTGCTACAACCTGTGCACAATCTCCATATATCTGGCATCATGCTATCCTGGCCGAAAGATCATGTCTTGTAATTTCGTCCCATAGGAGCTCATAGCTAATGAGTGATGTACCTGTATCCATCAACTAAGAGCATCTGGCACCTTGTTATGTTTACCTTTGATGTACCTGATCTCGAAGTCAAACTTGCTGATTGTGGCCAACCATTTAGCTTGACTGGCATTCAGATTCGACTGGTCAAATAAATACCTCTACCCAATGTGATCTCTCATAAGCACAAACTGCTTGCAAAGAAGATAGTGCCTCCACATCTTCAATGCATATATAATTGTTGCTAACTCAAGATCATGTGTCTGGTAGTTATGCTTGTGCTCATTTAGTTTCCGGGACTCATAACTATTGAGGGAATAAGTCCCCTAGGGCTTTGGGTCAGAACCCTAGCAGAGCAGGTGTATTCTACAACAAGGAACAATCATTCAACTCAGGCAACATGCTTAAATAAACTAACTATGCGAGGATAAACATACCCATATGTCCTTCGTTTGGGTAGTTCTAGCCAGGGTGCAAACCCTTTACAACTCCTAACGATCTTCGAACCTGCAAATCAGCCAATTCGAATACACATAGCATCATATAGATAAAGCATTATAGTGAAATCAACTTTATATCATATAAGTAGATGGTTAGTTATACATTGAAATAGTCATTCATATATAAACCATAACAATAACATTAGATGCATAGACAAAGTTGATATTAGGAACAAGACAATGTTTCTTTTATTGTAGAAAACTATAATAAAAACATGGAAAGAGTTCACCTAAGTCTTCCTCTTCCGGCTCCAAGCGGAACTGTCCTCTAGGTTTGTCCAGTCCCAGTCTTCAACAGCCTCCTTCCATAACCAATACCATGATATCTCCAAGCATATGAGAGAACATCAAAACTCAAGGAAACAAGGGTTTCCTGAACTTGGGGAAGTGCTTGAAGCACAAGGATTCTTCAGACTTGATCAAGGGATAATCTCAGTATAGTAATTCTATCTCTTCTCTCCTCCCTAAGGCCTTCCCATTGAAGTCTTTTTATACTTCTCCCAAATTAGTTTTTTAGTTGGGAAACAGTTGGGAATAGTTGGGCCATGGGCACTAATAGGTAATCAACAGGTAAGACCCATGATCTCCGCCCATAATTAAGGAGATTTAATTTTTTTTAGTGTTTTAACACATATACGTGGGTTGGGTAAAGATTGACCTGCGTGTACATGCTTTTAACACATGGCAAGGTAGCGTACAGGGAGTAAAACACTGTTTTTAAAATATTTGGACCAAGTCTGGAAGGAGGGGTTGCCCTAGGCCATAAATCAAGCATCACAAATACAAAGGGTGATATTTGGAGCTATAACAATAGCATACCACCTGTCCATCCTACATAAGGACTCCACCAAGTCCTCTCTTGCAAGAATCTATACATACTATGAACTCTTTGTCTGGATCTATAATCTATAGCACTGGTGCATGTGTTAGCAACTTCTTAAGCTGCTTAAAGCTAGCCTCACACTCTTAAGCCCATTCGAACTTCTTACCTTTCTTTTGCAAGGATGCAATGGGATAAGAAATATGTGAGAAGTTCTTGATGAACCTCCTATGATAGCCTCCCAAACCCATGAAAGATCTCACCTCATCCACACTCTTAGGAGATACCCACTCCATGATGGCCCTATCTTCTCTATATCTACTACAATGCCCTTCTTGGAGACAACATGTCCCAAGTAGTGCACCTCAGTCTAAAAGAAACTACACTTGCTTAGCTTATCATACAACTGATGCTCCCTCAGCAAATTCAACACTGCAGCTAAATGCTCAGCATGTAAATCTGGGTACTTGTTCAACACATCTGTCTCCTCAACCTCCTTACCCTTATCACTAGAAATATGTACTGCAAATAGCTTGCATCCTTTCCTGCGGCTACGCTTTGCTTGCATAGTTTTCAACATCCTAACTGATGTGGCTTTCTTCTTACCCTACAAGACTCTCAGTTCTCCATTGGCATCAACACATTCAATGGCCTTGTCATAGTAGTCAACCTTGTTTCTATGTAGAGACAACCAATCCATGTCTAATAACATATCGCATGAACCCAACGTTAAAACATTCAAATGTGCTGCCATAGGCATACCATTTAAGTCAAATGCACAAGCTTTTAACTAATGATGAACTCACTTCTTAGTACCTATAGCCAACTGCGCTAACCAATACTTTGCATGAAACTACTTATTCGACCCACACTTATCCACCAATTTAGGACTAAAATAGATATAATTAGATCTAGGGTCAATCAAAATAGAAACAAATTGATCCAAAATATTACCATCCATCTCAATGATAGATGCCCGATGTTCTGCTTTCTCATTATCCATGACTACATAGATATGAGGAATACTCTGGCCTACATCTCCAACAGTCTGCACCTCCTATGCACTTTATATCTAAGGTCTACCACCCTGATTCTGTGGACAATGTCTCTTGCGATGATCTTTGCCACAAGTCCAACACTCTATGGGCTTCCTGCCTCCATCCTTGTTCTTCTCTTCAACTCAGTGGGCCTCTCCTCTATCTGATGCATTGAACCTCTTAGGTGGTGCAACATTTTGCGTGTTATCTATACCCTATGGCCTTGCTCGCTTTTTATCCAATTTTCCTTTGTTCTTTACATTACCTCTCTAGTCTGGGTTAGTATCAGTTCTACGCTTCGATTGTTCATAACAATACTTTAGCTTTCAAATGGCCTCCTCCAATTATCTAGGCTCATTGAATTTAATCCTTTCTTTGAATGCAACTATTAATCCACTAATGAATCTTTGAATCTTAGTATTCAGCTCTGTGAGGTAAGGCACATACCTCGGTAACTTCAAGAACCTACAAGTGTACTCATCATCGGTCATAGAACCCATCTTTAGTTCATAAAATAAATTTGCTCTATCATCAAAGAACCTTTATGACAAGTATTTCTTCTTAAATAGACACTCAAACTCACTCCAAGACAAATCTTCCTCATGAATACACCTGACATTCTTTACATATTCCCACCAGCTGTTTTCTTTACCTTTGAGACTGAAGGTGGCTACTCTAGCTTTCATGTTCTCTGAATAATAATCATACAACCTAAAGAACTTCTTCATGCCAAGAAGCCATGCCTCTACATCTTGTGGTTTCTTCATTTCCTCATCAAAGTAGGTGGCTTCGCTTTCTTAAATTCATCCGGAAAATACCCTCTATCACTCCTCCTATAAGGATGATATTGATGACAATCATAGTGCCTATATGAATCAGAACTAGAATAATACCTGTGTCTATCCCTTTTCCTCTCTGGAGTGTCCAATAATCTACAATCTCGAATGGTGTTAGATCTATCTGATGTGTGTATACTCAAGACATGTTTCCATATTCCCCATTAGTTTTGTTCTCCTGCGCATGAATGACCCGAAGCAACCCCTGTCGCTGCAAATACGACAAGATCTGAAGTATTAATGTATTTACTTCAACCAATTTTCCTGTGACTGTATGATTATGTCATTATCTTCCTTACAACTCCTTATCTCTTCCTTTAAGCTTATCAATGTCACTGCCAAATCGGAGGAGTTCCAAACACCATACTTCTCTTCGAATTCATAGGGAGAGTCTCTGTAGTCAACCATCTTGCTAGCTATCACAATAAATCATGTACCTTAGAATAACTTTGGGAGGATGCCTTGTTTGCAAGATTACCAAATCAACGTGATACATGTATAACATAATCATAACAGTATATAGACATAAGTGAGTAAATGTATCAACTCATAAACATTACTCTAACTAGGACCCAGTAATCAATGCAAGGCCATATCTACAATGCATGTTATAACCTCATGCATGACAACAACCATTAATCCATTGTACACATTGCCACATGCAACCAGCAGTATGCATAAGCAATGCCAAACCAACTACAAATACGCATAACCGCATGTAGTCAAACATAATCGATCAGTTCTTGTAATCAACCTACAATTTTGATGCATGTAATCAAAATATTCAAAAATGTAACCTAACATACAATGATGTAATTAGGTATCATGAAATAAACATGTAAGCGGCATATAATCCATACACAGTCAATCACATACTCATTTCAAATATACTTCATGAAACCCATAACCAATTCTCCATGAACCATACTACAACCCTAATCCAACATCAAGCAATTGCAAAAAGTATATAAGTGTAAGAGACACACATGCAATTGACATGCATGCATGTTGGGCATGGAATCCCCCCAAGACATGTTTTGGGGCTTAAAGCCCAAGTTTTGACCAAGTCCTTTGTAAAGACTCCTGCGATTTGTGGGCACAGAGTGCGAAGTAATAACAGAGTCACAAGGTTGTTTGCCCTTGTTTTTTGTAATGTAATGTCAGCTTGATAGACCTACCCATGGTTCGTGGACCATGGGATTGTATAAATAGAGCGAGGCTCTAAGTGTAAAAGAGGAAGGAAAAAATGAATAGAATAGAAGCATGATGAGTCTAAGAGGTTGAGTCGAAGTGAAAAGTGTGTCTTGGGTCGTAGAGTAGGAGAAGGCTTTGCAGCTGAGTACGCAGAGGCATAGTAGTCCGCAGGGCACGTCAAGTTTGTAACCATGGGAAGAATTAATAAAGAGAATTTTACCATACTTCTGTGTATCTTTTCTTGCTTTGTGTATTATTTGGTATAATTTGCAAGTTTACTATTTATTTGATACGCGAACTTATATGTATGTGTTGTATAAATAAATAGAACACAAGGCTTCTACTTACGTGAGGATAAATAACTAATAAGGTAGGTAGGATCTCGGGTGTGATTTAGGGAGATAGTGTAGAACGTTGCTCCAGCAGTGTGGAAGCCCCACAGCCCCTGGTTAGGGCTATGTGAAGGCGAGTATATCAGGGCGCGAAGGCCAAGGAAGTGTGAGAAGCAACCTGTGCGTAGGGACTAGCAGTTGGACCAAATCAATGCCTCAAACATCTCAAGGGTGCGGAAACCTAGTTCTAGCGCCCCCCCATACTACTTCAGGTGAGACCTCAGTCCGCGCTCCGCAGACTGTTGCAAAAAGGGCTAGTAGCACAGGGATTTGTTTGGCTAATTAACTCCAAACCTAGGTCAGGCCCCAATAAGCCAACAAATGTTTCCATTGCCGAGACCAGGATCTACATAGAGATGTCTGATGTCGTATCACTGGAATCCACCAAAGAAAGGAATTGAAAATTTGTTGGATAGTAATATTCACGAATTCGCGGCGTAGGAAAACAGGAATCCACGACTATCAAAAGAAGAGTGGTTGGACTACTACTTATCCAGAGATCCATGAAATTTTCTTCACATCTTTCCCTACTGAGCTATACGAGTAGATCGCGAAGCTAGCAGATAGCCAAGGAAGGTGAAAACTCAACAAACCTATTGTGTGGACTCCAGAATTGGTGCGCAGATTGGAAGAATTGGAGGATAAGATCGTTGGCGCTGTTGATCACTGGCTCGATCGAATTATAGGAGGATTCATCACCAAGTTCATGGTAGATACTTCAGTTAGCTATAGCGAGGCAGAATGATGCTTCATCAAAGGACTGCGAGGTAAGTACGATAAATCTTTGAACACTTGGATTAAAATACTACTATGTGAAAAACGGTTTATGCGAATAAATTGATGTTGGGGCTACGCGAAGTGGGAGAATCTACAGAAACGAAGGTAGTACAAAACTAGAAGCTAGCCCCTTGATTTCACCTCCACGAGGGGGCATGGAAGAGCTCGCGAAGGTCTTGCTATCACCTGGATTGAACCTCAAGCTAAATCAAGGCAATGCCTAGGTAACCACAAACCATGCTTAGCCAAGTAGCTAGCCCTACTAGGCCAGGAGAGGGCTCTCTCCATAATGATCTCAGCCAAGATGACTGGATCAAGTAAAGGATTTTAGTCTAGGTATAGTAGCACGAAGTATTGATTTGATTTTGTAGGGGTTTTTCCGGATTAGGAGGAGTTGGACAATTTAGGTCTAGGGAATTAGGTCAGAATTGTAGGGTCTTCAATGGGGCAAGGTAGGAATAGGATTTAGCACTCAAGAGCTTGATGGGGTGAGATGTTTTAGACTGGTGGGAAGCTAAGAAAGGAATGTGAAACCATGGATCCTTCGTATACTGCAGAAAACATGAAATGGTGAATGGTTTCCCAAGGCAGAGCACTGATACAATGAATTTCGCCTATCAACTTGAAAAAATTCAACTAGAAGCAATGAAATGATTAATGGAATACATAAAACATATTAACACATGATCACAGAAGAAGAAACTATGCTAAAACTCATACCACATGGATCCCATAAAAATAGCTGCAATTCTTATTAATCTCCTGCCAAACTGCTTACAAAAGGTGTACAATCAAGGTCTGAGCATCCAGCTGAGTCCAACCCTTTACAATGAGAAAGAATAAGAAGATATAGACATGATTTCAACCTCCTCCCATCCTCAGGGGTCGAATCCCTAATATGAGGAGCTAATCTAACTAATACTGAACAAGAAATTGGAATATAGGCAACTCAACAACTTGCCTCTAAAAGTGAAAAAATGATTCATTTGAGTTCAAACTGACTTCTAAAGCAATGAATCTACCCACTATTACTATTTATCTATCATAATTACATGCCATGTAATAATTTACAATGGTGAATCATCATCCATGAGAGAGAATCCAAGAACCTAGTCAAAAACTGGAAAAATATGCCTCATGAGCAAAATCTGCCCTACGCGCAGCGCCACTTTCAGGTCCATTTTGGAGGCCTTCCTGGCATCCAAATTGAGCCCATGATAGCTCATTGGAAAGGTCTTCAAGTATAATTTCCAAAACACCTAGAATATCTTCATTTGAAGCTCATTTGATTACTCAAAACTTGATTCTCCCAAGGTTGCTTCTATGTGTCCAAAAAGTGGCAGAAAGGTCATTTTTAGGGTGTTTTTGACCTTTTGGTGGACTAGTTCTACCCCAAAAACTTTGAAACTTGTTAAGGTGCACATCCTCATTACTCTGAATCCAAAAATTTAAACCATTTCTTCATTGAGTGCCCCTAGTAAAAGCACAGCGCCAGTGGCACTACGCGTCTAGGCCGTTTTCCTGTGTGTAGAATTTCAAAAATTGGCAAATAGAAAAATTTCCTCCAAAGTTGCCCAAATTGGTGAGAAGCACCATAATAATGTGTCCTGATGAGCCAAGGAAGCTTCAACAAGCATCCTAAGCCTATCCTCCTCCTTTTTGCCTTTCAAGGCCCGCCTTAGCCTAGTTTTCATTTTGTTGACTCTCATATTGCAAATCTTGTTTCGGGTCCTATAATAGGGATAGGGTTTAGGATTGTAGTGAGTGATAGGAGGAATTATGATAGTTTAGGGTTTTTAGGCATACAAGGGATATTTTTAGGGTTTCATGTTTATCAAGGAAAATGATGATTATGATGTGGATATGCAAATAAAAACCAAAGTGAGGGATGTCAAATTACTTGTAGGCTAGTGAGAGAGAGAAAATTTGGAGTTTGTTGGAAGTTTTGAGGATTTTCTAGCCTTCCTGCTCAACATGCAGTGCCGGTTTTAATGCGTAGCGCTAGTGTAAAATTTCATTGGGGAAAGTTTCTAGACGCGCATCGCTGGTCTCAATGCACAACGCCTAGCCTTCAACGCGCAGCGCCAACCTGTTTGCCTCAGAAGCGCAGCGTCGCTTTGCCAATGCACAGTGCCACTACTCCACTTCTCTAGAAGTGCAGCGCCACCCTCCAGAAGTGCAACGCCAAGCTTCTTTCGCCTAAAACTCACTCAAGCTTGCCTCTTCTTCTCACTTTTTTTAACTCCTTGCTTGCCAATGAGAATAATGAACTTGGAAATGAAATGTGGGAGCTTAAATAGGAGTAGATTTTGATTTTTCATTTGAAAAACCACTTTCTAATGTTTCTTGTCCTTCTTGAAAACTTTGTTTTAATGCCTTTTTCTTCTTTGTGCCTTTGCAAGTGGATAAATGCTCAATTTGAATTGATTTTTGCAGTGTTTCTTTGCCATGCAGCAAGGAGAGATGCTCTGGTGCAGCTGGGAACATTTATTAAATATAATGACTTAAAATTACATATGAAATACAAATAAACTCAAAATACTCTGTTTTTCACCTCAAAAACATGTTTTTGAGGTGAAAATTACATTAGGTTAAAAGATAATTTTTTAGTGGCTATGACCTACAAGCCATCATGCTTGACTTATTCATCATCCTCATACCCTTTCTGACCTTTATTTACACTAAAAATCAGGCATCTTGACCTTGGCGATGAAACCCTAAGACCTAATGAAACATGCCCTATGACCTAATGGAAACCCTAATGAAAACATGCCAAGTGACCTAATGAAGGCATGATTGCAGATTGACCATGAAACCATGACTGAAGACAACCTAAAGAAGGGTCAGCAAGTATACTCTATGAGGGAAAAATTGGATTTTCAGAAGAGAAGACAACCATCAGTGGATCAACTTGACATGACCTAATGAAATGATGTGAAAATTTCAGTATGGGACCCCTAAAATGACAATGCAAAGAGAAAATTTTGATCCTTGATGGAAGTATGCAGATACTGACACTAACATTGGCCTTATTGGGGATGGCAGCTCCTTGGAGGTGTCAAGAACATCGTAGACCAAGTGCCTCATCCATTAGGCAATACGGTCAAAACAACAAAAAATGAAAAATGACTCAATACAAACTGAAAACTGACTCACAACCAAACTGACTCTAAACTTGACTAAAAACCAAATCAATCAAACTTGACACTAATCATTCAAACTTTATAACCTTCACTTCGGGCCCGAAGCTTGGATGATAGTGTACTTGAAAACTTGCAAGGAAAATCAAACTGATATATACAATGAAGGTGAAGTAACTTCAGGGAACAACCTCAAAAGTAGTAGTGCTTCAGGAGCCTACCATTCACTGGCCCTCTTGAACAATCCTGACCATCCATTTCCTTAAGCAAAAATGCATTCTGTCCTCGATAAGCTGAGATCTTATACGGTCCTTTCCATAAATTTTCAAAGTTACCATGCTTTCCTTTTCCCTCATTCCGTGCATCCCACCGCAACACTACATCCTCCAGCTGAAACTTTTCTACTTTGGTTTTGCAGTCATAAATCTTCTTGATCTTGTCTTGCAACCAGAAAGTGTTTTGGGAAACCTCTTCTCTTGTCTGCTAAAGGTGAATCATTTGATTAATTATGTGCTGAAGATCATCCTCTTCGCTGCCAGCTTCCTGTAACAGTCTCATGATCGAGACTGCAAGTGATGTAGGAAATACTGTATTAGTACCATAAACCAACTCAAAAGGTGACATACCTATGGATTTCTCGCTACTCACTCCGTCGGCCCACAAGGCATTAACAAGTTTCCGATGCCAATTCTTCTTGTTTGTCTCCAACATTTTCTTGATGATGTTCACCAAGGACCTATTTGATGATTCAACCAATCCATTGCCTTACGGGTTGTATGCCGTGGAATGACCCAATGTAATATTGTACTTGTTGAAAAACTCAACCATCTTCTTGGACTTAAATGTTGCTACATTATCTGTTATAATCTTGTGAGGGCACCCAAAACGAGACAAGATATTAGATTCTAAAAATTGGATAATTACCATGTTCGTGGCTTGCCTTGTCAGAATGGCCTCAATCCACTTGGTGAAGTAATCAGTAGCTGTCAAGATCCATTTGTGTTGTGCTGATGATGTAGGATGGATTTCCCCTATGAAATCAAGTCCCCATTGCTGGAAAGGTGCATTTACTTCGACTGGTTTCAAAGGAAGAGGAAGCAACTTCCTTTTTCCTTGAAAAACTTGGCATTCATGGCAGCCCATCACTGTTTTATACAAATCTGAAAACAAAGTCGTCCAATAATATCCTACTCTCAATACTTCGTTAGCTATTGTTTTTCAAAACAAATGACCGCCACAATCACCTCTATGAAAGTCACTCATTACCTGCTGAACTTCATCTTCAACCAAACAATTAAGAAGAACTCCTCCTGGATCTTTCCAATAAAGAGCACTATTTAAAATGCAGAATTTTGCAGACTTGAGTTTAAGTGATCTACCTTTACTTATTGACATTCCAGAAGGTGGCAAAAGATGCTGAAGAACATAAAATATATCAAAATACCAAGGTGATTTGAGAAACATTTCTGATACCTGAATGAGTGACCCACCATCTTGATCCTCTGACATTGCCGTAATAAGATTTATGTCTAGAGCATGTAGATTTGATTCTTCCATCAGCTTTGCGAAACCTTGTCCTTTGATAAGTTTGGTAGGCTTAATCTCAAGATCATACTCCAACATTGCTGCTATCCACTTACCTCTTCATCCCTCCGGATCCGTTTGCATGAGAACATCTTTGACTACTGCATTAGGAACATATGCTATAGTATGTGAATGCAAAATGTATACTTTGAAATCCTTCAATGCCTTTATAAGAGCTAGTTCTTGTTTTTCAATGATATTGTACCGCAAGGAAGCATCTCGAATAGTCTTACTGAAAAAAGAAATGGGTTGCTCCACCCGATCTCTCTTTTGCATCAATACTGCAGCCATGGTGTGCTCAAATGCGAATGAAAATATAATAAAATCATGAGTATAATCAGGACTAATCAAGACTGGGGTTGTAGTTAAAGAAAACTTTACCAAGTTGAATGACTTCATGGCATCCTCGGTCCATTTCACTGTGTTGTCCTTCTTCAACATATTAGTTATTTCACGTAAATGCTCAGCCAAATTGGGTATAAATCTGTGTAATAAATTCATCTTACCGTTGAAAGCTTGAATCTCATTTTTATTGCGCGGAAAATCTATCTGCTGAATGGCCTCCACCCTTGAAGGATCAATGCGAATACCATCTTTAGAAATGATATGACCAAGGAGCTTACCCTCGTCCATGGAAAAAAGACTCTTCTTTGGGTTGAGAGAAATCCTGAACTTCCTACATTTCTGAAAGACAATCCTCAAGTGGTGCAAGTGCTCATCATCAGAACCAGAAAATACTGTCAAATCATCTAAATAAACAACCAAGAAAAAATCCTTCTCATTAGCAAAAGCTATGTCCATCGCTCGCTAAAAAGTGGCTCCAACATTCTTCAAGCCAAATGGCATTTTGACATAATCAAAATTTCCCCAAGGTGTTGTGAATGCAGTTTTGTCTTGGTCTTTTTCATGCACCAAGATTTGATTATAGCCTGAATAACCATCAAGTAGTGACATTCCTGATGCTCCAAATACTCTCTGCAAAATATGGTCCATCTTAGGAAGTGGGTAATTATCCTTTAATGACACCTTGTTGAGGTTCCAGAAATCTATGCACAATCTTATCTCTCCTGTCTTCTTTCGTACGGGGACCATATTTGAAATCCAATAAGAAAATCTAATTGGAACAATGATACCAGCTTTAAAAAATCTATTTACCTCTTTCTCAATGGATGGCAACAACTTTGGATTGATTCTTCTCAACTTCTGTCTAAAAGGCTTTTGGTCCAACTTGATAGGAATAGTATGTTGAATGATATCCTTGTCATACACCTTCAAATATGAATAATCCCAAGCAAAGACATCAGAAAATTCAGAAAGTAATCTAACATACTTAGCCTTTACTTCGGGAGACAATGCTTTTGATAACTTTACAAGCTTGGGCTTATCAGCTGTCCCAAGATTTACATCTTCAACTCCTTTGTCTATAGGAACCAAGCTTAGTTTTCTTGCCACATCATCCTGATAAAAAATCTCCTCTAAAGGTATGAGACCTCTAGGAATAATGTTATCCTTCAGCTGTAAAACCTCCATCTGATTTACCTCAATCTCTTGGTCATCAGAATCACAATCATCATCAATGGAAGAATTTTTAAACTTTCCTTCATTCTGCAAAAAGGCATTAATTTCATTATCATCCCAAAACACTTGCCAATACCTTAAATTATCAGGGACAACAGGTATATGTTTGACATGAATTTCAAATTTGTTTCTAGAATTCATTGGAATCTTCAAATTGCTAGCTGTAGTGGTGAGTGTATTTGCAATGATGTTTTCAGTTCGAGGTACTGCTGTCAAGGTATATTCAGGAAACATCTTCAAAATATCCAGGATTGCATTTCTATAGGCCCTCATTTGCAGATGCTTTGCTTGATATTCTCCTTTTACCTGTTTGATCACCAGCTCTGAATCACCATAAACTGAAATCCTTTTTGCATTGAGCTTCTTCAAAATTTTAAGAGTTGTAATCAAAGCCTCATACTCCGCTTCATTATTAGAGCAATCAAAAGCTAACTTGTAGGAACATACTCTAACATTGCTTGGGACTTTGGCAGGCTGGAAAGCAGGGCTTTGAATCCAAATTCCAATACCGGCACCGTCCTTACCTACAGTGCCATCGAATTCCATGCTCCAAAGGCCGGCTTCATCTTCCAAATGCTGAAATTTTGCTTCTTTCTCAACTTTACCTTGGCTGATCACTTCATTTCTCTACTCTTTATTGACCTTTTGTTGCTGTGTAGGCTCCTAAGAAGAACTTGCTATTTTTTCTTTTTCTTGACTAAGGACTGCTCTAAAATTCTCGGAAATTTCTAGTACATCATCTACTTCTACACGCTGAATATCTACATCATTCAATCCACTATTAGAGTACAAAACAAAGGACTCTAAATCAGTATGTACAACATTTATTGGATGATTCACAGGCTTCTCTTTGCTAGTGATCACGTACTTCATTTTCTTTTCCCGGTACAGCTTCCTCAATTGATCGAAAAATGGGATGGTAGCATAAGAGAAGTCAAGTTGTAAAGTGCATTTGAGCTTAGAACCCCACAATCTAGATAAGAGCATACCAAATCAAGGGGTATATCAGCAACTACCACATCCATCAAAACATTTTTGGCTGGGATTTGATCTAAATAAACCACCAGATCTTTGACGAGACCAATGTAACAAACTCTACCAGAGTCAAAGGAGTACAAATCATGATATTTATAGCTGATATCTAGGCCCAATTTTTCCATAATGGCTTTAGGCATCAGATTATGAGAAGCTCTAGAATCTAACATAGCATTATGGAGAATGTACTCATGCAGTCTAAGACTCAGATAAAAGGGAGGGACTTCACTATCTTTACGCTGACCTTCTATAGCTGGACCAAAAATGAGTTCGGGATGATCATCCTCGACATTCACCATGTCTGACAAAGGATCAATTTGCAATATTCTAGATACATGGTGTTTATAATTGCTATTCTTAACCAGCTTAATCAAAGGAATGGACACTTTTAACTTAGAAACTTCACTTTCTAAATTAAAGGATGAAACTTTTTCTACCTCTTTGACACCAATGTCCTTCTTATCCGATTGCTATTTAGTTGCACTATCTTTTTGCTGATTGTTCTTCTCGTTTGTGAAGCTTGTTGATGGCACTTTGCTGGGACTCAGATCAACAAGATCTTTCCCTTTCTTTTGAATGTTTGAGGAATCATTCTTGGATTGCACATCTTTTCTTTTCTGAATGGGATTGACTGGTACATCTCTGCTCCTTAAAGAGTATTGCCTCTGCTGTGAAGACAAAGCATTCATATAACCACGTTGATAATCATCAGATTCAGCCTCCAAAACCACATCATTTGCTAAGATGTAATCTTCATCCCTTTGTATGTCTAGAACTTCTGCATATTCTTCATCTTTGGTCAAAAATATAGGCATACCATCAGCAGTGAAAAAGTGATTTGTTTCAATTACTGGATCTTCATCATCTTCTTCTTCCATACCTTGAACATAATTCTGTTGTAAGGGAGTTCTGATCTGCTGTTGTTGTGCTGGTTGTTCTGGGGCCTTTTGTTCTCTCTGCTTGATTCAGAATTGGGGTTGCTGCTGTCCTCTAAAATTTGGATTCCGGATTGTTGGTTCAGGTCTATCACTGATGGTTAACCGGTCAACCATCCTTTCCATTGTTCGAATCAATGTATCCATCTTTGCATCTGAAGTAGATGCTTCTTCTTTTATGGTCACTCTTTTCTCTGATCTCATTCTTGCTCTTTTGGCTAGCAAGTTTGCTTCTACACTCACTACATTCTTTTGCATGTCTTCTAGTGTGGTAGGATCTCGTTCCCGCAATTGATATGCCATATTAGCATCAAAACCATCTGGAAATTTGAGCAAATCCAATCCCTCTGGTGGTTTAATGTTGGCCAGAATAACATTGTATACTGCATTAAACCTCACACAATAGTCTTGCACACTTTCACCTACATTTCTTTTGATGTTCTCATACTTGGACAAAATCTGAAGTGGATTCTTCTTCACCTCCCACCGATCCAGGAATTGCCTATGGAGGATTGGTAAAGTGGTGATAGAAGTAGCTGGTAAAGCTCTAAACCATTTTCGAACTTCACCTCCAAAGCTTTGTACAAACAATCTCATTGACACATCTTCAATTTCTACTTCATGGAGGTCAAATAAATCATTCATTATATCAACATGTTGCTGAGATGTAATAGTTTGAGTGGCATCAAAGAAAGGTATCTTGGTTTGATAATTAGCAGGCATGGAACCAAGATTCTGAGGTAAAAAAAGGGGTGCATACCAGGCAGCCATAACTCGAGGTGGATTTAAAACAAGGATTGGGATACTAGGGGTTGATGGAGTAGTTGATGGAGAACTGGGAGTAATAGGTGATTGATGAAGAATGATAGGTTGATGGGGAAGTGAAGGTATGAATGGATGCGGGGAATGAATTTCAGAGGTTAAAGGGAATACTGATGAAATGAGGGTAGTAGACACTGGTCTAGAAAGCTCAAGGATCTTAGCAGTAGTGAGGGATGATTGAGGGGAATTTAGGATATACTCATCAATTGACCGGTTTGCCTTTTGGACTTTGTGATCTGAAATGAACTCCAGATCTAGAACTATATCATCAAGTGCACTTTCAAACCTGGTTCTAAATAGGGAAAGGTCAAATGCCAAATCAAAGGGGAGATCTTCTAAAAACAACCACTCATCAAGGCATGAATCTACTCTTATTGAAGGTGTGGGATTGACTGAAGTTTCTTGCCTTTTGAGTCTTCTTGAAATCAAGTTAGGATTATCCACTACTGGGGCTGGATTTGGATCTGGATTGGCCCTAGTGTACTTTCTCAAAGCCAGTGTGCGCAAATTTCAAAGTTTATATATCGCTTTACAACTTTCCAATTTAGCCTAGTAAATTCTAAAACTCATCAGCCATAAGCTTAAGAATTCAAATGAAAGATATTACCGGGGTGATTAGTCTTCCCTCCCTAGTATGGTCGCCACTATGTTATCAACTGGATTGAACCTCACGTTGAAGGAAGGCAATGCTAGGGTAACCACAAACCACACTTAGCCAAGTAGCTAGCCTTACTAGGCTAGGAAAGGGCTCTCTTTGTAATGATCTTAGCCAAGATGACACGATCAGGTAAAGGATTTTAGGCTAGGTATAGTAGCATGAAGTATTGATTGGATTTTGTAGGGGTTTTACTGGATCAGGAGGAGCTAGACAGTTTAGGTCTAGGGAATTAGGTCAGATTTGCAGGGTGTTCAATGGGGCAAGGTAGGCATAGGCTTTAACACTCAAGAGATTGATGGGGTGAGATGTTTTAGAATAGTGAGAAGCTAAGAAAGGCATGTAAAACCATGGATCCTTCTTAGATTGTAGAAAACATGAAATGGTGAATGGTTTCCCAAGGCAGAGCACTGATACAATGGGTTCCGCCTATCAACTTGAAAACATTCAACTAGAAGCAATGAAATGATTAATGGAATACATAAAACATATTAACACATGATCACAGAATAAGAAACTATGCTAAAACTCATACCACATGGATCCCATAAAAATAGCTGCAATTCTTATTAATCTCCTGCTAAACTGCTTACAAAAGGTGTACAATCAAGGTCTGAGCATCCAGCTGAGTCCAACCCTTTACAATGAGAAAGAAGAAGAAGATATAGACATGATTTCAACCTCCTCCCATCCTCAAGGGTCGAATCCCTAAGATGAGGAGCTAATCTAACTAATACTGAACAAGAAACAGGAATATAGGCAACTCAACAGCTTGCCTCTAAAAGTGAAAAACTGATTCATTTGAGCCCAAACTGACTTCTAAAGTAATGAATCTACCCTTTATTACTATTTATCTATCATAATTAAATGCCATGTCATCACTTACAATGGTGAAACATCATCCATGAGAGAGAATCCAAGAACCTAGTAAAAAACTGGAAAAATATGCCTCCTGAGCAAAATCTGCCCTACGTGCAGCGCCACTAGCCCAATGCGCAGTGCCACTTTCAGGTCCATTTTGGAGGCCTTCCCAGCATCCAAATTGAGCCCATGATAGCTCACTGGAAAGGTCTTCAAGTATAATTTCCAAAAAACCTATAATTTCGGCATTTGAAGCTCATTTTACCCTTCCAAACGTGATTCTCTCAAGGCTGCTTTTGTGTGTCCAAAAAGTGGCAGAAAGGTCATTTTTAGGGTGTTTTTTGACCTTTTGGTGGACCAGTTCTACCCCAAAAACTTTGAAACTTGCTAGGGTGCATGTACTCATCACTCTGAATCCAAAAATTCAAACCATTTCTTCATTGAGTGCCCTAGGAAAAGCGCAGCACCGGTGGCGCTGCACATCTAGGTTGTCTTCCTGTGTGTAGAATTTCAAAAATTGGCAAATGGAAAAATTTCCTCCAAAGTTGCCCAAAATTGGTGAGAAGCACCATCATCAAGTGTCTTGATGAGACAAGGAAGCTTCAACAAGCATCCTAAGCCTATCCTCCTCCTTTTTTCCTTTCAAGGCCCGCCTTAGCCTAGTTTTCATTTTCTTGACCCTCATATTGCAAATGTTGTTTCAGGTCCTATAGTGATAGGCCATGTGTTTGATCACCTGATTGTCTCTATTGGCCTTTTGTAGCAGCTTCTCAAGGTGCAAGTTGACTCTCTCAAGCCAAGTTTCTCTATCCTCTTCAATCTCCTTCTCAATAGGAGTCAAAGGGACTTGTGCCTCTTTGCCACTTTGTTGTTTCATCCTGAGAATTTCTAGCTCCATGAGGACTTGTTTGTCACTCAATTACTTTTTTTCTTGCTCGAAATATGTGATGAAATATTTGGCCCTCTCCAGATTGTCCTCCAAAGCTTTTACTTGAGCTTTCCTCCCTTGTATGATGATGTCTTTGATGGTTTCTTCATCCTGATCTTCTAAGTCAGTGATTTCAACTCCATGATGGGTATACCGCTGCTGTAGATCATCATGCTCAGTCAAGTCAAAGTCCATTTCCTCCTCATTATCAATACTCTGCTCTGGCATCTTTTCCTTCCCTTTGTGCAGCTGCTGCACCTGTACCTGCTGTGTTGATGAAGAAGGCAAAGCCCCTTCCACATCCTGCGGAGATAGCATTTGCCTATGAGTTGATGAAGAAGCAAGGTCCCTTCCACCTCCCATGGAGAAAACACTTTCCTATCGGCTGCAAATAATCTCCTAGTGCCCCTCTGATAGGTCATGTAAATGGGCACCTTAGCAATTCTAGTCTCTTTGGCCTCCTTGTTCACTCGAACACTGCTAGAAGGTCCTCTTGTTTCTTGAGACACTGGTGGAGGAATTTGAGGAGCCCTGAAGATATCATCAGAAATAAAAGTCTCCCAAGAGATGTTGAGATGACTGAGATGATGAAGCACAATGATCTTGATCAAGGAGTAGTGATAGAGACTGCTCATCTGCTAAGGGTATGGCTTCTTCTAGACAAGATGAGCCATCTTCTCAATATTCCTAAACAAGAAGTATGGGAGGTTTAACATCCTCACCCTGGTAAAATGCATGAGGTGCCTGATGTGATAGGTGTACAGCCTGGAGAATCTTCCCTCAGAAGTGAAGTACTTCATGATGATTTTCATCATGGGGACATATTTGTCCTCGAGAAATCTCAGAGGAAAAAGTCTTTTCACCTCATTTCTGTACTAGGGTTTGATATAAGGCTCATAGTAGTGTTCATCTAGGTCCTGGGCCTTATACCACCTCTCCCACACATTCAGAATCCTGGTGGCATCTGAGATGATAGAAGGTGAAACTGTGAATGTTACCCCAACAAGAGTCACCCTGTTGTCCCGAAGATGAGCTACAAAAAGTCTAGTGAGCTCAGGGTGATGCTGAACTCTCTCTACCTGCTCACAGAACGCATAGCAGCCAAGGTATCTGAGACATGTGGCAACCAACTGAGAAGCCTCCAATTCCCTAAGGTTTGATGGCTCTTCTCTGATAATCCTACTTCCCTTATGTGGTTTTCTTTGTTGCCTAGCTCTGTTTGTTGAAGTGTCACTGCCTGTGTTTGCTTCCTCCTCATAGTCTCGGTCCATGTTTGCAAGATTGAGGTTGTATGAAGGGAATGAGGGAAAGTGTTTTTAGGAATGAGGGGATGAAAGGTGAGCTTGTGGCTAGGAAATAAATGAAGGAGTAGGAAATGAGAGGGAGGGCTTGTTTTGAGAAATTTCCCTTAGGGAAAAGGGATAAAAGGGATGGGAAATATGAAATAGGGATAAAGGGACAAAGGGATAGGGGATAGGGAAATAGGGATAAGGTTTAGGATTGTAGTGAGTGATAGGAGGAACAATGATAGTTTAGGGTTTTTAGGCATACAAGGGAGATTTTTAGGGTTTCATGTTTATCAAGGAAAATGATGATTATGATGTGGATATGCAAACAAAAACCAAAGTGAGGGATGTCAACTTACTTGTAGGCAGGTGAGAGAGAGAAAATTTGGAGTTTGTTGGAAGTTTTGAGGCTTTTCTAGCCTTCCTGCTTAATGCGCAGTGCCAGTGCCCAAACGGGCAGTGCCGGTGCCCAGACGAGCAACGCCGATCTCAACGCACAATGCCAGTGTAAAATTTCACTAGGGAAAGTTTCCAAACATGCAGCGCCAGTCTCAATGCGTAGCGCCTAGCCTTCAATGCGTAGTGCCAACCTGTTTTCCTCAGAAGTGCAGCGCCACTCTGCCAATGTGTAGTGCCACTGCTCCACTTCTCCAGAAGCGCAGTGCCACCCTCCAGAGGTGCAGTGGCAAGCTTCTTTTTCCTAAAACTAACTCAAGCTTTCCTTTTCTTCTCACTTTTTTTAACTCCTTGGTTGCCAATGAGAATTACATTAGGTTAAAAGATAATTTTTCAGTGGCTATGACCTACAAGCCATTATGCTTGACTTATTCATCATTCTCATACCGTTTCTGACCTTTATTTACACAAAATATTAGGCATATTGACCTTGGTGATGAAACTCTAAGACCTAATGAAAACATTCCTTATGACCTAATGGAAACCCTAATGAAAACATGCCAAGTGACCTAATGAAGGCATGATTGCATATTGACCATGAAAGCATGACCAAAGACAACCTGAAGAAGGGTTAAAAAGTATACTCTATGAGGAAAAAATTGGATTTTCAAAAGAGAAGACAACCATCAGTGGATCAACTTGACATGACCTAATGAAATGATGTGAAAATTTCAATATGGGACCCCTAAAATGACAAAGCAAAGAGTAAATTTTGATCCTTGATGGAAGTATGCAGATACTGACACTAATAGGTCTCACCAAGAAGTGTGATCAATTTGATCAGGCAGAGGATTCCGCGCATACCACCCCCACCCACATCACCACCAGTTTCACCGTCTTCACCCCCATCTTCACCCATACCACCTTTGTGACTACCGCTAGTAAATATGGCGAGTACGATAAAGTTGCCAGTGTTCAAGGGAGTAGAGAATGAAGATCCAGACTAGTTTTGGTTCGTGGTAAAATTTGTATGGGAAGCGCAGGGAGTTACGGACGACAATATAAAGAAAGCAACGTTTGTTAGCGCTCTATAGGATTGCGCGCTTACCTAGTACATCAAGAATTCCAATGACAATCTGAATGTAGGAATCGTGGATATTCAAACTGCACTAAACAAAGAATTTAGCAGGCTGAAGTTAGAAGCTCAGTCAAACATGAGGTTCAAGGAAATTACAATGCTACTAAGTGAGACCCCTTGGGAGTTGGATCAGAGACTGAAGTGCACAATTCATGAAGCTAACATGACATTGACAAATGGACAACACTGCAAATGTTTTGTAGCATCGTTAATGCCACATCTAAGGAACACGCCGTCACAATAGAGGCTAACAACTCAAGTTGAGGCCTTGGAGGTCGCGATGAGATTGCATGAGACCTCGATACATGATCCTAACCTGGGGGTTTAGC
This sequence comes from Pinus tabuliformis, assembly GCA_031772625.1. NCBI lineage: Eukaryota > Viridiplantae > Streptophyta > Pinopsida > Pinales > Pinaceae > Pinus > Pinus tabuliformis. The sequence continues at coordinate 2,063,797,447 of CM062818.1, read as the reverse complement.
AGATTCACATGCAATTGAAAACCTTGTGCCTTGAGATGCAGATTTTGAAATAAGATAGGATGGTTCACCCAGAAGTGCACGATGAGGTATGGTGCATAAAGTGCAAGGGTCAGGGACATGACAAGGACCACTGCTTGATGTTCACGAATTACCCTGCGAGAGGAGGACCAATGCCATTGAGACTGGAGGCACAAGCAGGACCCAGCGTAGTGCGTACATTATGGTGTGTGATTTGTCAAATAGGAGGAAAGCATGCTACAAACAACTGCCATTTATTGCAGAAGTACACACAGAATTCATAGCAGTTGTTCTGTAATTTTTGTAGATTAGTGGGACATGATGAGTACACCTGTAGAAGTTATGAGCTCATGATTGATTAGACTCCTACCTACAGAGTTCAGGCCGAAACACGGGCCCTTGACCATAACGTAGGGATGGTGTGAACCAGCTTTCAGGGGCGCAGATGAGGCCGAGGTGGAGGAAGGCCTGAAAAAGGTTGAGGAAAGTTGATATGTTATAATTGTGGAGGGCTAGGACATTATGCTCACAATTGTACAAATCCAACGTGACCGTCATGCTTGTATTGTACATTGTTTGATGATGAGATGGAGTATTGTCCCACACTAATAGCGTGGCTACATGATAAAGGAGCGCTCCAACATCCCCCAACTTAGAACCTGCAAATGATGAGTTCTGAGCCACGCAAGGAAGACCCTAATGTTAATATTTTGCTCCGAAGTGGAATTACAACAGGGGATGACAAAGGCAAGCAGCTTGAAGAAAGTACTTGGGTTCACAAGGCTCCAACGAAGGAACTAGAGTTTGATTTGGAGCGTGCTAAGGAAACCTTCATGGAAGCCAAGAAGAGCTTCGATGATGACTCCACTTCAGGAAGTAAAGACAGACCGAAATTGGAAATGGACCCATCGATGCTCACAATGTTCCTAGAAACATGCATGAAGCTGCTGCACAACAAGAAGGCTATAAAGGGGCTACACGAACTCATAAATAGATGCACTAGGACCGCACTAGGAGAACCTCACATAGTCCGGAAGCTCAAAAAGCACGCGACGCGAACGGGAAGGGAAATGAGATTGACCACGCAGATTGGGGAAAATGAGATGAACCAAGTGATTATGGACGTAGGATCAGAAGCGAACGTTCTGCTGAAGCAGACCTGGGAGCGCACGGGAAGGCCTATGCTACAATGGTCTCCTATCCAACAGTAAATGACGAACCAACGAAAGATCCTACCTATGGGGAGCTTGTAGGGAATCACAGTAGATATCGAAGGAACAAGAGTGCTAGAAGATTTTGAAGTGATAGGGATTGTTGATGACAAAAATTACTACTTCGCGCTATTAGGAATAGATTGGGCCACTTACATGAATGGGGTGATAAATCTGAAGAAGCGCAAGATGATCTTTGAGAAAAGTCTCTACACGTAGTTGTACCTTTGGACCCTGCAGAAGGATCGTGCTACACAGAGCTAGTGCGTGACTATGAAAGCGACAACGACTTGGATTACATCTACAAGATAACCATGCGAGAGAAAGAATGGGTAAACCCAAACTGTGGATGGAAAAATATCATGGGAGTGTGAAAGCTCCTGCACATCGGATTCTGACGAGGATATAGAAAGATGGCAGAACGGTTACATGAGGTAACCACGCTGAACTATAACATGATGACGAAATTGCTGTGCTGCATATCAACGGAGGTAAGGGATCTGCCTACATATGATGGGTTAAGTAAGGTGTATGACTTCCTGAATAGATTTGAAAGAGAAGTGTCGGAAAACAACGTTTCAAAGCTTTGAAATGGGTACTGCACGCTACGCCCGCAAGGTGGTGGGGTACTCACCAAAGAAGCTTTGAGGACTAGCATGAATGCATGAGGATGATGTGCATGTGGTTTGGGAAGTCACAGATGTGATTAACATACAAGATTTCCGAATGAAATGGTCCGCGCACCCACCTGTCCAGATGGATACAAGCATATGGTACGAAACCTGCATGGATGCACACAGTCTTTGCATTAGGAGACACGATCAGTAAGCATGTACGAGCAAGGAAATGGCGTGAACGTCCCCTCTAGTTGGAAGCACGGAGTATGGAAAGACCAAGTGCACCGAAGGTTATCCACGCAGAATCCTTTGACAAAGTATGTGAAGCATTGAACAAGGTACACAGTGCGCGACAGACTGATTGGGACATGCGCGTACCAACGGTTCTATGGGCTTATAGGATCACGTACAAGAAACTGATGGTGCAGGCACCTCCAAGGCTGGAGTATGGATCGAATGTTGTAATCCCCATAGAGCATAAAATGCCTAGTCCATGCATGGAAGCACCGACAGATACAACGGTTCACGAAGCCTTGGAAGAAGGGATCACGCAGTTGAACGAAGCAGAAAACTTGGGACTTGACGAGGAAATCTGACAGGGTGACCTTAGGCTCCAAGAACTTATGAATGATAGGGTGTGGTTAAGGGAGAAAAGTGCTTTGCTGGAAGCGGAAGCCAAGAAGCTAGAGGACGGGATCAAGAAGGATTTTCTCGATAAAGAACCTAGGATGACAAAGCAAGGTGCGCACGATCACATTGACGAATTTGGGGACTATCGCAAAGAATTGATCAACTTGATGCCTTGGATTGAACCACATATTACCAATCAAATCAACCATGGTGGCGTGATGCCGATGATAAAGTGTGCAATGCAGCCAATAACAATAAAAGGTGGGTATTTTCTGGGGAAATGATTGGATGACCAGATGAAACCCTATACAGTTGGCGCGACCACCTAACTAGCCGTGGGAAGTACAGTCTTAGCGCTCCTGGTAGCTGAAAGGAGGTGCAAGACTATAAACTACTCTGCCCGGGAGTTGCGCGATGTTGGAGATGCGCGCAGAAGAAAGAGTCACAAGGTCTGCGATCACACAAGGGGGGCCAAGTTGCCACACGAGTTGGCCGAAAAGTGATTGTTGGAGTCACTATTCACAATGGGATGCTCGACTTGAGACCAAATGGAGCAGGCGACAGGTATTTAAGACGCGATTTATGGGTAAGATTTGCGAAAATCAGCCACCAAGGGAGCATTAATGAACCAGATTTGGGGGGAACAGTCGAATTCAAATTCAAAAGGCACTATAAATTACAAAGGACTGCCAAACAAACAAAATTTGGTCATTTGCTAATTGAGTTGTTGTATACCCCGCGTAGCTTGAGAAGAGCCCTTTTTAACCTGTGCAGAGTGTTGATTGAGCTCTTGATTACGCGAGTAATACATTTATGGTCGGACACGATGGCAACATCTGAGGAAGTTATGTAAATTGCAGAGATGATGCCAAAGAGGCCGTGCAGACCCTGAATGTGGGGGATGCCCCTGAAGGCGTCGGGATTGTGGTGGATATCCATAAATCACCACGCACAACAAGGCTAAAGAAAGACAAATAGTCGATGGTTCCCATACGTGTGTCTTCGTGAAACTCGCTGCACACCAGGCTAACAATGGAGCAGAAAGGGAAAGCTGTTAACATAGAAACCAACAAGGAGGAGGAAGACCTGGAGGAACTTATCATTTAAGAAGATGAGGACGAAGGCATGGAGGAAGAAATTGAGCCTGCGCACCCTCCAACAAAGCTGCCCACCTATATCCCCCCACAAAAGGGGAAGGCTAAAGTGCCCAAGGATCTTGACGAGAGCAAGAGCTCTCTCTAGACCCTGCTCCTCCTAGACGACATCATTTTTGAGGGCATGCACCTGGGATGGGTGCCTAGCTTGAAATTTGAAAATTGGGATCTTGTCGACCACGAGAAATTCCCTCACTTAGAAACCATGCATCTCATGAAGCCTAATCAAAACACCGCGGCGAGGGTTACCGATTAGAGCCGCGAAAGTGGTTACGTAGAGTGGAGAAGGCAGGGTTACTAAACCTACTCTGGGTGCCGCATTTCCACCACACCCCAATAAAAATTTTAGTCATCAGGCAGTTGCTCTGCACGGTGCATGGTGGGTGTTTGTGGCTGAAGGAGCCCATCCCCATCACAAACCACTTAATTCACCGCATTACCTGGCTCCCATGCAAAGGTGAGGACCCCGTAGATATCTTGGAGGGGAAGAGTAGTGACTTGGCCATCACAGAGGTCATGAAGAACAAATATAAATTGGAGCAGAAAAAAAGGGGCTATGCCATATCCAACATCAAGAACAAAGCAATAAGAGTGGCGACCCAAATACTAGCAACTAAGGTTATGTGCAAGTGTCGTGCAGACAAGGTACCCGCACTAGTGGTAGAACTTGCTGAGCAATGCATGGAGGAGGTCCAGTTTAACTGGTCCGAGTTCCTCTGCAAGGAGTTCCTGGAAAATTGCTGCAAGGCTCAGGAACAAGGCAAAACGTTCCACTATGCATGGCTTCTGCTATCCATAGTGCTCATAGCAGGGAAATTGTCAGAGGATAGTTAGTTCCCCATAATTGACAGGGATCTGTCAGAGGCCGCGAAGTACGCTTTGCTCTGGGCCACAAAGGATGTGAACCGCATTCGTGACAGTAAGATGTTCTAGGTGTTCATGGAAATGAACATCAGAATGGGGATTAACCGCAAGCCGCGGTTGTCACCCACTGTCTACAATAGCCTGCAAAGTTTTTCAGAGTTTAAAGCGAACCTCCACAACATCTATATCAGAGCACGCAAGGACCCGGCCAAGCAATGGAGAGAGATACCCTTTGTAGCCACGTATGATGTAATCTTTGATGTACTAGAGACATAGCCACCAGAATGGTGTGCCCCAGACATCGCAACAATGGAGAATTCTGCAGCACAAAAGAAGAATGAGGAGGCAAAACTTTGCATGGCACAGTTGGCAGAGAAGAGAAGGCAGGAGGCAGCGGCAACAAAAGTGCATAAGGCGCGAGACGCTGCACAGACAACAACAGAATAGAAAGAGGTCGTAGCAACAACAGTAGCGCAAGAGGCAGCTAAGAAGATGCGTGAGGGCCAAAAGTCACCTTCGCATGAGCAGGAAGCAGAGGAAGAGGAGGGAGGCGCAGACCCACAAACCGCGTCAACATATCTGAAGCACCAGTGCCTGAGCGAGTGGATGGGGCCACACAAGAATGTCAAGTCATCAAAGTTGTCTATTGACCCGATCACCCTTTCTGAGGGTGATCTACATGACATCGGTGAGATGGTGCACGATGTCACCTTCGACGCCCTCCAAAATTTTGCGCAAGAGAACCAAATTGTGTTGGGGGCCCTCAGAGCACAGCTGCAGGAGTTTCAGGTGTGCACTCCTCAGGCTGGTACCCTTTCGACCAGCTTCGCAGTAGATACAACTGCAACAGAGTAGATGCTACGTGCTCGGACGAGAAATACAATAGTGTTGCTGGAAGGGGCGCTGGTGACAACAAATGAGTCTGAGAGGCCTATGATTAGCGCACTGAAGGGTATCGGGATCAACATGGTTGCACTCCTGCGGGGAACGTTATACGTTATGCAGGATGGGATTACTACAGAACTATGGGCTAGGGAGAGTTGCACACTGCAAGTAATAAGCGAGCAAAAGATTAACATGGAGCAGTTGAGCTTGCAGCGTGACGAAGTGGTGTCACAGAATAAGCAATTGGTACAGGTACTGGAAGAAGCCTATCAAAGGGTCCTTAAGTTGGCCATCCCAACAGACACACCAGCAGAGGCGCGCATCCATAGGCTAGTAGCAGGGGTGCGCGAGGCGTGGGATGAAATGACTAAGGTTCAGCTGGAGCTGAACCTTCAGATATCAGATCTGTGGTTGAAGGCGCAACCATCCACCCCTCCGGAATTAAGAGAATAGTGTGCCAGCGCTATTGCATCAGGGCTGGAAGAGCTTGGTAGTGAAGTAAGGGACTACACCAGAATTTTGGAGGAGCCATTTGAGGTCCTCACGAATCTATAGGAGGACCCCAACATCCAGCGCTTAGAGACATAGGCGCATGAGCTCTAGCAGCAGTACGACAATGTCAAAGGGACTGCGTAGATGGTGGCCCTCACTTAGAGGCTTGTGCGCATGCAATACTCTAAAGTGCTAAAAGAGTAGGTGGATGCAGGATGACACAAAGAAGTAGTCCTGAAGGCACGTGTTCAACCTTGGATCGACGAGGTCTTCACCATCACAACAAAAATTGAAGGCAAGCTCGTACAAATGCAGGGGACGCAGGAACAGAAGTAGGGAAGCAGTTTCGACACTGCGGTCTCGGAACAGCGGGTACAAGAGATTCAGCAGGCAACCGCTCAGTGTGCTACCGACCTTGTAGCGATTTGTGCATAGTTGGAGGCACTCCGCGTGAAGATCTCCGCATCGACAGAGTAACTCGAGGGCGAGTCACGATTTTTGTGTTGGGGGCCTGTTGGGCATGGAATACCCCCAAGGCATGTTTTGGAGCTTAAAGCCGAGTTTTGACGAAGTCCTTTGTAAAGACTCTGTGATTTGTGGGTGCGGAGCGCGAAGTCATAATAGAGTCACAGGGTTGTGTGCCCTTGTTTTTTGTAATGTAATGTCGGCTTGATAAATAGAGCAAGGCTCTAAATGTAAAAGAGGAAGGAAAAAAGGAATAGAATAGAAGCATGATGAGTCTAAGAGGTTGAGTCGAAGTGAAAAGTGTGTCTTGGGTCATAGAGTAGGAGAAGGATCTGCAGCTGAGTGCACAGAGGCCTAGTCGTCTGCAGCTGAGTGCATGGACCCTTGCAGCTGAGTGCGCAGGGCAGGTCGAGTCTGTAATTGTGGGAAGAATTAATAAAGAGAAGTTTACCATATTTATGTGTATCTTTTCTTGCTTTGTGTATTATTGGGTATAATTTGCAAGATTACTGTTTATTTGCTGCGTGAACTTATATGTATGTGCTGTATAAATAAATATAACACAAGGCTTCTACTTATGCAAGGATAACTAACTAAGAAGGTAAGTAAGATATTGGGTGTGATTTAGGGAGATAGTGCAGAATGCTGCTCCAGCAGCGCGGAAGCCCCATAGTCCTTGGTTAGGGCTGTGCGAAGGCGAGTATATCAGTGCGCGAAGGCCAAGGAAGTGCACGAAGCAACCTACACGCAGGGACTAGAAGTTGGACCAAATCAACCCCTCAAACATCTCAACGGTGCAGAAACCTGGCTCCAACGCCCCCCCATACTACTTTGGGTGAGACATCAGTCCACACTCCGCAGACTGTTGCCGAAAGGGCCAATAGCATAGGGATTTGTTTGGCTATTTAACTCCAAACCTAGGTCAGGCCCCAACAGGCCAACAATGCATGACCAACACATAGCCCATCCAATCCGAGGGGTGGACCATGCTCTGATACCACTTTGTAACACCCTCCTCCCACATCTGACCAAGAAACTGGCCAACTGGGCTAAACATTCAATGAGAGGCCACTATGATATGATTCGACCTTCTAAGTCACCTTAAGGAAGTGGAACCGACAAAAACACACCATACAGACATCCAACATCATCAACAGAACCCTTAGAGGATACGTTAGCCACTGAGATATCCTATCCGTGGTTCCAACTGTTGTTTTAGGTCTCTTGGTCCATAGTCGCTCTCATACTATGGGCAAGGGAGCGACTAGCAACCTAAAATTGCTCCCACAGGACTTCCTGCTAGCTTCTATGGACCAAAATTTCCAGTGTTGTGCCAATGACTCTAGGATTTGAGCTACTTTTTCAGGCCCAAAGTCGGGGTCACTGCCTAGAACTAATCCATCTCTTCAATCCAGTAAAGTAACATGGAAATGAAAGTACTAAAGGAAATACTTGTTCAATACCTTGACTAGATCCCTACTAGCCATGACAGCCATTTCGTCAAACATATCATCAACATGTAATCTATAGCTGTAGATAACATAGTTAAGTGTATGGATCTCATACTTATCTGATAATTGCTATGAACCATTGTTCACTTATGTCATTTGCTGCATTATCATCTATTAGGTCATAGACACATTATCCATTCACATACAAGTAAAAACATCTTGAGAGCCATACATAACTGTTGTCATAAAATGTGCATATAACCAACATAATAGGGGAGGAAAAACAATAAACATATCAACCATCAAATCCATAAATACATTAGTACCTTTACACATAAAAATCAAGGGAAAATATTTCTCATTAATGAATGCAACAAACCAACCGAAGATGGGACTACCATGTTCCACCTGACCATAGAATGGCTAAGCCAAATATCTCTTCATCCATTCACCCCCTTGCCATATTCTAAGCACGAATGTGGGATCTCATAGAACACATCAATCAAAAATCATCTAGGGCTTCCAGAGGCCATCCATCTCAACCCATCAAACAATGATTCCACCTTAAGGTCAGACATCACAAAACCATCATCAGATTGGTCTCCTTCCAAGCCTTCCAGGAATTCCAGAGCATTTGTTCCAACCAAGGCTTCTAGGACTAGTAACTCAACCCACAGGTGTCGCTATGCTTCCAGAGCATTTGTCCAACCAAGATTTCCAGGACTAGTAACTCAACCCAAGCTTCTACAGGGCTTCCAGAGCATTTGTCCAATGAAAGCTTCCAGGAACTAATAATGTAACCCATGCTAAGGAATTATGAGAACCAACCAAAAAAAAATCATGAAAGAAAACGCACAATCACCATGGCTATCCAGGAAATGGAAAGGCTAGGCCACCTCCATGTCAATGATATATCATAACCAAGAATCCACATGCATATGCCATGCATGTCCAAACTAGTGAAGAAATCATACATGCAACTTGGTACCAGCAAGAAAATATGATGTAGTTGTTGATGCTGATGCCTTCTTTCTATTTCTTGCTCTTCCTTTTCCTTCTTGCTCCAAGAATCCAAGTATGTCACACCATCCAAGAGTGCTCCAAGAAAACTCTAAGTATCCAAGAGTATGAGAGAGAGAGAGAGAGAAAAATGATAGAGCTCCAACATTGAACTAAAAAAAGGTTACCAACTGATCCCCATAAGGATTTTTATGAATGAGGCCTCTATTTTCTTCACTTTCCATTATTTTCCTTCTCACATGCAACCTGTGACCTTTCACCTCCCTTTTCTCCTAATTTCCATTACTTTCATAAATAAATGTGCCAAAAATGTCTTTTTTCCTTTTAATGCCTTAGCCATTGCCTTTGCCAATTTCCTTAGTCATAAACAACCAAATGAACACCCCCTAGGATGTCTTGGCCAACATTCAGGTTGGAATAAGTGTCACATTCATCCATGGTTATTGTTTTTAACTTTATTACATGTAATTTTCACCATGACTATTACAATTAAGTAGATCATATCCCTGTCAAGAAGCAAAGAATGATGGAAGCTCAACAAATTCTACAGAGAAATGGCAAGGGATCTCTTTCAGAATATGAAAAACATGCCAAGGAAGTTGAGTTAAAAACTTTGGCTTGTAAAGGCTTCAGATTTGAAGAAAGATTTGCCTAAAATCAGTCCTATGGAGAAACTTGTACAACAGGAGAAGGATATGATTGAGTGACTTTTAGATAGGAAGATGTTGATGTTGGAAATAATACTTGGGGGGGGGGGGGGGGGGTGAATTAGTATTATCAAGTTAACAATATTTCATTTCCATAAACATATTTATATACGCTACTTCTGTTAATGCAACTTGCATGTATACGCAACTGTGTTTAGAGCAACTAGCGTATACCTTACAAACTTATACTTTAGTTAGTTGATCTTTAATTTGTGTATCAGAACCATATAAACAGTAACCAGGTGCAGTAAACAGAACAGGCAAACAGGCAATCACACACATGAACACAAGATATAAGGTGGAAACCTAATGTGGATGAAAACCACCTGCTGCAATCATCTCTATCTTTCTTTAATAAGAAACTTATTTTTACAAATTTTGTACTGGTGCAGTCTTATACTAGTACGCAGGCTTCTACCTGCAGAAGGCTACAACCTTCTCTCGTTCTCCAGCTTTTCCTGGAAGGGAGCTACAACCCCCTTAGCTCTTGTACTAGCTGATGTGTTTACTAGTACGTAGGTGCTGACCTATAGAAGGCTACAACCTTCTCTTTTCTTCCAGGGACCACGTTTCATAAATTTTCAGACTCGATCCAACAATAACATCAATCAAACATCAAATATATCTGCATCAACCAATCTCCTTTGTACCAACCAAAACGGAATCAAAAATCACTTTTTTGAATGCTGTAACCAGAATACAATAACAGTAACCAGAACTCAATCTAGAACCCAGAACACTACAACAGTAAACAGAAGTAGCTAAAACATATTTTATGAGGTGTACGCTACTTCAATGTGTCGAACCTGCGTGCATACACACTTTTCTCAAGGCGGACCTACATATACGCAGTTTTGAAATTCCAAACAAGCATGTATACGTGCCTTTGCTATATTGAACCTATGTACATATCTGTAAAATATGATTTAACCTTTTCCATTATTCAGACATTAGTTATACCCAGATCATCAGATTTACAGATTATGACATGCACCAATTATTCAGATAAAAGATCAAAACCACACAAAGATACTTCTCTTCAAGCCTTAAGATCTTGACCCATCAATAGAACTTATCCTTCTTCAAGTGCTCAGGTTCCTCCTTGATTCAAATCCAACTATGCACCATAACCCAATGACCAGTATTCTAGATCTTGCTCTTCATTAGATATTCAATACTTGAGTACCTTTGCCTAATGATCTCCTCCTCCTTTTATAGTCTTAGGCCTTACTCAATACCATGGTCCAAAACCACTTAGAAACAATACCTTGGACCAATTACCTGGGGTCAACACTTCAGACAAGATACCTTGGACCAATACCATGGGTCAAAATACCATGGTCCAAATATCATGGACCAAAACCAAATTCTCTAACATGTACGTGCCTTTCCTTGCGTGAAAGTTTGTATATGCACATACGCACCTTTTGGTCGGCGAACCCGCGTGTATAAGTGGCTTGGTCAAGGGGAACCTCCGTATATCTCTTTTTCCTTCATTCTGTAAGCGTGAACTGTGATCTGTCATCTATGTGAGTTGCCATCAAGGACAACACCTGTGTCATAGCGCCAAACCTGTGTCATAATGCCAACAATATCCCCCTTTGGACTTGATGGCAACCCCAAGTCACTCTCCCCCTTTGTCATCAAGAGAAAAGGGTTATGCTCCCCGTGAGTAAATGCTGAATTCTTTGATATGCTGAAGTGTGCTATTCACGCTCCCCCTGACTGTAAGCAAGGTCTGCAAAAAGATGTTCTATAAGAAGAACATGACTCTATACATCATAAATGACCTTCCTATCACCAAAGACTCATACATACATCCATCTCCCAACCAAGTGGGGATATACCAAGATTGACTCATCCACCAAACCAAGTGGGGATACATTAAAAATTTATACATGATAAAACAAGAACATTACATCATCCATCCCAGGCACAGTGGGGAAACAAAATAGGTTGTTACATGACCTTGATAATGAAAGATATACATAACATAGAGACAAAATATCTAAAACAAGAATATGATAGTCATCAGCAACTATCATCAGCAGCATCTGTCAATCACCATCTAGACCAACAACCATGATCTCCCTCTGCACCTGTTCGACCTGAATCAAAAACAACTGTGAAATTGTACCAAGATATTCTAAGATAATGCCAACAATGCATTATTAGAAGAATATGCTCCCCCCAAAATTGTGCCAGATGATCACTGTTAGACCCATATCAGACTCATTTCATCCTAAGTCTAGCCCACTGGTATTCTTCAAACCAACATATACGCAGCTGTATCCATAGCAACCGACGTATGTACGTGGATACGCTTCTTGAAACTTGCGTACAACCACTGTTCTATAAAACAGATAAGTGTCAACGGCAAGATGATACATCAACTACTCCCAGCTTCTGTCTGAGGTATTCAAATGTCTCTCTAGGTAGTGGTTTGGTGAATATATCAGCAACCTGTTCCTTGGAGGAAACATACTCCAATTTGACCTTTTGTTCAAGCACTTGATCCCGGAGAAAGTGATATTTTTTAGGTATGTGCTTGGTCTTGGAATGCATGACTGGATTCTTTGAAATACTAATTGGACTGGTATTATCACATAGAATGGAGATGGGTGGAGTACATGTGATCTGAATGTCTTGCAATGTTTGCATCATCCAAAGGAGTTGCGTGCAACAAGATGTAGCAGCCACATATTCTGCTTTAGCTATAGATAATGCAATTGAACTTTGTTTCTTGTTGAACCAAGACACTAATCTGGAACTCATATAGAATGCACCACCACTAGTGCTTTTTCCGTCATCCACGCTTCCTGCCCAATCTGCATCTGTATATGCATGAAGTGTAAGATCTGTATCTCTAGGATACCATAAACCAAAGTTTTGTGTTCCTTGAAGATATTTGAAAATCTGTTTCACTACCTGTCACACGGAATTGGTCAAGGGTGCGGACACAGCTGACCTTCCTAGAAGTCTAAGACATTCTAATGACAAACAAGACAAAATGGAGTGATCTTTCTCTAAATACACCTTTTACAACATGAAAACTACAAGTGTTTAGGCTTACCTTATTCCAAAACGCTGTTGTTGAAGTCCGTTCTTGACGATCCGGATGAGCTCCTCCTTCAAGTCAATTCCTGCAACCACAAACAATCAAACAATTACCAAGCACTTGCATTTCATATAATAAAACATATATTCAACATGCAGACCAAGGAACACATGAAATAACTCATTAACACAAGCTATTGAGAAAAATAAACCAGTTTGTATTAATAACGAAACAAAGAAACTCTTACAACCTGGCCTTGGTGTTGTGCAAGTTCCTCCCAGGGTCCATCAAGGGTTTTCCTCTACTTTGACAAAGCTCACCCACTTCCAAGTAGAATCAAGCAAAGACAATCTCTCCTCACAAAGGTTCTAAATGGAAGACCTAAATCCTGCAGCATTTACCCAAAGAAAATGTATAGCTCCAACCTCCCCTCCCTCTGGCTCAATGCCTTTATTTATAGTGCTATAAAGAGGTTATTCAGGTCCACCATCAATGGGATAATCCCCCTCTTTGGGTGGGATAGCTCCCATATTGATGGGATAAGTTCCTCCTTAATAGGGATACATGAACCAACTGGAGGCGCATCCATTTCATCAAACCGACCTCTAGAAAGTTCTAGAAGTAACCACAAGTAACTTTTTCAAGATAAAACTCGCGCATTTTGCCTTTTACAGAGGGACGCACCTGTCCCTTAACATACAGAGCGTCCATGGACGCAGCTTTTGTGAACATGGTCAGCGTCCCCGCAGGTAAGGCTTGAGAGAACCTGCGACCCCAGAGATAAACATAGTTTTTACAAGACTTTCTCTCTTCTTTGAGTTTGAGATGGATAACAGAGGCATGAGACTTGCCTAAGAGGGTAGCATGACTGTTGATTTGAGCCATACTAACTGTAAGTAGTCAAGGTGACATTTTTTAGTGTAACAGATTGCCCCCTAAAGTGCGAAGCCTGGAATAGAGTAGGGTTTTGTAATTCTAGGAAGGGTGAAGCGCTTTATCATTTCAAGGATTGTCTTGTGGATGGCCTGGTTGGAACCTGCAATTTTCAACACAAAATACATGGATAAGATTATATCATCACTGAGGTAGGCATTCCCATACTCAGATTCAAAACTTTAACTAATGGACTAACTATTCTGATACAGGAATGATCTTGCAGTACATCATTTTTATAGACTTTTGTAGACACAGTATGGACGCAGCCATCTGTTTATGATTAGTCCACATAGATAATGAATACAAAACTCCTCGCAGCCTGGATGGTAGAAACTAGATCCAGGGTCTTCACTTCTACTTCCCGAATTGGTACGATTCTAGCCATGTGATTAAATGATTCGATGTCGAACATGTTAGAAACCACTTGATTACCAGTCGATGATGCAAACTGTTAACAAGCGTGAGAGAAACCACCAGTAATGTCAATGGTTCTCAAAGTACCAAGCACAACCCGTGAAATGTGAATAGATGTTTTGATGTCGAACACTTCACGGAATCCTTTGATCGAAAGTCAATGATGTAAACTGACATCAAAGGCGAGAAACCTGCCATTGATGCATGCAGACTTCAAGGTACTGTCGATTCCTAAGTCATCTTTCTAGATAATGTGTCGATGTCGATAGAAAGCGACCCGTTGCAGGCAAGCCCACAACACGAAATCATTGTTCAAGTTGAAGAAATGTTGCTGTAAGGACTGACTCAGGGATGGTCAAATGGATGACAAGTATTTTGCAGATGAAAGTTTTTCTTGCAGACCTCTTGAACACATAACGACACAACAGATGGCTTGGTGACGAATAACTCAAAGTTAATCCCCGGAACCCGGTTAAAGACTTTCAAAGTGGTTTGGTCAACTGTGAGGTAAAAGATTTCCCAACCCAGGTGAATGAAAAGTGTCGTGTTCAAGAGCGGTAATAAAGTTTCTTTTGAGACAAAAGGTGACAAATAGGTTCATTCTTCTCTCTTTTCCCCCACCATTTCTGGCAAGTACCTCTTTATTTTTAACAAGCTTGAGGAGGATAACATATGCTTGATTATAAGCTCATCCTTCGGACGAGTCCAACCTAGTTTAAATTCGAACCCTAGGAAGGAGTGGTTCGTTCCTGTTTGTAATTGAACAAGTCCTCTACTGTAAAAGTTTAACGAGCCCAGTATAGGAGAAACTCGACGTTTTTCAATTTTAGAGAGTCTGAAAAACTTAAGAAGACTCCACGTTGAACTTTTTCGTACATTTTTGTCCCTCAAGCCCGAAAAAGTATAAAATAATACCTGGGGGAACCGCTTGATCTTGCGACCAAGGAGTGCTTTCATAATAGTGTCGTTGACCTGAAAAGTAAAAAGTGATCAAGGACACGTCGTTTTATTTCCTTATCGAGTTTGAAATGACAAAAACCCGGCAATCTTTTCCTGATTTTGCGGTCAGAAAAGAGCTAAAAGGGGACCGTCTTTTAATTCCGTTTTAACGAGTGTAAAAGAAACGCTCGGCGATCTTTTCATGTTTTAGGAGTCAGAAAAGGGCTTAAAAGATGACTCTGAGGTTTCACTTTTTCGTAAGTTTTAACGAGTTCGAAAAAGGGATAAAAATGTACTCATGGTTTTCACTTTTTCGTAAATTTTAATGAGTTCGAAAAAGGGATAAAAATGTACTCATATGACCGACTTTCAATTTAATTTACGAGCAGGAAAAGACGGAAAGAACTCGGAATTTTCATTTGTTTTACGAGAATGAAAAATAGCAAAATAATCTCAAGATTTTCATGAGTTTAACGAGTCTTGAAAATAACTGAAATTGACTCGAGATAGGTTTCATTTTTACAAAAGCTTGAAACAGATCAAAACTATGCTTCAAAGTAGTTTCATTTTTACTCAAGCTTGAAACAGAGAGAAAACTGTGCTTGATGCCCCCTAAGCGTAACTGCTAGAGCGCATGCCCCCTAGCTTCCTTTCATTCAACCAGTTGGATGAAATGAAGGTTGAGTTACGAGATCATTCGAAAGACTCGACCTAAAACTGTAAGAAAATTATGCAAAAACTGAAATAACTAACCTAAATACTTAACATCTATGAGGTCTAGTCAATCTCTCGACTCAAGTAGAGGAGGATTTGTTTCATTTTTTAACGAGCTTGACACAGGAAAAGAACTATGCTCGGATTCGGTTTCATGTTTACGCAAGCTTGAAACGAAAAACTATGCTTGTTATAAGTTCACATGCCCCCAGCATAATGACGCAAATCAAGGTACATGCCCCCCAAGCTTCATTGCATTCAATGAGGTGGATGGAATGAAGCTTTACTTTCAAGATCTTGGAAAGACTTGTGGGAGTTGTTTCATTTTTTAAACGAGCTTGACACAAGATAAGGAACTATGCTCGTAACTACTCTCTACAGTCTACCTAACAAAAACTTAACTCTAAAAACCTTGATTCATTTTTTAACGAGCTTGACACAAGACAAGGAACTATGCTCTAAAATCCTTGATTCATTTTTTAATGAGCTTGACACAAGACAAGGAACTATGCTCATGACTACTCTCTACAATCTACCTACTTAACCTACCCTTGTTTCATTTTTTAACGAGCTTGACACAAGACAAGGAACTATGCTCAAAAAGTTTGCATGTCCCCAGCATAATGACGCAAAGAGAGGTACATGCCCCCCAGGCTTCATTGCATTCAACCGGCTGGATGAAATGAAGGTTTACTTTCAATATTTAACTTGAAAAGGGAGTTGTTTCATTTTTAAGGAGGTTGACACAAGAAAAGAACTATCCTCAAAACTGATTCATTTTTTAACGAGGTTGACTCAGTAACAGGAACTTGCCTCGTACACACTGATTCATTTTTTAATGAGGTTGACTCAATAAAAGGAGCTTTCCTCACACACACTGATTCATTTTTTAATGAGGTTGACACAGTAAAAGGAACTTTCCTCACAATCCTACTTTCTACAATCTACCTACATATCCTAAAATCTACCTGATTCATGTTTTAATGAGGTTGACTCAGTAAAAGAACTATCCTCATACACTGATTCATTTTTTAACGAGGTTGACACAGTAAAAGGAACTTTCCTCGCACACACTGATTCATTTTTTAATGAGGTTGACATAGTAAAAGGAACTTTCCTCACAATCCTACTTTCTACAATCTACCTGACCTAAAAACTAGCTGATTCATTTTTTAATGAGGTTGACTCAGTAAAAGAACTGTCCTCATGACAGCCTGTTTCATTTTTTAACGAGGTTGATACAAGAAAAAACTATCCTCGTAACATTGATCATGGCTTCCAACTGGAGGAAAGACATGTCAATGGACACACCTTGATCATGGCTTCCAAGAGGTCTTCATCCGAAGGAAGAATACTTCTTGGGAAGGAACACATGTCAAGGGACTCAAAAGGGATAAGAACATCGTGTTCAAGTAATCCCATAGAGTTTTCCATGTCAATTACCAGAGCTAAATCAAAGGAAGATGAGCAAACAGTGAGAGGCTCAC
The DNA here is from genome assembly GCA_031772625.1 of Pinus tabuliformis. Classification (NCBI taxonomy): domain Eukaryota; kingdom Viridiplantae; phylum Streptophyta; class Pinopsida; order Pinales; family Pinaceae; genus Pinus; species Pinus tabuliformis. The sequence goes on along the minus strand of CM062818.1, from coordinate 2,063,780,385 downwards.
TTACATCGGTAACTGAAATCATGGGACCGGTTGCCACATAATTAACCCGTGGCAGGGTAGATACCACTTTAGAATCAGGAACATTTAGGGGTGTCATATTATTGGTAGTTGAAAAAAACTAGGGAACGAAAGCTGGTCTACAGTCACAACACTGCCATTGTGAGGGAAAGACATCACGCGAAAGAGTGTCGATACGACAGCTTTCATTGCATAAACATAGTCTCGCCCAAGGAGTAAATTGAAATCCAAGGGACCTCGAACTACCATAAGATCAACACAAACAGTTTTACCTTCCAAGGTAATAGAAAACTTAGGAAGGATCCCTAAAGGTTCACTAATTGTTCTGTTAAAAGCTTTCAGATTCTGCGTAATAGGCGCAAGCTGAGGGGAACCCAAAGCTTTCCAAACAGCTGAGGATAAAATACTAACAGAAGCACCTTCATCTACCTGAGTACGATGTATGTCCCTACCACCAACCTTGACAATGATTTGGAAAGGGATGGAGGAAGGAAGATGAGGTTCTGTCAGTCTATTCCAATCAAAGGAAAAGACCTCAGTACTTGGAGGGGGTTCTGTAGAAACAGGTGAAATGCCCCCCGGCATAGAAGAATCCGATGTAACAAGAAGAACATCAGCGGTATGAAATTTACTCTCGAAAAGGAGAGTGTGATCGACCGAATGTGAAATTGAATCGACCACTTGATCAACTAATGGATCATCAACCTAAGTGACATGAGTTTCACTCTCCAATGAGAGAGTGTGATCGACTGTACTTGAATTTAGATCAATCACTCCGTCAGTTGACGGTAGGTTGGGAGAAAGTTTACGGTAACCAGTTGGAAATTCTTGCTGTGGAACAGTAAGGTTTTCCAACAATGTTGAGGCTTCATCCATGTGAGGGCAAATGTGAGTTTGATGACTCCCTTTGCATAACTTACAAGGAAACCTAACTTTACCCTTTTTCCCAGGAACCTGACTATCACTGGTTGATGGATCAATGGAAAGTTGATGAGATTTTTCTGACCATACTTCCAAGACCTTTGGAATACCAGGACAATTGACAAGGAAGTGGTCACCCTTACAAAGTCTGCAAGGGTATTTGGGTTTACGATGCATGTCGGAGTTTTCCTCAACACAACTAACACTTACAGCCATGGTTGGTTGGTTGACATCTTTCTTATCTTGCTTCTTCTTCTTCTTTTTCTTCTTCCCTTTCTTTTTCTTCTTAGCCTCCTGGTTACTAGCATCAAGGCTTTTACCAGGCGAAGAGGAAGAAATGGAGGAAGAAAAATTAGGCGAAGAAGGTAAAGGGTCAACAGAAGGTTGGTGATGTTGAGATGGTGAACTCGGTTGAGGTGAAGCATCTGGTTGAGGTGGAACAATTGGAGTACTTTGGGCCAACGAAGTTGAAAATAACCATATCGGTAAACCTATTGTAAATCCAGGTAATGACAAAGTAGCCATATAAGGAGGACCAACATTTCCAAAGTAAGGAAAAGTACTAGGATTCTCATTAGGAGGGGTTCCTAGGTTGATAAATTCCGGAACATTTGCCATTATATTCAACTTCAGTGAATTTTATTAACAATTTAAAACTAAAATTAACAATTCACAATTCACACTTAACAACTAAAATTCACAATTCACACCTATGGTCTCTAAAAGTAAAAACAAACAAATTAACACGCGCTATCAAATCTAGGAGTCAAACCATACACAAACAGTAGCCTTCCGGACCGAAAACACTAGTTGGTGATGAAGCCCAACATCGCCGAATTCAGTACAGAAGTGGTGGGTGGAACAGTTACCCCGGCAACCTGCTTAATGAATAGACCGGACCAAGTTCCTCCACTTTAACCGTCTCGAAGTGAAGTGAACCCCCCGGAAAATCCAAGTGAGTATAACCGACGTCTGCTCCAGGTACAGTGGGACCTTCCCTCCACCGTCACCTCGGTAGAACCCTAAAGATTATGGTCACTAAGGTCACCAACAGTAACAAATACACCTGGGGGAACAGTCTAAACTCCGACAGCACGCAAGGGCAGAGTAGCAAGCTCAATCCCCTTACCGGCTCCTTGACAACAATCCAAGGTTTACCGATAAGTGACCCCTGGCTCCTCGACAATGGTTAATCCGAGGTTTACCGTTTGTAATACGTACTGTCTGGCGTCGTTCCCAACGAGGGGGGAATGATCCCCTCACTGGTTCGGACACGAGCTCGTGCTTCTCCTTTAAGAGGAGCTTTCCCAGAGTGCAATTGAAACAATTGGATTTATTCTACTCAAGATAAACTATCTGTTTGGTTTTGTAGTCTTGGAGAGTTAAGTACTTACCTACTCCAAGACCCTAGCCTAAGCTATGTTGGTGTTTCAGAGCCCTAGAAATGTAAAAATTACTAGATGAATTTTAATTAAGCGCTGTGTTATTAAGGCTGTTATTACTCAAATGGGTAAATGGAGATGAAACCAATGGTGTTATGACCCGACTCAACTGAATGCAATCGAATATGATAATGCAATCCTTTCAATTCGATGAATCCTAACTAGAGTAAGGAGAGAGTTTCCATTCACTTCCGACAATGCAAAAAATTGATGCACTAATTTTATCAAGAAAAACTAATGCAAATCAATTCCAAACCATTTTTTATTTTTATTTTTTGTGTAAATTCAAATCAAAGAAAGCTGATCTAAATCTACAATAGATTTTTCAGAATGTAAACCATGCAATTGTAATCTAAGCACAATTCACTCGAAAAGTATGCAAATGTAATCTATGCACATTTTTCAATAATATTCTGAAAATGAGAATTCTAATTGTGCAAATGTGATCTATGCAAAAGAATTCTCAAACACAAGACGATTCTAATGTGATCTAAGAACCAATCAAGTGCAAATTGAGAAAATTGGGTGAGAGTTCCAAAGATCAAAACATAAAAACACTCAAAGGCGATTAACACTCATACACAATTTAGCCCCCCCCGGCGAATGAGGGGGAATTTTTTTTGCAAAAACAGAAGCAAAAAGATGCAAAATTGTGAAAGAACTGAGAGAAACCTCTAAGTAATGACCAAAGGAAAACAAATTAAGAATTTCTCAAACAAGAGACTCAAAACACCCAATTGATGAAAGCTAAAAGCAGGAATGCTAATGAAACAAGTTCAGGTGAAAATTTTTGACAGGGTACTAAAGGATCTGGGCAGAAAACACTAAGAAAAAACAAAATCTAAAAGCAATTAAAGCAAAAATGGAGTTTTCCTAAATTTTTACAGGAAGACGCAGGCAACCCGTTAGAACAGGCGCGGGCCCGCTCTGTGCAAACGGCAACAGCGCGTCCAAAGACGCACTGTGCAGTACTCAGAGGGTGCGTCCTTCTGGAAAAGTTAAGAAAAACCAAATCTAACTAAATCTAAAGCTAAGCCACCCAAATACTAATTCTCACAGTCAAAAACCAGAAAATAAAAATGATTTTCTCAGAGCAAAGTTCACACAAAGGAAAAGACTTTCACATTAATGGATTCCCCAGCGGAGTCGCCAATTTGTCACACGGAATTGGTCAAGGGTGCGGACACAGCTGACCTTCCTAGAAGTCTAAGACATTCTAATGACAAACAAGACAAAATGGAGTGATCTTTCTCTAAATACACCTTTTACAACATGAAAACTACAAGTGTTTAGGCTTACCTTATTCCAAAACGCTGTTGTTGAAGTCCGTTCTTGACGATCCGGATGAGCTCCTCCTTCAAGTCAATTCCTGCAACCACAAACAATCAAACAATTACCAAGCACTTGCATTTCATATAATAAAACATATATTCAACATGCAGACCAAGGAACACATGAAATAACTCATTAACACAAGCTATTGAGAAAAATAAACCAGTTTGTATTAATAACGAAACAAAGAAACTCTTACAACCTGGCCTTGGTGTTGTGCAAGTTCCTCCCAGGGTCCATCAAGGGTTTTCCTCTACTTTGACAAAGCTCACCCACTTCCAAGTAGAATCAAGCAAAGACAATCTCTCCTCACAAAGGTTCTAAATGGAAGACCTAAATCCTGCAACATTTACCCAAAGAAAATGTATAGCTCCAACCTCCCCTCCCTCTGGCTCAATGCCTTTATTTATAGTGCTGTAAAGAGGTTATTCAGGTCCACCATCAATGGGATAATCCCCCTCTTTGGGTGGGATAGCTCCCATATTGATGGGATAAGTTCCTCCTTAATAGGGATACATGAACCAACTGGAGGCGCATCCATTTCATCAAACCGACCTCTAGAAAGTTCTAGAAGTAACCACAAGTAACTTTTTCAAGATAAAACTCGCGCATTTTGCCTTTTACAGAGGGACGCACCTGTCCCTTAACATACAGAGCGTCCATGGACGCAGCTTTTGTGAACATGGTCAGCGTCCCCGCAGGTAAGGCTTGAGAGAACCTGCGACCCCAGAGATAAACATAGTTTTTACAAGACTTTCTCTCTTCTTTGAGTTTGAGATGGATAACAGAGGCATGAGACTTGCCTAAGAGGGTAGCATGACTGTTGATTTGAGCCATACTAACTGTAAGTAGTCAAGGTGACATTTTTTAGTGTAACACTACCTGAAGGTGTGATTCCTTTGGATTTGCTTGGAATCTTCCAACTATTCCCATTGCATGCATGATGTCTGGTCAGGTACTTGTTAGATAAAGAAAACTACCAATCATGGATCTGTAGGTTGGTTGATGGACTGCTGCTGATTCATCATTTGAGCTGAGGCTGCATCCTGTTACCATAGGGGTACATACTGGTTTAGAATCTTCCATGCCATATTTCTTCAAGATCTGCTTGAGGTACTTGGTTTGTGATAGAAAAATACCATCTTTATTTTGTTGAACTTGTAAACCAAGAAAATATGTGAGCTCACCAAGCAGGGAAATTTCAAATTCTTTCTGCATTACTAAAGCAAAGTTTTGACTCATGGCTTCTTCGTTGCTACCAAAAATGATATCATCAACATACACAACAAGTATTAGCAATTTATCATTGTCAATTTTTATATATAGATTGCTATCAGCTGATCCTTTTGAAAAACCTTGTTGATGAAGGTATTTGTTAAGACGATAATACCAGGCCCTTGGAGCTTGTTTTAGACCATAGAGATCCTTTCTGAGTCTGCATACAAGTTTTGGATCATTTCCAAGGATGAATCCGTCTGGTTGCTCAATATATACTTCTTCTTCTAGGTATCCATTAAGAAAGGAAGACTTCACATCCATTTGATATACTTTGAACTTCTGAAAGCTAGAAATAGCAAGGAACATTCTTATGGCTTCAAGTATAGCAACAGGTGCAACATTTTCTTCAAAGTCTATACCTTCTTGTTGAGCATACCCTTTACAAACAAGTCTAGCCTTGTTTCTAATAACTTCTCCATTTTCATTCAACTTGTTTTTGAATATCCATTTGGTTCCTATGACATTCTTATCATTAGGTCTAGGAACCAATTCCCAAGTATTATTATTTTTAATCTGCTCAAGTTCTTCATTCATGGCCTTGACCCAACATTCATCTTTGCATGCTTCATTTACATTTTGCGGTTTGACGGAGGAAAGCAATGCTAGATAGCTTGAAGCTTCTGTAATAGTTCTTCTTGTTTGCACACCTGCCTCTTTCTGCCCCAAAATTTGAGTCTCTGGATGATTCTTCTGAACATACCTGGATGGAGTCTTTTCTTCTACCCTTATCTATTCTTCTGGTGCCTCATTGGTTTCTTCTTCAGAATTAGTCTGATTTGATGTGGAAGGATAGTCCTCATATTCTTCATAATCTTCAGTTTTTACCTGCTTTGGATTTTTGCCTACTTCATCAACCACAACATCAATACTTTCAAAAATTTTCCCAAGTCTTTTATTATAACACTTATATCCTTTACTTTGGGAAGAGTAACCAAGGAGAATGCCTTCATCTGCTCTAGGTTCAAACTTGCCAAGTTTTTCATCAGTCCTTTTGATGTAACATTTGCTTCCAAAAACTTTGAAGTATTTTACAGTAGGAGTCTTACCATACCAAAGTTCATGTGGAGTTTGAGTGCTGTTTACCCGGATGTTTGTTTTGTTGAGAATAGTGACGGCAGCAAATGCAGCTTCACCCCAGAAGGTTGCAGGAGTTCCAGACTCATCTAGCATAGCATGTGCCATTTGTTGAATAGTTCTATTCATCCTTTCTACCACTCCATTTTGCTAAGGAGTTCTTGTGGTAGAGAATTCCCTTCTTATTCCATGTTCTTCACAGAAGTCAAAGAATTCATCCGAGGTAAATTCCCCTCCTCGATCTGATCTAAGACATTTGATTTTGCGATCTGATTCATTTTCAACTAAAGCTTTGAAGGCTTTGAACTTTTCAAATGCTTCATCTTTATGCTTTAGAAGTCCTATCCAACACATTCTTGAAAAATCGTCAATGAACAATATAAAATATTCTTCTCCATGAGGTGACTTCCACATAAGTCAGTATGAACAAGTTCAAGAGGCTTACTAGCTGATCCTTCCTTTTCAGGAAAATGTGTTATGGTTTGCTTACCAAATTGACATGATTTGCATATTGTATTTTCTGGAATGCGGATATCTGGAAGATCACGAACCGCCTAGTATCTGCATGCTTTTCTTATTTGAGGGAAGCTTAGATGCCCCAGTCTTCTGTGCCATAGCCAGTGTTCATCATTTTTTCTTAGATAGCATTGTTGTTGTCCTCCCTTGAGTATGTACAAGTTGTTTGGAGTTCTTACACCTTTGATCACTGTTTCTCTTGTATCAAGCTCATGAACAACACATCCATTTGATCGAAATACTACTTCATTTCCTTGATCACACATTTGACTGACACTTAATAGGTTATGCTTAAGACCATCAACATACATAACATTTCCAACTTTAACCTTTTCTTTTAAGAGAATAGAGCCTTTACCTTTTATGACAACAGGAGTGTCATTTCCAAAAGAGACCTTCTTTTCCTTTTCTAAGGCATTATATGACTGAAGTTTTTCTTTGTCACCTGTCATGTGTTTTGAGCATCCATTGTCGATATACCACTGATTTTCTTGTCCTTCTGCATACAAGGCTATTCCACATCTTTCTGTTTGTGGTTCTTTCTTTCTCCATGTTTTGGGACCCAATGAAGCTTGCTCCTTCTGAGATGTTTGCCGAAATTTACTCCTGCATTTAGAATCTTTGTGACCAAAGTTGTTACAGATAGAGAATTCTATTTCATTTTCAAGAGCAGAAAAGTTATTGTAGGTTCTCTTCATGATCCAAGTCACATTCCTTTGATTTCATGCTTCTCTAGTCATGATGGTCTTGTAAGCAACACATTGAGTAGCTTTGTGTCCAAAGTTATGACATGAAAAACATTGGCCATTAAAGAAATTCTTGCGATTATCGAATCTACTGACCTGATGATTGTAGTTTCCATTCATTCTTGAAGCAAATTGAGAATGATTTACATGTGGTTGGTTATAGCTTCTGTTCATCCTTGAAGTAGATTGAACCCAATTTACCCGGTGATCTGCTTTATGGCTTTGCTAACAATTGTCAACTTGTTCACTTCTCCTTGCTGCATCAAGATAGCTTTTGGAGGTTGATGGCTTCTGTGCTTGAGATGCTTCCTCAGTATATCCAAGACTTGTCTTTATCAGAGGAGAACGCTGCACTTTGATAATTTCATCTAAATTTTTTGATCCTTTAGCAAACCTGAGATTGAGAGCTTTTGTTTTCTCAATATCTTTTCTTAGACCCACAATTTCACATTCTAATTTTTCATTATGTTTTTCCCTTTCGGCAAGTTGGAATGTCAGAGTATCTATAATTATACTCTTTTCTTCTAAATAGATTTTAAGTTTAGAAATTTCTTCATAGAGACCATCTTCATCTAAAGCATCCAAGAAATCATCATCTTCAAAAGCCATCAAAAGTCTATAGTCATTACCATGTTCATCTTCATCACTATTTGATAAACCATCGCTATCTTCATGCGTATAGTAGCTCTTCTTACTTACATTCTGTTTTCTATTCCATTTTGTTGGTTCCTTACCTTTATCAAGATTATCTTTATGAGGACATTTGGCTGCATAATGACTGACTCTTCCAAAAGCAAAGCATTTGAAAGGTAGTTTACCCCGTTGAAGGTTCTTGACAAAGTTTGCTTCTTCCTCTCCTTCTGAAATGTGTCCCGATTTATTGAGCTCTTCTCTTCCTGAAGCCTTGAATGTGGCTTCTCTCATATTTGATGGACCTCCTTTTCTCATTTCAATAGCAGTTAGGATTCTGTGCAACTGTTTCATAGTCATACTCTGAAGATCCTACTTTTCTTCTATGGCAAAAACTTTTGATTCAAACTTAGAAGACAAGGATCTTAAAACCTTTTCAAGTAAAGTAACTTCTTTATCTCTTCACCCAAGTTTTTCATGCGATTAACAATCTCATCTATACGTAGGAAGTAATAAGCTATACTTTCATCATTGTGAATTTTGAGGGTTTCATATTGAATTCTAAGAGATTGTAGTTTTGCACGTTTTACCTTATTGTCTCCTTCATAGCTTAGGATGATCTCATCCCATATTTCTTTGGTGGTTTTGAGCTGCATAACCTTGACAAATTTTGATTTTGACAGACTCCCCAATAGTGTACTGATAGCCTTGGCATTTGTTTCATATTGCTTTTTACCTGTCGTATCTGTAGGAATTGCTGATGGAAATGTATATCCTCCTTCCACGATTTCCCAAACATCTATTCCAAGAGATTGAAGATAGGTTATGGTTCTTACCTTCCAATAGACGAAGTTGCTCCCATCAAAGATTGGTGATCTAATGGATCCTTCTCTTTCGTAGCTGCCCATGATGATAGATCTTCCATCAAGCGATCAAGTTTCTTTTGAAGGACCTGCTCTGATACCAATTGTTGGAAATAATACTGAGAGGGGGTGGGTGAATCAGTATTAGCAAGTTAACAATATTTCATTTCCATAAACATATTTATATACGCTACTTCTGTTAATGCAACTTATGTTTATACGTAATTGTGTTTAGAGCAACCACCGTATACCTTGAAAACTTATAATTTAGTTGGTTGATATTTAATCTGTGTATAAGAACCATACAAACAGTAACCAGGTGCAGTAAATAGAACAGGCAATCACACACATGAACACAAGATATAAGGTGGAAACCCAATGTAGGTGAAAACCACCTTCTACAATCGTCTCTATCTTTCTTTAATAAGAAACTTCTTTTTACAAATTTTGTACTGGTGCAGTCTTATACCAGTACGCAGGCTTCTACCTGCAAAAGGCTACAACCTTCTCTTGTTCTCCAGCTTTTCCTGGAAGGGAGCCACAACCCCCTTAGATCTTGTACTTGCTGATGTGTTTACTAGTACGTAGGTGTTGACCTACAGAAGGCTAAAACCTTCTCTTTTCTTCCAGGGACCACGTTTCATAATTTTTCAGACTGGATCCATCAATAACATCAATCAAACATCAAATAGATCTGCATCAACCAATCTCCTTTGTACCAACCAAAACTGAATCAAACAATCACTTTTCCAAATGCTGTAACCAGAATACAATAACAGTAACTAGAACTCAATCCAGAACCCAGAACACTGCAACAATAAACAGAAGTAGCTAAAACATATTTTATGAGGTGTACGCTACTTCAATGTGTCGAACCTGTGTACATACACACTTTTCTCAAGGCAGACCTGCGTATACGCAGTTTTGAAATGTCAAACCAGCATGTATACATGCCTTTTCTATATTGAACCTCTGTACAGATATGTAAAAGATGATTTAACCTTTTCCACTATTCAGACATCAGTTATACTCGGATCATCAGATTTACAGATTATGACATGCGCCAATTATTCAGATTAAAGATCAAAACCACACAAAGATACTTCTCTTCAAGCCTTAAGATCTTGACCCATCAATAGAACTTATCCTTCTTCAAGCACTTAGGTTCCTCCTTGATTCAGATCCAGCTATGCACCATAACCCAATGACCATTATTCTAGATCTTGCTCTTCATTAGATATTTAATACTTGAGTGCCTTTGCCTAATGACCTCCTCCTCCTTTTATAGTCTTAGGCCTTACTCAATATCATGGTCCAAAACCACTTAGAAACAATACCTTGGACCAACTACATGGGGTCAACACTCCGGACAAGATACCTTGGACCAATACCATGGGTCAAAATACCATGGTCCAAATACCACAGACCAAAACCAAATTCTCCAACATGTATGCGCCTTCCCTTGCGTGAAAGTGCATGCATACGCATATGCGCCTTTTGGTCGGCGAACCCACATGTATACGCGTCTTGGTTAAGGGGAACCTACGTATATCTCTTTTTCCTTCGTTCTGTGAGCCTGAACTGTGATCTGTCATCTGTGTGAGTTGCCATCAAGGACAACACCTGTGTCATAGCACCAAATCTGTGTCATAATTCAAACAGTTGATATCTGTGAGGGAATTAGCCAAGGGAATGTTGTTTCAAAAGCCTATCTTGTATCAAGAATATAGACCATTTGTCTCTTCCTCTCTAGGATCACTAAAGGCGTAACCTGGGCATCAATCACCTCTGAATATGGAGGATATAGAACTGAATAAACGAAATCAATGACTACCTAATTTTATCTGGTTGGGTCTTTACCTTGAACTAGTCGGGATGTCAAATGAAATGATGTTGGTTATGATTCTTGTTGACACCTAATCCTTGTGATTAGGTGAATTTATGTAAATAGTTAAATTAGAAATGTGAATAGTCATCGGGAGATGAACTGAACAATCTCTCCCTGTTGTATATAACAAAGACCTACCTGATGGAATAAGACACACAAATCATTTTTGCCTTCTGGAGTTACTGCCTAGCCTGACATGGTATCAGAGCCAACACCATTTTTTTAGCTTCCGTCTGCTTTGTAACTCCCTTCTGCATATTCTGCCTATATTCTGCCCATATTATGTAGGCTGACATCTCTGTCAAACACCTCGGCCTCTCCATCCGCTCCACTTACCATTTAATTTGTATACGCCTTTCAGTCGTGGTTATAATAGCATTGGTAATAGATCCCTGGCATGAAAGGCCTGAACCCTTAGTGTTCCATAAAAAAAAGATACGATGCAACCTCTCCGCCATTATCCATTTCTTTGACAGGCTCCCTAAAGTTTTTATCATCATCGGCGAGCATAAATGTTTCTCTGTTCTTCCAGTCTGCGTGCACAACTGATAAACAAGCTGTCCATCGGCCTGAGCTCTCTGTCCACAATTCTCATGGCTCTCCTTCTTCCCCTCTTCTGAAGAAGAGTCTGTTTCTTCTTTCGGAGGTTTCCCTGAGGAAGTCCGTCCCTGAGCGGAGAATTAGAAATTCGGGTTCCAACCGTGAGAGAGGGTATTCGAATGTATTATTGGAAGACTAAACTTTCCAGACCATGGCCAGTGGTTGTTCCTAGACTCAGAGGAACACAAACACGAGTGGCACGAGAGACATGAAGATCTGCCAGCACCATGGACAGACTGGTTGAAGAGCCTATTTCCAAGCCACTGAGAACTGCTTCATTTTAAGTATTTATAGAACGCTGCTCTGTTGGAAAACATTGCTGCTCTTGTTTTGAAAAACGCTGGTATTATAACACTGTTTTGGCATTGTATTAACGTTGGTTGACATATAAAGCTGTTTTGGAATATAACGCTAGTTTCAACGATTTTTGACGTTTGTTTTGGCATTGTATTAATGTTGGTTGACATATAACGTTGTTTTGACATATAACTCTGGTCTCAACGATTTCTGAAGTTTTTTTTGGCATATAAAGCTGGTATTTACCTTGAAGTTTTTTTTGCTAAATGCCATATGTACGCTGCTCCATGCGTTGAACTGTATGTTGCTCCATGGGTTGACTGTTTTGGACGCTGGCTATATATATTAAATGGCCTAACTATGACTACAACAAGTATCTAGACCCTTTGAGCTGTAGTAAATAGACCGATGCTTTCCAACTGAATGATAGTGAAAGATATGTGGTGATGGCATTAGGGCTTATGTTGTTTGTTGATGCCATGACATATATTGCATGATTGCAGTTGATTCCATTTTTAGAAAATCATAGCAGATTATTATTAGTGTTTTGCTACGAATACTGTAATTATTTTTTGGGCTCAGTTCAAATTTTTATGATGGAGAAGTTTGTTGAAAAAGTGAAGGGTTTGGAAAAGAAGACAACTCTTCTTGCACACAGAGAGAATAATCTTGCTAAGGATTCTTCCAGGGCAAGAGGTAGAAGAGATTTCAGAGGCAAGAGGGGCAAAAACTCTCAAGGAGAAAAGGCAGATTTTCACTACATTCGCTGCAAAAGAAATGGATCACATGATGCCTCTACATGCAAGCTACCATGGGACAAAATTGAGCAGAAAAGAAACCAATAGAAAGGTAAAACTGATGATACAGACAAAGGTAAAGCACCTAAATCTGCTCACTATGTTGTGGCACAATGTAACATTGGAGTAAATGAAGATTTATTTAATGCTTCACTTGCTTCTTGGAAAAATGATTGGTTGCTTGATTCAGGAGCAACTTGCCACATGACTCATAGAAAAGATTTTTTTGAAGATTTCACTGACAATGTTGATGGAGCAATATAGTTTGCAGATCAATCAAAAATCAAGCCATCAGAGCTTGGCACAATCAGGCTTAAACTGCTTGGTCTTCCAGACTTTCTTCTGCATCATGTTCTATATCTCCCACAGCTCAAGAGAAACTTGCTATCCTTGGTCCACATCCGCTAGCAAGGTCACTCCATTCATATGTTTGATGGCAAGCTTGAGGTAAGAAAAGCATCTGACCACTCACTTGTCATGAGGGGAATAGAAGAAGAAAGGCTTATCAAGCTGCAAGGAACCTCTGCTCATGCACAACATTTCTCATACAATTCTCATCATGAATAAGGTACACTTCCATCAAGTTTATTATGGCATGCTAGATTTGGACATTTGAACTATGATAGTCTCCGCTTGTTGAAGAAAAATGGTGTTGTTGGTTTGCCTACAGTTCCTAGGAAACTTAAGCAATGTGATGCTTGCATTTTAGGAAAGCATAGCAAATAGTCTTTTCATGATTCACATTTAAGAGCACATAGAAAACTTGAACTCATTCATTCAGATTTATGTGGTCCAATGCCTGTTCATTCTGCAAATGGAAATAAATATACCATGACATTTATTAATGACTACACCAGAATGTGTTGGGTTTATTTATTGAAGAACGAATCTGATGCTTTTCAAACATTCAAGAATTTTCATAAATGGATTGAAAATGATGCACAATCTCATATTGGGTATATTCGCACTGATAATGGAAAAGAATACAAATCAAATGAATTTGAAAACTATCTTTGCCAACATGGGATCAAACATCAAACAACTGTGCCTTATAATCCCCAACATAATAGTGTAGCTGAAAGAATGAATAGGACAATCTTAAATATGGTACGATCCATGCTCTTCTTCAAAAATGTAAAGATAATGTTTTGGGCTGATGCTATTCTATGTGCTGCATATATAAAGAATAGATGTCCATTTAATGCTATAAGAAACAAGACTCCATATGAAATGTGGTATGGACATGTTCCTTTGGTAAAGCATCTCAGGGTCTTTGGTTCCACCTGTTATGCCTTGATACCAAAGGTACATAGAAACAAACTTGGTGCTAGAAGTCGTAAGTGTATCTTCCTGGGGTATTCAAACACTTCCAAAGCATACCGTCTCTATGATGAAGTAAATAAGAATTTTGTTGTATCTAGAGATGTAATTTTTCTTGAATCATCCAAAACTGACAATGTTTTTGAGCGGCAACTTGATCGCTTGGATAGATTCGAAAAACCAAAATCATTTCAAGAATTTGATAATCAGATTCCACATCTTGAAGTGGGGATTCCTATACTAGATCAACATGTGGAATCTTCTTCTGAAGAACACTCTCCCCCGCATGAAACTCCAACAATGGATGATGATTTAAGTGATGTAATTGATAGAATTGGGAGACTCAATCTTGATTCAGTCCCAACTCAATCAATGGAGCTTCCTGGACCATCTAAAAAAGGTCTCCCAAAGTGGGTGACAAAGACACTTGAAATTGTTCATCCTGATGAAGTTGGAAAGACAGGAACCAAAAATTCACACTGGCAAAATGGAGGTGATGTAGATGACTCTAATTCACCTATTCATATGGATGTTTCTTATGATTGTGAATTGAACTTGTCTACAGATTTTGAACCAACTTCCTTCAAAGAAGCTGCTTCTCATGATGAATGGAAAGAAGCGATGCAAAAGGAGTATGATGCCCTCATAAAGAACGACACTTGGAAGCTGGTTGATCCTCCATTAGGAACCAAACCAATTGGCTGCAAGTGGGTCTACAAGAACAATTATAAAGCTGATGTCTCACTTGACAAGCACAAAGCTAGGCTTGTGGCAAAAGGTTTTGCACAGAAGGAAGGGGTCGATTATGAGGAGACTTTTGCCCCCACAGCAAAATGGGCTACCGTCCGGACACTCTTTGCACTAGCAGCTTAGAACGGTTGGAAATTCCATCAAATGGATGTAAAAATTGCTTTCTTGAATGGAGATCTAAAAGAGAATGTTTTTATGTCCCATCCTGAAGGATTTGATGTGAAAGGACATGAAAATAAAGTATGCAAACTTGTGAAGTCCTTGTATGGCCTCAAACAAGCACCGCGAGCCTGGTATGAAAAACTAACTGAGCATCTTCTGAAACTCAATTTCAAACATTTTGATCTTGATGATGCAACTTTATTTGTCAAGAAAGCTGGCAAAACAGTTGTATATCTTGTGGTATATGTAGATGATCTTTTGATGACAGGGAACAATGAAAGCTACATTGCATCCATAAAGAAGGAATTGGGGAAAAGTTTTGAAATGACTGATTTGGGCTATGTTCATTACTATCTTGGCATTGAAGTAACCCAACATCCAAAATCCATATTTCTTTCTCAAAAGAAATACATTGGAGATCTATTGAACAGGTTTGGCATGACAAAGTGCAATCCTCTTACTACTCCAATGGAACAAAACTTAAAGCTCACATCTATTGAAGGAAAAGAATTTGAGGATGCAACAAAGTATAGACAGCTTGTAGGAAGTCTCAACTACCTAACTACTACCAGACTAGACATTTTGTTTACTGTTGGAATCCTCTCCAGGTTTATGCAAAAGCCTTGTGAGGGACATTGGTCTGCTGCAAAAAGAGTTCTAAGGTACTTGAAGGGAACTCAAGACTTTGGAATCAAGTATACACAGGTGGATGACTTCAGCTTGATTGGATACTCTGATTCAGACTTCGATGGAGACAAAGAAACTGGGGTATCAACTTCAGGATATGCTATGAGTCTTGGATTAGGAGTTGTCTCCTGGAGATCACACAAACAATCAGTTCTAGCAGATTCCACAACAGAAGCAGAATACGTGGCAGCAGCTGAAGCAACAAAAGAAATTGTGTGGCTCAGGAAAATTCTTGAATATTTGCAGGTAAAACAAGTACAATCAACTCCACTCATGATTGACAATACCTCTGCAATAAAGTTGGCCAAGAACACAAAATTCCATGATCGAACGAAGCACATCAATACTAAATATCATCTGATTTGACATCATGTTGAGGACAAAACAATCCATCTCCGTCATTATTCCAAAAATGAGAAAATTGCAGACATCTTCACCAAAGCGCTTGGAAGAGAAAAGCTTGAACGATTCAGAATGATGCTTGGACTCACCAACATCCCTTCAGATTAAGGGGGGGAATGTTGAAACCTAATCCTTGTGATTGGGTGAATTTATGTAAATAATTAAATTAGAAATGTGAACAGTAATCGAGAGATGAACTGAACAGTCTCTCCCTGTTGTATATAACAAAGACCTACCTGACGAAATAAGACACACAAATCATTTTTGCCTTCTGGAGTTACTACCTGGCCTGACAATTCTGGTCCAACTTTTGCATCTGTACCTATAGTTTCTCTTGCATCTTGGTCTGAAAATCGATTTGGAAGATGAATCAACGAGATCAACTTATGCTTAATCAATTACTTAACTGATGGATGAACCAACTCAGTAAATTTATAGCTCTTCTACTAATGTTTATGTTGCATTAGGGGCTCCTCAAGCTCTATGAGGTAAGTGTGAGAGTTTGATGGAGACATTAGGTGGGCATCATGCAAGGGAAGCCATTGTATGAGGTACATATGCATATTACTTGTTTTAATTTTAATTTTGTTTTTTAATTTATTATTTTATTTTGATGTATTTTTTAAATTTTAATTGGGTTTTTATTGCTCTGTATTTCGGTTTTAAGTAGCTTATGGAATTTGAGTCACTTTTCCTCGGTCTACCAATTTTAATGGTGCCCAGGGTTGTAGAATGACTCAAAAAGGTCAAATCGTTGTGTGGTATATCGAAATCCCAATTTAAGGCCATCACTAATCGCCCATGGATCATGGCTAAAATGTAGCCACCCATAGTTTGGCTACTTGTAAACATGTAAGAACCTTATAATTTGAAGTAGGTTTTTCCTTTGTAAAATGATGAGGGAGAAGAAAAGTTTGATGGAGGTTCTGCTAATTAACCAAGGTGAGATACAAGTCTTGGAATTTGTCTAGCTTGGGCATCGAGAGGCTTTGTAGTTTCATATGTAGGGATATACTCTCCTCAATCATACTCGATTATTCCATTTGTGTCGCAAATTACAATGGTCAATGCCACCATCAACAACAATACCTCCACTGCTCGAAAGGTTTGCCACTTCAATTATTTATTTTCCTATTTTTCAAATATAATCATTGATTTATTGACTTTTAATGTTTTATATAGTTGGTATTTAGGGGCTGACAAAGGTAGCTTGAAAAAAGCTTCCGAAGGAGTTGGTGGAGTGGCAAGTTAACCCCACAATCGAATTCAAGCACAAAGTCGCAAAGAATCTGTAAAGTTTTCTGCTCCTTTTTAACACCGCAAGTATAATTTTTTTTCTCTGTATGTATGGATGTGATTGAGTTTTTAAACATATGCATCTATTCAAGTGGATTATTGAAGTGAATGGTGTGTTGGGGACTTTTTATTCCAGTGAGTCCTATCAACTACAAGTTGATGTTCTGGAGCATTATCCCATGGAAGCCCCTCAGATTATGGTTATTCCGTCTTATTTTGTGTCATTTATATTTATTTCATGGCATCTTGATTTGTGTTCGCAGTTGAATTTTCTATGCACTGCAATTTATTTTCCTCTCCCTTGATCCTTTGTATCCTCACATATATAACAATGGCCATAACTGTCTAGGTATGATATTCCTCTTCATTTTTTTATCTTTGAGTATTATTTCTTGCATGTTGACTTTTTTGGATTGAATTAAAATACATAACATAAAAATTAAGGTGTAATTAGAAATATTCTCATAACATTTTAAAGATACCACTAAACTCTTTAGGGTTTTGTCAATCTTAGGGTAGTTTTACGCTTCTCATTAAATAAAGATGTTTTTCTTTTTTGAATTATCTTAAATTTTGATGTAGGAGCATCTAGCTAAGGGCACCATGACCAGGTGTTGGTCTTTGCCAAGGTGGAAAGATTTATCAGTGTTTGGTTTCTTTATGTTTAATTAGTCAAAGCAGAATGTAGGGACTTGTTTTTTTTTAATTTCATTATTAGTTAGGGAACAATATAGTTAGTTAGGGTCACTGTCAAAATTGTCTGTCTTTTAGTGAGTAATTCATCTTATAACTGTTTCTTCCATTTAGAAAAAAAAAAACATCTATATCAATTGTAAAATCTTGCAGCGCAAGAAGAACCGAATGAGTTAACAATTATGTAACTAATAAAAGAAACAACTGAAGCGTAACTGTGCACAGTTCAGGTAACTGTGGGCAAACAGTACAAATACGAAATGTAAATCATTCTGAGGGGTTCAACATATGAGAACAGAAATAGAATACAAAGAATAATTTTCTTTCATTCGAGTCCATCTGTAACAGTCATTGAAATGTTTATCTACTTTTTCCCAATCATTGAATAGACTAAAATAAGCAGATACTGTGCATGCATATCCTTTTCATTTATTTTATTTCCTAAAGAACAGAAGGCAGACAAGGAAAATTGCATGTGAAATTCCAGTACAAAGGCTGGAAAACAACAAACAGAGTCCACAACCAAAAGAACCAGGCACATTTCAGACAGTTCAACCAAGAACAGGTATATAAATGATGAGTAACAAAATCTAAGATAGAGGTAACAAGTATAACCGAATACACTGTATTTCTTTTCATTCCAATATATATATATATATATTTGTATACATATGACAGTCCAGGGATAATCCATCAAACAGCGACAAAACCAAATGAACCAGAAGAACCCTAGGCGAGGGTTTTGTACGGCCTAACTCCTACACAATATTTTACAATTACAGAACTACGGAATACAACCAAGGGTTTGTACCAAACTCCAAAACAGTGTTTTACAATTAAAAAATTTTGAAATACAAATGAGGGTTTGTACCAAACTAATCGAGGTCACATAGCGATGATAGAGGAATATAAGCGAACAAGAACTGAGACTCTACCCAACAAAACCGATAGAGACTAACAACAAAAACAAGTTGATAGTAGTGGCAGAGCCTACCGAAAGAGATCCGAAGCGTTTACTCTAACCACGCTAAAGAATGAACCCCCAACCTGTGTAATCAAAACAGGGAAACATTTTCAGCCCAAATGAAGAGTAAGGGATAGCGAGAAGCAAATGAAGCATATGTAATTATCTACACAGTGAACGAATCGATTACCTAGAGGTTTAGTCGCGTGGGAGAAATGTAAACCCACCGAGCCACAGTCCATGGTGACATCCTGAGACCAGGAGCTGTTCTTGTTAGAGCCGAGGGAAGACAGAGAGGGCAAATAAATCATGGAGAGATAGCTTACCTGAAGAGAACTGTAAGCAGAGGAGGTCACCGCGACTGTGACCTGTAGCATGCAAACCCATTAGTCAAATTGAACAAGCAGGAGAACCACAATAAAAATGAAGACAACAGAGCAAATACAAGTTGAGCAACCGAACAGACAATTACAGTGGTCATTCTCTTACACAGACGAGCGAAACCATTACACTGTTCCAAGGAACTGAGCAAGGAAGCCACCAAGACAAGCAGCACAACCCATAGCTGGGTGCGCATAGAGCCGTGGCTTACATCCATACATTTGCAGCACGAAACCTCGCCTCCAGACCAAACCCTCAGCGCAACGAAATTGCAAAAACAAAAATGAAGAAATGACATAGAGGCAGGGTTTTGGCATAGAGCAAAGAGTGGGAAATGATAACCGAGGCATGTACTGCCAACACTACAGTAATAAAGTCCAACATAAATGCCATCCAATGCAAATCTAGAACCATCTCACGATTAACCTCTAATCACCGGAGTTAAAACCCAAATCATTGTTTAATTATATAATTGTTGATTAAGCAATCATATTATTGTTAACTATCAGCGTGTGGAATTGCGGGCTAGTCCCATCATAGTGGTATCATAGCAGAATTTAGTGTTTTTCCTGAAAAAATGGAAGTTGGAAGATGAGGACGTGGAAGAGGTGCTCGGTGAGCAGCAGATGAAGGATTGCGAGAGGAGATCAAGATCCTTACTACCTGTTTGGAGGCAGTTGAAGCAGGAAGGAGAAGGGATCTAGAGGTAGGAGATGACAGTGAAGAAGAAGCCATAGTGACAACAGATGGATTGGATGAAGAAGGGAAATTTAGCTACATAGATTTGCAATTTCACAGATCACATCATTTTTCTTTCTCCAGTTTATAAAAATTCGAGAACACATCAAAGCCTTTTATTTAAGAGGCTATATAATTGATTTTGCAAGGTAATTATGCCAACAATCTTGTGAAGTAGCACTATTCACGGTGGCCTCTGATTGTCAAGTCACAAAATTTATTTTTTTACAGAATGCAAGTTAGATGAAGCTTTTTGAAAAAGAGTATACTTCAGGACCCTTTAACATCCAAGTACTTAGTCAAGAGGTGTGCACGAAAATAAAGAGTGTGTACTGCCTATGTAACCTATGGTTTTTTTAAATCAAGAGATTAGCCTCTTGGGTTATTGTGAGGGGGGATTGTATGAAAATGAAATTTGCATATTTAGTCAATTTATCTACTATAATGATGGTGTATTTCCTTCAATTGGTATTCCTAGAAAGAAATCAATATTAAAGCTGTCATTTTAATTTTTTCCTTTTTCAAATGTGTCACATTTCAAGATAAATTTGTGGACATATTGTTTTAGTTCACTCTATTAAAGCGAATGATAAACATTGTAATATGTTTGGAGTATCCTTTTATGGACTAGAAAGATAGATCATTCCTTGAGGATTTTGTTTTGGAGGAATGGCAGGGAAAATTTATAGTTGTGAAGCACTCAAGTGGATCCCATGATCTTATGAGTATTAGAACAATGTTTGACTTGAATTTGTTGGAAATAATACTGAGAGGGGGGGGGGGGGTGAATAAGTATTATCAAATTCTTTTCACTATACCTTCCAGATTTATAATTTAACTTATTCTTCAGATGTTGATCATTAATTTGTATGTCAGTACCATATAATAATGCACAGGAACAAGAAAAACAGATAGTCACACCAAAGAACACCAGATATAAGGTGGAAACCCAATGTGGGTGAAAACCACCTGCTGCAATATGTCTCTATCTTCTTTCAATTAGAAACTTCTTTTTACAATGATTCTATACTGGTGCAGTCCTTTACTAGTACGCAGGCTGCAACCTGCAGAGAGCTACAACCCTCTCTCATTTTCCAGACTCTCCTGGAAGGGAGCTACAACCCCCTTAGCTCTTGTACTAGCTGAGCTACTAGTACGTAGGTGTTCACCTACTGAAGGCTTCAACCTTCTCTTTTGTTCCAGGGACCACGTTTCATAAATTTTCATACTGGATCCATGAATATCAAACAAACATCAAGTACATGTGTATCAACCAATCTCCTTTCCACAATCAACTACTGAATCAACCACTATCCTCTCAGAATGCAGTAACCAGAAAACAATACCAGTAACCAGACACCTATTCTGAACCTAGAACACTGCAGTAATAGACAAAAGCTACTAAAATAAGTTTCAAGAAAAGTCTGAAACTTCCCCAATAGAAACCTGCGGATATCCGCACATAGTCTATGTTGAACCTGCAGACCTCCACACCTACACCTGTCGCTGAACTGCGCACCTCCGCACCTGCACCTGTCGCTAAACTGTGCACCTCTGCACCTGCACCCGTGTCTGAACTGCGCTCCTCCGCACCTGCACCCGTGTCTGAACTGCGCACCTCTGCACCTGCACCCGTGTCTGAACTGCGCACCTCTGCACTTGCACCCGTGTCTGAACTGCGCACCTCCGCACTTGCGCTATGGTTCGCCTGCGGTCCTCCGAATGGAGCCAAATTATCAGTCCTCCAATATGCCCCAGACTATCAGATCCATAGATCTGATCATGCGTCAAAGTAGATCTTCCTTCTAGCGCTCAAGCCTCTCCTTGATTTTGCTATCACTCTCCAACCGATCACCAAAATTTCAGATCTTGATTTTCTTTAGATATTTCACATACAAGAGTGCCCAGCCAAATGATCTCCTTTCCTTTTTATAGACTAGCCCTTACTCAAACCATGGTCCAAAACCATAGAATTCCAATACAAGGGACCCAAAACCTGGGTTCAATGCTTTAGAAGCAAAACCACGGACCAAAACCATAGGATCAAAAGCGTCGGACTAAATACCATGGATCACCCGTAAGTTTTCCCACGTGCATGCGCTTTTCTTTGCATGAAAGTCTGTGAACTTTAGGTCCACACCTTTTGTTTGGAACACCTGCGGACATGTCCGCACCTTTTGAACGGAGAACCTGCGGACCAAGCCTAAGACCGCATCTTTGTGAACAGGAACCTACGGGCCTTTCATTTTCTACATTCTTTGTAGTATGATCATCAACTTTTTGCTACTGCCTTGTTGCACTATGATCTATCATCTGTGTGAATTGCCATCAAGGACAATACTTGTATCATAATGCCAACAATCTCCCCCTTTGGACTTGATGGCAACAACACCAAATCACTCTCCCCCTTTGACATCAAGGGCAAAGGGCGAACCAAGATATTCTCTTTCCTTGATAACCATCCCACTGACCATACTCCCCCTGAGAACCTGCTGATACCTCTTCTTCTACTGAAGTGTGCTGAACATGCTCCCCCTGACTGTAAGCAGGGTCTGCAAAAAGATGTTCTACAAGAAAGAACATGATAAGAGACCTTCTTATCACTTAAGACTCGTACATACAACTCCCAATCAAGTGGGAATACATAATAAGCACATTACATTATTCATCCCAGGCATAGTGGGGCAAACAAGATAGGCCGTTACATGACCTTGACAAAAGAAATATAAGACATAGTGACAAAACATTAGCAGCATTATTCAGATCAGCATCCATGTTCTTCTTTTGTACTTGCTCCTCCAAGATATTCTACCATAATGCCAACAATGCATATTTAGAAGAATATATGCTCCCCCTGAACCTGTGCCAACTGATCTCTGACCAATCCATGTACGCATATACCCCATATGAAATTCGCATACAACAGACAAGATTCAACAGCAAGATGATGCATCAACTACTCCCAGCTTTTGTCTGAGGTATTCAAATGTTTCCCTGGGTAGTGGTTTGGTGAGTATATCAACAACTTGTTCCTTAGAGGGAACATACTCCAACTTGACCTTTTGTTCAAGCACTTGTTCCCGAAGAAAATGATATTTGATAGGTATATGCTTGGTCCTTGAATGCATGATTGGGTTCTTTGAAATGCGGATTGCACTTGTATTATCACATAGGATGGAGATAGGTGGAGTATAAGTGATTTGAAAATCCTGCAAAGTTTGCATCATCCAAAGAAGTTGTGTGCAACAAGATGCAGCAGCCACATACTCTGCTTCAGCTGTAGATAATGCTATTGAACTCTGTTTCTTGCTGAACCAAGATACTAATCTGGAACCCATAAAGAATGCACCACCACTAGTGATTTTTCTGTCATCCACGCTTCCGGCCCAATCTGCATCTGTATAAGCATGAAGTGTGAGATCTGTATCTCTAGGATACCATAAGCCATAGTTTTGAGTTCCTTGAAGATACTTTAATATTCTCTTAACTGCCTGAAGATGAGTTTCCTTTGGATTTTCTTGAAATCTTCCAACTATTCCCACTGCATGCATGATGTCTGGTCGGGTACCTGTCAAATAAAGCAGACTTCCAATCATGGATCTATAGGTTGGTTGATGCACTGCTGCTGACTCATCATTTGCACTGAGGCTGCATCCTGTAACCATAGGGGTACATACTGGTTTTGAATCTTCCATGCCATATTTCTTCAAGATCTGCCTGAGGTACTTGGTTTGAGATAAAAAGATACCACCTTCATTTTGTTGGATTTGTAGACCAAGAAACTATGTCACTTCTCCAAGCAATGACATTTCGAATTCTTTTTGCATTACCAAGGCAAAGTTTTGACTCATAGCTTCTTCATTGTTGCCAAAGATAATATCATCTACATACATAACAAGTATTAGCAATTTGTCATTTTCAACTTTTATATAAAGATTGCTATCTGCTGATCCTTTTGAAAAACCTTGTTGATGAAGGTATTTGTCCAAACGATAGTACCAAGCCCTTAGAGCCTATTTAAGACCATAGAGAGCCTTTTTTAGTCTGCATACAAGATTTGGATCATTCCCAAGGATGAAACCATTTGGTTGCTCAATGTACACTTCTTCTTCTAAGTCTCCATTCAGAAAGGCTGATTTCACATCCATTTGAAATACTTTGAATTTTTGGAAGCTAGAGAGAGCAAGGAACATTCTAATGGCCTCAAGTCTAGCAACGGGAGCAAACATTTCTTCAAAGTCAATTCCTTCTTGTTGAGCATACCCTTTACAAACCAGTCTGGCTTTATTTCTAATAACTTCCCCATTTTCATTCAACTTGTTTTTGAATATCCATTTTGTCCCTATGACATTCTTATCTTTTGGTCTATGAACCAACTCCCAAGTGTTATATTTCTCGATCTGCTCAAGTTCTTCATCCATTGCCTTGACCCAACATTCATCTTTGCATGCCTCTCTTACATTTTGTGGCTCAGTGGAGGAGAGTAATGCCAAGTAGCTTGAAGCTTCTGCAATTGTTCTTCTTGTTTGTATACCAGCCTCTTTCTGCCCCAAAATTTGAGATTCTGGATGATTCTTCTGAACGTACCTGGATGGAGTTTCTTCTATCCTTATTTATTCTTCTGGTGCCTCATGGGTTTCTTCTTCATCATGAATCTGATTTGATGTTGATGGATAGTCCTCATCATCTTCGAAATCTTCAGATATTACCTGCCTAGGAGTGCTTTCTTCTTCATCAACCACTACATCAATACTTTCAACAATTTTTCCAAGCCTTTTATTGTAACACTTGTATGCTTTGCTGTGGGGAGAGTAACCAAGGAGAATGCCTTCATCTTCTCTAGGTTCAAACTTGCCACGATTTTCATCAGTATTTTTGATGTAGCATTTACTTCCAAACATTTTGAAGTATTTTACCGAAGGAGTCTTACCATACCATAGTTCGTGAGGAGTTTGAGTGCTGTTCACCTGAACATTTGTCTTATTGAGAATAACAACTGCAGCAAATGCAGCTTCTCCCCAGAAAGTTGCGGGAGTTCCAGACTCATCCATCATAGCATGAGCCATTTGTTGAACTGTTCTGTTCATCCTTTCCACTACTCCATTTTGTTGAGGAGTCCTTGCAGTAGAGAATTCTCTTCTTATTCCATGTTCTTCACAAAAATCGAAAAATTCATTTGAGGTAAACTCCCCACCTCTATCAGACCTGAGGCATTTAATTTTGTGATCTGATTCGTTTTCAACCAAGGCTTTAAAAGATTTGAACTTTTCGAAGGCTTCATCTTTGTGCTTCATGAGTCATATCCAACACATCCTGGAAAAGTCGTCAATGAATAATATAAAGTATTCTTCTCCTCGAGGTGACCTTTTCCTAGATGGACCACATACATCAGTATGGACTAGTTCAAGCGGCCTGCTAGCTGATCCTTCCTTCTCAGGGAAGTTAGTTCTGGTTTGCTTACCAAACTGACATGATTTGCATATTGTATTGTCTGGAATTTTGATGTCCGGAAGACCACGAATTGCCTGGTATTTGCATGCTTTCCTTATCTGTGAGAAGCTTAGATGCCCCAATCTTCTGTGCCATAGCCAGTGTTCATCATTCTTGCTTAGATAGCATTGATGTTGTCCTTCTTTGAATATGTATAAATTATTTGGAGTTCTTATGCCTTTGATCACTGTTTTTCCTGTATCAAGATCACGAACACTACATCCATTTGATCAAAATATTACCTCAATTCCTTGATCGCACATCTGACTGACACTCAATAGATTATGCTTTAAGCCATCAACATACATGACATTTCCAGCTTTGACCTTTTCCTTTAACTGAACAGAACCTTTACCTTTTATGAGAGCAGGGGTGTCATTTCCAAAAGAGACCTTCTTCTCCTTCTCTAAGGCACTATATGACTGAAGTTTTTATTTATCATTCGTTATATGTTTCGAACATCCACTGTCGATGTACCATTGATTTTCTTGCCCTTCCGCATATAAAGCTATACCACATCTCTCTGGTTGTGGTTCCTTCATTCTCCATGTTTTGGCACTTGAGGCTTGCTCCTTTTGAGTTGTCTGCCAAAACCTGCTCCTGCATTCAGAAGCTTCATGACCGAAATTGTTACAAATAGAACATTCTATTTCATTTTCAAGAGTAGAAAAGTTATTGTAGGTTCTTTTCACAATCCCAGTCATAATCCTTTGTTTTTGAGCTTCTCTAGTCATGATTGTCTTATAGGAAACACATTGAGTTGCTTTGTGGCCAAAGTTATGACAAGAGAAACATTGGCCATTGAAGAAACTCCTGTGATTATCAAATCTACCAGCCAAATGATTGTAGTTTCTATTGACATCCATTCTTGAGACAAATTGAGAAGGTTTTACCTGAGGTTGGTTGTAGCTTCTATTTGTCCTTAAAGTAGATTTCCCCCGATTTACCTAGTAGTCTTTGTTCATTCTCGAGGTAAATTGTCCCTGATTTACCTGGTGATTTCCATTAGGTCTTTGTTCACTTCTCCTTGCTGCATCAAGATAACTTTTGGAGGTAGATGGTTTCTGCACTTGGGTTGTTTCTTCATTATATCCCAGACTTGTCTTGATTAGTGGAGAACACTGTACTTTGATAATCTCATCTAACGTTTCAGATCCTTTAACAAATCTAAGATTAAGGGCTTTAGTTTTCTCAATCTCTTTTCTAAGTCCGACTATTTCACATTCTAACTTTTCATGATGTTTTTCCCTTTCAGCCAGTTGACATTGCAGAGTATCAATAATCATATTTTTCTCTTCTAAACAAATTTTGAGTTTAGAAATCTCTTCATAAAGACCTTCTTCATCTATAGCATCCATGAAATCATCATCTTCAAAAGCCATTAAAAGTCTATAATTATTACCTTGTTCATCTTCATCACTATTTGAAAGTCCATCACTGTCTTCATGAGTGTAATAGCTTTTCTTATTTACATTCTGTTTCTTGTTCCATCTAACATGTTCCTTACCTTTGTCAAACTTATATTTATGAGGACACTTGGCAGCATAGTGACTGACTCTTCCACAAGCAAAGCATTTGAAAGGCAACTTACCTCTAAATCTTCCAGCACCCCGTTGAAGGTTCTTAACAAAATTTGATTCTTCCTCTTCTTCTGACATATGTCCTGACTCATAGTAATCTCCTTTGCCTGAAGCCTTGAATGCAGCTTCTCTCCTATCTGATGGTCCTCCTTTCCTCATTTCGTAAGCAGTTAGAATTCCGTGCAGCTGTGACATGGTAAGGTTTTGTAGATTCTGTTTTTCTTCTATTGCAGAAACTTTTGATTCAAACTTAGAGGACAAAGATCTTAGGACCTTTTCAACCACAACAGCCTCTTTTATTTCTTCACCCAAGTTTTTCATACAATTAACAATCTCATCTATACGTAGGAAATAGTTAGCCACACTTTCATCATTGTACATTATGAGATTTTCATATTGAATTCTGAGGGTTTGAAGTTTTGCTTGTTTTACCTGTTCATCTCCTTCATAGCTCAGAACGATCTTATCCCATATTTCTTTTGCAGATTTGTACTGCATAACCTTGACGAATTCTGATTGAGATAGACATCCTAATAGAGTATTGACAGCCTTTGCATTTGTTTCATATTGCTTCTTACCAGCCGGATCTGTAGGAGTTGCTGAAGGAAAAGTGTACCCTGTATCTATGATATCCCAGACTTCTGTACCAAGAGATTGAAGATAGGCTGTGACTCTTACCTTCCAATAGACGAAGTTGGTCCCATAAAAAATTGGTGGCCTGATCGATGCTTCTCTCTCGTAGTTGCTCATGATGATAGATCTTCCTTCAAGCGATCAAGCTTCTTCTGAAGGACCTGCTCTGATACCAATTGTTGGAAATAATACTGAGAGGGTGGGGCATAGAAAATTTTAGGGGCGAATGTTCACCCTTTGGCGAAATTAAGGGGTTTTAAATTTTTAGTGGGCGAATATTTTGTATCATAGTACATTTTTACAAATCACCTCAAATAGCCCACCTTATTTTAAGGGAGAGGGTAAAAAAGGTAAATTTAGCCCTTGAAATTAGGAGTTACAACCTTCCATTCCCCATTTTCAAGAATAGGTTTTATTTAAGTGAATCCTATGGGCCAAAGGCCCAAATACCATATTTATAAAAGAGGTATGGTAAATTAATAAAAATATAAATAAATGAGAGGTATGGTAAATAAATAAAACATTTTTTATATTTACTCCATAAGTCACCTTATATACATGCAAGGGTGTAAACAAATAAAAATATAAGTAAAGTGGAGGTATGGTAAATAAATAAAATGTCTTTTTATACTTACTCAAAAGGTATGGTAAATAAATAAAAATATAAATAAACTAGACGCATGGTAAATAAATAAAACCTCTTTTTATATTTAGTCCATAACCCTTGTTCTATTTATGAAGGCTCAAGAAAGAGGTTTTATTTAAGTGAATCCTATGGGCCAAATACCATGTTTGTAAAAGAGGTATGGTAAATTAATAAAAATATAAATAAACGAGAAGTATGGTAAACAAATAAAACATTTTTTATATTTACTCCATAAGTCACCTTATATTTACAAACACTCAAAAAATGCGTTATATTTAGGTGAAACCTATGGGCAAAATACTATGGGACAAATACCATGGACTAGATTGTTATTAATACCATGCAAAAAACATTATTAACCCTAATATTAGTATTAATAAAAATAAAAATGGCACATGGTATTGACCCATGGTATTCACCAAAATGGAACATGGTATTGACCCATGGTATTCACCTGGAATGTAGCCTATTTAAATGGGGGAATTAAACCAGCATGGATCCATCTTTACTCTGGATCTACTAACCCCTAAGAGGTATCAAATATCGTGATATGCAAGCTAACATAGAGTGAAAAAATATTTGATCCCATCAAGAGTAAAAATGGATGTTGTAATTTAATGTATGTTAAACATTTTAGCTTGGTTAAAATAAAAAATAAAATAAAAATCAACTATTAATTTTATTAATTTTTATAAATTACTAATAGTAATTTTTAAGCTCCAGGTTTATGATAACCCATGGTATTGACCCATGGTAATACCATGGTATTCATGTGAGCATAGACTATTTAAAGGGGAAATTCTATCATCTTAGATCCATCTTAATTCTGGGTCTACCAAGTTCTCAGAGGGATAAATAGATTTCATCGCCCTAAGAGTGGTAGATGTGGAGTTAAGATGGATATAGGTTGGTTTTTATGATAATGAAGATATAAAATAGACTTAGGAAATTATATTGTAAAAACATCTTAAGGTGAATGGTTAAAGCATAGACATTGGACAAATATATTTGTATACTTCTGTTTTAAATTGAAACAAATCCAGGGCTAAAAGGAATGGATTGATTGCACTAGTCATCCTTCTATAACTTTCCAACATATGCTGGAGTAAACAGATTGTAATTTGGGTAATTTTTCTAATTGCAAACAGGAACATACTTGTGTATTGGCAGGGTGGTTACGAGGTCCCTAGAAGTGATGAATTTGAATTTTTCTTGGTTTTATATATAGTATTAGGTTTTTTCTCATGCTTTCTGTGAATGGCATGGGTGAATTTTATCCTACACCCACTAGGTTATCGATATGTAATTTCGGTAATTTTGATTTCAAAAGATATTTTAAAGAAATGCAATGATTTCATTTGTGTATTCAATAAACACAAGATTTCATAATTGAGTAAAATATTCGCCATGCCTGGTGAGAGATTCGCCAAAAAATTATATATACATATCATATTATTGATAAAATCGCCTTCCATTTTTCCTATATACCATGGAGATTCGCCCATTTATTATACATGTAAATTTAGAGGGGGTTCTTAAAATTTTCCCTGGGGGGGTGAATCAGTATTATCAAATTCTTTTCACTATACCTTCCAGATTTATAATTTAATTTATTCTTCAGATGTTGATCATTAATTTGTATGTCAGTACCATATAATAATGCACAGGAACAAGAAAATAGATAGTCACACCAAAGAACACCAGATATAAGGTGGAAACCCAATGTGGGTGGAAACCACCTGCTGCAATATGTCTCTATCTTCTTTCAATTAGAAACTTCTTTTTACAATGATTCTATACTGGTGCAGTCCTTTACCAGTACGCAGGTCGCAACCTGCAGAGAGCTACAACCCCTCTCTCATTTTCCAGACTCTCCTGGAAGGGATCTACAACCCCCTTAGCTCTTGTACTAGCTGAGCTACTAGTACGTAGGTGTTCACCTACTGAAGGCTTCAACCTTCTCTTTTGTTCCAGGGACCATGTTTCATAAATTTTCAGACTGGATCCATGAACATCAAACAAACATCAAGTACATGTGTATCAACCAATCTCCTTTCCATAATCAACTACTAAATCAACCACTATCCTCTCAGAATGCAGTAATCAGAAAAAAATACCAGTAACCAGACACCTATTCTGAACCCAGAACACTGCAGTAATAGACAAAAGCTACTAAAATAAGCTTCAAGAAAAGTTCGCAACTTCCCCAATAGAAACCTGCGGATATCCGCACTTAGTCTGTGTTGAGCCTGCGGACCTCCGCACCTGCACCTGTCGCTGAACTGCGCACCTCCACACCTGCACCCGTGTCTGAACTGCGCACCTCCGCACCTGCACCCGTGTCTGAACTGCGCACCTTCGCACCTGCACCCGTGTCTGAACTGTGCTCCTCCGCACCTGTACCCATGTCTGAACTGCGCACCTCCGCACTTGCACCTATGTCTGAACTGCGCACCTCTGCACTTGCACCCATGTCTGAACTGCGCACCTCCGCATTTGCGCTGTGGTTCGCCTGCATTCCTCCGAATGGAGCCAAATTATCAATCCTCCAATATGCCCCAGACTGTCAGATCCATAGATCTAATCATGCGTCAAAGTAGATCTTCCTTCTAGTGCTCAGGTCTCTCCTTGATTTTGCTATCACTCTCCAACCGATCACCAAAATTTCAGATCTTGATTTTCTTTAGATATTTCACATACAAGAGTGTCCAGCCAAATGATCTCCTTTCCTTTTTATAGACTAGCCCTTACTCAAACCATGGTCCAAAACCATAGAATTCCAATACAAGGGACCCAAAACCTGGGTTCAATACTTTAGAAGCAAAACCACGGACCAAAACCATAGGATCAAAAACGTCGGACTAAATACCATGGATCACCCGTAAGTTTTCCCACGTGCGTGCGCTTTTCTTTGCATGAAATTCTGTGAACTTTAGGTCCGCTCCTTTCGTCTGGAACACCTGCGGACATGTCCTCACCTTTTGAACGGAGACCTTGCGGACCAAGCCTAAGGCCGCATCTTTGTGAACAGGAACCTGCGGGCCTTTCATTTTCTACATTCTTTGTAGTATGATCATCAACTTTTTGCTATTGCCCTGCTGCACTATGATCTGTCATCTGCGTGAGTTGCCATCAAGGACAATACTTGTATCATAATGGCAATAGAATTGACAAAGAAAAGGTATATTGTTTATGTAATTTTCTAAGCGAGATAACGAGTTTTGAGTAATGGTGGCCAAAATGTTGGTACTATTCCATGAGGCCCCAAAACCCTTGAGGCTTGGGGATAGCTTGAACATTAGGTTAATCCACCTTAAACCCATGAATATATATGAGGTGGTCGATGTATTCAATCTTATAATTGCCAAAGGAGCACATTGATTTCTTGGCAAAGAAAGGCAAGGACACAACCAATGTGTTGGACCATTGCGGAGACAATTATTTTATTGTTGATTGGAAGTGTTCTAACTAGCCTTTTGGAACAGGTAAATATGAATTTTAGAAATAATTTTGTGGTTTGTCTTATAAAATATAAAGTTTGTTTATTTAGGTTTTTTATTTAGAGAGCTCAACTACCACCTAATTGTCTCACTCTAAAAAATAGTCCATTATTTATTTTTTAAATAAAGATCTATTCTATGCCTATTTTTTTGGCATCTCAGAATTGATTTTATGACCATCTTCTCCTCTCTTCAATTTTCATCTTTCTTTCTTAATTGATAAAATTATTAATTGTTTCAATTAGTTTGAGAATTTCACATCCGTTATAGAAACTTCAAATTTTCAAACAATTTTTGTATAACTTTCAGATAGCCAATTAATGAATATTACAAGCTAAATTTATCTTTGCTACGTCTACCTCAACTTAGATGAGGCATATAGATTGGTATATTTGGGTTTTGAGGATGGCATACGAGAGTTTTTAATCATTTCAAATCTCAAATGCATACACTTTTCTCACTCCTCAACTATGCCTAATAATATTCATAATTTTTCAAAAGCGATTTGGTGAAACCTATGACTATAAAAGTAAGCAGGGTTAGTTCAACAAAAATTGGATGTCATATAGGATTATTAGTATGTCAAGTAAGAGGTTGGATTGTTTATTTACAATCACAAATTTCACCAGCATTAGACTGTTTATTTCAAACAATTTGTATAAGTGTTAGATAGAAAAATGATGAATATTGTAAGTTGAATTTATCTATGTTACAGGTGTTGGGAATCACGATTTTTGTTAGATCAAAACCCGCAAGTAGGTGTTAGTCAACGATTGCATTGCTAGAGATAAGGATCCATGAGAGGCGGTTAGTCCATGTCACGAAACACACAAGGAGCATTGGTTTATCCAATGTCCAACAATCTCCCCCCTAATGCGAGCCGATTGTGAATCAAACTCATGACCTATGCTCTGATACCAAATGTTGGGAATCACAATTATTGTTAGATCAAAATCCGTAGGTAGGTGTTAGTAAAGGATCGCATCGCTAGAGATAAGGATCCATGAGAAGCGGTTAGTCCATGTCACGAAACACACGGGGAGTGTTGGTTTGTATAATGTCTATCAGCAGGTGCCTCACCTTCGACGAGTTAGATATATTGGAAGATTTCCATTTCAAGGATGACAGACGAGAGGTTTTTAATAATTTCAAAGCTCAAAGGAAAACACTTCTCTTCTATGAAACTATGCCTAAATGGTTCATAATTTTGCAAGAAGTGCTCTTGTGAAACCCGTGACTGTAAACGTAGGCAAGGCTAGTGCAACAAACCTAGATGTCATGCATGAAGTTGAGTATGTCAAACAAGAGGCAAATATTGTTTATTTAATAGATTGTTTGCAGAAAACGCCCCCTCCTATTCTTATTTTATGTGAGAACAAGGAAGACGTTGACAATATTCATGAATACCTTCTTTTGAAAGGTGTGGAATTTGTGTCAATACATGGAGGAAAGGATGAGGAAGAAAGAGAATATGTAATTCTATCCTTTAAAGCTAGAAAATATGTCTTCGTGGAGATTAATGTTTCTTCAGAAGGGATTTATTTTCTTGGCATTCAACATGTTATCAATTACGATATACCTGCAGAGATAAAGAATTAATTATGTACATAGAATTGGATGAACTAGAAGATGTGGAAAAATTGGAATTGCAACCACCTTCATTAACAAGAATCAAATGGAGATTACACTTATTGATCTCAAGTATATCTTGAAGGAGGAAAAACAAAGGATACCACCATTTCTTGTGACATTTGATGATCCTATGGAAAATGTTGAGGCCATTTGTTGGGGTCCAGGTATGAACAATCTATTCACCCTTTTTCCTACATTAATTTATCTATTCGGGTGCGTATCCTTTCAAGGAAACACACAAAGTATATGCAGGGGCAAGGTTACCATCCATTACGGACCAAGTTTTTGTGATTAATACTCAAAACATTGCTGTAAAACTAAAACTAACTACAGTACTCAAGAAAAGCAATTACAAGAATTAACAATCTGTATCAGCAATTATGAAATAACAAATGACACATAATAGGAAATATGCAGCACTTGATTAGAAGAGCGGGCCCAGCTCTCTGATCAGGGCTGTGCTAATCACAACAAAGAATGGAGCAGCAAAAGAGATGATATATTATTAATCTGGAAAGAGCTATTACAATCTTGATGGGGAGTCCCCCTTTACAGGAATAACCTGTCTTTTATACACAACGAAGGAGAACAACGTATTTCCCCAAAACCTGGTAACCATATACCCAGAAATATACATTAGTTTAGGACGACACTGACATTGAATGAACATGATCAAAGAATGGTCCAAGAATGGTTCAGGGATCTATGACTTGAGCTACACGGCTTCCTTATGGCTGGTCGCTGCTGTGAATTGCGGATATGTTGTAGCATGCTAAAATATCGGTACCTATTCTCTGGAAGTTGCGGTCAAACATGTTTTTTAGTGCTGTGAATAGGAAAAACCCCGTGACTTTACTTCATTAATAAAATATTCCAATAGACAAAAAAAGGGGTAATTACCTTGCGGATTTAGCATAGTAAATATGGATGAATAAGTGAAAAAAGGACAAAAAGAAGGATGGAAATGCAACAGAAAGATAGCCCAATTTGGTGCCTGTTAGGTTCCTATACCAATAGGTGTCATATATCATGATTGACTTGATGAAGCTATATAATATGTTCATACCTTTTCTTGTTGCAAAGGTTTTCCATATTTGTAAAAATTCAAAAAATTAAAAACTGTAAAGAGGATATGCCCTAGAAAAAGAATAAAAGGGTAAAAAGAATAGAGAAAAGGTGAAAAAAGGAAAGAAAATGAACCCCAACAAAAGAAAAGACCATGAAAGTGTGCAAGTCTAAATGCCACTACTATTTAATTTTATGTATAATAAAGATTGTGTGCAACTTGTAACCTATGCCACAATCCATGGTAACCAAATAATTTAATCTTGGTTATTCCATGTTTTCAATTTCATGTCTTAGAAATAGAGAATAAAGATTTGACCAAACAGTTTAATCTTGGAAGATAAGTATATAGGTAGAGTGAAAAAAGGAGCTCAACATTTTAATCTGAGTCCTTGGATGTAATAAGTGTAGACTTATATAGGCATTACCATGTAAAAGAAAAGAAAAGTTTGATGAGGGTTTTCCAGTCTAAGTGCACCCAAATAAAGAAGTAAAAATGATACGTTAAGTAGGTAGCGTAGGTAGATGATGGTTGCAGAATAATATGTGTTGAATGATAAGTTTAAATGTGTAAATATTTTACTTTCATCACAAGGAAAATGGCATGTAGCACATGGAAGACATATCAACACTCAAAGTCAAAAATAATTAACCTCCCTACACATTTCCCCTTAAGTTTCACTAATTTCCCCTAAGTACTAAAGGCACTTACAAAGTTAGAGGGGCTCAGAGCATTTCTCTAACTTTTGGAGGGACTGGACCATCGGCCCAATAATTTGGAATACCTAAAGTACTTAAATCCCCTTCCTCAACAATTACCTCTTCATAAAGTCACTCACTCCCTTTATAAAGCTTTTCCTAAGTAAAATATTATTTTACTTAGGGAAATTAAAACATTCTCCATATAAACCCTCATATTTGTTTAGCCTAAGTTATAAATGTTATATGATGAAATATACTTTCAGAAACGTTTTATCTTAGCACATGTTGAATTTCCACAAAGTCATATTAACTTTTAACTTGTATTATTTAACTCCCGAAAATAAAACACCCATTACCCGTATTATTATTAAAAACCCAATAAATTATATATCCCACCCTTGGTTGCAAAATAACCATAAGAACACCGATAATTGGGATTAATTAGTTAAACCGTAACTAATTAAGAACCCAGACCCCGCCATGTTAAATGAGGATTAATTAGTCACCAAGATTAATTAATAAGTTAGTGACCAATCATATCGCCCCCGATATGAGTAACTCCTTTAATTAATATTGGGCTCGCCCTCCGTTATCCATCAGTCACTTCATCACCCTGATCATCGTCCGATCGGATCCCTCAGATCTGACGGCTATCGCTCGTATCACGTGGGCCTTTTGGTCAACCTTTAGCGTGCAATATGAGCTGTTTCCCAAATAGTGCCTATGCTACATGTCGAAAGATGTGTGGAATCGCGCGGTCCTCCCTAAAAACCACTTCCCTCCCAGAAGTGGTGCAATGAAACCCGCTTACCGCCTCCCATAAATGACAAAATGTCCTGTCATTCAATTGATACCAACTGTCACTGTCGTTAACCCGCCAATATCAACCATTTACCCGTTTAAACACGAAAACCCCAGTTTTGCTCGTTTTCACCTAATTGTGCAGTAAAACCCTATGTAACCCATCTGCGCCACTTGAAGCCTATGTTAACTGATTCAAGCATGGTTTACCTCCCAAAAATCATTTTGGACTCACTCCACAGACCTTTCAAGCTCAAATGAAACCTTTTCGACCTCCCCTGCAACACAATGCTTTCTTAACAGTTTGTTTTGTTTTGCAGGTGATCAGAAGACCACAGCCTTGGATAAATAGTCTTAATACTAGTCGTAAGACCTGTTTACTCCAAGATTGTTATCAAGTCTATTCAAATAGAGATGGAAGATAAAACATACAGTAAAAATACAAGCAAAGGAAACATGAAATTAGACGATTTACTGTTGAAATAGACAGTAAAAACCTAAAATATACAGTGTAGGTAAAAGGACACAGTAAAGAACAATCAAAGTGTATCAGGATTAAAGAGTATCAGATTGAAGACCAAGTCAAGTAAATCAGCTAGGATGAAGATAAACAGTGGGGAAGATAGTCACAAAACAGAGCATACAAATTCATGTCAAAGTGAAGACAGATGAATAAACAGAGCAGTAAAAGTAAAAAGTAAACAGTAAAAAGTAAAAGTAAACATGAAGACATTAAGGGTTAAACAAAGATGAAAAAACTTTCACCAGCTACAATGAATTTTATCCAAAGTAAAAGTGAAAAACAGTTGAAAGGAATTTAAGGTTAAAAGATGAAATCAAAGCAAAAATGGTACATTCTTCAGAAATTTCCTGTTTGAGTCATAGTTTTGTAGAAACTATTGTGGCCAATCCAAGAAGTATTTCATAAAACTGGAGGATTTTTTGGTTCCTAACAGGCTAATCGAAAAAAACCTATCTCAATTTTTACACAGGTATTACCAAAAGGGAGATAAGTGCATGTCTTGACAGCCCATTTTTCAGGTTGTGCAAAGTCCTGTTTTTGACATCATTTTGCAGAGAATATTGTGAATAGTTGGAGCTGAATTTTTGGAAACGAAGAGAGGTTTATCTCAAAAACATTCTTATATACAAAAACCTCTTTCATGTTTTACATATCTATCACGGATTGAGATATACAAGCATATTATTGGACCCTAAGTTTGCATAATTTCTAGGGCAGAATGCACAAAGGAAGGATGCAGTTAGTGACTGGGATGCCTCATCATCAACTAAGGGTTGCTATCAAATTCGACTTTCTCTTCTTCATCACCATAAATCCATAGAAATAGTGCCAAATAGAGTCATTAGTTGTGAAACTCCGCTATAAATATCTGTTAGTGTAAACAGTTGGAGATATTTGTGAAACTAATCTTGATATTTTTTCAAGATATTTCAGTTTACAATTAGTATAAATACTTCTTCATTTGAAATATTTTGTGTGGATTCTAAGAAATTTCTGTAGACTTATTATTTTGGAATAAAGTGCTGTTGGACAATTTTTGTATGGCTGGCTGGATGAAGAAATAGAGCAAAGGACTTTTTACAGGATTCATGTGTCAAACATTGGACAAATAAGTATTCTATATCTCATGTATTATTGGTTTCTGGTTTAGTATTTCAATTGTGTTTCATATCTAAATATTAAAAGGAAAAAGTATATTTCAGAGAATGGTTTAGTGCAATCTGTCTTTAAAATCGTTTTTATTCTAAATGTTTTCTTCTAAGCTATCATAGGCAAGGAATTCTTAATTGCTCCTGCTTCTTAGCATATCATTGTGATCATTTAATAAGAAATTCTTAATTGCTTTTATTAGTGATCACCCAATTTCCCTCTTCTTAAAACGTGTTGAAGGATTCTTAATTACCCTTCTTCCCTTTTAAGTCCATTCCATCCTTTCAAGTTACCATTTTCTCCTTGTTTAGCTATCTTACCCTGTGAAGCCCTCCTTTGTTGAATCATCCAAATCCACTTTATCCATCTGTAGTTGACTCCATAGCCCAATGGCTTGAGATACTCTGTTCTATCCATCTGCTCCTGAATTCCACCACCAAACACAATCGAAACCCCCAAGCTTTCATAACTAGCCTAATATCTCATAAAACTAGGCTGAATCTTAAAGAGAGAGCCCTCTCTGAGTATAGATTGGCTAGATTATGTACTTAAAAGTTGGTTTGTGGTTTCCTCAGAAATTTCTTTCTTTAACCTTGAGAAAATTCTAATTGATAACAGTGCCCAACATCTTCCCCCAACTAGGCTTTTGCATGTCCTCATGCAGTTCGTTGCCTTCATGGATCTAGGTTTCATAGACTGTTGGCTTCCTAAAGCTGAGCGAGATCATACTCTTCGGCCATCTCTGTCCCTAGAACTCTAAAACCTTCTGAGAGGAGGACTTCCTTCCACCAATCAGCCAAAACATTATATGTTGGGGTGTAATTTTCTACTAGGAACCAGATGATGAGGAACTAGAACCAGATCCCCATCCACCGGACCCCACATATTTAGACACACGCCACATACCTGGGCACTTTGGTGAGTGCTTGTTCAAAATTCGGTGCTCCAAATAGTTCCCTGTTTTGAACAGCTGTAGGTGACATCATCCATATTTTCTGACAGCAATCAAGGGCTTCATCTTGAAATGTGACTAATTTTCTGACACAAAGATCAAGGCACGACTTCTGTGTCCTTAGCATCCTTTCCTTGTTTCCCTCAATTCCCAAAAAGGTGTTGTGTTTAGTGAACATGGTTATTGACTTTTCATGTTCTCCTCTTACTATAAATGTCTTTGTAACTTGATTGGATTCAAATGTATTAAAAGCCTTCTGCCAACTGATCTGATTAAAAGTGTAAGAGGTGAGAGCCCTTAAATGAATGTCTCCCACATATGGGACTGGGTTGAATTCTCTGTCTAGGTGCAGTAGATACCCATGCATGTAAAACTCACACATCAAATGCTGAGTTGGCACATCATGGCTCCTCAATATGCGGAGGAATTGTACACCATCCTCTATTTCATAACTGATCTCGTTCTTGATGCTCTCCATGCAAAATAAAAGAAAACGTTCATGCAAGAATAAAGAATAACAAGAAGCATGGCAACAACATGCCATCACCTCTTGTGCTAAGTTAAACATCTACTCCTTATCAGCTTTCAACTCTACCACTTGCTTTTCCAGCTACTCCATCTTGATCTGCTGCTTCGCATGCCTCAACCTCATGACATCTATACGCGCCACATATTCAAAAATGGTTGTGGAGGCTCGTTCCTGAGTTCTTTTGACCTCACTTCGATACCGAGTTGTAATGGATTTCCAAGTATGCACTTCGGTTGTTAAGGCATATTCATAGTCTTCAAACAGTCAGTTGAACTGGTCTGTTTGAGTGGTAGCAGAAGTTGTGGCTATCTGGTCCACCTGAGTCCCTGCTTCCACTACTGTGGCTTTGGACCTTTTGGCCTACTGCTTGTATTTCTTCACCTGCTTCTGCAATTTGTGTACCTGCTTCCTTAATTTCCTAACCTCCATCTTAAGCTGCATTTTTTCTCTAAATTGCAGCTGGTATTTTTGTTTGACAAGTAGTCTTTGCTGTTCACATAGCTCCACCCATTCTTGCTTAACCAAAACTTCCTCAGTTTCGGCAACTGGTTCAGCTGGAGGTAAATCCCTCGGGACAACTTTCACTACGCCGATTGTCGGATTTCATTCCACTACCCGTTCTTCCTCAATTATTTCTTGTTTTATGGCCTTCTCACTTGACCTTACCATTGGCTCATTCGTTGGGACCGCTACACTTGGTCCCTCCTCTTCGCCAACAACTGATTCCTTTTGTTGTGGGATCACCATGACCGGTGGTGCCCTTATGAGATGATCACCTGTTAATATGTCTGCTGGAACCCCTTCGGGTTCTCCTACCTCGGGGATAACTACCTCTTCTCTCCTTTTAGACTCCAGAGTGTTTGTTGCATGGGCAACATCTATCCCACCCAGTTGTGGTCTTCATGATAAATTCAAGGCAGGAGGAATGACGATATCTTCTTCTGTGCACCAAGGGGAATGAGATACCCTTGCTCCT
This sequence comes from Pinus tabuliformis, assembly GCA_031772625.1. NCBI lineage: Eukaryota > Viridiplantae > Streptophyta > Pinopsida > Pinales > Pinaceae > Pinus > Pinus tabuliformis. The sequence goes on along the minus strand of CM062818.1, from coordinate 2,063,740,412 downwards.
CTTGGGATAGAAGAGAAAAAGGAAAACTGGCAGGGATCTTCAGTGTTTGGTCCTGAGGTTGATGCTGGTTCTTGTGGAGCAGTGCCAACCTCATGCCCTAGTTCTCCCAGAACTTCCTCCATAGGTTCCATGGTTCTCCCAGTTCCGAGCTCTTCTTGTCCTAGTTCATCCTCTTCCATTGGTCCTATGGTTAGGGTGGTCACGACCTCTTCTTCATTCGGGTTGTCTTCCTCCATCGGTTCCACGGTGGCAGGAGGTCCTTGTGGGGTATCTTCAGCCGCAATATTGACCAATTCTCTCGTCCTTGCTTGTTGTGGTACTTGGTTGTTTTCATGTTGTCAATTTGCTCTGCTAGCTCTACAGTCAAGGTTGGTTCTTGTGGAACAACCTCGGCCATGGTACTAGTGGGCCTTTCTATGTTGACTCCTGCGTCCTCCATCGGTTCTGCAATTGCAGCTTGCTCTTGAGGAGTAGCCTCTTCTTCAAACTCTCCAGCTTCCATTTCCATCTCCTCTAGCTCCTCTTGGTCAACATAGTCATCTCCTTCTGCATATTCTTCCTCCACTGCTTCTAGTTCATCTCCCCTGGTGGCCACAACAGCTGTTATCTCTTCCTTCGTGGAATCCCAAAATAGATCCCACCGAATTATAATTCACCTAATTTCATTCATTACGAGCAGCTGGACTAGCCCATGATGGGTAATGACCTCCATCACCTATCACAACCATTGAGCAGAATGTGCCATCAGCTGAAGACTCCTTAGTAAGAAATAAGGCACATTTAATGAAAAGGCCTTTGCTTAGGGGAATCAGAGGTGAGCTAATATCTGGAGATGGTATTTAAACATAGTGGAGTATCTCCCTTCACAAGTTTTATATTTTATGACAAACTCTGCTACCTCTCCCCATGGATGCAGTAATGAGTTTTGGTCGTATCCTCGACACTTCTGGGCGATGCTTTCTCCTGCCTGCAAAAAGGCTTCAAGAAACTCTAGGAGGGAAGTCCTCCTTGAAAACCATCTCTGTCCATTTTGAGGGAGCCTACTAACTTCTACAATGGCTTCCTTCGTAACAGGGACTTCTATCCTGCGGACCCGAGAAATTTCTTCTTCCAGGTTGAGTGTGAATTCTACTGCAATTTCCTTGTTGGACCCCATAAACATGTCAAAGTAGACATTCCAACCTGTGTTTTCAAAGCCCTGCCATGCCTCCCAACTGTTTCGAACTCTTGTTGTATCTTCTGGCTCATGCCGCACAGACCGTCCACCCATCGCTGTAGAGGCAGGATTAGCACAACGAATGCAGTTAACTGGTAGGGGAAAATGACAAGGACCGAAATCGTTGGCAACAGTAATAACGTCATGGTTGCTTCGGGGAAAAGGATGGTACAATACTGGTACGTCTGAAGAAATCTTAGAGAATAATTGCGAGTGAAGGTAGTACAGTTGGACATTTTCAGTGGTTTAATGTGGCGTGTTGGGGAGGTGACCGGTTGTGACTTTTTGCGTACGAATACGCATTCCAATGCATCGAGGTTGTGATTACAAAATGCCATAATCATTAGATTTAGTTTGGTGTGAATTGTGTGACATGAATGCGTTTTCGTTGGTACGCCATTGTTTATTATGGCGGGACCCCCCAACTTAATTATGGCCATCTGCGACACGTATTGATATCTTTTAAAAATATTTTAATTAAATCCGTAAAAGTTAGCGGAGATGTACCTAGGGACCTACCTTGTGGTGGAGTAACAGCAAAACGGAGTAACAGCAATGATGGAGTAACAACAACAGGGAGTAACAACAGTTACAGAGTAACAGTACCAGTGGAGTAACAATAGTTATGGAGTAACAACACCAGCGGAGTAACAACAGTTGCGAAGTAATAACACCGACGGAGTAACAACACTGATAGAGTAATAGCAGTTACGGAGTAACAACACCGGCGGAGTAAAAGTAGTTGCGGAGTAACAGCACTGGCAGAGTAAAAACAATTGTGGAGTAACAACACCGATGGAGTAACAACAGTTGCAGAGTAACAACATCAGCAGAGTAACAGTAGTTGTGGAGTAATAGTACTGGCAGAGTAACAATAGTTGCGGAGTAACAGCAGTTGCGGAGTAACAACACTGGCGGAGTAACAACCCCGCCAGAGTAACGGCACCAGCGGAGTAACAACATTGGTGGAGTAACGGCAGCGGCTGAGTAGTAGCACCAGTGGAGTAACGGCACCAACAGAGTAACAACACTGAGTTTTACATTTCTCCTGGCTATATTCCTTTGTTATTCCTGCAAAATACAAACATGTGAGTAATAAAAATTCGTTTTTTTTTTTTTAAGAGCAGAGTGAGAGTGTCCTGTATACCAACAACCATTAAACCAGATGAATTAGAAATATGTTTGACAAAGGCATCTCTAGAGGCCGGACAATGGTATAGCTTTAGACTGTGTCCATTTACTAAGAACGAAGTATGATTCTCGTCTATTGTAATTAGTCTAACTGTTCCATTGTCAAACACAACATCCACTTCATATGGTCCCATCCAATGACTGTGAAGCTTGCCCTTGAAGTCTTTAAACCGGGAGTCGTAAAGTATTGCCCAATCCCCTACATGAAACACCTTGCTCTTGATAAATTTATCATGCCATTTCATTCTCTGTTGTTGAACAACAATATTTTTCTGGACAGCTACCGATCAAATCTCATCCAACTCATTGAGCTGTTCCAGTCAGTGTTTCTGTGCTTCTGATAAGTCTATGCCTACTTCTAAAGCTGTTCTGAGCGTGCTGATCTCAAATTCTACTGGAGACAAGGGGGATTTCCCATAGACTAACTCAAATGGAGAAAACCCGATTGTGTTCTGCCATGTTGTTCTATATGCCCATAAAGCTTCTAGAAGTTTCTGTGCCCAGTCCCAACGATGACTTGCTACTGTTTTTGTCAAGATATTTTCCAATATCTTGTTTGTACTTTCTACCTGTCCATTCACCTGGGGATGATAAGGGGTTGTTACTCTATGTTTAACCTCATATTTCTGCATCAGCTTCCCTATCATGTGAGATGTGAACTGCGCTCCTCCATCTGACACAATTTCCCTTGGAGTACCATATCGAGCAAAGATTACTTCAAAAAGAAAGTCTGCCACTACTTGCTCTGTTGCTCTCGCAACCACTCTGGCCTCTGTGGAGTACTGAAGAAGGTATGTTTTTATTGATTATTTTGTCATCTTTTCTTTAGAACTTGTAACATCTTTGCATCATGAACTAGGTAGATAATGGGAAATCATGACAAATCTATAAGATTTATATGCAACATGAAAACACTAATAATTGCCATTTCTTATGCAGGAAAAGGGAAAAACTAAAGATTGCCGCTCCAAAGAAAAAGACAGGGCCAAGCTAACTGTTGTCCCTTTGGCGGGGAACCATATGCAAACAAGACGATCTAAATTAAAACATCTCAGCCAAGGAAAGGAAAAGGAGATATCGACTCGGCGCAAGAAAATGACCGGATAACTAAGGATTAACAGCTTGGCGAATCCCTCAGGATCCTTTGATCCTGAGGGATCACTACTTTAACTATTTTCGCATCCTTGATATCTCTACTTCAGCTGTTATAAGTAGGGGCAGCACTGCTAGCCTGGGGATCGACTATTAATTTTTATGTAACTTTGCTCTGTATTTGAAACTTTGATCATCGACTCTCATTGAGAAGTGATCCATTGTAACTCTGTTTTAATGCTTTAATATAAATCTGGTTGTTGTTCCATCTTTGATCCTGGAATAATTTCAAGCGGTGTGTCCCTGGAGGCTAAGGGCCCAGCCCTGGTGGAACACTTGCTCCTGTATCATTATCTTTAGTTCCTGTGTGGTTTTTGTTATTAGCTTTGATCGGTAATCTTGTGTGTTTTTTTATTTTACCATAACTCTGTTATATTTACAATATCATCTCTGTAACAGGAAAGTCGTATTGTTCATTCTGACCTTATAACATATTGTTGTTCCTTTAAGTCATTAATGTAACATTACTGTTCTTTACAGAATGCTATTGTTGTTCAATTACAGAGTAACCGAGCTGTAATATTCTTAAGTTGGTATTACTGTATTCATCTATGGTTTATACTTCATACGATTTCTGTTCAATTGACATTGTTGTTCCATTATGAATTGTGATCGTTATCCTTTCTAACTGAGATCAATATTTGTGGTATCAGACTCAGATTACTGTTTCTCTTAATATCTCTGTGTGCTGTGTGTGTTATTTATTTCGGTACTGTATATTCACAATTGGCTCTAAGCGTTGTTCTATATTTCATTGGTAATTGGTTGCCGTTCCATTTCTATTTGCTGTCTGATTTATCCTTTAAGTAAAGATTGCCATCTGATTTCTGTAGGATACGATTGCTGCACTTGTTCCTGTAGATTAAGGTGTTGCTATTCATCAGACTTAGTTGCTGTTACATTTTCTAGTTGCTGTTCCATTTCCTGTTATTTACGTTATTGGTGTGCAGAATGATCTGAAACTGTAGTGGGCATTGGCATTTGTTGTCTAGTCCCCAGATTGATGATCTGTTCCTTGATTTACATCAGTTTACAAAGGGATGAGTTATTATTACTGGACCCTTGACTGATAAATTGCTTAGTTTTCCGAGTGCATGATTTAGTTTTTGAAATATTTTGCTGTAAGTAGATCTTGTTTCAAGCATCCGTTTACTCTTGTATTTTCTTGAGCTATACTACTAGCATTACTCTGAAAAACGACAACCTCAAACTGAGTACACTCTTTGAGATAACAAATCGTTCCTGGATTGACAAGTTAATGTGAGGTAATTAGAGGTGAAAACGACCCTTTTACGGCTCGACATTTTGGCGCCGTTTCCGGGGAAGAGTGTAGCCATTTGTTCCTTTTTCAAATAGTGTAAGAACCTGTTAGGAAAGAATTGGGTTTTAAAAATGGAAGGTAAGAACCTGCATGTGGAGTATGTAATAACCCTACTCCCCTGCCCGCTTTCCTGTAGATTTGTTGCTGTTTTATTTGGGTAGAACCTAGCAGTTGATTTGTGTGCATGACTAAGCAGAAAAAGCCAGAAAAGAATCCCAAACCTCTACCCAAGCTTGATAAAGCTAAGGGGCCGGTGACCCTTGGCCGATCGACCTTTATAGACGAAATCCTTAAGAAAGCAGAATCTCAGCCTTTAGTAGGACCTAGAAGAGTTCTAGACAGCCTACTAGTTCCCTTCAGGCCACAGGATCACCATCTGTAGCCTTTGCTGAGGTGCATAGCCAAACCGAAGAGCAAGATTTTCAAGAAATTGAAAATTCTAGCCTAAAATCATTGCAGGAAGGGAACCTTAGCAATCTTTGTGAAGGAAGAGGAGAAACAGGAGAAGTTGAAGAACCAACATCTCCTCTTAGGATAATTTAGCCATTAAGCAGCCTAGATAAGGGAAGTGCTGCAAAAATCATTTATAACGAAATTCAAGGACCTAAATCCCCACAGACATTAGGCACTCTCATCATCCCAGATAAAGGAAGTGCTGTCAAGGCCATCCCCATTAGAGCCATTCCCCCTCGACAACCTAGGAATACCCTCCTAGATATCCCAGAAGGCTATTGGCATATATTTGACCAAATGGCCCAGAATCAGCCTAACACCCAAACCTCTACACTACAATACCCCATTTTGGATACTGTAGCTAATGCACCTATGAAAGCAATTCCTCTTCAACATATCCCTACATTCCATGGCCTTACATCAGAAGATCCGGATGCATTCCTATTTGAATTCGATGTGCTGTGTAGAGGATATGACTATACCACCGATCCCCAGAAACTGAAATTATTTCCCTCTACATTAAAATGGGTTGCTTTAAGATGGTTTATGGGATTAGGTGGTGGTGTTATAAATAATTGGGATCGAATGAAAGAGTCTTTTCTAAAAAAATATCAGGACTATTGCAGGTCTCGAGAGTTAAAAGATGAAATATTTTAGATGGTAGCTAAACCAAATGAAAGATTAGAAGAGTATGTTGAACGATTCCAGTATAATCTTCAAAGATCTCCTTATGCATCATTACCTTTACCTGATAATGTATTAAAAACAACATTAATTAGGGGAATGAAGGAACAATGGATTGAGACATTAAACATTATGGGGAAAGGAGATATTTATCAAGAAAATTTTGCTGACATTATTGATTTATGTATCAGGAGCTCGAGAGGCAACACAAGGCTAAAACCAGCAGAACATGATCGATTTGTAAGAGATAATAGAATTTCGGCAGAAGGAGTAACTCATGCAGAAATTGGAAATTTATTAGAAAATTTTAAAACTGACATATTGGGGATGCTGACAACACAACTTGATATTATGCAGGCCAAACAAAAGCAAGCAGAAGCAGAACAGAATTTGGAAATCTTCTGTCCCAGATGCAGAAAGAAACACAGCCACAAGGAGTGTCCATTAGATGCAGTTCAAGTTTGTGCCATTTGTACAAAAGACCACTCCACAGAGAGCTGCCCCTCACTTCCTGGATTGAAAGCAGTATACAAGGAAGTAGAAGAAGAGCTAGAATCGGTGTATCTACTTAATCAGCGCCGTCAATGGTAGCCGCGACAAACAGGTATGTTTTCAGACCCAGCTTCTTCTTTCCAGCCTCCGCAATATCATGCTCAACAATATAATTCAATGTGGAAAAATCAACCTCCCTTCCCAAATTGGTCACAACAATCATTCCCTTCATCATCTCCATGGCCGAATCAAGCAAGCCAACCCAATTGGCCAAATTTTCCCTATACCCCACCATATTGGCAAAACAATGTTTATCCACCGCAATGGACCCCTCCTACTTCACAGAATCAAACCTCACAGACAAATTGGCAAAGACCGATAAATCAGCCAGTAGCAACCATCCCGCTCCCTCAACCTACACTGCCAACCCTAGAACAAAACCCCCAGTCTAACTTAAGGCCGCAACTCCTAGCCCAACCCAACCCCAATCCGAATAACAGACCGGTCTAGTCCATTCAAATAATCGAAACACCAGAGATAGGAACCGATCTAAGGGAGTGTAATGACCTTCAATTAAGATCTGGGCATATCATTGAAACAGAGGGAGATAAAACAGTTCAAGTTGAAAATCAGTTGCCTGTAGAACAACCATTACAAGAAGAGGACGTGACCAGACAACAAATTCATGATCTAGCAACCACATCCTCTCCTCCATTCCTAGAATGCTTAATTATACCTCAACCTATATAATATCCTGATTTTGACATTCTGGGAGAATTACGAAACCTGTACATAAAAATCATGCTCCTCCAAGCCATTTAAGACATCCCGATATATGCAAGGACTATCAAAGAACTATGTATAAAGAAACCAAGGAGGACAATAACAAATAACCCAAAAGTCCAAGTAGTTGGCACTTTATCTGACTTATTATCAGGAAACGAAACACCCGTTAAATACGAAGACCCAAGAAATCCAATAGTAACTGTACAAATCTATGGTCAAACCTTCTCAAATGCCTTAGTTGATCTAGGAGTTGCAATTAACATCTTAACAACCACTACTTGCCAAAAACTGGGCGTTACATCAGTAGAACCGACCTCCACTTTATTAGAACTGGCTGACCAATCTGTAGTTAGGCCTGAGGGCAGCCTACAAGATGTTATGGTATCCATTGACTCTTGGGAGTATCTGGATGATTCCCTAATAATAAACCCCAAAAAATGACTTGATGGACATCCATTGATCTTAGGCAGACCTTGGCTCGCAACTGCCGATGCTTATATTGGCTGCCGGCAAGGTAATATGACCATTACTAGGGGGACAAATATTAAGAATCTAGCTTTATACCCCCCAGCGCAACCAAGTGTCACAATAATAAAAAATAACAAGCATCCTGTATCATACCTCACCGAAAATATTAGATCTCCATTAACCATACAAGAGGCCCTCGATTTCAAAGACCAAACAGAAGATGATGCCATTACTAATTTCATTAGCCAAGCTGAACCCAGATCCCATGTACAATGTCACTTGATAGAAGCAACATTTGATAATGAATTAGAAGAGGATCTTCTTAAAGATACACATGATCAAACAATACCTACTACCTCTGTTTCGAATAGCAAAATTGTGGAAATTGAGCCAGGAAAGGCTTTAAACATTAATGCCAACCTGACTTCCGAACAAGAAAAGAAGCTCATCCAATTATTGAGGAAACATAAAGAAGAATTTTCATGGGACTACCCTGATATGAAAGGAATTGACCCCTAGTTATGTACACACCACATTTACATAGAAAAGGATGCGAGACCTGTTCGCCAACCATAAAGGAGACTTAATCCTCATCTAAAAGACGTTGTAAAAGCTAAACTTCAAAAAATTTTAGATGTTAACTTCATCTACCCTATCTCCGATAGTAAATGGGTCTCTCCACTTGTTGTGGTACCAAAGAAGAATGGAAAATGGAGGATTTCTGTAGACTATAGAGAATTAAACAAAGCAACACAAAAAGACCACTTTCCCCTTCCATTCATTGATCAAGTATTAGACACTCTAGCAGGAAAGAAATTCTTTTCTTTCTTAGATGGCTTCAGTGGATACAATCAGATTTAGATTGCCCCTGAAGACCAAGACAAAACCACTTTTACTTGTCCTTGGGGAACATTTGCCTACAGAGTTCTACCTTTTGGCTTATGCAATGCTCCTGCCACATTTCAAAGAGCTATCCTCAACATTTTTTTAGACCTAATAAATGAGGGGCTCGAAGTCTACATGGATTATTTTACACCATATGGAGATGATTTTGACCCAGCATTGGATACACTGGAAAAAGTCTTGCTGCGCTGCATTTCCACCAGGATTTGCTTAAGCCATGAAAAATGCTATATGATGATGACTGAAGGACTTATTCTAGGCCATTATATCTCAGCGGCTAGCATACAAGTAGACCCAGCCAAAATTCAAATAATTTTGCTAATTCCCACTCCTACCACTCAAATAGAGGTACGCAATTTTCTCGGATTCTTTGGTTATTATAGAAGGTTTATAGAACATTTTTCACATATTGCTGCACCTCTATATGCATTGACAGGTAATGTTAACTTTCTTTGGAAAGAAAAATGTGACCGTTCTTTTCAGAATTTGAAGAAGCTTGTGTCCACATCTCCAGTCCTTCGAGGACCAAATTGGGACCTGCCATTCCAAATTTCATCAGATGCCTCAGATACAGCTATTGGAGCAGTCCTTGGGCAGGAAGAAGATAAAAAACCATATGCAATTTATTATATTAGCAAGAACTTATCCCCTGCTGAATTGAATTATACTGTTACTGAAAAGGAATTTCTAGCTATAATACATGTTGTCAATAAGTTCAGGCATTACATCACTGGATATCCTGTTATCTTGTATACATTTCACTCTGCCATAAAATATTTAACAAATAAACCAATCACAAATGGTAGAATAACTAGATGGCTGATTTTATTGCAGGAATTTGATATTACAATCAAGGACAGACCTGGAAAAGAAAATCATGTAGCTGACTTTCTCTCACGAATGCCAAAACCAGTGGATGCAGCAGCAGTTGAAGATCAATTTCCAGATGAGCATTTGTTTGCTATCACTGTTAAAACACCTTGTTATGCTGATGTTGTGAATTACTTAGCAGTAGGTAAATTACAAAAACATCTAACCCCGAATGAACGAAAACAGATTGTCCAGCGAAGTGCTCGATTTTCCTGGATTGGGGGCTACCTGTTCCATACAGGAGTAGATATGAACATTAGGAGATGTGTCCAGGAGGATGAAATTTTTGATATTTTGAAAGCTTGTCATGACGGACCATGTGGTGGACACTTTTCCGATAAGAGAACTAGACATAAGGTGCTGCAAACAGGGTATTATTGGCCTACGATCTTCAAAGATGCAAAGAAGTTCATTCAAACTTGTGACAGTTGTCAAAGGGCAGGATGCCCTGGCCAGTCCGACGAAATGCCCCTGAACCCACAACTGGTTATTGAACCATTCGAGCGATGGGCACTTGATTTTGTTGGTCCAATTAACCCATCCTCGAACCAGAAAACATATATTCTGGTGGCAACAGAATATGTCACCAAATGGGTTGAAGCAGAAGCATTGCCGAGAGCTACAGAGGATTTTGTCATACAGTTCCTGTTTCATATATTTGTGCGATATGGGCTTCCAAGAGACATAATTACAAACAGTGGACCACAGTTTGCTGGTAACAAGATTGCTGCAACACTTAAGAACTATCATATCCAACATAAAATTACTACTCCATACCACCCACAGGCAAATAGTCAAGTAGAAAGCAGCAACAAAATAATAGAAGCAATCTTGACAAAAACCATTGCGTCACATAGATGTGATTGGGTTGCAAGACTACCAGAAGCCTTGTGGGCCTACAGAATAACATGGAGAAGCACTACCAGCTATTCACCATACCAATTGGTGTTTGGAAGGCAACCCATTTTCCCCATAGAATTTGAAATCCAAACACTGTGAACAACACAAGAAGTCGGCCTAGATCTAAACGAGGCACAGATTAATAGGTTATAGCAGATCAATGAGCTAGATGAAATCAAGCTCTCTGCCCTTCAACACACTGCATTAATCCAACAACAGCGAGCTAAATGGCATGACGCACTCATTAAAAAGAAAGTCTTCCACGAAGGAGATTGGGCACTCTTATACGATTCCAGGTTTCAGGATTTTCCCAGGAAACTTCAGACTCGCTGGCTGGGGCCATATGAAATCCAAAAGGTACATAATAATGGCACCCTTACTCTAGTCACTATTGACGGATCTGGACATACCTTTAAAGTAAATGGCAACTCAGTTTGATTATACCGCAAACCACTTACTGGGGAATCCTTCTGCTAGCAACTACGCGAGGACTCTGATATGCAAATTCTACAGGAGGAAGAGAAATCTTCCTCACCTGTGATTCATTAAGTGATTCACCTGTTTTTACACTTTGTACATAATTTCTTTGTTTTGTTAAATCAGTTTCTGTATATATTTTTGTATTTGCATTTTTTTTCTGCTGCTCCTTTTCAGAAGAAACCGCGTTGTCATTTTGTTGTTCCTTTTCTGAAGGGACAACATTTGTGTACACTTTTGTCGTTGTTGCTGTTCCTTTTTCAAAAAGAACAACACCCTTTGTTTTAGCCATTTTTTTTTCATTTTCATTTTGCTGTTCCTTTTCCAAGGGAACGACATTTGAGTTTTCTGCTGTTCCTTTTCCAAAGGAACAACACTTTTGATTTTTTCTCTTCCTTTTCCAAAGGAACGGAATTTTAGTTTTCTGCTGTTCCTTTTCTAAAGGAACAACACTTTCAATTTATTTTTTGTTCCTTTTCCAAAGGAATGGCATTTGAGTTTTTTGCTGTTCCTTTTCCAAAGGAACAACACTTTTGATTTTTGCTGTTCCTTTCCCAAAGGAATGGCATTTGAGTTTTCTGTTGTTCCTTTTCTAAAGGAACAACACTTTTGATTTTTTTGCTGTTCCTTTTCCAAAGGAACGACATTTGAGTTTTTTGTTGTTCCTTTTCCAAAGGAACAACACTTTTGATTTTTGCTGTTCCTTTTCCAAAGGAACGACATTTGAGTTTTCTACTGTTCCTTTTCCAAAGGAACAACACTTTTGATTTTTGTTGTTCCTTTTCCAAAGGAACGACATTTGCATTTTTGTTGTTCCTTTTCCAAAGGAATGACACTTTTAGCACTTGCGTTTCTGCTATTCCTTTTCCAAAGGAACGACACTTTTGGTTTTCTGTTGTTCCTTTTCTAAAGGAACGACATGTTCGGTTTTTGCTGTTCCTTTTTTCAAAGGAACGACACTTTCGGTTTTTGCTGTTCCTTTTTCAAAGGAACAACACTTGTATTCCTTTGCCCTTCCTTTTTCAAACGACAACATTCTCGTATTCCTTTTACTTATGCCTAAAGATACCTGCTGTTCCTCTTGTTTCAGGTCTTTTGGAGCACAACTATACACTCATGCAATGGATACAAAGCTAGAGCATACTGAAATCAGCAAATTATATAAAATCGCTACTTTTACAAGAAATTGCTGTGAATTGATAAAGAGGAACAAAGAAAGGACACAATTATTCATCACTTTTGCTATCATTACCCTACTAATACTGACATGATTGGTCATCTTTATCATGCTGGTTCTTTTTAAATTCCCATAATCTTCTTTGATCATTATTAAGGAATAAGAACAAAGGGTTTATATTTTTCTATTGAGATGTTAAGACTTCTTCCACCATTCCTACTCTTAAGGAGGGCCAAACCACCCTTTGTGTATAAATAGGAAAGCATTTTATAAAAAAAGAAAAAAGAAGAATGTTTTGAATTTTCAAATGCAGGATAGGGGGTCTCATCAAGAGCCAACCTACCATGATCATAAGGAAGAAAGTGAATTGGCATTCCCACTATGGCCACCAAACTAGGGATATGGTCCAAGAGGCACATCAGAAAAAATAAAGAGTCCTTGGAACAGGAGGTCTCATCACGAGCCAGCCTGCCCACCTTTCACTCCTTCCTGGTGAATGACATTATGATTTAACTAGTTACCAAGCCAGCATAATGACTTCCATTTTGACACTGAACAATACTTCCTAGGCATACACAAAGGATCATGGTTCCATGGGTGAAACAAACAACTCTGCCAAGGTTATGGACACTTGTTAGCAGCAGAGTTCTGTTAATGGTATTGAAGTCACATTTCTTATATACCAATAATAATCATTAATACCCTTCTCTGTTTTATACCTTTGTAATCCGTCAAATAAGATTATGCATATCACTTCTCCGAACCATTAAACACATGAAAATCCATCATAACCAATCATGACGGAAAAAGTAGACAATGATCGCATTACACTCGTTGTGCACGTCAACTATCCTATCCTCCTAGCCTCACATCATGTAACCACATTTTCTTATTTATTAAGCGATCCTATTATACACCTTGATTTCGGTAACCTGCTCCTTTTGTAAACATGGCATCTTGGCATACGCTATTCCTTTATGACCCTGTACCAGGACAGATCGGCCCGCCGCTCCTTCATTTGACGGTCGAGGATGGCCTATCACATTGCGGGGGGGGGGGGGGCGCTGACTTCATAATTTGCTGACATACGTGTCAGGCTATTATTTGGAAAACTCTTACCCGGGAATAGCAAGGCTTAACAGTATCTCGTTTTTCAATTTGCATGCCTTGTTGTTCCTAAGATATTTCCGCATCATAGTCTGCAACAATTAGGAAGAATTGAACGATCCTTGCGATTTTGCTATTTTCTCTGTGTTTCTAACAGTTTGAACAGCCTACTATTCCATTGTCATCTCTTCTCTTTTTACAGTGAGCTAAAGCATGGGAGGTAGGTCAATTCGAAGAGAACCATAGGTATTGACAGTTTCTGATGCTGCACGGGAAATCCTGGCAAGGGCATGATGGTTAGTCTATCTTAATCATTTACAGGAATCCAATGAGATCGTGGCAATAGAATTCTTGCAGAACTTGCAATAATACCACTCCACAGTAAGGGGAAAACGCATAGCAGTTATCGATGACGTAATTGCAGTAAAGTCTCGGGACTACCAGCCACTGGACCTGTGTGGACTCTAAAGAAGGAGAGACTGCAAAAGATCATGAATATCTTCCAGGATGAAGGCCAAAACCTGACAGTCAGAGGAAAGGGAGTCCTACCAGTAGCATTAGGAGAGCCATGGGCAGAATTGGCGAGGATCATCCAGAGCTACATCACTTGTGAAGGCAGGAAAGACGTGGTAAGACCACGACACCTTAAACTCTTAGCTGTATTAAAAGAGAAATGCTCTGTGAACCTACCTGCATTTTTAAATTCATTACTTCATGATGTTGCTCGAAGCATGAAAAAGTCACAACATGTAGAATCGGTAGTAAGTCACCATGGACTGATACGGATGATAGATAGCCACGGTATTGCTCAGTAGCAGAGAAGCTGGGAAGAACTAATTTCTATAATAGATGGGGCACTGACTCCGCTAGCCCCAAAACGCAAACATACTGCCAGTACACCAAATAGACCATCAAAACGGAGAAAATCAGTTAGATTGGCACGGATTAGAGGGAGGTTGGAAAATCCCCAAGGGAGTACCAGCCAATCTGTGGAGATAGACGACTCAGGGGACGAGAAACCCTCGCAATTGGAAGGAGAAGAGAATGAGAAAGAAGTGGGAGGAAATGAGGAAGGAGAAATAGAGGAAGAGATTGAGCAGCCTGAGTAGGTGGAGGCAGAGATAGAGCAACGTGAAGAGAGTACATTGCAAAATCCATTGCAAGAGGACGAATTAGCCAAAATTCTGGCCAATATGGGCGAATACGCCCAACCTCTTAGCCCGCTAGGCGTCCAGATTGAGGAAGAACCAAAAGAGCATTCTGCTCAGGACAAAAATGCACCCGAAGAATTGCGCGACGGGGAAGAAAACGAAGAGAATCATTCTGCAAGTATGACAGGAGAAGAAAATGATGAAGATATAGAAGGGGAACAATCCGCTCCCAGCCAGACTACACTGGAAGAATTGCATGAAGAAGAAGGGGTGGACAAAGAAGTTACCCAGGAAATAACAGAGCCAACTAGGGTTTCTACTCCTGAGCAACCTGAACAAAACAACGAAGGAGCACCCCAAGAGGAAAACCAGGGAATTGGCCAAGATAACAGTCTAGGCCCGAGTAAACAGACAACTGTTCCTTCTAAGGAAACAAAAGAAATTAAACGATTACAAAAAGAACAACAAAGATTACTAAATGTGATAGCTCGACTTTGACAACAAATCAGGGTTTTGAGAATGAGAAAGAGAGCAAAAAGAACTTCAGGGGAAGACACAGCCACTCCAGCGAGACTCCCCAAGAAAAAGGTTCGAAGGATCCCTATTCATCCTGCTGTTCAAAACCCTGTCGAAGAACAGTCTGCTCTTCAAACTGCTGTTGAAGAACAGTCTATTGTTCAAACCCCTGTTGAGATGTAGACTGCTGTTCAAAAGAAAAAGGAACAACATTCCACTGTTGCCCATGTTGAAGTGCAAATAGACAATATATCGGCTTGTGACAAGGAAGTTCAGACAGAGGCACAGTCCTCTGAAGGAATACAGACTATAAACACGAGGTGACGCAATAAGAAGATTCAAGTAAATCTTCCACTGACCACTACTGCGTGGGACAGCGATCCGAGGACAGTAACCCTACAAGAGGGTTTGATGCAAGCTCAACAGGCAGTAGAAAAACTCATAGAACAAATGGTTTCTCGAGAAAAGTATGAAGAATTGCAACAACAGCTAAGGAATGTTAATTTATCCGAAAGCCAGGCCTTTGAAGGATGGAAAAAAGAACAAGAAAAAGTCACAAAGGTAACTCATAGATTAGATGTAGTTATCAGACAGATGGATACCTTATGCTCTTTGTACACTGACATCCTAGCATGTAGAGCCCCTACCAAGAATTATGCCTTGTTTTTAATGGAACGATATTTGCAATTGAAAATTAAGGCCATCAAAGTAGGAGCCCCTATACAAATTAATACCATTGATGATTTTATAAATTGTTGTAAGCACTATGGAGTAAAGGTTCAAAGACTACTGTGTGAATTCTATCTGCATAACCTTGTGTTAGATCAAGAGACAGAGCATAACCCTGGCCCTTTCGTTGGGGATATTCAACTGCAGGCATTTATTTCATTTGGAGTTAATCAAATCAAATGGCTTAAAGCCTATAATGTCTTCCAAAGACAAGAAAACGGATTAGACTTATGGGTAAGAGTTGAGCTTAGAGATCCATTACAGTTATGGAACAAACACAGGAGCCTCATGAGGACTCCGGGTGTGATTAACGCGTTAGGACCCATTCATACAACAATCAATCGGAAAAGGATAGAATACTTCTTTACCATTAAGGACCTTGCCATTGCAGCTGCTAAGTTTCGATATCAGACCTCTAATCCGAACATCCAACTCAGGGAACCATTTAATTATGAGAACTTTAAGTTAGCCGCTAATCGTTTGAACCTCTATGGCGAAATTATCTTGAGGGCAAGGCCATCTTGGTTAAGATATAGGTTTCGGAGTCCGATTATTTGGCACCCTGCACTTGGATACCAAGCCCTGTATGAAATGCCTGAGGGTCAGATAGGCCATCTTTTTGAACACCTAGTTAGGCATCATGGCTATAGACCGCCACATGAGATCCCATCTCTAGCCTACTCTCTTACTGCCTTACATGTCAGCTACACTGTTTTCATGAGGGCATGAAAAAGGGTAAGCAGGGGGGTGTGTGGAGTACTGAAGAAGGTATGTTTTTATTGATTATTTTGTCATCTTTTTTTTAGAACTCGTAAGATCTTTGCATCATGAACTAGGTAGATAATGGGAAATCATGACAAATCTATAAGATTTATATGTAACATGAAAACACTAATAATTGCCATTTCTTATGCAGGAAAAGGGAAAAACTAAAGATTGCCGCTCCAAAGAAAAAGACAGGGCCAAGCTAACCGCTATCCCTTTGGCGGGGAACCATATGCAAACAAGATGAACTAAATTAAAACATCTCAGCCAAGGAAAGGAAAAGCAGATATCGACTTAGCGCATGAAAACGACTGGATAACTGAGGATTAACAGCTTGGCGAATCCCTCAGGATCCTTTGATCCTGAGGGATCACTGCTTTAACTATTTTCGCATCCTTGATATCTCCGCTTCAGCTGTTATAAGTAGGGGCAACACTGCTAGCCTAGGGATCGACTGCTAATTTTTATGTAACTTTGCTCTGTATTTGAAACTTTGATAACTCTCGTTGAGAAGTGATCCACTGTAACTTTGTTTTAATTCTTTAATATAAATCTGGTTGTTTTTCCATCTTTGATCCTAGAATAATTTCAAGCGATGTGTCCCTGGAGGCTAAGGGCCCGGCCCTGGTGGAACACTTGCTCCTGTATCATTACCTTTAGTTTGTGTGTGGTTTTTGTTATTAGCTTTGATCTGTAATCTGGTGTGTTTTGTTATTTTACCACAACTATGTTATATTTACAATATCGTCTCTATAACAGGAAAGTCGCATTGTTCATGCTGACCTTATAACATATTGTTGTTCCTTTAAGTCATTAATGTAACATTAATGTTATTTACAGAATGCTATTGCTGTTCAATTACAGAGTAACTGAGTTGTAATATTCTTAAGTTGGTATTACTGTATTCGTCTATGGTTTATAATTCATACGATTGTTGTTCAATTGACATTGCTGTTCCATTATGAATTGCGATCGTTATCCTTTCTAACTGAGATCAATATTTGTGGTATTAGACTCAGATTACTGTTTCTCTTAATATCTTTGTGTGCTGTGTGTGTTATTTATTTCGGTACTGTATATTCACAATTGGCTCTAAGTGTTGTTCTAGCTGCATGATCAGTATGTACAAAGGTAGGATACCTGGTAACGTAGTGCCAGAATTTGTTGATGGCATAGATGACAGCAAGGAACTCTTTTTCAATCACTGTGTAATTTAATTAAGCAGGGACCAAATTCTTACTAACATAGTAAACTGCATATGGTACCCTATCCTCTTGCTATCCCAATACTGCACCAATCGCTGTTTGGGAAGCATCCGTGTGAATATGGAATGGTAATGCCCAGTCTGGTCCCCTGAGGATCAGAGTGCTACAGACCAATTCCTTGATTTTCGTGAAAGTTACATCACAGTCACCTGTCCACACAAAATCTGAATCTTTTGTCAGCAATTGAAAAAGTGGATGTGCTACTTTAGCGAAATTTTCTATAAAGCGCCTGTAATAACCGGCACAACCAATAAAGCTGCATACCTGTGTAAGTTTTTTGGGTGCCAGAAAATGCAAAATTACCTTTATTTTAGCTGGGTCCATCCAGATTCCTTCATCTGAGAGCAAATGTCCCAGAACAATTCCTTCCTCCATCATCATATGGCATTTTACCGTACTTAAGGAGACTCGCGCCTGTATGCACCTTTCAAGAACTTTCTCTAAATTTCTCAACCCTTCTATAAATGAATCCCCATATGGAGTAAAGTCATCCATGTAAATTTC
Organism: Pinus tabuliformis; assembly: GCA_031772625.1. NCBI lineage: Eukaryota > Viridiplantae > Streptophyta > Pinopsida > Pinales > Pinaceae > Pinus > Pinus tabuliformis. The sequence goes on along the minus strand of CM062818.1, from coordinate 2,063,722,285 downwards.
AACACTATCATCCACCAAATCAGAGAAGATCCCCAAAATTTCCCTCTGGAACGTTGCAGGTGCATTACACAGGCCAAAAGGAAGGACCCGGTATGCGTATATTCCCCAAGGGCATGTGAAAGTAGATTAGTCCTGATCTTCAGGAGCTATCTGGATCTGGTTATACCCACTAAATCCATCTAGAAAGGAGAAGAACCTTTTGCCAGCTAATGTGTCCAAAACTTGATCAATAAATGGTAAAGGAAAATGATATTTCCGCGTTGCCTTATTTAATTCTCTATAATCCACACATATCCGACATTTACCATTTTTCTTGGGGACCATTACTAATGGAGAAACCCATTGGCTATTTGAAATGGGGTAAATAAAACCCACGTCCAGTAATTTCTAAAGTTCTTCTTTCACAATATTTTTCAATGCATGGTTCATCCTTCTTTGAGGCTGTCTCACAGGACGACAATCTTCCTTAATATATATATGATGGGTACACAAACTAGTAGGAATCCATTTCATGTCTGAGTAATCCCAGGCGATGGCTTTTTTATGCTTCTGAAGGACATCTACAAGTTGCTTCTTCCGGGATTCTGACAGGTTAGGGTTAATGTTCAGAGTCTTTCCTAGTTCTAATTCCACTAGGATACTTCCATGGGGTGCAACTATGTGTAGCTCCTCAGATCCCCCTGCTGTTTCAATAGTTTCCTGAGTTTCACATCTTAGGGTGGATTCTAGGATTTGTTGATTTGGCTCTGAAATGGAGCAAGGATCATCCATAAAGGAGGTGATTGCATTATCTTCCGATTCCATTTTTAACTGGAGGGCCTGTCCAGTAGTAAGGACTGGTCTTAATTCCTCATTTTCCATTTCAGGCTCTTTCCTAGAATAAGATTTTCTTGCTACCTGCCAGTTTTGTGGATGGGTTTGGTTCTGTAGGTGGGTATAGCACTAAATTCTTAGTTTTGTGCCCATTTGAAATGACCATGTGTCTTGAACAGCACCCAATGTAAGCATCTGCAATAGCCAACAATGGCCTTCCTAAAATAAGGGGATGGCCGCCGACTGAAGATTGCGTGTGCAATACTAGGAAATCTATGGGATAGTGCCATGAATCCACCGAAATTGTTACATCTTCTAACTTCCCTATAGGTTTTACTGTAGATCAATCTGCCAGTTCAAACACTGTAGGTGTGTGCTTCAAGTTACGAAGACCTAATGTATGTATAGTTTTAGTGGTGATAACATTGATGGCAGCGCCTAGATCTACCAGCACATTCAGAATTTATACTCCATTAATTTTTACTATTAGAATTGGGTTCCCTGGATCTCCATACTTTACATGCATTGACTTCCCCATCATAAAATCTGATAATTTTCCCGTGACGTGAATAGTAAGGGGGTCTTTGGATTTCTTTGTAGGCTTCTTAGAACAGTATTCCCTAAGAGTCTTTGCATATATTGGTACATCCTTCATAGCTTGTAACAGGGGAATTTTGACAAATAAGTTCTGTAATTCACCTAACAAGTCAAATTCAGCTTGAGGACTTGATTTACTCAATGTCAGTGTTTCTGGATAGGGTGGCTCAGTTTGATTTTTTTTTGCAGGAGTTGCCTGATTTTTGTCAGTTTGTTTTGGTTCCCTGTTAATTAATTTTGACTCTTTACCCTCACTATCAAGTTGTTTAATGATAACTGGTGGAGGTTGAGCATCGATTGTCCGACTTGATCGCAAATTCATTTCATACAATTCTGCGGTGGAAATGCTATACGAGGGTAGGTTGAGAGTGTCAGTTTGATGAACTCCTTTATTATTAGGATTCAGGTTAGGTTGGATGGGAAGCTGGGGACGGACAAGTTGACTACTAGGAGGCACATTAAAGGACGTTTGGAGTTTCTGCTGTGGCATCGGCTGAGGAAACTGCCCAGGAGAAGATCCTCTCCAAGTTGGAGCCCATGGGGAGCTCGAACTGGCTTGAGGGTTCCACTACTGCCAAGGTGGAAACTGGTATTGTGGCCACATGGGTGGATAGGGCATGGATTGAGGATTCATATTGAAATTACTAAAATATTGAGATGGGTCTGAGTACATACCTTGGTTTCCCATTGGTGGTCGAGGCTGCCATGGATTTTTAGACCCCATGAGGTACAGTTGCTCCGTGTCTTCTACTATCCCTTGAAACACTACTTTCAAACCTGACAAGTAGGGGCATGAGCTTGTTGCATGATTTAATTCACAGATTGTGCATTCCTCTATGGAGTTCAATGGACATTCCCTCTCTAGATGCTTCTTTCTACACTTTGGGTAGAATATAGCCATGGTCCTGTCCAATTCCAGCTGCTTCTGTTTTACTTGTAGCGTATCCATCTGTGTTGACAAAGTACTCAGGATATCCGTTCTCAAGTTGTCTAGCAGGTTTCTGATTTCTGCCTTCGTAACACCCCCACCAGATACCTTTGCTGAGCAAATCCCTTGTCTATTTCTTGCGAGCCCTCTCGAGCACTGAATGCATAGTTCACAGATAACCTCGAAGGTTTCCTTCGATATATCTCCCTTTCCTACAATGTTCAACAATTCCAAAGAGTCCTCACGAAAAGCCCGGAGGAGGATAATTTTTAAAATATCCTTATCCAAGTCAGAGTGACCTGACCTCTGTAATGTGTACTTAAACCATTCCACACAGTCTTCCAAGCTCTCGTCTTCTTTTTGTGTGAACTTAAAAAGTTCCTCTTTGATGTTCCAGGATTTGCAGTAATCCTGGTATTTTTCCAGAAAAGTTATCCACATATCATCCCATGTGGAAATAGAACTTCCTCCAAGGCCCATGAACCATCGCAGAGCTGTCCCTTTTAGCGTAGCAGGGAAAATTTTTAACTTTTGGGCGTCCGTCATGTAGTCATACCCCCGGCACACTATGTCAAATTCGAATAAAAACGTGTCAGGGTCTTCTGAAATAAGCCCATGAAAGCTTGGTAAGGCTGCTAATGGAATAGGCTTCGTGGGCGCACCAGCTCCCAAATCCCCGATTGGAAACTCGATAGTGGAGGTTGTAGGAGCCATAAATATCCTCCAATAACCGCTGGGTATTTCAACAGGCTCTGTGGAAGATGGCCGAGGGTTCCTTACCACTTGGATTTGAGTTGCTTTGACGGCACTTCCTCGGTCCCTTGGTGATGCGAGTGCCCCTACGTTTCCTTCTTCTGCATCCTGATGTCTTGATCCCTCGGCTACGACCTCCTTTCCCTTGCTGGAGTGACCCGACTCTATCGATGTTATACTTGCAACCTCTTCCCCTTCTATTATCGACATAGGGTTGCCCTGGTCAGGTATATTGTTGGATGTCTCCTCAACTGCTAGAGGGGGCTACTGTGTTGAATCACCAAAGAGTGTTGTAGGCAGAACTGGTTGATCTATCGATTGTCCCTCGGATTTTACTCTCCGTGCAACTGGTCTCACAGCTGCATGAAAGGATGCTTCTAGTTCAAATTTTGTTGAAAAGTGTGCAACAATAAATGCTTGTTGAGAACGCAACAAGATGATGGAGCTTAGTGGAAAGGAGTCGCCTTCACTAAGTGGGCCTGTAGGAAAATTATGGTGCAAAGTCTATTTTTGGATCACAGCAAAAGTGATCACAGATGATGTGATCACAGCATGAGTGATCAGAGTCTATTATTAGACTGCTAGTCAAAAATAGAAAAGTCAAATATTATTGTCTCATAATAATATTTAGACTATAAACTTTATCTTCTCCTCTTGGAGCACTTTAGTTTGAGCTACAGATGTGGCACATGCAGCTGTCAGAAGGAAATACACTTTTCTTATGAGTCAGTTGAGCTATTACGTACAGGACATCAGTTAGAACTCATGCATGTGAGTTTTGTGGAGTTGGATGTGGAGTTGATGAAGTTGTGTTTAGTTGAACTAGTTGTATTTAGTCTAACTGATCAATAGACTAAGTGATGAGTTGTGTGAATTAGTTATTAATTAATTCACTAATTATTAACTCATAATGCAACTGAAGAATACATCAGTTAACTCAGTGCATGTACAGTTCAGTGGAGACAGGTGTTAGAGGTTGAGATTGCTATCAGTTGTGCATGAGATTTTGCACATGCATGGATTGAGTAATGCCAATGAGAATTGCGCAGTATGGGGCCAATACCAAGTGATTATAGCCTCTGCTCACGTGATTCCCAGTGTGGGTGATTCTCTTGAGGTAAAAACGAGTTTGGTTCAGCCATTCTCATTCATTCTCTTGCAGGATTGTGCAGTGGAGGCAGGCAAGCAGTGGAGGAGATTTGGAGATCAGATCTGAGCTGTATTGTGTGTAACAGGTGGAGATAGTGCTGGATACTTGTGAGGAGTATTGTACTATGTATTGTTACATGTTCTCAATCAATATAATATACAGATAGTTGGGGTTTTTAGCGAGATGCTTTCCCCAGGAAAATACTATGTTGATATGTGTGATTGATGCTTCTATGTGCGCATGTTATTGTTTCTGCTTTTGTAAATTGATGATCAACGTAGAGGAGGTTATGTATTATGCATCTTTTCCGCAATAGTGTATAATCGGGATAATCTCTGTTGAATAAGTGTCATATTATTCAAAATTTCTACAAATTTTGCTATGATTTGCTGGATGTAAGCCTTTCTTCCCAAGTCTGGTCCTACCCTATTTGGGGCTCTTCCTCTGCCCCTCTTGTTTGGTTCTGTATTCATACAAATGTTGATATGACAGAAAGGTCTTGGTTTCAACCTACAATGCTCTAGTCTTGAAGTAAGGTGTCAAAAGACCATTCCTTCCTGAAGACGAAAGAGCTTACGAAAAGAGAAACAACTAACAAAAAACAGGAATCTAGGGTTCAGGGCCTAGAGAAGGGTGTCAAAGGACTCCTCCCTCCCTAGGACAAGAAACACAAACAAAAGCACAACTCTCAGAGAACCTAATACTTCAAGATCTGAAGTAGGTCATCAAAAGACTCCTCCCTCCCTAAGGTAAAATCTAGGGTTTCCCGAAAAAACACAAAAGGGTTGAAAGAAATAAATCTACTCAGGGCCTGGAGCAGGGTATCAAAGGAATCCTCCCTCCCCTGGACAAGAGGTCAGCCCTATAGAAATAGGAAAGCAAATAAAAATAAGAAAAAAGAAACACCTATGCTCACGACTTGGAGCAGAGTAAGAAAACTCGTTCTCTCCCCAAGACGAGAGATTGACCCTCTGGTTGGTCCAAATCATGTCTTGTACCTTGTTAGCCTCCCCTGTAACGACGCCAAAATGTTGGGGTCCAGGTATGAACAATTTATTCACCATTTTTCATACATTAATTTATCAATCTGGGTGCATATCCTTTCAAGGAAACACACAAAGTATATGCAGGGGCAAGGTTACCATCTGTTATCAACCAAGGGTTTGTGTTTAATACTCAAAACATTGCTGTAAAACTAAAACTAACTATAGTACTCAAGAAAAGCAATTACAAGAATTGATAATCTGTATCAACAATTATGAAATAATAAATGCCACACAACAGGAAATACACAACACCTAATTAGAAGAGAGGGTCCAGCTCTCTGATCAAAGCTGTGTTGGATTTAAGAGATCTGTGGTTTGTGTCTTTTGAATCAGTGATCGGAGAATCCACAGTATGAACATTTTTATACCAACGTTTCAAATCCCAAGTGGGATCCATCATCAGGGTTGAAGAATGATGATAAAAGAAGAGCAATAAGGCAGAATAAATACTAATGAGGAAGAAATTTTCAAGGAAGAACACACTGTCGGCTAGAATCTTTAATTTTATATAATTTTATTTTTAATTTCATATTAATTATTATAAATAATTAACATTTAAAATAAATTAATATAATAATTCATACAAAAATTAATGAAATAACTATTATATAAATTAATATAATAGTTAATCACAACAAAGAATGGAGCAACAAAAGTGATGATATATTATTGATCTGGAAAGAGCTATTACAATCTTGATGGGGAGTCCCCCTTTTACAGGAATAACCTGTCTTTTATACACAGCGAAGGAGAACAACGTCTTTCCCCAAAACCTGGTAACCGTATACCCAGAAATATACATTAGTTTAGGATGGCACCGACACCAAATGAACATGATCAGAGAATGGTCCAAGAATGGTTCAGGGATCTGCGAATCTAGCTACACAACTTCCTTATGACTGGTCATTGCTATGAATTACAGATCTGCTGCAGCATGCTGAAAGATCGATACCTATTCTCCAGAAGCTATGGTCAAACATGTGTTTTAGTGCTGTGAATAGGCAAAACCCCGCGACTTTACTTCATTAATAAAATATTCCAATAGAAAAAAAAGGGGTAATTACCTTGCAGATTTAGCATAGTAAATACGGATGAATAAGTACAAAAAGGACAAAAAGAGGGATGGAAATGCAATAGAAAGAAAGCTCGATTTGGTGCCCAACATCTCCCCCAAACTAGCCTTCTACATGTCCTCATGCAGTTTGCCACCTCTGTGGATCTGGGTTTCGTAGAATGTTGGCTTCCTGAAGCTGAGTGAGATCATACTCTTCGGTCATCTCTGTCCCTAGAACTTTAAAACCTCCTGAGAGGAGGACTTCCTTTCACCAATCACCCAGAACATTATATGCTGGGGCGTGATTTGCTACTAGCAACCAGATGATGGGGAACTGGAATCGGATTCCTATCCACCGGACCCCGCATGTTCGGACACACGCCACATACCTAGGCACTCTGGTGAGTGCTCATGCAAAATTCGGTGCTCCAAGTGGTTCCCTGTTTCGAATAGTTGTAGGTGACATCATCCATCTTTTCTGACAACAATCAAGGGCTTCATCTTGAAATGTGACTAATTGTCTGACACAAAGATCAAGGCACCATTTTTGTGTCCTTAGCATCCTTTCCTTGTTTCCCTCAATTCCCAAAAAGGTGTTGTGTTTAGTGAACATGGTTATTGACCTTTCATGTTCTCCTCTTACTATAAATGGATTTGTAACTTGATTGGACTCAAATGTATTAAAAGCCTTCTGCCAACTGATCTGATTAAAAGTGTAAGAGGTGAGAGCCCTTAAATGAATGTCTCCCACATATGGGACTGGGTTGAATTCTCTGTCTAGGCGTAGTAGATACCCATGCATGTAAAAATCACACATAAAATGCTGAGTTGGCATTTCATGGATCCTCAATATGTGGAGGAATTGTACACCATCCTCTTTTTCATCACTGATCTCATTCTTGATGCTCTCCATGCAGAATAAAAGAAAACGTTCATGTAAGAATAAAGAATAATAAGAAGTAGTGGAATGACATGCCATCACCTCTTGTGCTAAGTTAAACATCTACTCCTTATCAGCTTTCAACTCTGCCACTTACTTTTCCAGCTACTCCATCTTGAGTTGCTGCTTCGCATGCTTCAACCTCATGACATCTATACACTCCACATATTAAAAAATGGTTATGGAGGCTCATTCCTGAGTTCTTTTGACCTCACTTTGATACCGAGCTGTAGTGGATTACCAAGTCTGCACTTTGGCTGTTAAGGAATATTCACGGTCTTCAAACAGTCGCTCGAACAGGTCTGTTTGAGTGGTAGTAGAAGTTGCGGCTATCTGGTCCACCTGAGTCCCTGCTTCCACTACTATGGCTTTGGACCTTTTGTCCTGTCGCTTGTATTTCTTCACCGGCTTCTACAATTTGTGTACCTGCTTCCTTAATTTCCTAACCTCCTTCTTAAGCTGCATTATTTCTCTAAATTGTAGCTGGTGTTTTTGTTTGACAAGTAGTCTTTGTTGTTCACACAGCTCCACCCATTATTGCTTAACCAAAACTTCCTCAGTTTCGGCAACTGGTTCAGCTGGAGGTAAATCCCATGGGATAGCTTCCACTACGCCGACTATCAGATTTCCTTCCACTACCCATTCTTCCTCGATTATTTCTTTTTTTATGGCCTTCTCGCTTGGCCTTACAATTGGATCATTTGTCGGGACCGCTTGGCTTGGTCCCTCCTCTTCGCCAACAGTTGCTTCCTTTTGTTGTGGGATCACCACGACTAGTGGTGCCCTTGTGAGATGATCACCTATTAATATGTTTGCTGGAACCCCTTCGGGTTCCCCTACCTCAGGGATATCTGCCCCTTCTCTCCTTTGAGGCTTTGGAGTGTTTGTCGCATGGGAAACATCTATCCCACCCAGTTGTGGTCTTCGTGATAAATTCAAGGCAGGAGGAACGATGATATCTTCTTTTGTGCGTTGAGGGGAACGAGATGCCCTTGGTCCTCTTGGGATAGAAGAGAAAAAGGAAAACTGGCAGGGATCTTCAGTGTTTGGTCCTGTGGTCAACGCTGGTTTTTGTGGAGTAGCGCCAGCCTCATGCCCTAGTTCTCCAAGAACTTCCTCCATAGGTTCCATGGTTCTCCCAACTTCGAGCTCTTCTTGTCCTGGTTCATCCTCTTCCATTGGTCCTTTGGTTGGGGTGGTCACGACCTCTTCTTCATTTGGGTTGTCTTCCTCCATCAGTTCCATAGTGGGAGGAGGTCCTTGTGGGGTACCTTCGGCCACAATATCGACCAGTTCTCCTGTCCTTGCTTGTTGTGGTACTTCCTTTATTGTTGTCATGCTATCAATTTGCTCTTCTAGCTCTACAGTCAAGGCTAGTTCTTGTGGAACAGCCTCGGTCGTGGTACTAGTGGGCCTTTCTATGTCGACTCCTGTGTCCTCCATCAGTTTCGTAGTTGCAGCTTGCTCTTGAGGAGCAACCTCTTCTTCAAATTCTTCAGCTTCCATTTCCATCTCCTCTGGCTCCTCCTGGTCAACATAGTCATCTCCTTCTGCATATTCTTCCTCCATTTCTTCTGGTTCATCTTCCCTGGCGGCCACAACGGCTGCTATCTCTTCCTCTATGGAATCCCAAAATAGCTCCCACGGAATTGGAATCCACCTAATTGCATTCATTACCAGTAGCTGGACCAGCCTATGATGGGTAATGACCGCCATCACCTGTCGTGACCGTTGAGTAGAATGTGCCATCAGCTGAAGACTCCTTAGTAAGAAATAAGGCACATTTAATGAAAAGGCCTCTACTTGGGGGAATTAGAGGTGAGCTAATATCCGGAGATGGTATTTAAACATAGTGGAGTATCTCCCTTCACAAGTTATATGTTTTATGACAAACTCTGCTACCTCTCCCTATGGATGCGGTAACGAGTTTTGGTTGTATCCTCGACCCTTCTGGGCGATACTTTCTCCTTCCTGCAAAAAGGCTTTGAGAAACTCCGGGAGGGAAGTCCTCCATGAAAACCATCTTTGTCCATTTTGAGGGAGCCCGCTAACTTTTGCAATGGCTTCCTCCGTAACATGAACTTCTATCACGCAGACCCGAGAACTTTCTTCTTCCAGGTTGAGTGCAAATTCTACTGCAATTTCCTCATTGGACCCCCTCAACCTATCAAAGTAGACATCCCAACCTATGTTTTCAAAGACTTGCCATGCCTCCTGCCTATTTAGAACTCTTGTTGTATCTTCTGGCTCATGCCGCATAGACCGTCCACCCATCGCTATAGAGGTGGGATTAGCACGACGAATGTAGTTAGCTGGTAGGAGAAAATGACAGGGACCCAAACTGTTGGAAATAGTAACAATGTCATGGTTGCTTCGGGGAAAAAGATGGTATAGTACTGGTACATCTGAAGAAATCTCAGAGAATAATGGTGAGTTATGGTAGTACAGTTGGACATTTTCAGTGGTTTAATGCGATGTGTTGGGGAGGTGACCGGTTGTGACTTTTTGCGTACGAATACGCATTCCAATATGTCGAGGTCGTGATTACAAAATGTCGTAATCATTAGATTTAGTTTGGTGTGAATCGTGTGAGATGAATGCATTTTCGTTGGTACTCCGTCGTTTATTATGACGGGACCCCCCCAACTTAATTACGGCTGTCCACGACACGTATTGATATCTTTGTGGAATATTTTAATTAAATCTCTAAAATTTAGCGAAGACGTACCTAGGGACCTACCTTGTGGTGGAGTAACAACAAAACGGAGTAACAGCAGTGACGGAGTAACAACAATAGGGAGTAGCAATAGTTACAGAGTAACATCACCGGTGGAGTAACAACAGTTACGGAGTAACAACACTGGTGGAGTAATAGCAGTTGCGGAGTAACAACACCAGCAAAGTAACAACACTGGTGGAGTAATAGTAGTTATGGAGTAACAACACCAACAGGGTAACAACAATTGCGGAGTAACAACACCGACGGACTAACAGCAGTTGCGGAGTAACAACACTTGTAGAGTAATAGCAGTTACAGAGTAACAACACTGGCAGAGTAACAACAGTTGCGGAGTAACAGCACTGACGGAGTAACAATAGTTGCAGAGTAACAGCACCAGCGGAGTAACGACACCAGTGGAGTAATAGCATTGGTGGAGTAATGGCAGCAGTTGAGTAGGAGTACCAGCAGGGTAACGACACCGGCGGAGTAATAACATTGAGTGTTACATTTCTCCTGGCTATATTCCTTTGTTATTCCTTCATAATACAAACATGTGAGTAATAAAAATTCATTTTTTTTTTTAGAGCAAAGTGAGAGTGTCCTGTATACCAACAACCATTAAACTAGATGAATCAAAAAGGTGTTTGACAAAGGCATCTCTAGAGGCTTGACGGTGGTATAGCTTTAGACGATGTCCATTTACTAAGAACGAAGTATGATTCCCATCTATTGTAATTAGTCTAACTGTTCCATTGTCAAGCACTGCTTCCACTTCATATGGTCCCATCCAACGACTAAGGTCATGTTCAAATGGTGTTGGAGAAAAATGCCATTCATTTAAAATAATTTGTATAGCTAGGGGTCATTGAGAAACTCAAATTTCAATGTTAACTCTTCACCTCTACTCCCTATTGGTGTACAAAAAATGGCTTTTATAGCTTCTCTTGGAGCAAAATATAATGGCAAGAAACAACAACAACAACACTCGATTCCTCAAATTCAAAATTAGGTTTCTCCAGGATACATTATTCAAAAAAATCATGGAAATGGCTTAATTCTTTAAATGAGCTTGAAAGTGTTTGAGGTTGGCGGCCAATCTCATGCTCAGGAAATTGTTGCATTGAGCCGAAGCCTAGGGCTCATTGGTTTTCCTCCTATTTCACAAGGTCATCCCATGTTATAGGGGATGTCTGATTCTGCAAGGCACTAGCTGGCATCCCAGGTGCAATAAAATGCAATTCATTCTGGTCCATAATCACAACATTACAGACAAATGTAGAGAACCAAAGCACTAGTTCTGTTGAGGAAATAAACGTCGTAGATTCTATGAGAAATGTTTGAGGTAGGGGAAGCGAAGAGGAACAAAAATCATCAATCAAGGGAGGAATTTTTCACTCAATTAAATCTTTTAGAATAGAGATTAAAAATTTAGCAAATACATGTAGAGGATCCCTCACATATAGTGGCATTTCAACTTCTCTAGTTGCAAATATTATTGAAAACATGGGAAGGAAACTGAATATGATTTCAGTTGGTGGTAATGCAAGCCACCATTCTCTTCCCACTAGAATTTCTTCCCCTAGAAATACTTAACAGTCTTCCTCCCAACAATTAAACAAAATACAAAGCAAAATTTGGGTCGTGGAAAATCTGTGCCTAACCCAAATGTACCAAAACCACTAGCTTCAACATAGACCACTCTATCCAGTTATGGGGATCGAACTGGGAAGTTTCAAGCATCTCAAGCATATCCACCTTTTACAAGCCAAATATGAAGCAGGGACAATAGTCTCATTAGTGGGAAATAAATCCTAGAACATCATCAACTATGCCCATGGTTGTAGGTGGTCCATCTCAAGTTGCTCTCGTTACAATAATTTTTTTTCAATGGTAGGGAGAAATCAACAAGGAAACCCTAGAATAGGGGCAAGTCTATTTGCCCCATCTCAAGCTTCATTTGTTACAAAGAGTTCTAGATAACCACCAGTTAATCAATAGATTAATTATGGCTCTATCATGGCTCCAAGGTTTCCTTCAGAAAATTCTATTCCCACTTCAGTAGTTGGGTCACCTCCAGTTTTGAAGTCTATGAGCATACCAACATTAAGGAATGAAACTAGGAGAAAAGGACCCATGTCACAACATAAATCTATAGGTCTTGTCTTAAAAAAAAATCATATCCAATAGGTAGCAGGAGCACACCATCTGTTTTGGGGCCTTCAGATATCTCTAAATGCTCATCATGAGAATTTACAAAACAAAAGTACCAGTAACAACCACAACAATCAGTCGCCCTAATGGTGTCTGGATAACTAGTTGGATTAAAGAGCCAACCATATCATAACTAAGCTCATTTCAATCCATAGAAATTGCTTTCTACCCATAATCAATATTTGCAGCAAAAAGCAATGCAACAATCCCAGTTTTCACCTCAATGTGCTCACCAAGTATTGGCATTCCATCAAAAAGAGAAAATGCAGGGGTCAAATTCCCCACAAACATCTTTCAATAATCCTCATATACATCAACAACAAGAGCAACAACAAAAAATGTAACTAGGTTCTTTAACATCATCCAATAATGGGACATTGTCGCTTACCTCTCCAACATTAATATTGGTTGGTTTCCCACAATGATTAATCTTGTTAAATCTATTGGAGTAAATTTACATGCACAGTTCCCAACATCAGTTAGGATCAATACAAGGAAAAATGTCTCAACTATGATATTTCATTGCCATGGCAAGTGTGAAGGTCTCTTTAGAAAATTAACATGTTGTGAGAGGATTATAGGGGGCTCTACTAACTCAGTTTCTTTGATGTTAATTATATGTATTTTCATCTAGTTTAGTTTGGGATACATTTTCTAAAAAATCAACTAGCTGCAATGGTCTATGTTGAAAAACACTCTTAGCAAGGAAACATTTCTTGCAAGAAAAGTTGATTGTGGCCAGATTTGAGTATATTGTTTCCAGGATTGTCTTGCTATTATATAACCCTATTTCCCACTCCATTATAGTGAGAGAAACCCAATATCAACTCACCTCAGTTGTTTGGCTAAAATGCACCCCTTTTCACCTTTTCTTTTACTTATGTGAGATTTATCCCATGATAAAAGGGTGGAATTACATGATTGAATTATTTTTCATAATTATTTTTCTAAAATTTTATAATTATGAGATGATAATTATTTCATAGTTGAGATAATTTAGAAAAAAATTATAATTGTAAAAAATGTTTCTAGAGTTTTCCATCCGTAAGGAGATCAACTTAACCCACTTGTGTATGAGTTGGCTAGGGGTCCATTATTGTAGAAGTTTCCTAACTTATCGAGCCCCTACATGTCTAGATACATTATCCTGGAGGATAGAATGAGCCTATATAATCTCACCAAGAGGAAAGGGGGTTAGAGGAAGTATCCAAACTATAGCGCAAGAGCTCTGCTGTATTGGGAGAGGAGACCATGCTACAAGCTTGAGAAGAGGATCTCATTTGATGGAAGGTATACATTTGTTGTAATTTCATTTTGAATTAATAGATACATGTTCCTTTTCTATATCCATGTTTTTAATATGTTTTTTTCTTGCATATGTTGGTTTTAAGTTGACAAACCCTCTGTGGAAAGGCCATTATTTTCTTATTTGGTGGTATTGTGTGTATGGTCTTATTTTATTGCAGGTAGAACGATATCTTCAAGTGTAAGTGTGCTTCCTCTGCATTAGACCCAAGAGACTTCACCGATCTGTGAGGATACCAAGTTTTAGCTTCTGATATCCATCTTATCATGTGCAAGTGTTGAATGTATTTGTTTGTATAACAAAGGATTGGGGGTTGAATCTTTGATCTTCTTCATGATCACACAAAAATTTGGGTAGATCATTCTCTAATCTACTGTGTTAAAAGTAGCCAACTTGCTCTCGCGAAATTTTCCTGTAATATGCTATTATAATCCATCCACTCAAATCACCACATATCACCTAGGGTTATATGAGTGCGAGGGTTGCATATGTTGGTTATTTGGATACCCAGAGTTTTGGAGAGTGAGCTCTAGAGAGCCTATGCTTCCATTGTGGTTCAGATTTCAGGGCTTCATGTTGTTATGATTCCTTCTTCATTATAGTGGGGAGACTCTACCGAAATGAGGAGAGGAGAACCAGAGCTTGAGGTATATTGATGTACTTTCATTTATATGGTTAATGAAATCTATGTTCCTTCCCCTTATATCAATATTTATAGTGAATTATATGTGTAATTTCTAGATGTTTTGAGTTGACACTCTTCTATGGAAGATCACTTGTCATCTCTGTTTGTTTTTGTTTGTGTGCAGGTTTTGGATCGAAAGTGGATGAAAATGATTGCTTGATTGGAGTGCAAAGATTCTGCATTAGACCCAAAACCCTTCACTAGCCTGTGAGGATGTAAGGTACTCACTCATCCTTTATATCATTAGAAATTACATAGAAGTTGCATGCATGCCATTTGGTTTGGGGATTTTTATTGGATTGTCTTATCCATTCTTTTCGTTATTTGGTGGTCTCAATTGGGCATGAGATCATAGAGAAATATCTCCTTGTGTGTATAATTTGCAACAACTATTTGCCACTCCATTATAGTGAGAGAAACCCAATATCAACTTACTTTAGTGGTTTGGCTAAAATACATCCATTTTCACCTTCTCTTTTACTTATGTGAGATTTATCCCATAATAAAAGGGTGAAATTACACAATTGAGTTATTTCTCATAATTAATTTGCCAAAGTATTATAATTATGAGATAATACTTATTTCATAATTGAGATAATTGAGAAAAACTCATAATTGTGAAAAAGGTTTCTAGAGTTTTCCATTCCCAAGGAGACCAACTTGACCCACTTGGGCATGAGTTTGCTAGGGGTCCATTATTGTAGAAGTTTCCTAACTTCTAAAGCCCCTAGGTGTTTAGATACATTCTCCTAGAGGATAGAATGAGCCTATATAATCTCACTAAGAGGAAACGGGGTTAGAGGAATTATCTAAACTATAGGGTAAGAGTTTTGTTGTATTGGTAGAGGAGAAAATGTTACAAGCTTGGGAAGAGGATTTCCTTTGTTGGAAAGTATACATTTGTTGTACTTTCATTTTGGATGAATAGATAAATGTTCCTTTTCTATATATATGTTTTCAATATATTTTATGCTTGCATATGTTGGTTTTAAGCTGACAGAACCTCTACAGAAAGACCATTATTTGTTTGTCTAGTGGTGTTGTGTATAGGGTCTTATTTTATTGCAGGTGGAGCAAGATATTCAAGTGTAAGTGTTCTTCCTCTGCATCATGCCCAAGAAGACTTCACCCTTTTGTGAGGATACTAGGTGTTATGCCCCTATACCAATAGGTGTCATATATCATGATTGACTTGATAAGATATGTAATATGTTCATACCTTTACTTGTTGCAAAGGTTTTTTATATTTGTGAAAAATAAAAAATTAAAAAAAATGTAAAGAGGGTATACCCTAAAAGAAAAATCAAAGGGTGAAAAGAATAAAAAGATGGTCAAAAAAAGAAAGAAAATGAACCCCACCAAAAGAAAGACCAGGAAAGTGTGCAAGTCTAAATGCCACTACTTTTTTAGTTTTGTATAATAAACAATTGTGTGCATATTGTCACCTATGCCAGAATTTATGAATAGCCAAACAGTTTAAGCTTGGCTAGTTCATTTTTTCAATTTCATGTTTTAGAAATAGAGAATAAAGATCTAACCAAACAGTTTAATCTTGGCAGATAAGTAGATAGGTAGAGTGAAAAAAGGAGCTCAATAGATTAATCTGAGCCCTTGGATGTAATAAGTGTAGACTTAAATAGGCATTACCATGTAAAAGAAAAGAAAGTTTGATAAGGGTTTTCCAGTCTAAGTGCACCCTAATAAAGAAGTAAAAATGCTAGGTTAAGTAGGTAGGGTAGGTAGATGATGGTTGCAGAATAACATATGGTGAATGATAAGTTTAAATGTGTAAATATTTTACTTTCATCATAAGGCAAATGGCATGTAGCACATGAAAGACATATCAAGCAAGCAAAGTCAAATTAATTAACTTCCCTTCTCCATTTTCCCTTAAATTTTCACTAATTCCCTAAGTGCTAAAGGTAATTTCCAAAGTAAGAGGGGCTCAAAGCATTTCTCTGACTATTGGAGGGACCGGACCCTCGGCCCAATAATTTGTAACACCTAAGTACTTAAGCCCATTCATTAATAATCAAACCCCTTCATAAATCATTCATTCCCTTGATAAGTTTTTCCTAAGTAAAATCCTATTTTACTTAGGGAAATTAAAACATTTTCCATAAAAAACCCTCATTTCTCACTTAGCCTAAGTTTAAATATACACATCAAAATGTTTAGACTTAGCGCTTACTTCACTTGGTCATATTAACTGTTAACTTATATTATTATATAGTTCCCCTATATAAAGATTTCTCACTCCCATATTATTTTAACTATGTAAAAACCCCGAAATATTATATATCCCTCCCCATCGGTTAAAATATAGCCATAATACAATAATGATGGGGATTAATTAGTTAATCCGTAACTAATCAAGAACCCCGACTCCCCGCCACATTAAAAAAAGATTAATTAACCCTCATGGTTAATTAATAACTTTCCTGGTCAATCTTGTTGCTCCCGATATGATTAAAAAACTTTTAATTATATCGGCCCCACCTTCATTAAACTCTCGTCACCTCACCTTCCCGATAATAGTCCGATCAAGCCTCCCAGATCTGACGACTATCGTGCATATCACATATCCCTCCATGACCAGACGTTAGCACACGATCACAAAGCGGTTTTGTGAATATTACTCTCGCCACGTGTCGCTCATTCTATGGAATCATGCGGATGAGCCCAAATACTACCCCCCCTCCATAAGTGGTGCGACAAAAACCGCTTACCGCCTCCCACTAAACTACAAAACGTCATATCATTCGCCCGCTGTTGCCACCCGTCCAAATCCCGAAACCCGCCAAATTCTTGACTTTGTATAAAAAAAAAGCAAATAATTTTTTCATTTTATTCTACGAACTTGTACATCCATGCAAACTTAACGACGAGGTCAACCAGCTTGTGCTCCCAGCCACCAACCAACTTCAAACTTTGCAGTCGACGCCGCCCAGAGCCATCCATTCACACCCAGTGTACCTGCATTCTATTGCTCGTCCCTAAAAGTAGGTATTTACCAATTTCCCGTCAAGAAACCCTCTGAATACTTGCTTTCACTGCAAATTTAATTGAAAAGAATCCTAATTCACCATAATTCAGTCACTATACTTGAAATTCAAGTTCCCAAACCTGCTATTTCATCATTTTCACTTAAAAAACCTCAGTTTCCTTTCTGAATCCACAAGAACCAGTATGGAAACTCTGGTAGCCCTAAATATTGCACCCATTACCACCCCTCACCGTGATTTAGACTATCTGCCTCTGGCAGATAAGGATTTTCAAATAAAAGACCTAATCACTGATAAAGACCATCTGAAAGTCTTTTTCCAATGCCGAGATAATCATTTGAATGGCTATGATGCCATAGGACTGTGGGAATCCAATCTCCCAATGTACTTTCTCCCCTCTGTGCATGTTTTCCCTAACATAATCCATCAGTGCCATGCAAATTACGACCCCAACCTCAGAGCAGTGATGTCTCCCAACCAAACAGTCCTCTTTACAATAACTGCAGACTCAATCAATGAGATGCTGCAATTTCATCCTAGTCAAGCCCTCACCCCCATTTCCCTTGGAAATTTACTTGAGAAATCAACTAAATTATCCCAATCTGAACTCAATTGCCTTTGCCAGACTTTCATATTAAAAGAACATCAACCTAAAGATCCCCCTCCTTATATGTCAGTTTTCTTCACAGATATAAGCAAAATCATAGTTGATATGATATCTGCAGTCATGGGATTCAACACTAGTGAGTATGTAGATGGATTGACCCTAGTATTGATGTCTATCTTTACCCCTGGACAACCCCATACTGCCAAGTACGATTATGCTTTATTCATTGCTAAGAAAATCCATGACCAGTTTATGAAACTGGAGAATGAAAAGGTTTTCAAGTATTCCACCTTCATATATCTCCTCATTCTCTACTATCAATTTGACAAATTCCCATTTTCTGTCAAGAAACTTGATACGAAGGGTAATCCAAGGTCTGTTATCTTTTGGACTTCTATCTTCCATGAATCTTTTGCTTGCGCTTATTCATACAATGAGTTCATTAACTAGTTTTTCCACCCAGCGACCACCTTGCTGACAGGGAATTTCCCTCCTAGGATTAGTGATGACATCAAAAGGATCCTTCAGCTCTCCAAACAGTACAGAGTAGGTGACTGGTACTTATACCAGAATCACACAGAAATCAGGGTATATGGGTGTGAGCTTTCCCCATTCAAGCTACCTAAATATGTTCCAATGAGGTTGTTTGCATTGGAGTATTATAGACAGATGATAAAATCAGATCTGATTCATTTTACTAAGGCTAAGAAGAAAGCACAACTAAGGATCAAGGATCACTTAGGCCCATTTGTCTGCAACAATAGGGAAGTAGGGAAAGCAGCAGAACAAATCCCAAAAGATTACATGAAATTAAACAAAAGTTTTAGTTGGACTCCATATGACCCCCACAGTTTCATTTGTGATAGAAGAATGAAAAATAGGCTATCACCATATTTTCATCACAGAATTCCAGAGATTGAGCAATATGCTAACATGGATGAATGGAGGGAAGGGACCCTTGTAGAAATGGATAGTGATTAGGTCAATATAGAAAATGTAATGAAAGATCTAGAAAAGACACTTGACCTGGATTCTTTTGGACAGGTGCAATTTTATATCTCTTAGAAGCCAACATCAGGGACTAGTGCCTCAATAGTTGATATCTTACAAAGGCACTCATAGGAGATTAGTGCACCACTTGCAGAGACATCATAGGGAAGAGAAAAAGAAACTAGCACTCAAGCAACAGGACAATCAACCATGTCAAAGAAACCTGGAACCTCTCAGGAGTAGACTCAAAAACACAGGCCCACCCAACTCAAGTCAACATGGGAGACCCCCCAATTTTGCAGACTCCTCTGAATGAGGAAAAGAGCTTAAAGAGAGACAGGGAAGTAGCTACCCCTGCCAGTGGTCCATCAGATCAGCTTGGTGCTAAGAGGCACAGGCTAAATCCCCATTCAGAGGAGGAATACCTTGAAGAAACTACAGAGAGTCAAAGAAAAGAAGGTGCAGACAGTCAGCATACTTTCCCAGCAGGTGGGACACCTTCTAGCTCATAAAGACAGGAGTTGGAAAGACAACAAAGTGCTGAAGTATCATCCTTCAGGCCTTTAGGAAATAAGAACTTAGACATTAAAGAGAAGTTCAAAGAAATAAAAGCCAGAAATGAACCACTAAGGGTCCAGGTCTACAATCAGTATTTGAAGATGGCTCCCACCAAGATGCTGATGAGCTTTTTCAAGCCCAAAGTACAATAGCCTCAGTCAATTGTAGACTACCTCAAAACTGATTTTGAGGTTATGGCCAAGGACATTCACCCCTTGGATCAGATTGAGTTACATAAGCAGACAGGGGAGATGGTGTATTCAACATTAACCAGTAAAGCCATGATGGCCCAAAGATTGGAGAATTCATTAAATAACACAACTGCTCAACTACAACTAGAAAGAGCCTCCTCACAGGCTAAAGACAATAGAATCAAATCACTGGAGGAGTTGGTTATTGGATTGGGTCATAACCCAAAGGATGTAAAAGCTGCAGAGGCCTTGATAAAGAAGAAAGATGAAGACATAGCTGCCTTAAGAAAGCAGTTAAAGTTGCCTCCATCAAGGCATCCACAAACTGCTGAAGTCATCCAAAAGAAATATGAAGAAGAGCTTATGGACTTAGTCCTTAAGCTAAATGAATAGTTGAAGGAGACTGAGAAAGAATTAGAAAAATCACTAAAGAGCAAGCAGAGTGAGTTGACCTCTCAGCCTCAAAATGTGATACCAGTGGTCTCCACGGCAGTCCCATCAACACTTGCAATAGCCCTAGCACCAAATGTCCCTTTGGTCATAGCAAAAGTAATTACAGGTACAAGCACAGGAACAGCACCAGCAAGAACTTCAGGTTTGAGTACAGAAGAATTAATCAAGTCAATGGAGGAGATGAAACTCCAAGTCTCTGAATTACAAAAGGTAAAGGAAAAATTTGTTACCTTAGAACAAAAATATGATGTTTCAAAAATTAATTTTGCTGAAGAGGTAAGGAAGAATAAAGGCTTGGCACAGCAGGTGAAAACACTAGAGAAGGACCTCACCTTTGAAAAGCCCTTAACAGACATTAGGAAAATTCTATGGACCAACATCACTCAGTCAATAAATGATGCTTGGTCATCCATACAAATAATTTTTGAACAGATTGACTTGGTGAAAGTGGCTCTTCAAGAGATTCAGAAAACCAAGGAAGAGCTGGGAGGGAAGCCTGAGGAAGCCATCAGGCTAATAAACTTTTTGAACAGCAGAAATAAGTACCAACTAGAAGAGCTGAATATTGAAGATAGAACTAGGACTATCTTAGAAATCAAGAAGGTACTGACCAAAAGAGCTCTGATGCAGAACCTGGAAAGGAAATGCCAGAACATGCAAGAGGACATTAATGATTTTATGGAGAAGTTTGGTATTTTACAGAGCAAAGGACTTCCCAGTCCTTTAGTGATTAATGATAAATTGATGAGGCATGAAGACTATGTTGACAAATTGGCTCAGTATGCAAATAATCAAGCCAGTTCATCAGCTAGTGCATCTGCACCCAAGGCACTACCTACAGGCAAAGTTCTCTATGACAGTCTAGAGAACCTTTTCTATGTTGAACATGAAATAAAACATTTGTTTCCAGTTCAGCCTAATTTTGTAAAATACACAGAGGCTGATGAAATCTTCAGGAAGCTACAAAGGACCAGGATACCGAAGGAAGATTGGTGGACGGATATGATAGAGATTTTGTGATTTACCTTGGTAAAAAGTAAATTTTCAGTATTTACCATGGTCAATTTTGGTAAAAAGGTAAATAAGGATAAAGCAGGTAAAGAGTATCAGAACAGGTCAAAGAGTATCAGTAAGAAGTTGAAAAGCAAATAGCCAGCATTGAATTACGAGGAAGATAGCAAGATGCTAAAGCATAGGGCCTGCCTCCAACTCATTCACAAAAACAGGGACAACAAGCCATCAATTTACTTTTAGCTTCTATCTTCGAGACCATCTGTCTCTACTTTTATGTAACATATAGTTAGGCTTCCTAGATTATATCTCTCTTTGTTAAGAGATATTTTATTGTAAATTTTTGTATAAGTACTTCCTCATTCGAAGTACTGGGGGTGGATTCTTAGACATTTCTATAGACTTATTATTTTGGAAAAGAAAAGTTGTTGAACAACTCTTGTATGGCTGGCTGGATGAAGAAATAAAGCAAAGGACTTTTTACAGGATTCATGTGTCAAACATTGGACAAATAATTATTCTATATCTCATGTGTTATTGTTCTCTGGTTTAATGTTTCAATTGTGGTTCATATTTGAATATTAAAACAAAAAAGTATATTTCATAAAGTGCTTAAGTGCAATCTGTCTTTAAAATCGTTTTTATTCTAAATGTTTTCTTCTAAGCTATCATAGGCAGGGAATTCTTAACTGCTCCTTGCTTTTAGTTTATCATTGTGATCTTTTTTTTTTTCTAAGTAAGGTTAATCTATTAAGAGGAAAAAAAGATATTTACAGAGAGGATCTGGCTGTAAATGAAAACAGCCTATCTCAGCTTGCCGAAGAACTAGTTCTAAGACTGCCCCAACAGAGGGGAAACCAGTCTGATAGTGCGGGAATTACAAAAAGAAATAGGACATCATTGAACATTTTCCTCAGTTTTCTGAAAAGAGCTAAGAAAACAACATAAAACCAGCAATTCATCCTCTTGGATGCGCCTACGTGGACAAAAAAGAGGTGGAACCAAACGTTAGATGAAGTGCCACCTGGCATTGGTAATTTGGTTGATGAACTCCTCCGTGGCAGGTTCCTCCACTACCGGGCAGCTCCAATCTTCGCGGTTGTCTGGCTGAGATTGCTCGCCTTCTCCTCTTCCTTCAACCTGCTGCGTGTCCTCCTCGTTCATCTTGCCCATCTCCATGGCTGGCGTGGCACGCTGAGGCTCTGAATCCTCATGCCTTTCCCGCATAGCCTCCTTCCCTTTCCGCTTGGGCTGTCCACCATGTGCAATTGCCTTGTCTCTTCTTTCATTCTGCTGGTCTCTGTGATGACTGGGCTCCGCTTTAAGCATATCGCCTCCAGGGCAGGGCATCTGGGCGAGTTGAGCTTGTATTTGTTTCTTGGAGGGGGGGAGCCAAAGATTCGTGCTGATGCTTGTTTCTCCGATAGGATTGCAATCGGGGCTTCCTTGCTGGAGCTGGAGGTTCCAATTTTCCCATATGGTTTTCTCATTAGCCAGCATGGGAAAGTCATCCGGAAACCATGTTTTAAGCGACAAAGTTTCTTCCAGGTTCTTGCCGAACTTGTCCCAGATGATTTCTGAGGGAGTGCTTTGGTCTTTGAAAATACGCTTGTTCCTTTCTTTCCATATAGTCCATATGAGGAGGCCAGGTATGATTCTCCATAGATGGTTAAGGATAGCGCTTTTGTAGGGACTTTGGTGCCAGAGGCGCATGGAGTTGATGATGTCCTCAGATGTTCGACAATTTCTTTGACAGCGGAAACTGGTTTTCTCCCACAGCTGATTGGCCAGAGAACAGGAGTCCAGGAGATGTTGTATCGTTTCCTCTTGGGAGTGACAGTTGGGGCATATGGAGGGCCCCTGTATGTTCCTTTTTCTTAAATTGTCCCAAGTTAGAATTTTTCGGTGCCCAGTGAGCCACAGAAATATTGAGACTTTGGGCCAAATGCCCGGAGTCCAGACCCTTCCCCAGATGGGATCCTGAGGCGCATCATCTTGGCATTTGATTTTGTAAGCTTCTTTCGTGGTGAAGGAGCCCCTTGGGGTATATCCCCATCTCAATAAATCTTTACCTTCGGTATATCTGATTCTTCATTTTTGGAGCTCTCTTTCCAGGTTTTCTCTTGTCTGGTTGTCAATATTTCTTATCAGTCTTTCCGGGTGCTTCCATTGTCTGTAGCCTTGGTTGATCTCCTGTGACCATTGTTGTTTGACCGTTTCCCTTTGTCGTTCCTCCCAATCATAGCTGGGCTGAAGATTAAGAATGATTTCAAGCTTGGGAAGCTGATTCCAAGCGTCCATCCAAAAACGAGCTATATTACCACTTCTGATCTCCCAAAAAATGTGTTGTTGAATCAACGAGAAGTGTTGACTAGCAGCATTCCACATCAATGAGCCTTTCTCAACAGGGGTGAATCTGATTAGCTCCTCCATTGGTCTGTGGTTGGCGTATTTGGCTGTCCAGATGACCCCCCAGGGCTTGTTTGGTGTTGTAAGCCATTGCCACCAGATTCTCGCACCCATGATTTCATTGCTATGATTCGGGTCTCTCAGACCTAAGCCTCCTTTTTCCTTGGGTTTGCAAGCCGTAGTCCATTTTACAAGGGCCCATTTACGGTTTGTCCCATGAGTTCCCCACAGAAAGTTGCGCTGAAGATCTCTGATTCTTTTGAGTGCCCATTTAGGCGCTGCCAGGATTGAGAAGAGATAGAGGGGCATTGCCTGAAGCACCGCTTTGATAAGGACTAATCTGCTGGCTATGTTCAGAGCTCTATAGGTCCATGAGGAGAGACGGGATTCAAGCTTCTCTAAGAGCCTGCGCCAGGAGGCATGCTTAATGGCAGAGTCAATGAGAGGGGCGCCTAGGTAATTGGAGGGCAGGGTAGCTATGGAGAAACCAAGAATGCGGGCAATGGCCCGTTGAATGATGGGAGGCGTGTGAAAGAAAAAGATTTGCGATTTGGCTTTGTTGATGCTTGTGCCTGAGGCGTCTGAGAAGTCCTTCAGAAGGGCTTTGAAGATGGTAGCTTCTTGAACAGATGGGTATCCGAAGAGCATGTTGTCATCCACAAATTGTTGGTGGGTGGTAGCAGGGGTATTGTGAATGGAGATTCCTTTAAGGAGCTGGGAGTGAAGGGCATGCTTGATGAGTCTCCCAAGCCCTTCTGCCATTAGAACAAAAAGGAAAGGAGATAGAGGGTCCCCTTGTCTGATGCCTCTGGAGGGGCTGAAAGGTCGAGAGGGGATGCCATTAATGAGGAGGGAGAAAAAGGTGGAGGAGATTAAACTTTGAACCCAACGAACCCACATTGGTGAAAAAACAAAAGCATGAAGAATTTTTTGAATGTAAGTCCAACTTAGTTTATCAAAAGCTTTGGAGAGGTCAATCTTGAGAATCATACCTTCCTGCTTGGAGATCTTGAGGGAGTGCATGATTTCATGAGTGAGGATAATGCTGTCTAATATTTGTCGCCCTTCAACATACCCTGATTATTTCGGCGATATGAGCAGGGGTAACAGCGGCTTCAGCCTGTTTGCAATGACTTTAGAGATGACCTTGTAGATGACATTGCAAAGTGCAATTGGGTGAAATTTATCCGGAGTGATGGTGCTGTCTTCCTTGGGGATGAGAGCAATGAAAGTTGAATTGAGCGAAGGCAGCAGCCAGTGAAGAGATCGGGATTCCTCCACTACTTGCCATACTTCCCCTTTTATGAGCTCCCAGAATGAGTGGAAGAAGGTGGTGGAGAAGCCATCCGGACCCGGTGCTTTGCCTTCCTTGAGCTGTTTCATGGCTAAGTCCACCTCCTCGGGCATTACAGGTCGGAGAAGGAGTTGGTTGTGGTCTTCTGTGATGACTTTTGGCACATGTTGAGTGATCTTTTCTATAGCATTCCTTCTGTCAATTTGGGGTTCTTGTAGGACTTCCTGAAAGTAATTGATAAATTCCTGTTCGATCTCTGCATGGTCCTCCACTCTTCCCCCCCTTGCTTTTGGATAAAGGAGATAGTATTGTGCATTCTTCTTTGTATAGTGGTTCTGTGGAAGAATTTGGTGTTTCTCTCGCCTTCTTTCAGCCATCTGATTCTGGATTTTTGCTTCCAGAGAATCTCTTCCTGCTTGTTTCTCTCCTCCATTTGATTATGTATGTGCTTCTCTCGTTCCAGAGTTCCTTCCCTGTACCCCTCTGTTATTATTTGTTGCTGGAGATCCCTCATTTCCTTGTTGAGGTTTTGTTGAGCTTGAAAGATATTGCCAAAAGTCTCCTTATTCCATCTTTTGATTTGGGCTTTTAGATATTTGAGTTTCTGTTGGAATTGGAACATTTTTGATCCTTCTGGCACCGTGAAGTTGTTCCAAGAATGTTTGATGAAGTCTTTGAAAGCGGGATGAGATAACCAGCATGCCTCAAATCTGAAAGGACGTCTGGTAGAGTTGCCTGGTCGCTGCCATTGGAGTGCTATAGGCCAATGATCAGAACCGGAGTAGGGGAGGATGGATGCTGAGAGGTCGCCTCCGAGATGTATTGCGCTATCCGAGATGAGGAATCTGTCAAGTTTCGAAGCAATTTGATACCTCCCAGCCCTACGATTGCTCCAAGTGTGCATGCCATTGGGTGTTTGCATGTCGATGAGCATGTTGTTGTGGATAAAGTCTTTGAAGTGGTCCGTTTCCTGATCCAACTTGGCCCGACCTCCCTTCTTTTCCTCTAACTTGGTGATCATATTAAAATCTCCACCTATGAGCCATAGAGAATGCTCCCTGTTGGAGTTGAGAGTTGCTATGGTGTCTAAAAGAGAAATTTTATTGGGAGCATCCTGCGGAAAGTAAACGTTGGTCAGGTGACCATGTATGTTGGTGCCAATTATATGGAATGTTGCCTGGATGATGTTGTGGGATGCGTGGAAATTTGACAGCAATATTGCTTGCATATTCCATGCAATTGCTAAGCCTCCAGATGCGCCTGATGCATCCACTGCCACTGAGTGACATCCTGGCCATGCTTTTGAAAGGATGCTTCCCAGGGTGTTACTGTTGCACTTTGTTTCCTGTAGGAAAAAAATCTGGGGTTGTTCCTGCCTTATCATATTTTTAATCATTCTAAGTTTCCCAGGGCTATTGAGCCCTCTTACATTCCATGAGGTGAGCTTCATTATTCACTATGTGGAGTGGGCCTATAGTACTTCGTCAATTTAGCATATCTGCCTGAGTCGACCAGGATTTTCCCTACTGCTATAGTTCTCTGGAGATCTGTCTTTCTCCCCCTCTTTTTGGAATCCTTTGGAAGGAGGTTACCATCCCATTGGCTTCCTGGTTGTATACCCAATTGTTGCTGCTGATATGCTCTGGATAATATAGTTTCCAGAGTACTGAGCTGATGCTCTTGGATTTTGTCATACTCCTTCTTTCTACAAGCTTGCTCCAGTCCAAAAATGTCTAGCCCTTTTAGATCTATGCTCTCTGGTTCTTCATCCATATGCTGCACTTGACTGCTTTCCTCTGAGATAAGCGCTAGTTGCCAGGATTGATTTTGTGGTTCATCCATCTCCATGGCTTTGGATGTTCCTTCAGGGTTTTCGAGTTTGCTATGGGAGTTCCACTTGATTTGGATGGTGTTCCCTCTACTTCCATATCCTTTACTCTCCCATCAAGTCCCTTTTGGCTCTCTTTGGGGGTTGCATTGTCATCCCTAGGGAAACGAGATGCATGGGAGGATCCAGGGGGGGGAAGGAGTGCAGAGGAGGAGATGGGCATGGAGCCGTGCTTCGAGCTCAAGGGTTGCTCTTCTGTGGCTTGCGATAGAATTTCAAAGCTATTACTCATGGAGGGGATAGAAGCCGTTTCTTGCAGGGGTTTTTTCCCAGTGGAAGGTTTTTTGTGCGCTCGTTTGCGAGTAGGGACCTTGGTAAAACCATCTTGGGCAGGCAGATCAGAGGGATCGGAGACAGAGGCTTTGGCATTTAGCGGACAATCCCTGAAGAGATGCCCGTGAGCATGACATTTACGGCAGCGAAAAGGTACATGTTCATAATCCAGGGGTTGAATCCATTCATAATCGTCATGAGAGAGACTTACCGAGTCCGGTAGGGCTTTATCCAGGCGCATGAAGACACAAATGCAGGCATAGGATGTGTATCTTCGGAGCTTCGTCTCTTCAGCTGCTTTTATGTATTCCCCCAGTCCATTTCCAATGTCTTTGAGCAGCCCTTCATCCCAATATTCCTCTGGAAGTGAATACATTCTGATCCACACTGGAGCCCAGGTGAGGTCTTCCTTATCCGGGTTAAATCTTGCTACCCAATCCCTTAGATACAATCCTGCTGAGTTGAAAAAGTATGGCCCTTCATCCATGATTCTGAACTTGTCTTCTAGGCACAAGAATATCACAGTGAAGAATCCCTTCGGTCCCAGCTGCAATGTTATGTGGCCCTTGGGTTTCCATTTAGCAGCGATCCAGCCATACAAGGCTTTTTCTGTCGGCCAGAAACCTATAAATTTTCCTATGAGTGCATGGTCCGTCATATATTGGATTCGTTCATTGATCTTCTGACTGGGCAGTTCTATCTTGGGTCTTTCAGCTGCTATTGGTTTGCATGTTTTCGAGGTGACCTTGGTCGTTTCCTCTGTCTTGTCTTTTCCTTTTGGTATTTCACTGCTCTTGTCTGACTGACTGGCAGGTGCATTGGGCTTATGCTGCTGCGGCTTCTCATTGTTATCCGCCTCTGCATGGATCGAACCAAATACTAGAGATCCCGTTTGCCCTGGCGGCGAGGTGTTGGACGAGGGGGAGGGCTTTGAGGCCCCCCCCTGCGGGGAATCCATACGCTTTGTTGTTATGCCTGCAGTGCACTGTCGAGATCAGGAGGTCAGGCCTTCAGTGGGTGCTGTGTCGTGTTGGTCTGCACCGTCTCAGTGAGTCGCCAGAACCCTAGTTGCAGAGCTCTCAGAGTGCTCCAAGTTCACTCAGTTTATCATTGTGATCATTTAATAAGAAATTCTTAATTGCTTTTTATTAGTGATCACGCAATTTCCCTCCTCTTAAAACATGTTGAAGGATTCTTAATTTCCCTTCTTCCCTTTTAAGTCCATTTCACCCTTTCAAGTTACCATTTGTTCCTTGTTTAGCTATCTTGACCTTTGAAGCCCTCCTTTTTTGAATCAGCTTAATCCAGTTGAACCATCTTCAGTTGACTCCATAGCCCAATGGCCTGAAATACCTTGTTCTATCCATCTGCTCTCGAATTCCACCACCAAACAAAATCAAAACCCCCCAAGCTTTCATAACTAGCCTAATATCCCATAAAACAAAGCTAAATCATAAAGAGAGAGCCCTCTCTGAGTACAGATTGGCTAGATTCTGTACTTAAAAGTTGGTTTGTGGTTACCTCGGACCCCTTTCCTTCTTCTAACAACTTCAAGGAAAGTCTGAGTGATAACACCAGGCTTCAACTTCTGATCTCCATCTTATCATGTGCAAGTGTTGAATGTATTTTTTTGTATAAAAAAGGATTAGGGGTTGAATATTTAATTTTTTTCATGATCAAACACAAATCTGGGTAGATGATCTACTGGGTTAAAAGTAGTTAGCTTGCTCTGGTGAAATTTTCTCATAACAAAACTGGTGCTTTCAATAAGAGATTTCCCTGTTTGTATTTAGATCTCTTTTGCTTTTCTTTGGATATGGTTTTTTTGGGTCTCCCATTGAGTTCTCTATGGTTTTTTGGATTCATTATGATCTTCATTGGTTTTACTTGCTTAAGATCCGAACTAATCTTAGATCTAAAGTTTTTTTTTAAGAGAATAACACGTCGTGGCTTTTTATAAATTTATATTATTTTATGTACCGAATTTTATAAAAGAACCACATATATGGATTCTTTTCAAATTTCTATCCCAAAACAAACAAAAAAACACTGAAAATGAACTCTGTGTAAGGAATTGATGGTGAATTGAAGATTAACTAGTTTTTTTTCCTTCACCCTCGCGCACGGCTATTTTTTAATTCTCTTTTGTACAAAATTCAGTAAAAATAACCACATATCTGTAATTCTCCTGAAATCCAACACCCCCCCCCCCCCCACAAACAAAAAAAAAAAAAAAATCACCTGAAACAAGTCTGTATGAGGGAGATATGACGGATTGAAAAAACAACCTATTTTATGTTCTATTTTCACAATTTTGGGGCTTTTCTTTTTGCTTATTTTCTTGAATTTTCAGGTATTTTCCTTTAGAACGTGTTGTTAGTTGTTGGATTTTTTAGCTACTATTGTTTTCAACTATGAAACATAAAAAAATTGGGTGTATTCTTGTTGGTTTGTGTTGAATCCTTCCTTTGGGGCTAATTTAAGGTTTTGCTTAGAGGTTTGGTGTGCTTTGGTTGGGGCTATTGTCCTCATCTTTGAATCCAATTTTTCAAATATGTTTAGTTTATCAAGTAATAACTAAGGTCTTCTTTTCATTTTAGATTTGCAACCTTGTTGTCTTTGTTTGGCTTTCATCACTTGGGTTTGATTTATTTTCTTTTTGCTTGCTTGCTTTTGATCACAATTGGTGGTGTTTTCCCTTTGGTTGTGCAGTTGTCATCTAACAAAGTTTAATTGGGAGTGTCTTGGCTAATTGTTATCAGTCCCTTGTAATATTATTTAGGCCTCCCTGCCACTAGGGTTCAATTTTGACCTTTGTAGAACATTGTCTCTTGTTAAAACATTGTGCTACAACGCTAGCCTTCCTTTTTCACTTTTAGCTTTCTCTTTGATTGCTTAAGTGTACTTATTTCTTTGGCTTTGTTTTCCTAGCTTTGACACTTTTGAAGTGATTTTCATTCTAGCTTGGGGACTTTTCTTTGGTCTCTTTTTAGTTACTTCGACTTTTTGGTTTGTTTTTGGGTTAAATTTTTTTATAAATTTGGGAATTTGCATTTAAGAATTTAATGAGAGGTGCATCTTATAGGCATTGGTGTGTTTTTAAGTGAAAGTACTTTTACCCTCCTATAGTTAGCATTCATTGAATTGAAAAGATAAAATTTACATATAGTCGGATTAGGGTTACTAACAAGAGTCACTCACAGCATCTAAGTTTCATGTTGCATCCCGACTTTGTAAACAACCACATAAAATTAATGCAATAATAAAAAAAACAACTAGACTCATATTTTATTTCTGTTGGTAGCACACCAACATTATCTTAGGTTAGGGTCTTGGAGATAAGAGTGTGAGTCAACTGCTTCCAAGACTACAAAAAAAACTTAGCAAGCCTGAGCTAAGGGGTTAAATCCGTTATAATCCCATGGTAAATCTGAAGCATGTCAAAAACTCAATTCAGAGGGGGTTAGGCTAGGTCACAGTGTGAGTGGTTCTCCTTGGGGCCACCCACCTCATGGTAGGGGATCTCATGTTGTGGCTGATCACCAATAATCTCAAGATTCGTGTGCCCCCATGGGATGGAGGTACCACAGTGTCCATTCCTAGGAACAATACCCCATAGGTTGTTGTAGTTTATTCTTCTCAAAGATGTACGAAAAGAACCCACTTAAGATTGTGGATGAAAAATAATCTCAACAATATAAATGGCTGCTAAACATTGTAGATATGCAACAACTGGTAGAAACAAAACCTGCCAAGGTCCTGATCTATGCCACAATCATAGTTAAACAACAAAAAGAAATAGTAATAACTCCAATCATCCAATGGAAACTAGATACACAAAGAACAGTTTTATTATAACACCTGTGAAGGGAACAAATAAATGTTACCAGTCCCCCTCTATGGGATGGGTTCTTGGCTATCCTCAAACGTCTTTAGCTTGTGTAGAGTCCTTCTCCTCTATAATGTGTAAACCCAACACAAATATGGTGTGCGACAATGAAAATAATCAGAGTTACAAAAGTGAGTGCAACAATGAAAATAATCAAAAGTGAATAATGAATGGAAAGCAATTCTATTTATAACAAAATATTGAATTATCCTTGAAGAATGAACAATCATAAAAGATTATTAACCCCATTCTTGGAATAACCACTTCGAATATTTTATTCTATTTGGGTAGGAGGAAAAACATTTTAAACTTTTATTTAGAAATAATAAATAAATAAATGATTTATTTATCATCTCAAGGAATTGGTTAATGAATAATAAACAAATAATGATTTATTTAATTATTCCTAAGGGATTTAGTCAAACTTGATAAGGAATAATAATTAATTAGTGATTAATTAATTATTCCTAGAGAAAATAAGATAATTAATAATTTATTTGTTGATTTTTCATATTTGGGTCAAATATGACAAGGAATAATAATTGAACATTGGTTTAATTAATTATTACTAGAAGAAAATCAAATAAATAGTGATTTATTTAATTATTCTTCATGGGTTTAATTATGAATTACTTAACAAACGTGGTTTATTAAGTAATTTCTCACAGTGAAAGCAACTTTACTATGGTAAAATTGGCTTTACATGGTGTACTTAGATCCATATAGTAAATTAGGCTAGATGATCAATTTTTTGGTGATAACATAGGTTGTGGTTGTGGGAGGAAACCATACCTCTTCCTTACCTTTTGCTAGACAACTCCGCTTGTGGAATTCAGACCCTGCAAAAAAGAAGTCTCTTGGAAGGACAAATGAAAGATAGACTAAGATTAGTTTGTGTGTGTGTTTACCTTCTAGGACTTTTCTAGTGTGTGTTGTTTGGTTCGCATCAGTGGTCTTGGCCTTATGGTGTTTGCACTAACCTAATTATGTTAATTTATAATTTTTCACCCTGTCTGATTAGTCATTGTCAGTCACGTCATATTCACATTTTTCCTCCTAAATGAGGTGGACTCTCTATTCCTACATATAGAGTGCTTATCGGTGCTCAAGACCTTGATCAACCCATGGTTTTGGAGTCTATACCCGGTCTTTTTGGTAGCGTTTTGATTTCCATTGAAACATTTGCAGATGAATAAACTTCTCCTGCTAATCCATCTTTGATCGATCCTCTAGGACCTGAGTTATTGTGGCTAAACCCTGATGGTTCCACACATGCCTATACTTATGTTCCATTGTCAGTGTTTTATCCTATGGTGAAACTTGAGTCAACTTTACCTTCTACATTGGCAGTCTCAGTTGCCATGTCATTATTGTCACCGCTCATTGTGGCTCCACCTACTCCTCTATCTATGTCTCTCACATCTTTCTGGGGCATTCCACCAGTATCATATGTAGCTCCCATAAATTTCCCTCATATCTACATACCTAATCCATCATCTAAACCCACCATCGTTGTTAATCCTAGTCAGTCGGTAGGGTCAGGAGTCTTTTCTCTTAGCTTTTCTCAGCCCACAAGTCCTATCCCTAAGTTAGGCATGGTTACTTCTAGAAATGTGTGGGGGGTGTCATCAGTTGATCCTAGATAGCCTAGGGGAAATGTTGCTTCTAATACGTCACAAGCCTGGTATAGTTCGTTGTTTGGAAGGGTTCCATCTTCCAGTACTTTTCCTAGAATGGCTAGTTTACTTGGGGGAAACCCTGGTTCCTATATCGTCACTTCTATAAGTTACCCTCCTTATGTCAGTGCTACCACTCAAAATGATCCATATTTTCTTGCCGGGTACAATCCTGTTAGCAGTCATGCTCTCGGGGATCCATTGCTCTCTAGAGGAATTTACCCTAGGGGTAAAATTCTTTCACCAATCATCCTGACCCACATCATTTATATGTCAGGGTAAACCCTTACCCGAGCCAACAATTGTCACATCATAATCCTTATATGGGGGGGCTCAAGGTTGGTTGGGTAATTCTCTTGCCTATGACCCATTTTGTCAACTTCACAATATTTTTTTATCTTCTCTTGATTTACTAGATTTGGTTAAGTTGAATAATGAACCCAGTAGACATGATCCCTGGTGGTCACCTATGCCTGTGAAATTGTCCTCTGATATCCGTAAATTTAAAGGAAAGCTTGGGAAGAATCCATCCATTCATATCATCACATATAACCTAGGGTTATATGCTCATATGGAATCTCATGTTGTGGCTGATCACCAAGAAGCTCAAGATTCGTGCGCCCCTATGGGACAAAGGTACCATAGTGGCCATTCCTAGGAAAACTACCCTATAGGTGGTGGTTGTGGGAGGCAACCATACCTATTCTTTACATTTCTCTAGGCAATGCTGCTTGGAGAATTCAAACCCTGAAAGTAGGAAGTCTCTTATAAGGCCATTTTAAACATAGGCTAGGATTGGTTTTTGTGTGTGTTTACCTTCTAGGACATTTCTAGTGTGTGTTGTTTGATTTGCATAAATATTCTTGACATTAGGGTGTTTGCACTAACATAATTGTGTTAATTTATAATTTTTCACGGTGGCTAAATATATTCATCGTCAGTCACATCATATTCGTATTTTGCCTCCTAAACGAGGTGTAATCTCTACTCCTACATGGAGAGTGCTTGTCATTGATCAAGACCCTGATCAACCCATAGTTGTGGAGTATATATCCAGTCATTCTTGTAGCGATTCGATTTCCATTGAAACATTGGCAGATGAATCAACTTCTCTAGCTAATTCAGTTTTGACCGATCCTCTAAGACTATAGTTATCGCGGCTAAACCTTGACTGTTCCACACCTACCTATATTTACGTTGCCTTGTCATTATTTTATCCTATGTCATAACCTGAGTCGCCTTTGCCTTCTACATCGACAATCTCAGCTGTCATGTCATCATTGCCACCACTCACTGTGGCTCCTGTTAAGACACATACATGGAAAACACAAAGTGTAAATGATAAACATGAGTGTGTGTTTATTATTGATAATGATATACATTTATAGTACATTCACATGACCTTTGGTTTCGTATTCCAAGGTCGCTTGGACTTCCTTAGACTATTCAACTTTCACACCAACCCTTAGAGGATTAAGTGTCCAACATCCCCCCCCCCCCCCCCCCCCCCCCCTAATCTGAAGGGTTATGTATGCATCCAAGAAGAGAGTTGTAATAAAAAATGTGCAAAAATACATGGCAGCACTAGGCTAAATGTTCTCTCTGAAATGTTGGTACAAAGGGCGGTGGTTTAAGGATGACCACCAACACTGGAATGCTTAATGCAGTTCCTAGAACTCTTCCAAGTCTGGGATGAAGCTCAGGTCTTCTGCTAGAGAAAGTGGTCCTGATGTTTGGAAGAGGGAAACCTTCAACCATGAAAGGGAGGTCTCACCCCGCATAAAAGGGAGAACCTCAAACTGAAAAGGGAGGTCTCAACCTATGATGGTTTAAGGATGACCAAGGACTCTAGAATGCTTAATAAAATTCCTGGAACTCTTCCAAAACTGGCAAGAAGTTGAAGTCTTCTACTAGAGGAAGTGTCCCCAATTCTTTGAAGAGGTATCACCAACTGAAGGCATGCTCTGGGGCATATTTGTCTTAGGCTACAACTCTGAATCTTGTATGGCAAGTTGTGGCTTAAGCTCGCTTGATGTGGCTTTGAAGCTTGTAGATGACCATCATTTTCCCCCTGTCAGATACAAGGTGAGTTGATGGAGAAAAATCAACTGCAAGACTATTCAATATTCGAGAAAAAATCCTGTTGTATGAGCGAAATATCTTCTTGGCTATTGAAGCCCTTTGCCAAGAAGCGATCCATCCAAGATGAATCTTTGTTCTTGCAGGAGGTTTGTTTCTAAAGCATATGTTTGAAGAATGACTGGTTTTGTGACAGTGCTTACATTGTTAGAAAATTATATATTACGGAGCAATGGAACACATAAAATATTGCAGAAATATAAACACAGAAAACGCATAAAACAAGAGAGACACAGATATACGTGGTTCACCCAGTTTGGGCTACGTCCACCCCGAACAGCCAGTCCTTCCTTTCTATTATCCAGCAAAATGAAGAGACACAACCTACAGCAAATCCGCTGTAATATCCTCTGTTTTCTCTCACAGTCTCACCTCTCTATTTCTCGCTCAGAGAATACACATCTATATCTCAGCCTCAAATACAATGCCCTCATACAAAGAGAGGGGTTGCCTTCTAGGGAAAAAAAACCCTAAACTAAACATAAGTTCTACCGTCAGATCATCCACCTGATGAACGACCAAGATTAACTAGAAATTACTATACTTTTACAAGGCAATTTTACATCTATTTTTGGCTTCAAGGGCGCTGCCCCTGAACCCTCACGGGGGGACAAGTCCCCCCCCCCGCACCCCCCCGCGTGGGGGGGTGTACAAACTTCCTAGGGTATACATCTGGCTAAAACAAAAGACCTTAGAACAATCATGCTCCACACATAACATACATGGCTGAATATCAAAACAATGATATTTGATGTGGCCAACTCGGTCACAATGTTGGCATTTCACAATATGTTGTTGTTGCTGTGGAAGAGGGGCAGAATCTGAAATAACTGAAGGTGAACTGTCATGAAGGAATCCAGAACTCTGAAACTAAATGGGCTTTGAGTAATATGGAATATGAAAGGAAACATCGTTATCATATCCAAGACCAATTCTGTGCTTGTTGTGGACAAGCTCTTCCCAAGGTCTGATGATGGGATTGGGAAGTGCAAATTGAACTTCTGCATCTAGATGTACAACTGCTGCTTCATTGGGTACTAAATTCGAATGAAATTCAACAATATTGACTTGCTGTTGATGGGTGGTTGTCTCAATGTTCTGAACAAAAACAGGTTCAGAATGATGTCTATTTTGATGTAGCTCTTCTTACTGGAATTGAGATTTGAGCTGCAAAAAATCAATTTTATCATGTGCATTTTGCAGACAAATTTTAATATCAGAAAGTGTATCAGACCTAATTTTTACCATTCCATCAATAGTGGAATGAATTAGGATATTTAACAACTCTAATGTATCATCAATTCTAGCCATTTTCTCAGCAAAGAAATGAAGGCTCAACAATCCTAGTGGAGACTGTAGCAAGGCATCAAACCATCATTGAATATATAATGCAAGCATAAATGTCTCTTGAATCATTTAGTGATGCCACCCATATAATTTCCTTCTTCATTCCTATGCATGAAATAGTTTGGATATCTCGAGTAGTGCGAGATTCACTGCTTTAGTTGATAACTTCAGTTTATTGCATGGAGCAGAAATTACAATGAAGAAATACAACAGAGCTTCTTGTGTAGGAAATCCAACTGCGCTTTGTTTCTTCCCATGAAGTAATTCACATCCCCTCTCAAAAGCCTTTGACCAAGCCTTCTCAACAACTGTAGAGATTAAATTATATGTTTTGATTTGGGTCAACACAAAGTCGAATTTAGAAGAGTCGAGAGTAGCTTGACTTAGCCTGCAAACCCAAATGTACTGTTTGTTAGCTGGCAGAGCCTGTCATGGCTTCAGAAAATAATTAGACTGCAGTTTGTAATCATCCAGACTTCAATGAGCTTTCATGAGACTTCTCAGCTGGCTTGAAGTGGCTTCCCTTTCTTGAGAAATCATTAATGCTTGTACTGAAAAGAATAGGTGTGTATTCCTAACCAAAGCCCTCAAAAAGTTAGAGCATTGGTCATTCATCAAATTGCTTATTGAATCTTAATGCATGAACAATATTCTTTACAACTGTAGCCAAGCTTGCCTTGTGGATAACAGAAAATCTTATGGGCTGCAAGTTGCAACCATGCAGATCCAACTTCAAATTACTGGTGCCTGAAAAATGAACAGCTTACATCCAAATGGGAAGCTAATTGTTTCTATAATCGCTAACATGCTGTCACACGAGTTTTTATATAGAACTCAATCTTGCAAGCTTGTCTAAATTTAACACAGCCAAAGATTTGCACCCAATATACCATGGACAGAAGCTGCAACTAAAACTATGGTCGATACATCCTCAGAGCTTTGGATACTTGACGACGACAAAATGGACAATGTGCTACAACAGAACAAAGACTCGACGAGGATTATAGTTCAGGATTTCTTTTGCCTTTGTCCTAGACAACAACACAAGAGCATCCAACCGGCCTCCGAGATTTTCCCTCTTACAGAATTTGAGGAGATGAAACGTTGGGCAGTTAAGAGTTACCTTCAAAGAATTGGAGACTAAATCAACACTTATGCTTTCAAATTCTTCAACATTACATTGAAAACATAATTTCAAACACGCGTTCCAGCATTGGTTCAATATAACACCAACTATTTCCTGTGCCAATACACACAACACCTATCCAATGTACAATAAGAATATGGTTGTCTGACCAATTCAACACAGCAGAGGTGTGCGGAGGGAGATATGAACCGAAGGCGATGTATTAACCAATGTATGAATTGAGGATACTCGTATTATTCAATCATTCCTGCGCCTTCCTTTTGACTTCTGCAACTTCTCTTTGTATTCTCAGAGACTTCCAGCATTGTTTCAGTCGGAGGAAGGTTATACATGTCAGAACCACAGTCTGCGTGAATGGCAGTGTAGGTGGTATCAGATATATGTATAGATTAATGCAGTGACTGTGTGTAATTTTGAGGGAACCACAGTTCTGATATATGAATAGCGATATATGAATATGCAACACAGTGGTATAGGATGGTCAACGGTGATATATGAGGAGGCACCAAACACAACCGATAACGGTGTGGACAACTTTCACGCAGAGATTTGGGATGTAGATATTAGGTTCATCGCTCAGAGAGTGGAGTATGGGAGCAGCCACAGTTTAAGAAATAAAATGCACCACAGTGTGAGGGAGCGTTCAATGTGACACTGGAATGTGATAGTGTTATATGGAGGCAGTGTGGTATCACACAGTGTGGGATTCAATACAAGAGTTACAGGAGTACCAGAGAGAAACACTGAGCGATAGAGAATTCCACTGACCAAAATGACCAGAAGTTTTGTATTCCTTGACCAATGCATGCCCAAGATACATTCAACCAGCGCTCAAAAAGACCAGGAGACTAGGGTAATTTGTAGACTGTTAAATATGCAAATTCGTCTGAGAAATGCTCTATTCATCATAAAGAACTGTCCCTTTTTTCTTTTTCTATTTTTGAATAGAGGGTAAATGGTCACAAAAAAGTGCGCACAAAAATGATAGGTGCGTTTCTACAAGACAATATAATTGTGTAGTGAACGTTTCTTAGAGATGCTACAAAATTGGGTAGAGATTGCAGCTACAATTTAGTTGACAACATATTCATGAAATGGAAGACTGACATGCACAAAGAGGTCACAAAATTAGTGGCTTATATTTGGGTAGGGCAGGAGTACACCTACTTTGATACCATGTTAATACACATACATGGAAAACACAAAGTGTAAATGATAAACATGAGTGTGTGTTTATTATTGATAACGATATACATTTATAATACATTCACATGACCTTTGGTTTCGTATTCCAAGGTCTCTTGGACTTCCTTAGACTATTCAGCTTCCACACCAACCCTTAGAGGATTAGGTGTCCAATAGCTCCACCTACTCCTCTGTCTATGCCTCTAATATATTCTTGTGGCATTCCACCAATCTCATCTATAGCTTCCATAAATTTCCCTCACATCTCCATGCCTACTTTGTCTTCCAAACCCACCATGGTTGTTAATCCTTGTTAGTCAGTATGGTCAGGAGTCTTTTCTCCTAGCTTTTCTCAAACCATGATTCCTATCCTTCATTTAGGCATGGTTACTTCTAGAAATGTATGGGGGTTAGGGGGTTGGAGGGGGGGGGGGGGGGGGGGGGGTGCTCATTAGTTTCTCCTAGCCAGCTTGGGGCCAAAGTTGCTTCAAATATGTCACAAGTCGAGTATAGTTCATTGTTTGGAGGTGTGCCATCTTCTAGTACTTTTCCTAGAATGGATAGTTTACTTGGGGGCAACCTTGCTACTAATACCATCACTTCTATAAGTTACCCTTCTTATGTTGGTGCTACCACTCACGCCAATCCATATTTTCCCACTGGGTACAACTGTGTTAATAGTCATGCTCTCATGGGTCCATTTCTCTTTGGGGGCAGTAATCCTGGGGGGGTGGTGGGGGAATCCTTTCACCAGTCATCCTAGCCTGCATCATTTATATGTTGCGGTAAACCCTTACTAAATCCAACAATCGTCACATCATAATCCTTATATGGGAGGACCTCAAGGTTGGTTGGGTAATTCTCTTGCCTATGACCCATTTACCCAACTTCACAATCCATTTTTATCTTCTCTTGATTTACTAGATTTGGCTAAGTTGACTAACGACCCCATTAGACATGATCCCTGGTGGCCACCTATGCCTGCGAAATTTCCCTCTGTTTGGATTGGATCATTATATTTTTTTTCACCCATCTTGATTCATTCAGAGTAGAAAAAGAGGAGGAATCAGCTCATGGGACCGTTTTTATCGTCGAGACACAGTTTGGCGAAACGGGTCTTGAAACCTTCCGAGAGCGTTTTGAGGCATCAAAGATATTTATTGGAGGTAAAAATTTATCACTTTAATGTAAAACCCTTTCATGTTATTCTACACAAAAATATCTTTCCAACGACGCAAGAAGCACGTTAATCAGAGTCCATATGCAAAAGTTATTCTACTTAGAAATTAACCTTCCTATTTTCATACCTATAATTCAGGAGGAAGCTATGTCAACCCACATTATTTATGGAAATGGTGCTAGCCACATTTTTTTGATGCAAAATACTCTGTAAGAGTCTATATTGTAACTCTAGTTAAAATTTGATGTAGTCAATCTTAACCACTAGTAGTTTATCGGGTTGTGTTATAACTGGGCCACTAGGAGGAAGAGGCATTCCATTCTTTTGAGAGAATTTTGTTCCATAGTTGAGAAAAGATAGCCAGGAGAGATATGAGGTAGAGGACATAGAGAGGATCTGTGCACTATAACAACCCACGGGCCATAGCCATTACTTCTTTATATATGCAACCTTATTTTCCACACCACGAAAGAAAGCAAAGCGACCTCATCTTCTAGTTGGATTTGCCCCAAAAGGGTTTCCTAGAGCATATCTTGTGTCTTATGTGTGTGTGAGCTTATTTTTTCATTCTCTACTTTTCTGCATAATTTCCATTTGCATGCATGCACTAATTATAGTTAAATTTATAAATCTAGAAGTTCAATAAAATTGTAATAGTGTAAAATTTTAGAATTTAAATATATTATTATCATATCTATTGTGACAAAATGTACAATGGAATATCCAAAATATTTTATTAATCATTTTGTATCTAAGAGGTTTTTTTTTGGTATTTTTATGGATATTGCAAGGATCTAGATCCGTAGGGCTGAAAAACATAAAACCCTAATCATGGCCGACGAATCTGTAAACAAACCTTGTGATCCTGTAGAGGTGAGGTTTACGTGGCTGGAGAAACAAGTCATAGATATCAACCACACTGTAAACCTCCTCATGTTAGCCCTGAATAACAAGGTAGGGAATTCTAGAGAATATGGGGGTTCGAATGTAGATGAAAAATCAAAATGGGGATCAGAAGATCATGGAGAAATGGAGAAGCAATTGAAGAAAGAAATTGAAAAAGATCAACCCAGTTCAAGTGTCGTGAACCAATCACAATCTTAAAATGGAAGAAAAAGATGATATCAAGCCATACCACGGAGAGATCGACACTCTGAAGCTGAACCATTACTTGCAACAACAAGAATTTTATTTTAACATCCATCAGATCGAGGAAGGGAAAAATATCTCATTCACACGATTGAAATTAGAGGGCCATGCACTGACTGAGTGGGAGAGCCAAACAAAAACCCTAAATTTGGATGGAGAAGCTCCAATGACTAAGTGGTAGGATTTCAAAACTCTCACTAAGTCATAGTTTTATCACATTAGGTATGTTGGATATATCTCCAAAGAACCCATATGTACTCTTTAAGTATTTGGGTGGTTTGCACTGCCATATCTGTGAGAAAGTGTTGTTGTTCAAGCCCAAATCAGTGGAAGAGGTTTGTGTACAAGCACAATACCTGGAAAACATAGGCCTGAAAAGAGCACAATTAAGTGGATCATAGCAGAAGGAGAAACATGAAGCTTCTAAGGAGGGGAAGAAGAATAAAAAAGGGGGAAAGATAAAAATATGGAAACCACAACAGCACACCAGTGAAAAGACCTAGAAACCACTGCAACCACTGCGACATTGATGTCCATACAGAGGAGAAGTGTTGGAAGTTGCATCTAGAGCTAAACTAGACGAACAAAAAGAAATATAATAAGAAGATGAATCTCATGGCCATAGGTTCGAGCAACTAAGTTGAAAGAAGCTCAGACATGGATGAGAAAATCGTGTGTATGTAAAGAAATGAAAAAACTATTCCATATAAAGATATAGGTCAAGAATAAAAAGATTGATGCTCTATTTGACTTAGGATCGTAGGTGAATCTCATTGCAACAGAGATGGTCAAGAAGTTTGGGCTGGAAGTTCATGATCATCCAAACCCATATCCATTGGGATGGGTAAATAAGGATGCAAAGCTAAAGGTAACAAAACAATGTAAAATTAGATTTTCTATTAGTGTTGATTTTATTGATGAAGTAGATCTAGATGTGGTTCCCCTTGATGTATGTGGAGTCGTGTTTGGGAGTCCATACATGTACATACGTGATGAAATATTCATGAGGAGATCCAACTAGTATCGGCTCATTAAGGATGAAAAATCGTTCATCATCAACGAACACAAAGGCAAGTCGAAAATTTCACTGGTAAGTGCCAACCAAGCCAAGAAATTGACTAGTTCCAACAAGAAGTATGTTTTATTGTTTTTAAGAGAAAGTTAGTCTGAAGAGGAGTCAATATGAGTCAAGGCATCCCTAGAGGGGTGTACTAAGAAACAAAAACAAAAAATATAGTTGTTATAGGCATACATGGATGTGTTTCGAGGGCCTAAAGGGTTACCACCTAAGAGAGAAGTGGAGCATGAGATCCAACTATTGCCAAACTTCCCATTCCTAAATGTGGGTTTTACATGCAATCTGTTATAAAAGCAAGAGAGGTGAAGAAACAGTTTTAGCAACTATTTGAATAGGGTTTCATTTGACCAAGTACATCACCATGTGGGTCACCCATCATCATTATGCCAAAGAAGGATGGGAATTGGTGGATGTGTATAGATTACAAAGCATTGAATAAAATCACGTTAAAGAACAAATACCCCCTGCCCAAGATAGATGATCTGTTGGATCAGTTGCAACAAGAGAAGTACTTCACCAAGCTAGTCTTGAAGTCTGGATATCACCAGATTTGAGTCAAAGAAGAAGATACTTGGGAGACTGCCTTTAAAACCAGGAAAGGTTTGTATGAGTGGTTAGTCATGCCATTTGGCCTATGTAATGCACCAACTACATTTATAAGATTAAAGAATTATGTACTGTGCCCTTTTATAGATTCATTTTTTATTGTCTCTTTGGATGATATATTGGTATATAGTGCTACCTGGGAGAAGCATATTTCATGCTTAACGTAGGTGCTTGAAACATCGAAGAAGCACTAGCTGCTAGAAAATCTCAAGAAGCACGAGTTCGTGGAATAGTCCTTGGTATATTTGGGATATGTGATTGGTGGAGGAGAGCTAAAGATAGATCCTTCCAAGATGGATGCCATCATGAAATGGTTGGTGCCTAGTAATGTTTCTAAGGTCAAGAGTTTCATTGGAGAAACACAGTACTTGAGGAAATTCATAGCCTCATTTTCATTGGTAGTAGCACCTCTCCGTGCCATAACAACAAGTGACAAGAGTTTCCAGTGGGGAAAAGGTCAGTAGAGGGCTTTCATGGAGTTAAAGAAGAAGATCAGTGAAGCACCAATTATGGCATTATCGAAATTGCAACAACCCTTTGAAGTGGAGATAGATACGAGTGGATATGCTATGGGAGTTGTGTTGATGCATGGAGGAAGGCTTGTATGCTATTGTTTTGAAGTATTTCATGGGGCAGTCCTTAACTACCCTATCTACGACAAGGATCTCTATGCCATGGTACAAGATGTGAAGAAGTGGAAGCAGTATCTCATGGGAAAGGAGATAATAATCCACACAAATAACCAATCATTACAGTACTTGCAGGACAAGAGTAAGCTACAATAGACTAGGCATTATAGGTGGATGGGGCTTTTACAACAATTTCATTTGGCGTTCAAGTAT
Source organism: Pinus tabuliformis (assembly GCA_031772625.1). NCBI lineage: Eukaryota > Viridiplantae > Streptophyta > Pinopsida > Pinales > Pinaceae > Pinus > Pinus tabuliformis. The sequence continues at coordinate 2,063,679,163 of CM062818.1, read as the reverse complement.
AAGAAGGGAATCAAAAACAAGTTGGCCAACATGCTTTCAGGGCCACCCACATCAAAGATTACAGCTTTGGAGACTCTTATGCACATGGAGCCATTCATCCATGATGCATACAAAGAGGCATATTCAAAGGATGAGGACTTCGAGGAGGTGTATCACCAGTTTTAGAGTCAAATTCATGTGCACAATGGCGATAACAGTGTTGACTACCATCTCTGAGATGGTTTACTCTATAGGGTGGATAAGATATGTGCTCCTAAAGGTGAGCGATGGAAACTAATTAGAGAGGCTCAAACCTCCAAGGTTGCAGGGAAATTTGGTGTAGGGAAGATTATTGCTAACTTGCAGAGGTATGTGTAACGGCCCAAGATGAAAGAGCAGGTAGCTAGGTTCATAAGAGGATGCATGCTTTGTTGTACCAACAAGCCTAGCAATAGGAAACATGTTCTATATCATCCCTTACTTATACCTAGTTGTCGTTGGGAAAACATTTCCATGGACATTATGGGAGGTTTATAGGAAACTAAGAAAGGACATGGCTACATGTTCGTGGTAGTTGACAGGTTGATGATCCAGATCTTGGGTGGAGGGCCCTAAGATCTAAAAAATTGAAATTCCAGAATAAAAGAGGAGAACACACAATAAGAAAACCACAAAGAAACATTTTTTTATTAAAACAGATAATAATTGTAAAGGCTACATTGTGGTGGAGAATCTATTATTTTACAAAATGCAACTTGTTACTTATAACCTTTTTTGGTTATAATACCATAGGTAAATTCCATGGGTGGGTAAATACCATGGGTGAATGAATACCATGGGTGGATGTCACTTACAATACCATGGGTAAATTCCATGAGTGGATAAATACCATGGGAGGATGAATACTAAGGGTGAATGCCACTTACAATGCCATTGGAAAATACCATGGGTGAATTAATACCATCGGTGGATGCCACTTACAATACCATGGGTGGATGCCATTTTCCATTCGGATCATTCCTCCCTACTTAAGAAGTAATGGTCCTCATTGCATGAAGTTCCCTCCCGAGAATCCTGTGTTGAATATGAAGAGCCACTAAAGAGAATGGTTTTGTGTGGTTAACCCATAATTGTGATGAACGAAGATCTGAGGATAAAGATACCTTATAATGATTGTGACCAATTGTGATACTGACAGCGTGTGACCTAGCAAATAGACTTCAATGAAGTGTGGGTTTGTAGATGACACAACTGTGACAAACAAAGATCCAAGGATAGAGATACCCTGCAATGCTTGTGACCAACTATGATACTAATAGTGTGCGTCCTAGCAAATGGACTTCGATGACAAGGATTTTGTGTGGTTGACCCATAACTGTGATGTTGATTGTTGATGAAGTAACAGGTGCCTACATAGCCTGGGGTGGGAGGAAACATTTCCAAATAACCAAATCTAGATGATTCTATGATGAAATTGATGAATGTGAAGTAGGTGCCTACTAAAGCAGGGTGGGGGGCACATCTCCAAAGGGAACCTGCTCTGAATGTTGCTCCAGCTATAAAAAATAATTTAAAATGGACATAACTCGGTCAATATAACTCAAAATATTTATTATAACCTTTCTTTGGAAGTATAATGACCATTCTGCATCTTCCCATGTGTTTGAAATCCCTATTTGGATACTAGAAACTCATATTCGTGCTGCAATTGTCCCATTGTCACAAAAGTTCTGAAAAAATAGTTGATTTTAAATCAACGATATCTACCTCATTTGAACTTTGATTTGACCAATTTTTTTTGAAATTGGGTGAATTTTCAAGAGGATCTTAGACCTGCAATAATTGTTTTAAAATTCTGCACAAAAACTACAAAAAATTATAGGACAGTCATCGTCCACAAATTGTCGTCAGAAAAATTTCGACAACACAACTGATTTTAAATCAATGATATCTCCCTCATTCAGACTCTAATTCAACCAATTGTTTTTTTGAATTTGGATCTTTTTGCATGGAATCTAGATATGTTATTTTTTATTGTAAATTTTTTCACCAAATTTTTTAGATTTGATATGCAAACTCACTGCCTAAAAAATTCCTGCAAAAAAAATGAAAAAAAAAAAAATCTTCATGCTTTCCCCAAGAAAGTGCTTAGTGGAGGTCGTCGCACATGCATGAAGTTTGTTGAAGATTGCTGCAAAAATTTGAAACTGAAATATGCATCAAACCCTCATTCCCATGGAGTCGTAACCTGAATCTGATAGCATTGATCCAGATCTTGGGTTGAGGCCCCCAAGATCTAAAAAATTGAAATGCTAGAAGAAAAGAGGAGAACACACAATAATGAAACCACAAAGAAACTTTTGTTTTATTAAAATAGATAACAAATGTAAAGACTACATTGTGTTGGACAATCTGTTCTTTTACAAAATGTGACTTGCTACTTATAACCTTTTTTGGTCACAATACCATAGGTAAATTCCATGGGTGGGTAAATACCATGGGTGAATGAATACCATGGGTGGATGTCACTTACAATACCATGGGTAAATTCCATGAGTGGATAAATACCATGGGAGGATGAATACCAACGGTGGATTCCACTTACAATAACATGGGAAAATACCATGGGTGAATGAATACCATGGGTGGATGCCACTTACAATACCATGGATGGATGCCATTTTCCATTTGGATCAATTCAAGAAGATGTGTGTTCTAATGATAGGTCTAGGTGAACTTTGGGATACTAAGGAGCATCATTTCAGATAGGGATACAAGATTTCTTAGTGCATGTTTGACTACATTATGGGAGAAGATGGACACAAAGTTGAAGAGATCTACAACATTCCATCCACAAAAACATGGGTAGACAGAAGTAGTCAACAAGACTTTGGTGCAACTTCTAAGGGGATATAACCAAAAGCATCCAAAAACTTGGGATGAAAATTTGGTATAAATACAACATTTTATAATAGAGCAGTCTACACTTATACATGAAAGTCCCAATTTGAGACTTGTTTTGGATATTTTCCGCCTTCACCTTTGGATACTGCATATGGGCAACAAGGAGGAGCGAGGGAAGATCTTACAATAGATTCTTTGAGGGCTAAAACTGTTATAGAGAAGATCATACAAATCCATCTACAAGTACAAGACACACTACAGAAGTCATAGGAGAAGTATAAGGCCATACATGACCAACATAGAACATAGAAATCGTTCTGTTAGAGTCGGTCTTGTCAGTCCTTCGTCAGAGATCAAAACTCTTTCTGCATTTCATTCCTATGTGTCTCGCTCCATTCACTCAGCTGCATTCCGCTAGGGGCATGCCATAATCTGATGGAAAAGGTCTTGTTAGTCAGTTCCCCTCATGTCTGGAACTTGCTGGCTCAAGTCTTTTGTCAAGGTTCACTAAAGTCCATGACAGTCAATGTTTGATCTTTTAATGGATGAGAGTAATTTTCAGTCATTAGGTCTAGGGATCAGATAAATTGGTCTTCAAACATGTCCAATAAAGCCATGCAGGCCAGAGGGAGGCCCTTACAAAGTTATGATTCAGAGATTTTCATCGCCATGTTGACAAATTACGACTGTTCTTCAAAACTCTGTTTTGAAGAAAATTCAAACAGTGTGTCATTTGTGATAATTTTCAAAAAAGTCTCGAGTTGATTTCTTCAAGTGCAGTCATGGTTTCCTTGGCCAAATGCCATGTCGTGCGACCCCTACAAAAGTGCCAAAAAATTTCATCATTTTAGCTAAAAATTCAAAGGGAAAAGTGAAATTCAGTGTTGCATTAAATCAGTGAAAAGTGTCAAAACAAAACATTAGCAAAATGGGTTTTGGAGAAGCAAAAATCAAACCCATGACTTCAAAGCCTTTATATACAAGTTTCCACAAGAAACAAAGTCATTGTGAACACCAAGGAAGAGAGAAACATTGCAAAGTGAGTGTGAGAGTGCAAGCACGCGTTTGGAGTGAGTTTGGAGTCATTTTCAGGAGCGCGGCGCACACACAGAGGGGCACGGCACACATAGGGAGCGCGGCGCACAGAGCGCGACCCCGCAGTGTAAAGTTAACACGGGCGCGACACATATACCGAGCGCGGCGCACTGGGTTTGTTGCGCGGCGCACACCCACAAAGGCCCGAATTTGTGCCAAACTTGCAACCAATCATTTTGAAACCCTTCAAATTGACAGGTAGGCTCTATATCTTGGCTTTCTCATCAAATTTTATGGAATGTAGTGATGGTTCATGGCCATTTAGAGTTGCAATAAAAATGCCTAAAACCTACCACTAGAAAACATCAAAGCCATTGTTGCTAGGGTTGCAAACTTGTGGTATTGATGCCAAGGCTCCTCTTTCACCTCTCATTTTTTCACTCCTTTCCATTATTCCCTTCCCCCCTATCCCATTTTTCCCTACCCTAAAACATTACTAAACCCATATTCCCTATCCCTCCACTCATTTGTCAATGTAAAACCCCAAAAACCCTACCCTACAAAATCCCCAAACCCTTCTACATATCTCTAAACAAAATTTCCCCCCATAACCCCTATTCCCATCATATTATTCCCCTTCCTAACACTCCCTTTTTGCATTGTTCCCCTTGGTGGCAGATCTCACAACAACACCTAGTTTCATACCATCATCAAAGGGCAATCCAAGCACAGTACACATACAACAGTCATGGCATCTGAGCATTCATCGGAGTATGAGATGGAAACACAAAGTGATTCATCCTTGGAAGAACAGGCTCCCCAGAGACATCACAAAAGTGGCAAACATGTTAGGGATGAGCTAACCACCCTCACAGAATTGCAGACATGCCCTCTTGCTATGTCATGTTTCCAACATCTATCATGTTTTGAGTTTTTTCAAAGAGTGGCTAATGTTCGAGTTCATCATGAGTTGGCCCATCTTTTTGTGCTTCACCTACATGGAGATCACTCTATCTTGGCTGGTGTCACCTTCACACTGACACCTGAAACTGTCTCATTAGCAACCGGCATACCGAATGTTTGAGAACCATGGCACAAGAAACAGAAGGTTGATCGGTAGCACTATGAGCCTTACATTAAGGCCACTTTCTTGAGGCAGCTCACAAGAGTCTTTCCATTCCGATATTTGAAAGATGAATATGCTCCACTCATGAAGTTGATCATGAAGTGCTTCAGTTGTGAGGGGAGGTTCTCTCGTCTATATGCCTATCACATCAGGTTGCTCATACACTTTACCAGGGTACGGATGATGAAAATCCCATATTTCATTTGCAGGAACATAGAGAGGATGAACACCTTCATGCAGCACAAGACCCCTCAGCAGCAACTTAACAGTGTTTATCACTTTGCTCTTATTAAGATTTTGGTGGTTCATCAACTGGGATTGCAGGGCATTACTAGGGATGATTTCATCTCCCGTGACCTCTTCATCACTTCACATGTATTATCAGAGGTTAAGCATGAGGGTGAACCTTCTCGTTGATATGAGCGCCATGAGACTGCTAGTGTGCTGGTTTTCATCACATATCAGAAAGGCACCAGACGTTTTTTTGCAGCGGCAAAGCGAGTGTTATCTCCACCCAGGGTGGAAGGGGCCTCACTTCCTCCATCAGCATCACAGGAATAGGACAAAGGCAAGGAGCCAATGTAGGATGAGGCGCCTTCAGGTGAGCCATCAGGTGAACGAGAGACCGAATTCGTTCTCCTTCATGATGATGAGACAGATACAGAACCGACAAATGCATAGCTTAAAGAGATCATCCAAGAGCAGCAAGCAGAGATTCAAGCCTTGTCCCTTGATTTGGAAAGAGCCAAATGGAACATGAAATATCTGGAGCAGAGGAACAAACAACTAGAGGATCAGCAAGCGATCATAGAGCTACAAAACATTCGTGAGCATCGCCAAGCCGCACAAAGGAGAAGAGTTGAGCTCACGTCATTGGAGCAAGAGATTAATGAGGATCGGGAGGCCAACCTCAAGAGAGTTAACATGCACTTGGAGAGGCTGCTGGACAAGGCCGAAAAGGACCATGCATTGCTGAGACACATGGCTTTCTACTACATGGCGCAAAAAAAAGTGTGCAAGGCCCGAATCAGGAATTTGAAGGCGAAATTGAGGAAGGCAATCAAGAAGAAAAAGAGGAAAAGGGAGCTCGATCGACTTCAGATATTGGACAAAGCCTCTTTGGCCCAGAATAACACTTGATAAGGAAGCTCCAGCCCAAATTTCAAGAAATTTGGGGCATTTTTGGTGTTTTTGGAAATTTTTGTGCAAAAAACAGGGTTTTTCTCCCCGCTTAGGATTGGGAGCTCCAAATCACAAATGGTTTGCATTTTTGGATTCAGCATGAAAAATCATGACTTCTGGTGCATGGACAAGAAGTTTGGGCAAGTTTTGAGTCCCCAGGAGGTCAAAAACACTCAAACAATGACCTCTCTGCCCCTTTTGACACACGGGAAGCAGTCTTGGGAGAATGAATTTTTGGAGGGGCAAATGAGCACCAAATTCAGAAATTCCACTTGGGTTAGAAAGTAGATAGGCAGGGATTTCCAACAAGCACACTTGGTCACAATTTGGACTCCATAAGGTACCTCAAAATCACCTCCAAAGTGGTACGACACATATAGATTTGGGCGCGGCGCATATAGACCCAAAGGCCAAAATCACTTCCGCTCCGCGACATTTCGATTCGCGACTTTCTCCAAGTGGGCCCGCTCATTTACACTATATTTTTCTTGGCAACTAAGGCAATGTTTAAAAATTATTTTCACTAAAGGTGGGCTCCTATCCAAGTGGCAAAGGAAGGCGAGCAGTCACCCAAGCCATTTGTCATTTCTGTAACACTGCACCTGTAACTAATGGTTGGCTTTCCATTTCCAGTTTGTAATCATTTGAAAAACTCCCCAACTATGGGTCATTCTATTTCCCAATGGCATAGTCTATTTATTGTATGCAACACTATTTGCAAAGGGTTGGCATTTCTGGGAACTGTGGGAGAAAAACCCAGTCACTCACTGTACATTTTGACAGAGAATTAATGAAAGATTGCAGCTCTGGTTCATGAGATTCCTGTGGCGTGAGTTTAGCAAATGTATCTTCTTTATGTTTCATATGTATTTCATTATGTTTCATATTTTCATTCACATTCATTTCCAGTGAAAGCTTTCTAAGTAAAAAAGGTAGAATTCAGTGCACTGCTCTGCCTTGGGATAGTTTTCACGTTCTATGTTTTCTTCTGTTGAAAAGGATTCATGTATTTATGCCCTTTTCACACTCTCAAACAATCTCTCCACCTCACATTTTTTCAACTCTAATTGCTAGACTTTCCGCCTGTCTTGCCTCATGAAATAACCTACGTCTTTGAGTTAAATTCTCTGCTCATGCTGTTCCTTGGCCCCACACATCCCAGAAAACTCAGTTATTCTTCAAACATCTCCATCATATTTATTTACCTAGCCTAAAATCAATATCCATTTTTCAGTCATCTCAGACCCTATTGTTTATTTTCCTGAGTGTGACCCGGAGAGAGCCCTCTCCTGTTCTGGTAGGGCTAGCTACCAGACTGAGCGTGGTTTGTGGTTACCCTGAATTTTGCCTTCCTTCAGCCTAAGGAAAATTTAGGTGCTAACATAGTGGCGACCATACTGGGGAGAAATTCTTTGTTTGTTAGTCTTCTCTGTTGCATAAATGGCAGACTTAACCTACAAACACCCCATACTTCTGACAATTCTAAGCTTCGAGATGATAAGTTTAGGATTTGATAGGCTGAGTAAGTTGTTCATGTCCTTCTGATTTTTTTGAAAATAGCACGTTGGCTTCGAGACGATATACCAGAGCCAATCTAGATCCGGATCCTCCTCATATCTACGAAAACCCCAATTTGATTCCAAGACTCCTTCGTCAAGAGAGCTCTATAACTCCCGTGTTCAAATCCCATTCATGTCCTGACATTTTTAAGTATCTTGAAGAGCTTGAGTTTGATGAGCGGTTTGAAATATCATTGTTCGAGACCAAATCTGAAAGGGTTGTTGACTATACTGTCCCCAATCCACAATTTCTTGTAGACCTAGAAACTGAAAGGGCTAACCGGTCAATTGATAATTATATTGTGACATAGCTTCAAACTCAAATTGTTAATTCCCTACAAACTGCACACACTCATCCAACAGCTCCAAGACCAAATCCACCAAGAGTGATGGCTGCCCGTTTTGCACCTCTTGTGCTACCTCAAGTTCTAGATGATATGCCTGCAGATTATCAAAGAAAAATCCCTTTGTTTGATGGTTCCCCTCACAGTGTTATCGCTCAGCAACATGTGGACAGAATGGCAGATTTCTATGACCTTCATGAGATCGATGCAGAAAATGTAGCAATGAGACTCTTTGTTCAGACATTTGCAGGTGAAGTTAGGAAATGGTTCAGAGGTTTTCCAGTTGCACGTATCGCCACCTTGGCCGAATTGCAAAGACAATTTTTAGACCGCTGGGAAGTGAAAAAGAATCCTCTTCAAATTCTTGCTGAGTATGAGTAGATCAAACGAAATGCTGGTGAGTCGGTCCAAGACTAATGCATTAGATTCAATTCTGTTTATAATGAAATTCCTGATCATCTAAGGCCACCTGTGGGAGTAGCCATGATGAAATTTCTGGATGGTTTTGATGCTGACATGGCTTATCAACTGAGAGAGAGAGAGAGCCGGCCACAATCGAAGACATGGAGAAAATCGCGGTCAGCGTTGAAGCAAATCTGCTGTCCAAAAGAGCTAGAGCGAAAGCAGAAAAGAAGTTCACAATCAAGAAAGAGTCATCCTCGATGGATCAATTACTCAAGAAGGTAGAGCAGATGCTTGAAAGGGTGAAAATAAAAAAACCTGAGCCACAAGTTAGAAATCCTAACTTCCGTGGCCAGCAGCAGCCACAATATAGGATAAGGCAGAGAAATCAATGAACCGAAGATCAAACAACATAGCAGCCAGTACAGACACCTCTTCAGCAAAATTTTGTGAATGGACCGGACTCTGATGAGGAAGGGAAGGTAATAGGGGAAGAGAACCACTTCTTTACTCCGGATGATTTGCCTACTTACATTACTGAAGAGGAGGAGTATGCGGAAAGTTCAGCTGCACACAAAGATGTAGATTTCATTCTAGCAAGTGACACAGTTTTGGAAGAAGAATCAGAGGAATATCAAAGAGGCTATATGAATGCTCTGTTCGCTCAGCAGCGGAAATATTCACTTAGAAACAGAGATGTGCTAGTTAACCCAATTCAGAAGAGGAAGGAAGTTTCAGCATCAAAGAACGATTCGTCAGTTGCACAAAAGAAAGGCAAAGAGGCACTTGGACCTGACAGCAGCAATTCACCATCAGCAGAAAAATCAAATCAGCAAATTGTATCGAGAGAAAAGGAAAAGAAAGAAGCCCTGGTCAAAGAGGTAGAAAAGACTTCCGCTTTTAGTTTAGAAAATGAAATTTCTAAATTGAAGGTATCCATTCCATTGACTGAAATAATAAAGAACAACAGTTATAGAGGGCAAGTTTCTAAAATTTTGAACTGTGATCCAATGTCTGATATGGTGAATGTCGAAGATGATCAACCCGAAATGATCTTTGGACTAGCGTTGAATGGTGAGTCTCCAGACAATGATGTGCCACCTTTTTATATCAGTTTAAGATTACATGATTTTGTGTTACACAATGCCATGTTCGATTCCGGAGCTTCTCACAATCTCATGCCCAAAGCTATCATGGATAAGCTAGGTTTGGACGTCACCCAGAAATACCATGATCTCTATTCATTTGATTCCAGCAAAGTAAGATGTATTGGGCTAATCAAAGACTTGGTTGTAAGTCTGGATCAAATCCCAGTGAAGAATGTTTTGATGGATATTGTGGTAGCAGATATTCCTCCCAGGTTCGGTATGCTTCTTTCCAGGTTTTGGGCAGTGAAATTGAAAGGGACATTACAACTAGATTTCTCCTATGTAACAATTCGGGTGTTTGGCCAGATGAGAAAACTGTATCGGGAACAAAAAATGAAATACATGATTACAAGCAAGGAGAAACCCATTAATCATCCAATTAATTATGTACATACAGATCTAGAGTCTTTTGTTTTGTATTCAGATAGTTTTAACAATGTAGATAGTCAATTAGTTGAAGCAGAAAGTATTCCAGAAATAGTAGAAAATTTCAGAGAAGTTTTGAAGAAAGAAGGACGAGAACAGCAAAACACCATTGAGAAATCAGCTAAAGATAATGGAAAGCAAGCAGGAAAAACAGAGCCAGCAGAATTTCGGCACTTGGAAGAAGAGGAAGAAGGTTTGTGGACCATGGATTTCGACGGTGCAGTGGGAAATGATGGTGCTGGAATTGGTATTTGGGTACGCAGTCCTTTCTCCGCCCCGAACAAGGTGCCTAGTAATGTGCGGGTATGCTCTTACAAATTAGCTTTTGATTGTTCAAACAATGAGGTTGAGTATGAAGCTCTGATTGCTGGCCTAAAGATTCTAAGAAAGATGAATGCTAAGAGGATTGTAGTCTATGGTGACTCCGAGTTGGTGATTAAGCAGGTCAAAGGCGAATATCAAGCAAAGCATCCTCGGATGCGGGCTTACTGGAATGCAGTCCTAGACATCCTAAAATTATTTTTAGAATATACCTTGACATGTGTGCCTCGTGTTCAAAATAGCATTGCTGATGCTCTTGCTAAGGCAGCCAGTAGTTTGAAGATTCCAATGAACTCCAGTAATAAATTCGAAATCCATGTCAAGCATCGTTCGACTGTTCCTGACAATCAGAGGTATTGGCAAGTCTTCCAAGATGATGAGGAGATTGATGATTTTCTGCAAAACAAAGGTAAGTTCAAAGAGACCTCAATTGATGAAGAAAATGATGATGGCAAAGATGAGGTGCAGATCAATCAAATGGACGTATTGCAGCTGAAGGACAACATCATCCCTAAAGGCTTGATACCTTTAGAAGAACTTTTTGATCAAGATGATGTAGCCCGCAAACCAACATTGCAACCAACAGAGAAGGGTGTTGAAGAGGTCAATATTGGAACAACTGCTAATCCTAAAATGGTAAAACTGTCTAAAGCATTGCCACAAAAGATGAAAGCCAAATATATCAGTTTGTTGTCTTCATTTGCTGACGTGTTTGCTTGGGATTATTCTGACTTGAAGACATACGATACTAATATCATTCAGCACACTATACCCATTAAGCCTAATCAGAAACCCTTTAGACAGAAGTTGAGAAGACTAAATCCAAAACTGCTGCCATCAATCGAAAAGGAGATAAACATGCTGTACAAATCAAGAATCATCGTTGCCATTAGATTTTCAGATTGGATCTCCAATTTGGTGCCCGTGCGGAAGAAGACAGGTGAGATTCGCTTATGCATCGATTTTAGGAATCTCAATAAAGTTTCATTGAAAGATAACTACCCACTGCCCAAAATGGATCATATACTTCAGCGAGTAGTTGGAGCATCTCGTATGTCACTGCTTGATGGTTATTCTGGATATAACCAAATTTCAATCCATGAAGATGACCGAGACAAGACAACATTCAATACTCCATGGGGAACTTTTCATTATGCTAAAATGCCTTTTGGTTTGAAGAATGCAGGTGCCACCTTACAATGGGCAATGGACTTGGCTTTCGCAAATGAGAAGGATGTCTTTTTGGTTGTATACCTTGATGATCTAACGGTGTTTTCCAAATCTGATGAAGAACACATGTATCATCTGAAAACTGTCTTTCAAAAGTGCAGAAAATATGGTCTATCGCTGAATCTGAAAAAGAGCTTGTTTGCCATGGAGGAGGGCAAACTACTTGGGCACATTATCTCAAAAGATGGCATTCGTATCGATCCTGCACGTGTACAAGCTATTCAACAAATTGATCTGCCCCGGAATAAGAAGGAGATTCAGTCTTTCAATGGTAAAATGAATTTTTTACGCCGCTTTGTACCTAATCTTGCTGAGCACCTAAGAGAGATCACAAACATGCTTAAGAAGGACAGCCAAGTGAAGTGGATGGAAGAGGCTGTAAAATCTTTCAATTTAGTCAAATTGGCTCTTTCCTCAGCTCCAGTTCTAATCAGCCCGGAATACACTCAGGATTTTATATTGTTTTCATTCGCTTTGGAGCATACTATGGCAGCGGTGTTGATGCAGAAAAGAGATGATCATGAAAGACCAATTGCTTTCTTCAGCCAGACTATAAGAGATGCAGCCTTAAAGTACAATATCATTGAGAAGAAAGCTCTCGCACTTGTGAAAGCATTGAAATACTTTCGGGTATACATTCTGCATTCTCATATTTTGGCTTATGTTTCTAACGCTGCTGTCAAGGATGTTTTAGTGCAGACAGATCCGGAAGGAAGACGAGGCAAGTGGATTGCAGCTTTGTTGGAATATGATGTGGAAATAAAGCCCACAATGCTTGTTAAAGGACAGGGATTGGCAAAGTTAATGGCCGAATCAAACTTGCACGCATTAGACATAAATCTGATCGCAGCTATGTCCGATGAGAATGAGGAAGGTTCGTTAATTCAGGTATCTGAAATGTTTTCTCTTTCTCCGTGGTATTCAGATATCATATATGTGCTTCAAAATTTGTCACCACCACCCGGCATGACTAGAAACAAAGCTAGAACTCTCAAATTAAAGGTTGCCAAGTTTTGCATTCTAAATTCTGCACTTTATTGGAAAGATCCCGGTGGTGTTCTTTTGAATTGTTTGGTGGAAGAAGAAGCAAAGCAGGTCATGGAGGATTTCCACGAAGGGGATTGTGGTGGTCACCTTTTTTGGAAAACAACAGCAAATAAAGTTTTGAGAGCAGGATACTATTGGCCAACATTGTTTGCTGATGTATATAAGGTTGTCAAGAGATGTCATAAATGCGAGATTTTTTAAGGAAGGCATAAATTACAGCCTTTGTCGCTTAAGCCCATTGAGGTGAGTGCCCCTTTTCAGCAATGGGGGTTGGATTTCATTGGTGAAATTCATCCGGCTTCTTCTGGTCAGCATCGATGGATTCTCACGGCAACATATTATTTCACGAAATGGATCGAAGCAATTCCCACCAGACAAGCTATAGATGCGGTAATTATTTCATTCCTCGAAAATAACATCTTGTCTCGCTTTGGTTGCCTGAATAAGTTAATCACTGATAACGCAATAGCTTTCAAATAAAAAAGGATGGTAGAGTTTTGTCATAAATATCACATCATTTTGGGTCACTCAACTGCCTATCATCTGCAAGGCAATGGATTGGCGGAGTCCTCTAACAAATATTGGGTCAACATCATTAAGAAGCTGCTGGAAATCAACAAGAAGAGCTGGCATAAGAAGTTGGTCAATGCACTTTGGGCAGATCGGGTCAGTCAGAAGAAATCCATTGGTATGTCCCCCTTTGAGCTTGTGTATGGAGTTGATGCCTTGTTTCCTACCTCTCTTGCAGCCCCGGTAGTTAAACTTCTTCAGGAAGCCGGTAGTGAAGATGATCCTATGCAGAGAAGATTGAATCAAATGATCCATTTGCAACATACTAGAGAAGAAGTTTTCCAAAACACATCCAAGTTGCAGGAGAAGATTAAGAAAATTTATGATAGAAAAGCAAAGGCAGACAAATTTTAGCTGGATGATATAGTGCTGAAGTGGGATGCAAGGAATGAGGAAAAGGGTAAGCACGGTAAATTCGAGAATCTCTGGAAAGGTCCCTTCAAGATTGTAGCATATCGAGGTCAGAATGCCTTTCTTCTGAAGGAAATGAATGGGGAAGATTGTCCAGGAGGGTCGATCAATGGTCGGCTGATCAAGCGGTACCACTTCTGAGTTGTTTCTACTACCTCCATTGTCACTGTAAATACCATTTTATTTTAGTTTTGGTTTGAGTTTGTCTAGTCAGTATTTGAGTCATTTTAAGTCCAAATTTGAGTTAGTCCGAGTCAAGTTTCAGTCAATAAATGAGTCAAGAGTTGCATTTCGTTTGTTGAAATAATGACTCCATAGCCCAATGGATGAAGGCACCGTCTTCTCTCCAAAAGATCTGCTATTCTTGGCACCTCCAAGGAGCTACCATCCCCCATTGGAGCCAATGTTAGAGTCAGTCTTGTCAGTCCTCTGTTAGAGATCAAAATTCTTTCTGCATTTCATTTTTAGGTGTCTCACTCCATTCACTCAGCTGCATTCCGCTAGGGGCATGCCATAATCTGACGGAAAAGGTCTTTTCAGTCAGTTCCCCTAATGTCTGGCACCTGTTGGCTCAAGTATTTTTTCAAGGTTCACTAAAGTCCATGATAGTCAATGTTTGATCTTTTAATGGACGAGAGTCATTTTTAGTCATTAGGTCTAGGGATCAGATAAATTGGTCTTCAAACATGTCCAATAAATCCATGCAGGCCAGAGGGAGGCCCTTACAAAGTTATGATTCAAAGATTTTCATCGCCATGTTGACGGATTACGATTGTTCTTCAAAACTCTATTTTGAAGAAAATTCAAACAGTGTCATTTGTGATAATTTTCAAAAAAGTCTCGAGTTGATTTCTTCAGGTGCAGTCATGGTTTCCTTGGCCAAATGCCATGTCGTGCGACCCCTGCAAAAGTGCCAAAAAATTTCATCATTTTAGCTAAAAATTCAAAGGGAAAAGTGAAATTCTGTGTTGCATTAAATCAGTGAAAAGTGTCAAAACAAAACATTAGCAAAATGGGTTTTGGAGAAGCAAAAATCAAACCCATGACTTCAAAGCCTTTATATACAAGTTTCCACAAGAATCAAAGTCATTGTTGTTATAGACATTTTTGGGCACTACAACCCCAAGCATAAATGTCCATAAACTAAGGGCTCCTAAGTCCCTAAACGTATTGTTCCGACCCCTAAAAGAACAAGGTCAACTGATTACAGCTTCTCCTAGAAGTTCTCCATGAAAAACTACTTAGAATTGGTCAAAACTGGACCATTTCACCTGCTCCATAGGCAAAGTGCGTTGCATCTCACCTGAATACACATAGTGGGTGCGTTTCATTTCAAAAAGCCCTTCTATGGGGTGCGATGGGCGAGAAGGGACAAATGGCAGTGTCAATCCGCGAGGTGGAGAAGCATGGAATCTTCCAGAAACTTCTCCTGTGACACTTGCCTATCTGAATTCGACTAGGGGTGAGTAATAGATCATCAATCTCCAAGTGGAATACAGAACTATCAGAGGGAAGACACTAATCAAATCACAAGCTGACTCATCTCCCTTGCAGACATCTATATATGGATCCCTCATCCCAGAGATCCAGAGGCTAGAATTTTGCATCTTGTAAGGAATTGTTGTTGGTTTCATGAGGCAACATCATAGTGTTGGGTGATCTAAGCTTTTCATGAGGTGAAAAAGGGCTTACTTGTTGAGAGGATGATGCTGGGTCAGAACAATTAGTTGTAACTCTCTTGGCTCTTTCTTGATTATCAATAAAGCTATTCAAGTTTTCCTCCATACTCTTGTGTGATTTATGTTCTATGCATTTGTATGCTCAATTTACATCTGATCATAAATTGTTTATGATAATAGATCTATGTTCTCATATAGTGTTATGCTGCTTTGATTCTACAGGTACTCTGTGAAGCTGGGTATACAAGAAAGCAAGTAGCAAAGGACTATCGGAAGAGAGAGGAATCGAGCAAGGAACCAAGCACAAGACAGAGGTTGGTCCCCTTTATTCTTCTCTCATCTATCTCTCATAAAGGAAAACGAAAGTAGTTTTACTTTGTTTGTTTCTAAGGTAGCTACCAGCCTTAGTGGGATTAGCAGTTCTACATAGACACTATTACCGGGAATAGTGTCTATGTAGAACTGCTAATCCCACTAAGGCTGGTAGCTACCTTAGAAACAAACAAAGTAAAACTACTTTCGTTTTCCTTTATGAGAGATAGATGAGAGAAGAATAAAGGAGACCAACCTCTATCTTGCACTTGGTTCCTTGCTCGATTCCTCTCTCTTCCGATAGTCCTTTGCTACTAGCTTTCTTGTATACCCAGCTTCACAGAGTACTTGTAGAACCAAAGCAGCATAACACTATACGAGAACATAGATCTATTATCATAAACAACTTAGGATCAGATGTAAATTGACCATACAAATGCATAGAACATAAATCACACAAGAGTATGGAGGAAAACTTGAATAGCTTTATTGATAATCAAGAAAGAGCCAAGAGAGTTACAACCAATTGTTCTGACCCAGCATCATCCTCTCAGCAAGTAAGCCCTTCTTCACCTCATGAAAAGCTTAGATCACCCAACACTATGATGTTGCCTCAAGAAACCAACAGCAATTCCTTACAAGATGCAAAATTCCAGCCTCTGGATCTCTGGGATGAGGGATCCATATATAGATGTCTGCAAGGGAGATGAGTCAGCTTGTGATTTGATTAGTGTCTTCCCTCTAATAGTTCTTGATTCCACATGGAGATTGATGATCTCTTACTCACCCCTGGTCGAATTCAGATAGGCAAGTGTCACAGGAGAAGTTTCTGGAAGATTCCATGCTTCTCCACCTCGCGGATTGACACTGCCATTTGTCCCTTCTCGCCCATCGCACCCCATAGAAGGGATTTTTGAAATGCAATGCACCCACTATGTGTATTCAGGTGCGATGCAACGCACTTTGCCTATGGAGTAGGTGAAATGGTCCAGTTTTGACCAGTTATGAGTAGTTTTTCATGGAGAACTTCTGGGAGAAGCTGTAATCAGTTGAACTTGTTCTTTTAGGGGTTGGAAAAATACTTTTAGGGACTTAGGAGCCCTTAGTTTATGGACATTTATGCTTGGGGTTGTAGTGCCCAAAAATGTCTATAACAGTTGCCCCCTAAAGCATGAGGTCGTTAATCTTTTTAATGTCGGGTGAAATGCTTTATCATGAGGATCCGAAGTTCTTTCAAGCTGGAAGGAGACCTGTAATAAGATACAATACAATACATTATCTTCATAATATTTTCATTATCTAGCTGAGGCGGGCATTCCCATGCTCAGCTTTATAAATTCATTTTCGTGTACATAGGACAGACAATCGTCTGAGTGTAGACTGATGATTCTGGTAGAGCCATCATCCCTTAGATTGGATGATTATCTGTGTAGCAATGATGTACATTTGATGTCTTTATTTTCCTGAATATATATCGCAGCCCAGATGGATGAAACTAGATCCGGGGTCTTCAATCTCGTTCGATCTTCACTCAAAGTACAAGTCGATCCATGTGAGAGATGTTCTGGAGTCGAACATGGAAAGACATCACCTGATTACCAGCCAATGATGTAAGCTGTTAACAGGCGCAAGAGGAATCACCGATAATGATAATGATCCTCAAGGTACTGCAGTACAATTCACGTGGTGTGAATAAGGGACTTGGCATCGAACACCACGCAAAATCTTTCGGTCGAAGGCCATTGATGTAAACCTGTCTCCGGAAGTGACAAACTTGCCATTGAGGCATGCAAGCTTCAAAGTACTGAAAGGGGTGTTCCTAGATCGACTTCTTGGATAATGAGCTGATGTCGACAAGAAGCGATCTGTCATAGGAGGGCCTTAATGAATCCCACATCAATGACGCGGAACGGAGCAAATGATTTTAATGGAGGTGAAAACGATCTAGTGATATAAGGTTCAGGGTGGCGGTCATGAAAGAATGAAGCGTAAATGTATTGTAGTGGGTGAGACATAGGTGAATTCTCTGAGTGACTTCTCTTGAACATATTGGCGACACTGACATGATGGATTGGTAGCATTAACCCCGAATGTGGATGGTGTGGTGGGACCATGGTGATGTGACCAGTGAATGGAACAACCCAACCCGACTTGGATGCGGAGTGAAAGTGTCATGTTCAAGAGCGACTTGCTACCAACAAAGTTTCTTCAAGTTTTCTTCCCAATTTTTCCCCAGTCATTGCTGACCAGTACCTCTTTATTTTTGTCAAGCTTGAGGAGGATAACATATGCTTGTTCTATAATTTTCCCTTCGGGTAAACCCATCGCTATGTTTTAACGAGCCTAGCGATAGTGAAACTCGTTCTTGTCTGTTATGGACAAGTTTGTCGCTATTAGGTTTTAACGAGTTTAACGACAAAGATAACTCGGTCCTTTTCAATTTTAGAGAGTCTGAAAAGAGACGTAAAGAAAAATCCAAAAATCCTTTTTCGTCATCAAATCCCTTAAGTCCGAAAAAGTATAAAACAATACAGAAGGGATGAATTTTCGGTACTTTTAACGAGCTGAACAAAACAAGCACTCGATCTTTTTGTGTAATAATCCCTCACGTCCAAAAAGATTAAAATCTAGAGGAGGGATAGCACTTCTGGTCACTTTAATGAGTTGGAGAGGCCAATGGCTCGGCAATCTTTTCATATTTTACGATTCAGTTGAAAAGATCTTAAAGGAGACTCGTCTTTGAGGAACGAGTGATAAATTCGGGTAGCAGCTGATTCCAGGTAAGGTTTGGAATTTCCCAATCACGGCAGTGTTACAAGGATGGCTAATAGGATCACTCTTCGCAGCTGTTCCTCAAAAGGGGTAAACAATCAAGTGGAGGTGAATGATCGGCCAATACAAAGTGGAGGTGATGATGAGAACACGACCAAGGCTTCAAAGGCTGAAGTACTACATTCACGATGGTTATTTACCGGAAATTGGTTCATTTTTTAATGAGCTTAAACGCTGGGGGAAACATTTGCTCATTGCTTATGTTTATTTTTTAACGAGCATGAAGTCCGCGTTAAAACTGCTCGATTAATCCAATCGTATAATAAGAATGTCTCATATATAAAAACGACATTATTTCAAAGCTTTGCCCCACATCCTTTCTTTATGCAAGTTAGGAAACGACCAATCCTACGAGTTTAAAGGGTTAGAGGACCTACAAATTTAAAAAATAAATGGTCGCTCTTCGCTTGCATGCCCCCAGGTATAGAGACATAGAGTTTCAAGGTTACCTTGCAATTTCGCAAACAAAACATTCGTTTTGCCAAAAAGGCCTACCTCTTTCAAGTTACCAAAGATTGTTCTATTTGTACAACGATGTCTACCGAAATAGACAAAGGCAAGTGGCGCAGATGCCTCCACTCACATAACTTTGACGAGGGAATCTTATTCCAGTCTAACCCCCTTTTCCAATTGCGGACGGGAGTGTCAGACTAGTCATATATCCTTCGCGGAAACCTACGCTATACCTGAAGTTTTCCTGCCGAAGCAGACCAGGGTGCATGCCCCCTGGGTTTCAGTCATGTCCCCCGAATCACTCGCGCTCATCAGGTGGACGGACTGGGGATTGATGAGACATTCCTTGCGTGAAAAGACCATTCAGGGATGGTATATGACTATTTGCTATGCGTGAACCGGGGAATGAAAGCTGGTCTACGAGCTTGACCACTCTTCCTTCGTGCGGAAAACACATTACTCTAAAGAGTGATGAGACAATGGCTCCCATGCAATAAATATAGTCTCGTTCAAGGAGTAGATTATAATCTAGGGGTCCTTGGACTACCATTACGTTCATGTGAACGGTTTTCCCTCTCAATGTTATGGGCACATTGGGAAGGATCCCTAACGGTCGACTGGTTCCTTTGTCAAAGCCTGTTAGATTTCTCATCTCAGGAAAAAGCGATGGCGAACCAAGCGCTTTCCAAGCAGTTGAGGAAAGGATACTCACAGAAGCCCCTTCATCTATGATGGTACCGGCCATAACCATTCTATATATTTGAGCAATGATTCGGAATGGTATACTAGCCGGTAAACGGGGTCTGCCTAGTAGATTCCAGTCAAAGGAAACAACTAGGTTGCTTGGAGGTGGGACCGAATAGACGGTCGGGTACGACTCTGACGAACTTCCTTCCTACGGTAAAGGAATGGGTAAATTGCCCCCATGTTCATCGGAGTCTGTGCTTACGAAAAGAATTTGGACGGTGTCGTCTTTGTTCTCTTCGGTGACTGTATCATCTGAAGATGGAACCTCTGAAGGCAAGACCGGGTCAACTTCCGCCTCGACCTTTTGACTTTCGTCTGGTATGGATTCAGATGGTTTTTCTTCAGTGATAGATACTTCGGCCAACCACAAGGGCGTGTCAGCTGGATTTTCAACTAGTGACAGACTCGGCAAGAGTTTCTTATATCCAGGAGGGAGCCGTAACGGTGAAACCGGACAGTCGTCCAAAACTCTTTTAGCCTCGTCTAAGAAGGGACAATGGTGGACGGCGTGATCGCCTTCACACAGTTTACAAGGAAATTTGCACTTTCCTTTTTGTCCAAGGGCTTCACTTTCACTAGTTGACGGTGCGTTTTCAACATGATCATCAGAGGTTGACGACACCGGGTTGTGCAAACGAGGAGACCAGTCCCTTAAGATCCGAGGGATGCAAGGACAATCTCTATGATAGTGGTCTCCTTTGCAAATGACACATGGCGATTTAGGCCTGGTCGGTGCAGTGTGTGGATTTTCACTAGACGACGCTTGGTTGCCCCTTTTCGCCTTTGGCTCCTTCTTCTTCTTCTATTTCTTCTTCTTTTCCTTCTTCTTCTCAGGTAATTGATTTTTGGCTTTACCAGCCCCATCAAGCGAAGAGGAAGGAGGAGAGGAAGAATTGGATGAAGTAGAGGGTTGGGGGGTAACTCTAGAATTGTCTAGTTGTTGACTCGATTGTTCAGGAATCGCGGTGTTCTGAACGACAGAGGTTGAGAAAAGCCATACGGGCAAGCCTATCGTTAATCTTGGAAGTGACAATGTGGCCATATGGGGCGCACCAACATCTCCCCAAGAGGAGAAGGGACTAGGATTTCCTCCAAGAGGAACTCCTTGGTTGGTGGACTCCATTTTTCTTCAACCTAAGACCAACGTAGGAAAGGTGATAATTATTCCGTTTAAAATAACTTTTAGACGCTTTGACACAACTTGGTTTTTCAATTTTAAAGAGTCGAGAAAAAACAAAAGATGACTCTAGTCGCCTTCGATTTTTAATGAGCCTGAAGTGACAAGTGCTCAGATGGACCTTTTCCGTTAAGGAGTCTGAAAAGGACCGAAAGGGACTACTCTGGAAATCTAGATAGAGGGATTACCAAACCAATCGCAAAACTGCAGAATACTTTTTACGGTACGACAGTCAATCTTCCAGAATGATGCGTTCAGTGCATTGCGATCGATAGGGCGGCAGACACGGCTTCCTATGGATAAAGGATTAAGCCTATTGTGGTCTCCCAGAATATACTCAACGGTACGTGGGAGCACAAGTCTGTACTGGCACTTATCGTCTCAAAGTGGAGGAATCACCCAACCAATAGTGAAAACAACAGTTACCAGGCTTTACGACGCCGGAATACGTCTCTAGCCTAGACTTCTAGATGTTGTGCGTTAGGTTCCAAAGCATTGTTAGATTCATTAAATTTATTTTATAGTTGATCTTGCTTAAGAAATTTGCCTTTCAGGTTCACCGCGTGATGTAGATGTACAATTCCTAAAATGCAATCTAAGATGATAAACAGTCGTTTTATCTTCTTTGTGCAATGAAAATCCTAGCTACTAAGGAAAGAGAGACAGTATTCTTTCAACAAAGAGCAAAGAGCACACACTATATGCACTGTCCTAAATCAAACCAATCAAATAGTCTAAATGAAAATGCACATGCATGTATTTGTTTTCAGCCTTCTTAATATGTGAATGATAAAAATAAAGCTAATGCGCAAATCTGAATTATTTTTCAAAGCGATAGTTACTAACAAGTTTCTTTTCAAAATCAAAATGAAGACAATGACAACACTTTGCGATTTGGAAATGAAAACTTGCTTTCGACACTAGAAAAACTACCAATTCAGATCAAATACAAGAGTAACAGGGTAATCGACTATCAAGAACAATCAGGTTCTCTTCTATGATTGAAAACGACACTTGCGACACTTTCAAATCAAGAAACGACAGTACAATTACGCTACTTCTTTGTAAAGGAGAACTGAAAATGACTCAAAAAATACATAAAAACATTTACAGTTCTTTGCACAATGGAGGCGGAATAACAGCAAGGAAAGGGGTTTCAAACAGAGGTGTACTGACTACAGGCAGCAAAACTCTTGAATAGATCTGAAAAGAGTGAACACAGAAACCAAAATTTAGGAACAATGCCTAGTCTGATCAGTGCACCTGCAACACAGTGAAACTGAAATGCAACGCACCTACTACACTCAAGAAGTGCGCTGAATTTGAGATTCACAGAATAGACAGTGCGCTGGACCAGGGTCGACACTTTGATTGGGTTCCGGGTCACAGTTTGCAGTTCCGTTAAGGGATTTTGGCCGAGCAAGTGGTAATCAGTAAATCAATCACAGGGGTAGATCTAAGGAGGTTACTAGAGCCACCACAAGGGCAATTAGAGAGCTTGTAAATCAATTGTTTAAATCATAAACAAAACCCGGAGATTGACTGAAGCAGCGTTGATCTACTTTGCACTTGCATAGCAAATGCAGTTCGAAGGCTAGCTGGCTTGACTTCAGGCTCCATCTGTAAGTTTATAAAGTAAACAAATGTAGATGAACAAACAATCTACTCGCTCCCCAGTGGAGTCGCCATTTTGTTACCGGGAATAGTGTCTATGTAGAACTGCTAATCCCACTAAGGCTGGTAGCTACCTTAGAAACAAACAAAGTAAAACTACTTTCGTTTTCCTTTATGAGAGATAGATGAGAGAAGAATAAAGGAGACCAACCTTTGTCTTGCACTTGGTTCCTTGCTCGATTCCTCTCTCTTCCGATAGTCCTTTGCTACTTGCTTTCTTGTATACCCAGCTTCACAGAGTACCTGTAGAATCAAAGCAGCATAACACTATACGAGAACATAGATCTATTATCATAAACAATTTAGGATCAGATGTAAATTGACCATACAAATGCATAGAACATAAATCACACAAGAGTATGGAGGAAAACTTGAATAGCTTTATTGATAATCAAGAAAGAGCCAAGAGAGTTACAACCAATTTTTCTGACCCAGCATCATCCTCTCAGCAAGTAAGCCCTTCTTCACCTCATGAAAAGCTTAGATCACCCAACACTATGATGTTGCCTCAAGAAACCAACAGCAATTCCTTACAAGATGCAAAATTCTAGCCTCTGGATCTCTAGGATGAGGGATCCATATATAGATGTCTGCAAGGGAGATGAGTCAGCTTGTGATTTGATTAGTGTCTTCCCTCTGATAGTTCTTGATTCCACTTGGATATTGATGATCTCTTACTCACCCCTGGTCGAATTCAGATAGGCAAGTGTCACAGGAGAAGTTTCTGGAAGATTCCATGCTTCTCCACCTCGCGAATTGACACTGCCATTTGTCCCTTCTCACCCATCGCACCCCATAGAAGGGATTTTTGAAATGCAACGCACCCACTATGTGTATTCAGGTGAGATGCAACGCACTTTGCCTATGGAGCAGGTGAAATGGTCCCGTTTTGACCAGTTCTGAGTAGTTTTTCATGGAGAACTTCTGGGAGAAGCTGTAATCAGTTGACCTTGTTCTTTTAGGGGTTGGAACAATACTTTTAGGGACTTAGGAGCCCTTAGTTTATGGACATTTATGCTTGGGTTTTTAGTGCCCAAAAATGTCTATAACAATTGTGAACACCAAGGAAGAGAGAAACATTGCAAAGTGAGTGTGAGAGTGGAAGCATGCGTTTGGAGTGAGTTTGGAGTTGTTTTCAGGAGCACGACGCACACACAGAGGGGTGTGGCGCACATAGGGAGCGCGGCGCATAGAGCGCGACCCCGCAGTGTAAAGTTAACACGGGCGCGACGCATATACCCAGCGTGGCGCACTGGGTTTTTCACGCGGCGCACACCCACAGAGGCCTGAATTGGTGCCAAACTTGCAACCAATCATTTTGAAACCCTTCAAATTGACAGGAAGGCTCTATATCTTGGCTTGCTCATCAAATTTTATGGAATGTAGTGATGGTTCATGGCCATTTAGAGTTGCAATAAAAATGCCTAAAACCTACCACTAGAAAACATAAAAGCCATTGTTGCTAGGGTTGCAAACTTGTGGTATTGATGCCAAGGCTCCTCTTTCACCTCTCTTTTTTTCACTCCTTTCCATTGTTCCCTTCCCCCCTATCCCATTTTTCCCTACCCTAAAACATTACTAAACCCATATTCCCTATCCCTCCACTCATTTGTCAATGTAAAACCCTAAAAACCCTACCCTACAAAATCCCAAAACCCTCCTACATATCTCTAAACAAAATTCCCCCCCATAACCCCTATTCCCATATTATTATTCCCCTTCCTAACACTCCCTTTTTGCATTGTTCCCCTTGGTGGCAGATCTCACAACAACACCTAGTTTCATACCATCATCAAAGGGCAGTCCAAGCACAGTACACATACAGCAGTCATGGCATCTAAGCATTCATCGGAGTATGAGATGGAAACACAAAGTGATTCATCCTCGGAAGAACAGGCTCCCCGTAGACATCACAAAAGTGGAAAACATGTTAGGGATGAGCCAACCACCCTCACAGAATTGTAGGCATGCCCTCTTGCTATGTCATGTTTCCAGCATCTATCATGTTTTGAGTTTTGTCAAAGAGTGGCTAATGTTCGAGTTCATCATGAGTTGGCCCGTCTTTTTGTGCTTCACCTACATGGAGATCACTCTATCTTGGCCGGTGTCACCTTCACACTGACACCTGAAACTGTCTCATTAGCAACCGGCATACCGAATGTTGGAGAACCATGGCACAAGAAATAGAAGGTTGATCGGCAGCACTATGAGCCTTACATTAAGGCCACTTTCTTGAGGCAGCTCACAAGAGTCTTTCCATTCTGATATTTGAAAGATGAATATGCTCCACTCATGAAGTTGATCATGAAGTACTTCAGTTGTGAGGGGAGGTTCTCTTGTCTATATGCCTATCACATCAGGTTGCTCATGCACTTTACCAGGGTACGGATGATGAACATCCCATATTTCATTTGCAGGAACATAGAGAGGATGAACACCTTCATGCAGCACAAGACCCCTCAGCAGCAACTTAACAGTGTTTATCACTTTGCTCTTATTAAGATTTTGGTGGTTCATCAGCTGGGATTGCAGGGCATTACTTGGGATGATTTCATCTCCCGTGACCTCTTCAACACTTCACAGGTATTATCAGAGGTTAAGCATGAGGGTGAACCTTCTCGTTGATATGAGCACCATGAGACTGCTAGTGTGCCAGTTTTCATCACATATCAGAAAGGCACCAGACGTTTGTTTGCAGCGGCAAAGCGAGTGTTATCTCCACCTGGGATGGAAGGGGCCTCACTTCCTCCATCAGCATGACAGGAACAGGACAAAGGCAAGGAGCCAATGCAGGATGAGGGGCCTTCAGGTGAGCCATCAGGTGAACGAGAGACCGAATTCGTTCTCCTTCATGATGATGAGACAGATACAGAACTGAAAAAGAGATCATCCAGGAGAAGCAAGCAGAGATTCAAGCCTTGTCCCTTGATTTGGAAAGAGCCAAATGGAACATGAAATATCTAGAGCAGAGAAACAAACAGCTGGAGGATCAGCAAGTGATCATCGAGCTACAAAACATTCGTGAGCATCACCAAGCCGCACAAAGGAGAAGAGTTGAGCTCACGTCATTGGAGCAAGAGATTAATGAGGATCAGGAGGCAAACCTTGAGAGAGTTAACATGCACTTGGAGAGGCTACTGGACAAGGCCAACAAGGACCATGCATTGATGAGACACATGGCTTTCCACTACATGGCGCGAAACAAAGTGTGCAATGCCCGAATCAGGAATTTGAAGGCGAAATTGAGGAAGGCAATCAAGAAGCAAAAGAGGAAAAGGGAGCTCAATCGACTTCAGATATTGGCCGAAGCCTATTTGGCCCAGCATAACACTTGATAAGGAAGCTCCAGCCCAAATTTCAAGAAATTTGGGGCGTTTTTTGTGTTTTTGGAAATTTTTGTGCAAAAAACAGGTTTTTTCTCCCTGTGGCGCGGCGCTTAAGATTGGGAGCTCCAAATCACAAATGGTTTGAATTTTTGGATTCAGCATGAAAAATCATGACTTTTGGTGCATGGACAAGAAGTTTGGGCAAGTTTTGAGTCCCAAGGAGGTCAAAAACACTCAAAAAATGACCTCTCTGCCCCTATTTTGACACACATGAAGCAGTCTTGGGAGAATGAAGTTTTGGAGGGGCAAATGAGCACCAAATTCAGAAATTCCACTTGGGTTGGAAAGTAGACAGGTAGGGCTTTCCAAAAAGCACACTTGGGCACAATTTAGACTCCAGAAGGTACCTAAAACTCGCCTCCAAAGTGGCACGACGCATATAGATTTGGGCGCGGCGCATATAGACCCAAAGGCCAAAATCACTTCCGCTTCACGACATTTCGATTCACGACTTTCTCCAAGTGGGACCGCTCATTTACAGTATATTTTTCTTGGAAACTAAGGCAATGTTTAAAAAATATTTTCACTAAAGGTGGGCTCCTATCCAAGTGGCAAAGGAAGGCGAGCAGTCACCCAAGGCATCTGTCATTTCTGTAACATTGCACCTGTAACTAATGGTTGGCTTTCCATTTCCAATTGTAATCATTTGAAAAACTCCCCAACTGTGGGTCGTTCTATTTCCCAATGGCATAGTCTATTTATTGTATGCAACAATATTTGCAAAGGGTTGGAATTTCTGGGAACTAAGGGAGAAAAACCCAGTCACTCATTGTACATTTTGACATAGAATTAATGAAATATTGCAGCTCTGGTTCATGAGATTCCTATGGCGTGAGTTTAGCAAATGTATCTTCTTTATGTTTCATATGTATTTCATTATGTTTCATATTTTCATTCACATTCATTTCCAGTGAAAGCTTTCTAAGTAAAAAAGGTAGAATTCAGTGCACTGCTATGCCTTGGGATAGTTTTCACATTCTATGTTTTCTTCTGTTGAAAAGGATTCATGTATTTATGCCCTTTTCACACTCTCAAACAATCTCTCCACCTCACAATTTTTCAACTCTAATTTCTAGACTTTCCGCTTGTCTTGCCTCTCGAAATAACCTGCGTCTTTGAGTTAAATTCTCTGCTCATGCTATTCCTTGGCCCCACACATCCCAAAAAACTAAGTTATTCTTCAAACATCTCCATCATATTTATTTACCTAGCCTAAAATCAGTATCCATTTTTCAGTCATCTCAGACCCTGTTGTTTATTTTCCTGAGTGTGACCCGGAGAGAGCCCTCTCCTGTTCTGGTAGGGCTAGCTACTAGAATGAGTGTGGTTTGTGGTTACCCTGAATTTTGCCTTCCTTCAGCCTAAGGCAAATTTAGGTGCTAACACATTCAAGGTGGGAGACAGGGTATGGCTATAGTTGAACAAAGAGAGGTTGCAAGGGCTTGGTAAAAAAATAAAGGCTTTGAGGTATGGTCCTTTTGAGATATTGGAAAATGTGGGTGGTAATGCCTATCGACTTAGTTTACCACCATATATGTGCATTTACTCAGTTGTGAATGTAGAGAATTTGAAGCTCTATGAGTTTTTCATAATAGATCAGGAAGAGGAATAGGTCCTACCTTCTTTGGAGGATTTGGCACCGATGCTCAGGCAAAGTTGACAGAAGACGCAATTTTGCAAAAGAGGTATAGAACTATAATACAGGGGTAGCATGACCCATTAGAGGAATTTTGAGGTATAAAATTGGCCTCCTAAGGAAATTATAAAATAATAGTGGAAATAATAAAATAATATTAGATTACATCATTAAATTTTAGAGGGAAAAAAGAAAAAAACTACTTTTTCAACTCGTATTTTCAACTTATCTCCTTATGGGTTTACTCAAATTTCAAGTGAGAAGACTCGTTGGATGCAAAATTTGATTCCTCATCCAAGGAGTACTCATGTTGCATACTTTTGACGACCCCTTCTACAAAAGAAATGAGAAATACATGAAAAATGTGATTGCAATAATGTTTTTTCATATATTTCTCATTTCTCGTGTAGCAGGGGTCATCAAAAGTATGCAACATGGGTACTCCTTGGATGAGGAATTAAATTTTTCATCCAACGAGTACTCCTGCTCGAAATTTGAGTAAAAACTTAGGGAGGTAACTTGAAAATACAAGTTGAAAAATTAGTTTTATTATTTATTATTTTTTAATCTTTTTACCTTTTTACTCCAAAAATGGTGAATCATCCCCCATTGTTGACATCATCATCTTGAATCCTATTGGTTCTTATAAAGTTTATTGTGGTTGTACATTTTTCATAGGAGGCCCATTTCAGGACTCAAAATTTATCTAATGTTTGGAAGATTGGGCAGCCAACCGCATTCCATTCCTTATCTCTGACTCTACTTACAAGACCCAGAAAGAAGGATGATGACATGGGAGGAAATTTTTTATTTCTTTGAAGATAGAAGATGGTTAAAAAATGAAAGGTCTTCTTAAACAAAGAATAATCAATTTGAGGGTGTTAGAAGAACATAGTTAAACAAGGTAACTGTTAGGGCCAAGATGTTCCCTTACTACAATATGGTTTCATGGATTTGTTCTCATGCTCACATTTCAACCCAAATAATATCAGACCATAACAAAATTGTCATAGTGTCATGGAAAACAAAAGTTTTGTCAATAAGTTCAGTCCCCTAGACATCCAACTCAATGTTGATTTCCTAAAGAATTTTTGAAACAATGTCTTCAAGAAATGTGGGGAGAATTATGATAGAGTAATTGAAGACTGGCTAAGGGAAGAAAATGAAGGGTTTAAGATTAAAGATAATAAGGAATATCCCATAGCCATTTTCAAAAAACCTATAAGATTTCTTATCAAAATGCTAACCTGATTATATGGAAAGGAGGACATTGAACATTACAAAATAAAATGGATTCCAATAATCCATATCATCCCAAAGGATGGTAAATGTCTCAATTTGTCAAAGAACACCACAGATGCTTTAAAATTGTCAGTATCATCTCTCCATAGCTTCAAACACATTTTCTAAATTAGATGTTGTCATTTCCTTAGTTCAATTTCCCCTCATGAAATGAAATTACCCCTCTAATCAACAACTCCCTATACAAAATTAAGCCCCAATATTATGGGATTCCAATTTCAAATTTCATTTTTATGATATTTTCCATTATGCCATGATTCATTTTTATGAAATCCTATTAGGAACAACCCCTCCATGAATTAGTCAAAATATGAAAGAAGGCATAAATTCCATTGGTCACTAGCTTGTTGAAGAGTTGTTTTCTTATATTAGAGTCTATGGGAGTGAGGTTTTCCCTCATCTCTTACCCTATTATATCCATGTCTTGTTGGGGCCTGACCTAGGTTAGGAGTTAATTAGCCAAAAAAATCCCTTTACTACTAACCCTTTCAGCAACAGTTCGCGGAGCACAGACTAAGGTCTCACTCGAAGTAGTATGGGGGAGGGTGCTGGAACTAGGTTTCCGCACCCTTGAGATGTTTGAGAGTTTGAATTGGTCCAACTTCACACAAGTTACTACGTGCACTTCCCTGGCCTTCACGCAGCCCTAACCAGGGGCTGTGGGGCTTCCGCGCTATTGGAGCAACATTCTACACTCTTTCCCTAAGTCACACCGGTGATCTTACTTATTTTCCTACACCAGTTAGTTATCTTCACATAAATGGATGCCTTATGTTATATTTATTTATATAACACATTCATATATGAGTTCGTGTAGAAAATACATAGTAAACTTGTAATTCATACACAATAATACATAAAACAAGAAAAGATACAAAAAAATATGATAAAACTTCTCTTTATTGAGGTTTCCAATGGTTACAGAGTCGACTTGCCCTGCGCACTCAGCTGCAGGGGTCCGCACACTCAGCTGCGGACTACTAGGCCTCTGCGCACTCAGCTACAGAGCCTTCTCCTACTCCATGACCCAAGACACACTTTACACTTCGACTCATTTTCTTAGACTCATCATGCTTCTTTTCTATTCCTTCCTTGATTGATGTTTTCTACACTTAGAGCCTCGCTCTATTTATACAATCCCATGGTCCGCGGACCATGGGTGGATATTTCAAGCCGACATTACTTTACAGAAACAAGGGTGGACAACACTGTGACTCTATTATGACTTTGCGCTCCATGCCCACAAATCGTGGAGCCTTTACAAAGGACTTGGTCAAAACTTGGGCTTTAAGCCCCAAAACATGCCTTGGTGGGGATTCCATGCCTAATAGGCCCCTAACACAAACATCATGACTCGCCCTCAAGTCACTTTGTCAGTGTAGAGATCTTCGCGCTGAGCCCCTCCAACTCTTTTCAAACTATTGCAAGGTCGGCAGTGCATTGAGTGGTTGCTTGGTGAATCTCCTAGACCTGTTGTTCCGAGACCGTGGTGTCGGAACTGCTTCCCTGCATCTATTCCTGTGTCCCTTGCATTTGTGTGAGCTTGCCTTAAATTTTTTTTGTAATGGTGAAGGCCTCATTGATCCAAGGCTGAATGCGCGCCTTCAAGACTGCTTCTTTGTGCCGTGCTGCGTCCACCTGCTCTTTCAGTGCTTTGGCCTGTTGCATTCATGCGAGCCTCTGAGTGAGGGCCACCGTTTGCGTGGTCCGTTTGACACTGTCATACTACTGCTGGAGCTCAAGTGCCTTTATTTCTAAGCACTAGATGTTAGGTTCCTCCTGCAAATTTGTGAGGACCTCAAATGACTCCTCCAACATTCTGGTGCAATCCCTTACTGCACTACTGATCTCTTCCAGCCTTGACGTAATAGTGCTGGTGTGCTGTTCTCTTACTTTCGAAGGGGTGGACGGTTGCACCTTCAACTGCAGCTCTGCTATTTGAAGGTTCAGCTCCAGCTGAACCTTGGTCATTTCCTCCTGCGCCTCGTGAACCCATACTGCTAGTCTGTGGATGTGTGCCTCTGCAGGTGCGTCTACTAGGATGGCCAACTCAGGGACCATTTGACAGGATTCTTCCAGTACCTATACCATTTGCATATTTTGTGACAACACTTCATCGCGTTGCAAGCTCAACTACTCCATGTTGATCTTTTGCTCGCTCAGCCCTTGTAGCGCGCAACTCTCCCTAGCCCGCAGTTCTGCAGTAATCCCATCCTACAAAATGTATAGCGTCTCCTGTAAGAGTGCAGTC
This sequence comes from Pinus tabuliformis, assembly GCA_031772625.1. NCBI lineage: Eukaryota > Viridiplantae > Streptophyta > Pinopsida > Pinales > Pinaceae > Pinus > Pinus tabuliformis. The sequence continues at coordinate 2,063,648,030 of CM062818.1, read as the reverse complement.
ACTTTGCTCCTGATACCCTTTAGTGCGCTAATCATAGGCCTGTTAGGCTCATTTGTTGTCACCAGTGCCCCTTTTGGCAGCACTATTGTATTTGTTGTTCGAGCACGCAGCATCTGCTCTGCTGCAGTTGTACCAACTGCGAGGCTGGTCGAAAGGGTACCAGCTTGAGGAGCATGCACTTGAAACTCTTGAAGTTGCACTCTGAGGGCCCCTAACACAATCTGATTCTCTTGCGCAAAGCTCTAGAGGGCCTCGGAGGTGACATCGCGCACCGTCTTTCCAATGTTGTTGAAATCACCCTCAGTAAGAGTGATCAGGTCAATAGACAACTTTGATGCCTTGACCTTCTTGCGTGGCCTCGTCCGCTCGCCTACTTGTTGGTGCTTCAGTTGTGTTGACGCAGTTTGTGGGTCCACACCGCCCTCCTCTTCCTGTGCTTCCTGCCCATGCGAAGGAAAATTTTGGCCCTCACATGCCTTCTCGGCTACCTCTTGTGCTGCTGCTGTGAACTTTTTCTGTTCTACTGCTGTCTGTGCAATGTCCCGCACCTACTGCACTTTTGCTATCACTGCCTCTTGCCATATCTTCTCTACTAACTACGCCATGTGTAGTTTGGCCTCCTCTTTCTTCTTCTGCACCACAAACTTCTCCATTTTCGCGATGTCTGGGGTGCGCCACTCCAGCAACCATGTCTCCAGTACATCAAATATTATGTCATCCATGGCTACAAAGGGTAGCTCTCTCCATTTCTTGGCCGGGTCCTTGCGCACTTTGATATAGTGGGTGATAACCATGGCTTGTAGTTAATCCCCATTCTGATGTTCATTTCCATGAACACCCAAAATATCTTACTGTCGCGGATTTGGTTCGTGTCCTTCACAGCCCAAAGCGAAGCGTACTTTGCGGCCTCCAGCAGATCCCTGTCAATTGTAGGAAATTGACTGTCCTCCGACAATTCCCCTGCCATGAGCACTATGGACAGCAGAACCCATGCATAGTGGAACATTTTTCCTTGTTCCTGGGCCTCGTGGCAATTTTCTAGGAACTCCTTGCATAGGAACTCGGACCAATTAAACTGGACTCCCTCCGCGCACTGCTCAGTATGTGCTACCACCAGTGCAAGTACCTCGTCCGCGCAGCACTTGCACATGAATTTACTTGCCAGTATTTGGGTCGCCACTTTAACTGCTTTGTTTTTGATGCTGGATATGGCGTAGCCCCTTTTCTTCTTCTCCATCTTGTACTTCTTCTTCATGGCCTCCGCGATGGCCAAGTCACTGCTCTTCCCCTCCGAGATATTTGCGGGGTCCTCTCCTTTGCATGGGAGCCGGGTAATGCAGTGGATTAAGTGGTCCATGATGGGGATGGGCTCCTCTAACCACAAACACCCACCATGCACCAGGTAGAGTAGCTGCTTGATGACGAATATTGTTATTGGGGCACAGTAGAAATGCAACACCAAGAGCAGGTTTAATAACCTCACCTTTTCCACTCTGCGTAACCACTTTTGCGGCTCCAATTCAATAACCCCCACCGTGCTGTTCTGCTTGGGCTTCATGAGCTATGCGGTGTCTAGATGAGGGAACTTCTTGTGGTCAACGAGATCCCAATATTCAAATTTCAAGCTTGGCACTTGTCCCAGGTGCGTGCCCTAAAAAATGATGTCGTCCGAGAGGAGCGGAGAGAGCTCTTGCTCTCATCGAGATGCTTGGGCACTTTTGCATTCCCCTTCCATGGGGGGATATAGGTGGGCAACTTTGTTGGAGGGTGCACACACTCAATTTCTTCCTCCATGCCTTCATCCTCATCTTCTTCAATGATAAGGTACTCTAGGTCTTCCTCCTCCTCATCGGTTTCGAGGGGACACACGTACAAGAACCATCGATTGTTTGTCTTTCTTTAGCCTCATAGTGCACAGTGATTTAGTGATTTCCACCAGAATCCCAACGCCTTCAGGGAAATCCCCCACAGTCAGGGCCTACGCGGCCTCTTCAACGGTCATTTCTAAAATTTCCCTAACTTCTTATGATGTTGCCATCTTACTGGTCCATAAATCTTTCAATCGTGTACTCAAGGGCTTAATCAACGCTCGGCAGAGGGCAAACACATCTTGGCTCTGGATACGCAGGGCATACAACAACTCAATTTGCAAATGACTAAGTTTTGTTTGTTGGGCAGCCCTTTGTAATTTATAACGCTTTTTGAATTTGAATTCGACCATTTGCCCCAAATCCAATTCATTAATGCTCCCTTGGCGGTAAATTTTCCCAAATCTTGCCCATAAAGCGTGTCTTAAATGCCTGCCGCTTGCTCCATTTTGCCTCAAGTTGAGCATCACATACTAAATAGTGACTCCAACGGTCACTTTCCAACCAACACACATGGCAACGCAGTCCCCCTTGCACGGTCATGGACCTTGTGACGTTTTTCTCCTGGGCACAGCTCCAACATCGCATAGCTCTCGGGCAAAGTAGTTTATAGTCCCGCACCTCCTTTCAACTACCTGAAGCGCTAAGACTGTACCTCCTACGGTTAGTCAGGTGGTTGTGCCACCTGTATAGGGTTTCATCCAGTCATCCATCACTTTTCCTACAACATACCTACATTTTATCGTTACTGGTTGCGTTGCGCATCTCATCATCTACAGCGCGCCACCATGGTTGATCCGTTTGGTAATATGTGGTATAATCGAAGGCATCGGGCTAGTTAATTCTCTGCGATAGTTCCCAAATTTGTCATTGTGATCATGCGCACCTTAATTTTTCATCGTAGGTTCTTTATCGACAAAATCCTTCTTGATCCCGTCCTCCAACTTCTTAGCTTCCACTTCCAGTCGAGCGCTTTTCTCCCATAACCACACCCTATCGTTCATAAGTTCTTGGACCCTAAGGTCACGCTATCAGATTTCCTCGTCAGGTCCCAAGTGTTCTGCTTCGTTTAGCTACGCTATCCCTTCTTCCAAGGTTCCGCGAACTGTCGAATTTGCCAGTGCTGCCATGGACGAACTAGGCATTTTATGCTCTATGGGGATTACAGCATTCGCTCCATCCTGTTAGCACCTAAATCTGCCTTAGGCTGAAGGAAGGCAAAAATTAGGGTAACCACAAACCACGGTCAGTCTGGTAGCTAGCCCTACCAGAGCAGGAGAGGGCTCTCTCTGAGTCACGCTCAGTGAATAAATGATCGAAAACGATCTGAGATGACTTACAATACAATGTTTACGTTAGGCTAGTAAGTGAATAGGAATTCTCGAAAATATTTTATGAAATGACCGAGCTTCTGGGATGTTATGGGACTGGCGCTCAACAAAGAACAGAGAATCGAATATGAAGGCACATATTATTCCGTGAGGCAAGGTAGGCGGAAAATGTAACAATTAAGTTTGAGGCACCGTGGCATGAATAGATTGTTGAAGAAGGTGAAAAGGGCATAGTGACATGAATCCTTTTCAACAGAAGAAAAAACACTGGAACATGAAATTTTCCCATAGGCAGAGCAATAAAAATTGAATTCTACCTAATCTCACTCAGAAAATTTCACTGGAAATATGCATGAAATGAATTATGAAACATAACTAAATACATATGAACACATAAGAAATACACTTGCTACACTCGCAACCACAAGAATCTCAGGAAACAGAGCTGCTGCCTTTCATTAATTCTCTGTCAAAAATACACAGTGAAGAAACAAAGTTTCTTTCCCACAGTCTCCCAGAAGTTACAAGCCAGCCAACCCTTTGCAAATAACTTGCATACATATATAGAATGTGTGAGGAAGAGTTATAACACCCAAGGGTTGGGGAGTTACTCGAATCATGGCAAAATGGAGATGGAGAGCCAACCATCAGCTATAGGTACAGCTTTGCAAACATGACATTTGACATTGGGGTGACCGTTTGCCTTCCTTCGCCACTTGGATAGAAGCCCATATGGAGAAAAAAATCTTTAAATTCCGCCTTTGGTGCCAAAAAACCGAAGTGTAGATGACCGGGCCCACTTGGAGAAGTTGCGACCCGAAATTTCACGAAACGGGAGCAAATTGGCAGTTTTTTCCTCTGTGTGCCGCGCCAAATTCTTTGTGCGTCGCGCCAATTTGGAGCCTATTTTGGGGCACTTGTAGGTGTCCAAAATGTGCCCAAGTGGGCTTGTTGGAAAGCCTGTCCTGTCTACTTTCTAACCCCACTGGAAGTTCTAAATTTGGTGCTCATTTTCCCCTCCAAATCTTCATTCTACCAAGGCTGCTTTCTGTCTGTCAAAAAAGTGGCAGAGAGGCCATTTTTGGGTGTTTTTTGACCTTTAGGAGACCCAGATCTTGTCAAAATTTCTTGCTCGGACACTAGTAGTCGTAATTTTCGATGCTAAATCCAAATATGCAAGCCGTTCCTCGATTGGAGCCCTATAATTTTAGCGTCGTGCTAGTGGCGCGGCGCACAGGGAGGAATTTCCTGTTTTTTGTCCAAAAATTTGCCAAGTGACCAAAATTTGCCCAAATTTTTTGAAATTTGAGCTAGAGGATCTCTATGGGGTGCCATGCTGAGCCAAGGAAGCCTCAGCCAAGATTCTAAGGCTATCTTTCTCTTTTTCCCGTTTTACCTTTCTTGTTGCTTTCCTCAATTTTGCTTTTAAAATCCTTATCCGGGCTTGCGCACTCATGTTTCGCACCCTGTAACGGAAATTCATGTGTCTCAATGTAGCAAGGTTCCGATCAGCTTTGTCTAGCAGCCTCTCCAAATTCATGTTGACCCTCTCAAGGTTGGCCTCCTGATCCTCGTTGACTGCTTGCTCCAAAGATGTGAACGCAACCCTTCTTCTTTGAGCTGCTTGGCGATGCTCACAGATGTTCTGCAGCTCCATGATCGTCTGTTGGTCCTCAAGCTATTTGTTTCTCCACTCCAGGTAGTTCATGTTCCACTTGGCCCTTTCTAGATCAATGGACAAGTCTTCAATCTCTGATTGCTGCTCCCGGATGATCTCTATAAGCTCTGCATTTGTTGGCTCTGCATCCATCTCATCATCCTGGAGGAGAACAAACTCGGTCTCTCGCTCACCTGATGGCTCTTCCTCCTGTACTCGCTCCTTGCCCTTACCCTGCTCATGTGATGCTGATGTTGAAAGCAAGGCCCCTTCCACCCTGGGTGGAGATAACACTCGCTTTGCTGCTGCAAATAACGGTCTACTGCCCTTCTGGTATGTGATGGATACTGGCATGGTGGTAGTATCATGGCTCTCAAACTGATGTGAAGGACCCCCCACCTCATGCTCAAACTGATGTGAAGGACCTCCCACCTCATGCTCAAACTGATGTGAAGGACCTCCCACCTCATGTTCTGCCTCTGGTATCACCGGTGGAGCGCTGAAGAAATCACGGGAGATGAAGTCCTCCCAAGCAATACCCTGCAATCCCAACTGATGGTCCACCAAAATCCGGATGAGAGAAAAATGATAGACACTGTTTAGCTACTGTCGAGGGGTCTTGCGCTGCATGAAGTTTTTCATCTTCTCAATGTTGTTGCAAATGAAAAATGGGAGGCTCATCATCTGCACCCTGGTGAAGTGCATGAGCAACCTGATATGATAGGCATAGAGGCGGGAAAACCTTCCCTCACAACTGAAATACTTCATGATCAACCTCATGAGTGGGGCATACTCATCCCTCAAAAATCTGAATGGAAAAACTCTGGTGAGCTAGCTCAAGCAGCTGTTCTTGATGTAAGGCTCATAATGATGCCTCTCCACCTTCTTTTTCTTATGCCACTATTCCCCAATGTTCGGTATTCCTGTTGCCATTGATATGGTTTCCGATGTCAATGTGAAAGTGACCCCTACCAGGACAGATTGACCTCCCTGTAGATGAAGTGCAAAAAGACGGGCCAACTCATGATGGACTCCGACATTTGCCACCCTTTGACAAAATTCATAACATGCCAAGTGCTGGAAACAAGACATGGCAAGTGGGACGGAAGCAGAACCTTGGTGGCATCATCGCAAACTTGCAACCCCATTTATCGCTTTCCTTGGTGATTTTTTCCATGGATGGCCATTGTGCTTTTGGGTACCATTAAACATCTTACAAACCCCAAAGCATAGACAAAATTGACGGAGAAGAGGTTTCAACTGGGCCTACCTCTTGTTTGCTAGCCTCCACCGAGATTTGAAGTAGTTTTGGCAAATTTTTATGCCCCTGGTTGTGTGCATCGCGTGCCAAGCCCAGTGCGCCACGCGCTGGGTGTGCGTCATGCCTTTGCAATTTTTCCACTGTGGGTTGGTTGTCAGTGCGCCGTGCCCTCTGTGTGCGCCGCGCTCCCTGGTGTATGCGCCACGCTCCTTGAAACCGGCTCTCACTCACTCAAATTCCTCAAACTTCGCTCTCTTACCTTAGCAATGTCTCTCCCAAGCTTGCAAGAGCACAAATGGCTTTGCTTTGGGCCACAACAAGCATATATAGGCTTGCGAGAGATGGGTTTGATTTTTTCTTCCTTGAAAACCCACTTTCTAATGTTTGTGTTTGCACTTTTTTCATTGACTTTAAAACACCCTGATTTTCATTTTTTCTTTGGAATTTTGGCTCACATGATGGAATTTTCGGCATTTCTTTGTGGGGACTGTGTGACTGGGCATTTGGCCATGGAAACCATGACTGCATCTGAAAAATCACCTTGTGCATTTTTGATTTTTTTTTTCATAAATGACCTTGTTTGACTTTTCTTCAAAACAGAGTTTTGAAGAAGAGTCGAAGTCTTTCCGCTTGAAGATGAAGCTCTCTGATCCATAGCTGTGTAAGGCATCCCTCTCTCTTGCATGACTTTTTCTGGACATGTTTTCAAGGACCAAATTGATGAATTCTTAGACCCAATCACAAAAAATGACTTTGTCCTGTAAAGGACCAGACTTGGACTGTCGTGAGCTTTGGTGATTATGGACAAATACCTGAGCTAGCAGGGGCCAAAGATGAGGGAAAATGACTAACATGACTTTCTCCATCAGATCATGGCATGTCCCTAGAGAAATGCAGTTGGGTAAATGGAGCGGGACACCTAAAATTGAAATGCACAAAGAGTTTTGATCTCTGACAGAGGGCTGACCAGACCGACTCTAACATTGGCTCCAATGGGGGATGGTAGCTCCTTGGAGGTGCCAAGAACAGCAGATCTCTGTAGGAGCTAGACAGTGCCTTTTTTCCATTGGGCTATGGAGTCATCATTTTGATAAGCAGCATAGGACTCTGACCTATTTATAAAACTGGAATAACCAAGGAATTGACTCAAACTTGACATTGAAATAACTCAAAAACTGACTTTACAGACTGAAACCAAACTGAAATAAAAATGGTATTTACAATGACAGTGGAAGCAGCGTTGATATATCAACAGTGATACCGCTTGAGCAGCCGACCATTGATCGGCCCTCCAGGACAATCTTCCCTGTTCATTTCCTTCAGAAGGAAGGCATTCTGACCCCTATATGCTGCAATTTTGAAAGGACCTTTCCATAGATTTTCGAACTTTTCGTGCTTGCCTTTCTCTTCATTCCTTGCATCCCACTTCAACACCACATCATCCAACTAGAATTTCTCTGCTTTTTCTTTTCTATCATAGATTTTCTTTATCTTTTCCTGCAACTTGGAGGTGTTTTTGAAAACTTCTTCTCTTGTTTGCTGCAAGTGGATCATTTGATTCAGCCTTCTCTGCATGGGATCTTCTTCGCTGCCAGCCTCCTGAAGAAATCTGACCACCGGGGCAGTAAGAGAGGCGGGGAATACTGTGTCAACTCCATAAACAAGCTCAAACAGTGACATACCAATAGACTTTTTCTAACTGATCCGATCTGCCCAAAGCGCATGGACCAACCTCTTGTTCCATCTCTTCTTATTTATTTCTAGCAGCTTCTTGATGATGTTGACCAAATATTTATTCGAAGATTCCGCCAATCCATTGCCTTGCGAATGATAGGCAGTTGAATGACCCAAAATTATGTGATATTTATGACAAAATTCTACCATCCTTTTCGATTTGAAAGCTGCTGCATTATCAGTGATTAATTTGTTTGGACAACCAAAGCGAGACAAGATGTTATTTTCGAGAAATGAAATGATTACCGTGTCCATCGCTTGTTTGGTAGGGGCTGCCTCAATCCATTTTTTGAAATAGTCCGTTGCTGTAAGGATCCACCTATGCTGTCCGGAAGAGGCGGGATGAATTTCCCCAATGAAATCCAACCCCCACTGTTGGAAAGGAGCGCTCACTTCAATAGGCTTAAGTGGCAAAGGCTGTAATTTTTGTTTTCCTTTGACAATCTGACATTTATGACAACGCTTGACCATCTTATGCACATTAGCAAACAAAGAAGGCCAGTAGTACCCTGCTCTCAAAATTTTGTTCGCTGTTGATTTCCAAAAAAGATGACCACCACACTCTCCTCCGTGGAAATCCTCCATGAATTTCTTTGCCTCCTCTTCCACCAGAAAATTTAACAAAATGCCACCAGGATCTTTCCAATGTAGTGCAGAATTCAAAATACAAAACTTGACAGCCTTCAATTTGAGTGTTCTCGCTTTGTTTCTAGTCATGCCGGGCGGTGGTGATAGATTTTTCAGCACATATATTATATCTGAATACCATGGGGACAAAGCAAACATTTCGGATACCTGAATTGACGTTCCTTCCTCATTCTCATCGGACATGGCAGCGATCAAATTTATGTCCAATGCGTGCAAGTTTGATTCGGCAATTAGCTTCGCCAACCCCTGTCCTTTGACCAGCTTTGTAGGCTTTATCTCCACATCATATTCCAGCAAGGCTGTAATCCATTTGCCTCTTCTCCCTTCCAGATCGGTCTGCACTAAAACATATTTTATAGCAGTATTAGGAACATAGGCCAGAATGTGAGAGTGTAGGATATATACCCGGAAATCCATCAATGCCTTCACCAATTCCAGGGCTTGCTTCTCAATGATGTTGTACTTCAAAGCTGCATCCCTTATAGCCCTGCTGAAGAATGCAATGGGTCTTTCATGATCACCTCTCTTCTGCAATAATACTACTGCCATAGTGTGCTCAGAAGCAAATGAAAACAATATGAAATCTTGAGTGTAGTCCGGGCTGACTAGGACTGGAGCTGAAGAAAGGGCCAATTTGACCAAGTTGAAAGATTTTACCGCCTCATCCGTCCATTTCACCTGGCTGTCCTTCTTAAGCATGCTGGTCATTTCTTTCAAGTGTTCTGCAAGATTAGGCACAAAACGACGCAGAAAATTCATCTTACCATTGAATGATTGTATTTCCTTTTTGTTCCTAGGCAGATCGATTTGCTGAATTGCTTGCACACGTGCTGGATCTATACGAATGCCATCCTTTGAAATGATGTGCCCAAGTAATTTGCCTTCCTCCATGGCGAACAAGCTCTTCTTTGGATTCAACGATAAACCATATTTTCTGCATTTTTGGAAGACAGTTTTTAGATGGTGCATGTGTTCTTCATCAGATTTGGAAAATACCGTCAAATCATCCAAGTACACCACCAAAAACACATCCTTCTCATTTGCAAATGCCAAGTCCATTGCCTGCTAAAATGTGGCACCTGCATTTTTTAAATCGAAGGGCATTTTGGCATAGTGAAAGGTTCCCCATGGAGTGGTGAATGCTGTCTTGTCTCTATCATCTTCATGGACGGAAATTTGGTTATATCCAGAATAACCATCAAGCAGTGACATACGAGATGCCCCCACTACTCGCTGAAGTATATGGTCCATCTTGGGCAGCGGATAGTTGTCCTTCAATGAGACCTTATTTAGATTTCTGAAATCAATGCATAGGCGGATCTCACCGGTCTTCTTGCATACAGGCACTAAGTTAGATATCCAATCTAAAAATCTGATAGGCACAATGATACCTGACTTGTACAACCTATTTACCTCCTTTTCGATAGATGGTAGCAACTTTGGATTTATCCTCCTCAACTTTTGTCTAAATGGCTTTTGATTGGGCTTGATAGGTATTGTGTGCTGAATAATATTTGTATCATAGGTCTTTAAATCAGAATAATCCCAAGCAAATACATCTGCAAATGAAGCCATCAAACTGATGTATTTGTCCTTGATCTTTGGCGGTAATGCTTTGGACAATTTCACTAACTTTGGATTGGCAGCTGTACCAATGTTGACTTCTTCTACACCTTTCTCCGTTGGCTGCAATGTTGGCTTGTGGGCTACATCATCCTGATCAAAAAGTTCCTCTAGGGGTATCAAGCCTTTAGGAATGATGTTATTCTTTAGCTGTAACACGTCCATTTGATTGATCTGCATTTCATCTGTACCATTCCCTTTGCCTTCATCATTTTCCACATCAATTGAGGTTTCTTTGAACTTGCCTTTGTTGAGTAGAAAATCCTTAATCTCCTCATCATCTTCGAACACTTGCCAATATCGCTGATTGTCTGGAATGGTTGGACGGTGCTTGACATGGATTTCAAATTTATTGCTGGAGTTCATGGGGATCTTCAAGCTGCTCGCTGCCTTGGCAAGAGCATCAGCAATACTATTTTGTATTCGTGGCACACATGTCAAGGTGTATTCTGAAAATAGCTTCAAGATGTCTAAAACTGCATTACGATAGGCCCGCATCCTAGGATGTTTCGCTTGATACTCACCTCTGACCTGTTTTATTACCAACTCGGAGTCGCCATATACCGAAATCCTCTTTGCATTCAGCTTTCTAAGAATCTTCAGGCCAACAATCAGAGCTTCATACTCGGCTTCATTATTTGAACATTCAAAGGCCAGCTTGTAAGAGCAAACTCTCACGTTGCTAGGCACTTTGTTTGGGGCGGAGAAAGGACTGCGTACCCAAATACCAATACCAGCTCCATCATTCCCTACTGCTCCATCAAAATCCATGGTCCATAAGCCTTCTTCATCTTCTTGCAAGTGCTGGAAATCTGTTTGTTGTGCCTTGACTGTTTGTTGTCCATTGTTTTCAGCTGATTGCCCAATCTTTTGCTACTTTTCTTGTCCTTCTTTCTTCAAAATCTCTCTAAAATTTTCTGTTATTTCCGGAATGTCATCTGCTTCTACTATCTGACTATCTATCTCATTTAAACTATCTGAAAACAAAACAAAAGACTCTAAATCTGTATGTACATAGTTGATAGGATGATTCATAGGTTTCTCCTTGCTTGTGATCATATATTTCATCTTTTGTTCCTGATATAACTTCCTCATTTGTCCAAACACGGGGATTGTTGCATAGGAGAAATCCAGTTGTAGTGTCCCTTTCAATTTCGCTACCCAAGACCTGGAAAGAAGCATGCCAAACCTTGGAGGAATATTTGCTACCACCACATCCATCAAAACATTTTTCATAGCAAGCTGATCCAAACTCACAACTAAGTCTTTGATGAGCCCTATACACCTTACTCTGCTGGAATCGAATGAATAGAGATCATGATATTGGCGGGTGATGTCCAGACCAAGCTTATCCATGATAGCCTTGGGCATGAGATTGTGAGAAGCTCCGGAATCGAACATGGCATTGTGTAGCACAAAATCATGCAATCGTAAACTGATATAGAAGGGTGGCACATTGCTATCAGGAGACTCACCATTTGTTGCTGGTCCAAAAATCATTTCAGGCTAATCATCTTCTACATTTACCATGTCGGACATTGGGTCCAAATTCAACATTTTAGAAATCTGTCCTCTATAACTGTTGTTCTTCATTATTTCAGTCAAGGGGATGGATACCTTTAACTTAGAAATCTCATTCTCTAGGCTAAAAGCGGGAGTTCTTTCTACCTCTTTGATTGGGATCTCTTTCCTTTCCTTCTCTTTTGATGTGGCTGGTTGTTGTGATTGTTCTGCTGATTTTGATTTGCTGCTCTCCGGACCAACCGCCTCCTTTCCTTTTCTTTGTGTAGCTGATGGATCATTTTTTGTTGTTTCACCCTCCTTCTTTTTCTGAATTGGTTTGGCTGGCACATCTCTGTTTCTAAGAGAATATCACTGCTGTTGTGCAGACAAAGCATTCATATACCCCCTTTGATATTCTTCTGATTCCTCTTCCAACACGGTTTCTCTAGCTAGAATAAAATCAGTGTCTTGGTGTGTAGCTGAATTTACTGCACATTCTTCCTCTTCAGTGATGTAAGTAGGCAGCTCATCTGGAGTAAAGAGATGGTTTTCCTCGCCTATTACATTCCCGTCCTCATCTGACTCTGGTCCATGTACAAAATTCTGCTGCAAAGGTGTTTGTACCAGCTGTTGTGCTGTCTGCTCTTGAGTTCGCTGATCTCTTTGTCTTATCCTATATTGTGGCTGCTGTTGGCCACAAAAGTTAGGATTCCTAACTTGTGGCTCTGGCTTGTCAAGTTTTACCCTTTCAAGCATCTGTTCTACCTTTTTGAGCAGCTGATCCATTGAAGAAGATTCTTCTTTCACAATGGTTTTCTTCTCTGCTTTCGCTCTTGCTCTTTTGGACAGCAAATTTGCCTCAACGCTGACCGCAATTTTCTGCATGTCTTCCATTGTAGCCGGTTCTCTCTCTCTTAATTGGTACACCATGTCAGCATCAAAACCATCCGGAAACTTCATCATTGCTAGTCCCATAGGTGGCTTTAGATGGTCTGGAATTTCGTTGTAGACTGCATTAAATCTAACACAATAATCTTGGACCGACTCACCGGCATTCTGTTTGATTTGTTCATACTCGGCCAGAATTTGAAGGGGATTCTTTTTCACTTCCCACCGGTTCAAAAATTGTCTTTGTAGTTCAGCCAAGGTAGTGATACTTGTAGCCGTCAAACCTCTGAACCATTTCCTCACATCACCTGCAAATGTTTGTACAAAGAGCCTCATTGCCACATTCTCCGCATTGATCTCTTGAAGTTCATAAAAGTATGCCATTTTGTCTACATGCTGCTGAGCAGTAATGTTGTTAGGAGTGCCATCAAAAAACGAGATTTTACTTTGATAATCATTTGGCATGTCATCTAGGACTTGGGGCAGAACAACGGGTGCAATACGGGCAGCCATCATTCTCGGTAGATTTGGCCTTGGAGGTGTTGGAGGAGTGTGCACAGTGTGCAAGGGGCTTGCACTTGGAGTTTGGGGCTGTGTGGCAATGTAATTATCAATTAATCTATTATCTCTTTCTGTTTCAAGGTCTATATGAAATTGTGGATTGGGGATGGTATAATCGACAGCCCTTTCGGATTTAGACTCAAACAAAGATATTTCAAATCGTTCGTCAAACTCAAGCTCTTCAAGATACTAAAAAATGTCGGGACATGAATGGGATTTGAACATGGGAGTTATGGTACTTTCTTGATGAAGGAGCCTTGGGATCAAATTGGGATTTTCATAAATATGAGGAGGGTCTGGGTCTGGATTTGCTCTGGTATATCGTCTTGAAGCCAACATGCTATTGAGAGAAATTACGGGACACAACCAACTTACTCAGCCTTTACAATCCTAAGCTCATCATCCAGAAGCCTAGAATTCTCATGAAACAAGGGGATTTTATTTTCAACTTTCCCCAATGGAGTCACCACTATTTTAGCACCTAAATCTACCTTAGGCTGAAGGAAGGCAAAAATTAGGGTAACCACAAACCACGCTCAGTCTGGTAGCTAGCCCTACCAGAGCAGGAGAGGGCTCTCTTCGAGTCACGCTCAGTGAATAAATGATCGAAAATGGTCTGAGATGACTTACAATACAATGTTTACCTTAGGCTAGTAAGTGAATAGGAATTCTCGAAAATATTTTATGAAATGACCGAGCTTCTGGGATGTTATGGGATTGGCGCTCAGCAAAGAACAAAGAATTGAATATGAAGGCACATATTATTCCGTGAGGCAAGGTAGGCGGAAAATGTAACAATTAAGTTTGAGGCACCATGGCATGAATAGATTGCTGAAGAAGGTGAAAAGGGCATAGTGACATGAATCCTTTTCAACAGAAGAAAAAACACTGAAACATGAAATTTTCTCACAGGCAGAGCAATAAAAATTGGATTCTACCTAATCTCACTCAAAAAATTTCACTGGAAATGAGCATGAAATGAACTATGAAACATAACTAAATATATATGAACACATAATAAATACACTTGCTACACTCACAACCACAAGAATCTCATGAAACAGAGCTGCTGCCTTTCATTAATTCTCTGTCAAAAATACACAGTGAAGAAACAAAGTTTCTTTCCCACAGTGCAAATAAAGCCAGCCAACCCTTTGCAAATAACTTGCATACAATATATAGAATGTGTGAGGAAGAGATAGAACACCCAAGGGTTGGGGAGTTACTCGAATCATGGCGAAATGGAGGTGGAGAGCCAACCATCAACTACAGGTGCAGCTTTGCAAACATGACATTTGGCATTGGGGTGACCGTTTGCCTTCCTTCCCCACTTGGATAGAAGCCCATCTGGAGAAAAAAACTCTTTAAATGCCACCTTTGGTGCCAAAAAACCAAAGTGTAGATGACCGGGCCCACTTGGAGAAGTCGCGACCCGAAATTTCTCGAAACGAGAGCAAATTGGCAGTTTTTTCCTCTGTGCGCCGCGCCAAATTCTCTGTGCATCGCGCTACTTTGGAACCTATTTTGGGGCACTTGCAGGTGTCAAAAATGTGCCCAAGTGGGCTTGTTGGAAATCCTGTCTTGTCTAATTTCTAACCCCACTAGAGTTTCCAAATTTGGTGCTCATTTTCCCCTCCAAATATTCATTCTCCCAAGGTTGCTTCCTGTGTGTCAAAAAAGTGGCAGAGAGGCCATTTTTGGGTGTTTTTTGACCTTTAGGAGACCCAGATCTTGTCAAAATTTCTTGCCCGGACACCAGTAGTCGTAATTTTCGATGTTGAATCCAAATATGCAAGCTGTTCCTTGATTGGAGCCCTAGAATTTTAGCGTCGCGCCAGTGGCGCGGCGCACAGGGAGGAATTTCCTGTTTTTTGTCCAAAAATTTGCCAAGTGACCAAAATTTGCCCAAATTTTTTGAAATTTGAGCTGGAGGATCTCTATGGGGTGCCATGCTAAGCCAAGGAAGCCTTAGCCAAGATTCTAAGCCTATCTTTCTCTTTTTCCCGTTTTACCTTTCTTGTTGCTTTCCTCAATTTTGCTTTTAAATTCCTTATCCGGGCTTGCGCACTCGTGTTTCGCACCCTGTAACAGAAATTCATGTGTCTCAATATTGCAAGGTTCTGATCAGCTTTTTCCAATAGCCTCTCCAAATGCATGTTGACCCTCTCAAGTTTGGCCTCCCAATCCTCGTTGACTGCTTGCTCCAAAGATGTGAATGCAACCCTTCTTCTTTGAGCTGCTTGGCGATGCTCACGGATGTTTTGCAGCTCCATGATCATCTGTTGGTCCTCAAGCTGTTTGTTTCTCTGCTCTAGGTAGTTCATGTTCCACTTGGCCCTTTCTAGATCAATGGACAAGTCTTCAATCTCTGATTGCTGCTCCCGGATGATCTCTATAAGCTCTGCATTTGTTGGCTCTGCATCCGTCTCATCATCCTGGAGGAGAACAAACTCGGTCTCTCGCTCACCTGATGGCCCTTCCTCTTGTACTAGCTCCTTGCCCTTACCCTGCTCCTGTGATGCTGATGTCGGAAGCGAGGCCCCTTCCACCCCGGGTGGAGATAACACTTGCTTTGCTGCTGGAAATAACGGTCTACTGCCCTTCTGGTATGTGATGTATACTGGCATGGTGGTAGTCTCATGGCTCTCAAACTGATGTGAAGGACGCCCCACCTCATGCTCAAACTGATGTGAAGGACCTCCCACCTCATGCTCAAACTGATGTGAAGGACCTCCCACCTCATGCTCAAACTGATGTGAAGGACCTCCCACCTCATGTTCTGCCTCTGGTATCACCGGTTGAGCGCTGAAGAAATCACGGGAGATGAAGTCCTCCCAAGCAATACCCTGTAATCCCAACTGATGGTCCACCAAATTCCGGATGAGAGAAAAATGATGGACACTGTTTAGCTGCTATCGAGGGGTCTTGCGCTACATGAAGTTTTTCATCTTCTCAATGTTGTTGCAAATGAAAAATGGTAGGCTCATCATCTGCACCCTGGTGAAGTGCATGAGCAACCTGATATGATAGGCATAGAGGCGGGAAAACCTTCCCTCACAACTGAAATACTTCATGATCAACCTCATGAGTGGGGCATACTCATCCCTCAAAAATCTGAATGGAAAAACTCTGGTGAGCTGGCTCAAGTAGCTGTTTTTGATGTAAGCCTCATAATGATGCCTCTCCACCTTCTTTTTCTTATGCCACTGTTCTCCAATGTTCGGTATTCCTGTTGCCATTGATATGGTTTCCAGTGTCAATGTGAAAGTGACCCTTGCCAGGACAGATTGACCTCCCTGTAGATGAAGTACAAAAAGACGGGCCAACTCATGATGGACTCCGACATTTGCCACCCTTTGACAAAATTCATAACATGCCAAGTGCTGGAAACAAGACATGGCAAGTGGGCATGCCTGCAGCTTAGTGAGGGTGTTTGGCTCATCTCTAAGATGTCTGCCACTTCGGTGATGTCTCCTATGGGTCCTCTCTCCTGAAGATGTGTCACTGTGGGTCCCCTCCTCATACTCTGATGAAACTTCTGATGCCATTACTGCTGCTTGTACCCTGAGTTTTATGCTGCCCTCTAAATCCAATGGAACTGGTAGATGCTCTGAAAATCTGTCACCAAGGGGACAATAAAACAGGGAGTGTTAGGAGGGGAATGATTTTAAGGGGAATAGGGGTTTAAAAGGAGAAATTTATCAGGGATTTGGGAGCATTTTGGGTATGGTGTTGATGGGGTAGGGTTTGGATATTTTGAGCCATAGGAATAAAGGGAACAAATGGATATGATTACAGTGGAGCTAGGGTGATTATTAGGGGAAACTACTACAGGGGAATTAGTTGATAGAGGTAGGGTAGGAGCATACTTTAGCAATAATGTCACTGTAGCAAAACCCTAGCTTCTTGACCTTCTTTGTGTCATCTTTGTTTTACTTTTAAAATTTTTTTGCATTTGATTCATGGTCATCGAAATCACATTCCTCTTCAAGTTAAATGCCAATGGTGAAGGTAGTTGGGCTACCTCTCCAATTTTGAGGGTTATTCACAAAAAATTTGGGCAATTTAGTAAATTTTTGGGCTTATATGTCTGTGCGCCACGCACTCTACCCAGTGTGCCGTTCGTCGAGTATGCGCCGCGCCAGTGTTATATTTACACTGTGGCTGGGCTCCCAATGCACCGCGTGCCCTAAGTGCGCTGTGCCACCTCGTGTGTGCGCTGCGCACTATAAATTCACCCAAATTTGCTTGAAAAACAAGGGGGAGGGTTTTAGTGGCGGTTTTAGGGTGGTTTCCTTAGGAAACATGATGGAATGGAGGTAGGAACGATGAGGAGTGAGGGGACAAGGGGAGGGGAGCAGAACCTTGGTGGCATCATCGCAAACTTGCAACCCCATTTATCACTTTCCTTGGTGATTTTTTCCATGGATGGCCATTGTGCTTTTGGGTACCATTAAACATCTTACAAACCCCAAAGCATAGACAAAATTGACGGAGAAGAGGTTTCAACTGGGCCTACCTCTTGTTTGCTAGCCTCCACCGAGATTTGAAGTAGTTTTGGCAAATTTTTATGCCCTTGGCTGTGTGCATCGCACGCCAAGCCCAGTGTGCTGCACGCTGGGTGTGCATCGTGCCTTTGCAATTTTTCCACTGCGGGCTGGTTGTCAGTGCGCCGCGCCCTCTGTGTGCGCCGCGCTCCCTGGTGTATGCGCCGCGCTCCTTGAAACCGGCTCTCACTCACTCAAATTCCTCAAACTTCGCTCTCTTACCTTAGCAATGTCTCTCCCAAGCTTGCAAGAGCACAAATGGCTTTGCTTTGGGCCACAACAAGTATATATAGGCTTGGGAGAGATGGGTTTGATTTTTTCTTCCTTGAAAACCCACTTTCTAATGTTTGTGTTTTGCACTTTTTTCATTGACTTTAAAACACCCTGATTTTCATTTTTTCTTTGAAATTTTGGCTCACATGATGGAATTTTCGACATTTCTTTGTGGGGACTATGTGACTGGGCATTTGGCCATGGAAACCATGACTACATCTGAAAAATCACCTTGTGCATTTTTGAAATTTTTTTTCATTGTTTGACTTTTCGTCAAAACAGAGTTTTGAAGAAGAGTGGAAGTCTTTCCGCTTGAAGATGAAGCTCTCTGAACCATAGTTGTATAAGGCCTCCCTCTGGCTTGCATGACTTGTTCTGGACATGTTTTCAAGGACCAAATTGATGAATTCTTAGACCCAATCATAAAAAATGACTTTGTCCTGTAAAGGACTAGACTTGGACTGTCATGAGCTTTGGTGATTATGGACAAATACCTGAGCCAACAGGGGCCAGAGATGAGGGAAAATGACTAACATGACTTTCTCCGTCAGATCATGGCATGTCCCTAGCGAAATGCAGCTGGGTAAATGGAGCGGGACACCTAAAATTGAAATGCACAAAGAGTTTTGATCTCTGACGGAGGGCTGACCAGACCGACTCTAACACATCCTTCAACCTTGGAGGCACCTGTGCCGTCAGTTTCTTTCACGTGGTCCTATAAGCCCATAGAACTGCTGGTACGACTAGGTCCCAATCAGTCCATTATGCACTGTGTACCTTATTCAGCACTTTGCATACCTCATTAAAGGCTTCTACGTGGATAACCTTCTCTGCACTTGGTTGTTCCATACTCCGGGGTTCCAACTGGAGGGGTCATTTGCGCCATTGCCTCTCTCACACATGCTTACTGACCGTGTCTCCTAACGCAAAGGCTATGTGCATCTGTGCAGGGTTTGTACCATATGCATGTATCCATCTGGACAGGTGGGTGCACAGACCGTTTCGTCCGGTACTCTTGTCTGTTTATCGCATCTAAGGCTTCCCAAATCATATGCACATCATTCTCCTGCATTCACGCTAATCCCTGAAGCTTCCTTGGTGTGTACCCCACCACCTCGTGGGCGTAGCGTGCAATAACAATTTTAAAGATTTGAAACGTTGTTGTTTCAGCACCTCTCTTTGAAATTTGTTCAGGAAGAAATCCACCTCACTTAACCCATCATACGTAGGCAGATCCCTTACCTCCATTGATATGCAGCGCATCGATCTCATCATCATGTTATAGTTTAGCGTGGTTACCTCATGTAACCAGTTCTGCCATCACTCTATCTCCTTGTCAGAAACAGATGTGCAGGAGCTTTCGCGCTCCCATGATATTCGTCCATCTGCGGTTGGATTTAGCCAGTATTGCTCTCGTGCAGTTATCTTGTAGATGCATTCCAAATCATCATCACTTTCATAGTCGCGCACTGGCTCTGTGTAGCGCGATCCTTCTGCATGGTCCAAAGGTACAACTACGAGTAGAGACTTTTTCTCAAAAATCATCTTGCGCTTCGTCAGATTTATCACCCCATTCATGTCAGTGGCCCAATCTATTGCTAATAGCGCAGGATAGGGATTTTTGTTATAAACAGTCTCTATCACTTCGAAATTTGCCAGTGCACTTGCTCCTTCGATATCCACTGTGATTCCCTGCAATCTCCCCATAGGTAGGATATTTTGTTGGTTTTCCATTCATAGTTGGATAGGAGACCATTGCAATGTAGGCCTTCCCATGTGCTCCCATGTTTGCTTCGGCAAAACGTTCATGTCTGATCCTAGGTCTAGAATCACTTGGTCCATCTCATATTCTCCAATCTGCATGGTCAATCTCATCTCCCTTCCTGTCCTCGTCGTGTGCTTTCTGAGCTTCTGGACTATGTGCGGTTCTCCTGGCGCAGTCCCAAAGCATCTATTTATGAGTTCCTGCAGCCCCTTTACAGCCTTGTTGTCACACAACAGCTTCACGCATGTTTCTGGGAACGTTGTGAGCATCGATGGGTTCATTTCCGGCTCCAGTCTGTCTTTTCTTCTTAAAGTGGAGGCATTAGCGAAGCTCCTCTTGGCATCCATGAAGGTTTCCTTAGCACGCTCCAAATCAAACTCTGGTTCTTTCGTTGGAGCCTTGTGAACCTAAGTACTCTCCTAAGGCTGCTTGCCTTTGTCATCCCCTATCGTGATTCCACTTCGGAGCATAATATTCACATTAGGGTCTTCCTTGCGTGGCTCAGACCTCATCATTTGCAGGTTCTGAGTCGGGGGGAGGTTGGAGTGCTCCTTTATCGCGAAACCTTGCTATCAGTATGGGACAATCCTTTGTCTCATGATCAAACAATGTACAATACAAGCATGATGTCCACGTTTGATTCGTACAATCGCAAGCATAATGTCTTGGCCCTCCGCAATTGTAACATATCAGTTGTCCGCGACCTCTTCTAGGTCCTCCTCCACCTTGGCCTCATCTGCGCCCCTAAAATCTGGTTCGCACCATTCCTGCGTTCTGGTCCAAGGGCCGGGTTTTAGCCTGAACTCTGTAGGTAGGAGTCTAGTCCATCATTAGCTCATAATCAGCTCATAACTTCTACAGGTGCGCTCATCATGTCCCACTGATCTACAAAAACTACATAAAAACTACTGTGAATTTTGCGTGTACTTATGTAATAAATGGCAGTTATCTGTAGCATGCTTTCCTCCTATCTGATAAATCGTGCACCATAATGTAGATGATGTGCTAGGCCCTGCTTGTGCCTCCGTTCTCAATGGCATTGGTCCTCCTCGCACGAGGTAATTCACGAACACCGAGCAGTGGTCCTTGTCATGTCCCTGACCCTTGCACTTTACGCACCATACCTCGTCGCGCACTTTTGGGCAAGCTGTCCTGTCTTGTTTCAAACTTTGCATCTCAAGGCACAAGTTTTTCAACTGTGAGTGAATATGTTGAACTCCCAGGTTGGGATCTTGTATCAGAGTCTCGTGCAGTATCATTGCGATCTCCAAGGCCTTGGCTTGAGTTGTTAGCCTCTACTGTGAAAATGCGTTCCTTAGATACGGCATTAACGATGCTACAAACCATTCACGGTGTTGCCCATCCGTCAACGTCATGTTAGCTTCATGAATTGTGCACTTTAGTCTCTGATACAACTCCCAAGGGGTCTCACCTGGTAGCATTGTGATTTCCTTGAACCCAATGATTAACTGCGCCTCTAACTTCAGCATGCTAAATTCCTTATTTAGTGCAGTTTGAATATCCATGATCCCTGCATTTGGATTTTCATTGCAATTCTTAATATACCATGTTAGTGCACGATCCTCCAGAGTGCTGACTAACTTTGCTTTCTTAATATTGTCATCCGTGACTCCCTGCGCTTCCCATACAGCTTTTATCATGAACCATAACTGGTCCAGATCTTCATTTCCTACTCCCTTGAGCACTGGAATCTTTATCGCGCTCACCATATTGACTCATGGTGTTAGTGGAGGTGGTATGGGCAAAGATGTGGGTGAAGGCAGTGAAACTGGCGGTGGTGTGGGTGGGAGTGGTATGCGCGGAATCCTCTGCCTTATCAAATTGACTGTACTTCTTGGTGAGACCTTCGTGAGCTCTTCCTCATTCCTTCACGAAGGTGAAATTAAGGGGCTAACTTTTAGTTCCACCCTACCTTCATTTCTATAGATTCTCCCTCTTCGTGTAGCCCCAAACATAAATTTATTTGCATAACCCTCTTTTCACACAGTAGCATTTTAATCCAAGTGTTCAAATAATTAACGTACTTACCTCGCGGTCCTTTGAGGAAGTTTCGCTCTGCCTCGCTATAGCTGACTGAAGTATCTACCGTGAACTTAGTGATGAATCCACCTATAATTTGATCGAGCCAGTGATCAACAACGCACACGATCTTATCCTCCGATACTTCCAATCTATGCACCAATTCTGGAGTCCACACAATAGGTCTATCGAGCTTACACCTTCCTTGGCTATCTGCTAGATTCCCGATTCACTTGTATAGCTTTGTAGGGAAAGATGCGAAGAAAATTTCGTGGATTTCTCTATATAAGTAGCAATCTAACCACTCTTCCTTTGACAGTCATAGATTCCTATTTTCCTGCATTGCGAACTGATGAATCTTCTTATCTAACCAATCTTTAATTCCTTTCTTTGTTGGATTCTAGTGATACGACATCAGACATCTCTATGCAGATCTCGTACCCGGAAACAGAACCATTTGTTGGCTTGTTGGGGTCTGTTGTGGCCAGAAACAACCCCCCTTCTTATTTAGTGTTATTCCTAATACTAAATAAGTGGGGACCCTTAGTCAAAAATTTAAAAAATTAATTAGTGATTGTATTACCATCATAAACTTAGGAAAATATCCTTGAAAAATCTAAAAAGTCTAAGTTTTATGATAAGGTAAGACAAAATTATTCCTTAGGAAATATCTCATCGCAAAAAAATAATGAATACCTCCTTGCAAGTCGAATTCTAAGATTGCGAGATTACGATGCGAAACTACACATTAAGAAAACATTTATTGCATCGCATACCTAAAAAATCACTTACGCTGAAAAACCTCAAACTGCCGATATGCGATGGCACATATCGCAAATCGCATTTTGCAAAAAATAGATTAACGAATGATTGACATATATTGTGCTCCTGCGATTTGCGATATAGTGATATAGCGATATAGCGATACT
Source organism: Pinus tabuliformis (assembly GCA_031772625.1). Classification (NCBI taxonomy): domain Eukaryota; kingdom Viridiplantae; phylum Streptophyta; class Pinopsida; order Pinales; family Pinaceae; genus Pinus; species Pinus tabuliformis. The sequence continues at coordinate 2,063,625,402 of CM062818.1, read as the reverse complement.
GTGATGTTGCGATACTACGATGTTGCGATACTGCGATGTTGCGATTCTATGATGTTGCGATCTGCGATATTGCGAAGCAAATCGCAAAATCACTTCATCGCAGATCTTTCGGGCTCATTGTTCAAAAAAGTATTTTCCATAAACCGAGACCTAGTTATGCACTTTAATGCTAATTAATGAGTTAGCTTCCAGTCATTAATGGAATATGGTTTTGCGCTTATCAAGGAGCTATTTCACGTAAGGTGGTATATTTTATATGTCTTCGGCATTTAAAACTTTCCCGTCACCTTTTCCTTATCATGACTCTCACCTCATTTGTAAACTGTAGGAATGGAGAACAGAGAATGATACAAAGCAGTATTCAGGATACTATGGGAAAGAAAGGCAAAGCCCCGAGCTCTGAAGAGAAGGAAATGGCACCCTTGTATACAGACACCGCCTGTAACAGAGACGCTGGTATTACTACTTGGGAAGGCATGTTGTTATAGAAATTTTTGGGCACTACAACCCCAATCATAAATGTCCATAAACCAAGGGCTCTTAAGTCCCAAAAAGTGTTGTTCCAACCTCTAAAAGAACAAGGTCAACTGATTACATCTTCTCCCAGAAGTTCTCCATGAAAAACTGCTCAGAACTGGTCAAAACTGGACCATCTCACCTGCTCCATGGTCAAAGTGCGTTGCATCCCACCTAAATACACATGGGAGGTGTGATGCATCTTGAAAAGCCCTTCTATGGGGTGCGATGGGCGAGAGTGGACAAATGGCAGGGTCAATCTGCAAGATGGAGGATCATGGAATCTTCCAGAAACTTCTCCTGTGACACTTGCCTCTCTGCATTCGCCTAGGGATGAGTAAGAGATCATCAATCTCCAAGTGGATTCAAGAACTATCAGAGAGAGGACACTAATCAAATCTCAAAAGCTGACTCACCCCCCTTGCAAACATCTATATATGGATCCCTCATCCCACAGATCCAGAGGCCGGAATTTTGTATCTTGTAAGGAAGTGCTGTTGGTTTCTTGGTGTAATATCATAGTGTTGGGTGATCTAAGCTTTTCATGAGGTGAAGAAGGGATCTCTTGCTGGGAGGATGACGCTGGGTCAGAACAATTGGTTGTAAACCTCTTTGCTTTTCTTGATTATTAATAAAGCTATTCAAGTTTTCCTCCACATTCTTGTATGATTGATGATATATGAATTTGTGTGGTCAATAATATCTAGTCCTATATTGTTTATGATAATAGATATATGTTCTTGGATAATGTTATGCTGCTTTGATTCTGCAGGTGCTCTTTGAAGCTGCGTATACGAGGAAGCGAGTGGCAAAGATCTATCAGAAGGGAGAGGAATCAAGTAAGGAACCAAGTGCAAGACAGAGGTTGGTCTCCTTTATTCCCCTCATCTATTTCTCGTAAAGGAAAACGAAAGTAGTTTTAGTTTGTTTGTTTCTAAGGTAGCTACCAGCCTTAGTGGGACTAGTAGCTCTGCATAGACACTAGTTTTCCCGATAACAAAATGGCAACTCCGCTGGGGAGCAAATAGATTGTTTGTTTATCTACATTTGTTTACTTTATAAACTTACAGATGGAGCCTGAAGTCAAGCTAGCTAGCCTTCGAACTGCATTTGCTATGCAAGTGCAAAGTAGATCAACGTTGCTTCAGTCTATCTTTGGGTTTTGTTTATGAACTGAACAATCGATTTACAAGCTCTCTAATTGCCCTTGTGGTGGCTCTAGTAACCTCTTTAGATCTACCTCTATGATTGATTTACTGATTACCACTTGCTCAGGCCAAATCCCTGAACTGAGCTGCAAACTGTGACCCTGAACACAGTTAAAGTCTTGTCCCTGGTCCAGCGCACTGTCTCTTCTATGAATTCTGGATGCATCGCACTTCCCGAGTGTAGTAGGTGCGCTGCATCTCTTTTTCACTATGTTATAGGTGCGCTGATCAGACAAGGCCTTTTCTGCTCTCAGATTTTGGTTTATGTTTTCACTCTTTTCAGCTCTATTCAGGAGTTTTGCTGCCTGTAGTCAGTACACCTCTATTGAAACCCCCTTCCTTGCCATTATTCCACCTCCATTGTGCAAAGAACTGTAAATGTTTTTATGTATTTTGATCCATTTCCAGTTCTCTTTTACAAAGAAGTAGCATAATTGAACTGTCGTTTCTTGATTTGGAAGTGTCGCAAGTGTCGTTTTCAGTCATAGAAGAGAATCCAATTGTTCTTGATAGTCGATTACACTGTTACTCTTGTATTTGATTTGAATTAGTAGTTTTTCAAGTGTCGAAAGCAAGTTTTCAATTCGAAATCGCAAAGTGTCGTCATTGTCTTCATTTTGTCTTGAAAAGAAACTTGTTAGTAATGTCGCTTTGAAAAATAATTCAGATTTGCGCTTATCTTTCTTTTTATCATTCACACATTAAGAAGGCTGAAAACAAATACATGCACGTGCATTTGCATTTAGACTGTTTGTTGGTTTGATTTAGGACAGTGCATATAGTGTGTGCTCTCTGCTCTATGTTGAAATAACGTCATCTCTCTTTCCTTAGTAGCTAGGATTTTCAATGCAAAAAGAAGATTAAATGATTGTTTATCATCTTAGATTGCATTTTAGGAATTGTACATCTACATCACGCGGTGAACCTGAAAGGCAAATTTCTTAAGCAATATCGACTGTAAAATAAATTTAATGAATCTAAAAACGCTTTGGAACCTAACGCACAACATTTAGAAGTCTAGGCTAGAGACGTATTCCAGCGTCGTAAAGCCTGGTAACTGTTGTTTTCATTGTTGGTTGGGTGATTCCTCCACTTTGAGACGATAAGTGCCAGTACGGACTTGTGGTCCCACATACCATCGAGTATATATTGGGAGACCACAATAGGCTTTATCCTTTATCCATAGGAAGCCGTGTCTGCCGCCCTATCGATCGCAATGCACTGAACACAACATTCGGGAAGATTGACTGCCGTACCGTAAAAAGTATTCTGCAGTTTTGCGATTGGTTTGGTAATCCCCCTGTCTAGATTTCCAGAGCAGTCTCTTTCGTTCCTTTTCAGACTCCTTAAAGGAAAAGGTCCATCTGAGCTCTTGTCACTTCAAGCTCATTAAAAATCGAAGGTGACTAGAGTCATCTTTTGTTTTTTCTCGACTCTTAAAAATTGAAAAAACAAGTTGTGTCAAAGCGTGTAAAATTCATTTAATTCGGAAACATATTTCCCCTTGATTTTTAGTTGATCGAGTAATCCAAAATCGTGGAATAAATTCAATTGAAACCCCATCGTTCGCGAAGGCTTAAGAGTCAACCGTCTTTGTCTCCAGAATCGAAACTGTTACGGACAAAGCAAACTCGTTTAACCGGTTCCAAATCCCCTGGTAAAGTTAGAACAAGTGTTCTGACACCTTCGGAGACTCCGGTTACTCCAAACATTTCTGGTATCCCTGCCTTTACAGAAGAAGTTCAGCAGCCACCAAAGGACAGTAGAACTGATCCTAGTGTGAAGGTAAACACTTGTATTACTGAACCAGATCCATCTACCACTGATTCGAAAGGTGTTATTCTCCAAACATCTGTCGCTGCAGATTCTATACCTTCTTTGGCACCAGAAATATTTTACGAACCTGACAGTCTACCTCTTCCACCTGGTCTGATTGCTATAGAAGAGATTGTGGAGGATCCTCCATCTAGTACTCCATCGCGATTTGGAGTCAGGATCACTCTATATCCTTCTTCATCAGAAATTAGTCTACCGTCATCGGAAGCTCCTGTAGAATCGCTAGGCAATCTTTTGGATAGACTAGAAATGTCTGAACAACCGTCGACATCTAGGACTGTGTCATCCGACACAACGACGGCAGAACTTCTTGCTGTCACTCCAACAATGTTCGTCGGCATACCATCTGTCCCAACTAGCTCTCAATCGCTAGAAGGGGCCCACTCAGGGGCTATTTCGACAGTATGGTCCGTTCCTGTTTGTTCATCCGGAATAGTATCCGGGAACTCTTGTGTTGAGTCTCAGCAAATTGATCCTTCAGGGTGTCAATTTGGGCAGTCCGGTCCTCAAGGACAAACAATTCCTTTGAGTACCGGATTACCGCCATATGGGGGGCAATATACCCTTTCATTGTCTCCTCCGGGAGGACAACCATACGTGAGTTCACAACAAAATTTAGGTTATGCTGGAATTACATCTAGCGGTTGGGTGCCGATACTGCCTCAACAACCAAGAGTTGTATATTCGATGCAACAATGTTTACCTATGTCAAATATACCAACTACGCCGGCTATTGTGACGGTGTCGCAAGTACAAGCGTTGCCTGTTGTATGCCAACCTCAGGTTTCTCAGGTTGTAATGCAATAGCCTCTTGTCCCTGCGACTCAACCACAATCGCCAACTAGTGGAATGACACAGGCCCAAACGGGTATGATTACCCCTCATCTTGGTCAAACGGTCAGTATTGGACAACAACACATGGCTTCACAACCATGGCTGGTGCAATATCAACAACCGCAATTCCAACAAGTGTACCAAGGATCTGAACAACAAATCTTTGCAAATAATGGGCAGCCGTATATTCAAAATGGTCAAAATCAACCATTCTACAATGGTTATGCCCATCAACCTTACCAAAGTTAACAGCATCAAATGCATTATGCTGGTATGCAAAGACCAACTGCTCAGGCAATCCCATCTTATCCTGGGTATGCATCGCCAAACCTGAATCAACAGTTACCCTTCGTGGCGACTTTGGAGTTACCAGATCTAAATCGGTTAACGAACGATCCAATTGCTTACGCCCCTTGGTGGCCAGCGATTCCGCATAAAATTCCGTAAGATATTCCTAAATTTAATGGAAATCCGGGTGAAGACCCGTCGAATCATGTGATGACCTTTCATCTGTGGTGTTCATCAAACACCCTAAATGATGATTCGATTAGGCTTCGCCTTTTTCAGAGGACGTTAACTGGTCCGGCAGCAAAATGGTATATCGAGTTACCCAGAGCTTCGTTTGACAACTTCAGTGCCCTAGCCACAACCTTTTTAACCCATTTTCAGTTACCGATAAGGTACGAAACAGGAACATAACTTCTTACCAATTTCAAGCAAACAATGGCCACTCACATATCTGATCATATTCATGAGTGGCAATGTTGTCGTAGAATGGTAAAAACGTATGTTCCTGATCAGCTTTTAGCTGAATGGTTTATTAAGTCATTATTACCTTCCATTACAGAAGATGTGGCAAAAGGAGGAGTCATCACTGAAGAGCAAGTTATTGCTCGTGCGCAATATTTAGACTTGATTTATACCCAGTCTGACACGCTCTACGATAAAATCCCTGACGCTACCAGGCCGGAATTTTCCATCCCTCCTCCTCCTAAATCGAACAATGGCTCTCATGCCGATGATGGCGTGATTGGTACGATAGACACGAAATCGACAAAGGCTACATCTAAAAAGGCCCGTAAGATTTACAGTCAAAATGCAAAAGAAGAACTTCTCGCCTCGGAAGTAAATGCTGTCTCGACTGATAAAGGCAAAGAAACCAAGCAACCAGGAGGCAAGAAGAAAAAGAAAGGGAAGAAGAAGAAACAGGAGGAATCATCACCTAAAAATTCTTTTGCAAACCCTCCTGGAGATAGGAAACCAAAAAGTCCATGCTTAATATGTGATGAGGATCATTGGACAAGAGATTGTCCACATAAAGCTGAGCTTAAAAGATTCTTCAAGAGTATGAAAACCTCGGTGGTATTGGCTGATCCGTTTCCAAATCCACGGACAAATATGGTTGCTAGTGAAAATGATTCCCCGTCCCAAGTGCTGATGTTGTCGGTTTCGAAACAACAAAATGATGCTTTGATATCGACAAGGAATAAAGATTACGGTAATCCACAGCTATCGAACAACAAGGATAACGATCAACCTAGTAGTTCGACAACAACTTCGACGGAAGTTGCGCCGCCCATCATTCCAGAGCTAACAATAAAACCGCCAAAGGGAGTAGTACACAAGTCGACATTTAATCCTCGTGCAAGAGCAGCACAACATTATAACATAGTGGAAGACCTGGTCCAATCGCCATCCACTATGTCGACACTTGAAGTACTACAAAATTTCCCATCCCAAAAGTAGGCTTTATTATCAGCTATAGGTGGGATAGACCCAAAGGATTCTAATCTCGTGTCCTTTAATCACAAAGGATATGATCCTCAATTACCAGCTCAACTAGCTTTCCTCATTCAAGTGAAAGCCCTCAACAAAACTGTTCATCGAACAATTATTGATGAGGGGGCATCTACATGTATTATGTCGATGAGTTGCTGGAAAACTTTAGGATCTCCAACCTTGTCGCGATCTTCGACGACATTAAAAGCATTTGATGGACGAACATATACCCCATATGGTATTCTAAGTAACTTGCAAGTTGAACTAGGAGGGAAAACAGTAGAAATAGATGTCGAAGTAATCGACGGAAACCTCGATTACAACATCCTACTGGGAAGACCATGGATATATGCTATGGCTGCAGTTGTGTTGACCTACTTTAGAAAGATTTCATTTCCTTTTCAAGGAGGAATTACAATTGTCGACCAACAAACATTTCTCCCCAATAGTTCCCAAGTTATGGGAAGCATTCCGATGATCCATGGAAGCCCCCATTCGCTTCAAAATATCGGAGTAGGCCTACTAAAAGACCCTATATTAATGGGGACTTTTGCCCTCCCACCTCCAATCAATCTGGCGGAAGTGGCGACGGTAGGAACCTGCAATATGATATCTTCGATTCAAAAGATCTCAGAAAATGATATTAACATGGATCATCCGCAGGTATTGCCTCCAAGCCCAATAGAAATATTGTAGCAATCAATGTTTTTGGCATGGGAGGCAAACCCAAATCTACGCTCATCAAGCATTTGGATAGATAGGTCTAAGGAATATGACACCCCTTCAGATCCTTGGTCGCAAGTGCATTACACCGACGAAGGAATTGTTCAGTCAATGATGATTGAAGGGGCGCCATGGGAAGATTACCACCATCATTCCCATCTTCCACATTGTCAAGAAGATACTCCTGATGACCTTCATCATCCTTCAGTTTTTGATTTCCTATCAAATACTGTAAACACGGTGGATTCTGAGCGAAACTTGTCCAATATTGAAGAGACTATCGCCATAGATATCTCAACCAAAACGAATGTTGTAGAGAATATTTATGTTGGAAAATGCTGTTCTCCTTCAGAACTGGAAATATATAACGCTCTTATTCGCGATTTCAGAGATGTCTTTGCTTGGTCATATGATGAAATGCCAGGCATTGACTCGAGTATAGTTGAACACGAAATCAAGATGTATCTAGATGTCAAACCGGTACCACAACGACTACGGCAGGTGCACCCCAAGAAAGCCGCTGCCATCAAGGAAGAAGTTGAGAAACTTTTCCATGCTGGTTTTATTTACTCAGTTCCTCTAACCGTTTAGGTATCGAACATTGCTCCCGTGATGAAAAAGCAAGGAACAATTAGAGTGTGCGTCGATTATAGGGATGTAAATCAAGCTTGTCCGAAAGACAACTACCCTACACCCTTTATTGACCAAATAATTGATGAATGCGCCGAATGTGAAATCTTTTCATTTATGGATGGATTCTCCGGGTATAATCAAAAAAATATCCGCCCACAGGACCAGTCAAAGACTGCATTTATTTGTCCGTGGGGCACATTCGCATATCACAAATTACCCTTTGGTTTAAAGAACACAGGGGCAAAATTTCAGAGGGCAATGAATTATGCCTTCCATGACATCTAAAAAATCGTTCAACCATATCTTGACGACCTTCTGGCTCATTCGCGAAAGCGGACCGATCATCTGCAGCATTTGAGAGCGATATTTCTACGTTGCCGACACTACAAGATACGACTCAATCCACACAAATGTGTGTTCTGTGTCAGTTCTGGTCGTTTGCTTGGATTTGTAGTCTCAAAGGACGGGATTCGTCTCGACCCATGTAAGGTTCAGGCAATCATAAATTTGCCTCCACCTTCAAATTTGCTTCAGATTCAGAAACTTCAAGGGAAAGCAAACTTTCTAAGGAGTTTCATTCCAAATTATGCCGAACTCGCTAAAGGTTATACACGTCTATTGAAAAAGGAAGTGCCCTTCTTCTGGGATCAGGTTGCGCAAGCTTCCTTTGATGCTTTAAAAGAATCCCTAATGAAAGCATCATTAATGTACGCTCCCAATTATCAAAAAGACTTTAACCTGTATCTGGCTGCAGCGGATACAACCATCGCAATGGTTTTAGTTCAAGAAGAAAACGGAATTGAACATCCTATATATTATTTGAGTAGGAACTTAAATGATACAGAAAGCAAGTATTCCTATGTTGAAAAGTTGGCTCTCACAGCTGTTCAACCGATACAGAGATTTCGACACTATGTCCTCTTTCGAAAAACTACCGTTCTGTCAGATTGCAACCCCATGACTTATATATTGTCGCGACAGTTGCTGGGGGGCAAATATTCAAAATGTATAGCAATTATTCAAGATTTTGATCTGGAATTTGTAAAATCCAACTCGAAGAAATCCCTGGTATTCACAGAATTACTATGCGATCTCCCATCGTCGTCCAATGATGAAACATCCGAAGAAACCATCGTGGATGAATCTTTGTTTCTGATATCTTCAAGCAATCCGTGGTATGGAGATATAATCATCTATCTCCAAACCCAAAAATATAGGTCTAATACCTCTCACTCGGAACAAAAACGCATTCGATACCAATCAAAAGACTACATGATCATCGGTGATACACTTTACCGTCGTGGTGTCGATACAGTTCTAAGGAGGTGCCTCACCCACGAGGAGGCTGAAAAAGTCCCGAATGATTTCCATTCAGGCGCGTGTGGGGGGCATCAATCTGGTTACGCTATGGTGCAAAAATTTTTACGAGTAGGATACTTCTGGCCAACAATGTTCAAAGATTGCATAACTACAGTCAGAAGTTGCCATGCATGTCAAATTTTCGATAGCAAAACCAGAAAACCACCCGCACCTCTGCAACCGATAGTTGCTATTGGGCCATTCACCAAATGGGGCATCAATTTCATGACATGTTACCCCACCTCAACCGGGGGGCATGGGTATATCATAGTCGCAGTAGACTATTTTACCAAATGGGCCGAGGCGATGCCTACATTAGATAACACTGGTGAAACAGCTGCCCTTTTCTTCTTCAATCATGTAGTCGCCATATTCGGCGTTCTACAGGCTATAGTCACAGATCATGGATCGCATTTTCGCAATCACATGATGGTCGAATTGGCTGCCAAATTAGGGTTGTCCCATGACAGCTCTACTCCATATTACCCGCAGGCCAATGGACAAGTTGAAGCAATCAACAAAGTCCTGAAGCGGATGCTGCAAAGGATGATTGGACTCCACAAAAGGAGTTGGCACCTGATCCTGTACTCAGCCTTGTGGGCATACTGAACATCGGTAAGAAATGCAACCAGGTTTACACCTTTTCAACTGGTGTATGGCTTAGAAGCAATCTTACCAGTTCAGTGTGAAATCTCGTCCCTCAAACTCGCAATCGACCTTCTCTCCGGAACTTCAGAAGAGGAGGCTCGTTTCATGGAACTAATCCAATTAGATGAAACCTGTCGTGACGCCGCTTTGGCTAACGAAGCCCATAAGAAACGAGTCAAGGCGCAGTTCGACAAAAATGTCAAACCCCGTGTCTTCTCAGAAGGTGACTTGGTCTTACTTTACGACCAAGAATCTGATAAATTGGGAGCAGGTAAGTTCAAGTCTTTGTGGATGGGCCCCTATATTGTTAAGCATGTATTAGCAAAAGGAGCCTACGAGTTAATGGATTACGACGGGATTCCACTGGCGCAACCCCGTAACGGGTTGTACCTTAAGCGTTACTACGCATGATTCAGTGTGGTAACCCATATGCTTTTGTTACATTTTTGTTTTCGCTAAGAGTAATTGTTTTGGTCAAATAATCCACTTTTTACATTTGTCGCAGATGTCGAACCTATTGGAATCTTTTGTTGGATATGCCGACGGGGCGAGTCGTAGTTCGCGGAACCTATCTTCTGCGGCCTAGGCCATTTTTGATCCAAGCGGCGAGTTAGTAAGTTTCAGAGGGGTATGTATTGGTCGGTCAACAAATAACATCGCTGAATATAGCACGTTGATAGAACTTCTCTCTGATGCCATCACACATGGCATAAGTCGACTTGTCGTCAGGCTAGACTCACAGCTCGTCATACTACAACTCACTGGTATCTACTCCGTCCGAAATCTAGCTATCTATCACATGTTCCTAAGGGTCAAGATTTTGGAAAGACAATTTGATTTTATTCAATATCAGCATATTTCCAGAAACTTAAATACATTAACGAACTCATTGGCAAATTATGTGTTAGATAGACATTTGCAACATTTATAAAAAGAAGCATTTTATCAGCATTTGCATCAGGATCATGTAACTTAACCAAAATAAAGCTCCGAAAATCAAAAATATATATATATATATATAACTATTTATGGTTTACACATAATGTTCTGTAACCAAGACAAAATTGGTCAAATGACCCAAAACTCAAAATGCTAGGGGGCACCCTAGTCTAATGATGCTGGTGATAACAAGTCACCGCCTGTGCAATCATGCGTAAAAGCCTAGTCCACCGACTCGGCACACCAGTAGTATGTCGTTGCAGCCTCAGGGGCAGCTCGTCGGTCCTCACATCTGGAATACCAAGAGTAAGGCCTTCGACCTGATCCTGCAATGCTGAAAGAGTCTCAACCACATCAAGGTCGCGAAGGATAGCCCTTCCCGCACCCTCTCCTGCTGGAGCGGCAGCTAGCACTCTCAGGCGTACTACTGGTCGAACTGGTCCAACATCTGCATGAGCACATGAGTTTTGATTAGTCCTGATAGAAGAAAACACAAGAACATTATAAAGAGAAACGATAAACAGAGATATGGTCAGAGAATTTACCGATGACACCCCACTGCTCACCAGCAGGCAGTACCAAATCCGGATCACCCCAGAAATCCATACCAGCATATGGATACTCAGAAAAAACCATCTCCTGATGGTTGAACCACTCAAAAAAGGTATCAAAAAAGGAAACCTGGGACTGACCAGCATGTCGGGCCATAAGGTCGACCCATCTCTGCATCCGTGGCTCAGTCGGTGGAGGCAAACCAAGTGAAACATATTGCGGCTGCATCAGCGGGATCTTTTCCAAGGCGAACGCTGTCAAGATAGAACCATATCCAAAGTTCTTCAATCTTCCATTTTTCACCTTGGTAATTTGTTCTTTCGTCACAGAGAGTACTGCATCACACCAGTTGAACACCTTTGGTTCAAGGCATTCCAAGGCGTACTGCATATAAGACCTGTTGGCCACGTGAAGTGCCACACTACCAGCCAGTCTAGCAAAAGTGAACAAAATGGTCCCCAGGGACTTGTCAGTGACATCTCGAATAATGATCTTGCCATCCTTACTCGGCTGAGATCCCTCTCTACAATACCTGCGAATGTAATCTCTCACAGATTCACCCCCACGGGCCGAACCTGATAATGAGATAGGGGCACCCTACCTCGATAAGCTGGTCAAAAAATAGATGTCCACGACAGTCAAGGGGATGGACTTGCCCCTAATCTGGAACACCTGGGTGGTAGGATCCCATGCATCGAGAAAATATTGCAACAAGTTGATTTGTTGCCTCATGCAAGAGATGCGGAAAAACTTGAACAAGCCACAGTTCCACAGTGCATTTACCGTAATCGGATCATGTAAAGCAAGCATGTCCTCTTCTTCATGCTCACGTTCTCACCATGTAACAGGCATTTTTCTCCAATGAATCTCTGAAAAAAACAAGAGAAGAGTCAAGATCCTGATTTGGTGAGAAACAAGCAAAACTTTCCATGAAAAACTGTGCATAAATGGCCCTCTTTGCGCCCATCGCACCCCCAGCAGTGTTCTAGGTGGGATGCATGCTGACTGGCTAATGGCCAAGCTAGCATGCATCACACTTTTCGATGTAGAAGAGGTGCGATGGAGCCAGGGCGAGTTTTTCAAACCCTAGAGGCTCAAAGAAACTAGAAAACATGCCCAGAATGCAAAAAGGAAAGGATGAAATTAAAGAGCTCAGGTTTAGCTCCTACCTGGTCCAGACGGCGCCGAGAATTGTCCACAGAATCTCCCGGAATCAGCTAGTGAAAATCAAGGGGGAAAGCACCTCCAAAGCTCCAACAAACCAAAGTTCAAATGAAATGGTAAAATGAGAGGTAAAAAGCACTTTTAAATTACTTTTCACGTAATTCAAGTAAAATATTAGTGTTTTAACTCATTTTTCAAACATATATTGTTCGTTTCTAACTAGTTTGATGAAGCAATTGAGCAGGCAGTACAACCTTTGAAAGAACAAAGTTGTCAATGGTAAAATCAAGACAATCAATGACCATTATATCAAGCAGTTTTAACATGGAATTCAAGCTCGTTAAAAAATAAACATAAGCAATGAGCAAATGTTCCCCCAGAGTTTAAGCTCATTAAAAAATGAACCATTTTCCGGTAAATAACCATTGTGAATGTATTACCATCAGCCTTTGAAGCCTTGGTCGTGTTCTCATCATCACCTCCACTTTGTTTTGGCCGATCATTCACCTCCATTTGATTGTTTACCCCTTTTGAGGAACAGCTGCGAAGAGTGATCCTGCTAGCCATCCTTGTGACACTGCCGTGATTGGAAAATTCCAAACCTTACTTGGAATTAGCTGCTACCTAAATTTATCACTCGTTCCTCAAAAAACGAGTCTCCTTTAAGCTCTTTTCAACTAACTCGTAAAATATGAAAAGATTGCCGAGTCATTGGCCTCTCCAGCTCGTTAAAGCAACCAGAAGTGCTATCCCTCCTTTAGATTTTAATATTTTTGGACTTGAGGGATTATTACACAAAAAGATCGAGTGCTTGCTTTGTTCGGCTCGTTAAAAGTACCGAAAATTCATCCCTTTTGTATTGTTTTATACTTTTTCGGACTCAAGGGATTATATGACGAAAAAGAATTATTGGAGTTTTATTTACGTCCCTTTTTTAGTCTCTCTAAAATTGAAAAGGACCGAGTTATCCTTGTCATTAAACTCGTTAAAACCGAATAGCGACAAACTTGTCCATACAGACAAGAACTAGTTTCACTATCGCTAGGCTCGTTAAAACATAGCGATGGGTTTGCCCAAAGGGAAAATTATAGAACAAGCATATGTTATCCTCCTCAAGCTTGACAAAAATAAAGAGGTACTGGTCAGCAATGATTGGGGAAAAATTCGGAAGAAAACTTGAAGAAACTTTATTGGTAGCAAGTCGCTCTTGAACATGACACTTTCACTCCGCATCCGAGTCGGGTTGGGTTGTTCCATTCATTGGTCACATCACCATGGTTCCATCACACCATCCATATTTGGGGTTAATGCTACCGATCCATCATGTCAGTGTCACTGATATGTTCAAGAGAAGTCGCTCAGATAATTCACCTGTGTCTCACCCACTGCAGTACATTTACGCTCCATTCTTTCATGACCGCCACCCTGAACCTTATATCACCAGATCGTTTTCACCTCCATTAAATCATTTGCTCCGTTCCATGTCATTGATGTGGGATTCACTAAAACCCTCCTATGACGGATCGCTTCTTGTCGACATCAGCTCATTATCCAAGAAGTAGATCTAGGAACAACCCTTTCAGTACTTTGAAGCTTGCATGCCTCAATGGAAAGTTTCTCATTTCCGGCGACAGGTTTACATCAATGGCCTTCGACCGAAAGATTTTGCGTGGTGTTCGACGCCAAGTCCCTTATTCACACCACGTGAATTGTACTGTAGTACCTTGAGGGTCATCATCATTATCGGTGATTCCTCTTGCGCCTGTTAACAACTTACATCATTGGCTGGTAATCAGGCGATGTCTTTCCATGTTCGACTCCAGAACATCTCTCACATGGATCGACTTGTACTTTGAGTGAAGATCGAACGAGATTGAAGACCCCAGATCTAGTTTCATCCATCCGGGTTGCGATATATATTCAAGAAAATAAAGACATCAAATGTACATCATTACTGCACAGATAATCATCCAACCTAAGGGATGATGGCTCTACCAGAATCATCAGTCTACACTTAGACAATTGTCTGTCTTATGTACATGAAAATGAATTTATAAAGCTGAGCATGGGAATGCCCGCCTTAGCTAGATCATGAAAATATTATGAAGATAATGTATTGCATTGTATCTTATTACAGGTCACCTTCCAGCTCGAAAAAACTTCAGATCCTCATGATAAAGCATTTCACCCGACATCAAAACAGATTAACGACCTCATGCTTTAGGGGGCAACTGTTATGGACATTTTTGGGCACTGCAACCCCAATCATAAATGTCCATAAACCAAGGGCTCTTAAGTCCCTAAAAGTGTTTTTCCAACCTCTAAAAGAACAAGGTCAACTGATTACATCTTCTCCCAGAAGTTCTCCATGAAAAACTGCTCAAAACTGGTCAAAACTGGACCATCTCACCTGCTCCATGGTCAAAGTGCACTGCATCCCACCTAAATACACACGGGAGGTGCGATGCATCTTGAAAAGCCCTTCTATGGGGTGCGATGGGCGAGAGTGGACAAATGGCAAGGTCAATCTGCAAGGTGGAGGATCATGGAATCTTCCAGAAACTTCTCCTGTGACACTTGCCTCTCTGCATTCGCCCAGGGATGAGTAAGAGATCATCAATCTCCAAGTGGATTCAAGAACTATCAGAGAGAGGACACTAATCAAATCTCAAAAGCTGACTCACCCCCCTTGCAAACATCTATATATGGATCCCTCATCCCAGAGATCCAGAGGCTGGAATTTTGTATCTTGTAAAGAAGTGCTACTGGTTTCTTGGTGCAATATCGTAGTGTTGGGTGATCTAAGCTTTTCATGAGGTGAAGAAGGGCTCTCTTGTTGGGAGGATGACGCTGGGTTAGAACAATTGGTTGTAATCCTATTTTCTTTTCTTGATTATTAATAAAGCTATTCAAGTTTTCCTCCACATTCTTGTATGATTGATGATATATGCATTTGTGTGGTCAATATATATCTGGTCCTATATTGTTTATGATAATAAATCTATGTTCTTGGATAGTGTTATGCTGCTTTGATTCTGCAGGTGCTCTTTGAAGCTGGGTATACGAGGAAGAGAGTGGCAAAGATCTATCAGAAGGGAGAGGAATCAAGTAAGGAACCAAGCGCAAGACAGAGGTTGGTCTCCTTTATTCCCCTCTTATCTATTTCTCGTAAAGGAAAACGAAAGTAGTTTTAGTTTGTTTGTTTCTAAGGTAGCTACCAGCCTTAGTGGGACTAGCAACTCTGCATAGACACTAGTTTTCCTGATAACACATGTATAGTCTACTTGAGGAAGAGAATCCCAGAGTGATGGAAGTTACGGCTACTACAGGCTCACATGGTTCTTCTGAGGCATCCATTACAGAGCTAGCTTGTTCGTTCTTGCACAGGATAGCGGCGAGGCCCAAAATTCTTCCATACATAGGTATGATTAAATGGATACTGGACAGCACTGATATCAGAGACAGATAGTTTAAGACTTAGGGTAAAGGACTCATTGGCTCATTCACTTCACAAGATTTGAGGCTCATGTATCATTTGCCAGAGCCACAGGCGACTTATAACAAACAGTTCATGGAGAAGTTTGCAAAAGAAAATCAAGACTTGGAAGAATGCATCAAATATTGGTCAAGGAGGGACGAACTGCTAAAAAAGGATAAACATGGTATGTATAGCACTGGTTCTCTCACCTCACTGTATTGCTTTGCTGCTGCTATGCTTTGTCGACTTTTTGCGAAGCCAGACATTAACAAATTTTCATCTGAATGGCTACCATTATTGGATGCCGCCACCAATGCTATTGTAGTAGACTGGGCTAAAATATTGTCTGATAACTTAGTCACATCCATTGTAAATTACCAGTCTAAAAGAACTGTTTCTTAGAGAATCTATCCCCCTTTCTACTTATTTGCATATGTGATGGATCCGATTTGTTATATTTCAAAGTTTCCTTTGATGGGTTGGAAATGGACAACTCAAGACCCCTTACCCATTCATGTTTATCATAAAGAATTATGGGATTCTAAGTTCACTCCGTATTTCTACAAGATTTGTCATGGAATCATGCTGCCCATGTACAAAGTATTGTATGATAAAGATGTTCCAAGGTTTTCTCCTGAAGCAGAGGTAGATATACTCCTTGTTGCGAGATGGTTTGGAGAATAACTGTTTACATATGTTAGGGTATTCGGAAGTCTCGCTTGCCCTCACGTCTTACCTTTGTATGTTCCTGATAAACTCTTGGCACGAGAAATTGCTTATCAAACCTGCAAAGAAGGAGGTTTGACTAAAGATTTGAAAGACAAAAAGAAGGCTATTTGGCCACAATTTCCTGTGGCCTGTGGGGACTTTTCACTATTTGATGTAGGCCATGCATTCAAAGAAGTAAACAACATAACATGTCTACAATTGTTCAAATTTCCAGGAAGACTGTTCAACCCTTATGATATTACTAAGAATTTCACTACTGCACTCAAAATAAAGGTATTTTCTGGAGAAGAAGATCTTTTTGATGACACATTCCAACAGAAAAGTACGCTTGAAGAAATTTTGCATTCGGCTCAAATGCGATTCCCTCCAGCAGAATTTCAGCAGTTCAAGATATATAGGGAAAGGAGGTTAGCTAGTATCCCTGTGGAAAAACTATGCTTGGAACCCGTAAGGGAACCAACTCCGAGTATTAGTCTCAGTAGAAGTTCAGGCACAGATAGATCTAAATCTAAGTCCGAGAAAGAAACATCTGAACATTCCAAGAGATCAGAAAGTGACCATGGTAAAAGCGAGGGGTCAGTAAAGGATACTGCCTAATCAAAAGAGCTCCCACAGCAACAGGCTTTTACCTCCCCACAAATAGATCCTCCCCCTCTCATCGTTCAACCACCATTAGTCAGAACTGAGCTAGATAAAGAATGGGAGACCTTCAATGATTTGATCAATCTTGAAGGACAAGGCACAAAGACACCTGTGAGCAATGTACAGACAACAGAAGATATAGTCACAGGAACAATTAGCAATGTCTCAGATATGGAACATATTCCTATTACCCCATCCTCTGAACTTATACTCAAGATAGAAGAGATTCCTCCTCTTGATATATTTTATAGTCCACAACACAAGGCAGTAGTGAGAAGACAAAGGAAGAAAAGAAAATTGGAAAACATGCTCTCTCATGATGCAGAGCAATTAGACGTTCTATGGCAAGATCCTACTACCGATCCCACTGAGAATCTCACCAAATTATCTCAAATTGTAGGAGCATATGCCTCGGCAACTATTGATAAAGCATCTCAGGTACATCAACTGCTAAACGAAAAGGAAGACCAGATACAAGTTTTGCAACAACAGTTGCAACAAGCCAACGCCAACAACAAAGCACAGAAACAGCTTGAAAGGCTACAGTAGGACTTCCAACTAATGCAGATAGGCTACCAGAATAGTTTGGCTGAGAGGGAAAAACAGTTATAGGATATGTAGGAGATGCACAAGGATGATCCTAAACTTATAGAATTCAACACAGAATCTATTTCCTTGAATGAACAACTACTACAACAATAGGAAGCATTGAGCCAAAGAATATCACTGTGGAACTCGTATTGTGAAATAAGTGATAAAATCACTAATCAAGTCGTGGATTTACGACATGATTATGATTTAATTGATAAACGAGTTATTGAATATTTGGCCTGGCAAGAAATAGAGGAGGGAAAAATAGCAGGTGCACCAATAATAAACGACAATTACAAACAAATGCTCTTTAACAAATGGGATGCACAACTCAGGAAAGCAGAGCAAGCAGTAGAAGAAGCAGCCATGGCAGCAAGCAACGTTATTGACTGTATAAATGAAAATTTTCATAGAGCAAATCTGATCTCAGAAACCACTCCAGGGTATCTACCGAAAGTACAGCAATTGCAAACAGGCTGGAGACAGAAGGCTCAAGAAAAGGCAGAATCAATCCAAAGGTTAACCAAGTTGAATTGAGATTCTTACTGGGCATACTTGGTAAAACCACATAGCCAATGCATGACTCTCAAGTGTATCATCAATTCTGCTGAGAAGATGGCGCCAACTCTTGTCGATTCTGTTTTCACAGCACAACTAAAATCGGAAGTCGGCCAGCCGACTCTTCTCAAGAAAATGCTGAACGCGTGCGATTTCAAGGAGCATATACAGAAATAATTAGTTAGTAGTTTTAATTTTAGATTTAGTTTTAGTTTTAATTTATTTTTATTTTTTCTTGAAATGAGGATGGTCATTTAAACCACATCCTACATTTTTGTAATAAGTTATTTTTAGATTTAGTTAGTAGTATTTAAACCCTTCTCATGCATTTAGAGAAGGGTCCTGAAATTTGTCAAAAACTTATCCCCATAACATGCACTTTTGTACCCTCTGAGGAGGTTTTGATGAATGAATGGAACAAGATTTATTGATATCTGTATTTAATATCTGCTACTGATGTTGCACTTCTGTACTCTTAGTGGATGTTGGATTAAGAAGAGATAAATCATTATCGCTTGAAGCTCATGAGTAGAACTAGTTATAAATGGTACTTTTATCTCTTAACTATTTCTGCCTTTGTGTTAAAAGTGATATTCATGTTCAGTTGTTTATATATTGATGCGTGAATGCTTGAGTTATCATTTGGCACTTTTGTACGGTGATAGCTATTTATTTATGCTTAATGTATGAGTAGCTTATTATGCGATATGCCTTTCACAACTGTTTCGTCTAACTTTTTATACAAAGTGGTTCATCTTTATTAAATTCTTTTCTCATAACAGTTGAATGATCTTTATTACCGATTGTTATTTGAAATCATTTTAGATCGCATAACAGAAGGATTACACCCCGGGTTAGTGTAGACTTAGATATTTCTGCTTATTAGAATACAATTTGCATGATATTAGATTAGAGTTAGAATTAGAGCATCTCACTTAAGAACTTTTAGAAGGGAAATATCAATTCTTCACACACACACACCTAAATTGGGAAACTGGTCCCATATCCCTAGTCGGACCCACTATACCAAATGGAAAAGGAGCTGCTAACAAAGGTCCGGATCAGGTGGGTATCCCCCTTGTTGTAGACCCGATTTTCAGGGCTTCAACATATTTGGCGCTAGAAGGAGGGCCCCGAACTGTGAATGGCAAGTAAGTCTAAATCTAAATACCATTTTGAGAGTAAATCACCCTCACCATCTCCCTCGACTTCTCCATCGCATTTAGAATCTTTAAATCTAGAGCCAAAAGTCGCAAGAGCAACAGCTGCTGCTACAAATCCTGACATTTTAGAACAATCTACTATTTAACCTCCTGAATTTGAATCTTTGATTCACAAACTTCAGCGATTTTCTATATCTCCTCAAAGATCTGATAAATTTCAAGGCAGCGTGACTTCGCAATATAACCCTGCTCATCCTCTTACCAGATTAAATAGTGAAAAATTTTGCGTTCAGCCATCCGAGTTACCTCTACCTACAAGGAAGAGAGCAAGGAAATCTCCTAAGGGGTCAAATAGCAAGACTCTTTCATCATCATCATCCATCTCAACCTCTCCACCGTGAAGTCAACCATCCACTCCTCCACTTCAGATCATTGTCCATCAGTCCATTGGTACTCCCACATCTCCTTCTCAATCATTTGGAGTCATAATATCCTCATCTTCTCCACCGCAGGGATCATCTTCTGCACTTTCCTCTGTTAATAGATCAGCGATGGCCCAATCTCCATGGAATAACCCAGGGGCAGTCTTAATGCTTGCACCCCTGAGTCAGCTACCGGGCCATCCTGAAAAATGGCTGCCTAAGTTTAATCCTGCGGCAGGCATGCTAGCGGGAGAACATATAAATAACTTTATGCTATCTATAAATCTCAATGGAGTTACCAACGAAGATGCTGTCATCCGACTTTTCCCTTATACTCTGCAAGGAGTAGCCGGATCATGGTATTTCTCATTATTGTCTGGATCTATTACTAGTTGGGAGATTTTCCAAGAACAATTCCTAACTAAGTTCGGTGATGACAGGTCTACGGCGACATTGATCAACGACCTGTCTAACCTTAGGGCCGAGTCAAAAGAATCTATCAAAGATTTCAATTCACGTTTCAATAAACTGTTAAACAAAATTCCTACTGCTTCCAAGCCAGCGAGGAAGTGCAAAGTGAATGGTACATCACTGCTTTACCATCAAACATAGAAATCTTTGTTGATAGGGCTAACAAAATAACTTTAGTTGAAAATATGAAAGAAGCAATAGCAGTAGAGAAACATATTATGGCCTTAGAAAAGAAAAACGCGATAGAAGAACGAAAATCCAAGAAGGTTACTTTCAAGGAAGATCCCAAGAAAAAACAATCGAAAGATCCATTCGATTTAGAAGGATTACAAAAAGTTTTGAAGACCATGTCTAATGAGATGGTCGACATTAAGAAACAAGTGGCAGAAACTTCTTCTAAAAATCCATACAGACCTTTTAAAAGAAACCCTCCGACCGATTCCAAACCCCCTAACGCTATTACAAGTGTTGAATCCGAATAAGAAGAAGAGGAAATCACTACTGAAGAACATACCGATGAAGGAGAAGTTGTAGAGTTACAAGGTATGTGGGATTTCATCCTCCTAGATGAAGAGGATCAAGAGGCATCCCCGGTTAGTACTTACAGTAGAAATCAACTTGATCCTCTTCAACCTATGCCTAAGCCAAAGAGCACAAGCTCGATGACTAAGGATAAAGTCGTAGCCAAGAAAACGACACCTAAAGCTACTCAAACCAGCCCAGTCCAAACAGACCCATCAACTCCATCTAAAACACTGATCATTTCGGATGAAATAGAGTATAATATCATAGAAGACATGAAAAAGACTAGGGCCAATATAACTTTTTATGAATTGAGCAAGTTGAAACACCAGCAAAAGATACTTTTGAAAGAATTACATGTTGTACCAGTTGCACCTTTGCCCGCCGCTGTAATCTATCAAGCTTCCCATGACATGGGAAGACCTCCAACTAATGCAATTAATAAAGTTGATCCAAACGATATCGCCTTAATTGGAGGTAGATCGAGATCTCATACTCCCCCATTTCTTCTTACTTATGAAATTTTCAATAAAAATTTGCATAATTGCTTAGTGGATTCTGGAGCTTCATCGAATATTTTACCAAAGTCAATATGTGCAAAATTGAACGTTCAACCACAAAAATTAGCTGTGCGCATAGTTCAATTAGATCGATCGCAAGTCAAAGTGATTGGTGAATTAAATCAGGTTACTATAAGGCTGTCATCCAACCCAAAGGTATGTCAAGTTATTGACATTTTAATTGCTGATATTCCGGAATTTTATGGCTTAATTCTTAGCAGAGATTGGTTAGTAAAACTTCATGGATACTTTGCAACTGACTGGTCACACATGTGGCTCCCTTACAATGGTAAACCAAATCAGATAAAAGTCAAGCGAGAAAGACATCAGAAATACATAGTAACAGAACTAGAGGGAGAAAAAGAACCAGTAGCATACAGCAATAACATCATTGGCAACTACTCAGTAGATTCTTTCCTAGGAAATTTTAATGCTCATACTTCACCTTACTTAGAACATTCTGTTTTATCTCAAGTAGAAAATTTCTCTCAAACAAATAGTTCTAAATGTATTAATTTTATAGATAGTCCTGTAAATAAATCTTTATTTTGGAAATTATTTTTTGACAGTTCTAAGTCTAACAAAGGAGCAGGAGTAGGATGTGTGTTAATAAGTCCAGAGGGAGATAAAACTATGCTAATTTGCATACTTGAATTTGATTGCACAAACAATACCACAGAATACGAGGCTTTAGTCCAAGGGTTATACAAAGCAATCGGATTAGATGTCAAATACCTTCAAGTTTTCAGAGATTCTGAAATTGTAATAAGACAGGTATGTAATACTATGCATTGTTTATCAGGTCATTTAAAACATTACCAATCTTTAGTTCAAGCTCTGACTGAACACTTTATAGCATTTAATATTTCATCAATTCCTAGACTCAAGAATGCTAGTGCAGACCTCTTAGCTAACGTAGCTTCCAAGCTCATTCCTTCAGAAGATTTTAGCCCTGATCAATTTTCAATTGAATTAATTTTTAAACCATATATTCCTGATAACATTACCAATTGGAGGATTTTAAACGATGATCCTGATATCGTGAGTTTCCTCACATCTGAAGGATCCTACACCAATCAAATAATTGACGAAGACCAACATGACCGACAATTGCAACAAGATAGCTCTAACAATGCCATACCTAAGTCAGTAGTTAAGTTAGAGGACCATTATGATTTGAAAGATCGGTTTAAAAGATCTACCAATTCAAAACTCCAAAGTTCAACTTTGAACTATCAATTAGTAAATCTAGGAACTGATACCAAACCACAGAATATCAATCTAGGCCTTGGTCTAGCTCCTGAAGAAAAATTAGCGTATATTCGTCTCTTGAGACAATACAAAAGTGTCTTTGCTTGGAATTACCATGAAATCAAAACGTACGACACCTCCATCATCCAACATACTATTCCAATGATAGAAGATGAAAAACCTGTCCAACAAAAGTTGAGAAAGATCCATCCCAATCTAGAAAACTGGATCAAATCTAAACTCAATAAGTTATCAAAAGCCAAAATAATTTTTCCCGTTCGACATTCCAAATGGGTTTCCAATATGGTCCCTGTTAGAAAGAAAAACATAGACATTAGAATTTGCATTGACTTTCGAAGTCTTAACAAAGCCTGCCGAAAGGATAATTTTCCTTTGCCTCCCATGGAACAAATACTGCAGGCAGTCACGGGATCAGAATTGATGTCCTTCTTGGATGGATTCTCAGGATACAATCAGTGTTGGTACATCCCGATGATCAATTAAAAACCACATTCAGAACTAAATGGGGCACATACGAATATCAAAAGATGCCATTTGGTCTGATTAACGCTGGTGCCACATTTCAGAGAACCATGGACTTTGCATTCAAGGGGTTAGTTAATAAATCAATGGTAATCTATTTGGATGATATAAATGTATATTCCAAGAAACAAAACAATCATCTTAGAGATTTAAAACAAATCTTCCAACGTTTTCAAAGGTATGGAATTTCACTTAACCCGAAAAAATCCTTTTTCGCATTAAGTGAAGGAAAACTTCTCGGATTCATAATGTCAAAATCTAGAATTCACATTGATCCTCACAGAATCAAAGAGATTTCCACAATACCCCTACCTCACAACAAGAAAGCCATGCAATATTTTCTTTGCCAGATTAACTTTGTAAAGAGATTTGTTCCAGATTTTTCAAGAATCGTGTCTCCTTTACAAGCAATGATTAAAAAGAACTCAAACCTTAAATGGGGCCAAGATGAACATGAGGCATTCAATCTGATCAAAAAAGCAATTGTTAATGCTCCATCTTTAGTAACTCCAAAATTTTCCAATCCTTTTATTTTATATACATTTGCCTCTAATAGATCATATGTTGCGATACTCACTCAAGCAAATCAAGAAAAGGTAGAAGCGCCAATTTCTTTTTTTAGTTCCAATTTACAAGGGGATGAGTTGAATTATTCAGATGTGGAAAAACAAGGCTACGATGTTTTCAAAGAAATTAAATATTTCAGACCATTTTTACTCAAAACACATACAAAAATCATAGTACCGTTTCCAGCAGTAAGAAATCTTCTAGTATAGAAGGATGTGGGTGAGAAAAGAGCGAATTGGGTTACTGCCTTACAGGAATATGACATAGAAATCAAACCAGCAAGTATTGTAAAAGGTCAAGGCTTTTGCAAAATGTTGGCTGGAGCATCGCTTATGTCCGAAATTCCATCTGCAAAGATAAAAATGTACGAGGTAAGCCTAAACGATGTTGAGTCATTATATGCTGATATCCTTTATTATCTAAAGAATGGATACGCTCCTTCAAACCTCGATCAAACCAAGAAAACAGCTCTAAGGTTGAAAGCCAAACAATATCAGCTAGTGAACGATGTTCTTTTTAGAATAAATTATGATTATGTTCTCCTTAGATGTCTTGAGAATCTGAAGATGAAAAAGTCTTGCAGGAACTCCACGATGGGCCAGCAGGCGGACACTATGCGGGAAACGCTACTGCTCATAAAATCTTATGCGTAGGCTATTACTAGCCCACATTATTCAAAGACTCACATAACTACGTGAGGAAATGTCAAGTCTTTCAAACCACTGCTGGGAGACAAAAGAAACCATCCTTGCCACTACAACCAGTTAACATTGAGCATCCTTTCGATCAGTGGGGATTGGACGTAATAGGTGAGATCGTTCCTCACTCTTCTAAACAACATAAATATATCCTTATAGCAATAGATTACTTTACTAAATGGGTAGAAGCAGTTCCACTCAAGATGGCTAATGCTGAAAATATCATCAAGTTCATAGATCAGTTCATAATCACCAGGTTTGGGTTGCCTTCTGCTTTAATGTTTGATAATGCATCATATTTTTTTGGTAATGCAATGACTGAATTTTCACTCAAAAGGGGTTTCAAGCTTAAATACTCCGCCAATTACTATCCACAGGGGAATGGATTAGCTGAATCTACAAATAAGAATTTAATCAGAATCATTAAGTGAACCATTGATCAAAATCATAAAAATTGGCACAAATCTTTAATATATGCTTTATGGGCAGATCGAATAATGCAGAAAGCCTCCATTGGCACTTCCCCCTTCAATTTAGTTTATGGGAAAGAAGTGGTTCTTCCAACTCATTTGGCAATTCCCTCTTTAGCCTTGGTTCAATATATTGATGAAGCACCAACTTCTTCCTTACAACTAAGGCAGCTGGAAATAATTAAGTTAGAAGAACAACGAGAACAGGCCAAAATAACTCACGCTCATCATCAAGCATTAGTAAAAGCCTCTTTTGATTCAAACATGATATCCAGAAAAGACTTTCAGATGGGAGATCTAGTTTTAAAATGGGACAAGGCTCATGAGGAAAAAGGGAAACATACAAAATTTCAAAGAATGTGGCTTGGCCCTTTTCAAATCATAGAAGTCATAGGTCCGTCTACTTTTATGTTACAGGATTTAATAGGAAAAAGAGATTCTTTACCTGTTAACGGACAGATCCTCAAAAAATATTTTCCATAGGAGATCATTCTTCTATTTTGTAGAGTAGTTGTTTTAGTTTCATAATAAAACCAGTTGTAAATGGTTACATTAGGAATTCACGAAAAAGACACAAATTCTCTTTTAGATTTTGTTTTTTCACTTGTATAAATAGAATTCTTTTAGAAAATTGATTATTATTATTGAAAGATACAATTAAAGGCTCTACGCCTAGAAATGATACTAGTTTCGACTTTGTAAATTTTGATGAAAAGCAACCTTTAGTGGGAAATTGTTTTGTATCAGTCCAATGAAAGGTATCAATAATAAAACGAAGATTCTCTGTAGAAAATCTCTTTCCAAAAACTCTACTATTGTCGTCCAGAGCCATCTTAAGGAAACAATGACTTCCTCCCCACCTAGGAAACTACAATGTTCAGAGAATGATCCAAAGATACACTTTAACTTAAAGAGTAAGAGGTCTCATCACGAGCCAACTTATCATGATCATAGATATTATAGCTTGCTGACTTTGCCAATACTGCATACAACAACAGGGCAATGACTTAATATTGTTGCAATCAAAAGACAAGGGGTCTCATCACGAGCCAGCTTGTTCAGCAAAGCCATAAATCAAGTGAATGATTGTGTCATAAATTGGCTATCAAACCAAGACATTATTCTTTAAGGGTAAAAAAGAAAATGAAAGCAATAAGTGTGGATATGAATTTCTCTTTGAAAGTTGTAAATTTCTCTAAGTAGGATACAGGATCATTGCTGGGTAACAGGTAACCCTTTCAAGGCTATAAACGCCTGCTGGCAGCAGAGGCTCTACCTACGACAAATGAGCATATTTAAAACTGATTTACAGAGAAGACTTTGTTTTTATCTTTATAAACCAAGTAGTGACTGATGTAAATACAAGGACTAGCTTGAGGGAGTAAATAATCAAAGTTGAAAATAGAAGAAACAAAATATCATTGATAGATAAAAGCATAATGTAATTGGTATTTCTATAATAAAGTTTAATTTTCTGGAAAATTTTCTGTTTTGGAAGTTTAGAAAATCCACAAGAAAAAGCAGAGATAATTGGTTCTTCCAAGTGAATCACTAATTGTTGTGGCTAGCAACAACCCCCTTCTTATTTAGTGTTATTCCTAATACTAAATAAGTGGGGACCCTTAGTCAAAAATTTA
This sequence comes from Pinus tabuliformis, assembly GCA_031772625.1. Lineage (NCBI taxonomy): Eukaryota > Viridiplantae > Streptophyta > Pinopsida > Pinales > Pinaceae > Pinus > Pinus tabuliformis. Next base: position 2,063,598,909 of record CM062818.1, on the reverse strand, counting down.
AAAAATTAATTAGTGATTGTATTACCATCATAAACATAGGAAAATATCCTTGAAAAATCTAAAAAGTCTAAGTTTTATGATAAGGTAAGACAAAATTATTCCTTAGGAAATATCACATCACAAAAAGATAATGAATACCTCCTTGCAAGTCGAATTCTAAGATTGCGAGATCGCGATGCGAAACTACACATTAAGAAAACATTTATCGCATCGCATACCTAAAAAATCACTTACGCTGAAAAACCTCAAGCTTCCGATATGCGATGGTGCATATCGCAAATCGCATTTCACAGAAAACTGATTAATGAATGATTGACATATATTGTGCTCCTGTGATTTGTGATATAGTGATACTGCGATTTTGCGATACTACGATGTTGCGATACAGCGATGTTGCGATTCTGCGATGTTGTGATCTGCGATATTGCGAAGAAAATCGAAAAATCGCTTCATCGCAGATCTTTCGGGCTCGTTGTTCAAAAAAATATTTTCCATAAACCGAGACCTGGTAATGCGCTTTAATGCTAATTAATGAGTTGGTTACCAATCATTAATGGAATATGGTTTTGCGCTTATCAAGGAGCTATTTCACATAAGCTGGTATATTTTATATGTCTTCGGCATTTAAAACTTTCCCATCACCTTTTCCTTATCATGACTCTCACCTCATTTGTAAACTGTAGGAACGGAGAACAGAGAACGATACAAAGCAGTATTCAGGATACTATGGGAATGAAAAGCAAAGCCCCGAGCTCTGAAGAGAAGGAAATGGCGCCCTTGTATAGAGACACCGCCTGTAATAGAGACGCTGGAATTTCTACTTGGGAAGGAATGTATAGTCTACTTGAGGAAGAGAATCCCAGAGTGATAGAAGTTGCGGCTACTGCAGGCTCACATGGTTCTTTTGAGGCATCCATTACAGAGCTAGCTTGTTCGTTCTTGCACAGGATAGTGTCGAGGCCCAAAATTCTTCCATACACGGACATGATTAAATGGATACTGGACAACACTGATATCAGAGATAGACAGTTTAAGACTCAGGGTCAAGGACTCATTGGCTCATTCACTTCACAAGATTTGAGGCTCATGTATCATTTGCCAGAGCCACAGGCGACTTATAACAAACAGTGCATGGAGAAGTTTGCAAAAGAAAATCAAGACTTGGCAAAATGCATCAAAGACTGGTCAAGGAGGGACAAACTGCTAAAAAAGGATAAACATGGTATGTATAGCACTGGTTCTCTCACCTCCCCATATTTATTTGTTTTTTATGCTCTGTAGACTTTTTGGGAAGCCAGACATTAACAAATTTTCATCTGAATGGCTACCATTATTGGATGCCACCACCAATGCTACTATAGTAGACTGGGTTAAAATATTGTTTGATAACTTAGTCACAGCCATTGTAAATTATTGGTCTAAAAGAACTGTTTCTTAGAGAATTTATCCCCCTTTCTACTTATCTGCATATGTGATGGATGTGATCTGTTATATTTCCAAGTTTCCTTTGATGGGTTGGAAATGGACGACTCAAGACCCCTTACCCATTCATGTTTATCATAAAGAATTGTGGGATTCTAAGTTCACTCCGTATTTCTACAAGATTTGTCATGGAATCATGCTGCCCATGTACAAAGTATTGTATGATAAAGATGTTCCAAGGTTTTCTCCTGAAGCATAGGTAGATATACTTCCTGTTGCGAGATGGTTCAGAGAAGAACTATTTACATATGTTAGGGTATTCAGAAGTCTCGCTTCCCCTCACGTCTTACCTTTGTATGTTCCTGATAAACTCTTGGCACGAGAAATTGCTTATCAAACCTGCGGAGAAGGAGGTTTGACTAAATATTTGAAAGACAAAAAGAAGGCTATTTGGCCACAATTTCCTGTGGCCTGTGGGGCCTTTTCACTATTTGATGTAGGTCATGCATTCAAAGAAGTAAACAACATAACATGTCTACAATTGTTCAAATTTCCAGGAAGACCGTTCGAGCCTTATGATATTGTTAAGAATTTCACTACTGCACTCAAAATAAAGGTATTTTCTGGAGAAGAAGATCTTTTTGATGACACATTCCAACAGAAAAGTACGCTTGAAGAAATTTTTCATTCGGCTCAAATGCGATTCCCTCCAGCAGAATTTCAGCAGTTCAAGATATATAGGGAAAGGAGGTTAGCTAGTACCCCTGTGGAAAAACTATGCTTGGAACCCGTAAGGGAACCAACTCCGAGTATTAGTCTCAGTAGAAGTTCAGGCATAGATAGATCTAAATCTAAGTCCGGGAAAGAAACATCTGAACATTCCAAGAGATGAGAAAGTGACCATGGTAAAAGCGACGGGTCAGTAAAGGATACCGCCCAATCAAAAGAGCTCCCACAGCAACAGGCTTTTACCTCCCCACAAATAGATCCTCCCCCTCTCATCGTTCAGCCACCATCAGTCAGAACTAAGCTAGATAAGAATGGGAGACCTTCAATGATTTGATCAATCTTGAAGGACAAGGCGCAAAGACACCTGTGAGCAATGTACAGACAACAAAAGATATAGTCATAGGAACAATTAGCAATGTCTCAGCTATGGAACATATTCCTATTACCCCATCCTCTGAACTTATACTCAAGATAGAAGAGATTCCTCCTCTTGATATGTTTTATATTCCACAACACAAGGCAGTAGTGAGAAGACAAAGGAAGAAAATAAAATTGGAAAACTTTCTCTCTCATGATGCAGAGCAATTAGATGTCCTATGGCAAGATCCTACTACCGATCCCACTGAGAATCTCACCAAATTATCTAAGATCGCAAGAGCATATGCCTTGGCGACTATTGATAAAGCATTTGAGGTACATCAATTGCTAAAAGAAAAGGAAGACCAGATACAAGTTTTGCAACAACAGTTGCAACAAGCCAATGCCAACAATGAAGCACAGAAACAACTTGAAAGGCTACAACAGGACTTCCAACGAATGCAGATAGGCTACCAGAACAATTTGGCTGAGAGAGAAAAACAGTTACAGGATATGCAGGAGATGCACAAGGATGATCCTAAACTTACAGAATTCATCATAGAATCTATTTCCTTGAACGAACAACTACTACAGCAACAGGAAGCATTGAGCCAAAGAATATCACAGTGGAACTCGTATTGTGAAATAAGTGATAAAATCACTAATCAAGTCGTGGATTTACGACATGATTATGATTTAATTGATAAATGAGTTACTGAATATTTGGCCTGGCAAGAAACAGAGGAGGGAAAAAGAGCAGGCGCACCAATAATAAACGAAAATCACAAAGAAATGCTCTTTAACAAATGGGATGCACAACTCAGGAAAGCAGAGCAAGTAGCAGAAGAAGCAGCCACGGCAGCAAACAGCGTTATTGACTGTATAAATGAAAATTTGCATAGAGAAAATCTGATCTCAGAAACCACTCCAGGGTATCTATCGAAAGTACAACAATTGCAAATAGGCTGGAGACAGAAGGCTCAAGAAAAGGCAGAATCAATCCAATGGTTAACCAAGTTGAATTGGGATTCTTATTGGGCATACTTGGTAAAACCACACAGCCAGTGCATGACTCTCAAGTGTCTCATCAATTATGCCGAGAAGATGGCGCCAGCTCTTGCCGATTCTGCTTTCACAACACAGCTAAAATCAGAAGTCGGCCAGCCGACTCTTCTCAAGCAAATGCTGAACGCATGCAATTTCAAGGAGCAGATATAGAAATAATTAGTTAGTAGTTTTAATTTTAGATTCAGTTTTAGTTTTAATTTTGTTTTATTTTTGCCTGAAATGAGGACGGTCATTTAAACCACATCCTACATTTTTGTAATAAGTTATTTTTAGATTTAGTTAGTAGTATTTAAACCCTTCTCATGCATTTAGAGAAGGGTCCTGAAATTTGTCAAAAACTTATCCCCAGAACATGCACTTTTGTACCCTCTGAGGAGGTTTTGATGAATGAATGGAACAGGATTTATTGATATCTGTATTTAATATCTGCTATTGATGTTGCACTTCTGTACTCTTAGTGGATGTTGGATTAAGAAGAGATAAATCATTATCGCTTGAAGCTCATGAGTAGAACTAGTTATAAATGGTACTTTTATCTCTTAACTATTTCTGCCTTTGTGTTAAAAGTGATATTCATGTTCAGTTGTTTATATATTGATGCGTGAATGCTTGAGTTATCATTTGGAACTTTTGTACGGTGATAGCTATTTATTTATGTTTATTGTATGAGTAGCTTATTATGCGATATGCCTTTCACAATTGTTTCGTCTAACTTTTTATACAAAGTGGTTCATCTTTATTGAATTATTTTCTCATAACAGTTGAATGATCTTTATTACCGATTGTTATTTGAAATCATTTTAGATCACATAACAAAAGGATTACACCCCGGGTTAGTGTAGACTTAGATATTTCTACTTATTAGAATATAATTTGCATGATATTAGATTAGAGTTAGAATTAGAGCATCTCACTTAGGAACTTTTAGAAGGGAAATATCAATTCTTCACACACACACACCTAAATTGGGAAACTGGTCCCATATCCCCAGTCGGACCCACTATACCAAACAGAAAAGGAGCTGCTAACCAAGGTCCGGACCGTGTGGGTATCCCCCTTGTTGTAGACCCGATTTTTGGGGTTTCAACATATTTGACGCTAGAAGGAGGGCCCCGAACTATGAATGGCAAGTAAGTCTGAGAGTAAATCACCCTCACCATCTCCCTTGACTTCTCCATCGCATTTAGAATCTTTATATCTAGAGCCAGAAGTTGCAAGAGCAACAGTCGTTGTTACAAACCCTGACATTTCAGAACAATCTACTATTGAACCTCCTAAAGTTGAATCTTTGATTCACAAACTTCAGTGATTTTGTATATCTCCTCAAAGATCTGATAAATCTCAAGGCAGCGTGACTTCGCAATATAACCCTTCTCATCCTCTTACCAGATTAAAGAGTGAAAAATTTAGTGTTCAGCCAATCGAGTTACCTCTACCTACAAGGAAGAGAGCAAGGAAATCTCCTAAAGGGTCAGATAGTGAGACTCTTTCATCATCATCATCTATCTCAACCTCTCCACCGCGAAGTCAACCATCCACTCCTCCACTTCAGATCATTGTCCATCAGTCCATCAGTACTCCCACATCTCCTTCTCAATCATCTAGAGTTGTAATATCCTCATCTTCTCAACCACAGGGATCATCTTCTGCACTTTCCTATGTTAATAGATCAGCGATGGCCCAATCTCCATGGAATAACCCAGGGGCAGTGTTAATGCCTGCACCCCTAAGCCAGCTACCGGGCCATCCTGAAAAATGGTTGCCTAAGTTTAATCCTAAGGCAGGCATGCTAGTGGAAGAACATATAAATAACTTTATGCTATCCATAAATCTCAATGGAGTTACCAACAAAGATGCTGTCGTCCAAAGTTTCCCTTATACTCTGCAAGGAGCAGCTGGATCATGGTATTTCTCATTATCGTCTGGATCTATTACTAGTTGGGAGATTTTCCAAGAAAAATTCCTGACTAAGTTCGGTGATGATAGGTCTACGGCGACATTGATCAATGACCTGTCTAACCTTAGGTCCGAGTCAAAAGAACCTATCAAAGATTTCAATTCACGTTTCAATAAATTGTTAAACAAAATTCCTACTGCTTCCAAGCCTAGCAAAGAAGTGCGAAGTGAATGGTACATCACTACTTTACCATCAAACATAGCAATCTTTGTTGATAGGGCTAACAAAAAAACTTTAGTCGAAAATATGAAAGAAGCAATAGTAGTAGAGAAATGTATTACAGCCTTAGAAAACAAAAACACGATAGAAGAACGAAAATCCAAGAAGGTTACTTTCAAGGAAGATCCCAAGAAAAAACAATCGAAAGATCCATTCGATATAGAAGGATTGCAAAAAGTTTTGAACACCATGTCTAACAAGATGGTCGACATTAAGAAACAAGTGGCAGAAACTTGTTCTAAAAAGTCATATAGACTTTTTAAAAGAAACCCTTCGACCGATTCCAAACCCCCTAACGCTATTACAAGTGTTGAATTCGAAGAAGAAGAAGAGGAAATCGCTACTGAAGAACATACCGATGAAGAAGAAGTTGTAGAGTTACAAGGTATGTGGGATTTCATCCTCCCAGATGAAGAGGATCAAGAGGCATCCCTGGTAAGTACTTGCAGTAGAAATCAACTTGATCCTTCTCAACCTACACCTAAGCCAAAGAGCGCAAGCTCGATTACTAAGGATAAAGTCGTAGCTAGGACAACGACACCTAAAGTGACTCAAACCAACCCAGTCCAAACAGACCCATCAACTCCATCTAAAACGCTGATCGTTTCGGATGAAATGGAGTATAATATCATAGAAGACATGAAAAAGACTAGGGCCAATATCACTTTTTACGAATTGAGCAAGTTGAAACACTAGCAAAAGATACTTTTCAAAGAATTACATGTTGTACCAGTTGCACCTTTTCTCGCCGCTGTAATCTCTCAAGCTTCCCATGACATGGGAAGACCTCCAACTAATGCGATTAATAAATTTGATCCAAACGATATCGCCTTAATTGGAGGTAGATCGAGATCTCATACTCCCCCATTTCTTCTTACTTATGAAATTTTCAATAAAAATTTGCATAATTGCTTAGTGGATTCTGGAGCTTCATCGAATATTTTACCAAAGTCAATATGTGCAAAATTGGACATTCAACCACAAAAATCAGTTGTGCGCATAGTTCAATTAGATCGATCACAAGTCGAAGTGATTGGCGAATTAAATCAGGTTACCATAAGGCTGTCATCCAACCCAAAGGTATGTCAAGTTATCGAGATTTTAGTTGCTGATATTCCGGAATTTTATGGCTTAATTCTTAGCAGAGATTGGTTAGAAAAACTTCATGGATACTTTGCAACTGACTGGTCGCACATGTGGTTCCCTTACAATGGTAAACCAAATCAGATAAAAGTCGAGCGAGAAAGACATCAGAAATACATAGTAACAGAACTAGAGGGAGAAAATGAACTAGTAGCATACAACAATAACATCATTGGAAACTACTCAGCAGATTCTTTCCTAGGAAATTTTAATGCTCATACTTCTCCTTACTTAGAACATTCTGTTTTATATCAAGTAGAAAATTTCTCTCAAACAGATAGTTCTAAATGTATTAATTTTATAGATAGTCTGTTGGAAATAATACTGAGAGGGGGGGTGAATCAATATTATCAAGTCAAATATTCCCTTTTTCAAATCCAGATAATATACGCTACTTCAGTTAATTAAAACCGCGTATATACGCAACTATGTAGAAGGAAACCCACATATACAATGCAAACTTATAATTTACTTTATCTTACAGATGTTGATTATTAATCTGTGTATCAGAATCAAATAACCAGTAACCAGAAACAGTAAAACAGAGCAGAAGACAATCACACACAAGAACACAAGATATAAGGTGGAAACCCAATGTGGGTGAAAACCACCTGCTGCAATTCGTCTCTATCTTCTTTTAATTAGAAACTTCTTTTTACAATGTACTGGTGCAGTCCTTTACCAGTACGCAGGCTGCAACCTACAGAGAGCTACAACCCTCTCTCGTTTTCCAGCTTCTCCTGGAAGGGAGCTACAACCCCCTTAGCTCTTGCACTAGCCAAGATACTAGTACGTAGGTGCTAGCCTACAGAAGGCTACAATCTTCTCTTTCTTCCAGGGACCACGTTTCATAAATTTTCAGACTGGATCCATGAACATCAATCAATCATCAAAATTTCTACATCAAACAATATCCTTTTCAACAATTAGAACTGAATCAAGTAGATACTTGTCTGACGGCTGTACCCAAAACACAGTAACAGTAACCACACACCAAATTCTGAACCTGGAACACTGCAGCAATAAACAGAAGCAACTAGATCACAACTCAAAAGATATACGCTACTTCAATAACCTGAAACCTGCGTGCATACGCTTCTGTGTTTGGACCAACCTGCGTATACGCTGCTTTTATTCACTGAAACAACGTGTATACGCGCCTTAACTTTAATGAACCTACGTACAAATCTATAAAGGATAATTCACTATTTCAAATATTTAGACACTAATTAACCCATATCATCAGATTTATAGATCAAGCATGCGCCACATATAACAGATCAAAATCATAGAAAGATACTATCATTCATGCCTAAATATTATGACCCATCAATAGAACTTATCCTTCTCTTTGCACTAAGGTTCCTCCTTCATTCAGATCCAGATCTGCACCATAACCCCTAATCACCAATATTTCAGATCTAGCACTTATTAGATATTCAATTAATTCAGATGATACTTTGCCAAATGATCTCCTTCCTCTTTTATAGTCTTAGGCCTTTCACAATACCATGGTCCACAACCATAATAAAATAATACCATGGACCCAATACTTGGGATCAACACTTCTAACGAGATATCATGGTCCAAAACCATAGGTTCAAATACCAAGGACTAACTACCATGGACCAAAAGTAAGTTCTCCAACATATACACGCTTTTCCTTGCGTGAAAGTGCGTGTATACGCATACGCGCCTTTGTAACGTATAACCCGCGTATATACACGCCTTTGTCTAGGTGAACCTACGTATATATCTTTTTCCTTCATTCTGAGAGCCTGTACTAAGATCTGTCACCAAAGTGAGCTGCCATCAAGGACAACACCTGTGCCATAGCTCTAAATCAATGCCACAATGCCAACAATCTCCCCCTTTGGACTTGATGGCAACCCCAAGATCCTCAAAGTCATTCTCCCCCTTTGTCATCAAGGGCAAAGGGTTGTGCTCCCCCTGAGTACATGCTGAAATCTCTGCGCGGCTGTGCTGACCATGCTCCCCCTGACTGTAGGCAAGATCTGCAAAAAGATGTTCTTCAAGAAGAACCATGACTTATACATCATAAAAGACCTTCCTATCACCAAAAGACTCAATACATACATCCATCACCCAACCAAGTGGGGATCATCCACCCAACCAAGTGGGGATACAACAGAAATTTACATATGACAACCAAGTACATTACATCTTCATCCCAGGCATAGTGGGGAAACCAAAATAGGCCGTTACATGACCTTGACACCATAAAAGAGATACATGACATAGAGACGAAATATCTAGAGCAAGACTTATGAAAGTCACCAATAGCAGCATCTGTCAATCACCATTCAGATCAGCAACCATGATTTCCTTCTGTTCTCCCTCTGCATTTGTTTTACCTGAAACCAACAACAGTTGTGAACTTGAACCAAAAGCTTCTAAGATAATGCCAACAATGCATCATTAGAAGTTTATCTACTCCCCCTGAACCTGTGCTAGATGGTCTCTGTCAGACCCATATCAGACTATCTTCAACCAGAGCCTGTCCCTACTGATATCCATCAAGCCTCCATATACGCGATTGTCTCTGCATAAATCGGCGTATGTACGCGGATCCTCCTCAGGCAACTCACGTACACCCATTTTTCTCTGAAATAGACAAGTTTTAATAGCAAGATGATGCATCAACTACTCCCAGCTTCTGTCTGAGGTATTCAAAAGTTTCCCTGGGCAGTGGTTTGGTGAGAATATCAGCAACTTGTTCCTTAGAAGTAACATACTCCAATTTGACCTTTTGTTCCAACACTTATTCCCGGAGAAAGTGATACTTGTTCGGTATGTGCTTAGTCTTTGAATGCATAACAAGATTCTTTGAAATGCTGATTGCACTTGTATTATCACATAAGATGGAGATAGGTAGTGTACAAGTGATTTGAAAATACTGCAAAGTTTGTATCATCCAAAGGAGTTGAGTGCAACAAGATGCGGCAGCCACATATTCTGCTTCAGCTGTAGATAAGGCAATCGAACTCTGTTTCTTGCTGAACCAGGATACTAATCTGGAACCCATAAAGAATGCACCACCACTAGTGCTTTTCCTGTCATCCACGCTTCCAGCCCAATCTGCATCTATATAAGCATGAAGAGTGAGATTTGTATCTCTTGGATACCACAGGCCATAGTTTTGAGTTCCTTGAAGATACTTGAAAATTCTCTTTACTGCCTAAAGATGGGTTTCCTTAGGATTTGCCTGAAATCTTCCAACTATTCCCACTGCATGCATGATGTCTGGTCAGGTACCTATTAAATAGAGAAGACTTCCAATCATGGATCTATACGTTGGTTGATGCACTGCTGCTGATTCATCATTTGCACTGAGGCTGCATCCTGTAACCATAGGGGTACATACTGGTTTCGAATCTTCCATGCCATACTTCTTCAAAATCTGCTTGAGGTACTTGGTTTGAGACAAAAAGATACCGCCTTCATTTTGTTGGATTTGTAGACCAAGAAAATATGTCAGCTCTCCAAGTAATGACATTTCGAATTCTTTCTGCATCACCAAGGCAAAGTTTTGACTCATAGCTTCTTCATTGCTGCCAAAGATAATATCATCTACATACACAACAAGTATTAGCAATTTGTCATTTTCAATTTTTATATAAAGATTGCTATCTGCTGATCCTTTTGAAAAACCTTGTTGATGAAGGTATTTGTCCAAACGATAGTACCAAGCCCTTGGAGCCTATTTAAGACCATAGAGAGCCTTTTTAGTTTGCATACAAGATTTGGATCATTCCCAAGAATGAAACCATCTGGTTGCTCAATGTACACTTCTTATTCTAAGTCTCCATTCAGAAAGGCTGATTTCACGTCCATTTGAAATACTTTGAACTTCTGAAAGCTACAGAGAGCAAGGAACATTCTGATGGCCTCAAATCTAGCAACGGGAGCAAAAGTTTCTTCAAAGTCTATTCCTTCTTGTTGAGCATACCCTTTACAAACAAGTCTGGCCTTGTTTCTAATCACTTCCCCATTTTCATTCAATTTGTTTTTGAAGATCCATTTTGTCCCTATGACATTCTTATCTTTTGGTCTAGGAACCAACTCCCAAGTGTTATTCTTTTCTATCTGCTCAAGTTCTTCATCCATTGCCTTGACCCAGCATTCATCTTTGCATGCCTCTTTTACATTTTGTGGTTCAGTGGAGGATAGCAAAGCCAAATAGCTTGAGGCTTCTGCAATTGTTCTTCTTGTTTGTATACCTGCCTCTTTTTGCACCAAAATTTGAGATTCTGGATGATCCTTCTGAACGTACATGGATGGAGTCTTATCTTCTATCCTTATTTGTTCTTCCGGTGCCTCTTGAGCTTCTTCTTCATCATAGTTCTGATTTGATGTTGACGGATAGTCCTCATCATCTTCGAAATCTTCGGAATTCACTTGCCTAGGAATGTTTCCTTCTTCATCAACCACTACATCAATGCTGTCAACAATTCTTCCAAGTCTTTTGTTGTAACACTTATATTCTTTGCTGTGGGGAGAATAACCAAGGAGAATGCCTTCATCTGCTCTAGGTTCAAACTTGCCAAGATTTTCATCAATATTTTTAATATAGCACTTGCTTCCAAAAATTTTGAAATATTTTACCGAAGGATTCTCACCATACCAGAGCTCATGAGGAGTTTGAGTGCTGTTTACCCGGACATTTGTCTTGTTGAGAATAACAACTGCAGCAAATGCGGCTTCACCCCAGAAGGTTGCGGGAGTTCCAGACTCATCAAGCATTGCACGAGCCATTTGTTGAACCGTTCTGTTCATCCTTTCCACTACTCCATTTTGCTGAGGAGTCCTAGCTGTAGAGAATTCCCTTATTATTCCATGTTATTCACAAAAGTCGAATAATTCTTTCGAGGTAAAATCTCCTCCTCGATCAGACCTGAGGCATTTGATTCTATGATCTGATTCGTTCTCCACCAAGGCTTTGAATGATTTGAACTTTTCAAAGGCTTCGTCTTTGTGCTTCATAAGTCATATCCAACACATCCTGGAATAGTCATCAATGAATAATATAAAGTATTCTTCCCCTCGAGGTGATCTTTTCCTAGTTGGACCACATACATCAGTATGGACAAGTTCAAGCGGCCTGCTGGCTGATCCTTCCTTCTCAGGGAAGTTAGTTCTGGTTTTCTTACCAAACTGACATGATTTTCATATTGTATTGTCTGGGATTCTGATGTCTGGAAGACCACGAACTGCCTGGTATTTGCATGCTTTCCTTATTTGTGAGAAACTAAGATGCCCCAATCTTCGGTGCCATAGCCAGTGTTCAACATTCTTTCTCAGATAGCATTGATGTTGTCCTTCTTTGAATATGTATAGATTATTTGGAGTCCTTACGCCTTTGATCACTGTTTTTCCTGTATCAAGATCACGAACACTACATCCATTTGATCGAAATATTACCTCAGTTCCTTGATCACACATCTGGCTAACACTTAATAGATTATTCTTTAAGCCATCAACATACATGACATTTCCAGCTTTGACCCTTTCTTTCAACTGAACAGAACCTTTACCTTTTATGAGAGCAGGGGTGTCATTTCCAAAAGAAACCTTCTTCTCCTTCTCTAAGGCACTATATGACTGAAGTTTTTCTTTATCACCTGTCATATGCTTCGAACATCCACTATCGATGTACCATTGATTTTCCTACCCTTTCGCATATAAGGCTATACCACATCTTTCTGGTTGGGGTTCTTTTATTCTCCATGATTTGGCACTTGAGGCTTGCTCCTTCTGAGTTGTCTGCCGAAACCTGCTCCTGCATTCAGAATCTTCATGACCGAAATTGTTACAAATAGAACATTCTATTTCATTTTCAAGTGCAGAGAAGTTGTTGTAAGTCCTTTTCATGATCCCAGTCATACTCCTCTGTTTATGAGCTTCTCTAGTCATGATTGTCTTATAGGCAACACATTGAGCTACTTTGTGACCAAAGTTATGACAAGAAAAACATTGGCCATTGAAGAAATTCCTGTGATTATCAAATCTACCAGCCAAATGATTGTAGTTCCTATTGACATCCATTCTTAAGGAAAATTGAGAAGGTTTTACTTATGGCTGGTTGTAGCTTCTATTTGTCCTTAAAGTAGATTGCCCTCGATTTACCTGGTGATTTCCATTGGGTCTTTGTTCACTTCTCCTTGCAGCATCAAGATAACTCTTGGAGGTAGATGGTTTTTGCACTTCAGTTGTTTCTTCATTATATCCCAGACCTGTCTTGATTAGTGGAGAGCGCTGCACTTTGATAATCTCATCTAACATGTCAGATCCTTTAACAAATCTACGATTAAGAGCTTTTGTTTTCTCAATGTCTTTTCTCAGTCCCACAATTTCACATTCTAACTTTTCATGATGTTTTTCCTTTTCAGCAAGTTGGAATTGTAGAGTATCTATGATCACATTCTTCTCTTCTAAACAAATTTTGAGTCTAGAAATCTCTTCATAAAGACTTTATTCATCTATAGCATCCAGAAAATCATCATCTTCAAAAGCCATTAAGAGTTTATATTTATTACCTTGTTCATCTTCGTCACTGTTTGAAAGTCCATCACTATCTTCATGAGTGTAATAGCTTTTCTTATTTACGTTCTATTTCTTGTTCCATCTAACAGGTTCCTTACCCTTGTCAATCTTATCCTTATGAGGACATTTGGCAGCATAGTGACTGACTCTTCCATAAGCAAAGCATTTGAAAGGTAACTTACCTCTGAATCTTCCAGCACCCCGTTGAAGGTTCTTAACAAAATTTGATTCCTCCTCTTCTTCTGATACGTGTCCTGACTCATAGTAATCTCCTTTGCCTGAAGCCTTGAAAGCAGCTTCTCTCCTGTCTGATGGTCCTCCTTTCCTCATTTCATAAGCAGTCAGAATTCCATGCAGCTGTGACATGGTAAAGTTTCATAGATTCTCTTTTTCTTCTATTGCAGAAACTTTAGATTCAAACCTAGGGGACAAAGATCTTAGAACCTTTTCAACCACAACAACCTCTTTTATTTCTTCACCCAAAATTTTCATACAATTAACAATCTCATCTACACGAAGGAAATAGTTAGCCACACTTTCATCATTGTGCATTCAGAGATTTTCATACTGAATTCTGAGGGTTTGAAGTTTTGCTCGTTTTACCTGTTCATCTCCTTCATAGCTCAGAACAATCTTGTCCCATATTTCTTTTGCAGATTTATATTGCATAACCTTGATGAATTTTGATTGAGATAGACATCCTAATAGAGTATTGACAGCCTTTGCATTTGTTTCATATTGCTTCTTACCAGCCGGATCTGTAGGAGTTGTGGATGGAAAAGTATACCCTGTATCTATGATATCCCAGACTTCTGTACCAAGAGATTGTAGATAGGCTGTGACTCTTACCTTCCAATAGACGAAGTTGGTCCCATCGAAAATTGGTGGCCTGATAGATGCTTCTCTCTCGTAGTTGCTCATGATGATGGATCTTCCTTCAAGCGATCAAGCTTCTTCAGAAGGACCTGCTCTGATTCCAATTGTTGGAAATAATATTGAGAAGGGGGGTGAATCAGTATTATCAAGTCAAATATTCCCTTTTTCAAATCCAGATAATACACGATACTTCAGTTAATTAAAACCACGTATATACGCAACTATGTAGAAGGAAACCCGCGTATACAATGCAAACTTATAATTTACTTTATCTTACAGATGTTGATTATTAATCTGTGTATCAGAATCAAATAACTAGTAACCAGAAACAGTAAAACAGAGCAGAAGAAAATCACACACAAGAACACAAGATATAAGGTGGAAACCCAATGTGGGTGAAAACCACCTGCTGCAATTCATCTCTATCTTCTTTTAATTAGAAACTTCTTTTTACAATGTACCGGTGCAGTCCTTTACCAGTACGCAGGCTGCAACCTGCAGAGAGCTACAACCCTCTCTCGTTTTCCAGCTTCTCCTGGAAGGGAGCTACAACCCCCTTAGCTCTTGCACTAGCCAAGATACTAGTACGTAGGTGCTGGCCTACAAAAGGCTACAACCTTCTCTTTCTTCTAGGCACCACGTTTCATAAATTTTCAGACTGGATCCATGAACATCAATCAATCATCAAAATTTCTGCATCAAACAATCTCCTTTTCAACAATTATAACTGAATCAAGTAGATACTTCTCTGATGGCTGTACCCAAAACACAGTAACAGTAACCACACACCAAATTCTAAACCCAGAACACTGCAGCAATAAACAGAAGCAGCTAGATCACAACTCAAAAGATATACGCTACTTCAATAACCTGAAACCTACGTGCATACGCTTCTGTGTTTGGACCAACCTGCGTATACGCTGCTTTTATTCACTGAACCAGCGTGTATACGTGCCTTCACTTTACTGAACCTGTGTACAGATCTATAAAGGATAATTCACTCTTTCAAATATTCAGACACTAATTAACCCAGATCATCAGATTTATAGATCAAGAATGCACCACATATAATAGATCAAAATCATACAAAGATACTATCATTCAAGCCTAAATATTATGACCCATCAATAGAACTTATCCTTCTCTTTGCGCTAAGGTTCCTCCTTCATTCAGATCCAGATCTGCACCATAACCCCTAATCACCAATATTTCAGATCTAGCACTTATTAGATATTCAATTAATTCAGATGATACTTTGCCAAATGATCTCCTTCCTCTTTTATAGTCTTAGGCCTTTCACAATACCATGATCAACAACCATAATAAAACAATACCATGGACCCAATACTTGGGATCAAAACTTCTGACGAGATACCATGGTCCAAAACCATAGGTTCAAATACCAAGGACTAACTACCATAGACCAAAAGTAAGTTCTCCAACATATACGCGCTTTTCCTTGCGTGAAAGTGCGTGTATACGCATATGCGCCTTTGTACTATATAACCCGCGTATATACGCACCTTTGTCTAAGTGAACCTGCGTATATATCTTTTTCCTTCATTCTGAGAGCCTGTACTGAGATCTGTCACCAAAGTGAGTTGCCATCAAGGACAACACCTGTGCCATAGCTCTAAATCAGTGCCACAATGCCAACATAGTCCTGTAAATAAATCTTTATTTTGGAAATTATTTTTTGATGGTTCTAAGTCTAACGAAGGAGCACGAGCAGGATGCTAACTTGCAGACTTGAATTTGATTGCACAAACAATACCGCAGAATACGAGGCTTTAGTCCAAGGGTTATACAAAGCAATCGGATTAGACGTCAAATACCTTCAAGTTTTCGGAGATTCTGAAATTGTAATCAGACAGGTACGTAATACTATACATTGTTTATCAGGTCATTTAAAACATTACCAATCTTTAGTTCAAGATTTGACTGAACACTTTATAGCATTTAATATTTCATCAATTCCCAGACTCCAGAATGTTAGTGCAGACCTCTTAGCTAACGTAGCTTCCAAGCTCATTCCTTCAGAAGATTTTAGCCCTGATCAATTTTCAATTGAATTAATTTTTAGACCATCTATTCCTGATAACATTACCAATTGGAGGATTTTCAACGACGATCCTGATATCGTGAGTTTCCTCACATCTGAAGGATCCTACACCAATCAAATAATTGACGAAGACCAACATGACCGACAATTGCAACAAGATAGCTCTAACAATGCCATACCTAAGTTAGTAGTCAAGTTAGAGGACATTTATGATTTGAAATATCGGTTTAAAAGATCTACCAATTCAAAACTCCAAAGTTCAACTTTGAACTATGAATTAGTAAATCTAGGAACTGATACCAAACCACAGAATATCAATCTAGGCCTTGGTCTAGCTCCTGAAGAAAAATTAGCGTATATTCATCTCTTGAGACAATATAAAGGTGTCTTTGCTTGGAATTACGATGAACTCAAAACGTACGACACCTCCATCATCCAACATACTATTACAATGATAGACGATGAAAAACCTGTCCAACAAAAGTTGAGAAAGATCCATCCCAATCTAGAAAACCAGATCAAATATGAACTCAATAAGTTATTGAAAGCCAAAATAATTTTTCCCGTTCGACATTCCAAATGGGTTTCCAATATGGTCCCTGTTAGAAAGAAAAACGGAGACATTAGAATCTGCATTGACTTTCAAAATCTTAACAAAGCCTACCAAAAGGATAATTTTCCTTTGCCTCCCATGGAACAAATACTGCAAGTAGTCACGGGATCAGAATTGATGTCCTTCTTGGATGGATTCTCAGGATACAATCAAGTGTTGGTACATCCCGATGATCAATTAAAAACCACATTCAAAACTAAATGGGGCACATACGCATATCAAAAGATGCCATTTGGTCTGATTAACGCTGGTGCCACATTTCAGAGAGCCATGGACATTGCATTCAAGGGGTTAGTTAATAAATCAGTGGTAATATATTTGGATGATATAACTGTATATTCCAAGAAACGAAACAATCATCTTAGAGATTTAAAACAAATCTTCCAACATTGTCAAAGTTATGGAATTTCACTTAACCCGAAAAAATCATTTTTCACATTAAGTGAAGGAAAACTTCTCGGATTCATAGTGTCAAAATCTGGAATTCACATTGATCCTAACAGAATCAAAGAGATTTCCACAATACGCCTACCTCACAACAAGAAATCCATGCAATCTTTTCTTGGCCAGATTAACTTTGTAAAGAGATTTGTTCCAGATTTTTCAAGAATCGTGTCTCCTTTACAAGCAATGATTAAAAAGAACTCAAACTTTAAATGGGGCCAAGATGAACGTGAGGCATTCAATCTGATCAAACAATCAATTGTTAATGCTCCATCTTTAGCAACTCCAAATTTTTCCGATCCCTTTATTTTATATACATTTGCCTGTGATAGATCATATGCTGCGATACTCACTCAAGCAAATTAAGAAAAGGTAGAAGCCCCAATTGCTTTTTTCAGTTCCAATTTACAAGGGGCTGAGTTGAATTATTCAGATGTGGAAAAACAAGCCTACGCTATTTTCAAAGAAATTAAATATTTTGTACCTTTTTTACTCAAAACACATACAAAAATCATAGTACCATTTCCAGTGGTAAGAAATCTTCTAGTACAGAAGGATGTGGGTGAGAAAAGAGCCAATTGGGTTACTGCCTTGCAGGAATATGACGTAGAAATCAAACCAACAAGTATTGTAAAAGGTCAAGGCTTTTGCAAAATGTTGGCCGGAGCATTGCTTATGTCCGAAATTCCATCTGCAGAGATAAAAATGTACGAGGTAAGCCTAAACGATGTTGAGTCATTATACGCTGATATCCTTTATTATCTAAAGAATGGATACGCTCCTTCAAACCTCGATCATACCAAGAAAAGAGCTCTAAGGTTGAAAGCCAAACAATATCAGCTAGTGAACGATGTTCTATTTAGAATAAATTATGATTCTGTTCTCCTTAGATGTCTTGAGAAATTTGAAGCTGAAAAAGTCTTGCAGGAACTCCACGATGGGCCTGCAAGCGGACAATATGCGGGAGACGCTACTGCTTATAAAATCTTACACGCAGGCTATTACTAGCCCACATTATTCAAAGACTCACATAACTACGTGAGGAAATGTCAAGTCTGTCAAACTACTGCTGGGAGACAAAAGAAACCACCCTTGCCACTACAACCAGTTAACATTGAGCAGCCTTTCGATCAGTGGGGATTGGACATAATAGGTGAGATCATTCCTCACTCTTCTAAACAGCATAGATATATCCTTATAGCAACAGATTACTTTACTAAATGGGTAGAAGCAGTTCCACTTAAGACGGATAATGCTGAAAATATCATCGAGTTCATAGATCAGTTCATAATCACCAGGTTTGGGTTGCCTTCTGCTTTAATGTTTGATAATGCATCATATTTTTCTAGTAATGCAATGACTGAATTTGCACTCAAAAGGGGTTTCAAGCTTAAATACTCTGCCAATTACTATCCTCAAGGGAATGGATTAGCTGAACCTACAAATAAGAATTTAATCAGAATCCTTAAGCGAAACATTGATCAAAATCATAAAAATTGGCACAAATCTTTAATATATGCTTTATGGGCAGATCGAATAACGCAGAAAGCCTCCATTGGCACTTCCCCCTTCAATTTAGTTTATGGGAAAGAAGTAGTTCTTCCAACTCATTTGGCAATTCCCTCTTTAGCCTTGGTATAATATATTGATGAAGCACCAACTTCTTCCTTACAACTAAGACATCTGGAAATAATTAAGTTAGAAGAACAACGAGAACAGGCCAAAATAACTCACACTCATCATCAAGCATTAGTAAAAGCCTCTTTTGATTCAAACATGATATCCAGAAAAGACTTTCAGATGGGAGATCTAGTTTTAAAATGGGACAAGGCTCATGAGGAAAAAGGGAAACATACAAAATTTCAAAGAATGTGGCTTGGCCCTTTTCAAATCATAGAAGTCATAGGTCCGTCTACTTTTATGTTACAAGATTTAACAGGAAAAAGAGATTCTTTACCTGTTAACGGACAGATCCTCAAAAAATATTTTCCATAGGAGATCATTCTTCTATTTTGTAGAGTAGTTGTTTTAGTTTCATAATAAAACCAGTTGTAAATGGTTACATTAGGAATTCACGAAAAAGACACAAATTCTCTTTTAGATTTTGTTTTTTCACTTGTATAAATAGAATTCTTTTAGAAAATTGATCGTTATTATTGAAAGATACAATTAAACGCTCTACGCCCAGAAATGATACCAGTTTCGACTTTGTAAATTTTGATGAAAAGCAAACTTTAGTGGGAAATTGTTTTGTATCAGTCCAACGAAAGGTATCAATAATAAAACGAAGATTCTCTGTAGAAAATCTCTTTCAAAAAATCTACTATTGTCGTCCAGAGCCATCTTAAGGAAACAATGACTTCCTCCCCTCCTAGGAAACTACAATGTTCAAAGAATGATCCAAAGATACACTTTAACTTAAAGAGTAAGAGGTCTCATCACGAGCCGACTTATCATGATCATAGATATCATAGCTTGTTGACTTTGCCAATACTGCATACCACAACAGGGAAATGACTTAAGATTGTTGCAATCAAAAGACAAGGGGTCTCATCACGAGCCAGCTTGTTCAGCAAATCCATAAATCAAGTGAATGACTGTGTCATAAATTGGCTATCAAACCAAGACATTGTTCTTTAAGGGTAAAAAAGAAAATGAAAGAAATAAGTGTGGATATGGATTTCTCTTTGAAAGTTGTAAATTTCTCTAAGTAGGATACAGGATCATTGCTGGGTAACAGGTAACCCTGTCGAGGCTATAAACGCCTGCTGGCAACAGAGGCTCTACCTACGACAAATGAGCATATTTAAAACTGATTTACAGAGAAGACTTTGTTTTTATCTTTATAAACCAAGTAGTGACTGATGTAAATACAAGGAATAGCTTGAGGGAGTAAATAATCAAAGTTGAAAATAGAAGAAACAAAATATCATTGATAGATAAAAGCATAATGTACTTGGTCTTTCTATAATAAAGTTTAATTTTCTGGAATTTTTTTTGTTTTGGAAGTTTAGAAAATCCAAAAGAAAAAGCAGAGATAACTGGTTCTTCCAAGTGAATCGCCAATTATTGTGGCCAGCAACAACCCCCCTTCTTATTTAGTGTTATTCATAATACTAAATAAGTGGGGACCCTTAGTAAAAAATTTAAAAAATTAATTAGTGATTGCATTACCATCATAAACTTAGGAAACTATCCTTCAAAAATCTAAAAAGTCTAAGTTTTATGATAAGGTAAGACAAAATTATTCCTTAGGAAATATCGCATCGCAAAAAGATAATGAATACCTCCTTGCAAGCCAAATTCTAAGATTGCGAGATTGCGATGCGAAACTACACATTAAGAAAACATTTATCGCATCGCATACCTAAAAAATCACTTACGCTGGAAAACCTCAAACTGCCAATATGCGATGGCGCATATCGCAAATCACATTTCGCAGAAAACAGATTAATGAATGATTGACATATATTGTGCTCCTACGATTTGCGATATAGCGATATAGCAATATAGCGATACTACGATGCTGCGATACTACGATGTTGCGATACTGCGATGTTGCGATTCTGCGATGTTGCGATCTGCGATGTTGCGAAGCAAATCGCAAAAATTGCTTCATCGCAGATCTTTCGGGCTCGTTGTTCAAAAAAGTATTTTCCATAAACCGAGACCTGGTTATGCGCTTTAATGCTAATTAATGAGTTAGTTTCCAGTCATTCATTGAATATGGTTTTGCGCTTATCAAGGAGCTATTTCACGTAAGGTGGTATATTTTATATGTCTTCGGCATTTGAAACTTTCCCGTCACCTTTTCCTTATCACGACTCTCACCTCGTTTGTAAACTGCAGGAATGGAGAACAGAGAATGATACAAAGCAGTATTCAGGATACTATGGGAAAGAAAGGCAAAGCCTCGAGCTCTGAAGAGAAGGAAATGGTGCCCTTGTATACAGACACTGCCTGTAACAGAGACGCTGGTATTGCTACTTGGGAAGGCATGTATATTCTACTTGAGGAAGAGAATCCCAGAGTGATGGAAGTTACGACTATTGCAGGCTCACATGGTTCTTCTGAGGCATCCATTATAGAGCTAACTTGTTCGTTCTTGCACAGGATAGCGGCGAGGCACAAAATTCTTCCATACACAGACATGATTAAATGGATACTGGGCAACACTAATATCAGAGATAGACAGTTTCAGACTCAGGGTCAAGGACTCATTGGCTCATTCACTTCACAAGATTTGAGGTTCATGTATCATTTGCTAGAGCCATAGGTGACTTATAACAAACAGTTCATGGAGAAGTTTGCAAAAGAAAATCAAGACTTGGCAGAATGCATCAAAGACTGGTCAAGGAGGGACGAACCACTAAAAAAGGATAAACATGGTATGTATAGCACTGGTTCTCTCACCTCCCCGTATTGCTTTGCTGCTGCTATGCTCTGTAGACTTTTTGGGAAGCCAGACATTAAAAAATTTTCATCTGAATGGCTACCATTATTGGATACCACCACCAATGCTACTGTAGTAGACTGGGCTAAAATATTGTCTGATAACTTAGTCACAGCCATTGTAAATTACCGGTCTAAAAGAACTGTTTCTCAGAGAATCTATCCCCCTTTCTACTTATCTGCATATGTGATGGATGCGATCTGTTATATTTCCAAGTTTCCTTTGATGGGTTGGAAATGGACGACTCAAGACCCCTTACCCATTCATGTTTATCATAAAGAATTGTGGGATTCTAAGTTCACTCCATATTTCTACAAGATTTGTCATGGAATCATGCTGCCCATGTACAAAGTATTGTATGATAAAGATGTTCCAAGGTTTTCTCCTAAAGCAGAGGTAGATATACTCCCTATTGTGAGATGGTTCGGAGAAGAACTGTTTACATATGTTAGGGTATTCGGAAGTCTCGCTTCCCCTCACGTCTTATCTTTGTATGTTCCTGATAAACTCTTGGCTCGAGAAATTGCTTATCAAACCTGTGGAGAGGGAGGTTTGACTAAAGATTTGAAAGACAAAAAGAAGGCTATTTGGCCACAATTTCTTGTGGCCTGTGGGGCCTTTTCACTATTTGATGTAGGCCATGCATTCAAAGAAGTAAACAACATAACATGTCTACAATTGTTCAAATTTCCAGGAAGACCGTTCGACCCTTATGATATTGCTAAGAATTTCACTACTGCACTCAAAATAAAGGTATTTTATGGAGAAGAAGATCTTTTTGATGACACATTCCAACAGAAAAGTACGCTTGAAGAAATTATGCATTCGGCTCAAATGTGATTCCCTCCAGTAGAATTTCAGCAGTTCAAGATATATAGGGAAAGAAGGT
The DNA here is from genome assembly GCA_031772625.1 of Pinus tabuliformis. Lineage (NCBI taxonomy): Eukaryota > Viridiplantae > Streptophyta > Pinopsida > Pinales > Pinaceae > Pinus > Pinus tabuliformis. The sequence goes on along the minus strand of CM062818.1, from coordinate 2,063,576,113 downwards.
TAGTTAGTATCCCTGTGGAAAAACTATGCTTGGAACCCACAAGGGAGCCAACTCCAAGTATTAGTCTCAGTAGAAGTTCAGGCACAGATAGATCTAAAGCTAAGTCCGGGAAAGGAACATCTAAACATTCCATGAGATCAGAAAGTGACCATGGTAAAAGCGAGGGGTCAGTAAAGGATAATGCCCAATCAAAAGAGCTCCCACAGCAACAGGCTTTTACCTCCCCACAAATAGATCCTTCCCCTCTGTTGAAGCCCCGAAAATCGGGTCGACAACAAGGGGGATAGCCAACCGGTCAGGACCTTGGTTGGCAGCTCCTTATCCGTTTGGTATAGCGGGTCCGATTGGGGATATGGGACCAGTTTCCCAATCTATGAGTGTGTGTGTGTAGAATTTGATGTTCCTGATCTAACAGTTCCTAATTAAGATATTCTAATTCAAACTTTAATCTAATTCTATGCTATTGTACTCTAAAAAGCAGCAACATCTAAGTCTATACTAACCCAGGATGTAATTCTTCTATTATGCGATCTAAAGAGATTTCAAATAACAACTGGTAATAAAGATCATTCAGCTATTATAAGAAAGGAAATCAATAAAGATGAACCACTTCGCATAAAAAGTTAGACGAAACAGTTGTGAAAAACATATCGCATAATAAGCTATTCATACATTAAGCATAAATAAATAGCTATCACTGTACAAAAGTGCCAAATGATAACTCAAGCATTCATGCAATAATACATAAACAACTAAAAACTGTATATCACTTTAACACATAAGCAGCAATGGTCAAGAGATAAAAGTACCATTTATGACTAGTCCTACTCATGAGCTTCAAGCGACAATGATTTATCTCTCTTTGCTCTAACATCCACTAAGAGTACAGAAGTGCAACATCAGTAGCAGATATCAAATGCAAATATCAACAAATCTTGTTCCATTCATTCACCAAAACCTCCTATGAGGGTGCAAAAGTGCATGTTCTGAGGACAAGTTTTTGATAAATTTCTGGACCCTTCTCTAAATGCATAAGAAGGGTTTAAATACTACTAACTAAATAACTTAATTACACAGATTCAGGATACGGTTTAAATGACCGCCCTTTTTCTAAGAAAAAAATAAAACAAAACTATTTCTAAAATTAAATATAATATTTAACTATTTCTGCATTTTCTCCTTAATGTTGCAAGCATTCAGTATTTGCCTGGGTAGAGTCGGTTGACTGTCTTCCACTTTTGGTTGAGCTAAGCAAACAGAAATGGTAAGAGCTGGCACCATCTTCTCAGCAAAATCGATGATATACTCGAGAGTCATCCTCTGACTATGTGGCTTTACCGCGTATGCCCAGTAATAACCTTATTTCAACTTGGTTAACCCTTTGGATTGCTTCTGCCTTTTCTTCAGCTTTCTATTTCCAGTTTGTTCTTTACCATTGCTTTCTTGCATTTTTTGGGCTTCCAAGTGACTGAGCAGTTAGAGGCTTTCCTTCTTGAGCAATTTTCTCAGCGATGTGCGATTACGCATCAGCAACTGCCTCCGTTCTTTGATCCGGGCTTCTATGATGCGTTTTTCACCTTTCGTGCCTCTTCACCTTCATAGGGTATAAAGCTTCAAAATTTGTAAAAATAATGCTTTCGTGAGCTCTTGACCTTGATCATTAAATTGCCTGTTGATATTAGCATCGTTCAATACTCATTCAACCATTGCTATAAATGAAAGATCTGTAATGGATGGCTCAGCAGCATTATGTGAATCTGCGGCTCTGTTGCATGCGATATCTGTTCATGAGGGCGTCTTTTCTCTGTCTTTGAACATTGGAGCTTTACCCTTTTTCCTCATAGCTTCCTACACATTGCTTTGTGTAACTTTTGTTTTTTGTTCCTACAGTTCACAAGTGAGGAGAGAGTAATGATAATAAATAACGATAGGAAAACTTTAAATGCTACGGATATGCAAAAACATGCCACCTGACGCGAACTGGCTCTTCGAACAACACAAAACCATATTTCATTAACAACTGGCATATCATTCATTAATTATCATTAAAGCGCATATCCAGTTCTTGGTTTATGGAAAACTTTTTCTTGAATGTTGAGCTGGGAAAATCTGCGATGGAACTTTTCTGCGATTTGCATCGCAATATCGCATTTCGCAGTATCGCATTATCGCAATTTCATCATGATGTGCAATCGCAAGGTTTCTTAATCGCGCTATCACAAGGTCGTAGATCGCAGTATCGCAAGATCGCAGTTTTCTTAATCATTAAATCATTATGTGTTTTTCATGCAATTTTGCGAAATGCAATATGCGATATAGCATATCGACGATTTTTTACGGTTTTCCAACGTGAGTTTTTCTTAATGCATGCGATGCGATGGAGTTCGCATCGCAATTTCGCAGTTTATCATTTTTACTCATAAGAAAATGCCCTATCATTCTTTGTGCGATGCAACGTTTCTTTACGGAGTAACATGTATGAGCACTAATTGATTTTTTGAATTTTTTAACTAAGGGTCCCCACTTACATAGTGTTATTGCTAATATTAAGTAAGGAGGGGGGTTGTTGGTGGCCACAACACCCTCTCATCGTTCAGTCACCATCAGTCAGAACTGAGCTAGATAAAGAATGGGAGACCTTCAATGATTTGATCAATCTTGAAGGACAAGGCACAAAGACACCTGTGAGCAATGTACAAATAACAGAAGATATAGTCACAGGAACAATTAGCAATGTCTCAGATATGGAACATATTCCTATTACCCCATCCTCTGAAATTATGCTCAAGATAGAAGATATTCCTCCTCTTGATATATTTTATAGTCCACAACACAAGGCAGTAGTGAGAAGACAAAGGAAGAAAAGAAAATTGGAAAACATGCTCTCTCATGATGCAGAGCAATTAGACGTCCTATGGCAAGATCCTACTACCGATCCCACTGAGAATCTCACCAAATTATCTCAGATCGTAGGAGCATATGCCTCGACGACTATTGATAAAGAATCTGAGGTACAACAACTGCTAAAAGAAAAGGAAGACCAGATACAAGTTTTGCAACAACAGTTGCAACAAGCCAACGCCAACAACGAAGCACAGAAACAGCTTGAAAGGCTACAGCAGGACTTCCAACGAATGCAGATAGGCTACCAGAACAGTTTGGATGAGAGAGAAAAACAGTTACAGGATATGCAGGAGATGCACAAGGATGATCCTAAACTTACAGAATTCATCACAGAATCCATTTCCTTGAACGAACAACTACTACAGCAACAGGAAGCATTGAGCCAAAGAATATCATAGTGGAACTCGTATTGTGAAATAAGTGATAAAATCACTAATCAAGTCGTGGATTTACGACATGATTATGATTTAATTGATAAACGAGTTACTGAATATTTGGCCTGGCAAGAAACAGAGGAGGGAAAAAGAGTAGGCGCACCAATAATAAATGAAAATCACAAAGAAATGATCTTTAACAAATGGGATGCACAACTCAGGAAAGCAGAGCAAGTAGCAGAAGAAGCAGCCACGGTAGCAAACAACGTTATTGACTGTATAAATGAAAATTTGCATAGAGAAAATCTGATCTCAGAAACCACTCCAGGGTATCTACTGAAAGTACAGCAATTGCAAACAGGCTGGAGACAGAAGGCTCAAGAAAAGGCAGAATCAATCCAAAGGTTAACCAAGTTGAATTGGGATTCTTATTGGGTATACTTGGTAAAACCACATAGCCAGTGCATGACTCTCAAGTGTATCATCAATTCTGTTGAGAAGATGGCGCCAACTCTTGCCGATTCTGTTTTCACAGCACAGCTAAAATCGGAAGTCGGCCAGCCGACTCTTCTCAAGCAAATGCTGAACGCGTGCGATTTCAAGGAGTAGATACAAAAATAATTAGTTAGTAGTTTTAATTTTAGATTTAGTTTTAGTTTTAATTTAGTTTTATTTTTGCCTGAAATGAGGACGGTCATTTAAACCACATCCTACATTTTTGTAATAAGTTATTTTTAGATTTAGTTAGTAGTATTTAAACCCTTCTCATGCATTTAGAGAAGGGTCCTGAAATTTGTCAAAAACTTATCCCCAGAACATGCACTTTTGTACCCTCTGAGGAGGTTTTGATGAATGAATGGAACAGGATTTATTGATATCTGTATTTAATATCTGCTACTGATGTTGCACTTCTGTACTCTTAGTGGATGTTGGATTAAGAAGAGATAAATCATTATCGCTTGAAGCTCATGAGTAGAACTAGTTATAAATGGTACTTTTATCTCTTAACTATTTCTGCCTTTGTGTTAAAAGTGATATTCATGTTCAGTTGTTTATATATTGATGCGTGAATGCTTGAGTTATCATTTGGAACTTTTGTACGGTGATAGCTATTTATTTATGCTTAATGTATGAGTAGCTTATTATGCGATATGCCTTTCACAACTGTTTCGTCTAACTTTTTATACGAAGTGGTTCATCTTTATTGAATTCTTTTCTCATAACAGTTGAATGATCTTTATTACCGATTGTTATTTGAAATCATTTTAGATCGCATAACAGAAGGATTACACCCCGGGTTAGTGTAGACTTAGATATTTCTTCTTATTAGAATATAATTTGCATGATATTAGATTAGAGTTAGAATTAGAGCATCTCACTTAGGAACTTTTAGAAGGGAAATATCAATTCTTCACACACACACACCTAAATTGGGAAACTAGTCCCATATCCCCAGTCAGACCCACTATACCAAACGGAAAAGGAGCTGCTAACCAAGGTCCAGACCGGGTGGGTATCCCCCTTGTTGTAGACCCGATTTTCAGGGCTTGAACAGGGCCTAACATAGGTTCGGAGTTAATTAGCCAAACAAATCCCTATACTACTAGCCTTTTCGGCAATAGTCCATAGAACGCAGACTGAGGTCTCACTCGAAGTAGTATGGGGGGGTGCTAGAACCAGGTTTTCGCACCCTTGAGATGTCTGAGAGTTTGAATTGGTCCAACTTCGCGTAGGTTACCTCACGCACTTCCCTAGCCTTCACGTCCTGATATACTCGCCTTCGCACAACCCTAACCAGGGGCTGCGGGGCTTCCGCGCTACTGGAGAAGCATTTTGCACTATTTCCCTAAGTCACACAAGTGATCTTACTTATCTTCCTACACCAGTTAGTTATCTTCGCGTAAATGGATGCCTTACATTATATTTATTTCTACAACACATTCATATGAGTTCATACAACAAATACACAATAAAATTGTAATTCATACCCAATAATACATAAAACATGAAAAGATACACAGAAATATGATAAAACTTCTCTTTATTGATGTTTCCAACGGTTAAAAACTCGACCTACCCAGTGCACTTAGCTGCAGGGGTCAGCGCACTCAGCTCTAGACTATTAGGCCTCTGCACACTCAGTTGTAGAGCCTTCTCCTACTCCACGACCCAAGACACACTTTACAGTTTGACTCAATCTCTTAGACTCATCATGCTTCTTTTCTATTCCTTTCTTGATTGATGTTTTCTACACTTAGAGCCTCTCTTTATTTATACAATCCCATGGTCTGCAAACCATGGGTGGATCTTTCAAGCCGACATTACATTACAAAAACAAGGGCAGACAACCCTGTGACTCTATTATGACTTCGCGCTTCGCGCCCACAAATTGCGGAGCCTTTGTAAAGGACTTGGTCAAAACTTGGGCTTTAAGCCCCAAAACATGCCTTGGGTGGGATTCCACGCCCAACAATCGATGAAAAAATCACCCTAAGAGAAGTGGAAAATCAAGCCGCTTTAAATAGTCATGCTAGGAAATTAAGTAAGTTACAAAAAAGATGTGGCCTAGGTTTCCAATTAAGTTTGGTCACATAAATATCAGAGACAATGGACATGGATTCAAGGAAGTAGAAGAACTTAAATAAGTGTGGCTACATTATCTACCTCAATATGATTATGATCCTCATGGGTGTTGGGTGTGTGTTATATTCTTTTTGTGACTAGTTGCACACATGGGGGTCATGGGGGGGCGACAACCCCTCCTATTAGTTTTGTTGGGCATAGTAGGGGAGGTGTAGCCCCCCCTGTCGGACAGTTTTAGGGGGGAAGTAGACCCCTGTATGAGGTCTAGGGCAACGCCCGAGGATTTTTTTTGGACCCTATATTAGGGTGGCGGGCCTACCTATGGTTTTGTGCGTGAATTTCACACGGTTTTGGGCATGATGGTTTTCTCCCCATGGCATTTTGTAGATATGGTCAAGGGAACTATGATTATGTTCTTATCCAGGGTTAATGGATTGGGGTTTATGAATTCTTCAGCATGTATGTATATATGTATTGTAACATTGAAAGGAACATTATGAAAAATTAATTTGGTAGTCTTGGTTTTGGGATCCAGGGGAAATCTCCATGTATTTGTTTTTTGTTTCTCACCATTATATATTTTCTATTTTTTAATAATTTGTTTGTAGGTAATTTATGTACAGTGTTAAAACCTACATTTGGTATCAGAGTTGTTTTGATTTCAAGGGGACACCTTTTCTTCTGAAGGGTTTTGCTTAGGCCTGTGGTAGACCCTATTTAGTGGGAGATTTGTGGAATCGATTCTTGTGATGAAATAAGATAGCGACTAGTGGAATGATAGAGATCAAAAAATTTAATGGTCAGATTTTTGAGTCGTGGAAATTCAAGATGGAGGATTGCTATAGGATAAAATGCATGGTGTATGGAGAATGGAGATACCCTCAAAGGTCTTCCTGGGACCTTTGGCAGACTATAAGATTATCTGCAGCTGTCACAAAGTTACATGCATGTCCATAAACAATAACTAACTATCAAAGCAAGACAGATTGATTACCTCAAGCTTCCGTGTAGATTTTCTCGAGAGCACAATGCATCTAGGTGGAAGTCCCCTAAGCCGGCTCCAGATCAAGTACTGCACATAGAAGAGACAAGCATAATCATGACATACAACCTTGATAACTAATACATGAATACATAAAAGACATCTAGTTACACGTAACTAAGCTACTCATGCTAAAAGGTATTAGACAAACAAGTAAATGAATGATAGTACCAACACCAAAGAGTAGACAATACAACTGCAGTTCTATATTAATGTCGGAAGAGTGATTACAACCATCTGTTGCATCAGCCTTCCCTTACCCCTCCAGCTTCTCTCTCTCTCCCTTCTTACCAACTTCTTATGCTTAGATTTGAGACTATGCTAAACAATAAAGTAAGCTATTCTTTCAAATGATATGATGCCTATCACCAGGAGTGCAAATGTGTTGTTCCTTCCGAAGAGGAATAACAAAACGGCGGAAATGTTGTTCCTTTTAAAAGGAACAGCAGTAGTGCAAATGTGTTGTTCCCTTTTTTTTTTTTTTAAAGGAATAGCAGAATGGTGAAAATGTTGTTCCTTGTGAAAGGAAAAAAAAAGTGCAGAAGTTTCGTTCCTTGAAAAAGGAATAGCAAAATGGTGAAAATGTTGTTCCTTTTGAAAGGAACAGCAAAGTGCAAATGTTATACAACTGTAAGAAAATATATACAAAAAAAAAGAATTATGTACAGTGTGTAAAAGTAGTCGAATTACTTAACCAAAGGTGAGGAAGATTTCTCTTCCTCAACTAGAATCTGCATGTCAGAGTCTTCGCGGAGTTTTTGGTAGAAGGATTCCTGAGTGAGTGGTTTGCGGTATAATCGAACTCGGTGGCTGTTTACCTTAAAGGTATGTCCGGATCCATCAATAGTGGTTAAAGAAATGGTGCCATTATCATGTACCTTCTGGATTTTGTATGGTCGCAGCCAGCGAGTCTAAAGTTTCCCGAGGAAATCCTAGAACCTAGAGTCATATAGGAGCACCCAATCTCCTTCGCAGAAGAATTTCTTTTTAATGAGGGCGTCGTGCCATTTGGCTCGTTGTTGTTGTATTAACGCAATATGTTGAAGGGCAAAGAGCCCGATTTCATCTAGCTCATTGATCTGCTGTAATCTATTAGTTTGAGCCTCATCTAAATCTAGACCAACCTCTTGTGTTATTCGTAATGTCTGTATTTCAAATTCTATCAAAAAGATTGGTTCCTTTCCAAAGACTAGCTGATATGGTGAATAACCAGTAGTACTTCTCCATGTTGTTCTATATGCCCACAATACTTCTGGCAGTCTTGCAGCCCAATTGCGTTTGTGTGATGCAATGGTTTTTGCCAATGTTGCTTCTATTATTTTGTTTGTGCTTTCTACTTGACCATTTGCCTGCGGGTGGTATGGAGTAGTAATTTTATGCTGCATATGATATTTTTTTAGTGTTGTAGCAATCTTGTTACCAGCAAATTGTGGTCCACCATCTGTAATTATATCCCTTGGGAGGCCATATCGCACAAATATGAAGAACAAGAACTAAATGATAGAATCCTCTGTAGCTCTCGGTAATGCCTCTGCTTCAACCCATTTGGTGACATATTCTGTTGCTACCAGAATGTATGTTTTTTGATTTGACGATGGGTTGATTGGACCAACAAAATCAAGCACCCATTGTTCAAATGGTTCAATAAATAGCTATGGGTTCAGGGGCATTTCATCAACCTATCCAGGGTGTCCTGCTCTTTGGCAGCTATCACAAGCTTGAACGAACCTTTTTTCATCTTTGAAGATCATGGGCCAATAATACCCTGTTTGCAGGACCTTGTGTCCAGTTCTTCGATCGGCGAAATGTCTGCCACATGGTCTGTCGTGACAAGCTTTCAAAATGTCAAAAATTTCGTCTTCACGGACGCATCTTCTGATGTGCATATCTGCCCCTGTATGAAATAGGTAGCCCCCAATCCAAGAAAATCAAGTACTACACTGAACAATCTGCTTTCGTTCATTAGGGGTGAGATGTTTTGGTAATTTGCCTACTGGTAAATAATTTGCAACATCAACGTACCAAGGTGTTTTAACAGTGATAGTGAACAAATGTTCATCTAGGAATTGATCCTCGACCGCTGTTGCATCCACTGGTTTTGGCATTCGCGAGAGAAAATCAACTACAAGATTTTCTTTTCCCAGTCGGTCCTTTATTGTGATATCGAATTCCTGTAATAAAATCAACCATCTGGTTACTCTACCATTTTTTATTAGTTTATTTGCTAAATATTTTATGGCAGAGTGATCTTTATATAAAATGACGGGATATCCAGTGATATAATGCCTAAATTTATTGATGGCATGTATTACAACTAAAAATTCCTTTTCAGTCATAGTATAGTTCAATTCGGCAGGCGACAAATTTTTGCTAATATAATAAATTGCATATGGTTTTTTATCTTCTTCCTGCCCAAGGACTGCTCCAATAGCTGTGTCTGAAGCATTTGATGAAATTTGAAATGGCAGGTCCCAATTTGGTCCTCGGAGTACTGGGGCTATTGACATGAGTTTTTTTAGATTCTCGAAAGCTTGGTCGCATTTTTCTGTCCAAACAAAGTCAACATTCCCTATTAGTGCATATAAAGGTGCAGCAATATGAGAAAAATGTTCTATAAATCTTCTATAATAACCAGAGAATCCAAGAAAACTGCGTACCTCTATTTGAGTGGTAGGAGTAGGTATTAACAAAATTATTTGAATTTTGGCCGGATCTACCTGTATTCCAGCTGCTGAAATATAATGGCCTAGAATAAGTCCTTCAGTCATCATCATATAGCATTTTTCATGGCTCAGACAGAGCCTGGTGGCAATGCATCGCTGCAGCACTTTTTCTAATGTGTCCAATGCTGGGTCGAAATCATCCCCGTATGGTGTAAAATCATCCATGTATACTTCGAGCCCTTCATTTATTAAATCTGAAAAGATGTTGAGGATAGCCCTTTGAAATGTGGCAGGGGCATTGCATAGGCCAAAAGGTAAAACTCTATAGGCAAATGTTCCCCAAGGACAAGTAAAAGTGGTTTTGTCTTGGTCTTCAGGGGCAATCTGAATCTGATTGTATCCACTGAAGCCATCTAAGAAAGAAAAGAATTTCTTTCCTGCCAAAGTGTCTAATACTTGGTCAATGAATGGAAGGGGAAAGTGGTCTTTTTGTGTTGCTTTATTTAGCTCTCTATAATCCACACAAATCCTCCACTTTCCATTCTTCTTTGGCACCACAACAAGTGGAGAGACCCATTTACTATTGGAGATAGGGTAGATGAAGTTCACATCTAAAAGTTTTTGAAGTTCAGCTTTTACAATATCTTTTAGATGAGGGTTAAGTCTCCTTTGTGGTTGGCGAACTGGTCTTGCATCCTTCTCTATGTAAATGTGGTGTGTATATAACTGGGGATCAATTCCTTTCATGTCAGGGTAGTCCCATGGAAATGCTTCTTTGTATTTCCTTAGTAGTTGGATTAGCTTGTATTCTTGTTCAGAAGTCAGGTTGGCATTGATGTTTACAGTCTTTCCTAGCTCTATTTCTACAATTTTTCTCTTTGAGACAGAGGTAGTAGGTATTGCTTGGTCGTGAGTATCTTTAAGAGGATCTTCTTCTAGTTCATTATCAAATGCTGCTTCTATCATGTGACATTGTATGTGGGATCTGGATTTAGTCTGGCTAAGAAAGTTGTTAATGACATCATCCTCTGTTTGGTCTTTGAAATCGAGGGCATCTTCTATGGTTAATGGGGATCTAATGTTTTCGGTGAGGTATGATACAGGATGCTTGTTAGTTTTAATTATTGCAACACTTGGCTGGGCTGGAGGATATAAAGCTAGATTTTTGATATTGGCTCCTCTAGTTATGGTCATACTACCTTGTCAGTAACTAATATAAGTGTCAGCTGTTGCAAGCCAAGGTCTGCCTAAAATCAATGGATGTCCATCAAGTCGGTTTTTGGGGTTTATTATCAGAAAGTTGGCAGGATACTCCTAGGAATCAATGGATACAATGACATCATGTAGTGTGCCCTCTAGCCTAACCACGGATCGGGCAGCCAGTTCTAATAAAGTAGAAGTCGGCTATATTGATGTAATGCCCAGTTTTTGACAAGTGGTGGTTGTTAATATATTGATTGTAGCTCCTAGATCAACTAAGGCATTTGAGAAGGTTTTTCCATTGATTTGTATTGTTACTATTAGATTTCCTGGGTCTTCATATTTAACAGGTGTTTCTTTTCCTAATAATAGATCAGATAGAGTACCAACTATTTGGACTGTTGGGTTATTTGCTATTCTCCTCCTTGGCTTTTTTATACATAGCTCTTTAATGGTCTTCGCATATATCGGGATGTCTTGGATGGCTTGGAGGAGTGGAATTTTTATGTACATATTTCTAAGTTCTTCCAGAATTTCGAATTCAAGATGTTGTAGAGGTCGAGGTATAGTTAATCGCTCTGGGAATGGAGGGGAAGATGTGATTATTTGATTATGAGTTTGTTGTCTGATCACATCCTCTTCTTGTAGTGGTTGTTCTATAGGTAACTGATTTTCAACTTGAACGGTTTTATCTCCCTCTGTTTCAATGATGCACCCAGATCTTAATTGGATGTCATTACACTCCCTTAGATCAGTTCCTGTCTCTGGTGTTTCAATTATTTGAATAGATTGGACCAATCTGTTATTCGAATTAGGATTGGGTTGGGCTGGGAGTTACGGTCTTAAATTAGGCTGGGGGTTTTGTTGTAATGTTGGTAGTGTAGGTTGAGGGAGCGGAATGGTTCCTATTGGCTGATTCATCGGTCTTTGCCAGACTTGACTCTGTGAAGTAGGAGGGGACCATTGTGCAGGATATACATTGTTTTGCCAATATGGTGGGGTATAGGGAAAATTTGGCCAATTGGGTTGGCTTGCTTGATTCGGCCATGGTGATGATGAAGGAAATGGTTGTTGTGACCAATTTGAGAATGGAGGTTGATTTTGCCACATTGTATTATATTATTGAGCATGATATTGTGGAGGCTGAAAAGAAGAAGCTGGTCTGGGAACATACCTGATTGTCACGGCTGCCATTGACGGCGCTGATTGAATAGGTACACCGGTTCTGGTTCTTCTTCTGCTTCCTTATATACTGCCTTCAATCCAGGAAGTGAGGGACAGCTCTCTGTAGAATGGTCTTTTGTACAAATGGCGCAAACTTGGACTGCATCTAATGGACACTCCTTGTGGCTGTGTTTCTTTTTGCATCTGGGACAAAAGATTGCCAAATTTTGTTCTGCCTCTGCTTGCTTTTGTTTGGCCTGCATAATATCAAGTTGTGTTGTCAATGTCCCCAATATGTCAGTTTTAAAATTTTCTAATAAATTTCCAATTTCTGCACGATTTACTCCCTCTGCAGAGTTCTTGTTGTCTCTTGTAAACCTGTCATGTTCTGCTGGTTTTAGTCTTGTGCTGCCTCTGGAGCTCCTGATACATAAATCAATAGTGTCAGCAAAATTTTCCTGATAAATATCTCCTTTTCCCATAATATTTAGTGTTTCAATCCATTGTTCCCTCATTCCTCTAATTAACGTTGTTTTTAATACATTATCATGTAAGGGTAATGATGCATAAGGAGATCTTTGAAGATTATACTGAAAACGCTCAACATATTCTTCTAATGTTTCATTTGGTCTAGCTACCATCTGAAATATTTCATCTTTTAACTCTCTATACCTGCAATAATCTTGATATTTTTTTAGAAAAGACTCCTTCATTTGATCCCAGTTATTTATAACACCACCACCCAATCCCATAAACCATCTTAAAGCAACCCCTTTTAATGTAGAGGGGAATAGTTTTAGTTTCTGGGGATCGGTGGTATAGTCATATCCCCTACACAACACATCAAATTCAAATAGGAATGCATATGGATCTTCTGATATAAGGCCATGGAATGTAGGGATATGTTGGAGAGGGATTGCTTTCATACGTGCATTAGCTGAAATATCCACAATGGGGTATTGCAATGTAGAGGTTTGGGTGTTTGGCTGGTTCTGGGCCATTTCGTCAAATATATGCCAATAACCTTCTGGGATATTTAGGAGGGTATTCCTAGGCTGAGAAGGAACGACTTTAACGGGAACGGCCTTAACAACACTTCCTTTATCTGGGATGATGAGAGTGCCTAATGTCTGGGGAGATTCTGGTTCTTGAGGTTCTTCAACTTCGTTATAAACGATTTTTGCAGCACTTCCCTTATCTGGGCTACTTAATGGCTAAATTGTCCCAAGAGGAGATCTTGGTTCTTCAATTTCTCCTGTTTCTCCTCTTCCTTCACAAAGGTTGCTAAGGTTCCCTTCTTCAATGATTTTGGGCTATAATTCTCACTTTCATGAAAATCTTGTTCTTCGGTGTGACTATGCACCTCAGCAAAGGCTACAGATGGTAATCCTATGACCTGAAGGGAACTAGTAGGTTATCTAGAAGCAACTTTTCTAGGTCCTACTAAAGGCTGATAAGGATTTCATCTATAAAGGTCGATTGGCCAAGGGTCACTGGCCCCTTAGCTTTATCAGGCTTGGGTATAGGTTTAGGATTCTTTTCAGGATTTTTCTGCTTAGTCATGCACACAAATCAAATGCTAAATTATACCCAAAGAAAACAACAACAAATCTACAGGAAAGTGGGCATGGGAGCAGGGCTATTACATGCTCCGTACGCAAGTTCTTACCTTCCATTTTTAAAACCCAGTTCTCTCCTAGTAGGTTCTTACATCACTCTGGAAAAGAAACAAATGGCTACACTCTTCCCTGGCAACGACGCCAAAATGTCGAGCAGTAAAAAGGGTTGTTTTTACCTCTATTTACCCTACATTAATTTTCAATCCAGGAATGATTTTTTATTTCAAAGAGTGTACTCAGTTTGAGGCAGTCATTTGTCAGAGTAATGCTAGTAGTATAGTGCTCTCAGTACAAGAGTAAATGGATGCTTGGAATGAAACTTATTTGCAAAAAGAAACCTAGAATTCAAATCATGCATTCAGAAAATTCATCAGTCAAGGGTACAGTAATAGTAACTCTTCCCTTTGTAAACTGATACAATCAAAAAGGCACTCAAAGGAAGGATCGTCAAACTGGGAACTAGATAGCGTATGTCGATGTTCACTACAGTCTCAGACCTTCTACACACCAAAGCAATGATAATCTTCAATTGACAGGAAATAGAACAACAACTATCTCTATTTAACCAGATTGAACAGCAAACCCTTAATCTACGGAAATGAATGTAGCAAGAATTATAATCTAAAGAAATTAAGTAACAGCTTTCGAATTGAATAGCAAATAGAAATGGAACAACAGACTGTTAGAAATAAAGTATGGAACAGCAACTCGGATCTAAATGTACAGAAACTCAAGTTAAACATGAAACACACTTAAAATCAAAGAGAACATTAATCTAAGCTTCGATACAATACGCATGAATCACAGTTATAAAGTAACAATAATTATAACAAAACAGCAATTGTAACGAAACAGCAATTCCGAATGAACAGCAGTCACAATTTAAGAATAAATCATACGGTAGTACCAATTTAGGAACATACAACGCAGTTGAACTATAATTGAACGGCAATCTGTAAGGAACAGCAGTGTTATATCAATTGTCAAAAGGAACAACAATGCGATACAATGTTAGAACATTAACATAGCATTCCTGTTATAGATAACAATAGTATTTAACCAAGTACATATATAACAGAGCTGATATGTAAAACAGTAAAGCACATCAGATTACTGAATAGAGTAAATGAAAGAAATCAAACCACACATGAATCAGAAATATGATACAGGAGCGAGTGATCCTCCAGGGCCGGGCCCTTAGCCTCCAGGGACACACCGCTTGAAATTACTCCAGAATCAAAGATAGAACAGCAACTAGATTTATATTAAAACGTCAAAACAGAGTTACAGTGGATCGATCTTCAATGAGAATCGATGATCAAAGTTTCAAATACAAATAAAAGTTACATAAAATGACAATCAGTCCCCCCTCAGGCTAGCAGTGCTGCCCCTTCTTATAACAGTTGAATGGCGATACCAACAATACAGAGAATTGTTAAGATAGTGATCCCTCAGGATCAAAGGATCCTGAGGGATTCGCCAAGCTGTTAATTTGCAGTTATCCTTATGTTCTGTTGCACCGATTGGAGATTTCCTTTTCCTTTTTCTAGTTGTTATGCTCCAATTTGGATCGCCTTGTTTGAATGCGGTTCCCTACTGAAGGGATAGTAGTTAACTTGGTATCGTTCTTTCTTTTGGGATGATGGTCTTCCGTTTTCTCCTTTTTCTACATAGAAAAAGGTAATTATTAGCTATGTCATATTACATATAAATCTTCTAGATTCTATTATATTCTTGTGTCAAATTCCTAGCCCATGATGTGAAAGGGTTGCGAGTTTTGAAGAATAGATAACAAACTAAATGAAAATAACATACCTTCTCCAATGCCCAACAGGGGTGATTAGGGTCCATTTGGTCATCAATTATCATCATCTAGAGCATCAAAGTAAAATTTAGGTGGCCCATCTCTACTATGTTTTTGACTTGTTAGCTAGGGAAGAAAGAAAAGGATAAGTTTGAAATTTTCTAGTAATTACAATGGGCCTGGGGTTTAGATAGAGTTTTGTGAATTTTAAAGAAAATTGCGTGGAGATAGAAAAGGGTAAAAATTTCAGTCATCCACCAAAAATTCTAAACTCTCAATCATCCTAAACTCACACTAAGGCTATCCTACAAAACCTCCTACAACCAACTAACCAGAGAAGAGAAATGGGAGCAAGATTCAACAGAAGGGAACCCATAGAACATCTAAGATCCACCTTCATCCCCCTGTGGTAGATATATTTAGGAAGCATCACTTGTTGGGGTTCTTTGAGCTACTCAGAGAGTATGATGATGATATAGCTTAGGAATTTTCCATGGCACTCAACCCTCAGGCTAGAACCAGTGCTACTACTGTGGTGAGGCGGTTATCAATTACAATCAACCCTAAGGTGATCAGCAAAGTCACCACACTTCCTCAAGGGGTGCAATGGATAAATGAGGATAAGGCTAGAAACACTTTCGCTAAGAAAACCTTTTTTCTATATGATGAAGAGACAATTGAGGACAAAAATGGGGTCAAAAGGGAGAGCATTCCCTATCCTTGGAATGAGGTGATCTTTCACATTCTCAAATGCATTTCTTGTGAAGGGAGTCTTAGTGTAGTTTATGGCTACCAATTTAGACTCCTCCATGAGTTGAGATTTGGAGAGGAGATACCCATAAACCAAAGTCTCAGTGTGCCTTATTTCATGTTGCAATCAATGATATACATCAGCCAAAAGGTACAAGAAAGGAAACATCAACAATTGGCACATCATGGACTCATTAAGCTAATAGTAGAGGATACCTTGAGCCAATTAAGAATTCCTATTATATGGTCCACATTTATATGCATGGACAAAGAGGTTGTAATTGAAATCCAAGCCCTTGATATGATAGGGACCCAACCTCTAGTGGTGAAGAGGAGGTAGAAGAAGAGATAGAAGAAGAAGAAGCGGAGGCAAAAACATATAAAAGAGAGGAGGAAGAAGGAAAATAAGGAGAAGAAGAAAAAGGTGAAGAGGAAGAGCAGAAGGAAGAGGCAAGCCCTGAGGAAAATTCCAAAGAAGGGGAGAAATATCCAAGGTTGGCCCCTGAGACCACTGAGAAGGAGGCATTTGTTGCCTTGACTACCTTAAGCACACCCATCAAGTCAAAAGGGAAAAGACAGAGGCAGACTCCCTCTATTATAAAAAAGAATAAGCACCGGGATCAAGAAGGGGAGGCCACAAACAGCAAAAAGGACTCCCATCATCATTGAGGAGTCACCCAAAAAGCAGGGAGAGCCAGTTTCCTTAGGAATGAAAGTTGAAGAGGGCACATCAAAACAAGCTACCCCAAAGGCTCCCATCACCTATGTTAGGAAGCCTGTCACAAGGTCAACATAAGAAAATCAAGAGAAGGCACTTGTGACACCATTATAGAGCGGAAAAATCCTTCTATTGGATCCGCAGGCATTCCTACAAGAAACTCTGTCAGTCCTACATGAAACACAAAAAAGCTACAAGAAGGACAGCAGGGGCAGAGGGAAGGCAAGGAAGCAACACCACAAGTGCAGGAGGGGGAAAATTCTCCAAAAACATCTGAGGGGGAATTCCAAGAGCTGCAGGAGCCTAGCCCATAGCCAAATTTGAGCTCTTACTACAAGTTCATTGAGGGAGGCAAAGTAATACCACAGAAATTTGCAATCCCTCTCTTCTTTGAGCTCGAGAAAGAGAGAGGGACACATAACTAGATGCAAATTTCCAAGTCAAAGAAGGTAGAAGATGTGGACCATATGGAAGAGAAACTCCTAGAGATGGAAAGGGATTTGAGTGAGATGAGAGACAGGGAACAAATTATGAGATCTCAACTACAAGCAGAAAACACATGGCTAAGGAGGCAATTGTAGGAAAAAGAGAGCCAATTGATCACCATGGAAAGCCTCTCCATGGAGGCACTTCAGTGCAAGATTTCATCAAGATCATATGCACTATACCTCGAGGATCAATGGTTGTAATTTCAGATCAAGACACTAGCACAATAGGGGACTATGCCTTTCCAAGACTATAGACAGTTCATTGAACTATGTGACAAGAGCACCCTGGAAGATAAGGCCAAGATATATGAATTTTACCTATACAACTTGGCCTTAACAGATTTGAATGCGTGGGACATCAATGCAAAGTTGGGGGATTTACAACTAATGGCCTTTGCATCATGGATGAGTCATGAGGAGGTCAGGGCTAAGTAGGTGAAGAGAATATTGGAAAAAGAGGAAGGAGATCCCCTTTACATCAGAGCATAATAGATAAATTCTAGGTTTGTAATTAGCAACCACAACATCATCTCCAATGATGCCCAACTTTCACCAAGATACCTAGCTACAAAAGAACATGCCATCACCCACTTTGAAACCTTGAGGTTGCTCGGAAATGAAAGCCAGCAAGCATGCTAGAGGAGATGGAGAAACCTACTACACATTCTAAGGATCAAAGAGTATCATTCCCCTAAGAGGATGAGAAATGCAATTGAAAGGACCCCACTATATAAGAATGCCATGCAGAGACTAAAAATTATTTCGATTGGTTTGAAACTCAATCCGCCCTTGCTCTTGGGTCTGTTAGAAGGTAGGAAGGAAGAGGAGCAAAGAAAGCAGTGGTAAGAAATAGAGAAACATTCAGGGTTCTATCCTCACGAGGAAACTCCATCAACAGAGGCCTGGGATGTTAGAGAGGCCACAAGAGCTATGAAATATATGGACATAAACTACGTTTCTCAATGGATGAGCAACACCTTCAGTAGGGGGGTGATGATGAGGCTCACCAATAGGTAAACTATATGGGTCTTAATAACGCTCTCTAACTTATTAAAATCAACTTTTCTCACATTTACTTACATATTTTATTATATTTTGCTTAGTGAGAAGGGTAAGGGTGAGATGTTATGTCATGTGGCCTAATATGCATTAATTGGAGGAATTGGGGCAATTTTGGGCTAATTTAAGTGCAGGAACTCAAGGTTGAAAAGCATTCGGTATTTTAGGAGATATGTCTCCCTCCTTAACTCCTCAAATCATTCAAAGATTCCTCCACCATATCTCATCAACCCAGAGTTACAAGAAGCCAAGCCAATTGAGTTCATTGGCAGCCAAACCAGTAACAGTGAAGGCAAGTCATTCTCGAGTTTGGGAGCCAAGTCTCCCTAATTTCTAGGAAGCGATTGGTAGCTTCAGTTTGTATAAATAAGAAGGCCAAGGGCCTCATTAGGATTTGATTTTTTTGTTGTAGCCAAGAGGCAATTTAGAGCTGAAACATTATGACTATTAATATTATGTTGTATTTGACAGTTTGATGATAATGAGAAGGTTTTTATTGATCAAGAACTGAGTTGACTCAGAGGGTTGAAGCTCTTGGGTTAGGGCCCAACCCTAGCAACATAGGTTCCTCTTTTTGTACATGTATTCTTAGATTAAAATCATATTTAGTTGCTAAAGTTATTTCTGCTTTGTTTAGTTTAACAAGTATTTGAATGATTGTTTAGTATTGTTTCCATTAGTTGAATAAGTAGATCAGTGGTACAGTAGTGAGAAATAATACTTCAGAAAATCTTGTGACAATGGCCTCTTCCTCATCTCCCTCATGGGATCATGGTTTGAGGGCCCCACTCTCACAGCCCCAAAAACAGATTTATCTTTTGATCATTGCATAACTTAGGGTTCATTGTTGAATAGATCACTATTTATGATTTCTTGGAAGCACCTGCAATTGTCATTTTGTTTCTTGAGTTTGTTGTAGTTTAAGAAGGCATTTCATTTCATAGATCTAGTCATTAGCCATCAATAAATCAGTTTTCTCAAATTCAACTCATCTTTTCCCTATTTATATGAAGTTATGCATAAATGAAGAGAAGAAAATGTTTTGTTGCAGGGATTGTTGATCTACAGGGAGGAAATCATCCCACCATCCTCATCTAAGTCTTCTCCACCTTCTGCCAAGGCCTACCAACCGCTAATCCAATTTTTTGTTTTGTAGCCACCATGGACAACCACCTTGGGAAAATCCAACCATATTGAAGCATTGGGCTGAGCCTTCGGTAATGTGCACCTTCCCAACACCCTATTCCACCATCATACATATTTCCAACACTTCATTTCACCTTCCCTACCTTCCTATGGCCTTCAACTAACTTCCTGTAGAAAACTTGGACATCCTGTAGATGTTCCTGTAGCAGCTACAGGATCTCCTGTAGTAGCCCATTTAAGCCTTTTTTCAATAGAAATGATAGTCTGAGCATAGGGTCGGCCCTCCACTTGACTTCCATGCCTCTTAGTGCCATTTTAGACCAACTCTTCGATGCCTTTCTCCCCTACAATTATCATAATGTTTAACTTTGAATTTACATTTCTAAATCAAAAATAAAAAGACTATTTTTCTGCCATTTCAACATGAGATAGATAGTGCATGCATATATCAATCATATAGTGATAGGATAACTTCCCATTTCCACTTAGTCCAAATAGCCAGATGATAGAATGCAAGGTTAGATTAGTTATTTTCTGCAAGTAATGTGTGTCATTTCTTAGCTAGATTATTTCATGGCATTTCATAGCACTTTCCATTCAACACTTTCATTTCCTAAATAGGCAAGCATTTACTTTCTTGCATTAAAGATTAGCTTTACATTCATTGTCAGTAGTCAGACTCCTTCTAGTCAATAGAAGACTGGTTTGAAAACCCTAGTGGTCTATCACCCCAGTTGAAAAGTGACAAGAGTAGATTGTTGCATCTATTGTGCATATAGCATTGTCACCTCCAAGTTTGTATGAAACCTCGGGTTGATAAAGTAAATTTGGTAGTCCTAGGAGTTGCAGCATCCTTGCTGCAATAATGAGGCTCATTAACTGGGATTAGGCTCCCGTGAACTATAATGTCAAAAATTCACCTGCAACGAAAATCAAGAAACTAGATCAAATAATTAGATTAGTTCATGACAACACATCCATGAAACTTGAATAATTAAACACTATAAACATAAAAATGAATGCTCTGATATTTTAAAACACTTATAATATGTGAAATCATACTCTGAGATCGTTTGACTGCTAGTTGTCTTTCAAAATCATGATTTCTCCAAGGAATTCCTTCACTTTAGCTTTAATGAAATATTTCATCGAAGCAACATTAATATCATGTTTGACATGTTCATTGAGTATCTCTCCCTCAATCTCCTTAGCTTCTTCTTGCAATTGTGAAGCCAAGGAAGAGTACTCTTTGTTAACACTAACAAAAGTAATTAGCCATTTGCTAATTTCCTCTGCAGTAAAATCAATTATATCATCAAACTTTGTTTCCTTTGATTATTTTAGCTTCTCCAATTCAACCATCAACATGTCCTTCAAAATTAATCTAGACTCATATGTAATGCACAGACCATTTAAATCCCGAATAATTTCTACCACCTTGACATAGGCATTAGCTCTTCTACTTTCTATGCTTCCACATTTAGAAATAATGTTCTCTAATGTTTTGATTCTCTCAAAACATGCAACTTTGATCTACTTCATTCAATCAACATTTAGGATTATTTTTTTCTCTTTCCATAGATCAAACAGTAAATCAAGCTTGCAACTAAAAGTAAGTAAGTCATTGTCTACGAATTCCCTGTCTCCCTTGAGCTCACTTTTGACCAACACAATAAATGAAAATTCTCTGGAATAAATGTCACAGATCAAAAACTATTTGCCATTTATATTCAATAATTCACAATCTTTCAAATATATTACTGATAATATAAAATTTCACTACATTAAGGAGGTTGATGGGTTTATCAAATCTATGGTATGTTCCGGGGGTAGAAATTTCTAATGGCGGTGCATGTATTGCTAGTGGATTCATTAACAAAGGAACCAGGTTTAGAGAATATTCTAGCTCTTTTATTCTTTCTTTCAGTTTCATATTTTCTGCTTCTCATTAGCTAATAGAATCTGCAAGCACGTCACTAGTAGCTTGATGCAATTTCATGAGCCCTTCCATTCCAACCCCAGACACATCAACATCCATTTATGCTCGATCAATAACCACTTTGTTGCAAACCATTACTCTTTAAATCCTCAATCTTTTACCGTCCCTCTCATAATTTTCATTTTGTAATGTGACAGGGTGATTGTCAAAAGTACTGACCTCTTCAATCATTTTCTCCATCATTTTTTTATTTTCTTACAAACAAGTAGTAACACAATCAGGTAGTATAGCATTATCATCTTCCATGTCCATAGCCTCTTCAATGCTCCCTGTTTTGCGTAGACTCTTGGATTTGGACGATTTATCCATTTGCGCTCTTTATGGAGTGATGCTACAAAGAGGCTCTTTGTAATCTCTACCATTTGATAGTTTACCATGAACCAGTCTTTCACTTCCAATAGTTTTTCTCTTTTTTTGACTAGTAGATGAACTCAGACTAGTATCGGGTATGAAAGATTGAGATTTCTCCATAGGATTTTTGCCTCTTTGCTTACATCTTCCTCCTGTCTCGATTCTCTCTTCTTCAATGATTTCTTCAAGTATTTCTTCAACGTCTATTAGCACTCTTGATTTTTTGTTAATGCACTGCGAATTTCCTCGCCCTTCTCTCTAGCTCTTGGAAAAAGGTTCCCTGATCTAGGTGGATGTTGGTGGCCACCCACCTATCCCACTTGGACCCCCATAACTATCTCTTTTCAGTTTTTCAGCTTCCTTAATTGTAGCACAGTTTACTATTTTTAGCAATTTTTCGGGTCCTGAACTTTTGGAGCCGTTTTGAGGCCCTAAATGATGTTTTTTGGGAAAACCGAGAGCAACATGAGCTATAGATTGATGTTGCTCATCCCAAATTTGTAGTCCTCGTATAGATCTTTCTAACAAGCTATTGTGCCTGTCAAATAGAGATCGTATGCCAAAGTTACGAACCCGGGAAGTTGATGTACCAATTTACCCAAATGGGGCCCATAGTTTGGCGTTTCATCTCCTAGGGTTAGGTTTTTGGATGTTTAGGGTTTTCCATTGATTCTCATCAATAAATAGGCCTTCAAGCCTCATTGTAACACAGTTCAGAGGCATGTAGCCGCCACATCTCTTCTCAGAGATAAGCTACCATCACCCTAACTAGTTTATTTCCATTTCTGTAAGCATATTTCAGTATTTTAAATTAATGAAATGAAATATTATTTCCACTGCATCTCTGTTTTTATGGTTATCTCTATAATTTGTTGCATTCCTGTTTAAATCCGGATCAGTGGTATCAGAGCGGTCTACTTTTTCTCTGTTTTTCTTTGCATGTCCCCAATGAAGTCGGGATATAAGGAGTTAGGGCTTGAACTGGTCGAACCTTTGCAAGACCAACCTTGAAAATCCCAACGGACTCCCATGGTGGATGAAAAGAAAGATGAGGGGGCAGGAGATCCTATCAAAATCTTTCTCGAAGAAGCCCTTGAGCAGAAAAGGAACGCGATGATGGATAGCTTTGCCCAGATCCTTCAGCGGCTACACAGAGGCAACACATCAGCTTGCAACAGCTACTCTAGAAATGCCACACCCTTTAAGGTACAAGTTAATTTTGAAATCCCCCTCTTCGAGGGTCAAATAGACACAGATGCCGTAGATAAATGGTTAAATTTGCTAGATGGGTATTTTTTTGTTCATGATTTTTCCTGTCGGGAAAAGATTATTTTCACTCTTATCAAAGTAGCCCCCCACATCAAGGACTGGTGGGAAACCTATTGCGAGCAAAAGGATGAAAGTATGGGCTCACTATTTTCAGCCACAACCACTTGGAACTCATTCCAGGATGCCATCAAGGAGCTGTACTACCCTGTTAAAAGCTATGAGGACAAATACATAAAGTGGACCACGCTGCAGTAGGGAAGGGACCAAGATGTGTCGGAGTTCACAAACATTTTTCATACCCTTCGCACACAGTTGGGTGTCAAGGGCTCTAAGTTGCATCGGGTACTCAAGTACCGCGACTGCCTACACAGGTACATCCAGGAAGAGATGGAGTTCCTGAACATATCCTCACTTGGCATAACATACCAATACGCTGTCAAAATCGAGCAGAAGTTTAGACAGAAGAAGCGAGACTTTGGATCTGTGAATCCGAAGACCAAAGGACAAAGCCAAGGCGAGGTGACCCAAGACAATCCGTCGAAACCATAAGAAAAGAACAACACCATGAAGTCAAATAAGGACACAGGAAGATGGTGTGAGTTCCATAAGAGCCCCGCTCACAACACAAGTGAGTGTCGAACCAAACAATAGCTGGTGGCTGAGTTGAAGGCTTCCGAATCAGATGCATGTTCCGACCCTAAGTCAGAACCCAATAAGGATAATGGCAAAGGGAAGAAAACCATTGATGCAGAGCCCAGTGCCACTGTTGCCACCACCAAGGTCCAGAAGAATGAGCCCGAAGATCCAGAGGAGGGGGAGCATCATTTCCACTCACAGATGTGGGTGAAGGGTTTGTCGCTGCAATTCATTGTCAACAGTGGTAGCCAAAAGAACCTCATTTCAGCAGAGGTCGTGAAGCGGTTGGGCCTACCGACTACACCACACCCGCAATCATATAGTATCGAGTGGCCTCACCAAGGATGAGATCTCTGAGTTTTCCAACAATTTCACCTTCCCTACAACATCAAACCCTTCACAGACGAGGTATTGTGTGATGTTGCACCCCTGGATGTTTGTGATGTATTATTAGGCCAGCCATACTTCTGGAGGTGACATGTTGTGTATGAGTCAAGGCTTCGTGCTGTTATTATTTCTTTAGGTAATTAATTATACAGGATACCAGAGGTAGCCCCACCTACCACCACCTCTTTGATCACTGCTAAGAAATGCAACAAGCTCATCTCCCAGACTAGGAAATTCATTTTCTATCTGGTTTGCTCCCAAAGTAAGGGGAAGATCATCGCCACATCCATGACCCCCGCGAAGGGTTCCTCCACACAGTAGCAACAACAGAGGGATACGGTCATGAAAGAACACAGGAACAACTTCTCCTCACCCACAAGGGCACCACACAAGTTTCAGGTGGGCAACAAAGTTTGGTTACATATGCTAAAAGAACACCTTACCAGAACCCATCAGAAGCTCAAACCACTTCAACATGGTCCTTACACCATTACCAAGGCTATCGGAAATAATGCTTTGGAGCATATCATTCCCTCATTCCTTCATCTACACCAAGTATTCAATGTGTATCGCCCTCGACCATGCTTCCCACCATTACTGGACACATACGAGATTGTAGAACAACTCACTAAGGACCAAGTTCAGCAGATGGAGGAACTCAACGCAATGGATACCATTGCTTCCTAAGTCGGGAGGAATGATCCAGGTGGATGTTGGTGGCCACCCACCTATCCCACTTGGACCCCCATAACTATCTCTGTCAGTTTTTCAGCTTCCTTAATTGTAGCACAATTTACTATTTTTAGCAATTTTTCGGGTCCTGAACTTCTGGAGCCATTTTGAGGCCCTAAACAACGGTTTTTTGGAAAATCGAGTAGTTCTTTCTAACGAGCTATTGTTCACATCAAACAGAGATTGTATGCCAAAGTTACAACCCCAGGAAGTTAATGTACCAATTTACCCAAACGGGGCCCACAGTTTGGCGTTTCATCTCCTAGGGTTAGGTTTTTGGATGTTTAGGGTTTTCCATTGTTTCTCAACAATAAATGGGCCTTCGAGCCTCATTGTAACACAGTTCAGAGGCATGTAGCTGCCACATCTCTTCTCAGAGATAAGCTACCATCGCCCTAACTAGTTTATTTCCATTTATGTTTGTAAGCATATTTCAATATTTTAAATTAATGAAATGAAGTATTATTTCCGCTGCATCTCTGTGTTTATGGTTATCTCTATAATTTGTTGCATTCCTGTTTAAATCTGGATCATTCCCATAACTAACAAACTCTGCGTGTGCACCAAAAAAACCTTTTGGATCAAAGGCTAATATGAATTCATCTTCACTTAAGTTAAAATAATCTAAAGACTTTGCAATATCCGCAAATTGCTATATCTACGTTCTACAACATTATTTCTAGTTTGAAAAATGCAAATCCCACATTGATCCACCAAACATTACAATTTAAAGTTTATGATCCTAGTGTTGAGAATGCAACAAGATGATGGAGCTTAGTGGAAAGGAGTCGCCTTCACTAAGTGGGCCCGCAGGCAAATTATGGCGCAAAGTCTATTTTTAGACATATGGATCATGGTCTATGAGCTGCAGAATGTTGTTTATGGAGGATTGGTCATGTTGGGAAAAATAGATGGACTTCTATTTTCTGGTTCACAGCAGGAGTGATCAAAGTCTATTTTTAGACGCCAGGCTAAAAATAGAAAAGTCAAATATTATTGTCTCATAATAATATTTAGACTATAAACATTATCTTATCATCTTGGAGCACTTCAGTTTTAGCTAAAGATGTGGCACATGCAGCTGTCAGAAGGAAATACACTTTCTTTGTGAGTCAGTTGAGCTATTGCATGCAGGACTTCAGTTAGAACTCATGTGGTTGAGTTTGGTGGAGTTGATTGTGGAGTTGATGGAGTTGTGTTTAGTTTGACTTTGTTAAACTAGTTGTAATTAGTCTAACTGCAAATAGACTAATGATGAGTTGTTAAACTAATTATTAACTCATAATGCAACTGAAGAATACATCAGTTAACTCAGTGCATGTACAGTTCAGTGGAGACAAGTGTTAGAGGTTGAGTTTGCTATCAGTTGTGACTATAGTTGTGCATGAGACTTTGCACAAGCAATGTATTGAGTATGCCAATGAGTATTGCGTAGATTTTCCCAGTAGAATAGCCTATGCTCACGTGATTTCCAGTGTGAGTGATTCTCAGCAGGTTTGTGCAATAGAGGCAGTTAAAGCAGTGGAGAAGATTTGAACCTGTGACTTGTTCGGGTCTGAGCTGGTTTGTGTGTAACAGGTGGAGATAGTGCTGGATACTTGAGAGGAGTATTGTACTATGTAATGTTACATGTTCTCAATCATTAATATACAGATAGTGTGGGGTTTTCAGCTGTAAGCTTTCCCCGGGTTACATACTGTGTTAATGTGTGCATGCTATTGATGTTTCATTGTTTTTGATGCTGCTAAATTGTTGATCAACGTAGAGGAGCTTATGTATTGTGCATGTATTCTGCAATAGTGCATGATCAGGATAATCTCTATTGAATATGTGTTTATTATTCAAAATTTCTACATGGTATCGGAGTTGTTGATCATCAGATCTACTATTCAGGAAGTGTTTACATTCTATTTCTTCAGGCAGAGTCTGTAATCGGGCCAAGTAGCCTCTAGATTCATCCTTCCTTTGGAAGGTGAGATATCCGGTAAAAGCCCATACATTCAATCTCTGTACGAGAAATACTTTGTTCTCACGAATCTTAGATCAGAGGCGGTTGAGTTTGGAGCTGGTGGAATTCGAATTTGCAGTAGTGTTTTCTTGGTATCAACGAGGCAATGTCTTTCAACGGATTGCGATTGGAGTATGCTCTTGAGGGCAGCTCAAACTATATTACATGGAAGGACAGGATGGAGGTAGTGTTGGATGATAATGGGCTGAAGGATTTCATAGAGGCTGATGTCCCAAAGCCTACTGATGCTGCGCAGGTTGATGCTTGGCAAAAGAAGACAGCAAAGTGTCGAAGGATTCTGTTGGAGGGCGTGAAGGATCACATTGTGTCCAGCCTGCATGGAAAGGCTTCTCCATACTTGATGTGGAAAGCTTTGACAGATATATTCCAAAGCAAGAGCGATCAGAGGAAGCTGGCGCTCAAGGATAAACTCAGAAACATCAAATTCGAGAAGGGTGACAGTATGCCCAAGTATCTCACAAAGTTCACTCAGTGCAGAGATGAGTTGGGAAGTGTGGGGGTAACTGTTGATGATGAGGACTTGGTGAGCTTGGCTCTACTTGGTCTTCCGAAGAGTTGGCATTCCTATCAGGACTCTGTCAATCTTCGGGAGAAATTTCCAGGATGGGAGAGACTTTGGTCAGATCTTGTGCAGGAGGAGATCAGGCGGAATACCAAGGACGGATCTTCATCAAAGGGAACTGATGAAGAAAATTGCACTTTGGTTGCCAAAGAAAATAAGGGGAAGAGCAAGAAAGCTTCTCAGTCTGGTGCGAAAGGCAAGAAGCAGGACATGTCCAAGGTGAAGTGTTTTCACTGTCACTAGCACGGACACTATGCCACTAATTGTCCGCAAAAGAAGAAGAACAAGCAAGCTGTTGGATCTGCAGTAGGAGAGGCTCTAGCCTTGCAGTTTGAGCTTGATTTTTCATTGATCGCATGCTTGGTTTCAAGTGTGATGAGATCGGTGTGGTTCTTGGATAGTGGTGCGTCTTTTCACATGACAGGAGATCGAGATTTGTTTTCTGATCTGGAGGACAAAGATCTTGGAGTGCACATCGAGATGGGCGATGATGGTAGATACAGTGTGACCGATATCGGTACCATTTCCTTTGAGAGGGAGTCTGGTAAACCCTTCGTATTGAAGGAAGTGATGCATGTTCCAGGATTGAAGAAGAATCTTATCTCTGTGGCGATGTTAGAAGACAAGGGGTATGATGTTGTTTTCAGCGAGGGAAAGCCTTTCCTGTGCAACAAGACAACTGGAGAAACCCGGAAGATAGGGGTTTGAGTGAGGAACCTTTATTAGTTGCATGTAGATGGATGCACAGCAATGGCATGCAAGGCAGAAGGATTGGTGAGCCAGGATGATGGCGAGCTGTGGCACAGGAGATTGGGTCACCTTCACCTTAGAGCCTTGAAGATACTGCAGCATATCACTACAGGGCTTCCTAAAGGCACTCTTACGCAGTCAGATTAGTGCAAGGGGTGTACTTTGGGAAAGTTTGTGAAAGCCACCTTTGACGAGAAGGATAGTCGCGCCATGACGATCCTTGAGAGAATTCACACAGACGTGTGTGGACCTTTCTCAGTAGCTTCGACAGTAAAACATAGGTATTATGTGATTTTTGTTGATGATTTCTCTCGTAAATGCTGGATCTTCTTCATGCAGAAGAAGAGTGAGACATATTCAAAGTTCTGTGAATTCAAAGCACTGGTTGAGAAGGAGTCGGGGAAGAAGGTGAAGGCTCTTAGGAGCAATAATGGTGGTGAATACATCTCTGACGAGTTCAAGGATTTTTGCAAGGCAGAAGGGATTCGAAGAGAGCTCATAGCTCCCCATAACCCACAGCAGAACGGGGTTGCTGAGCGGAAGAACAGAACGATCGTGGGTGTTGCATAGGTGATGTTGCATGATCAGAGCCTACCCCTTCACTTGTGGGCGGAAGCATGCAATACAGTAGTTTATGTGCAGAACCGTTGTCCTCACAGGATACTTGGCATGAGTACATCCGAGGAGGCTTATTCTGGTAAGAATCCTGATCTTTCTCATTTGAGGATTTTTGGTGCTAACTTTTACATGCATGTGACGAAGGATGCCAGGAAGAAGTTGGAGCCAATCGCAGAGGTTGGGATATTTGTGGGGTACACTGATACGCCCCACAACTATCATGTGTATTTGCCAGACAGTGGTAAAACTGTTGTGCGACAGGATATAAAATTTCAGGAGGAGAAAGCCATGAAGTGTTCGCTTGAGAGGGAGCTACACTTGCATGCAGATGAGGAGCTATTAGTTCCTAAATATGAGCTTCAGGACGTGGATCAGCCACAGGACGAGGTTCATGGAGTGGAAGAGACCACTCATGCAGTGCCAACCATCAGAGGGCGAAAGCACTTGACAGAAGCTGAGCGACTGGCTCAAGATGCAAAGAAAGTTGTAGGACCACCTACAGCCCAACGCAGGTAGAGACAGTCACCTGATCGATACACTGGATACATGGCTCTTGTGAGCAAATGTGTTGTGACTGAGCCATCCTCTTTCGAGGAAACTGTGGAGGATCCTGCATGGGTAGACGCCATGGTGGAAGAGTATGATTCGATTGTCAGAAACAGTGCATGGGAGATTGTTCCTAGACCAGAAGGGAAATCAGTGGTGGGTTCGAGATGGATCTACAAAGTTAAGCAGGCAGCTGACGAGAGTGTGGAGAAGTACAAGGCAAGATTTGTTGCCCGAGGCTTTTCACAGATAGAGGGGATCGATTATGAGGAGACCTTTGCACTTGTCGCAAGGTATTCTTTCATACGGACGATTCTTGCTCTCTTAGCGCAGATGGGGTGGCACATTCATCAGATGGATGTGAAGACTACATTCCTCAACGAAGTCATTGAGGAGGAGGTGTACATTGAGCAGCCCAAAGTTTTTGAGATCTTCAGTAGTGAGTCGCATGTGTGCAAGCTCAAGAGAGCGATGTATGGGTTGAAACAAGCACCACGTGCTTGGTACACACGGATAGACAACTATTTCACCGAACTTGGATTCTCCAAGAGTGAGGCGGATCCTAACCTATACCAGATTGTGGTGGAGGGTAAGTTTCTTATCATTGTACTTTATGTAGATGATTTGATTCTAACGGGTGATGAGCTGTTGATACTTTCATGCAAGGATGATCTTGCTAAGGAGTTTGAAATGAAGGACTTGGGCCTCCTTCATTATTTCCTGGGATTGGAAATTTGGCAGCACAGCGATGGACTATTTGTTTCTCAGGGTAAGTATGCTCGAGAGATACTGGAGAAGTTCAACATGCATGGCTGCAAGCCTGTTGATACTCCTCTTCCTGGAGGTTGGAGGAAGGAGGATGCAACTTCGGCAGAAGAAGTGGATGCCACTGTTTATCGACAGTTGGTGGGGTCGCTTATGTATCTGGTCAATACACGACCCGATATATGCTATGATGTTAACCAACTTTCACAAGCTATGGTTAAGCCAACCAAGCTCTTCTGGAAGGCGGGCAAGCATGTATTACGTTATTTGAGAGGCACATCGGGATATGGATTGTGGTACAGACAGGAGGATGAGGTGAAGCTATGTGGCTTCACGGATGCAGATTGGGCAGGGAGCCCAATGGATAGAAAGAGAACATCAGGCGGGGTCTTCAGTATCGGGTCGACAGCAGTTTCTTGGTACAACAGGAAGCAGAGATCCATGGCACTCAGTTCAGCAGAGGTCGAGTATATGGCAGCAAGTTTGGCTGCATGCGAGGCTATATGGATGAGGAAGATCCTGGTCGGTTTGTTCGGTTCTCACTTGGATCCTACTGTGATTTACTGTGATAACCAAAGTTGCATTAAACTCTCGGCTAATCCTGTATTTCATGATAGATCTAAGCACATTGACATCAGGTACCATCATATCAGAGATTGTGTGCAGCGGAGAATCATGTTACTTTCATACATTCCAACGGAGGATTAGGATGCTGATATCTTGACAAAGGCGCTCACCAGGAGCAAATTCAAATACCACCGAGGCAGGATAGGGGTTGTTGATAATCCATATCTTGTTGAGAGGGAGTGTTGAGAATGCAACAAGATGATGGAGCTTAGTGGAAAGGAGTCGCCTTCACTAAGTGGGCCCGCAGGCAAATTATGGTGCAAAGTCTATTTTTAGACTATGTCTATTTTTAGACATATGGATCATGGTCTATGAGCTGCAGAATGTTGTTTATGGATGATTGGTCATGTTGGGAAAAATAGATGGACTTCTATTTTCTGGTTCACAGCAGGAGTGATCAAAGTCTATTTTTAGACGCCAGGCTAAAAATAGAAAAGTCAAATATTATTGTCTCATAATAATATTTAGACTATAAACATTATCTTATCGTCTTGGAGCACTTTAGTTTTAGCTACAGATGTGGCACATGCAGCTGTCAAAAGGAAATATGCTTTCTTTGTGAGTCAATTGAGCTATTTCATGCAGGACTTCAGTTAGAACTCATGTGGTTGAGTTTGGTGGAGTTGATTGTGGAGTTGATGGAGTTGTGTTCAGTTTGACTTTGTTAAACTAGTTGTAATTAGTCTAACTGCAAATAGACTAATGATGAGTTTTTAAACTAATTATTAACTCATAATGCAACTGAAGAATACATCAGTTAACTCAGTGCATGTACAGTTCAGTGGAGACAGGTGTTAGAGGTTGAGTTTGCTATCAGTTGTGACTATAGTTGTGCATGAGACTTTGCACAAGCAATGTATTGAGTATGCAAATGAGTATTGCGTAGATTTGCCCAGTAGAATAGCCTGTGCTCACGTGATTTCCAGTGTGAGTGATTCTCAGCAGGTTTGTGCAATAGAGGCAGGCAAAGCAGTGGAGAAGATTTGAACCTGTGACTTGTTCGGGTCTGAGCTAGTTTGTGTGTAATAGGTGGAGATAGTGCTGGATACTTGAGAGGAGTATTGTACTATGTAATGTT
The DNA here is from genome assembly GCA_031772625.1 of Pinus tabuliformis. NCBI lineage: Eukaryota > Viridiplantae > Streptophyta > Pinopsida > Pinales > Pinaceae > Pinus > Pinus tabuliformis. The sequence continues at coordinate 2,063,544,250 of CM062818.1, read as the reverse complement.
ACATTTTCTCAATCATTAATATACAGATATTGTGGGGTTTTCAGCTGTAAGCTTTCCCCGTGTTACATACTGTGTTAATGTGTGCATGCTATTGATGTTTCATTGTTTTTGATACTGCTAAATTGTTGATCAATGTAGAGGAGCTTATGTATTGTGCATGTATTCCGGAATAGTGCATGATCAGGATAATCTCTGTTGAATATGTGTTTATTATTCAAAATTTCTACACCTAGTTAAATTAATTTCATGTATTTAGAATAAAGTTCCCTTTGCACTATCGTTCTCTTGCACATACCTCATTCTCTGCGTCCTTCATTCCATACAGGTTGAAAACTCCACACAACTGTTCTCTTGCACAACTAAATTTGTAAATGTTTTAAATGAAATACTAAGAGATAAACCCACTATAAATACTTGTATTATTGTCAATGTCATAGCGCTAACTGAAGAAACACCCCACCACCCGTACACCCATTCTCCTTCACAACACTACTTGTTCACGTGCATTAAAAAGACACTTAATTTAATATTGCATAGTAATAATGATAAGTATTTAATCCACAAATATGAAACTACAAATCCACATAGTATTCAGAAACATTGAATGCCAAGATTCATTATTTCTACTTCGTAGCCCATTATTTCTAGTTTTGAAAATTGCACATCCTACGTTGATCCATTAAACATTATGAATTAAAGTTTATGATCCTAGTTAAATTAATTTCGTGTCTACTTTTTAAAGTTCCCTATGCGCCGCATTATCCCACATATACCTCATCCTCCACACATCCTTCATTCTACACAAATCAACAACTCTATGCAATTGTTCTCCGCACAGCTAAATCTGTAAATGTTTTTAATGGAAAAGAGTTTAAAATGAAATAATAAGAGATAAACGCACTAGAAATGCATGTATTACTATCAGTATTAGAGAATCCTTCAAAGAAACACCCCACCCCCTCTTATGTAATGGACCTGCTTAGATATTTTTGTCAATGTCAATGTCAAAGCACTCATAGACAGAATGACCACTCACAAAATTAGCATTTTTTTATTTTAAAATAATTTGTCAGATACTAAAAACTACCAAAAAATAAATCACTCTCCACTAGGAGAATTATGTCACACCAATGTTCGCTAAGCCAATCAAAAATTAAAAATAATATTTCCAGAGTTTTTTATTTTTTTTAAACAAAAAATAGAAAAATTCAATATTTTCCTAAAACCTTGGTTGAAATTGCAAAAGTTCAACAAAATAATACAAAGTCAATTCACTTTGAATGTGCAGTGAATGTTATAGTCCCTCACGCGGTATGGACCAATAGCCACTTTTATGGTTAACTTAGTTGAGTAGAGTGTTTAAGCAGTTATCAAATAGTGTTATTATGTTGCATTATTGTCAATTAGTAATATATTTATAGATATTTATCTAACTAGCATTGGTAAGTGAAATTTAAGCACAAAAAATAAGGTTTTTTATTTTTTATTTTTAAAATGATAGATAATAACGATGTTCACTAAAAATAAGATTGATCTATTCCATCTTAAGCAAAAAGTTTCGTGATTATATTTTATTATATTACATTTAAGATCAACTTTTTTTTTGGATCAACAAACTGTTATTATATTATAAAAATACCTGGATTACATAATGTCAGTCAATGAATCTCCCTGCTTCACTTCGAACAGATTTTTTAGCAAGGAGAATCAAACAATAGTATAGAAGATTTTTCCATTGATATCCTGCTTCCTGGGGGAAAAAATGCCATACATTCCAAAACATATACAAAATCAACAAACTCCTAGTAGATCTCATGTCATGGTGGCGGATGAAAAGGTTGGATGGGTGGAGCAACCATTGGATTGTGTTTGTCATGGACATGGAAATCTATATGCTTTAGTCTCGCTTCAATCTCGCTTAGTCAATTGTTGGTCCGACGTTGGCTGCGGTGCATTGTGGCCAACTGCTCCAATATGTCATTCTCGTTGTACTGTATGTCATTAATATAGGCCACCAATTTATTTATATCTTCATATATGTGTTCCTGGAGGATATCCATGTTGCCTTGGATCCCTCGCAACTGGTCAAAAATCATGTCTAAGGAGGGAGGTTGAATGACATGGCCTGGAGAACGCGTTGGGCCCTGAGCAATTTCACCTTCCATCTCCATACCACCATACTCCTCATCACTCTAATACCCTTCCCTTTCACCCCTTTTGCCTTGTTGCCCCCGATGGCCTCTGCCTATATGGGGTCTTCAATGTTGATGGAGCATCCCTACAAGAATCAATTGACATGAGTCATGCACCCTGGCATAGCCACCACCTCTAACAAGACTTCTCTGAGATGACTCCCTAAATTTGAAAGTCTATAGCCTTTGTGTCAAGACTTAGGTTTGAGGGAACTAGATTAGCAAGCCTTTACTATCCATGACAAACTAAAGAGAAAAGAGGACTCACTGAGAGAAGACTCACCACCATTCTTAGGGCGCCCTACCTAGACAACTTCATAACCTAGGGACCCAACAATGCTTGTGTAAACCTAACTCACACTACAAACATCAAAAGTCACGACTCCCACAAGAAGTTGGGACACCGACAAAACACAACAAGAAATGAAACACTCGCCACCCATCCTGAGTACTTCAAGAATAGGACACAACCTAGACCCAATATTCTTGCACCCACAACCAGTCCTTGAGGATTCCTTGTTTATGATATTCCACCACCTTACTAGAAAGAAACTAACCTGCAGTTTGAATGGGGCAACCTTGTACTCACTACAGCCTTGAACGGGTGTGGACAATTCAAAACTTTGAGGCATGAGCCATTTATAATCAGAATTGACCCACTATCCACCTGATTGAGGCACACCAACAGAAAAAAACAAAAAAAACAAAACACAAAACCAATTCTACTATACACACAACCAAGTTTCAAAGGCACTCTGTTGGTTTTTTTCCACCATCTTACAGAAAACAGAGAGACCCTAATAATAGACAAGAAACAAGAGCAAAATTGTACCTTTTTATAGATTGTTTCATGTGGGGCTATAGAACAATGATTACTAATTAAACCAATTGTGTTGTTTATCAATTCCAAGCCATGAAGGGACCATAGAACTTGATACCGTCCTACCCTAGGGTCCCAAATAAACACTTGAATTTTCCTTGTTCCAGCCTCTGCCCAAATGTGCTTGCTTTCCTCTGTTGCACGGTGCTTGTTTGGCTCAATAGCATAGCCTTCCTGGCAGACCAAGCGAGAGATACCACCCGAGACCCCTCTGTTCATTTCCCATCTATCTATTATGCGTCCTACCATATCACCTGTATAATAAAAAATGTCATTCTCTCTAAAAGTTTCCTTGTCCATCCTTTCGGTCAGTTGTATTCATCTACATGTTTAATCATGATTGTCATGTGGGAGGTCATGACAACCCCGAGGCAACACATGCCACCCTTTATTCACCTCAACGGTGAGAGATGAAATACATTTTCCTTAAAATTAATTATAACAATATTATCAATAAAATGAATATATCAAATAAAATCATTTTTATTAATTAAAGTTATTTACAACTGCTAATGTTTGAAAAATATTTATTTTTATTAATAATTAAAATTAATTACACCAACAAAACTTATATTAAAAAATTGCTTAAGTACATTTTTTATATTAATTAATAATAACAACATTGTTATTCTTTTATGTTTCTTTACTTTTATAAATTTTATAATTTCCTTTTCCAACTTCAGATAATACTTTATCATAATTAAAAAATATATAAAATCTTCTTTTAAAAAATATTATATATAATTTTTAATATTGGTACATAATTACATTGGTTAAATTAAATTTATTAAAATATTTAACATTTTTACTTAATTATTTTATTTTATATTTTAATTATTTTGTGTTTTTATAATGTTTTTTAAGTAAATATTATATGAGTGATTGGAGACTTCCACATTGAATCATATTGTTTGAGAATTCCGGAATAACACTGTGTAATATGTGTGATCTGTCCAACATTTCAGATGGTATCTCCATCCATCATCAGGGATCACAGAAAAGCTTCTCTGTGGTCTCTGATAATGGATGGAGACACCATCTGAAACGTTGGACACATCACACATATTAGACAGTGTTATTCCAGAATTCTCGAACAATGAATATTATATGTTATATAGTTTTCCCCTCGTGCTAGATAATATTTATTTATTATTATTTTTATTTTCTCTTTTATTAGATAATATATATTTATTTGTTTTCTCCTTTTGCATTAATTTTGATGATGATGATGGTGATTGATGTCTATTAAAATTATATTGTTTACATGACCTTAAAAATCTAAGAGATTTATCTGAATTTTTTAACATGTTATTTCTAAAAAAAAAATAAAAAAAAAATGAGAAGTGTTCCCATATCACCATAGTTTTTTTTTTTTTTTTCAAATGTCAAAATTAATAATGTGACAAATATTTTATAAATTAAGTAAAATATGATTATAAAATAGATAATTTAAATGAGAATGTTTCATCTTCAAACTCTATTAATATAACACATAGAGACAAAATAATTCCTTTTACTAAATGATCTCTATATAATAATAACTATTACTTACTCATATTTTATATTTAAAATAATAAATATTAGTTACTTATATTTTATATTTAAAATGAAAAAATTGTCACATCCATTTTATATAGTGATTTGATTACTAAGCACAATAAATGAAATGTATAAATACAAATACAACCCATAATTTCTTGAAAATTTAAAACTACTACCTAAACTCCATGAACCTACTATCTAAACCCCAAAAATGAATTTTTGTAGACTTTCATTAGTTAATACATAGAAAATTGCATTACTATTGAAAGTTTTAAATGATTTTTAACAAGTTTCTAAAAAGCTTGGAAAGATTTCTTGCAAAAAAAATTCTAGAAGATTCTAAAGGATTTTCCACAACTCCGAAGAACTTTTTATAAGACTCTTAATAGTGAATATAGGTAGACTTTCATCATTTAATACATAGACAATTGAACTACAACTGGAATTTTTTAAGGATTTTTCACAAGGACCTTAGAGGTTTTGAAACATTTCTTGCACAAAAAAATCTAGTAGGTTCTAAACGATTTTCCACAACTCAAAAGAACGTTTTATAGGACCCTTTGTAGTTTGGTAAGATTTTGAGGTAACCTCACACAAAAACAAAAACATGGTCTTGACTACAAGACTAAATAAATAACCACTTTTATCGTTAACTTAATTGATTAGAGTGTTTAAATAGCCATTAAATAGTGTTATCTTGTTGCATTATTGCCCATTAATAATATGTTAATAGATAATTATTTAAGTTTCATTGACAAGTGAAAATTGAGCATAAAAATGAGGTATTTTTTAATTTTTTATTCTTATGATAGTGATGTGAACTAAGAATAAGATTGGTTTATCTTATTTTAGAAAAAGAAAGGTTAGTTATTATGTGTTATTATATTACTTTTAAGGTTAACTATCTCTTTTATTAAAATTAATTATAATAATATTATTAATGAAATTAATATATGAAAGAATATAATTTTTATATTAATTGAAGTTAATTATACCAATTGTTTCAACAATAGTAATGTTTTGAAAAATATTTTATTTTATTTTATTTTATGTTAATTTTTTTACCTTTGTGGGTTGATTTGATTATGGTGATATGAACTTACAAAAAATTCTTCGGCGAAGATCACATGAGACATCATTTGTCGACGCATTTCGAACCAACCAGTGTGGTTCATCGAACTTTGAATCTAATGATTTACATAATACTCTATAAAATGGTCATTGCCAATAAGCTTCTCTCATGAACTATTAATAATTTAAATTAATTACACCAACAAAATTTATATATATATAGAAAAAATTGTTCCACATACATTTTTTATATTAATTAATAATAACAACATTATTATACTTTTATGTTTCTTTATTCTTACAAAATTTATAATCTCCTTTTTCAACTATTTTACATAATACTTTAAACAAAAATACAATATTTTATTTTAAAAATTATTATAGATAATTTTTAATATTTATATATAATTATAGTGTTTTGATTAAATTTATTAAAATCTATTTAACCTTTTTACTTAACTATTTTACTTATTTTATATATATATGATCTATGTTATGGACGTTTTCATATTCATATATATATGCTATGGATTGATTTCGGTTGTAAGTGGCTCTACGGTGTGAGAAAATAGAATACTTAATTACATTAATTTATTCTAGTTTGCAATGCGAGTTTTCTGTGGCTCTCTTGGACTTTGCGGTGTTATTCCCATATTTAGGGCTCGCTCATCTGTGGTACGACTCTTTTGTGGCTCGCTCGGACTCTGCCGTGAAGACATAACTAAGCACACTAATTTTGCGGTATGACTCTTTTATGGCTCGCTCATGTCATAATAAGAAATCTCCAAATCAATAATCCATGATTTGATTCTGGTCTGCAGTGCGAGTTTTCTATGGCTCGCTCGAACTTTGTGGTGTTATTCCCATATTCAAGGCTCGCTCATCTGCAATACGACTCTTTTGGGGCTCGCTCGGACTCTGTTGTGAAGACATAACCAAGCACACTAATTATGTGGTGTGACTCTTCTATGGCTCGCTCAATTCGTTAATGATTTATATTATTATTTCTTCAAAGTTTTTCTCTGCGATTGGATTATTTTAGCATTGTGGGCTCACATAAATATGAAATATATCTACCATTGGTTCCTTGGTTTAGTTTTTGAATGATTGGGTCGCACGATCTTCCTCAAGGAAGGTTGGCAGAGAACGGTTGGGCTTTTTGGGTGGAAATTGTTCAACCTTTGAACCAGATATCAATAGCTCGCATGAATCTAAACTCTACGGTTCATTTGATTAGATGGTTATATATATAGATAGCTGGTTTCTCTCAGTTCTGGCATGGTGGTTTCCGGTCTGCAACATATTGGGCATGAATCTAAACTTTGTGACTCATTTGAGTGGATGGTTTCCAATATATCTGACATGGTAATATAATCTCTGTGATTGGATTATCTTGGCGCTCCGAAGCTCGCATGAATCTGCAATATTGTTCACATGTTCTAGCAATTTGGTTTCCAGTGTGCAATATACCTAGCATGAATCTAAACTTTGTGGTTCATTTGATTGGAGGGTTTGCAATTCTCATTGATTTCTATCCATTCTTGCATATATAAAACCTCTCTCTAGACCTTGGTGAGATTTTTTCTACAACTTTGTACGGTGTAGGTCAAGGCCCTAACCAATCTCTGTGGTGTGAGACTAAGGGATGATACAATCTGATCTCTGATAGGTGCATATGTTCCCACTTACTCTCCTCTTATTAAGTTTCGCTTATTTCAGCTATGAGTACTTCTCCTCATCTTTCTAAATCTTCCTCTAGCAAAGGGAGACCAAATAAAATTACCCTAGAGAGTCTTTATGAGTACATTGAATCCTTAGAAAGATGAAGAGAAGAAAGAGAAAACCATTTTAAACTATAATTAACTACAATGCTTGACAATAATCACAAATCTTTAGAAAAAAAAAATACTCTCACTCAATACTGAACTCCAAGGAATGAAAGGTAGAATTCAAGAAATCAAACATAACAAACAAGAAATGGTTGAAGAAAATGACACTTTGAAAAGCGAGATTAAAAATATAAAAGAACAACATCATAATAAATCAGCTCTAAATAACACAAAGAATAAATTAGATATTAAACCCATAAAAGAAGAAATTAATAAACTAATTGTACTCGGCCATGAGAGCCACAAAAGAGGATGGAAAATTTTAGGGGCTAATATTCGCAAGTGGGCTAGTTTTCCATGCTTTTTCTAAAAAACGGTTCACTAATTTCCATTTTTCCTAAAACTAATTCGCCCAAATTTTATAGTATAAAAATATTTTACCTTAAAAATCACCAATTTATTTATAGAGACTATATAAAATTATTATACATTTGAATATTTATACAAAAGTATCATCAAACATTTTACAAATTGCATATAATGGACAAGTGAGATTCGCCAAGGTTTATAAACTTTAATATAAATTTTCATCCTTAAAATTTTCCCTACAAAAGAGCGTTACATCTTATAATTGTTCGTATAAAAGAACAAAACAATGAAGACACATTAGTATTAGTTAAAGAACAATTAGAGACAAAATCTCAAATTCAAACAATTTATCTCACTGAAGCAATAAGGGTAGGAAAGATACTTGAGAATAAACATATACTAATGTGTGTCAAGGTTAGTTGTAATAACCATAAATTAAATATACTTAGGAATTCCCAAAGCCTAAAGGGAACGTGCATATTTATAAATGAAGATCTCATTCCAGAAGACCAAGCTGAACTTAGGAAAGAAGTACAAAAGGTCAAGGAGGCAAGAAAAGAAGGGAAATGGGCAATCATTAGGAATAGAAAAACTATTATTAGAGATAGAGTCCCAAACACGAGTGATAAATAGGGAATAACATCACTCTGGATCCTCTTTTGGAACTGTCATGGTTTTCCATGGTGTAAAGGTCCTATGTTAAGTTGGATCCTGAGTGATATTGATCTTATTCTTTTAGTTGAAACTTGGAAGCATGATGAATCTAGGGTCCCTCACCTTGATGATTTCACTCTTTGGTCTACTTGGAATAAGAAATCCTCTAGGAGAGGTTTTGGTGGTATAGCCTGTTATATTAGGAAAATTGTTTCCTCTCACATGTGGCTTCATAAAACTGACCCCTTCAATCAATACATTTGGATTGAGATTTCTGATTCTACAACCAATAGGATCTTTCTTGCAATCTGCTATTTCACCTGTATCACATCTACATCCTATAAGAAAAGCAACCTCGATAATTATTTTCCTTTCAATACCTTAGAAAAAGACATCTACAACCTTAGGAATGAAGGCAATATCCTTTTGCTTGGGGACTTTAATGCTCGAACTTCCACTAACCAAGCTATTATGTTACGTAACAACTCTAACCCCGACCCCTTGTGGCTTGATGAGGATTGTAACTTAACTAATAGATTTAAGAGAAAATCTGAAGACATGATTGAGAACTTATTCAGCACCGAGCTCCTCAAACTTTGTAGTTCCCAGGACCTAATCATTTGTAATGGTATTAATAAATGGCCTCTCTCCGGTCAGATGACCTGTTTCCTTGGGCTAGGTAGAAACATCATGGATTATGCGATTTATGACATCCATGTCCTCCAAAATATTACAAACTTCGAACTTCTTAATGGGTACAAACCTGACTCTCACCACATACCTTTGTCTTTATCGCTCAATCTTTCTATTCATACTGTCCACTTGCAAGAGAACAGTGAAAGCAAAAGTCACATTCACTTTGACAGAAGTAAGGTTGACCTTTTCTTAAGGGATTTTGAAAGGGATTTAAGCTCCCTGACTTATAATAACAACATTGACCAAATATATTACCATTTTATTACTACCCTTTCCACCACCATTAGAAAATTCTCTAATAAGACTCATATGGTAAAAATACTAGAACTTCCAATCCTTGGTATGACAGAAACTGTAAGATTGCCCGGAAAGCAATCAAAGATGCCCCTAATGAAAGCATTAAGCTCCATAATATTTTTTATTTACAATGCTCTTATTAATTGGAAGAAGATGTCATATATTAATAAGAGACAAGAGCATCTTTTCCACCTTTCTAAAGCTGCGCCCAGAAAGTTTTGGCGAAATGTGCTTATTCAGAAAACTAAAGGTAATCATTATATCCCCCTAGAAAATTGGGATAACTATCTTAAGAAGTTATATGACTCTTCGGACACCATGGGAACCATATTAAACACTCCTATTAAAGATAGGTATTTTTCATTGGAAGACGTTGAGTCTGGGATTAATAATCTCGCTAATGGGAAAGCCAAATATATTGAAGGTTACCAGGTTGAGATCTTTATAATGGGAAAATCTATCCTCATTCATCATCTTCACAAGCTTCTCAATTTGGTTGTAAAGCATGGCTTCCCTAAGCTTTGGACCCAAAGCTTTATTGTGCCCATCTTCAAAAATGGGGACAAAAGAATTCCTGATAATTACAAGACCATTATGAATAGCCACGTCCTAGCCAAGCTTTATGGGCTTATTTTGGAAAAAAAAAAATCTTAGCCTTTAGCTTGAGAACCAGGGTAAAAGAGCTAAGGGGCAAGCTGGTTTTAGGAGACATCACTCGACCATGACCACCTTGTCACTCTTAGGATCATCACAGAAGAATGTCGCAATAGTAAAACCAATCCCTTCTATTGTTTTGTGGACTTTAGAAAATATTTTGACACTGTCCCCCGAGATAAGCTCAGGTAGAGGCTTGAAGAGATCATGGTTCCTCCTGAATTGAGGATTGTTGTAATCCGCCTCTACAAGACTATCATTTCCAAGTTTAAGACCAACGAAGGGTGGTCTAAAGATATTAAGTGCAATATCGGGTTGAGCAAGGTTGTCCCCTTTCCCCTACCCTTTTTGGTATTTACATAGATAAATTGGGGGAGTGTCTGGAAACTATGGGCTGCAAAGGCACCGAGCTTGCTAGTATTATCATTACTCTTCTCCTTTATGCTGATGATATCGTTCTTCTTGCAAGGAGCCATGATGACCTAGACAAGCAACTTAAGACTCTTCATGTCTACTGCTTCAAGATGGGTATGACAATTAATACTGACAAGACTAAAGTCATGATCATTAAATCCAAAAAGATCACCCATGGTATTTTTTTCTATGATAACCATTGTCTTGAGCAGGTTTCTTCTTATAAATATTTGGGTATTGACTTTCCTCATCAGCTCAACTGGAATTATAGCACCGAGAAAATAATTATTGGAGGTTGGAAAGTTTATTATGAGCTTGAAAACAATTGTAAGTTGGTCGATCTTTATATTTGGAATAAAAAAAGGTTCCTCTTTGAGACTCTCGTCACCCCTGTTATCTTATACGGATGTGAAGTTTGGGGTTGCAATATATCTAAGGAGTTATGGAGAAAGATTGAGATGATTCAAAAGAAATTCATACCTCAAGATCAAGAGAAATACTCCCTATCCTATCCTCTTGATCAAAACTGGCTTGTCCCCCATTGAAAGTGCAGCTATGTTTAGATATTTGATGTATAAGAAAAAGCTTCACAATATGGAATCCAAGGGGCTCCAAAAAATTGCTTCTAACTTTAGTCAAAACCCTTACCTGCGCCTCAAGTGTGGGTGGCATCAAGATGCTCAGTCTTGGCTCAACTTTTGGGGGATTAAGGAGGAGATCATCATGGGAAGCAAGGACAATATCAAAGATACTATTACCTCCAGTTTTAAGGACAAGATGTGGGATGCTAAGGAGCTGGAGGGTAAAAGGAAGCTAAGGTACTATAATGAGGTGATCAACCCCACCCTTGATAACCAGAATTATCTCTCTATGTTGACTAACACTAAGAAGAAAATGAGCATCGTTAGAATTAGAACTAACTCTCATGAGCTTCAGAGCGAGACCAGGCGGTGGGCTACTCCCAAGACTCCCTAGAACAATAGAATCTGCTAGATTTGTGATACTAAGAAGGTGGAAGATGAAAAGCACTTCCTTTTAGACTGCTCGACTCTTGGCCACATCCGCTCTCAATTCCCTATCAATAGCTACACCTCCAATTTTATTGACTTATTAAGTCTGCCCAACTAAACAAAACATTACAATATTTCTACCTTGGTAAATTAGAAAATATTATATTTTTATTTTATTTTTTGACTAAATTAAAATATTAAACATTACAGTATCTCCGTTGGAACTGTCAACGCAATAATTTACTCTTAATTCATACCATCATTTTAACAAATTTATCAATTAATTATCTGACCTCCACCTTCTATCATTATAACGTCACAATCGTTGTATAACTGACGTCATTTCGACGACCACCCATAGACCATTTAATTTTTCATTAATAGACCTCATAAGACATAATTGCCAACACGTAGAGCATTTAGTGCTCTTAGCAGGGTACTTATTACTGTACAACCCTACTAATACGTTGATTAGGAAAAATCTTTCAATCTCCCAAGGAAACATCCGGGGGGTTTGTTGAAGAGCCTAGATCTTAAATGCCTTGTGAAAATTTTGATAACTATCAACAGCTTCTCATGTATGAAAATGTGATGCAAGCCACATTTATATGAACAGGGATTTCCGGGTTTCTTATTTATCACTATTCCCTCTCTTTATATTTGTACTCTGATTCTTTATCTTTATGGATCAGATCATTTCAATGCAGCCAAGTTTGGAGAATTCATATTATATATATATATCAAATTTGATCTATTTTACTTCAGTGAAATTTTTGCTTTAGTGGAATTTGGTGAATGTTAATGATATGTTTTTAGTGAAGTGGTTAAAATCGAAGTATCTATTAGTTACAAAAATATTTTTCTTTTCTTAGTTGTTATCTCTTTTGAGTGAAAAAGAAATTCCTAGAGAATTCATATAAAAAAACAAAACATCAAATTTGATTCATTTTATTTCAGTGGAATTTGGTAAATTTTAATGATATTCTTTTAAGTGAAGTAGTTAAAATCAAAGTAGCTATTAGTTACTAAAATATTTCTAGGTTGTTATCTTTTTTGAGTGAAAAATAAATTCCAAGTTGTTCAGGAGCACCAAATAGTTTGTAGGTTTAATGACAAGAATACTAATAAAAAGATTCTAAACTTTTATTAAGTTCTTGGAAAGTAAGTAATGTTTTTATGTTTTAAAATAGAATATTATGAATGTCAATTCAAAATTTAAAATACAATTATCCATATTTTTTATAACATCTCAAATTTGCATCATTTCAAACCACTAACAAATTTATGTAAGTTATATAGAATATTATATAAATAATTTAAGAGAATTAAGTTTAAAAATCATAGTGTAATTAGTCACATATTATCATATTGAATTGATACCAATGTTACTTTAAAGGTGAAAATTTAAATAATTACATGTGCCAATGTGGCAACTACTAAAAAGAAGGAACGAGAGGTCTGGAGCAACGAGGGTTTCTCAATAGATACGCCTAGGGTTTGACAAATATGGTGTTCAGAGGAGGAGGGAGCGAGGATCCCTCCTATTGAAATGTGGTAACAGGTAAGGGGAAGGGATTCAGGGTTCTAGTAGAAGGGGTGTCAGGGAATGTCCAAGGTACGACTAGAGTAGGTGGGATCGATCAAAAAAGAGATGATGACAGAGGTATGCCAAGGAATCAAGCAGACTAGTACTAACAGAAAAAGTCAAAAGGACCTGCGTGTAAATCCAGAATAGCGGTAATCCCAAAGACACTAATAATTGATC